>CM057449.1:1175572142-1176908214 GCA_016271365.2 Neoceratodus forsteri | reverse complement strand
ATATTACATATCTGCGATTTGTTGCTGTGTAGTTCTGGCACTGATTGCCTAGAAGTACCAGACACCTGCCCTTCCTGTTTGTCCGTGTTTATTTAACCAGAGTATTCCCACAGCTCACAAACACTAAAAAGTAAAAATATTACAGCCAGACTACATCACAGAACAAGTCTGTTTTTTGGGGGGAAACTGCTACCCACAAATGCTGTTTTCAGTAGTAAAGCACTGAAAACTCTTGTTTCTTTGTTTCTGTTTTTTTTTATTGCTGCTTCTTTTATGAGCATTTCTTGTTTGCTCCCTTTAAATGTTTACATACATTTCAGGACTCCTTGTCCCTTCATCAGAGCACACTTGGGGCTGTATAAATAAATATACTGTAGAAACATAATACACAATGTTTAGAATAGAATGTTCTTAATATAATAGTACTTCCAAAGTATCATAATAAACTTAACATATATTTCATTCACTCATAATGCAAGGGGAACATACCTGCTTCTTGAACTTGTACCCTCTGAAGTAGGTACAAGTTCAAGAAGCAAAATATTCAATATGATTTAATAAATGTATGTTATCATGTTTATTATAATGGATAACAGTTCCCCAAAAAAACAGTATCTCTCAGGATTCTGGTTATTGGGATACTCCCCACCTCAAATATATAAATATGGAAGGGAACTCTGGGAAACTGAACACTAGTGATGAGCAAAGTGGTCTCAATCCACTCCGTGAAGTGATTCGCGGAGCAAAGGAGGATTCGCGGAGTGCTCTGCAACATGAGGTGGAGTACTTCGTGTTATAATGAGTAACGTGAAGTCCATTGAAAACAATGTCTTTGCATTACTCCGCCTTCCCAGACCACTACTCCACCAAATATTAAGGCAAAGTTCATTGAGAACAATGCACTTTGCCTCACTTCGACTTGATTTTGAGCTCCGAAGGTGAATTTTGCATTGATTCATGGGATTTCAGGTCACATGGGCTCTATATTGATATGCACAGTCTCAGTTCGGAGTAGTATCTGTAGGAAGGAGTAGGAGACAGCGTGCTCTGAGAGCTGTCTGTGATTGAAACCTTTTAAAAGTTGTTAAAAAAACATTGTTGCATTTTTTGGGGGCTCGAACTTTAGTTCATCAATTGTAGGAAACCCTTCTGTGCTCATATCATCGAGCATTTTTGTTTTTATGTGGATTTTGAATGTTAATGTACAGCATTGAGTGTGTGTAGTGAAAGACAGCGAAAGTGTGCTTTGAGGGAGGGGTGTATCTGTGGTGTAGGTAGATTTAAGTTGGAGAAATACTGATTTCTTTGTTTTGTGGTTATATTTTTGTTATATAACTGACTGTGTTAATGTATACACAGTAATATTGTCAGTAATTGTTGACATTTTCTTGATGATTGTGTGTTGTGTGGATCTGTTGCAGCAGTTATTAATTTCAGGTTGTTTACATTACAATACGTGCCATATTACTGAACTTTTCAATTTGCTATGCGTTACTCATTCAGCATTGTAGACAAACTGTTCTGTGTGTGTGTGTGTGCCGTGTTGCGTGACATCAAATAATACATCTTTTATTGTGCCACAGACTAGTGTAATTGCAGGAGCAGCAGTGTGAACCTGCTATCCACTGCATCTGCCTGATTTTGTACTGCAATCATGGTATCAGTTCTTTGTTTTGCTGCTTATACTGCTTTTAAAAATCTGCAGTCAGCGCCCCCCCCACCAGAAAAAGGAATTTTTTACCAGATTGGATTGTTTTTGTGAACTCATCAGCACCATTGGTTACTGAATTTGTTTTCATTGCATGACAGACTAGTCTCTTATCTGTTGCTGAAGCTACAGTTGTTTTTTTTGGCTTCACATCCAGTGTCCCCCCAGTCGCCATGGCAATGCTGACAGTAAGATAGTCTGTGGGCATGGTAGTACGCAGACGCAGAAGTGCATTGCTGATATGAGGAAAGGTATTTCTCCTGCAATGTTTTTTACAGCCCAATCAGTAGCTTCACTCATAGTTGGAGAAGATGATGTTTTCCCAGCCAGTGGTTTTAGTGTTACTGGTGTTAGTGGTGGTGGTGGTATTAGTATTGGTGTGTCAAGTTTGAATTCCAACCAGTGTACTGTATCCAAAAATATTGATTGTGAAGCAGTGCAAGTGAGTGGCAGCATAGATGATGTCATACTTCCCAGTCACATCCCAGTAACTGAACCTGAGGATTCTGATAATCATGTCAACGATAGCATACAATGTGATATTCCATCCACTGTGGCAGTTAATGTCACGCATTTTCCATGCAGTGATTCACAGTGTGGTGAAAAAATATCAGGCGATGGTGGTGTAGATGCTGATGATGAATGTGATGATGATGTTGCAACATGCAGTCCACATGCTAGCATCCAAGATGAAGATGTGGATGTGTGTGACGTTGATGAATATGATGATAATGTAATTGACCCCAGTTGGGAACCGGAGAAAAATAAATTAAAAGTGACTGTGTCTGAGTCTGTTTGCAGGAATCCCTCCCCCATAAAAACTTGTGATGTACCAGTACACAGTAATAAATATGATAGGTAGTCATGGTGGTCAGTTGCAGTCCAGGTGTGCAGTGCTTGAAACATCATGTGCCTCCCCCCCCCCGCTTCAGTGCTTAAAATAACAGACTTAAATAAGCCACGTTATGGACATGTTAAAAGCAGAGCATCACAACCTCTTGTTTGGGATTTTTTTGTTTAAGATGCAAATGATGAGTCAGCTGCAATCTGCCAGGTTTGCCATGTCCTTGTGAGTCGAGGTAAAAAGGGGAGCCATCTGAAACATAGAAATATAGACTTTGACGGCAGATAAGGACCGCTTGGCCCACCTAGTCTGCCCATTTCCCTACCTGATGGATAAGCTGCAGATTCTAGTTAATCAACAGCTTACTTCCTCCTACCCCCACTAGAATTGCCTTATGCCTGTCCCATGCATTCTTGAATTCTCCCACTGTACCTGACTCCACAACCTCCTCAGGAAGGCTGTTCCATGCATCCACAACCCTCTGTGTGAAAAAATACTTTCTAACATTACCTCTGAGCCATCCCCCCTCTATCTTCAAATTGTGCCCCCTTGTTCTTGCACATCTCTTCTTCTGAAAGATACTACCCTCTTGTACTTTGTTAATTCCCTTGAGATACTTGAAAGTTTCTATCATGTCCCCCCTCCCTCCTTTCCTCAAGGGTATACATATTAAGCTACTTTAGTCTCTCCTCGTATGTCTTCTGGTGCATGCCCTGCACTATTTTGGTTGTCCTCCTCTGAACAGTCTCCACTCTGTCTATGTCTTTGCAGAGATGGGGTCTTCAGAATTGCACGCAGTACTCCATGTGGGGTCTCACTAACTGTCTGTGCAGAGGGATAACAACTTCCTGTTTTCTACTGCTGATGCCTCTCCCTATGCATCCCATTATCCCCCAGACCTCCTTACTGCCTTCTCACATTGCTTGCCCACCTTTAGGTCATCTGATATAATTACTCCTAGGTCTCTTTCAATTGTTGTTGTTGTTATTAAATCACCCCCCATTGTGTACTCTTCCCCTGGGTTTTTGTTTCCCAAATGCATTACCTTGTACTTCTTTGCATTGAATCTGAGTTGCTACATATTTGACCATTCCTCCAACCTTGCCAAGTCCCTTTTCATTCTTTCCACCGCACCTTGTATATCAACTCTGTTGCAAATCTTTGTGTCATCTTGAAAGAGACATTTCTTTCCTTCCAGGTGCTCTCCAATGTCACTTATAAAGACATTAAAGAGGACTGGTCCCAGTACCGAACCCTGCGGTACCCAACTAGTTACCTTCCTTTCTTCACTGTGGACTCCGTTTACTATTACCCTTTGTGTCCTGTTGTCCAGCCAGTTTTTTATCCAGGCTACTACCTTGGGACCCACTCCAAGGCTGGCTAACTTGTATATAGCTTGATAAAATCTAGGTAGGCCATATCCACAGCCCCTCCCTGGTCTACTACTTTGGTCACCCAGTCAAACAAATCTATTAGGTTCATCTAACATAACATGAAACCATGCTGCCTTGGGTCCTGTGCCTCACTGGCCTCTAGGTACTCAACAATTCTTTCCTTCAGAAGTGATTCCATCATTTTCCCCACCACAGAAGTCAAACTAACTGATATGTAGTTTTCTGCCTCTGTCCTGCTCCCACTTTTGTGAAATTGAATCACATTTGCCTCCTCCAGTCTTCAGGTACAGTACCAACACATCCTCTGATGATTTGTTAAAGAGAGTAGTCAGTGGTGTTACTAGTTTGACTCTTAGTTCTTTTAGAATTCTTGGGTGAAACCCATCTGGCCCCATTGCTTTGTCCACCCTCAGTTTCAAGAGTTCCTTCAAAACCCTTTCTGCTGTGAAAGGACTGGTCTCAACCCCCCCATTCAGAGTTTCTCTCTTGTTTGGTTTAGGTAACTTCCCCTCCTCTTCTGTTGTGACTACTGAGCAGAAATATGCACAGGGGTTGGGGTGGGAGACAGCTGCTACATTTAGTTCCTGATGAGCACCTGTCTTCTTTCCATTCCCCAGACCAGAGGACCATGGCTGCTACAGCAGTGCAGCAGAAAAAGCCAGAGCAGGACTGTGGAGGGGTTGTGGGATAACAGATGGACCAGACACTAAACTTCAGGTTCAACACACAATCTCTGTGTGATGTTTATTTAAAATACAAGAAATAACCTTTTGCAATAACATATTTCTTCTTCAGTACATCAGTTTGCAGCAACAGACTATGAATGTCCTTTCTCTACACTTAGTTAGCACCTACTGACACTGATCTCTGATCCCATTACTAGCTGAGATATACCCATAACCCTTATGCAAGCCCTCATTTGCTTACATAGTGGGGTCCCAAAAGGAAAAAAAAACAAGCTATAAACAAAGGACCTCAATGCAGAATCACTGAAAGAACAGTTACCCCAAAAGGCATTGGCAATAAATCAAGTTTCAAAGAAATACAACATCATACATACTTCCATAATGTAATGCATCATGGGATATATGTAAATCACCATGACATTTAGACTTTTTCAGTTTACATTAATTTAAAAGCATTTTAAACAGCACAACTAGCTTAATTCCTATAATAGACACCTAGTATTTTTTACCATTATCAAAACACCAAGTGCCATGGTATTTTAAACATTTACAGGTTTCATAAACATAAGGTATATACATTAAGGTATTTTATAACATAGTGCTATTACATACTAAATCCAACAATAAACACAACCTGTTTTACATATACCTGGATTCACCACAATAATCTCCCTGTATGAGGACCTGAGAGGGAAAAATGAAAATGAAAGCGGACACTGTAGCATAGTCAAGGGAGGGAGAAGGAGTGCCCACAAGTGGTCAACCTTTAGGACTAGAAATTGTAAAGGATAGATTATGCTTAGAAATAGAAGAACTCTTGCAACAGATTTAAGAAAAGGTCAGTCCTCAAGAGTGGCAGGAGCTCCCGGTCACAGGGACCAGTGCCAGCAGGGCCGCAGAGGGCAGGTAGGCACTGTCATGGTCCTTTGCACTGTGTATGGGGGGTAGGTGTGTGTGGGTGTGGGCATGGCCACCTGTGCCATGTGCCATGGCAGCTGTGTGTGTTGCACTGTGTTTGGTGCATGCCACTGTGGTGCATCCACTGGACACATGTGCCAGCTGTTGGGCTGGGTGTGTTCCCAGCTGCCACTGTTGTTGCTGTGGTGCTGCTGGTGCACTGTGCCATGTGACTGTCATTGCACAGTTAGGTGACCATTGTGCGGTGGGGACCACCTCTGTGCAATGTCGTGGTGCACCGAGTTGCTGGCAGCTGTTGGCCCACCCCCCCATGGATGGCTAGTACGGGCCCTCCAGTGGTGTGTGTTCCCACTGCCCATTGCGCACTGTGTGTTGGTATAGTTCCTTGGGACATTGGACTGATTACCTGTCATGTCCCTTGTCATAGGTGTCCAGTGGAGGTGGCCCATGTACTGCAGGCTGCTCTAACAGCTCATTCTTATAACCACAACCACCATGGAGACAGTCCTACAGGTTCAGCGCCTGCTGCTGGCATACCAGAGGCAGCAAAGACACCAAAGGGTGGCAGGTCATGGGCAGCAGTTAGTTTGGCCCTAGCTTTCCCCTGTTTCCCCTGCTGTACCTCCCCCTACTGTCCCCCTTCCCAATGTACAGTCCCTGTTCCCTGTCCCCTTCCCTCACTTTCCTACCCTTTCCCACCCTCTTGTTATTGTAAATAGTTTTCATTGTTAATATATATTTTTTTGACTTACCTGCCTGTGTCAGCGTCTGCTTTGCAGGTGGCATGAGGAGCCTTGCTGCAGTGGCCCAGTGTCTGTCCATGTGGTGTGCATGTGTTGGAGAGCATGTTGTGCTTCTGTGGTTCACTGCTGTGCACTGTGGTGTGTCCTACTACAGTGGTGTCCTTCCCCTCAGTCAGTGACTGTGCCTTGGGGTGCCCATGGGGTGGCTGTCATGGGTGTGTGGTGAGTGTGTGCATGGTGGTGGCACATGACCATGGTTATTGGTTGGGTACTGGCTGCACACTGTGTTGGGGCCCCTGCTTGGCATTGTGTGGCCTGTCCCATGTGGTATGCCATGTTACCTGCCTCCCGGCATGTTCAATGTCTCCTGTGTGGGCTTCCTGTGTGGTGTGTGTGTGTGTGTGTGTGTGTGTGCTTGGCTGCATGGTCCTGGTTGTGGCCAGCTCTGGTCTGGCAGGGTGGGGGGCACAGCTAGCAGCCTGCGGGGGGATCCCTTGTGGCCCTCCCTTGGCAATTGGCACCTTCTGTTGCCTGATATCTGTGCCACTGTTGTGTTCTGGGGAGGGGTGTCTGAGTACTTGTGTGTGCTCTGCTGTGCCCTGCTGGTGGTGGCCTCCCATGGCCTGTCACTGTGCTTCCCTAGCTCTGTCCCTGGGTCTCTTCTCTGTGCCATGCCCCCCTCTGTTGCTCTTCTGCTCTGCTCCCATAGTTGTGCTAGAACATCTCTTTCTGCACCATGGTGCAACTGAGTTTGCTTCATGGTGCAACTCTGGTTGTGCCATGGTGCAACTGTGCCATATTCAGCTGGGTTGCACTGGTTCAGTTCAGCTGGTACAACCTCTGAATATGGCTCCTATTGCACCATGGCACATCGGATTTGCACAGTGCCAGACTTGCGCCGGCCTTTCACACATTTCTAAATATCTGGGCCATGATATTCAGTACTCTTATTGTCAGGCAGAAATTTGCAAGTTGAGGGGAGTTTGTACTTTTCTATGCTTTCTCAAAAAGTAAGGAAATTCTTTGCAAAAAGCTGCATTAAGGCATCATTTAGAGTTAAGACACAAAATGTCTGGAAATAAGACTTTTAGGGTTGTCCTCACCCCCTTTGTGTATCCCCTTCCTCCTGAAACTGACAGATGCCAGGGTGTGTCATTGAGGTTGTGAGGCCTAAATGTCAACCCATTCTTCTTTTCTGTGGCATGTCAACATGATTACACATGGAATGGGATGACATTTAGGCTTCACAACCCCAAGGACACACCCTGGCATCTGTCAGTCTTAGGAGGATGGGGGGTTACACGAGGTGGGTAGGGGGGCAACCTAAAAGTCTAATTTCCTGACTTTTTGTGTTTTAACCCTATATGATGCATTAACACAGTTTTTTGCACAGTGGATTGCCAATGAAAGTGTGGGGACCAAGTGTAATATTCCCTACTTTGTTGCCTTACTGAAAAAGCAACAACACTATTGGGTAAGTAGTGGGAGCAATATTCATCGTTTACAGACCTGATGCACGGGCCTTGTAAAGGAATATGAGTTGTTTACAGTGTTGCTTTAGAGTGCACTGTAGACAGCAAAGAGTTAGTATCAAAAAGATAATAAAAAAAATTGTACAATAACAAAACCTTTAAAGGATAACTCCAACCGTACTGTATATTGGAAAGTGCTGTGCTTAAATCACCATCATGGCTAAGTAACAGTATGTGAAAAAATAATCTGCTGGTAGAATGTCTGCGAAAGTGTGACTTTCACTTCTGTGATCATTTGGAAATCATTTTCACAACTTTTGTGGAAATTTCACCTTAAAACAGCAGAATAAGTGTACCAGCTGTGGGTTAACGTA
The DNA here is from genome assembly GCA_016271365.2 of Neoceratodus forsteri. Classification (NCBI taxonomy): domain Eukaryota; kingdom Metazoa; phylum Chordata; order Ceratodontiformes; family Ceratodontidae; genus Neoceratodus; species Neoceratodus forsteri. The sequence goes on along the minus strand of CM057449.1, from coordinate 1,176,900,075 downwards.
TTAAACTGCAACAAAATAAATCCACAGAACTGATCACTGTCAGGTCTCAGTTCTGATTTTTTTTTTGCCACAGTTTAATAGATTAATCCATCTGTCCCTCATACACCTGCCGGTCGTGGGTTTGACTTCCATCCCATGTAAAAAAAAAAACATGTGATGTGTCCTCTCTAAGCTTCCCCCTACCCACCGATTGTGGGTCCCCTGTAAATAACCCTCTGATCTTTGCTGTGCACCCCCACCCCACATATACATATATATATATATATATATATATATATATATATATATATATAATCGATGTCTGGTGTCCAATGGCCCCACCACCCACTGATCGTACCCCCCAAAATTATAATTCCCTGGTGTCTAGTGGTTTCTCATCCAGGATCCCCTTAATAAAAAAAAAACTGCCTGCAGTTCATTGGGTCAGAGTCTGTCCCAATAAATTTAAATTATTCCCTGGTTTCTAGTGGACTCCCCTTCCTATCCCCAATTCCCTGAAAAAAAGTAATGCAAATTCCCTTGTGTCTAGTGGAAACCCCCACCCTGACAGTTCACCACCTGCACCCACCCTGTTATACGTTGTCCCTGAGTGGGTCACCATTACAGCCCTCCTCTCACCTCAATGGCCGATGGCCCACTTAACTGTCAATGAATGAGCACGTGCTTGTACAAGCATGAGCTCATTCACTGACAGTTCAGTGGGCTGCTGGCTATGGAGAAGAGAGGCAGGCTGAGTCAGTGACCCACTCGGGTCAGGGTGTGAAGGGGTGGGCATGGGGTGATGGACTAACTGTCAAGGTGGGGGGTTCACTAGAAACCAGGAAATTTGCATTACTTTTTTTTCCTGTAGATTAGGGAAAGGAAGGGATCCACTAGACACCAGAGAATAATATAAATGACTGACTCAGAGCTGATAGACTATGGGCATTTTTTTATTTATTAAGGGGATCCTGGATGGGGGCACTAGACACCAGGGAAATATAACTTTTTTAGGACCACGATCGGCCGGTGGGGAGACCACTGGACACCAGGGATTAGATTTTTTTGTTTTTACATTGGAGCCATGATCCATGGATGCGAGGGGCCATGGCAGGGACAGGATGGGGTTTTACATGGGTCTTGCAATCAGCAGTGGGAGGGACCACTAGACACCAGGGTATTTTATTGGACTGGGGGCCAGTGGGAGAGTTGGGGGGTTGTATTACAAAGGTTACGAATTACAAAATAATACATTAAACTGCTGGATTGAATAAATTCTGCAGTATATATGTATTATTCTGCAATTTCTTAAAAACATTCACAGAAGCAGGGAAAAAATCTGCGGGAGTTTACAATTTCACCCATGGCAGAAGTTCTTAAACTTCCACAAAATTTTTGAAATTTTGCAGAAGTTTTAAGGAAGCAGAGTTGGTAACTTTCACCAATCCCTATGGATAAGGGGGTATCCTGTGATAAAGACATCCATTATTGAGCACTTACAAAAAGGGCAACTCAATAGCAGCACCTGTTCACAGGGCTACTGGATGGGAGTGAATATGGATATAATGATATGCTGTTGCTATATGTATATGCTTGTGTGGGGAAAGTGAGCATGCCATGCAATGGGTGGAAGGGGAGGGAGGGTTTGTGAAGCATAGTGTGATGATAGATTGCTGAGCTGGCCCTGTGGTGTGGTGGATGGGTGGCAGGCAAGGGTTACAAGGGTGCCAGGTTCAGTTCTGGGCACATGTTTGTTTTGTAGTGCACTCAGCTTAAAAACATTTTTCACCAGTTTTGAACCCCCCTGACATGCACCCTGCACCCCCCCTGGAGTTGAGAATCCTTTAGTAGGGGGATGTGAGGGCCCTTTTGCTGTGCGCTGGGTGTGTACATTGGCAAAATGGATTTTTACTGATGTACATTCACCCTAACGGCGATCACCTTTCCACGATTGTCGTCATCACATAGAACTGGATAAGGGTGTTAAGGGCTTCTCCAGCTTTGGAAATATTATTGCTGATGTAGATGAGATGGGTGTCCTTTCTGTCTAAAAGTGCCTTGAGAGACAGTGTCAATCGATCAATATGGACATTAAAAATAGGTAAACACTGAGATAGAGCAAGCAAATATTCAGAATCTGTATCAATAATGTCTGGTTCTGGGATGGGAAAAGAGTAATCAAGGTATGACTAATTACAGTAGTTTGATGAGGAATAAAACAAAAGTTAGGAAATGCTATGTCACAAGATTTAGACCAATATGAAAAAGTTTTATGATTAGTAGCCACACAATAGTGACCATCAGAATTATATTACACTCTCACTGTAGGAATCCTCCATTTCTGCAGTCGAATTGTCAGGTGAAAGATTGACTCGTAAGTCTGGTAGTAAAGCAATGAATCCCTTTTGCATACTTCTGGTAAAGACATCCAGTGTTGCCCACTGGTGATGATGTAGTTGAAGATGCTGTTGCCCTAGGGGTACCAGTGTCATTTGAAGAAATGTCCAGGTCCAAAGTAAAAGACCAATTAATGCTGTCCGGTGAGGCTTGATGACGTTGAAAATGTCACAGCGACATAAGAAGTAGTATCCCTTTTTGGCACAACAGTCTGTATGAGGCACCACCCAAGGTGCCAGGGTGGGATGGAAGACCAAAAGAGGTGGAAGGTCGATCCTCTCTCTGTAGATATACTCATTGAGATGCCCAAAGGAGTGGATGGAGGCTAGTCTGTCAAAAATGTCAGTCTCTGGATCAAAACATGGCCAGGAGACAGTGTAGGTGATGAACATGGTGTCATGGATGGTACAACAACTGGCAGTGTAACATGGGCCCCTGATGGGATTGTGTGTGACATAACCTAGATTTCTAGAAGTAGACATTGGTATTGCAACAGATCTGGACATACTCATTGTAATACAAGCAGTGGATCTACAGTATGGACAATACCATTTAGCAAGTCTTTATCATGGATTATATCTGGAATATGTCTAGATTCCAAATCCCAGAAGAGATTATTGATAGTTGTTATGACATAAGAGCCATAAGCAGAACATAAAAGTTCATTGGCAATATATTGCTTGTCTGCCTCCTTATTATTTTGTAAAACAAGTTCACCTGACGAAGCACATCTATACCATGCAATAATGTTGGTAAAATATCATTCTTCATTTCAATCTGGAATTTAACTGTTTGGCTTTTGATGGCAGCAATGTCTATTCTGTTCCAAATTGACATGCTGGATCCAAAGAGTCCAGATATGGTGCCAGCTGCACCAGTGACATCAACAGTGGCACGCCTCCTTTGTGATGAGGACATTTTCTTGTTTCCAGGGTTAGGTCTAAACCTGAATAATCCTAAGTGTTCAGTAGTATGTGGACCCACCAGAGGGTCATGTGTGCGTGGCTGGTATGCTATAAAACTATCTAATAATATACTGTTGAAAAACCTAGAAATGTTTGTTTTAGAACACATATCAAGTTCAGCCATAGTCCAATGTGTGAGATTCAAAATAACAGGAATGTGCATAAATTGCACATTTCACAAGTGTGCCTGGGAGTGAGGTAACAGTGAGACCACTAGGCAGTCCCAGTTTCTATACAGGACAGTCAGTATGTTCTGCTTCAGTAAGGTGTACTACAGACAGAAACATAGCTGCTGTAGCCATGTAATTATGAACACAAATGTCTTTTGCAGAGTCTTCTGGGTATTTATCACAAAAGTTGAGATCAATCAAAACAGTAAGATTATATAGACCAGAATGTCTGTAATTAGCTTGGCGAATAGACAAGGTACCATTGAGGGAGATTTTGGTATTGGGCCATCCTTGGAAGATGCCTTTGTAAAGATGGGCAACAGGAAGTGTCTGTCCGTGACTGTCAGTTTCCCATTCAATTTGGAGGGATAATTTGACAGGTGCCACAACCATGGTGGTGAGGTAGGCATCTGTGCCTTCCTGAACAGTGATTGACTTGTTGGGAACATCCGTGCTGACTCCTTCAGGGATGGTGGTGGGTTTGTTTTGTGGGGTCATATGTCTTCCCTCAGGATGGTCAAGTTAAGTTGAAGGAGTTGCCTTTGACGTGTGCTATGATTGGATATAGTTTTCATATCCTTGCCATGGACAATGGGGAGCACTCCTAGAAGGAGGATCAAATGCAAGATAGCCATCTTGTGCAGATACCTGTAAGGAAGAAAGAAAAGGTTAGTAGGTACTATTCCACCTAATGGGGTTAGGAAAAGTAATTATTCTCCTTTGTACAATTTGAGCTCATTGATTTGTACAATTTGAGCTGATTAGCATGCAGCTATTTATCAGTAGGTTCCTTTTGACCGATGAGTCTAACTTGGTAGACTGTAGGACTGAGTTTATTAATGATGGGGTAAGGTCCTTCCCACTTATTGGAGAAGGGGTGAGTGGGGTGTGCAAATCTGAGTACCATTATCTGATCTCCAACTTGCCAGTCCACTTCTTGTGTGTATATGTCAAAGTGATCTTGGATTGCTGTTGGGCTTTGCCCTTATGGTGTGCAGTGTATAAGTGGGTCTTGATGATGACATCTCTGTTTTGTGACATATGTGTCCATGGACACTCTGTCTGCAATGAGTGTGTTCAGATCAATCAACAGGTGCTCAGGTAATCTCATGGTTCAACCAGTCATCACCTCGAAGGGTGTGCACTGGGTGGTTGCTGAAGGAGAAACCCTAATTGCCATAAGAAGTAAAGAAAAAAGGGAATCACAATCATTGGGACTATACTCAATGAATCTGAATAGCATTTGCTTTAACCATGTGTTGTCTCTTTCTACATGACCTGAAGATTGTGAGTCATACAGGAGGTGAAACTGTTGGTGTATACCAAGAAGTTAGAGTGTTTCTTGCATTAATTCACCTGAAAAGCTGGTTCCTTTATCAGAGTCTACCGTAAGAGGAAGGTCCCACCTAGAAAACAATTGTTCTAACAGGATTCTTGTTGTTGCCTTTGCTGTGCATTGTTGAGTGGGAAATGCCTCGACTCATTTAGAGAATAGATCAGTGACCACAAGGACGTACTTGTTGTTCCTGCTGGTTGTGGTTGAAGGACAAATGAAATCAATTTGAATTGCATGCCAGGGGCCAGATTGTCTCTGGGGAAGTAATTTAGCATTCCTTTTGGTTGGGGCAGGATTGTTCCACGCACAAACTAAACAGTTGTGGATGTAATGTTTAACATCCCTAGTGATACCAGACCACCAACCCACAGATTTCAGTCTCTGGACTGTATTTTCCACCCTCTGGTGTCTACCAGTTAGGTTGTCATGGACCTGATGAATGAACTCAGATCTCAATGATTCAGGAACTACCCATAACTTGTGGTTCAGGGTGAAAGGTTGATACCATGTCAACTTGTCATGTGATAGATGCAGTTTGTCTGCATGTCTTTTATAGGGTTGTTGGTCAGTAGTTCTTGTTCAGTTTGTTTGTCTAGAAATCTGAACACTTCTTTCAGCTGAGGATCAGATTTTTGTGATGTGGATAAGTCCAGTAGCATAAAGGATTCAGTTTTCCTCTTCCTCATAGCAGCTATGTGTATAGCTGACAGAACCAAACAGTGAGCCATATCCCACGTGTCCCCCCAGAGCACCCTTGTTTGCAAGAGTGTCTGCTCAATCATTGAAAACGTGGTATGGATCAGACTTAGAATGGCTTTCACCTTGTGAATGAACAGCTTGTGCTTAAACTATTGAGTCAGATTGTGGATGTATAGAAAGAGTGTTCTCTATTTCACAGGGCTGCCATCAGAAGATGTGACAGAGTTCTTCTTCCAGAATGGTAAGAATTCAGTGAGGGAGCAACAGACCCAGTTAGAATCTGTAAAGATGATGGCATCTGTGGTACCCTAGTGTATCAGTTCAAGAGCAGAGGCCACAGCTGCCAGTTCTGCAGCATTTGGACACATGGACAGTGTTACCATTAGGGTTCATGATGAGCACTCCAAATCCAGCTATCTGTTCTCCTTGGTAGTATGAGGCAGAGCCATCAGTAAAGGCATGACACAGGGAAGTGTCAGCAAGGAGTTTTGGAGTAGAGGGAAGAAAGAGTCATGGATCAGGCGAATCAGGAGTTTGGAGTGTGCAATTATACGGAGCTCCTTGGTACAGAAGACCTTGGGCTAAAATTGAGGGCATTTTGACAGTGTGGACCTGGATGTCACAGTCCTGGAGAAGAAGAGACCAGTGAGTTAATCTGGTATTAGATATTGAGTCATCCTTCATTCTGTCTGATAGCAGAAAGTTTGTAGGGCTGTGACTGGTATACAAAATGAAGGGTGAATACCCAATGATGTACAGAAAGTGCTTAACAGCCCAATATGTAGACAGAAGGTTTCTTTCTCAAAGACTGTTCTTCTGTTCCACTGGGGACAGCATCTGGGTAGCATAGGCAATAGATCTCAGAATGCCATTAACCTTTTGAGCAAGTACTGCAGATATGGCCATGTATGAAGTAGCCAATTCCAGATGGAAGGGTAAGACTGGATTATGGTTAACCAATGCTGTAGCAGAGGCTAGAGCCTGTTTCAGTAGGGTAACAGTATTAGTGTGTCTGGGACCACATGTCCAGGGGATATCCTTTTTCAGAAGCTCATACAGAAGGGCAGCCTTCTGTGCAAAGTCATAAATGAATTCACATGAAAAGTTAACCATTCCCAGGAAATGTCTGAATGTTGCCACACTGGTTAGAAGTGGAAAATCTTGTAGGCCTTGTATCTTCTTCCAGGCCAGGCTTCAGCTTTGTTCTGTGATATGTAGACAATGAAATATACCTCTTTCTGGCACAATTGTGCTTTTGCAGGACTGCAGTTGAGGCCTGCACTCTCTTTGAGAGAGTCAGTAACTCATCAAGGAGGTCCATATGTTACTCCTTAGTGGTGGTCACCAGGAGTTAGTCATCCAAATACTGCAGAAAACATTGCAGGACAGAGAAACCCTGCTAGGCATCCATCTTGCATAAATGGAAGAGGGAGGGGCTATTGTGAAAGCCCTGTGGGAGGAAGGTCCAAGTGTACTGATGAACCTCAAAGGTGAAAGAAAACTTATATTGGCTCTCCTGAGCAAGTGGCAGTGACCAAAACCCATTGGAGATGTTGAGGGCACTAAACCACTTACGATCTGGTGTTATCAATTTGAGGACATCTGGTGCTGAGGCTACTGTAAGGGAGCAGCTAGCAGTGACTTGATTAAGTCTTCTGTAGTCAATAGTGAGTTACCAAGATCCATTGGACTTTTTAACTGGCCAGAAGGGTGAGTGGAGGGTTAAAACCCAAGACTTGATCACACCTTGCTGAAGAAGTGACTGGATGGCTTCTCTGAGTGATGGTAAGGCCTCTGCAGGATAAGGGTATTGCAGTTGCCTGTTATGTTAAGGGCCTGAAACTTCAACGATAGTTTGCATTCTCTCACAATTATGTTTGTGTGTTGCAAAAACATCAATGCGCTTCTGCAGAATGGGTAACAGTTCTTTTTATTTATTTATTTATTTGTACAACTCAGATTTACAACCTTTGAGTCAGAGATTAATTTACAAAGGCACCTCATCACAGGGAGGGCAGACAATATGACATACTGCAGGTTTCAATAGTGGATAACATTACAGGTGAAAGAGAAAAAAGAAACATTTTACATAGATAATCTTAGGTTACATATTGCAAGCTACAAGTCCTCAGAAGGTACAGAGGGATACATCCCTGTATAAACCTTGTAAGGGTAGGAGAGGTGGGTGCAGGGAGAGGGATTGGCTGTCCACAGGACATTGTCAAGTCAGGGAGCCTGGAGGGAGGGTCCCATAGTGGAGGAATTAGGAGAGGGGGAGGCCAGTATTAGTTGCATCTACAACAGTGGGCATTGAAGAGATGGTTCTGAAGGGCAGTTTTGAAGGAACCGATTTTGGGCATGTTGGAGATGCAGCTAGGGAGGGAGTTGAACTAGGCAGGGGCAAGGTAGAAGTAAGATCTCTGGGCTAAGGAGGTCTTAGTTCTGGGTACCTGGAAGGTGGACTTAACAGAGCTGTGGGTGGTGACAGATGAGAATGTTCACTGTAAGGAGGCAGAGACCATGGGGGAGAGCCTGAGCAATGATTTCATAATGAGTAGGCAGGTCTGATAGTGCAGTTGCTCCTCAAAGCTGAGCAGGTTAGTGGTGGAGTAGATCAAGCAGGTGTGAGTGTGGCTGGAGGCACCGGTCAGAAGCCTACAGGCCTTATTGATGGAGAGTTGGATTTTGGAGAGGGTGGTGTTGTCTGCTGCAGCATAAATGGGCAAGCCATAGTTCATGAGGGACAAGACAGAGGAGGTGACGGCCAGCTGGAGGGCAACTTGGAGCAAGCAGTCCCTGTGACGGTATAGCAGGCCAATACAAGCACTTAGAGTGAAAGACAGGGCATTGATGTGGGTGTGGAAGGTGAGGGCAGTATCGAAAGTGATGTGTCAGGAGGTCTAAACCTCACTCTTAGGTTCTTGGCAATAATGAGCATGCCAGGAATCACAGACACATTGCATAAGAGTAATAAAGTTTGTTTATTACTGCCAAAAGGAAAATCACAGTTGCCCTAAGCAGTTCTTATCAATAGAAACTGGAAGCCACTGTTTAGCATTCCCTATACCTCGAGGAAACTCTGTGTCTCCTGGGGTCTCTGAGGTAGAAGACGTAATATCTTACATTATATACCAACGATAATTACCATGGTTACTGTAAGATAGAAACATTTCTAATTACAGAGATGAGCCCTATTGGCTAAATTAGAGGTGGATCCTCAGTCCAAGATAACAGTATGCAATTTTGTAGTAGTCATCACTTTGTAGAAACAAAGAGGTACAGTTTGTACATAGCCATTTAGTAATACAAATCATCAGAAGATGGCAATGCCGATTTATATATCATAATCATTACAAGGACACAGATGTCCTAACATCTTATAAGCAAGAAATACATGTGTATATTAGAAAGTAAAGTGTATAGCAATAATGTGCATACATATCCTGACATCTGCTCTTATACGATAGATGCCCTTAGCCCTATATGTTAGTATAACATATACCTAAATGCTAGCTGTCTGCATGTATCTGTGGGGGTACCAATTAGGGTGCAGGGGCCTTGTGTAACATTCCCTTCCATTGTTGCCTCCAAAGGGGTAACACAAGCAAGAGTAAGGAACTGGATAGGGAGCAGGGGTCATTTACAGACCCGATGAGTGAGCCTTGTAAAGGAACTCCAGCTGCTCACGGTGTTGGCGTAATGTACACCGTAGGCAGCAAAGCATAATAAGAAAAAATATCAAAAATGCTTGTATAATAACAAAACCTTTAAAGGTAATCTCTAACAAAGTGTTAGTAAGTGCACTATTCATATTACCATCATTAATAAGTGTAAGGACAGCTTCATTAGCTTTGGAGATATTATTGCTGATGTCAATGAGATGGGTGTCTTTTCTATCTAAAAGTGATTTTAATGTCAAAGTTAAAGGATCAATGTGTATATTAAAGTAAGGTAGATACTCTGAAAGAGTAAGCAGATAATCAGGGTTACCATCAATGATATTAGCTTCCATAATGGAGAAAGGGATAATAACTGTGTGCCCAATAATGGTTTTCTGATGCGGGATGAAACAAAAATTAGGAGCATCAATAGAACATGTTTGTGAACCATACATAAAAGTCTTATAATTAGTTACCACACAATATTTGCCATCTGAATTATACTGCATTTTCACAGTAGGCAGTCTCCATTTTTTAAACTGTACTGGGCAAGTATAAGTCTGTTTGGAAATCCGTGTTGACAGGCAATGAACCTCCTCCCGATAAGACTGATATGACTTGCAATCGTCTGAAGCAGATGTTGAGTCCTGGTATTCTGCATGATTAGTGGTGATGTCATCATCCATGGAAAAGGACCAATCAATACTGTCTGGGGAATAGCCACACACAGGTTTAATAACATCAAATACATCACATCAACACAAATAAATATACCGTTTCTTCGCACAAAAGTCCATGTGTGGCGAGGCCCACATGTTCAGAAGAGGATGGAAAACCAATAAAGGAGGCACATCAAGGTGTTTTCTGTAGATGTCTTCATCAAGGTGCCCAATGGAGTGTACAGATGTGAGTTTATCAAATATAGCTGTAGTAGCATCAAAATATGGTAAAGAAACAGTGAAAGACACAAACATAGTATCCTTAATTGAACATTTCTTAGAAGTAAATCAAGAACCAATATTAGGGTGCCATGTGACAAAACCCAAATTCCTAGTAGAAGAAATTGGAATAGTTAAAGTCTGTAGCATACACATGGCAACTCAGTTAGGGGATTTACAATGAGGACAATACCATTTAGAGATACGTCTATCATGTATGATATCAGGGATTCTTCCAGATTCGAGATCACGGTAGAGATTTTTGATGGTAATAATAAAGTAAGAGCCATAGGCCGAGCATAATTTATTTATTTAGTTTTTTTAACCGGGTAGTTACACTAGACAGCATAGCTGCCTATTTTCAGGTATGACCTGGGAGATTACAACAAAGGGTATGTAGACAATAGTAGATACAAGAAAACATCATGGGAACAAGTAGAAGTCAGACATAGTACACTTATACAAAATTTTCAGCAATGACAGTACATTTGCAGGAATCTATATGTAGTAACAAAACAGAAATATAAGTGCAAATAACTAACAGTCATAAGTCATACAACAAGTGAATAAGTGCTAGAAGAGAGGAGAGGAAATATCAAGATTTCCAGGCAGGTTTGAGAGTAGTAGAGGTTGGAGCCAGTAAGCAACTAGGAGGAACCAGTACAAGAGTGGGTGGATAGAGGACAGGAGCGGGGTTCAGAGCTTAGAAGACCTATACAAAGCTCCTGTTTGAAGCTGTGTGGAGAAGGGGAGGTTCTTAGACTCAGTGGAAGGGAGTTCCATAGTTTAGGAGCCCAGCTAAAGAAAGCATTCTCCCCCATTCTGGTTTTATATCTTGGTTGGACAAGAAGGGATTTTTCAGCTGATCTCAGTGGGTAGGCAGCGGTCACAGGTTTGAGCAGTAGAGCCAGTTTGTCATGTATCTGGGAGGAGATTATATTCTTTATAAAACAGTATGAAGTAAACTGTCAGAAGGCTAAGGGGGTAAACCATCCGAGACTGGAGTATAGTGTGCATCGGTGAGTAAGTTTGGGCAAAGACAAAGCAAAATGGCAATTGCAGTTGTAGCAGACATCCCACTTTTGGAGGAGCCCTCCAGTAGTTGCTGAAAAGGCTATTAATGCATACTCCAATTTGGGTATCAGGATTCCTTGTGCAATGACCATCCTCACTGTGGATGTTAGGCTATGTCTCATCTTATATGCCAGTCCAAGTTGAATATTGACAGATTTAATGACTGAGGCTAGGTGCAGGTCAAAATCCAAGGTGGGATCATGGGTTACTCCTGGGTATTTAAAAGAAGTAACTGTGTTAAGGGGAGAGCCATCAAGCACTCTGATACTTAATGGTTGGGTGCAGGACCGAATTTCTGAACCTGAACTGAAGAGCATAGTCACTGTTTTATTTTTATTTAAGACAAGCTTGTTTTGCAATAGCCAGCTCTGAAAGGTATTGAAGTTACTATTGAGATTCAAGTTGATATCTGTGAGGTTTGAGGAAGATGAATAAAGAACAAGATCGCCGGCATACAGCAGACCTGAGCAAGCACCAGTGAGTGGTTGGATGTCATTTATGAAGACTGTAAAGAGGAGAGGACCAAAAATCAAACCTTGGAGCACTCTAATCCAAGTAGGAGCAAGAGGCGACTTAGCATCTCTGATCTGGACAAATTGTTGCAGCTTTGAAAGATCATTTCAGAACAAGGCAGTGACAGAGTGTGAGAAGGCTAGAGATGACAACTTTGATAGGAGCAGTGGGTGGTCAACTAAATCAAATGTTTTTGTAAGGTCAACAAAAGTAGCCCCAGTGAGAAAGCCTTTGTCCATATCACGTCTGGCATCATTTGGAAACTGTATGAGAGCAGTGGATGTACTGTGCCCACACTGGAAACCATGTAGGTCAGGGGTGAGGAGTTTGAAGGAGTACAGGTAATCTGAGACCTGGGTAGCAACAATTTTCTCCACTATTTTAAAAAGGGTGGAGAGGATGGCAATAGGGCGGTAGTTATCCAGGTTAGTGGTGTCCCCCTTTGTGTAGACTGGTACAACTCAAGCAATCTTTCAGAGGAAAGGGACATGTCGTGTAAGAAGAGACAGGTTGAAAAGTCTAGTCACTGGGGAGACTGTAGACGGTGCAACGGTTCTTAAGAATCTTGGTAAGAGTCCATCTGCCCTTGCCAATCCAGCAGGAGAGATGGACTTAAGTAAGCATAAGATTTCACTGTCAGAGACTGGGTGAAGGGTGAAAGATGGGTTGGAAGGTTTAAGGTTTTCCTGCGAAGTGACAGGTAAAACCCAGGAGGTGCAGTATTGGAGGAGAGGTCAGTGAATCTGGAGTTAAAAGCCTCGGCAATAGTGAGCAGGTTATTGCAATTACAACCATCCACGACCATATCAGAGATGGCATTGCACATGTTTTTCTCTATGACGGTGTTAACATGACTCCAAAAACCATGAGAGCCACTGACAGAGGTACTAAGGAACTGACGGTAGTAATTGTACTTAGCAGATCTGATAGAAACCTTACATAGGTTTCTGAGTCTTCTGTACTCCACCCAGTCTGATGGGGACTGGGTTAGCCTAGTTTTGTTCCAGGCTTTATCCCTCTTTTTGAGAGAGAACAGGAGTGAAGAATTTAACCAACGGGTAGCAGATCCCCAGATACGGTGCCTTTTTACTGGAATATATTTGTCTTGAAGGTTCAAAAGTGTGGTAATGAGGTACTAAGCAGCATGTTCCGTATTGCAAGTATTACATAGAGGTGCTCAGTCAGTGTTCTGTTGCTCCAAGATTAGGGCTGTCTTATCCATTTTTGAAAAAATCCCTGAAAATAATTTCTCTGGGGGGTGGTATAGAGGTCCTAGCCTTCCAAACACAGTAAACTGGGGAGTGGTCACTGATTGAGTCTGGTAAAACTCCAACAGCACTGATCCTCTCAAGCCTGTTGGAGACAATCCAGTCTAGAAGAGACTGGAGACTGCTGTTACTAGCCTGTCTGGTAAGGAGAGTGACCAGTTGAGACAGGTGTAACCTGTCAAGTTCAGCAGCATAGAGATTAGAGTTTTTCCCTAGCCAATCCAGGTTGAGGTCCCCCATAATGATGAGCGCTTGTCTACCCTTTAGCGAGGAAAGATGATCAATTACCTTAGTCAGGCCTTTTAGTTCATTTTAAGGAGAGTTATAGATGCACACTACATTTAGCTTCTTAGTGATACCTAAGTTAATAACTACATGAATAGTTTCACATAGACAGGTAGTGTTGACTGGGAGGACCGTAATGTCAAGGTCCTGTCTGGTATAAAACAAAACACCACCACCCTTTTTAGCATTTGGACAGTCACATCTGTGAAGTTTATATCCATTGATTCTACATAGTGAATCTGGTATATGGGGTTTTAACAAGTCTCGGTTAGACCTAAGACATCATGGGAGTTGTGAGCAATCTAGGCTTCAAGCTGTGCAAAATTAGCTGACAGACTTCTAATGTTAATATGTGCAAGCCTAAGCCCCTTTTCTGTGAACCAATAAGATGGGTTCTTGGGAGCGATTTGCCATCAGGAGGGCCCAGGTTAGGTTCAATATCACTGGAGCGAGAGAGAGAGAGATGACATAGAGTTACCCAGGTCTCAAGTAGAGAGGTTTGGAGTTTGCCCTCCAGTGGCATGAAAAAGTGGAATGGCTTAGGTAGTCAGCTTTACTTGCAAACAGGATAAGCTTTAGAAGCCAGGATTCTGGGATAGAGGTATTACCCCTGATAATTAGGTTTGAGAAAAAAATAGCTCCAGTCCTCGGCTTTATTTGAGTAGTCAGAATCAGTAGATGGCTGGCAAAGAAGATCTACTGAGAGCTGGGGGTCTAGCAGAAAGGAAAATACTCCTACAAAGCTGCAGTGAAGTGAGATCACCCTCATAGTGTACACACTGGTAAGGAAAAGAAGGGAATGTAGAACTAGGGAAAAAGAGAGAAAGCAGTGAATTCAGGATGGAGATGGGACTGAAGCAAATGTGCAGTTGACTGCAGGAGTGAGACAGTAACTAAGTTCAAGGATGAAACAATCCAGCAGGCAGAGATATAGAGCTGCAACTAGAAACCCTATTACGGTTTTTGCTAAGTGTAGAGATATTCACCAGCTTCCTGGGACAATCCAACAATGAAATTCACAAGCTAGCAGCTGCCTTGAGATCCTCACACCAGAAGAAATGGTCCAATCACTGAGGGAAAAAAGAATATCCGCCCCAAGGAATAAGAATTTATAAGATGTGGGGGAGGGGGGTGGAGGGAGAAAATTTGACTTCAGTGTCTCTCACAGAAAAACAGGCTAGGAGCATTCAATTAAATCAGAAACAGCGCCATAAACTCTGAGATTGCAGTGCACACAGAAATTCCATAAATACCAGGAAGCTGCAATGCCAAGCACAAATTCAGTTTACAACTTGGCTGGACAAAGGCACATTTAAGTCAGTCTGTACATGGGGTTTTGAGGTCTCCTCTAGACTACAATATTGTAGAGGTAAGTTGAGGTAGAAATTCAGCCACAGCTTGGAAGGCAGGGAGCTGCTTAGAAGGGTACCAGAATTCAAAGCTAGGCTGCCTGAGGACATGAAATGGAACCTGCTGGTTACAGTACCTTGCTGGCTTCGAGGTGGGCTGATGAAGTTGAAAGAGCCATGGGGAGTGCCACGGTGACCCCAACAGAGGCAAAAGGAGCCTAGAGAGAGAAGAGGGGTAGAAGATTACAGAGGACAGAAGAAGGAGGTGGGGAAAGACAGACTGAGCAATAGACTGGGAAGGATGGACAGAAGTGATTAGCTTGGCAGGGAGGGGTACTACTGAAAGTAGGGGGGAAGGGGCAAGAATCAGCAGTACAGATGAGAAAGAAAATCCCACACCAAGAGCAGAAAGCCAGTAGACTTTAAGAAATAAAAATCATGGACACAGAGAAGGCATTCGATAGGGTGAACTGGCAATTTTTGTTTGAGGTTATGCGTAGGCTAGAGTTCCCTCCTATGTGCATCAAATGGATCTCATCCCTATACAGTCATCAACATTCTGGATCTACTGTAACGGACTTCTCTCCGCTACTTTCCCATTGTTCTCAGACACCAGACAAGGATGCCCCTTGTCCCCTCTACTTTTTAATATATACTGTATCTGGAAACCCTTCTTTGTAGGCTCAGATCTAACCCTAGAATACTAAGAGTGCAGATTGGTGACCTCGATTTGAAAGTCTCCGCATATGAGAATGACAATCTCTTACATCTCCGAAATCCTCGGGAGTCTTTCCTGGTGGCCTTAGAAACTATAGAAGAATACAGTAAACTATCCAACTATAAAATAAATATTGGGAAAAACACTGTCTTTCCACTAAATGGGAAACTACAGAAAAATGACATTTCTGAACTGGGCTTCTGGTGGAGTCAGCAGATATTAAAATATCTAGGTATTATGCTAGCAAGAACTGAATCCAAAATGATTCAACTCAACTTGGACTCTGTTATACATGACATAAAACATGATTTACTGTAAATAGATGGTGGACACTTCCCATGTCTCTCTGGCATCACATAAATTTAGGTAAAATGAATGGCCTTCCTCAGGTATTTTACTCCATTAACATGCTCACTTATTGGCTTCCACTAAAATGATTTTCCAGGATTCATTCGATTATCTCAGACTTCACTTAGCAAGGTAAATCACCCCAATGGGCCTATCATAAACTAGCTGCCCCTAAATGATTGGGTGGGTTACTATTACCACATTTTGGTATGTTTTACTGGGCCAGTAATGCCAGTAAATACCTTAAGTGGTTACTGACACCAGACATAGAGAATACATGACTTTACCCCTCTTGGGTTAAACAGGAAATTGGGGTATTGAAGGAGACTGGTCTTGATCCTATCACCTGTTTATATTCTTGTCCCAAAAACATCCCTAAGAAACTATCTCTCACTCCAATTGCCACTTCCCTGAGGATTCATGCCCAATTATGTTCTTTCTTTAAATATTCCCACTACAAAGACCTCAATCAACCTCTCTGAGGTAACCCGAATCTTAAAATCAGGGGAAAAATGATTAAGGATACATGGATTCCCCCTTTGACAGGGGGAAGAGTCATGGAGTTAATACAAGAGGGAGGGTGTAGCTCAGTGCAGTCTATCCTAACCCAATATAAGGTGGGCCCTAACCAAGTGTTTAAGATCTATCAGATAAGACATTTACTGATTCAAAAACTAGCAGAATTTAAAACAGGACCAATTCCAGAGGAATTCTTTGAATTCCTCTATGAGACAGTGTGGGATCCACACCCAGTATGCACAATTATATGAAGAAACATATAGGGATTGGCTAGGTACTCCTAAATACTGGGAGGATCAAGTTCCAGATCGAGTAGCTGATTGGCCCACTATCTGGCAGAATACTTATAGATATATTTCCGATGGCTGCCTCAGGCTGATGCAATTTCAGTTTCTGAATAATTTATTTTGGACCTCGGTCAAACTCCATAGGATAGGGAGAATTCCTAGTCCTCTTTGCAACAGATGCCACCAGGCAGAAGAATCCCTCCTCCATATATTTTGGGATTGCCCCTCAGGGAAGGCCCTATGGCATAAGATTAAAACCAAAGTGAATCCTTTGCTTGGTCTGGAGGAATACTTCACACCACAAATTTGTTTAATTGGGGACTATAATAGGATCAATGTGAAGGTCAGGAGATATTACATGACTGCCATTTCTTCCTCACTCAAAAAGGTAGTATTAAGGCACTGGCTTGATGATATCCCCTTAACCTACCTGGAGTGGCTCCAGGAACTGTTATTTAACCTGAGCATGGAGAAAATGGGAGCCAGTATGAATAACTCCATCCCTAGCTACTCTAAAACATGGGAGTCTTTTCATACTCTGTACTTACTTCAAGCACCTGATTCATATTCTTGATGGTACAGTTTGAGGATCAGGATCCTGTGCTCAATCTAGCTGAATTTCTCTGAGTTTATTGTCAACAATTGCTGCCTCCTGAACTTTTGTGTCCATTGGTATGCAAGATGGGTAGGATATGTGAAGGGTGGTGGAAGGTGGGGCAGAGTAAGGTGTATTCTTCACTCTGTACTCTTGGTTTCTGATGTTTTTCTTTATTGTACATCTTGCTCTGTAATTGTGGTATAACAATAAACATGAATTTAAAAAAAAAAAATCCTACCCTAAATTATTCCTTAAACAGTTAATTGGTGAGCAGTCAGTCAGTACATTCTAAGAGTTTAAATAATGCCCTTATTAGTCATAGAATCATCAGAAAAATACAGTTAATTACTAAATGCACAACAGAAAAATACAGTAGCACTTAAATGAAATGCTTTTTAAATTTTACTTCAGTGTGTCTCACAGAAAAACAGGCTAGGAGCATACAATTAAATCAGAAACAGCGCCATAAACTCCGAGATTGCAGTGCACACAGAAATGCCTTAAATACCAGGGAGCTGCAATGCCAGGCACAAATTCAGTTTACAGCTCAGTTGGACAGAGGTACATTTTAGTCAGTCTGTACAGGGGTTTTTGCAGTCTCCTCTAGTCTGCAATAGTGCAGAGGTAAGTTGAGATAGAAATTCAGCCACAGTTTGGAAGGCAGGGAGCCACTTAGAAAGGTGACAGAATTCAAAGCTAGGCTGCCTGAGGACTTGAAATGGAACCTACTGGCTACAGTACCTTGCTGGCTTCGAGGTGGGCTGGTGAGGTCCAAAGAGCCATAGGGAGTGCCATGGTGTCCCCAACAGGGGCGACTAGGAGCCTTGCTGGCTTCGAGGTGTGCTAGTGAGGTCCAAAGAGCCATGGGGAGTGCAGAGGTGATCCAAAAAGGGGTGAGTAGGAACCTATTTCACAGGCAATGTATTGCTTATCTTCTTCTTTATTGTTTTGTGCAATAAGTGCATTAATCTTATCTTTAGAGTTTGAAAATGCCTTAGCAATGTTGTGCATTTTGCATTCTGTGTATCTTTCTTCCTGACGAAGGCCTTCCACACCATGCAATAATGGGGGTATGATATCATTCACCAGACCAGTTTGAAACTTCTGTGAATGTGATTTGATAGCAGCAATGTCAGCCTTATTCCAGATGGACATTGCTATACCAAAAACACCAGTGATGGTGCCTGTGTCACGTGTATTACATTTATCACCTTGATCATCTGCATTAGGTTTTCTCTTATAATTTCCTCTATGCTCGGTGGTGTGTACCCCAGCAATAGGGTCTTGGTTACAAATCTGAAAAGCTGCTAAGCTATCAAGTAACAAAGTACTACAAAACAGTGATGTATTAGTAGTATGACACATACCAAATTCTTTCATATTCCAGTAAGTCAAGTTAAACAAAACAGGAATATGCATGAATTGTATGTTGTTAATAAGTGTTCCAGGTAAAGCAGTGACTGTGAGACCACTATGAGGCCCAGGGGTTTGTTTTGGACATTCCAAATGCTGTTTCTCGGTAGGGGGTAACACAGATAAATGCATGGCAGCTGAGGTCATGTTGTGTACAGCACAAAAATTCCTGGCAAAGTCTTTAGACAATGAATCACAATATGAGGGGTCAATTAGGGCAGTGTATAAACCAGAATGTCTAAGAGAGGTCTGGAGCAAGGACAAAGTACCATTTGGGGATTATTTTGTGTTTGGCCAACCATGGAACCACGGAAAGTTCCCTTGGAAAGTCTGGCCGTGGGGAGTATTTGTCCTTGAGATTTAGTTTGCCACTCAGTTTGTAGGGTAGATTTATCAGGAGCAACAACTGAGGCAGTGAGGTAGGCATCTGAACCTTCCTGGACAGTATTCAAATTGTCAGGAATATTGATAGAGACTCCCTCTGGGGTAGTTGCAGGTGGATCAAGGTGAGGAAGGAGGTGCTTTACTGTGCCTTGGATGCAAGGGATAACTCTTGAGAAGAGGAGAAAATGGAACAAGATAGACATCTTGCAGGTGAATCTGAAAAGGAAAATCAAACATTATTAAATTAGTACTATTCCATTCAAAGGGATGAGGAAAAGTACTTATACTCCTTTATACAGTTTCAGCAGGTTTGCATATAACCATTTGTCAGTCAATTTGTTGTTTTGCATGAGTCTAACCTGATAGACTGCTGGACTGAGCTTGTTGACAATGGGGTACGGTCCTTCCCACTTATTGGAGAAGGAATGTGTGAGAATGTGTGGGATGTGCAAATCTGAGAACCATTACCTGATCCCAACTTGCCAATCCACTTCTTGTGTGTATTTGTCAAACTAGATTTTGGACTATTGCTGGGCCTTTCCCATGCAGTTGACAGCATACAAATGAGTGTGTATAAGGTCTTGTCTCAGTTTTTCCACATATTGGTCCACTGAGACACGATCTGCAGTGGGGGGGTGCAGGTCAAACAGTAGGTGTTCAGGTAATCTCATTTGTCTACCAGTCATCACCTCAAAGGACATCAACTGGGTGGTGGCTTAGGGTGTACCCCTAATTGTCATAAGGAGTAACAGCAGTAGGAAATCCCAGTCCTTGGGATTGTCCTCAGTGAATCTGGAAAGCATTTGCTTAATCTGTCCGTTGGCTCTCTACTTGACCTGAGGATTGTGGGTAGTATTGTATGTCAAAGTATGCCAATAGGGATGTCAAGCACTTGGTGCAGAAATGTAGACCTAAGATGATGAGGAACCACCCACAATTTGGTGGGGGTGTCATCTGGTTGATACCAGATAAGCTTGTCATCAGGGGACATGTGTAACTTATCTTCATGCCTTTGGTAGAGGTTGTGGGTAGGTAGATTCTTCTTAGTACCTTTGTCCAGGAATCTGAACACATTTTTGAGTTCAGAGTCAGCATGCTGGACTTCTGACAAATCCAAGGGGGAAAAGGGTTCAGGTTTCTTCCTGACTGCTGCAATGTGTATGGCAGCTCTGGCCTCTGGATGGTCCATCATCCAGGTGTCCCGCCCTTGGGTCCCTTCCTTTGCAAGGGTGTCAGCAGTGTCAGTGAAGGCATGATATGGATCATGTATGGAGTGGGCCTTAACTTTGTGTACATAGAGTTTGTGTGCAAACTTCTGTGCCAGTGAGTGAATGTACATTATCAGTTTGTTGTGTTTCACTGGGCTGACATCAGAGGAGGTAAAAGAGTTCTACCAGAAAGGAAGAAATTCTATAAGAGAGCAACAAACCCAGTTAGAGTCTATGAAAATGATGGTATCCTCAGTTCCATGCTGGATGAACTCGAGGGCACAGGCCACCACTGCCATCTCTGCATACTGTGATGATGCCACACAGCAATGCTTAGAAATCTTAACAGTGTTATCAAAAGGGTTAATAACTAATATGTCCATTCCTGCTATCTGTTCTACCTGGTGGTAGGAAGCTGAGCCATCCATAAGGACATGAAACAGTGAGGTTTTCCAAAGTAGTTGAGGTGTATCAGAAAGAAAAGGACCTGGATCTGGTAGATCAGGTGGCTATAGTGTACAGTCATGGGTTTTTTCTTGGAAAAAGAGGAGATGCACCAACATGGATGGCATTTTGGTTGGGTGGACCTTGATGTCTCTATCCTGGAGAAGGAGGGACCAGTGTGTCAGTCTGGTATTAGAGACTGACCCATCCTTTACTCTGTATGATAGCAAAAAGGATGTTGGGGTGTGGTTTGTATCAACGATTGGGGGGTACCCAATGATATACAGAAAGTGCTTAACAGCCCAGTAGGTGGTCAGAAGGTTCCTTTCACAAAGGCTATATTTCTGTTCTACTGGGGTCAAGAGCTGTGATGCATGTGCAGTGGGTCTCAGGGTGCCATGGACCTTCTGGGCCAACACGGCGGACATAGCAATGTCAGAGGTGGCACATTCCAGATGGAATGGCAGGGCTGGATTGGGGTTAACGAAAGCTGGAACTGAGGCCAAGGCCTGTTTCAGTGATGTTACAGCTTGGGTGTGAATAGGACCCCAATTCCAGGAGACATCCTTTTTCAGTAGTTCATACAGAGGGGTGGCCTTCTGAGATAAATCACAAATAACATCTCTAGAATAGTTTACCATACCTAGAAACCTTCTAAGGGTGGCCAAGCTGGTAGGCAGTGGCAGATTTTGAATCCTTGTATCGTCTTCCAGGTAGGGCTTTGGCCTTGGTCTGTTATCCTCAGGCCCAGAAAGAGTACTTCTTTCTGACATAGCTGTGCTTTTGCAGGGTTACATTTGAGGTCTGCCCTCTGGATGAGGGTCAGTAGTTCATCCAATAGATCCAGATATTGTTCCTGTGTGGCTGTAGCAAACAACAGGTCATTCACATACTGCAGGAGACACTGGGGTGTAGAGAAACCCTCATGGGCATTCATCATATGCAAATGGAACAGGGAGGGGCTGTTGTGGAACCCCTGTGGTAAGCAGGTCCATGTGTACTGTCTGCCCTCAAAGGTGAAGGCGAACTTATATTGACTTTTGGGGGCCAATGGCAATGACCAGAAACCATTGGAGATTCCCAGAGCACTAAACCATTGTTGGTCAGGGGTCAATAGCCATAGCACATCTGGTGCAGATACCACAGTTGAGGCACAACTGGGGAGTGACCTGGTTTAGTCTCCAGTAGTCAATAGTAAGTCTCCAGGCACCTGTGTTTCTTTTTTCACAGGCCACACTAGGGAATTTGCAGTGGAAACCAAGTCCTGATTATACCTTGCTTGAGGAGTGATTTTATTGTTTACCTTAGAGAAGGCAAGGTCTCACTTGGAAAGGAGTACTGACATTGCCTCTCATGTGCTGAGACTGTCACATCAATGACAGTGTGCATCCTGTCACAATTATGCTTGTTGGTGGCAAATTCCTCCAGATGCCTTTGCAGAATGGTGAGAAGCTTTGGGAGAAGCTCATGGTTCTTGAACAAATCTATGATGTCATACTCTTTATTGTTTGCAGAGATTGTTGCAACCACATGCTAATCAGGGATCATAATGGTGTGATATTGTCCCTGAATTTGTATCAGTAACATGTTGACTAGGTCCACCACACAGTCATGTGGTGCCAAAAAGTGAATTCCAGTTATACTCGGGTGATCATGCAGTACCATTAACTGAAAGATATGATATGTCTTCAGGTGTCTCAGTGTCACAGGTAGTGGCAGTGAGCGGTATGCAGGTAACCTAGTTCAATTTACACCAGACATATTGGCCCTCTGATTGGTAGACCAAGGTGATGTGTCTGGGTTGTCATCCTGTAATACAGACACAGCCACACCTGTATGCAGCAATACTATCAGTAGGTGGCCCCTGACCTTGGCCTCTGTGAAGGGCCTTCTATTTGTATCCAAGAGCAGCTTGTTTACAATATGGACTGGGGCCTGTAATTGTCAGTCTGTACAAGTGGAAGCATGGGGGAGCTCTTGAAAGAGAGTCTGGGCCTGGTTCCTTCATACCATCTCACCATGCTGTGCTGATGCTATATAGGGAGCCACTTCCGGGTTCAGGTTTGTGAGGGCCTGAGAGACTGGACTTCTGGCATCTCCACTACCTGCTGAGGCCTGTTCTCCCAGTTGTATTGCTGCAAGGGCCTGAATGAGGATGGCATCCATTAAGGAATGCACTTGCCCGAGAAGGTCTCAGAATTACCAGTTCTCATTGGCTATTTCCCTAAACAAAGGGCCTGATCTTTGTTGCTTACTCTTGTTGTTTTTGTGGTGTTTCTTATTTTTGTGGTCATTCCAGTTCCCACCCCAGGATTGTTGTTGTTGGGCCTGCTGAGGGTGTTGGTTATCTGTGAGGACGGGTTGTTTCTCTTGGGCCTGTCCCTCCACCATGTAGTGTGTCATGGTCTCCAGAATGGCTTCCACAGTAGCTACTTTCTTGGAACCGGAGCCTGAATCATGGATGTACAGTTGATAAACTCTCTGTTTTCTGAAGAATATCAGCAAACCTCTCTGTGGTGGGATAGGTGGTTGGCTTTACCTTTTCTTTTACTGCAAGGATCATGTTCCTAAGGAACGGGGTCTTATATTCAATGAGGTCCACATCTGCAGCTTCTCCTGCAAGGTGCTTCCCTGCTCAGTAGGCCATCCTGAGCCTCTGGTGGAAAGTCACTGGACTTTCTTTTGCATTCTGTTTTACAGGGTATACAAGCATCACTCCTACTACACCTGGGTTGTGTGCAGAAATGAGCTCAGATGCTACTTCATCAAAGGTGAAGTGGCCATCCTGGTGGACGACATTGGGGACTTTTGCCCACAGGCCAGGATTGATGGTCTGGCATAGGATCTGGACCTGGTAGTCTGCAGCAAGACTAAACAGTTCACATTTCACAAGCACCTTTTCCAAGTGGCAACTGAGGTTGTTGGATGGGCTCATCTGGCCAATGCTGTCAGCTATTTGCTGAACAGAGTAGGCCATTTTTAGGGGATAAAGCAATGGGGCCAGATGGGGTGCACCCCAGGGTCCTTAAAGAACTAAAAGAGGTGGTGGCTGAACCTCTGGCTATCCTGTTTAGCCGATCACTGGAAACAGGGGAGGTGCCCAAAGACTGGAGGACAGCAGGTGTAGTTCCCTTATACAAAAGTGGGAACAAAGAGGAAGCAGGGAACTACAGACCAGTCAGCCTCACCTCTGTAGTGGGGAAGATCATGGAAGCACTACTGAAGGAGAGATTGGTGGAACATCTGGTTGTCAATGGACTACAGGACCCAAGACAGCATGGTTTCACACCAGGGGAGGTCAGTGTCAGACCAACCTCATTGAATTTTGACTGGGTGACTAGGAAGGTGGATCAGGGAGGGCAGTGGACATGGCCTATCTGGACTTCCAGCAAGGCTTTGACACTGTGCCATATAGAAGACTATTACACAAACTGGGGAATATGGGTGTGGGCAGGACAGTAGTGCGGTGGGTAGGTAACTGGCTAGGTGGCAGGACACAGAGGGTGGTGGTAAATGGCTGTCACTCCACAGAGGGAAGAGTGACCAGTGGGGTACCACAGGGATCAGTGCTGGGACCAGTCCTATTCAACATCTTCATAGTAAGACATTGCGAGGACCTAGAAGGCAGAATTTCACTGTTCGCTGATGACACAAAGCTCTGTAACAGAGTAGACACACCAGAGGGTGTAGACAGAATGAGAAGCGACCTGCAGAAACTTGAAGAATGGTCAGGGGTTTTGCAGTTGAAATTCAATGCAAAGAAGTGCAAGATAATGCATATGGCACAAAACCCTGCACAATATATCAGTTGGGGAGATATAGCATGCACCAAGCAGGAAAGGGATCTTGGGGTTATCTCCTGATGGCCTCAAGGTAGGGAAACAGTGACAAGACAGGGGTAAAGCAAATAGGATGCTGGGATGTATAGGGCAGGGATCACCAGCAGGAAAAGGAGGTCGAATTCACATACAAGACACTAGTGAGGCCCCACCTAGAGTACAGTGTGCAGTTCTGGAGACCATACCTACGTGAAGGACATAGACAGGCAGGAGAAGATCCAGAGGAGGGCAACAAAGATGGTGCATGGATTGCATCACAAGTCCTATGAAGACAGGTTGAAGGAACTGAACATGTACTCCCTGGAGGAGAGAAGGGAGAGAGGGGATATGATAGAGACATACAAGTATCTTACAGGGAGGAACAGGGTGCAGGAAAACACTATTTTTAAGTGAAAAAGATGTTCCAGGACAAGAGGGCATGGGATGAAGTTGGAGGGAGGACGATTCAGAGGAAACATGAGAAAGAATTTCTTCTCAGAATAGGTGGTGGACAAGTGGAACACCCTGCCAGAGGAAGTGGTGGGGGCTGAAACAATCATGGGATTTAAGAATGCATGGGATAGACATAAAGGAATTCTGGAGGTCAGGGGTAAGGGGCAACAGACTTCTAGGAAAACAAACTGAACTTACAAGCTCAAATGGGCAGACCGGGTGGGCCATTGGCCCTCATCTGCCGACACTGTCTATGTATCTATGTATCTATGTATTGGGATGATCAAGATGAGGTAGATTACCCCAGGTGCCGTCCAGGGCTGACTGAGCCACAGCTTTAGCCACAGAATGGACCATGCCCTCCTGAGTACCAGGCTCATGTAGAAGCTTCCTAATCTGGGTCTTGAGAACCTGTTCATTTTGCTCAGAAACGGGCATGGTGCCTAAGGCACTCTCAATCATTTTCTCTATTCCTGCCTGTCTTCCACATTAATAATGGCAATCGGTGGTGCTGTCAGGACTAGGCCTAGGCCTGCTCTCCCCATCACAGGGGTCACCATGCTGGCATCACCCATGATGTGCGTCATGCCATCGATGACGTAGGGATGTGGGGTCATGTGACAGGTGGCTGCCATGTTGTGGATGGTGGGGAGGGGTGTCTGGGCCATAGTTCAGGTGTGACTGGGCATTGTACTGGGAAATGTCATCATCTGATTCCTCCCCTTCAGATGATGTTGACAAGGCAGGGGCTATGCCTCCTATTGCCTTGACATGACCAGCCAGCACCTCTCACTGATGGCGCAGTTTTGCCATTTTAGAGTCACATTCATCATGACTCACTCTTGCAACATTCTGATCCACTTCTTTCTGCATCTGCTTCTGTAACATTCTATACATGGAGCTCAATTCGTTATTGTCCCTAGTAGCTAAACTTAAGTCATTACGTACCTGGTTTATCTCATCCTGTAGCTCTCCCAACTCCTCATGCATTTGTTCATTCATTCTACTTAACAAGTCATTATTTTGCAAAGCCTGCCCCATATCCTGTCTCAGACTTTCACAATCCTGCTTCAACATACAAAGTTCCTGCTCACCTGCCTGAGCAGAATGATGCAAAAGGGAATCTTTTTAATTTTGCCGAGTTTGGAGCCCAGACTCCAAATCCTGCTCACGTCTCACACATTCAGTTTCCTGCAACCCCATCTCCTGCTTAAGAGATGAGATTTTCAGTTCAAGGAATCGAAACTTCACTTCAGAGGCTTCCAGAGCAGCATAGAGAGCCATGACCAACAACCCTTTAGCTTCTCACTTTCTGGCTGTTTGTCTTGTCTCTGTGTACTGAGTTGAAATACGCAGCACAGGGTTTTCAGATTGACTTGCATCCCAAGCAATGTCAGCCCATCCTCCATGGGAGGCAAGGAAGTTTGAGACATTGAGTCTCAGTTCTGCACAGATATTTGATACGGTGGCCATTGTGTGGGAAGGAACAAAAAATCAAACTGAAAAGGTGCCGTGATGTGTATCGATCCACAACAGGTGCACTAGTTCTTAGTTGGGCTACTGTGCACTTGTAAGCTGGCAATTCAAAACTGCTGTGGGGTGGATCGAGTTGGCATCAACTGCACCCGGTAAGCAGCCAGACTTTGCAAGTGATTACAAAGTGGTTAAAAATGGGAGAGATGGTGTGGGAATGCATACCTACAGTCCCCTTTAGGAAGGGAAAATGTTTTGGCAACAAGTTAAACTTTGCAAACACCAAATATTGCCTGCATGTGGTCACCAATTGTCAGGAGGTCTCAACTTCACTATCAGGTTCTTGGCAATAATGGGCATGCAAGGAATCACAGACACATTGCATAAGAGTAAGAATGTTTGTTTATTACTACCAAAAGAAAAATCACAGTTGCCTAAGCAGTTCTTACTAATAGGAACTGGGAGCCAATGCTAAGCGTTCCCTATACCTCAAGGAATCTCCATGTCTCTTGCGGTCTCCGAGATAGAAGATGTAATGTCTTACATTATATACCTACGATAATTACCATGGTTACTGTAAGATAGAAACATTTTTAGCTAGAGAGATGAGCCCTATTGGCTAAATTAGGGTGGCTTCTCAGTCTAAGATAACATTATACAATTTTATAGTACTCATCACTTTGTAGAAACAAAAAGGTACAGTTTGTACATAGCCGTGTAGTAATCCAGTTCATCAGAAGATGGCAATGCTGACTTATATATCATAAACATTACAGGGACACAGATGTCCTAACATCTTATAAGCAAGAAATACATGTGTATATCAGAAAGTAAAGTGTACAGCAATAATGTGCATACATATCCTGACATCTACTTTTATATGGTAGATGCCCTTAGACCTATATGTTAGTATAACATATAACTGATTGCTAGCTGTCTGAGGTCTACTTGTGGGAGTACCAATTAGGGTGCAAGGACCTCATGTAACAGATGCCTAGGTACTGGTATGTGGTCACTTGTTCTAGTGGGTGCAGAGTGCTGAGAATAATCAAGGGGGGGCATTTTTAGCTTAATTTTGGTGGTGGGAGAAAAGCATTGACTTGGTCTTCTTCAGGTTTATGACCAGTCAATGATCACGGTACCAATTTTCAGCCTGGTTGTAAGCATGCTGGAGGGATAATTGAAGAGAGGAGGGATTGGGATGTGAGGCAAAGAGGACCACATCATCAGCGTACAGGAGCATTTTGCTTTGGAGGGTGTTGAGGTACAGACTTAAAATTACAGGACCCAGGATGAAGCCCAGAGGGATCCTGGAGTGAATGGGTAGAGTGTTGGAGAGGGATCCATTAATCTTAACATGCTGGGATCTATCAGAGAGGTAGCTAGAAAACCAAACAAGGGGACCATCAGAAAAGTCAAGTTGCTGGACAGAGTCGAGTAGGAGGGGGTGACAAACAGTGTTGAAAGCCTTGGAGAGGTCAATGAACACTGCTTTGAAGAACTCATGTGTCTGGAATGGAGCTGTGACATCATATTCCTTATCGTTGACTGCAATGGCAGCAATTAAGTGGGAATTATGGCTTATGCTGCCATGATGGTCTGCATCTGTCCAGGAGGGGACCCAGGATCCTAGGTCCTAGGTGATAGGTTTAAATGCTTCATTGTCAAGCATTTAAACTAGCCAAGGGGAGGCAATTGATATACCAGCCCCCTATAAAACAGGGGAGTTAGAAAGACAAACACCAAGACAGAGAAGTCAATAGGGAGAAGGGCAGGGGTAAATGGAGAAAAAGGCAAAGGCAGTAAGGAGAGGGATGGAGCTAAAAGGGGTAAGGTCATCAGAAAATGGAGGGCAATGAGTACCAACTTCCAGAGTCTGGGTAACAAGCTCCCTGAACTAGTGGCCTTGATGGAAGAGGGATGCCTGGATATTGTGGCAGTCACAGAAACATGGTACACAGAGAACCATGACTGGGATGTCAACCTACCAGGGTACACAATCTACAGGAGGGGCAGGGAGGGTAGAAGAGGAGGAGGAGTAGCTCTCTACATAAGTGAAAAGATAAAAGCAACAGAACTAAAGGGTAAACAGGGAGGAGAGGAGGCACTGTGGGTCACCCTGGAAACAGGAAATAGCACCACAATCTGCATGGGGGTTGTATATAGACCTCCATCTCAGGGAGAGGAAATGGACAAGAAAATGATAGGAGGCATCCTTAGGATAGCACAAAAAGGTGAGATATTGTTGATAGGGACCCGACTATGCCAAATGTTAACTGGAGCACCTTTGCTTCAGCCACATCCAAGATCAGGGTCATTCTCGATACTCTTCAGGGGGGCATGCCTCAGACAGCTATTGCTGGAACCCACCCAGGAGGGAGCAATATTAGACCTGGTATTCTCAAATGGGGAAGGGGAGAGGATCTCAGATTTAGAAGTGGGTAGCCATCTGGGAACAAGTGAACACCTAACAGTGTGGTTCACGATAAACACAGTCTTAGAGTCAAGCCATACAAACATGAGGGTACTTGCCTTTAGCAGGGCTAACATTTTGTCAAAATGGGAGAGTGCCTCAGAAAAGCAGTAGCAAATGGGCAAGAAGAAGGGGGGAGGAACAATGGAGAAACATCAACACTGCCTTCACAGAGGCAACAAGCCTTTGTGTGAAACAATAAACAAATCAAAATGAAGGAAAAAACCTCTATGGTTCTCAAAAGAGGTGGCTGGGAAGGTTAGGGAGAGAATGATAGCATTCATGAAGTATAAGGAAACACAGAAGAAGCAGGACAGAGAATTGTACCAGTTAAAGCTGAAGGAAGCAGGGAAGACAATCAGAATGGCAAAGGCCCAGCTATCCCTGTGGTGCTGAGGGTTGAGGCACTGGATGCCACACCGCACCACAATGGTGACCCGGGTTCGGTTTAGGACTCAGGAAGCCGGGGGTTGGCAGGGGAAGGAGAAGATTGAGCATCCGGAGGACAGCACTCCTCTTCCTGGGGAGGGATCCAGGGTTGCTCGGTGTCCTGGTGGCCCCGATGGAGATTGGGGACACTGCAGGTACACCAGCCAACATAAGGAGTGGAGTGTGGCAGATGCCAGCAGGGCAGTCATGCGTAGGTGTCATTGCACACTGCACTCCAAGGGGTGAATACCAAGAACAAGCATAATTCTTGGGAATAGGTGATGGCACCTCACCCCTCCAACATCTCCAGGCTTCTCTCTCCAGCAGGCTGACCTCCCAGTCAGCACATTGGATTATAGGTACAGCACCCTGGGCAGAGAGGGTGGCCCCACTTCAGGGAGGGTGCAGAGCTGGGGGGTCTGCTGGGCTGGTGCCGGGTGGCCAAGAGTTTTGGGTAGGAGGTAGTACTTGTGGGTGCAGAAGGTGCCTGAAAGAGTTCCCCATAGCGGCGGTGAAGAAAAAGAATGTACAAAAAAAAAGAATAGCAAAGGCCCGAACCAAGGAAAAGATAGCCAACTTGGTTAAGAAGGGGGACAAAACCTTTAATAGGTACATTAGGGAGCAAAGAAAGACCAAGGGAGGGATAGTGACACTTAATAAAGGGGAAGGAGGGTGGGCAGAGGGTGACAGTGAAAAAGCAGGGATACTGAACAAATACTTCTACTCAGTATTCACAGAATAAGAGGAGGGGAGGTACCTAATCCAATCAATAAAAACACTCTGGATAGGGGGGTCGATACCAGTCCATTCACAGAAGAAAGGGTTCTGAAAGAACTCCTAAAACTAAAGGTAGATAAAGCAATTTGGCCTGACAGGATTCACCCCAGAATTCTAAAAGAACTAAGGGGAGAACTAGTGACACCACTGACTAGACTTTTTAACAAATCATGGGAGGATGGTGTGATACCTGAGGACTGGAGGAGGGTGGATGTAGTTTCCATTCACAAAAGTGGGAGCATAGCAGAGGCAAGAAAATACAGACCTGTTAGTTTGAGCTCAGTAGTAGGGAAAATGATAGAATCACTTCTGAAAGAAAGAATTGTGGAGTACCTAGAGGCCATCGGGGCACAGTACCCAAGACAGCATGGATTCATGGTGGGAAGGTCATGTCAGATGAACTGAATAGATTTCTTTGACTGAGTGACCAAAGTAATAGACCAGGGAGGGGTTGTGGACATGGCCTACCTAGACTTTAGCAAGGATTTGACACAGTCCCACACAAAAGATTAATAAACAAATTAGCCAGTCTGTGAGTGGGTCCCAGGGTGGTAGCCTGGGTAAAAAATTGTCTGGAAAACAGGACACAGATGGTAATAGTAAACAGAGTCCACTCCAAAGAAAGGGGTGTTACTAGTTAGGTACCACAGAGTTCAGTAGTGGGTCTGGTCCTTTTTAATGTCTTTAAAAGTAACATTGCGGAGGGACTGGAAGGAAAAGTATGCCTCTTTACAGACAACACAAACATCTACAACAAGGTTGAAACAATGGGCGGGGATTGGAAAGAATGAGAAGGGACTTGGCAATGTTTTAGGATAGATCAAAAGTGTGGTAGCTTAGATTCAGTGCAAAGAAGTACAAAGTAATGCACCTGAGAAACAAAAACCCAGGGGAAGAGTACACAATGGGGGGGCAGTACTATCAACAACAAAAATGGAAAGAGACCTGGGGGTAGTCAAATCAGATGACCTAAAGGTAAGCAAGCAATGTGAAAAGGTAGTAAGGAGGGCTGGAGGGATACTGGGATGTATAGGGAGAGGCAACACCAGTAGAAAACAGGAAGTTATCTCTCTGTAAAAACAGTTGGTGAGACCACATCTGGAGTACTGCATGCAGTTCTGGAGACCCCATCTCTGCAAGGACATTGACAGGATGGAAGCAGTACAGAGGACGTCAACTAAAATGGTGCATGGTCTGCACCAGAAGTCATATGAAGAGAGACTAAAGAAGCTTAATCTGTACACCCTTGAGGAAAGGAGGGGGAGGGCATGATACAAACTTTCAAGTATCTCAAGGGAATCAACAAAGTCCAAGAGGGTAGCATCTTTCAGAAAAAGAGATGTGCAAGAAGGGGGCACAATTTGAAAAAAGAGGGGGGACGGCTCGGGGCAATGTAAGTATTTTTCAAGGAGAAGGTGGTGGACACATGGAATGGCCTTCCTGAGGAGGTCACGGGGTCAAAAACAATGGGGGAATTCAAGAATGCATGGGACAGACATAAGGCAATTCTGTTGGGGAGTAGGAAGAAGTAGGCTGTTGGTTAACTTGGATCTGCAGCTTATCTAGTAGGTAAGGAAATGGGCAGACTGGGTGGGTCAAGTGGTCCTTAACTGCTGTCAAAGTCTATGTTTCTAATCATGACTGTATGGTATTGTCTTTTGATCTGGATCAAGAGCTGATTGGTCAACTTTACTACACAGACGTAGTGCTAGGAAATCAATTCCTAGGATGCCAGGATGATTACATAATACCATGAGGTCAAAAGTGTGATTCATGTTGAGAGTATCGTACGCTACAGAAAGTACAATAGAGTGGTAGGTAGACAATCTAGTGCCATCCACACCTTGAGCATTGGTTCTCCATCTGGTGGACCAAGAGGAATTAGCTGGATCCTCATCATGTAGAACAGGCACAGCCACGCCTGTATCTAGCAACATAACAAATTAGAGGCCCCCGACCGTGGCCTTAGTGAAAGGCCGCCCATTTGTGTCAATAGTAATATTGTTCACAATATGGACTGGGGCTTGTAGTTGTCAATCTGAACTATTAATGGCATATTCAGGTCATCCCTGAAAACGCAAGCCAGCAGGATCTCACCTAGCATCTTCCAGGTCCTGCATAGGATACAGGGAAGCCTGGGCACTGGAAGTAACTGCAATAGACAAGGCCTCAGGATTAGGGCTTGCTGTAGCCTGGCTGGTCAGAGGAGGTTCCACTATCTCCCTGGCCTAGTAGGAACTGGGTTACCAGAGCTAATGCTGCAATGGTGTGCCTTGGGATGGCCTTGGCCAGTGATTGCCAGCGTGCCTTCCTCAAGCAACTGGTCATGGAACCAACTCAGTGGAAGGCAATACTGGACCTTGTGCTCACAAACAGAGACAGTGTGATGGGGGTAACAGTGGGGAAGCACCTGGGAAACAGTGACCACCAGTCATTGTGGTTTGAAATTACAGAAAGAGCAGAACCAAACCACATAAAAACACGTATCCTGGATTTTAGGGGGGCAGACTTTGGGAAAATGGGGAGATACTTGAAAGAGGTATTAAGGGAATGGGACAGGAATCAGGGTTGAGGAACAGTGGGCAGTATTTAAAATGGGATTACAAGAACAACAGAATTATGCATTAAGCAGGTTAGCAAGAGGAAAA
Source organism: Neoceratodus forsteri (assembly GCA_016271365.2). NCBI lineage: Eukaryota > Metazoa > Chordata > Ceratodontiformes > Ceratodontidae > Neoceratodus > Neoceratodus forsteri. The sequence goes on along the minus strand of CM057449.1, from coordinate 1,176,867,453 downwards.
GGAAGAGGAGACCATTATGGTTTTCCAAAGAGGTAGCAAAGAAAGTGAAAGCCAAAAAGATTGCATTCAGGCAATACAAAAGACACAGGCAGAAGGGGATAGGGAGAAGTACCAGGATAAGCAAAGGAGGCAGGGAGGTCAGTAAGGGAAGCCAAAGCTCAGACAGAAGAACACATTGCAAAATCAGTGGGTAGAGGGGACAAAATCTTTTACAGGTACATAAGTGAGAAAAGAAAGACAAAGGGAGGGATAGTGAGACTGAAGGGGGAGGATGGGGGCCACGTGGAGGATGACAACAGTAAAGCTGACATTTTGAACAGGTATTTCTGCTCAGTCTTTACTGAGAAAGAGGAGGGTAATGGGTCTGAAGGGAGTACAAGGGGTGAGAATGGTGCAGAAATGGACACAAGTCCCTTTACATGAGAAAGGGTCCTGAAGGAACTGGAAGTAATAAGAGTTGATAAAGCAATGGGGCCAGATGGGGTGCACCCCAGGGTCCTTAAAGAACTAAGAGAGGTGGTGGCTGAATTTCTGGCTATCCTGTTTAGCCGATCACTGGAAACAGGGGAGGTACCCAAAGACTGGAGGACAGCAGATGTAGTCCCCTTATACAAAAGTGGGAACAAAGAGGAAGGGAACTACAGACCAGTCAGCCTCATCTCGTAGTGGGGAAGATCATGGAAGCACTACTGAAGGAGAGATTGGTGGAACTCTGGCTTGTCAATGGACTACAGGACCCAAGACAGCATGGTTTCACCAGGGGAGGTCATGTCAGACCAACCTCATTGAATTTTTGACTGGGTGACTAGGGAGATGGATCAGGAGGGCAGTGGACATGGCCTATCTGGACTTCAGCAAGGCCTTGACACTGTGCCACATAGAAGACTATTACACAAACTGAGGAATATGGTGTGGGCAGGACAGTAGTGTGGTGGGTAGGTAGCTGGCTGGGTGGCAGGACACAGAGAGTGGTGGTAAAGGCTGTCACTCCACAGAGGGAAGAGACCAGTGGGGTACCACAGGATCAGTGCTGGACCGGTCCTATTCAACATCTTCTATCAGTGACATGCGCAGGACCTAGAAGGCAGAATTTCACTGTTCGCTGATGACACAAAGCTCTGTAACAGAGTAGACACACCAGAGGGTGTAGACAGAATGAGAAGCGACCTGCAGAAACTTGAAGAATGGTCAGGGGTTTGGCAGTTGAAATTCAATGCAAAGAAGTGCAAGATAATGCATATGGGGCACAAAAACCCTGACACAATATATCAGTTGGGGGGTGAGGATATTGCATGCACCAAGCAGGAAAGGGATCTTGGGGTTGTCATCTCTGATGACCTCAAGGTAGGGAAACAGTGTGACAAGGCAGCAGGTAAAGCAAATAGGATGCTGGGATGTATAGGCAGGGGCATCACCAGCAGGAAAAGGGAGGTCATAATTCCGCTATACAAGACACTAGTGAGGCCCCACCTGGAGTACAGTGTACAGTTCTGGAGACCATACCTACGTAAGGACATAGACAGGGTAGAGAAGGTTCAGAGGAGGGCAACAAAGATGGTGCATGGATTGCATCACAAGTCCTATGAAGACAGGTTGAAGGAAATGAACATGTATTCCCTGGAGGAAAGGAGGGATAGAGGGGGATATGATAGAGACATACAAGTATCTTACAGGGAGGAACAGGGTGCAGGAAAACACTATTTTTAAGCGAAAAAGATGTTCCAGGACTAGAGGTCATGGGATGAAGTTGGAGGGAGGACGATTCAGAGGAAACATGAGAAAGAATTTCTTCACAGAATGGGTGGTGGACAAGTGGAACACCCTGCCAGAGGAAGTGGTGGGGGCTGAAACAATCACGGGATTTAAGAATGCATGGGATAGACATAAAGGAATTCTGGAGGTCAGGGGGTAAGGGGCAACAGACTTCTAGGAAAACAAACTGCACTTACAAGCTCAAATGGGCAGACTGGGTGGGCCATAGGCCCTTATCTGCTGACACTGTCTATGTATCTATGTATCTATGATTGGACTTTTCCGAGAATTGTGTGGAGATTATTATACTCCACTGCCACATTACGGTAGGAAGGGCCTTATAGATAATTTCGATTGCCCTGTTGTCATTCTGATCAGAATTAGGGTTATTCCAATTTCTTTGTCTGTTCGTATTTATGTTGCAGTTTCCCCCATCTTATAGGCCTGCTTGTCATCAGGGTGCAGCCTTGTTATCCTGGGCCTTGCCAACCACCGTTTAGTGGGTTGTGGCATGGCTGGTAGATTGTACCGAGGCGACCTTGGCTTTTGAGCCAGAATTCAGATCTCGGAGGTAGAGCTGGTGGACATGCTCCATCCTCGTGAGAATGTCTGAAAATTTGTCAGTTCTGGGGAAAACCATGGGCTCGACCTTGTCACGCATGGCCAGAATCATGTTATGAATAAACAACGTCCTGTATTCAATTTGGTCTCTGTCCACTATCTCTTGTGAGAGCACTTTGCCAGTACGGTTGACCAACCATAACCTCTTATGGTATGATGTTAGACTTCCTTTGGCATACTGTTTCACAAGATGAGTCAACATAATGCCAACCATGCCTGAGTAGTGAGCGGCAATGAGTTCCACAGCGATGTCATCAAAAGTCATGTCCATGGCTTGGTGGATTTCCTCTGAGAGTTTTGCCCAGAGGCTGGGCTCTATAGTCTGCTGGAGGATCTGTTCTTGATAGCCCTCCAGTAGACTGGGCATTTCGTATTTGGAACAAACATTTTCCAAATGGCAGCTGAGGCTGTCATTGGGGGTCATGTGGCCTATGCTGTCAGTGATCTTCTGCACAGAGTGAGCTGCCTGAAGGGGATTAGTCTCAGCTATGGGATGTAGATCAGGAAAAGGGTTGTGGGATTGTGTGCCTTGAAAGGCGGCCTCCACTACAGCGCCAGTCACAGTGCACACAAGCGACTGTTGAGTATTGGCTTCCTTCATCATGCTATCCATGAGTTCTCAGAAGACCTGTCTTTTCTCATCAGTCATCTATGTCCTAGCAAGGGCTGTCTCGATCATCTGATCAATTTCCAATCTGTCTTCCTTTTTCCTTTTTCAGGATGGCAATTGGAGGGGCTAGGTCTTGACTTCCCCCCAGCATGGGGGTCACCATCTTGGTGTCACACATGAGACTCACCATATTTCTCATGATGTAGAGTCATGCTGTTAAAATATAGGTAGCCACAATCTTGTCTGTGGTGCTTGGGGAATGCACCATTTTGAGAGTTTGACTGGGGGCCATCTTAGCTGCTGTTGTGACCAGAATCGTAAGGTTGATGGGTGTGTAATGGAACCCACCCATCACTTTGACATGACCTGCCAGCACCAGCCATCTTTGCTCTTCACTGTATGTGACTAATTTTTGCATTGTTCTGCACAACACCTTGTACAACCTCTTTCTGAAACACTTTATAAGCAGCGATCAATTTGCAGTTGTCCCTAAGCTCTCTATCCAACTAATCACTTACTTATTTCGGGTCCTCTCTCAGATCCTCATTCTCCCAATGTAAAGACTCATTTGTCTCACTCAACAAATCATTTATTTGCAAAACCTGTATGTTATCCTGCTTCAACCTATCACAATCCTCTCGCATCATACATAACTCTTGATCACTGTTCTGTATAGTACAGTGCAAAAAAGTCTCATTCTTACTATGCAGGGACTGAAGTTCTTTTTCCAGTCTCTGCTCTTTCCTAAGATATTCAGATGCCTGCAAGCTCATCTCTTTCTTAAGAGCTGAGTGTTGCAGTTCAAGGGATCAAAACCTTACCTCAGAAAAGTCCATAGTAGCGGAGAGAGCTACAACTAACAGCCCCTTAGAATCACACTTTTTGGCTGTCTGTCTTACCTCCGAGTATTGGGTTGAGATCCCCAGTACAGGGTTATTGGTGTTTTTCGCTTCCAGTGCAAAGTCGCTCCAGCATCCATGGGAAGCAAGAAAGTTAGAGACATCGAGTCTGTGCAGATATTGGACATGAGAGTGAAAGAAGAGGTTGGGAAACCCAAATGAACCCTTCAGTGGCTACCGTGCTGTGTATTGATCCACAGTGGTTGAACAAGACAGTCGGGCAGCTGAAACCATGCAATCCTGCAACTCAAAACTGACATTGAACAAGGTGAGATGACATCAACCTTGCCCAGTATGCAGCCAAACTTTACACAATGCTGTGGAGTGAAAAACACTAGCGATGTGGTACAGGTGTGTACACCTACTTACTACCCACAAGGGAAAAGCCAGCAAACAGTGAATCTTCACTAGTTTAGACCACCTGCACACGGTCACCAATCATGTCAGGGTCAGCCCTTCTCATGTTCTTGGTAGTAATAAACCGGCAGAAGAAACAACAGACAAGTGGCATATGTGGTAATAAACTTGTTTATTACACAAAAGCAGACTTATGCCCTAAAAACAGATCTTACCAAACAGACACTGGGAGCCAGAGTTTCCTAATACACCAGGGTATGAAGACGATCTCTGTGAGAAAACATAATGCAACAGGTTATATACTGTTTTAATTACCATAGTAACTATTACTTTTGTATGTGAGTTAGATACATAATACAGGCCCTATTAGCCAAAAGTTAGGTTGCTCCACAGTGTATCTATAGATACATAAAAAGCATAAAATCAGCTAAAATGAGAACAAAGAACTCATGCAAAATACAGGGTACAAGTGAGGTGTTACATAAATCCGCATGATGGCAATGTAGGCTATACAGTGACTTCTCAGAAGACTATACAAAGAACACAGAAATGTATTCTCAGCACATTGCTTATGCGTCACTAGCAATTATCACAGTAATAATATCCCTGGTAACTTATACTTATACAGTTAAATACCAATACCCTAAATGGTATATAACAAATCACATAACATAATAGATATTGTCAGCAGTGCACAGTGGGTTGCCAATACGGGTGTGGGGACCAAGTGTAACATAGCCTATAACAGGGCTGTTACTGAAGCTCTCAACTCCATCGCACCTGTCTGTGTTTGATCCCTTACTTTACACCAGAGAGCACCCTGGTTTAATGAGATGCTCAGGGAGATGAAGATTTATTTACTTATTTGTTTAAAAGTTTTACCAGGAAGGCATATTGAGCAGATGACTGCTCGATTTCAGATGCATCCTTGGGGGGGTGACATGAGGACAGTACAAAATAATACAGTGACATAAAAGAACACAGTACATTATTTTAAATAGAGCTACAACAAGATATTGTGTTACACAGTACATTATTATAAACAGAGATACAACAGATATAATGCTACAAGCAGTAGGAACATTACTACTCTATAGTAAAATCCCAGATCTCAGATTATTACAGTGGGTCCAAGCATAACACAGCCAGAGTTTCAATGTGACAGCATGAACTGACAACCTTGCAAATAGGTTAATAAGTGCTCAGGCTTGAGACAGGAAGAAGGAATGCTTAGGTGCATTCACATGTGGAGCAGACATGGGCTTTGAGGAGAGAGTTGAGGTGGTGTGCAGAGGAGGCATGGCGAATGTCTGAGGGGATCAAATTCCATAATTTATGCATACAGTAAGAGAAGGCTGCGTGGCCTGCAGTGGTGGACTTATGTGGGATGGTAAAATAGCAGGTGTCAAAATGTCTGAAGGAATGCGGGGGTGGAGGCAAGACAAAAGTTGTGGAGAGGTTTAGGGGCAGGACCTTCGTCCAGAACATGGCTGTAAGTTAAGCACAGTGGGACAGCCTTCTGTCCTTAAGTGAGGGGAGGCACAGGGATTGGTAAATAACACAGTGATGGGTAGTGGGAGGGCAGTCAAGGGCGAAATGACAGAAAGAGTGGAAGAGGATATCCAGCTTGGTTGGAAAAGTCTTGGGAGTGGCACTGTAGACTATGTCACCATAGTCAAAGATTGTGAGAATCATTTTCTGTACAATTGCACGGCATGCCTGCAGCAGGATACATCCACTGTTGCAGTACAGGGCACCCAGTTTGAGATGCGGCTTCTTGTGGATGTCCTCAATATGTACGGAAAAGTTGAGGTGCTGCTCAAGCCAGACCCCAAGGTATCTAAAGGAGGTACAGTCCTCCATCATAGTCCCATCCAGGGTGTGGAAGGTGGGGGGGAGCCGAGAGACTCTCTGCATTGTGCCGAAGGTCTTGGAGACAGTCTTCTTGGTGTTCAGGAAGAGCTGATTTGAATAAAACCAGAGCTGGACATCACTGAAGTTGAGCTGAAGTCTGGCTGCCACATCAGATGTTGGAGGGCCAGATGCATACAGGACAGTGTCATCCACATACATGTGAATGGATGTGTGGGGGCAGGCTGAGGGCAGATCATTTAGGAAGAAGGAGCAAAGCAGCGGGTCAAGGACTGAGCCTTGGGGAACACCAGTTGAGATGGGGAGGGAGGAGGAGATGGCATTTCCAATCCTGACAGACTGTGTCCTGCCTATGACGTAGAAGTGGAACTAACTGGTGGCCTCCCTAGAGAACCCAGAGAGAGAAAGCTTGTAAAGAGGTGCGGGTGAGATACAGTGTCAAAAACCTCTGCAAGGTCGACAAAGATGGCAGTGGTGATCTGGCCTTCATCCATACTGGTGAGGATGGAGTTGGTGAGCCTCAGGAGGGAAGTGGAGGTGGAATGGAACTTCCTAAACCCAGACTGGTATGGTGTGAAGAAGGTGGTGGAGTCAAGAAAAAGGGAGAGCTGGGAGAGGACTAAGTGTTCCTTGGGTTTTGTAAGGATGGGTAGGAGGGAGATAGGGTGATAGTTACCTGGGGAGGAGGGGTCACCATATTTTGGCAGGGGGATGACTGTGGCATGCTTCCATTCAGCTGGGATTGAAGTGAGAGAGAGAAGGAAAGATTCAAGAATGGCCAGGGCTGACAGGAAGAGTAATTTGGAGTCCAGCCCTGTGGTACACTTGCCCTTGGAGGGGCTTAGGGCAAGTACTGCTTTGTAAACATCAGCTGGGGTCATGTGGAGGAAGGGGAATGCAGGGGAGGAGGCTTGTGTGGGGCGTGATGAGGTAGGAGTGGCTACTGGGGCAAGTGGGAGAAAGGACAGGTGTGATGATGTACAGTTTGTGAAGAAGGAGTTCAATTACGTAGCCACTGTGAATGGTTCCATTACCGTGGAGTCGCCTGTGTGTAAGACGGGGGGGGTGGGATGGACAGCAGAAGTGTGATGTTACCATCTTCCAGAATTTAGAGGGGTGATTAATATTGGTGTGGAAAGTTGATTTGAAATAGTATGCTTTTGTCTGGTGTATTAGATGTGTGCAAGCATTAAGCTGAGGTGAAGACAGTAGCTTTATGGTATTTCCAAGCCTGGTCCTTGGCCCTGAGACTGGCCATGATATCAGCAGTGATCTAGGGCTAGTGTGAGCCCCGCACCTGAGTTTGTCTGAGGGGAGCATGGGTGTCCCAGACCGAGAGGAACTTGGACTTGAAATAGTCCACGGTAGAATCAATAGGGGTAGCATGAGGGATGAAAGACTACTCTATGTTAGCCAAGTCATTTTGGAGTGCAGTTTGATCCAAGGATTTGAGGGACCGAACCAATAAGGTTAAAGGGGGAGGTGCCTTGGGCTTATGGACTTTTCTCACCAAATAGATTAGATAATGGTCACTTAGGGAGTTGGGGAGAAGACCAGCAAATATTATCTGATGCAGGTGAGAGGTGAGTGCCCAGTCTAGAAGGGAGTGTTTAGAGGTTTTTGAATTTAGGTGGGTGGGTTCTGTGACACGGATAGCCAGTTCTGAGTGCTGTATGATCATTTTTTGTAATATATATAAAAATGTGTAGGGACTGTCTCCCATGAGAAAAGCTGAAACAACATGTGAGATCACCCACACACACACAGGTTTTAGAGACAAGGTGTTACCTGGAAGGCCTGAAGCTAATTATAGAGTAGAACAGGCCTTGATTTAGGATCTTCTGTGTTATCTAAGTTAATTATAGCTTTAACTGCTAAGAGGAAAATCATAAAAAAAAAGTTTATGACGTTAGAGGGGGAAACCAGGTTTAGCAAACTGGTGTGAAGTTGTAAATGTTCATTTGATGCCTATGTGAGAGAGTATCCTGATTAAGATCAAAGAAATGTCATTTGAAGAACATGAGTTATGCTGAGGTTGCAGAATGTAATACTTGGAAAAGACATCTTGTGTTTATATAGATTTTTTTATATATATTCTGACAGGGAGCAGCTAGGTGACCTCATGCAAAATAGGTGGGGAAAACCAGCTTTTAAACATTATTCTGTTTTTCTTCAGATACACTTTTATCTAGACTTTGACAAAGAAATATCTGTGAGCACTTTAAACAGGTATTTAGAAAGATAAACCAATCTAATTACTGTAGTAGGAATTGCACTGTTTAAAACCTTGTTCTTTTAAAGATTTGCATGTCTTGTGATATAATAGTTCTGTATTGTATGTTTTACATATTATTATCTATTTTAATAAAACTGTTTTTAGACCATACTTGGTCTGTCTTTGATTTCTTTCACTTCACAAGTAGAATATATATGGTTACAGCAGACACGGGGCATAAGCTTGAATGGTGATACCAAACTGGAAAAAGGTAAGAATAATCTGAGGTCTTTATTAACGTTTAAGGGTTCATTTTTGTACACCTGGTTAGGTGCCCATAGGCAAAGATAGCTGGCACTCCGATGACAGATACATCTGAGCCTGTGCATTGGGTGCTCTACCAAGAGGTTCACACTTTGAATCCCTCCTAGACTTGAGACCAAAGGTTGAGTTGAACCAACAAAAAATAGACAAGAGTGTTACCTTGGTCTGTTAAACTGTTCACAAGACTGTGCTCAGAGGTTGGCACTTTGGGAGTAGAGGGCTGACCTGCTGAGTGGGTTTGTGACAGGTTCCATAATCAGTTGGGACAGATTTAGTGCTGCTACGTCATTTCAAATCTTAGAGTTACAGGAGGAGAGCCAGTTTACATTGATGACTCCAAGAACATGGAGCTCCCCACCCGATGCATGAGAATTAAGGGCAGCTAGGAGATCCTTGATAGTGGATACACAGGGGAGTCTGGTGGGCAGTAGGAGCCTCCTACAAAAATTGGGATGGAGTGGGGGATGTTGATTTTCACCATCAAGGAATCAATATTCAGCACATGTGGTAGTAAAAGTGGTATGGGGTGAATTGGAGGGAGGAGCTGATGTACATGATGATGCCCCTGCCTTTTTTGTGGCTGGGCCGATCTTGCTGGATTATTGTGTAACCTGGGATTAAGATGTAAGCATCCTGGGTGTGAGATTTTAGCCATGACTCAGTAATAATCTGGATGTAAGGTTTGAGAGATAATGCAATAGGCTGGAGCAGAGCAATTTTTTGTGATAAGGCTCCTAATGTTTAAGTGGGCTAGCTTTAGGCCCCATGGGGGTTGGAGAGGAAGAGGTGGAGTTGGACCAGAGTTGGGCTCAATGTCCCCAGCCATAAGTAGTAGGATTGTTACCAAGGTTCTGGATAGGGCTGACAGAAACTTATGGTGGGGGACAGAGGTCTGGTGTGGCAATGCTGGGGTTGCCTGTGTGGGGAACTTCAGTGATAGCAGACCATCATGGATGAGGCGGTGTAACAGGGCCACTGTCAGTGAAGGACCACAGCAGGAGGGGAAGGTCACCAGTATCCTGAATCCAGAGGTACTCAGGCTGCAAATTGAGTTGCACAGGATGGAGCTGGAGTTCCAGGAGAAGAGAGAGCAGGAACAACGAGAGGCAGAGCAAGAACAGAGAGACAAAGACTGTGAGGAGCATGAGTGGCAGTGAGCTGCAGAGAAGAAGAGGGAGTGAGAGCGCTGAGATGCAGACAGTGAGGAGCAGGAGTGCCAGAGGCAACACGAGCTGGAGAAGATATGACTCGGACCAGCAGCATCAGAACATGTAAGTGACTTGGGTTTAACTGGGACTGCAGGACTGGGTTACAAATTAAATTACAAATTAATAGCCAAATTTAAAGAGGGGGGAGGATATAGATGCCTTTTTAAATTCTTTTGAAAAAGTTTGTATTCAGGCTAAAATTCCTAGAGAATCCTGGAGCTTCCAGCTATTCCCGATACTTACCGGGAAAGCTCGGGATGCATTAGGTCAGATGGACAATGAGGACAGTAATAATTACAGCAAACTAAAAGCTGCACTGTTAAAAAAGTTTGACTTAACTGCTGAACCATACAGAGCTAAATTCCGTAAGCTCAGGAGAAGCTCTGATAGGAGCTATGAGGAGCTAGTCATGAAACAACGTTAGTTTTTAAAATGTTCGTGGGGAAGGAATTGAGGCAAACTCTGTTGATAAAATTGAAAATGATTTTATTAGAACAGTTTTATTGGGCATGCCCAGCAGAGCTAAAAACCTGGCTAGAGGATCAAGATCCCAAAACAGAGTAAGAGGATGCTGAACTCTCGGACCACTATACCAAGAGCAGACCTGCTCTGAGAGTGAATGGGGTGGGCATGGCAGCGCAGAAAGGAAAATGCACACCTTCAGGGCAGCTAAAACTGTCACTGCCTCCACCAAAACCAATTAGCCCAAGGTTTCAGAGAAAAGATTTCTCTGAGAGAAGAAATGAATGTTGGTCGTGTGAAGAAACTGAGCATATTGCCAGACAGTGTCGCAAAAAGGCAAGCAATAATACACATCCAGGTGCTAGAAAAGAAGTGGATTGCTTGTGTGTCCCTGGAAGTTTGCCAGTGAACATGAGGGAACACATACACCCAGTCATTGTGAAGGGTGTACAGATACAAGGGTTAAGGGTCACAGGGACGATTTTTGTGATAAGGCTCCTAATATTTAAGTGGGCTAGCTTAATGCCCCATAGGAGTTGGAGAGAAGGAGGTGGGGTTGGACAAGTGTTGGTGTCAATGTCCCCAGCCATAAGTAGTAGGATTGTTACCAAGGTTCTGGATGGGGCTGACAGAAACTTATGGTGGGGGACAGTGGACTATTGTGGCAATGCTGAGGTTGCCTGTGTGGGGAACTTCAGTGCTAGCAGCCCATCATGGAAGTAGAGGGTTAGTATGGATGGGCCAGTTGTCTGGGAGGTAGGGCAATTAGTGGTGGACAGAGCAAGGGAGGAGGTAGCTGAGGGGTATAAAAAGGGGAGCATAGGGAGGTTTAGTGAATAACTGCTCAGCATCTTAGGGTAGGATGAGGGTGGAAGGGATACTAAGGGCACAAGGAAGGTGCCTAGAGTGAGTGAGATGAGGAACATGATGAAGGAGGTGGGGGTATGGCCAAGGGCGTAGCTACCAATACACCTGGCACGCCACGGGGTGCTGTAGACCAGTGCAGGGGTAGCAGAAGCCGGCTGGCGACGGCATGCATTTGTAAATTTCCAATTCCTTTGTGCAAATTGTTTTCCCTTATTTTCACGGGCTTTTCCAGGGCACAACAGTGCTCGCAGAGTCGCAATTAAAGGGAGTAAAAGGAGGGGGGGCGGGTCTCAGATGACGTGCATGCCATAACCAACCAAGCGGACCTGATTGAGACATGTGTGCTTTGTCCTCAATCAGGTCCGCTACCGCTTGTGAGGAGGCGTGCCTGGTAAGGGGCAAGCCAGGCGGGCTCTTTAAATTCCCCTGGAGGTCTCTTGAAAGCGAGTCAGGCTGTGGATTGGACTGGAACACTAGTTGCTGCCGACTGCCGTTGCCGACTTGCAGACTGCCGTAGAAGCCGAATCGACCGACGGAGCGTTACCCTGCACTTCTGTAGGGGGAGATAGCGAGAGAGAGGATTGTGGCCGCCGCTAATACGTAGTTCGCCTGACCTCTAAAACGGGTGCATTTCATTGCCACTGCTGCTCCTAGTCTGGTTGTCAAAGCAGCCCTGTGCTATTCTAGCAGCCAAGAAGAGGAATTTTGGACACCAGCACCTGAGTCTGATACTGAGTCTGTGGGTGAAAAATATTATCTGTTTACCAGGTATGTTTTCACTCAGTTGGTTAATGTGTGACACTGCTGCTTTTGTGGTGGATGGGCAAATAATATTAGCAAGGCAGTAAATGTAGGCAGTTCTGCTTCTGGTGGTGTGGTGGTAGGGGTAGGTGTGTGTGTGTGTGTGTGTGTGTGTGTGTTCATGGTATAATATTTAACATTGGGCTCTATCAGAACAAAAAGGGGCAGATATTCTGGCAGGTAGAATAGACTAATTGATAGTGAGGATTTTGAACCATATATGGAGTGATTAAAGGAGATGAACAGCCAAGCACAAGGAAAATAATTATGAGAGGGTTTAAATAGGAAGGAAATGATTGTGATGGGGAAAAGTGTGGGAAATATTATGGAAGTGAAGGCAGGTTATAACGGTCCCATAAGATGCTTAAGATACAAGTTGCACATAAGACAAAAAATATACAAAAATGTTACGCCCCAGCACATTTGCTGGTCTTTTATTTTTTTTCACTTTTGGGGAAACTGTTTCAATCACCCAGTATGTTTTCATTTTAAAATTATTTGACACATTTTGAGGGAAAGGGTGTTAACTCCTCAGCCAGCACAGGCACTGTCGCAGATAACAAGGACAGGTTGAATTGTGGACCAATTTAAGTGTGTGTGTGTCCATGAGAGGGAGGATGATGACATGGGTGACAGGGAGGGTGAGGGGTTAATTTTATGAAATGGTCTGAGTGAAGGGAAAGAGGATGGGAAGTATCTTTATGCAGTGGTTGAGGGAAAGGTTATTGTAGCTCTGGCATTGGAGTTGGAATCAGTATGGGGGTCCAACACTGGGGCCGTGGGTGGAGGAGGAGGATGACATGTGTGACAGTGTGGGTAAGGGTGGGTGGGGGTTAATTTTATGAAATGATCTGAGTGAAGAGAGAGGTGGAAGTACCATTATGCAGTGGGTGGGGAAGGGTTACTGTAACTCTTGACACTGGGGCTGGAATTCCAGTGTTTTTTCCGGGGGTCCAGAACTGGGACTGGGCACATGGTGTCAGACTCAGGGATGGGGGGATACAGGATGAGAAGCCAGTGGTCATGCAAGATGTATTTTTATTTTGTTTTGGAACAAACAAACAAAAAAAAAAAGACAGCGGATTGGGTACCTAGTTTCTGAATAAATGAGGAACAGTGTATGACACTGGGATTCGACACCTAATGTCTGAAAATGAAAATGGGGGGTGCGGCCCTTTAAAACCATAAGCTGTGGCACCGAGCAGTGAGGCACCTGCTCAGCAAGCTGGTGACCCGGTTTCACACATTGCACCCCAGAGAACTGGAGGGGAGATGACTGGGGAGGTATCAGAGTGACCACGCAGACTATCTCCTCTCTGAAGGAGGGAATGGCTCACACCACTCCTTGAGCTGCTCCTGGAGGGAGGGAGGCAGGTGGAGAAACACTTGATGGCATGGATGGCCACATACTACTGTCCATCTCTCCAGGATCTGGAGCAATGTGCATCCATAAATGGGGAAGAGGAGGAAAGGGAGAAAAATGGGAAACATGGTCCATATCTAGTACCCCAGATGAAACACAGAAACAGACGCTGATGGCAGATAAGGACCCCATTTTTTTTCTACCTTATGAATGTGCCACAGGCCTTTACTCTGTCAATGGCCTATGTATTCATACTCATCTGTATCGCTCCCTTATGCCTATCCCATGCCTGCTTGAAGCCCTGTGCTGTATTCATATCGACCACCTCCTGAGGTGGTTTTACCTCCTTTGCTCTAGTCAAGGTATACATATTGTGGCATATTTTTACTTTAGGGGACTGTCTTAGGATTCGAGTGCACCGGCGAGTAATACGGCCGCATGCGCATTCAGGCAATGCTACGTCGATGCTACATCATGGGACTGTCAAAAGAAACGAAACAGTGATATTTTTTTAATGCTTACAACAATTGTGCACTGCAGACCGGGAATGTGGTGGGTGGAGCGCCCCCAACAGAAGGAATGAAATTTACTATAAAACTGTAGATCACCACTGGGGACCCGGGTGGTGTGTGGGGGGGGCGGAGCGCCCCCACAGAACAAATGTCAAAAAAGCAACTCTGCAAGGCCACTTTTTCAATCCTGACGACTGTAGTATTGAATTTCAACAGCAGCTGAGTGGACATGGAGAAATCTGATTTGGAGTGTTCTGACTGATTGCAAGGTGTGTGTGTGGGGGAGCGTACAGATGTCAGTGGGAGGACATATTACCATAATCCACTGAATTCTGAAACGGGGGCACTATGTGTCCCCTAATCTAATCGCCCATATTGTGCTCTAGTCAGGATATACATATTGAACTGTTAATCTGTCACTTGTTGTTTGATGCAGCCCTGCATTATTTTGGGTGCCCTTGTCTGGACTACCTCAATTTTGTTAATGTCTTGTTAATTTCTTCCCTGTGATTGTTAGCATCTCCCCTCCCAACCTATCGGTGGCTTCAGGGTTTCTCTTCCCTATGTGCATGATCTTGCACTTTGCGCTTAAAACCCAGTTGCCACTCTTCTGATCTGCTGCTGAAGCTACTTTGTAGTGAGAAGTGTGTTCTTTCTGCTGTAGTTTTAGCTCATAAGAGGGATATAATTCATGGAACTACCCAGCTAACAAAAACTAAAGTTGTTGGTCAATGTTTAAAATGCACTCTGCAGAAATGTGTGCTTAGGGAACTGCTTTTTTGAGTGGTGTGCTTTTTTTTTTTTTTCCACCTAATAAAGGTTTGATAGTGGTTGTATGGCTTTTTTCATGTAGTATTATTGTTCCTTGGTCTTGAATGACCACTTAATGCATAATAGTAATACCTAAAGTAACTGCTGCTGTTAATGCTGTTAGAATAAGCGCTGGTCACAAGAAGGGTTATTGGAAGCAGTCACAACTTGACATCAGCAACTGTCTAAGTTTAACCTCCAGTTAAACTTTGAAGGAATCCTAGGTGGATGCTGAAGTGATATCATGGGTGCAGCGAGTTCATTATTTTTTTTTCTTTATTTTAGTCTTTGGTAACTGGGTAAGACCCACTAGGCACAAGTGCCCATTTTCAGGGCTACCTAGGAGCACTGTTCAGTCACACAGTATGCAAGTGGAGGTTGTGAGAATCAAACTCTGGTCTGCTGAATGTGCCAAGTTCATTCACACCTTGTTCCTCCAACCTCTGTGCTATACTGCCAACCCATAGCAGTCATGTAGTCAAAGAACCTTTGTCCCAGAGGTGCGACAGCAGTGTACATTAAAAATCTGGCTTGTAGAGCTTCTGATGCAATGACAGTTGATAGCAGAGGTAATAAGTTTTGCACTTCAAGGGCCTTTGCCTAAGCTTTTTGACAGTAACATGTTTGGTACATGAGTACCTTTGGATTGGAGCCAGTTAGCTGATGGAAAGAGGTAAGTTCTGAGCCTATCAGGAGCAGAAAATGGCATAGTTAGTCTTGTAATTCATAATTAACTTGTGCATATGGAACCATCTTTCTATGACTATGAAATTACTCTGTAGCCTGGATTCAAGAACCTTATGGTCTGTATCACTGGTAAACAAGACGGCATCATCGGCATATAAAAGGATGTGACCCTGACAGGAGTAAGGAAGGTTGTTGAGAAATGCTAAATAAAAGAGGGTCCAAGATGCAGAAGTCAACAAGGAACTCCAGATAGGACAGGTCTGCTGTCTGAGTGGGTGTTACCAATCTTCACCTGCTGTGTACGGTTGTGCAGGTAACTTTCAAACCAGGCTACACTGTCACGAGCTAGGCCAATGGTGGTAAACTGTTCGACCAGGAGAGCATGATTCACTGTCGCACGACTTGGTTAAATCAATGAAAAGCAGCACCGACCAAGTGTCCTTGATCTGAGGAGTGTTGAATAAAGCCTGTGAACTCCAGAAGGGTAGTAGCAGTATACCATTTCTGAACTCGTGTTGCGGGAATTGTAGATTTTTCTAAGTATTCAACCAGCTGATCAGCCACTATATGCTCAAGAGCTTACTGGTGTTTGATATGGGAGCACAGGGAAGTTGTGTCTTGCTCAGGGTCACACAGTATGCAAGTGATGGCTATGGGATTCAAACCCAGGTCTCAATATCTGAAGCTTTAAACCACTGTGCTATACTGTCTCCCATGTTTGGAGTCTTGACGGTATGAGCTGCATCGTGCAAGGCAGTCCTGCATGCAGCAATGCAGTCACAGTGCTGCATAGAATAGTACAGCTGTTGCACATCAGAGTGCAGGCAGTAGCTGTCCCATTAGGAAAACACAGTTGTAATCCTGCAGTAACCATCCATGTGGAAGTAACTAGTTGGTCTCTAACAGACTGTGGAGCTGTGTGCTCTGTTACAGAGCAGTTGCTTGCGCGGGCCTGGGCTGTCTAGGTGTTCTCAGATTTAAACAGGAATGTTTCTTTATGCTACTTGAAATCATACAGCCCTGGTATTGTTTCCGTTTATGCTACTTTGGATGGCTCTGTCAACTTTATCTGCACAGGGAAGCAGTTTTTCAATTGCAAAATGGCACATTCTAATTCTAATTTCTATTTTAAATTAAGGGTGCCATCTGCGAGGTTGGGTACAAGGGGCATAAACTGCGGTGGTGTCTGGGGAAAGTGTGCTACACAGAACAATGGACTCAATTAAGAGAAAGCAGCCATCTGGGTCACAGGTGCGAAAGGCCAAATGGGCCAGAATGGAAGAAAATGCACAAATGTCTCGGCTGATGCAGTCCTTCAACATCCGACCCACATTCACTGCAGGGTAAGCTTTTTTGATGGTACTGATTCATCCACTTGTGTGTGTAAATAAATATCTAATTAGTCTCAGTTTACAAATTTATTTACTTATTGTTTTAGTGGTAACAATGCAGCTACACCACAGATGAAGGAAGACTTAACACAAGAACCTGTGCAGATTCCAAATGCATCTGCCACTGAAACCGAAGCCACCACAGAATCCCAGATCTCACAAGCTGCATCCCAAGAACCTGATGAGGCTGACCTGCACTCTGTGATGGAGCCTGTCGAGGCCAACATTGTGCCACTGACAGATGTGCAGATACCTACTCTTGTTGGAGAGTTGGAGTTGAACCAGCCAGACGCTGAAGACCTTGGCTGTTTGGATCGTGGCCACCTCACTGATGCACAGAAGAAATGCATCCTTGGAATGCAGTGGCAACCACCATCTGGATTTCAGTTTCTTCCCGCTAATGGGTTCTGAAATTGCCAATCAACGCTTAAGGAGATTCAATCCACAATACCTGCAAACATACACATTTGCAAGATATTCAAAGTCTTTAGATGGTGTGTTTTGTGCCCATTGTTTTGTGTTTAGTACCACAAGTGGCACTGTGTTGATATCCACGCCAATGAGGGACTGGTCAAACAGCAAGAAAACCCTTGAGAGGCACAGCAAATGTAAAGAACGCTTGAATGCCACTACTAAAACAGATGGTTTTCTTGCCATCTGTGATGGCAAGCTGGTGACTGCCTACCAGTCTCTAACTGACCAAAATACAAGGGTGTCCCAGCAGACCAACCGCTTCCTTTGCAGGATTGTAAAAATAATCTTGTTCTGTGGAAGAAACAACATTGCCCTGCGAGGAAAATATACAGATGGAGGAAACTTCCAGGAATTATTATAGTACACAGCAGAACTGGACCAAGAATTACAAGATCACCTGAGACTAGCTCCCAGAAATGCAGTCTACACATGTCCTCAAATCCAAAACGAGCTGATCCAGCTTATGGGCCTGCAACTGCAGCGAAAAATTTTACAAAAAGTCAAACAAGCTAAATGGTTCAGCCTAATTACAGATGGTACGACTGATGTATCAACCAAGGAACAGATATCCTTATGCGTTCGCTATGTCCACCACAACACCATAGGTGACACTGAGATACATGAAGATTTTGTAGAGTTCACGGAAGGCTTCGACAACACAGGTCAAGGACTGGCAGATCTCTTTATGCAACGCCTGTCTGCCTGGGGCATTGACATCAACATGATGAGAGGGCAAGGATATGACAAGGGCAGTAATATGAGTGGCAGATTTAATGGGGTCCAAGCAAACATTAAGGCTGTTGTGCCAGAAGCCTTATATACAGTCTGCAAAGCACACAGCCTCAATACTGCAATTGTTCACTCCTGCTCCATGAGGCAAGTATCAAACATGTTTGACACTACAAAAAAAATTATTGCCTCATTAAAGACATCAGCCAAACGGAATAATATTTTCCTTACAGAACTGAAGGAATTTCGCAACATCCCCAACGATTATGATGAACCTGCTGATCACATCAGAACTATTCCTGCAGCAGGCAACACAAGATGGATGAGCCAGGCTGACTGTCTGTCAAGGTTTAAGGAGAAATACTTGGTGGTTTGTAGCACACTGGAGAAGATGTCAGAATTTGAGGATGATGCTGAACGGTTTCTTTATTCAATCACCAAATTTGATTTTATCGTGACCCTGAGTTGTGTTGATCACATTATGGCCTTGACAAACCCTTGCACCTTTATTTACAGCGGTGGACATAGACCTCATTCAAGGCCCAAGGAGGCTACTACTTGTGGGAAGTATTGAGGGGCATGAGGGAGTCCTCCAAACTCATTTTCGGGAACTGTACACAGACATCATGTCACTGGCAGCCTCGGTGTGCACTGAGGAATCTGTTCCCCGCACCTGTGGAAGACAAACGCAACACAGCAACATCAGTGCCACAAGCCCTAAGGAATATTACAGGCTCAACATCTTTATTCCATTTCTGGACCATGTCATTTCGGAGCTACAAGAGCAGCTTATTGAGCGTCAGCCTCGCTTCCTTGCTCAGTACCTTGTCCCACAAAAGTTACATTTGCTAATACATGAGTAGCAAGTGTTGGAGCTATATAATGCATACAAGGTGGATTTGGGCAGCATGGCAAAATTTAGGATGGAGCTCGTAAGATGGCATGCAAAGTGGGTGAATATTCCAGTGAAACAGAGGCCAGAATCTCTAATTATGACATTGCAGCACCTAAATTCAGCACTGTATCCGAACATCAATGCCGCATTATCCATCTTGGCAACCATGCCAGTAAGTGTAGCAACTGCAGAGAGGTCTTTTAGTGCACTGCGACGGTTGAAGACATGGCTGAGAAGCACAATTGGGGAGTCGCTCCTCACAGGATTAGCTCTGCTGCACATCCACAGGGATATGGAAATTGATGTGGAAACAATTGTTGAAGGACTTTGACCCATGCCAGGACAGGCGGTTTTAAAAAGATGACCCTGCTGTGTCTGTTTGTAATGCAATAAGTGTGTCTGGTGTGGTGGTGTGTCTGGTGTGAGTGGGTGTGTCAAGCTTTACTGCAGTGAGTTGTGTGGCATGAAAAGTGGGTAAATGTTCAGTAAAGTGGATCTGACTCCCTAGTCAGAGTGTGAATGGTCCTCTGTGGGACTGGCTACCTTGTCATGGTACAGAGGCTTGACACAATTGAGAAATTGTAACTAAAAGCCAGTCTTGGTCTGAATGTGAGTGCATTTCATCTTTACATTGTCATACAGAGATGCTGCAAATGATGTGGTGGAGGGGCGGGACATGGAAAAGTGGTGGGGGGGCAGGGCATGGAAAAGTGTGTGACAGAAAGGCAGTATGGACAACAGTGGTCTGGGGTAGCAAAGGGGCAGCTTGGTGTGCAAAACTGAAATGTCTGGCTACACCCCTGGGTATGGCAGGGCACCAGAGGATGGTCTGTAGTGGGAATCCTGTGTAATTGAGGGTGGTAGATGGATTTAAGTACTACATGACTCAACAAGGTCTGTAGGGAGCAGTAGATTAATGTAAAACAGGTTTGGAAAATGGGAGCGCTTCTAATGGCACCTAGTGGTGAACCATAATAAGCTGCAGAGGGGAAAGCAGGCCGTCACATGTGTGGTGGGATGAGGGATCAAAGGTTAGAGCAGCAGTGGTGGAGATGCGATTCTGGGGAGGACAAACTGATATCGATGTCCTAGTACAAGGATTATCAATCAGCAATCTGCTGTAAGAAGGCAGAGTTCCTGTCTGAGGCGATTGCTGCAGCAATTAATAGACCAGCTCAGCTCTTCTGCACTGTTGACAGGATATGTAGTCCTGTCTATCTTCAGTCCTGGGGAACTTTTTCACAATTAAAGTGTGATAATTTTGCTCTGTTCTTTGCTGATTAGGTTGCCATTATCAGGTCGGAGATCCAGTCAGCGCCCTCTATAAGAGCGTACAATACAGATGAGTATGAATAGATAGGCCATTAACAGAGCAAAGGCCAGTGGTACATTCATAAGGTAGAAAAAGAAATAGGCAGACTGGATGGGCCTTGCGGTCCTTATCTGCCATCAACTTCTATGTTTCTATGTGCAGTGATCAGCTGGAAGTCATAGGCAGTCAGTCTGTCTGGTCTGACTTTGACCAGTCGGCTGTCATGGATGTCATGAAGGTCATCCAGGAGATGAGGCCAACCTACTGTAATTTGGATCTGGGACCAACAAGCCTTCTAGTGGGGTGTGTTGATGCCATCAGCCCAGTTCTAGCCAGGATAGTCTGGCGTTCCTTAGTGACAGGGGTCTTCCCTGAGCCCTTAAAAGAGGCAGTGATAAGACCACTTTTGAAGAAAGCTTCACTGGACCAGGACTGCCTGGCTAATTACAAACCTGTCTTTAACCTTCCCTTTGTGGGTAAAGTTATTGAGAAGGTGGTGGCCCATCAACTGGAGACTCATCTGTCAACTCACGACATCTACAACCCTCTCCAGTCAGGTTTCAGGAAGGGGCGTAGCACTGAGACTTTGCGAGAAATGCCTTTGTTCAGGTGCTAAATGATCTCCTCTTTGTGAGGGATCGAGGAAGTTGTTCAATTCTTATTCTTCTCAGTCTCTCAGCTGCATTTGACACCATGGACCCAGGGTACTCTTGGACCACCTGTGGGGCTGTTGTGGACTGGCAGGTACAGTCTTCAAATGGTTTCAATCTTTCCTCACAAGCAGGACACAGAGGGTGGTGTCAGAAATTATTTCCTCATCACCTCTGTCCCTGACATGTGGGGTTCCACAGGGTTCCGTTCTGTTCCCCATATTGTTCGAGGTGTATATGCTGTCACTAGGAGACATTATAAGATGGTATGGGAAGAGTTTTCACTGCTATGCAGATGATACTCAGCTATAGCTGTCTTTTGCATCTGGGCAGCAGGAGGCGGTGTTGGTGTTTAATCAGTGCCTTGCTGAGATCCAAGACTGGATGAAAGCCAACTGTTTGAGGCTAAATCTGGAAAAGGCTGATGTACTAGTGGTGGGACATAATCACCTGGGGGTGAAGGTGCAATCTGGTCCAGTTTCTGAGTTCATACTTGGGGACTCCCAGTTGCTTACCTCATCTGGAGCGATAATGCTTCTAATGTACAGGTAATGCCACCTAACTCTCAAAATGCTGAAACCTTGACAACTAGGGAAGGACTGGCTATGGTAGAAGTTAATGCCATTACAGATACAACTCACAGTGGAGTTGCTTGATTTGCAACACATGCATTTCGAATAAATCAGTCTCTAAGTAACAGTTGTAAGCTGTAGTGAATTTATTGATGATGACTAAAGTCATGGTGATAATAATGACATGGAAGTTGTAAGCCTGACTTAACTAACTTATTTTGGACAGTGACAATGTGGATGACATGGAGGAGAGTACTGCTATGCCATCAAAAGGGAGATGGAAAATTCCTGAGACACAAGTCAAATAATGTGAAACAAAGACTGACAGTAGTGATGAGGATACTGGTGCGGATTCTATAATCGTTTCACATGACAGAGACATAGCATCTGTTGGCAGAAAAGGACAGCTCGGCCCACCTTGTCTGCCCAGATGTTCCTTGCCTATCTTCTTCTGCAGACCCTATCTGGTCTCCGGAGACCCTCCCACCTCCCTGCTTGTTTTTTAATATAGCCCTACATATATCCCATGCATGTTTGAAGCCCCCCACTGTTTTAGCCACCCCTACATCCACTGGCACTCTGTTCCAGTGATCTACCACCCTTTAAGCGAAGAAAAATTTCCTCATATCTCTCTTGACCACCCCCAGCTTCATCACATGCCCCCTGGTCTTAGTGCTTTTTCTCAAATTAAAGAGACTCACCCCTGCACTCTGTTCAGCCCTGTGAGGTACCTGTAGATCTCTAACATGTCATTTATGTCTCTCTTACCCCCTCTGTTCCAGAGTGTACACACAGTATTGTGATCCCTCAGTTTTACCTCATAAACTGAGGAATAACCTGCAGCCTTCACCAACATGTCTTCACCAGTTAATCCCAGCCAATAGACCTCTACTGAGTTTTCTATTAGAAATAGGCAGTCCACCTCTATGGTTTGGAATAATTTTTATATAAATCCCAATGATATTTGCCAAGCAATGTGTGCACTGCAACACTTGTGTGAGTCAGGGGGAAAATAAATGTCATCTTGGAACCATTATATATGGTTCAAACATTGGTGCATAGAAATCTGTTAGGGCTTTCCATGAGCAGGAACATTCTTCTGAAACAGTGAGAGGCAGATGTCACCAGTCAAAGTCTGAAAATCCACGTTTGTTATGAGAAAATTCTTCTGCAAGGTCTTCTGTTTTACCAGTCCTATCCTAAACAGATACTTCTGCTCAGTATTTAATGAGGAGAAGGTAGAGCAGGGCCTACAGCTCAACACCATGGGCACAGGGGGAGGGAGGTGTGCACAAGTCCATTCACAAAAGAAAGGGTCCTACAACAGCTCGCTAAGCTCAGGGTGGACAAGGCAATAGGACCTGATGGCATACATCCCAGCGTACTAAAGGAGCTAAGGGTGGAACTAGCATAGCCATTATAAAAAATGTTTAGTTAGTCTCTGAGCACAGGAGAGGTCCCAGAAGACTGGAGAAGGGCTCATGTGATCCCCCTCCACAAGAGTGTTAGCAGGGAGGAGGCAGAGAACTACAGACCAGTCAGTCTTACCTCAGTAGTGAGCAAGATTATGGAGGCACTCCTTAAGGAAAGGATGGTGCAACACCTGGAATGCACAGGAGCACAGGATCCAAGACAGCATGGGTATACAACAGGAAGGTCCTGTCAAACTAACTTCATAGATTTCTTTGACTGAGTAGCCAGAGTGATGGACCAAGGGGGTGCAGCTGATGTCGCCTACCTTGACTTCAGCAAAGCTTTTGATACTGTTAAGCATAGAAGATTAATTAATAAGCTGGGTAGGCTCGGGGTGGGTCAGAAGTTGGTCAACTGGGTGGCAAACTGATTGGCGGGTAGACAACAGAGAGTGTGGTAAATGGTATACAGTCAGAAGAGATGCAAGTCACAAGTGGGGTACCCCAGGGATCTGTCCTGGGGCCAGTCCTCTTCCATATCTTCATCAGTGACATTGCAGATGGACTGGAGGGTAAGGTTTGTCTTTTTGCAGATGACATCAAGATCAGCAAAAGAGTAGATGATCCAGATGGGGTGGACAGAAGGAGAAGAGATCTAGAAAAACTGGCAAAGTGGTCAGAAGAGTAGCAACTGGGGTTTAACTCAAAGAAGTGCAAGATCATGCACATGAGGAAGAGAAACCCTGAAGCCACCTATAGGTTGGGAGGGGAATTGCCGGCAATCACTAAGGAAGAAAGAGACTTGGGCATCATCATCACAGATGACCTCAAACCATCCAAGCAGACCACTAAAGCAGTAGGTAAAGCTAAAGGGACGTTGGGGTGTATTAGTAGGGGTATCACAATTCGTAAGAGGGAGGTAATAATCCCTCTTTACAATAATAATAATAAAACTTTATTTATTAAGCGCATTTCAAGCACCAAGGCACTGTACAAATGAATATTAAAAACAAAAATACACATATAAAATCAATATTCTCAGCAACATCAATTCATAAAATACATGACACTGGTTAGGCCCCATCTGGAATACTACGTGCAGTACTGGAGGATGCATCTACACAAGGACATTAATAAAATGGAGGAAGTCCAGAGAAGGGCAACCAAAATGGTGCAGGAACTGCATCAGAAAATATGTGAGGACAGATTAACGGAGCTCAATATGTATACCCTAGAGCAAAGGCGGGAGAGAGGTGATATGATTGAAACATTCAAACATCTTAAGGGCATTAACAAGGTGAAAGAGTCTAACATGTTTCAATATAAGAAAAACAGCAGGACAAGTGGACACAGCATGAGATTAGAGGGAGGCTGATTAAGGGGTAATGTGAGGAAGTTATTTTCACAGAAAGGGTGATGGATGCATGGAATGGCCTACCTCAGGAAGTGGTGGATATAAATACAGTGCAGGGCTTCAAACAGGCATGGGATAGGCATAAGGGATCAATACAGATGAGTATGAATAGATAGGCCATTGACAGAGTAAAGGCCTATGGCACATTCATAAGGTAAAAAAAACAGGCAGACTGGATGGGCCTTGAGGTCCTTATCTGCTATCAACTTCTATGTTTCTATGTTTCCTGGCATGTATTACCCCAGCCAAGACTAACTTTACCCCTGATAAGTTACAGTTAAAGATAAAAGAGGCTTTAGAAAGAAAGTTGAAATATTCATGAAACCACCCGCTAACAGTGACAATCAGTCATAAAATAAAAGAAATAATTGCACTTGACTTGCAGTCAAACTTTTTTGTAGATGTTGGTTTCATGAGGCTCATACAATACTTAGATCGACTATCATACCTCTCAACTACTATGAATTTCGCATAGCGCTATGATTTTACATGGAAAATTACTCTTGCTCCTCAAAGGTTTACTGATGTTCTTAGTAATGTTAAAGCTATTGAATTAACTTGATAGAAACATTCTTAAAGAGACACTGTCAACCCCTTAGGATTCAAAGTGTTCCTAGTTTAAAAAACACATTTTATGATTGCTAACATTCTGTAAAGACTGCTGACGTAGCTGGTAGTTTGATTCCGACTCTTTTTTTTTTCTTTACTAAGGTGAAAAACAGACTCCCCACCCTACTGGTGTTATCACACAAATACAGGTTTGTTTACATTCCTTGATCAGCTCCAGCTGCATCTTTCCAGGACTTGGAGACACCCCCAACACAGTCTAGCCTCTCATGATGGAGTGGGAGTTTTGGAGGCTACTACATTATGAGACACTGCACTGTTTGGATGTGTTTCTGATGCTCAGGAAGTATACAGTGACAACAGATCCAGGATTGTAAACAAAGCAAGGTTGTTTATAAATATACATTAACGTGCATTTCAGTTCTACTAAACAAGGAGACAGACGAAACAAACAACAACTTCAATGAATTTTAGAGAAGGTAAGCAATCATAACATGTAGGTTTTTAACTAGAAATAATATGATGAAAAACAGGTTGATAGTGTCCCTTTAACTCTAGCTATATGTAACCTGCTATTTATGTACATATTATTTTTTAAAAAAAGAAAGTGCTAGACATTCTGGCCATTTGCTATGAATTTTGAAGGTCATTGCTATTATTTTTAATGCTGAGAGGTTGAGAGGTATGCCCACTATATTTAATGCCAAGTAGAAAATATTTTTTTTTATTCTTTTCTTTTTGTGGATCTGGCAGGTGGCTCTGGCCCCTCCCATGGAGGGGCTTATCTCTCCGGTCCCAGCATGGAGGCAGCCAGGCCATCTTGGAGCCTGCCAACTTCGTTTTTCTGATATTTTTCAACTGGCCCATGATCATGCAATGGGTGGAGCAGCTGGGCTCTGCCTCTGCAGAGGCAGCCTCACGCCCTGAACGTGGGCCCTCTCCATTCTGGCTGCATGCCTGTGCTGACACCCAGCCACCACTGGGTGTCAGGCAACAATGCTCTGCACTAACCCCCTTCCCCTGGGAAAGGAGAGCTGTCTGCAGATGCTCGATCCTTCCCCACTCCTGTTGACCCCCAAGCAACCCGAATCCTTTCCTGAACTTGGGTCACCAGCATGGCACGAGGTGTGGCATCCAGTGCCTCAACCCTCAGCAGGCTAATACTTTTCAGTCACTGCTGTGCCTAGGATGTATGACAGTCCAGTACTTCAAGTAAAGCATGTGTCCCAGAGGAACAGGAGAAGGTATTTCATTTTACTACCGACATATGGACCAGGGCCTAAACTATTGCCTGTCTTTCTGTTATCATACATTGGGTCAGTTTTATAGGCAATTCATCATCATCGCGCACTACTCCAACTGCTACTGCTACTACTCTCTGTCACAGAAAAAAAAAACCTTCATGTTTCAGAAAACGGCAGTACTCCATGTATGCCACTTTCAAGACACGCACACACACACACACACACACCACATTTATAGAAACTTGAAAGACTAGTTTCACTAA
The DNA here is from genome assembly GCA_016271365.2 of Neoceratodus forsteri. Taxonomy (NCBI): domain Eukaryota; kingdom Metazoa; phylum Chordata; order Ceratodontiformes; family Ceratodontidae; genus Neoceratodus; species Neoceratodus forsteri. The sequence goes on along the minus strand of CM057449.1, from coordinate 1,176,841,170 downwards.
GAACTTGAAAGACTAATTAGTGCATGAGTCATATCAAAGGGCGTGAAAGTTGACTCTTTTATTGCTGGAAATGATTCAAATAAAAGAAAAGCACTTCATGATGACAGTTTTGTACATGTATATTGTTTCACACATTGTCTTAACTTTTTAGTCCAAAGCTTCCTGCATAATGACTAACAAGTGTCAATCACTGTAGGCACAGTTTGCAAAGTGTATGGCCACTTCAACTACCAGTTTGTGACATCATTGCTGTATATACAAAGGTCTCCCTGACCAACAACTTTTTCAGGAAGTACAAACAAGGTAGAATTCAACTTATCTTATGGTTGAAAACATCCTTGAACAAAAGGTAGCAACCACTGAGTACATAATTTACAATGACATTGGGGTGGGGATTGTACTCTACTGTAATATATGGATTGTCAAAATAATAACATAAAAAACGATGCAAAACAAATCTTGTAATACATACCCAGCTTTCCAATAATGTCACACTCCACTCCCAATAATAATATACTTCACTCCCAATAATACCATTTTTTCAGTGCCATAATACTATCGTTCCAACATTGGAACGATAGTATTATCACTCGTTCACAAACATGCAAACTCAGCCTGCCACCTCATGTTGATCACGAGCCGGCTTCTTCAACAGTCAGCAGAAAGGATTTAAAAAACAGCTCTGCACTAACCGAGCACTACATAACTGTCTGGCAGCATATTCAAACAAATAACAAGCATTTGTCAATGCCAAATGTTGTCTTGCTGGCATTGGTATTAGTAGTGCAGGAGTTAGAGAGATGCATAATAAGAATGGCAGTGAAGTATTGAACTGATGCCAACCCACCCCCACCCTGCAGAGAATGATGAGGTCCCTTTGGGTGTTGGCCATAGTGCTCATGCCATTTCACCTCTCCTTATCCTGCAGGCACCGACAAGTGGCGTGGTGTGCATTGGGGTCTTCGGGCTTTTTGCTCACCCCATTCCATAAGGAAATACACTGAGATGGGTGCAGTATAGGACAGTGGGGTGAACTTTGGAGCCAGAGCATCCAAGACACATCTTGATGATTGTCACTGGCTACAGGGTGGGGGTGGGGGTGGAATGGCATGAGCATTACGTCCAACAATCCCAAGTCACACCCCTGACACCTGTCAGTCTCTACATATGGGTGTTCGGCACCAAATTTCAAATTTTCAACATAGGCATTTTAGCACCTCTGCTCATGTACAGTGTCACTGTTATTTCCTCAAAGTGTCCCAAAAAGTGATTTCGAATAGCAAGCACGCTATTCTGCGCCGGAAGTGCAAAAACACATTTTGGGCAGGATATGTGAAATGACAGCTGTACTGTTCATCAAGAGGTATGGAAAAATGGCAATGGTGAAAATCCCGAGTGAAAATATCACAAATGCATGATGGTACGAACGTGGGTGCAATCTGCCAACGCACGCTTGTAACACAGTCATTTTATGGAGTATCATCACCAAATTTTCAACATAGGCATTTTAGGACCTCTGCTCATGAACTGTTTCACTGTCATTTTCATAATCTGGCCCAAACACTGATTTCCCACAGTGACTGTGCTATTGTGCGCCGGAAGTGTGGAAACACATTTTGGGCAGGATGTGGAAACTGACATCTGTACTGCTCACAAGGAGGTGTACAAAAATGACAATGCTGAAAATCCAGCGTTAAAATATTGCGAATGCACAAAGTTATGAGCCTGCATAGCAACTGCGCAATGCACACTCGTAAAACAGGCATTTATTGGAATTTTTCCACCAAATTTGAAACATAGGCTTTTTGAGAGGCCACCTCATGAACACTGGCACTGTCATTTCATTAATGGGTCCCAAAAAATGATTTCACGCAGTGACTGCGAAATCACCTTTCGAGGCCGATTAACGCCATGACTGTGATAGAATTCATGAGGAAGGGCCCCAAAAACCCCATGTTGAAAATTTGGTGCCAAAATTCCAACAAATGCCCGAGATATGCAGCAAAGTTGAAAAAACCCTATTCATTCCATTATACAGCTTACCAGCATTTCCTCAGTTCGTGGTCAGCTTTGAAGAGTGCAGACGTGTTCCCGGTCCAGCGAAGATCATCACGCCGGACTCCAGAGGTTAGTATGGGGTGAGGGTGGTGTGGGGAGGCAGGGTGCACAGTGGGTGGGTGCAGGTGAGGGGCAGAAGACTACGAGGGACCTTTTTTTGTTACAGGGAAGAAAAAAAACAAAATTACATCCCAGGACGTTTTTTTTATTTCAGGGATGTGGGTACTTCCGGGGTGGGGCTCCTACGCGTCTACCTAATCATTGTTTTTTGGGGTGCTGCAGCCAATGGGGATTGGGCTCCTCATCAGCAGAAAATTGAGGGGTGTGAATTTCTGCCGACGGGAATGGGCACCTCCATCGGCACACAATGAAAGGTGGGGGGAAGGCAAGAGCTGAGGGGGATTGTACACCCTCCTCTGCATATTAGAAATGCGGGGGGGGTGGCTGATTTATGCCAACGGCGAGTGGGCTCCCCCATCAGCACACAATAAAAGTTGGGAGGGAACGCAAGAACCAAGGGGGATTCGACACCCCCATCAGCATATAGGAAACAGGGGGCTGCTTGTGCAGCCACAGTAAGCCGCTGGGGGATTGGGCACCCCCGAAGTCAGCCATTGGGTGGGCGGCCACCCGCCATGCTGCTCATGTGGCGTGAGCACGCTGGAAGGGTCCGCTGCATCTGACGAGCTTTGCTCGGATTGCAGCAGACCTTTCCTTAGGTGTGCTTACCACATTAGCATGCATGGGGCATGCAGGCTGATTGGGGAATGAAGGACGCACCTACTGATGCATGTCCTGCATTCGCCCAACAGCGGTCGCGCCTCCAAAGCTGCAGCACCGTAAGATGTTGACTTGCGCACAAGCACGGCAAGCCTACACAAAAAGCAATAATGGCTCTTCCAACACCACAAACAGTGACAGAAGACAGTCTGCATTTCAACTCGAATCAAGAAAATCAGAATATTTAAAAAAAAATCCTTCAACTTAAAGCTTCTCAGCAATCACCTCACCAAAATAAGTGAGTCACAGCCTATATAAATTATTCAAACTGAAGAGCTAGACAGCATCTTAGCTGATTTCATATATCAGTTAAAAAAGCAGAACAGAACAGAATGTGAACCGAGCACAATCAGAGGTATCCTAGGCAGCATAGACCTCCAGCTAATAAATAATAACTATCCAGATTCAATATTTGAAATTGCCACAATAACTTTTAAACAAACCCACACCACCCTCATAGCCAAACGAAAGGATTTGAAGATGCTTGGCATGGGGAATCAGCCAAAGCAAGAGCAGCCACTCACAGAAGCAGAAAAAAATCAGCTATACAGCACCAGAACCCTCGGTCTCCCCACATCAGCAGCTTTGCTCCATCTCATGTTTTTCAGCATAGGCCTGCACTTTGCATGCCATTCGAGTGAACAATACCAACTGCGCTGGGATGACATTGTGCCAGGTAGAGATACAGAAGGCAAAGAATGCCTAGAATATCATGAATGAGCCACAACAACCAGTACTGGGGCAAATATCAGAGATGTCAGACCAGTAGCCCCAGGCTCTACCAAAAGACACAGTGCCCAGAACGAGATGTATTAGCTGCATATCATATATATGCTAGCAAGAGACCCCCAGCCATGAACCCACCAGAAGCCCCCTTTTAACTCGTACCAAATCTAAAGCTGAAACCCACAAGCCATTGGTACAGGGGGATGACAATAGGAGAAAACAAAATCTGAGGGATAATAAAGCTCCTCCAACAGACAGCAGGCCTTCCCCCAGAAAAGAAAATTACAAACCATTCAACGAGGGAAACTGCGGTACAGATGCTCATTGACTCCAACATAGCACCAACTGATGTTGCCCAACTGTCTGGGCATAAGAATATTCAGAGTATTAATTATTACTCTACCTTGTCTGAAAGTAAACAAAATATGATCAATACTCTCATTCAAGCAGCCTTCCACCTCCAGAGCCCAGCCAGAAGCCGCATGTTCACAGACCATCTTGGAGCCTACTATCGCTGCACAAAGTGTCCCACAGGAAATGACAGTAGCTCACAGTCTCACCAATAAAAGTGCCCAATTTCCCGGAGCATCTGGCAACATATTCGGCTCCCATTGCAACTTTTTCGGCAACGTCGCCATTAATACTCAAAAGTCTCCCCAGCCCAAAGACAGAAGATAAGTAATCTACTCAGACTGGGAGTCTGAGTAAAAAGCTGCATCCACAAAGTTCACTCTGTTATGATACTCATTCATTAGCTGCAATCATTGCTTATTTTTTTGCAAAACAAAAATGATTAAAAGTTACACATTTGGTTGAAGAATTACTACATTTTGGCTGTTACTGTTACAAGGAACTGTTTCCTGCACTTTCCTGATCATCTCATCAGAAAGTAAATGAACAAATTCCTGATTCCACATTCAAGATATCAGCCTGCACTCAGCCTGAACAACACTCTACCAGGTAAGACCGTGCCAAGTTCTCTCATCCATATATTACAAAAAAGTGAAAAATAGGTTACAGTAAATTACTCAGCTGAAATTCCATCTCGAGGTTCTGGGGACATAGATACCTCTCGAGTTTCACTTTCAAGGTTATCTATGTCCCCAGAACCTCTCGATGGAATTACAGCCTTATAATTCACTGTAACCTATCTATTATTCTATTTATACGTAATGGTCTCTGATGGAAGAGTTGTTTCACATTCTGAAACCATTTATGAGTGCTACAAAAGGGGCCGGTGCAGAAAAAGCATCCCTTAGCCATGCTATTCCACTCAATCTACTTCTCAAAAAAAGATTTGATAAAATGAAGAACAACTTAGATCTGACAAATCTTTAGTCAGACACATGCTTACATGACTTAGCAAGTATGACAAATTATCAGCCATAGCACAGAGCAAATAGCATCAATGCTACACCCACGTTTCTAGAACAGATACCTCCCTGATTTTACTTCTCAGGACATGGAGACGATCGTTGCGAACCATGATCTTCGTGGCCAGTGAGGTGCCAGTAGAATGACTCTGGCTCTCGATAATCGGATCTTCCGTAGCACTTGAGGAATGAGTGGAATGGGGGATCCATGATGTCAGGTAAGTGGAGTGCCTCAGAGAGCCATTCCCCCACAATCACCTTTACCAGGTGAGTAAACTACCATTTCAAACTCAGCAGATTGCATCAACAACTCTACAGAAGCAGACAAGGAGGATAATGACATTTGATGTCAGCTGCAGGACATTGAAATTCTAAAAGGAGAAAATGTATGGCCTGTAGTAAGCATGGTAGATGCATACCTGTCTGAACCCAACATTAGTATTAAGGATTATCCTTTAGGTTGCTAGAACAAGCAAAAATATCATGTTGGCCAAAGCCGGCTACCCTGTCTTGTAAGTATATTGAATGCCCACCCATCAGTGTCTGTTCTGAACACTTCCTTAGCTCTGCTGGGGATGTCATAGAGCAAGATTAACACCAGACAATGTTGAGAAATTAACATTCATGAAGGGTAACCTGCCAAACTTCGGCTACATGTGTGATGCTACAGTATTCTTAAAAAAGAAGAAAATGAGACTGACAGCAGTACCTATGATGCATTTGTGGACTAAGTGACAATAATTTCAGCATTTGATTTTCTCTAATGATGCTTGTTAAAGATGTGAGATTTGCCTGCTTTTGGCCTGGGAGAATAATGCAGCTGGCACATTAAAACAAAATATATAGTTATGTTAACAACTGAGTATGAGGTGCATGTTGGGTGGGTAAGTCTCAGTTCTTCTTAGACAAGCAAACACAAAGCCATTCCACACAAGCAGCCTGTGCTTGGTTAATAACAGATGCAAAGAACAGAAACACCAGCACCAGGCTTCAAGAGCTACTAATAAACATTTTATTTCAATACAATGATAAAACATCAATCACATAAGCATGCATAATTATGTGGTACAAAAGGTATTTACCTCAGCAGTGGTGATATAACTCTTTGAGAAAGCCACTAATCAAAACCCATCAGGTTCTCGGCAGGCAGTTATACCACCCTTTTTAAGGTTCTTCTTAGACCATTCTCTGAGTCAATGAAAAACAATTTCCTCCAAAGTTTTTGTCTACTGCTGATTGTGGGTGGCAGCATTAACAATGTATCACTACAAATGTCAGAATTATTTAGTGCAAGCAAGTCTCAAGCCCTTACAGATCCCATCCCAATCCCCCAAATAAAACACGGACTTGCCTGTAAAGTTATGCAGCAGTAAAGGCCAATGTTTATTCAACAAAACTGTATATCATACAATAATTTAGATTCTCAAAACAGCATTATTACAGCATTATTACAGACATGATGATTATATCAACTACCTTCTACTAAATATGTTCTGGCATTTCCCTGAGGCAGCAGACTAATTCGGTGGTAAATACCAAACCTTAATTCACAAAGTTCATCAAGCCCTTTAGGCTAAGGGTTCCCCCGGCTACCCCCACTGGCCTGCCAGTCTCCCCCTTGACAGACTGATTGTGACAGAGTTTGGGACCCTCTGGTCCATAGCCACCCAAGGCTGCCCTCACAGGGCCTCCACCATTCATGCATCACCCATCACTGTTCCCCCACTCCATCCTGCGGTGACTAAAATCTCAGCAGTGTGCCCTCACTGGGCCCCACCCCCTTACAATCTTCTGGCATCCCCCCTTCCAAATTTTTGACCAGTGTTATTTACCTTACCGAATAATCCACTAAAACAATGCCCATACTTATTATGGTGGGAAAAAACACCATCCCAACTAGTTATAGCCAAAGGGTCAGGGTGGGTGTGACTTTCTTGTCCTTATTGCTCGCTCATCCTGGACGAAAGAGGTGGTGACCCTCTAGCCTGGATGTTATGAATTAGCCTTTGTCCCTTCACCCAGGGACTACTCCCTGCTCTGAGTGTCAGTACACTGGTTATTGGCCCAGCCTCCCCTGGTCACTACACCAAGGAAGGTCAGGTCAGGGAATTGGCCTCTGGGCCCTGGGGATAGCTGGGAGAGGCCATGCCGTTACAGATCCCAACCCAATCCCCCAAATAAAACATGGACACCCTTGTAAAGTTATGTGGTAGTAAAGGCTGATGTTTAACTGGCAAAATTGTATATCATACAAACATTCAGATTGTCAAAACAGCATTATTACAGACACGAGGACTATATCAGCTACATTCTACTAAATATGTTCTGGCATTTCCCTGAGGCAGCAGAGTAATTCAGTGGTAAATACCAAAACTTAATTCACAAAGTTCTTCAAGCCCATTAGACTAAGGGTTCCCCCAGCAACCCCCACTGGCTGGCCAGTCTCCCCCTTGACAGGCTGACTATGATGGAATTTGAGACCTTCTAGGCCATAGCCGCCCAGGGTTGCCCTCACAGGGTCTCCACTTGTCATCCATCGCCCTCCACTGATCCCCCGCTCCATCATGCGGTAACCAAAATCTCACGGGTGTGCCATCACTGGGCCCCACCCCCATACAATCTTCCAGGTGCCACCTACCCAGGTGCCCCCCTTTCCAAGTTTTTGACCAATGTTATTTACCTTACCAAATAGTCCGCCACAAGATACATGACGCTTCATGCATCTCCCAAATGTCTCAGAGACACCAGCCTACAACCACTTTTCCAAAATATCCTAAATGCTGCAGTTAAACAGTGCAGACCCCATCCCATTCATAGAACCCTCTACAGTCAATCATGATGCCATGATGGTACATCAGATGGATACCCCAGTAGAGGCAGAATCAAGACAACTCTCGATTCACCTCTCTGCGAGCTTTCTTTATGGGCCCAGCAGCTGGCTTTCTCATCCATTTTAACCTCAGTATTATTCTGGACCAAGCCAACTGTGTGTTGGGCATTTGTTGTTTCAACCATAGCAGATCTGTCAATATGCTATTATGCAAATCGATGGATGACATGGTGACCAAGTCATTTCCTCCGAGGTGTATGACCAACCCCCCTGGTGGGTTTTCTAAGAATCCCATTCTACTTAGCCCAGGGATTAGGTCCCTCCCTCTTATTCCTCCAACACTGCACCATATCTTAGTAGCCTTCTTTGTTGGTAGACCTAATTGTATTCCATGCGCTCGCCTTGCCTCTTGGTCATGGGCTGTTCCAACAAAAGAGTGTTCGATCACTAAAAATGTTTTGACTGCCTGGAGTACATCTGTGGAAAAAGAGCAACAACGTTAACATTTTGTGCTAACCCCGGATGCTCTTCTACCTCCCTGACTTGGGCCAGGGGGCCTGATGTATCCTTGATAAGCTCTGGACTGCCATCTTCCAATGGCCTTAATTCTACTTTCTACAAATCCCAGCCTTGCAGCCTCTGTGGCTGCCCCAATTCTGAATGAGTGTGTGTTGAAATCATCGGGGTCCCTACCAGTAGCCCGTATTCCTTTTTGTAATACAGCTGCAAACTGGTATCTGGTAACTGGCTTCCTGCCCTGATATGTGAAAAAAATGCCCTGTCCTTCCCTTCTATTCTGAATGTACTCATTAATCAGTGACCATGGGCATAGCAGGTGGCCAGCTGCCTTGTAGAGTGTTACCATGTGAGGTGGGTCCAATTGTTCCATCTTAGAGTGACACATAAACAGGGCGATGCTGCCCCCATTTAGCTGAACATCCTCCCAATGTAAGTTATGGCCCTCTGTCAGCATGCCGCCCTCCACTATCTCGGACACTCTAAATGCCCCAAAGAATGCGGTAGTAAAGAGAACCCTAAATAGCCTGGTTTCATCTTCTGAGGAGCAGACTTGTAGTAGCAAGTGCACTATGTTTTTTAACAGAGCAATATCTACTGGCTTTCTGCTGTCCTTTGAGGGTCCCCCCCGAGTCTGGCCATCCATCTATCATTTTTTGTATTATAAATGTTCCCATAACATCTTGTAATCCCCACGCTTTCACTATAAATGCTATCCCTGATATGTGGCTACATATATAGGAAGGTGCTCTGCCTTCCTCGACCAGTGCATGCACAAATGACTGGATCAAGGTGGAATTCTGCAAAACCTCATGCCATCTATCCCTATTCACAGTGAAGTCCAGGAATGCCCTCACATGGGCCTGATACTTATGGCAGGTCCCTGGAGCCACTGCATGCTGTACCAATTCGGCCATTTTGTTATCATCTCCTGCCATAAGAACCCTAGGATTTGGGAAGGAGCTGCATCTGCTGTACGTGCCATCTGCTGGAAGCGCTGGAACTGCAGGCGAGATAACACATCTGCAGTCACATTCTTTGCCCCTGGTATGTGCCTTGCCCTGAATGATAGATTGAGCTGCAAGCAATGCAGTAAAAAATTCTCAGCAGCCTCCACTGAGTTTGACCACTGAGTGTTGAGTATTCCTACCACAGCCATGTTATCTGAGTGAAACATTATTTTCTGGTTCCTGAGCTTGTCGCCCATACAAAAACAGCTGCCACTATGAGGAATAGTTCTAGGATAGTTACATTTTGAGGAGGTCTGCCTTTTGCCAGCTGACATCCCAGGGGCCAGCAAACCATGAACCTTGGAAATATGCCCCGTAGCCCACTCTCCCAACTTCATCTGTTACCAAGTGGCTGTTGTATTCAAAATCTGACCCAACTTGCCACATTGGTACCCCATTAAACTGTTTAAGGAAAGCCTCCCACACCTGCAGGTCCAACTTTATGCTAGCAGTTACCCTGATTGTGGTGATGCAGCTGTAACACACCTTTAGTTTCCATGCTAGTCGCCGAATAAACAGTCTTCCCGGGGACATCACTTTACATGTCAAATTGAGATGCCCAGTTAATGACTGCAGTTGTTTCAGTGTGACCTTCCTGAGACCTTTTACTGTGGACACTAAAACTTTTAAACTTTCCAACTTATCCTGCGGCAGCCTGGATACTATATCCTGCAAATCCGTTTTGGTCTCCAAGCAAATGAGCCTAGTAACTGTGCCTTCCATTTTCTCATGAGCTAATGGCACACTAAACCATTCCATCAGTTGTTGGAAACCCTGAAGTGTGCTGGTGCATTCCTGCTCATTGGGGTCCCAATGAATAGGAAGTCGTTCAAGTAGTAGATAACCTTGCTGTTACCCATAAACTGAATAGCTGCCCACTCTAAGAGATGGCTGAAAGTCTCAATTGCTGCACCATGATACAGAGCAGCCCATTGGCATAGACTTGTTGAAATATGTATCTCCCTCAAACTGGAAACCCAGGAGCTCGAAATCAGCTGGATTGACTGACAGTAGTCAAAAATCAGATTTTGCGTTGCTCTTCATCAGGTAAGCTCCCCTGACAACCTGATGTATAGGCTTGACTGCCCCATCAAAAGATGCATAGCTAACTGCACTATCCTCCTTGCTGATGTAGTCATTCACTGACGTACCTTTGGGGTATAACAAATGATGGATTAGCCGGTATTCTCCAGGGGCTTTTTTTGGTACCACCCCTAAAAGTGACATCCTAAGTGGCTGAAAAGAGGGACCCTGAAAGGGGCTTGCCACCCTCCCAGCCTCTGCCTTTTTGCAGATTTTGTCTGCAACCACCAGTTGTAGGGCAATGGCCAATTTGAGGTTCCTGACCATTGTGGATATTCTTGGACCCCTGTAGGGAATAGGAAAGCCCTTGGAGAAACCATCTATCAGGAAGGTTGCATCTGATTTACAGTGGTAGCAGTCTAGCCATGGCTGGATGTGATCAATGTTTACTGGGGACCTCGCCAGACTTCTTGTCTGATCTGTCACCATGCTTGTTCCCCCTCTGTTGGTCATCTCCCCCTCTTGAAATTTGCCACACTGTGGCAGGTGCTAGGTTTATGCTTTTCCCCGCAGTTACTGCACTCATGCTTGTACATGCAGAACTCCCCAAAACACTTGCCCATATTGTACTGCCAGCAAGTTTCCTTTTGCCCCGTCCACTGGGTTTTTGTGACCATGTGGTTGCTGGCTATGCAGGCAACATTAGCAGGCTATGCCTGGGTCATGTGCCTGCACCATGGACCATGGTCAATTTTATCCCATCTCATGTCCGGAGTCCTAGGTAATCTCATCTGGAACAGTTCCTCATACTGCAGCTATGCATTACCCTCATAGGCTAAGTGAGCCATCTTTATATTGTCCCTGTACATCAGCAGCTACCCAATCTTTTGAGGGAATTTTACATAACAAATGTTGATAAAAAATGTCAAAGGCAGCTTCCCAATTCTCAAATGTTGGGGATACCTTAGGCCTACATAGCTTCTCCTGCTTCACTTTGTCTTTGTTCCCTGAATCTGACAACTCCCTTTGGAGTAGCTCAAACATATCAATATATTCACCCTTCCATATTTTTTCCCTCATTGCTGTGGAAAGGTGGGTATCCATGGGGTCATCTACCCCCATGTAGGCCCAATGTTCAGACCCAGATGGGGCCGGCAGTTGCATGGTACTGGAAGGAGTGGGTTCAGTTGGTGCTGGCTGCAGGAGAGGTGCTGCCACCATGGCCACCTGCGGCACCATAATTTCCACTGGGCACTGCACCACCATGGCCCCTTCCCAGACCTGTATAGTAACCAAGTCAGTTGTGGTTAGGGTGCCTGGCACCATGCAACCTGCCCCTGAGGCCCGGCTGGTTTCAGTGCCTTGGGGTGTAGTTGTCCACAGTGCACTAGAAGATTCTGCAGGTCTCTGTGCTCCACTGTGTGTGCCCTGTCCTAGTTCTGTGGCCTGTGCTGTGGTTGTGAATTTCATCCCTGGCACATTGATAGCCTATTTACCCAACCCTTGTTGTTGCCCCCAAGAGCCCATGGCCAAATTGGCAAGGCTAGGGAAGGTGTGCTCTTTCCTATGAGAGCACATTGTGTTGATGCTGCAGAAGCTGCACTAAGGGGGAGACCTGTCATAAATGGCAGGAACCATGGGAATGACATGGGCCACTAGCCCGGGGCCCCAGGTGGTGTAACAGCCGGACCTGGTGGTTATGTCCTTTGTCCTGCCATTGTCCCCCATACCTGGTCGGGCTGCTGTGATGGAGGTTGCTGTTTTCTATGGGCTCTAGCTCTTTTCACCACTCTGGCATATAGCCTCCTCTGGACCTCTCCCCCTTGGGGTGGTTCCCACCAGTACTACTCCCGTGGCATACCTGGGCAGGTGGTGCTGCCCCTTCCTCCCCGACTGATGTTGGGGCACCTTCTACACACACCTCAACCTACTCACCTGCCGTTCGTGGTTGTCCAAGCTCGTTGATGGGATCCAGTGCCTCCTCATCATCTTCGCTGACATCTGCCTGGACTGGTAGGTCATCGTCCTTGCCTCTGTGATCCTCACATGGTGGTCATTCAGCCTCTGGATCCAGCCTTGCTTTCATGGTTGGGCCCCTGGAGGAGGATGCCTGGGATGCCAATACCTCTTCCATCTTCCTGGAGGGCCATCTGGAGCGCTTCAGGGGTCGCGACTGACCTGGTGCACATGGCTGGTGAGCTGGAGCCGCTCATGTAGCCACCTCCAGCTGTTCGAGTCCCCCAAGGTCTATCAGGTGCTTGAGTGCCTCTGTGAAGTCTGCTGTGGGTTGGTCACTCGAGCTGGGGTATTGTGGATCATCTGCCCCCGCCACACCCTTGCTCATTAGATCTCCCCTTGGTGCTCATCCCTCTGTGATATGCGGTCCCCTAGTCCTAAAGAAATGTAGGCAGAAAGGGGGAAAAAAGGAACAACAAGTCAAGTAGGCATTTACCGTAGACTTAAGAATGAATTGCCACACCCCCAAGTGATGACATGGGCCCTCCTGTTGGTTCAGTTGGTAACACTGTGTGCTCCACCTGTTGCCAAAAAACTCCAGCCATTCTGTAGAGTTAATTATTATGTAGCTAAACTATCTGTATAAATAGTTTTTTTGGGGGGTGCTGGGTAGATGACCCACTGCAATGACAGTTCCGGACAGAGTGTGCACCCCCACAGACTTTGACATGCTAGCCTTGTAACTTATATCTATGAGCATGAGATTATAGTCTGATGTCTTGCTTATGCATTTTATTTTTTACTTTTTATTTCCTAGTGGGCCAGGCTACCATAGTGGTCCTGCTATACATGGTTTCTGAGTCAGCTATGGGGTCAAGTCAGCCCACTCTGTGTACCCATTGTGCCATGGCTGCATATCACAGAGGGTCATTTTATTTTACAATTCAGGAAAGGAAGCCATATTGAGTGGGTACTGTGTTTTTTGTTTTTTTTTTAGGTCTAGCCAATATGTCCACCAAATCCCGTGCTTCCATGCATGGGATTAAGAAGCCCCATTACTGTATTGGCTTACCAGTAGATTGGCCCCACCAAAGATGGCCACCTACACCTTGCTATAAACTATGAGTGTAGGAGCCATCTATACTGCAACTGTATGTCCCTCCCTCTTGTTCCCACAAGATTGTGGCAAAACTCCACCCCTAGGCATTGTCCCTGTAAACAAAGGGGACTGGACTTGGCATTGCCTCAGTGAGTAGGGGTGGGGGGAAGTGGTGGGAAGATTCAAATGCAGTAGATGGTTCATTTTGCTCTGACTGGCCAGTCACAGGTAAATGGAACAATGAGGGGGCCTAGTGGCCCCAAACATGCCTTCATGTCTTGGCTGCCACACAACTCAGGAGCAAGGCCTTTCAGTGCTGCAGGTTGTGAGAGGGGACCAACTGCACCTTTGGTGGCAACAATGAGGAATGGAGGAGCCAGGGAAGAACTGTTTGCGGGTCTGCTTGGTCTGATTGCTGAGCGGCACTCCGGGAGGGATGGAGACAATAATGGGACCCAAACCAGCAGGTAATCTTCTGTTTCCCAGACCAACACAGTGATGTAGCTAACAGACCACAAATTTCTAACTGTGCAGCAAGCTGTGGAAAACCCCCTCACCTCCTCAGTGCTCAATGATGGGTGTGAAACCAACAGGTAAATGTTTGTTTTCCAGACTGATACATTCATGCAGCTGGCTTACCATTAAATTTTAGTGTGCAGCAAGCTGTAGAAAAAACACCCTCACCTCCCCAGTGCTCTATCATTCTTGGATTCAGCTAATTATGTAGTATATAGATATATGGAGAAAATTTTTTTTTTTTGCTTCTCCCTCTATATGGCCCCAAGCCCTGTCATGGCCTAACTGTGTACATGCTCCTGCTTTATCTGTGAGGTCAGCAGCCTTTGAACTTTCCTGTCCTTGTTGCTCACTCATACAGGCAGAAAGAGGTGGTGACCCTCTAGCCTGGACATTAAGAATTAGCCTTTGTCTCTCCCCCTCAAGGCTGCTCCTTGCCCCAGAGTATCAGGACACTAGCTATTGGCCCTTCCTTCCCTGGTCATTACACCAAGGAAGGTCAGGCCAGGGGATTGGCCTCTGGGCCCAAGGGCAAGTGACCTCCTAGGGATAGCCAGGAGGGGCCATATATTTTGAGAACACAGAAGAAAGTCTTTATTAAATAACATTGCAACTCTTTTATAATTTTTGGAATGTGACTACCTTCTACTGTTCCATACTTCAGTTCCTTCCCCTGTTGGTGGTGATAGTAGCACTATTCCCAGAAAATAATAAAGACAGTGTTTGCCATTGCCTACAATCTCAGAGTATTTATTCTGGCCCAAGAAGCAGGGTTTATGTCTAAGTTGTAGCTGCTTTATTGCTTCCAGTCCTTGAGTGTAATTTCTCCTGGCCCCAGAGACAAGATTTAGTGTCTTGTAGTTGATTTATAGTCCCTAGTCTCAGGGTATCATTTCTCCTGTCCCTAGAGACAGGACCTATTGTCTCATGGTTGCATTATTGCACCCCGTCTCAGGGTATCATTTTGCCTGGCCACATAAGCAGGGTTTATTATTAAATAGTTGCTTTATTGCCTCCAGTCCTAGGGTATCATTTTATCTTGCCCCAGAGGGAGGGTTTGCTGTCATGTAGTTGCTTTACTGACTCCAGTCTCAGGATATTATAATTTCTTCTGTCCCCAAAAATAAAAAAAGGATGGGTCTTCCATCACAAATTGCTTTGTTGCCTACTGAAGTGGTGAATGACTGCTGATCCCTTTTATTTTTTTTAATTGAGTATACTTTATTGAGAAAATTGAGAACAGTTATAATGTTGCTTCCTTTTATTACATCCTGTTTCTTCCTAATGGTGGTGCATTCCTTCTTCATGGTTGCTAAATAAAGTGGTGCCTGTGACTGTTGAGAAACAGAACTAGCTATACAAACATAACATTATCTTCTTAAAAAATCTGACTCAGGAGAATGGTTACAAAGAGAGATCTGGGAGTTGCTTGCCTTTGGACTAAATCATCATCCTTGGGGTGGGTGGGAGGTGCAGCCAATACATAATACTGTGTTGGCAGCAACTGTGGCAGACAAGTCTCAGTTCTCAGTCAGTCTTTTTTCATGTTGAGCAGACCTTTTCAGTAAATGTGCCTTAACCAGACTGATTTAAAAGCTGAAAGTTTTTTTTTTATATATAAAGTTTATGAATACAACAGACCTCATCAATGAACAAGCGCAGAACAATATACATGATATGCATGTCTTAAAAACAGAGTAAGAAAAATGTTTGTCACCTTTGACAGTTTGCATGTGTAAGAATAAAAAGAAGAAAGGAAACAGTAATAAAAAGCAAGAAATCCATAGTCTTAAATATTTAAGAAGTAGAGTTCCAAAAGCGTTGGGTGGGCTCTCTGACACAGGGCAGGCAACTTTGCCAATCAAAGAAAAACAGGGGGCACAAAAAATGCCCACTATTTCAATCTCTCAACAGAGAAAAGGGGATCAAATGGTCCAGCGCAGCTTATTACTATTTTTATTATTAATACAGGGTCTAATGCTCATCTTTAGTTGCATGATAATAGACACAAGGCATTCAACACAACTGCAGATGCTCCTGGTGTTTGTGTTGGGTGGCTGTACATTTTTCCATAGTGTATGTTTGTAGCATAATAGAATGCCACTACCCCAGTGCTGGCAGAGCAGGCTTCATCCATAGGTGTGTTATCACCTTTTTGGCTGCTAGGATATAAATCCAGATCAATGACTTGCAGGACAAGCAACAACTGGGGGTGGGTACTGACATCAAAATAAATTCAGAAGTTACTCTAAAAGAGTATCCAGACAGAATGTCAATTTGTGTCACCACTGACATCCAATATGACTGCAAAATTGGACAAAAATTAAAAATGTGAGCTTGATCAGCCAGTTGTATCTGCAAGCCTGCCAACAATTCCCAAAGTGGTGTGGTAAAAAAAATGCATACATGTAGCAGGAGTGCGGATATACCAACATAGGGGTGAAGATGTGATTTTGAATGCTGGAACTGCATATTTCTCCCAAAAGGAATAATTAATTGAGACTTGAAGATTCGTGTTCCATTTATCCAAAATCAACCAGGTTGATTCTGTATTAAATTTTTCCAGTCCCTTATACACATTGTCGATCACATGACCACAGTGGCGATCACTATGTAAATCTATAGTCATGGTCAAAAGTAAAGGGAGTATGGTAGGGCATTTTATATATTCTTTTGTATATGAAGCAAATATGTATGCATTTGCAGATACCGATAATGTTCCCTATCAGTAAGGCCATAATTTTTTTGAAGCATCTCAAAAGGAACCACCCAATGTTCATCCCAAAATTCATATGGGTATGTGAGTACATTTTGCCACCATCTGCGAAAAGTAAGAGCCATAGCCAAGAGGAGAAAATCACTGTCTGTTGCCAAAACTCTACAAAAATAGAATATCAGGGAGAAATTGATGAGATATTTGATCCTATACCACATCTTCAACACTTGGGCTGTGAAATCAGTAAAATGGGTAAGGGTGGGAGTGAAGGCCCGGGCTATGACAGGACAGGACTCAAATCAAACAGATCATTGTTGGTGAATTCTATATTTTTCCAGGCAGGGGTAGCTTGGACAAGAATCCAGGTAAAAATTATATTTAAGAGTGCTGCCTGTGCATACTTGAAAAGGTTAAGAAAATTCATGCCATATTTTGTCAAGGGAAGTCAAAGGATAGAATAATGGATCCATGGGTGTCCCTCTCTCCCAACCAAAGGAATCAGGAGAGCCATTTATTCCAAGAAGAAAAATAATGGGGCTCTGGGAAGCTCAGGAGGCTTTGAAATAAATATAACAAGTGGGGGAGAAGGTTCATACCAATAGTTTCTATTTTAGAGGAAAAGGAAAGGACTAGTCTGCTCCAAGAATCCAGATCTTCTTTAAGCTGCTGTGTAAACGGTTCATAATTTAAAAGGTCTAGCTTATGCAAGTCTTGTGGGATAGTAATTCCTAGATGTTTGAGTTTTGTATTATGCCAACACCAGGGGGAGGTGGCTTACACTTGAGGAGATGGGGAACAATTATAAAGTAAGATTTCAGTCTTATGTAAATTAAGCCTAAACCCCAAAAGGTCCCCAAAGGGTTGTATAAGAGACTAAGTGTCTGGAAAAGAGTGGTATGGATCCACTAATGTTCAAAGGTAACTTGGTGCAAAAAGACTAACATTTCACCTGGACTACTGCTAGGCTTCATCAGAGTCTGATGAAGCCTGGCAGAGGTCCAGGTGAAACGTTAGTCTTTTTGCACTAAGTTAGCTTTATATATTTTGCACAACTGCATTTATATAAATAAGCATTTTTGCTAAAAACAGTGCTGGTGTGGTTCCTTTTGTTGCTGTGTGGGTGCTTATTCCTTTCTTTTTGTGCCTGTATCTATTTGAATTACAGCACCACACTACTCCTGGTGCTCCTAAGACTTGCTTTTTCATCCACTAATGTTAAATTTAAAAGAATATCATCAGCATATAATGCAATTTTGTATGCAATGCTGCCTAGTGGAATACCTTCTACCTGCTCACTAATATGTATAGCTATAGCTAAGGGTTCCATATATAAAGTAAATAACAATGGTAACATTGGGCAGTCTCAACAAGTACCCCATTGTAAGACAATAGAAGATGAATAGTCACCATTAATGCATGTGCATGCTAAGAGGAGAGGATATAGCCATTGGAGCCAAGTCAGAAAAGAATCTGGAAACTCAAAGGCAGACAGGTACCCCAGAAAAAAACCCAGGAGACCCTGCCGAAAGCCCTTTTGGCATCTAAACTTAGTAAGGCCATTGGAATTTAATGGGAGATGGCATGTTTGATGAGGAGGAGGGTATGGCAAATATTATCCAGGATGTAATGCATATGAATAAATCTGGCTTGATTAGGGTGAATAATGATGGGAGGAATTTTATCTAATCTATTAGCCCAAATGACCATATGAAGTTTATAATCCATATTTAAGATGGCGATGGGTCTGTAAGAAGAGGGGCTCGAGGGGTCCTTATCTGGTTTCTGAATTGCTGTAATAGTGGTATATACAGCAGTCAAGAAGATGGGGAAGGGATTCAGCTTCCACTACAGTACCTCTCCAAAAACTTGAAGCAAGTGAGGAAGGAGAGAATCAGAAAATATGTTCTACCTTTCAGAGTTATATCCATCTGGGCCAGGACATTTTCTTGTTTTTGCAGATTTTACTTGGGCTACAGTTTCCTCACAAGTAACTGGAGTTGTAAGAAGCTCTTGCTGGGTTGTAGATAATTTGGGGATGGGGAGAGTATTAAGAAGATGACTAATATTGACTGAATCCGCTGAGGAGGATTCCTGATATAAGTCTGCATAATGATTTTGAAAAATTTGTTTAGATTGCTCATGCTTCAGATAGTCTGTAGTACTGTCTTTAATTTGTAAAATATATGCAGCTCAGTATTTCACCTGAAGCTTACAGGCCAACGGGCTAGAGCCTTTTACCCCTCCCCCCACATGGTGTGACTGACTTAGGAACTCAGGGGATTACTGGACCTTACTGTCTATTATTGATTGAAGTGAATACTTCACCATTTTAATCTGAGCAGGTAAAGCGATATCGCCCTCTCTGTAAAGGGCTTGTAGGGAACTGAGTTGGTCCATAATAGCATAGTACTCCTGCTCCAAACAGCATATTTTATGAGCAGCATATGAAATGATTTCTCCCCGTAACACAGTTTTTAATGTGTCCCACTGTATAGGAGATGAAATCGAGGGAGAATCATTTTCCTCAATTATATGCTGTATACGAGTACTGATGAGCTCAACAAATTTGTCATTGTGCAATAATTATTGATTCAAACGCCAAAAGGAATGTGGGGTTATTTACTTAAATTAAGTTTAAGGAGCAAGGAATGATGATCGGAAATCATTTGAGGTCCATAGGATAGATCTTAAACTAAAGAGAAGTGCTCACATGTGGTGATAAAATAATCAATCCTTGAGTAACTGTGATAGCTAGGGGGGAAAAGGTAAAGGCATGCTAGGAGGGATAAAGGTGGTGCCAGATATATATCTAATACCTAAATGGGCTATATTCATACAAAAATACTTTTGCACTTTAGACAATCTATATCTGCTGTGATTAGATATATCCAGGTCTACAGACATTATCTGATTCAAATTCCTACCCATAATTAACATACTCTGGAGATGGTCCATAGGAATACCCAAAAAGCAGCTCAACACTGGGGTTATAGCATTAGGTGGGAAATAAACATTATTATACAATGGCAAGAAAGAATCCTGGCTTCTGATTGGTCAGTTGGCTGTCACAGCAGGGATGTTATCCTGGCATAACATCCCTGCTGATTGTTTGTAGGATATGGAGCATGCTCCTGAGCATTTTCTTTCTCTTAAGAAAGAAAACTATTTTTACACACTACAAAAACATTCTTTAATATTTTTTTTAACTATAACACAATAAGCCATTGTATAATAGGAATAATGCCCTCCAGGGTGGGTGTTATGCTGGGATAACATCCCTTCTCGGGTGTTGGACACCCTCGTTCCGGTGTCCTCGGGCCCAACCACCCAAGGTGGGATGTTATCCCAGCATAACACCCACCCTGGAGGGCATTATTCTTTTAGTCAAGGTCATCTCTTGTCAATATAATGTCTCCTAAAGAATTACTTAAAAAAATGGGGACTGTTAACCCTACATTTTGATTGGTTCTTACCTGTGCATCAAATCCATTCAATAAACAGATGAAAACAAGTTCAAAAAAGCAGTACAGCAGTAAAAAAAAAATATATCAATGAGCTTTTAGAATGTTCAATTTTCAAATGCCACCAATTTTTTCCCATTAGCAAGTGACGAGAACTAGCTGTGTACTACCAAAATGTAATTAGCTGACAACATCAATTATTAATACACAGTGTAACTTTTACCCCACAGTTACTATATCTATCAATCTGTGTAAATTTAAGCAATACACTTTCTCCTAACATCGCCCTGCTTCTCATTTGAACTCCCGCTCTCCTGGTACTACCAGACACTTGCTCATGCACTACAAATGGAAGCACTGCTGCTAAGTAGCACATAAACAAAATACCATTCCCAGTCTCACCACGCTGCCGCTTCTCCAAGAACCCCCCTCCCAAACACACACTGTAGCTACTCATTGTTATTTTACCATGGTAGGGCTTCATGTTTTTCCTGAGTGCTACCTATGGCTTCACTGCTTTTCTTTGCACAGTTTTTGACTGTGCTGTTACACAGTTGGATTTATGATGCAGTGCCCTCACTAGAGGCGGGCGAAGTGGCAAAAATTCACTCTGCAGAGTGATTCGTGGAGTAATACAGAATCCACTAAGCACTCCACAACACGAAGTGGAGTACTTTGCGTCATAATGGGGAACATGAAGTCCATTGAAACCAATGACTTTGCATTATTCCGCCTTACCCAAACCACTTCGCCACCAATTTTAAGGTGAAATACATTGAAATCAATGTACTTTGCATCACTTTGCCTTGTTATTGAGCTCCAAGGCGAATTTGCAGTGCTTCATGGGATTGCAGGTCACATGGGTTCTAGATTGTTCTGCACAGCCTCAGTTCTGTATAGTGTGTATATAGTGGAAAATGGACATAGTTTCCTCTCACAGCTCTGCAATTCAAATACTCTAAAAGCTGTTAAAAAAGCCTTTTTGAGCATTTTTTTGCTCAAAATATAGTGCATCGATTGTAGGAAACCATCCTGTGCTCATATCATTGAGCGTTTATTGTTGTGTGTGGATTTTTAATGTTAATTCAGAATTCAGTCTGTGTACTGTGAAGTGTGCTTTGAGGAGGGGTGTATCAGTGATGTAGGTAGATTAACTGGGAGAAAAAGGCAGTCTTTCTGTTTTGGTTATATTTTTCTTGTATAACTGTGTTAATGTACACACAGTAATATTTTCAGTAATTCTTGACATTTTTAGCTGATTGTAGTGGTGCACCAGTGTATAATTTCAGTTTATTTAAAACATTCGGTTATCATACTAGGAACATTAAGGAGTTAGAGAGCCCAAAGGCCCATATGTACTCTTATCATTACTGATAACAAGGGCAAAAATCTGATAATATAATATTATCCAGTCGAGTTTTGAACATATCCTTAGATGTGCTGATAATTACATCTAGTGGTAATGCATTCCGATGCTTAATAACTCGTAAAGTATATACGTGTTTTCTAGGAAAACAGTTTAATATTCTAGTTTTTAACTGCAGCGGGTGCCCTCTAAGCTCATGAACATTTTCCTTGAACTGAAACCCAAGACATGTTAACAGATACGGGTCTTTCATAAAATCGTATAATAAAAGTAAGTCACCCCTTAGACGACTAGTAGAAGGAGGCATCAAATTCAAAGAGAGCAATCTAAAATCATACGATGTATTACACAACCCATGTACCAATTTAGTGTATCTCCTTTGTACTCGCTCAAGTAGCATAATATGCTGTTTTTTATAAGAAGACCAAAGCTGAGAGGAAAAATCCAAAAGAGGGCACATATAGGCCCTATAAAGAGGCATAAGAACATTTCTGTCCCTAGAATTAATATTTCTCTTAATGGATGAGATAATTCTATTAGCCTGAAGGATTACTTCATTTATCTGGGCATCTAGAAGAAAGTCCTCGGATACCAAAACACCTAAGTCCTTTTCTGTATCTGTGGTGTCCAAAACATTGCCAATTTGTAAATATGACGGGGGTTATCAGTGCCAAAATGCATTACCCTACACTTTTTATGATTAATGGTCAAACCCCATGTATTGATCCATGATGACACTAAGTCCAGATCATGTTGAAGAGCATTTATTTGATCTAAGCTGGCATATAACCCACCAATTTTGATATTGCTGGCATACTTAATTGTATCAGAACTACACACTTTTGTTATGTCTGCAATAAATAGCTGAATTACACATGGTCCTAAAATGGAGCCCTGAGGCACACCGCTGGTTACATCACCCACTTGTGAACGTGTACCATTGATCAGGACTTGCTGTGATCTATGTGATAGCCAATTTGCTATCCACAATCTAATATTAGTGTTTATCTTGCTAAAGGTTTTCAATTTGCTATGCAATACTTGTAGTGCATGTGTAAGTGTGAGTGTGCGATGTGTACCATTAAATCAGACAACTTTTCTTGTGCCAGAATAATTGCAGCAGTGTGAACCTGCTATCCACTGCACCTGCATGAATGTTTTATACTGCTTTGTGGTATATTTACTGGTAGCGGACTGTTACTGCCGTGCACTACCCCCTCAACCGGCAAAAGGTGTTCTTTTCCAGATTTGCATTTGTGACTTGTAAGCACTGGTTAGGTGTTGTAGTGCCTTTGTGTCTAACTCTGCATCTCTTGAGTGCACAGCGCAATCTTAATCTGTCTGTGCATTTGCAATAAACCATTAATTATGGGAGACTTTGCATTTCTTGCTACATTCTCATTTCAATGTCAGCACTGGGGAATTTTCTGGACACAAGACAGTAGCATTTTGGGGATACACATTAATTCTGGTGACTGTGAGTGGCTACTGCTCACATGACAGAGTGCACCATTAATTCTGCGAGACTTTGCATTTCTTGTTACGCTTTCATTTCACTTCATCAGCACTGGGGAATTTTCTGGACAGAAGACAGTAGCATTTTGGGGATGCAACTTAATTCTAGTGACTGTGTGTGACCACTGTGCGCATGACTGAGTGTGCCATTAATTCTGGGAGACTTTGCATTTCTT
Source organism: Neoceratodus forsteri (assembly GCA_016271365.2). Lineage (NCBI taxonomy): Eukaryota > Metazoa > Chordata > Ceratodontiformes > Ceratodontidae > Neoceratodus > Neoceratodus forsteri. The sequence continues at coordinate 1,176,818,049 of CM057449.1, read as the reverse complement.
GTTATGCTCATTTCACTTTGTCAGCACTGGGGAGTTTTCTGGACACAAGACAGTAGCATTTTGTGGATGCAAATGAATTCTGGCGACTGCGTGTGACCACTGTGTGCATGACTGAGTGTGCCATTAATTCTGAGAGACTTCACATTTTCTTGTTACACTCTCATTTCACTTCATCAGCACTAGGGAATTTTCTGGACACAAGACAGTAGCATTTTGGGGCTGCACATTAATTCTAGTTACTGTGTGTGACCACTGCATGCATGACTGAGTGTGCCATTAATTTTTGGAGACTTCACATTTCTTGTTACACTCTCATTTCACTTTGTCAGCACTGGGAAATTTTCTGGACACAAGACAGTAGCATTTTGGGGATGCACATTAATTCTGGTGACTGTGTGTGACCACTGCAAGCATGACTGAGTGTGCCATTAATTTTGAGAGACTTCATATTTCTTGTTACACTCTCATTTCACTTTGTCAGCACTGGGGAAATTTACTGGACACAAGACAGTAGCATTTTGGGTATGCACATTAATTCTGGTGTCTGTGTATGATGTGACCAAGTCCACTGTGCACATGACTAAGTGTGCCATTAATTCTGGGAGACTTTGTATTTCTTGTTATGCTCTCATTTCACTTCGTCAGCACTGGGGAGTTTTCTGGACACAAGACAGTAGCATTTTTGGGATGCACATTCATTCTGGTTACTGTGTGTGGGGGGAGCACTGGGGGGGCTGCCAGTATTGTTGCCACTCTGCCTTACTTCGCATTAAGACAGAATGACAATGTCAGCAGATCTTAATTTCACTGCATCTCTAGCCCTCACGCCTAACCCCTTATGCGACTGCCACAGCTGATAACACTTCATTCTGTCTGCTGTCTCCTCCTTTGCTTGACCAGCTCCTAGTAGCTGCCCTAGCCTTTGTACTTTACTTTTGCAATTCATATTATCTTAACAAATCTCCTTGAGGTGCTGCCTAAATCTATGATGCTTAAAACTGCAAAACCTTGTAGAACTTACTGTTGCTTACAGCACTATATTATTACGTTGTCACTGCTTCTCTATGTCATACTTAAGACTATGACTGGATGTAAACACCACTCAGGTACATCTGACACTGTCCAGCTGTCTAGATTAATTTGTCTAATTTGTAACTTACGTATCCTTTGTCTTGATTGAGTTGTACAATCTGTAACTTTTGCATCCTTCTTTCGACTAGGAACCTTCGGAAATGAGTAATTGTGCTTAAAGGGCAAATCTGAATGTTTAAATATATAAAATAAATAATTACCCACAGATAACAAAGTAGTGGAACCCCAACTGAGGCCCCCCCCACCATGAATTCCAAAGAACCCAAGGCAGCTAGATGGCTAAAGGAAAACACCGCCACAGGACACCACCCCCAACCTTCGATATGGTGTTGTTACATCTATTCATTGAAAACCACCTGTGAAAATTAAAAATGTGTAAGATGCAAAGACAGCTGTGTGTGATTTTCTTTTTATAATACAACAGAAAAAAGAACACAGCATTATCTTGCTGAAAAAATAATAAATAAGGTGCAAAAACTGTAAAGCATTTTGTCAATAACACATCAAAAACAATAACCTGAAAACCCCCAGGAACTAAATACAATAAGGGCAGAGCTATATACGTGATGACTTCCAAACATGGGGGCATCCCAAAAACCCTAAAGTTAAACACCTAACCAAAGGGCCCACTAGAGGGTTGGAGAAAAAAAACAGAAGTGTTCCAGTTCTGGGCCTCCAATGCTATATATACGTCCCAAAGCAGAAAAAGCAACCAGTAGGAAAGAAAATAAATATGTGGAAGGGGATGATAAATGGTTGATGTAAGGAACATAATTTCCATGTCAAATAGTCCACTGTCAGTCTCCCCTCCAGAGTGATTTAGTAATAAAGTAAATATAAAAGCTATGCCAGTGGTCTGGGTTAGCAAGTAAAAAAGTAAAGAAATAATAGGGAAAAGAAAAGTATGATGATTTAACAGTATCACACCACCCCATGGTGATAAAATGGGGGTATTCCAAGAATGCAGTAAAAACCAAAATACATTCTGGGAAGCCATGATGGCTATCATATGTGAAAGGTTAAATCATAACATTAAGCAAGACTCCAGTGGTGTATTCAGCTCCTGTCACAGGGTTAAAAAAATGTAAAAAAAAAGGGGTGGGGGAAGGGGTAACCAGAGAAGACCTCCAGATACTAAGTAAAATGAGGGTTGTGTCGACCACTCAACCATGTTTACACCCCAAGAGCCTACTACCAAGTAAAGGTAGAATGAAAATTGTCCTAGCATAGAGGATAATGATGGTCATGTTATTTAGAAAAGGCAGACTGTCCATAATTAAATTAAAATCAGGACCCCATAGCAATGAAAAGCTACCATAATCATAATAAAAAAAACAAGAATGACAACAAAGCAGAACAGGGAGTCAAAACATTTGGCATCAAATCAGGAGCAGAAAACCTGAGAGGAAGGATGTAAAAATAAACATTAAAAGCAGGTGACAGTCCTCGTGAAACCACCGATGGTGGTGGTGGTGGTGGGGGGGGTGCAGAATGTGGATGAAGGCAACAGAAAAGACCTAGAGGTATTAAAATAATAATGATTAAATGTGAAAATAGTTAATTAAGAAGCAATGGCCATTATAAACTGTGAGCAAGTCACCGCTCATGAATTACAGGAAGCCAGAAACTGCACTATGAATCAAACCCACTAGAGCAGGAGAAGCAATAATAAAAGTGTCTGAAGGAGCTCACTGAAAGCCAATGTCTCCAGCAGCAGCCCAAACATTGTCTTATGAAATGTAACCATTTTAAATGAAAAAATTAGCATCACTTATAATGAGTATGCTGAAAAAAGTAAAAATATGTACCTGCCAGCTCAGCCTCTCATATTAAAACAAGGGTGAAGTAGGGTTTCTCTAACTTAAATGAAGCCTGTACATTATAAAGCTTGTTCACTCTAAATGGAACAAGGATAGTGCTTAAAAGTGTAAAGATGGAGCTGTGGGCTGAGTGTATGATGAGAGGCAGCTGGAGGAGCCTGACCTGGTTGAGCATCTTCAACAGTGGCCCTGTTAAGGAGATGCACTGTATAAGCCCCTCTAGTACAAGCTGGGCTGATTTACATTAAATGTGGTCCTAAGAAGGAGGACTTCTCCAACTCAAATGAAGCTTTTCCGAAAAACAGCTCTACCTTTTTAACTTTTACAAGGACTTTGACGGATGGGGGAAAGGTAACGCAGAGGGTGGACATATGAGCGAGGACAGGCTGCAGAATCTACCGTTGGCCATGCCAAACCTACATCACCTGGGCATCCCCACCACCAGATACCATCACCCCCAACCCCCAGCAAAAAAAAAAAGGAATGTTTAAGATGAGCATTGAAGAGGACAGGAAATCATTTCTAATTGGCAGCTGTTTATAAAGTTATTATTCTAAGAAATGATATGCATTCCTCTAAATTATCCATATTTAACTGTACCGGAATAAAAAGTGATTAGAAAAAAATGTATTTTGCATTGTTTTGTTATTATGGGCAGTATTCTATTACAGTTCTCTTCAGAGAACCAGTAATTTGAAGTTTTCACCATGTCACAGTTTGTGTACAGAAGTCTAAGCATGGTTCTGATAGGATAATAGCTCATGTTTAACATTCTGTACACAAACCATGACATAATAAAAAGTTCAAATTACTGGTTCCACGAAAAGAACTGTAACAGAATGCTGCCCATTAAATCAAAACAAAGCAAAACATAGTTTTTCTTATCAGTTTTATTCAGGTACAGTTACTTATGGATAATTTAGGGGAATGTATTTCATCTCTGAGAACAAAAAGTTTATAAACAGCTGCTAACTAACACAGATTTCCTTTCCCCTTTAAAGAAAGGGAGGGTTTCAAATATAAAAGAAAGGAATGTAAAACAGCATAACCCCCATGTAAAAGAAGAGTTCACAACTCATGACTATAAATTCAAACTGCAAGTCCAAATCAACTCAAAGATGACATGGGCCTTTTACGGCATAGGTGTACATAATAGAAAACACTCACTGTCAGAAACTATGTCCCACAAATGCAGAGTCTAAAAGGAAATCAGCAAGTGGCAGTAAAAGTTTTTAACTGCCCAACTATTGGAGAAGGTTATAATGTCCATTCAGCTCATCAGGTCTCTGGAAGGTGGGCCAACAGACATGATGGTGTAATAAAAAAAAACAGCACTCATGTCTTCAAAAACAGAACAGAAAGCATTTAACTGGCTCAATAAGCAGCTTAACTTACTGGAAAATAATATGTTGCTAACCTAAAACAAACTTTCATTCCTTGTGACCTATTAACATAATCCTGCCTATTATCCCATTGGCAGATGAAAAGGAAATATACAGTGTGCCCAAGGCTGTGTCCCATACATCAATATAGTATTGAGGAGATGGGCCTAATTAAACAATATAATCAAAATCTGTAGTCCATAGTTCAATGAAATGTCCAGTTGATTAAAAAAAATTATACGAGAGGTACCCTCTATTAGCCAATGAGAAACCAGAGCCACTGTCATTTATAGCACTACAAACCTTAAAAAATACCACCCATAGTCATTTAATCAGACACACAGACCATGCCCACAGTCATTTAATCAGATCCTGAGCATCCAAAGCTGAAAATAAAATGGTGTCTGAATAGTAGTCCAGCTCAGCACCAAACACAACCCTCGCCCCCTCCCTCCACACCTCATATCACTAATCCTCGTTCGTCAACTACATTCAACAATATACTTTACTTAAAGCTCAAAAACCTTTTTTAATTTGCTGCGTTACAGCCTGACCATGACCCCCCCCACTTGCTCCCATCGTATACATCAACAACACTGCACTTGCAGTTGCATTTCATTCTTCCGACATTGCTCACACGACCAGCCAGCTCACCTCCATTCCTTATCCTGAAAAAGACTCAGAAGTTCTCACAATGTGACAAAACATATTACTTCTCTGTGTTTCTCACATCTCTCTGTCTCGCTTTCTTAGTTCTTCATACATAGACTCTGAAAGTCATACGTGGTGGCTCACACTAATGCTGAAATAGCAACTGGACTCACAAACAACAAAAAGTCACACAGAATACAGGAAGTTCTTCTTTGCTCTCTGTTTCTACCGGCGACCCTTACAATACTGGAACATTATAATAATTTTTTTAAACACACTCCAACTCGTATAATAGAGATAACATCCAAAGAGTTGGAGTATACTCGCAATAACCAGCTTCTGTTTGGATCAAACGCCTTGGCGTTTAATCCCCACAGAAGCCGGTTATTGCTTTGTATATGCCAACTCGCTGGATGTTATTACTTAAGTAGATGTAGCAGAACTGTTTCACTGGTCCAAACGGCTCAGGGAAGCCAATGCAAAGATACAGCAGAAAGCAAAACTCCATCTCCCAGCTAGCAGTTCATGGTGGATTAGTAGACTGTTGTAAAGATCGGAGATGGAATTTTTATTGAAGCCAAAGTCTCTGTAGTGTGCTTTTGGTGTTGATCCTTCAGAGGTACCATCTGCCAACAGCCACTAGAATCAGGATTAACAGAACGGGGTGCCGATTTACATGCAATAATAATCCCATGATCTGACATATCTTTTGGGGCTTCTTCAGTGGATTCATATTCTTTATGCCCAATTCCAATTGAACAATTAAACGGGCAGGGTACAGGGTGCAAAATTTGATTTGTTCAACTCATTAAGCTTGGATAACAGGGATTCAGGCCTGATGTTGTTTCCTGGTCTGTGGGGCATAGTCATTGTCAAACAGAATCCTCGACTGATGGGAAATGACTTTCTGTTTACTCCAGGCCATCTTAAAAATGTTTTCTTTGACCATATAATTTGAAAAAATCAGACAGTTATGGACCTAAGTTAGGCAGATGGGTCCCAGGGTTTGGGTCCCAGTATCCTATGGGCTCTTTCAATGTCAATTGGGTGAGCAGAAAAAAGTTCAAGTGCCATTCGGAAAAATGAGTCAAGAAAGGCGATGATGTCAGAGCTTTAAGAGTTCTCTGGTAAACCATATAATCTTATATTTTTGCACTGAGCATGGTTTTCTGCATCTTCCTGGTACATTAAAATAACAGATTGGGAGTCCATTATCTTCTTCATGGTAGACTCAATGTCATCCAGCTGGTTATCAATGGTGGTGGCATGGCACTCCAAATCATTGGTGCGCTGCTTCAGTTTAGTGATATCATTATGAAGATTCTCTATAACTTGCTTAGTATCTGCTCTAAAAGATAGGATCACTTGGTACACTGTTTCAGGTTTTACTTTGATGAATTTGCTATTCTACGGTGTTGCACTGTTATTGTGGCTATCTGACAGATGGTCTGAAGGTGGGTCCACAGCCTGAGACTGTTCAGAACCTGATCTATCAAGGCAAGAGCCGTCCAGGTCCCCAGAGAGAAAATGAAACTTTCCCATGGCACTTTGCATTTTGGCACTTTTTTAATACCCTGTAGTAGTGCACAGATAGAAAGTCAGGAAAAAGTTTGGCTTCAACAAGGTATTTTATCTTGGAGGGGAGATGGTGCTCCTAAACTGTGCTGCCATCTCCTTCAGGTGCCAACCAGAAGTCTAAATGCTGATAGTTCTGTTTTTCCCCTAATAGTAGTGGTAATAGCAGAGGTGAAGTAGTGGCTTTTGGACTGGCTGGTGCTCTTCTGTTACATTCTGTTTTTCCTCCTAATGGTGATGCATTCCTTCTTAACTGAATATTGCTGCTAAACAAAGTGGTGCCTATAATTGTCGAGAAATAGAACTAGCTATATAAACACAGTATCCCCCTCTAAAAAAAAAACATCGTCCTGGGGGTAGATGGTTGTGCAGTCACTTTTTGACACTGTACTGGCAGCAACTAAGGCAGACAAGTCCCTCTTCCCAATCATCAGTCTATTTCTCTTTCTGTACAGATCTTTTTGGTAAATGTGCCTTAAAGGGACACTGTCAGCTCTGAAGTGAAAACTCTCACTATCTGTGGAAAGTTTGTCTATAGTAACCACATTACAAAACTAACAACTGCTATTGCCACACTATGTAAAAAATGCATTTGTCTTACATTTTAAGCATATTTTCATTATACTGCTGGGACAAGCGTTCCGCTCAACTCAAGCCTCTAACTGCATGAATGAGCATCTATAACAGCTCCTAATAGCCAAATGCGTGCAATGCTGGTTTTACTTTTTCCCAGGTGAATGAACATAAGGCTACTGTAAGAAAGGATGTGAGTTTCCAAACAAGAAGCTGTTTCTCTGGAATGAAAATGAGCACTAGAAGTGATAAAAAAAATAAGTTTGAAAAACTGAGCTGAGATCCTGAGCATGCACATTAGCTATTATCGCCGTCAGAGATCTGGGACTTGATTGCCTTTGATCCCCAAATCATTATCTGGGAATAAGGTTGGGGTGGGAGGTTCTGCATGTACAATAGAGCACCAGCACTTCCAGTAGGTACATCAACAATTACATTCACTCACTTCACTAGTCATGTTGTTTGTTACTACTAAACAGTGGTTAGTTGCTGTTTTCTACAGATATTTGGATATAAAGCTATTTAAAATTATGTTTTAACATGCAGTTAGTATAATACAGAAAGGTTCAAAAAGGTTCAGATAAGCATTCAAACCGTTTGTTTTTTATCAGAATATTTTAAAACCTCAGAACCTTTTGTGGTTCTCCCACCTCTTCATTGTACTATTACTGTGTATGTTTTATTGTACAGGTGCTCCAAGACCTGGAAGGGCACTTCTGATACTGTAAGCAAGGCCCCTGGAATTCTGCAGTTCTGCGGTTGCGGAATTTGCTGCAGAATTTGCATCATGCCGCAGAATATATATAGTGCCGCAGAATTCATTGTTTTTGGTGAATTTTCATATAAATATACTGCTTTTCCATAGTGTCAGGCTTTCTTTCCTACCTGGTTTATCCTGAAGCCCCTCCTCTATGCTCAGCATATGATGTCATCGATGACATCACATCATATTTAGCCAATGACAGGACTGCATTCTGCCAGAGAAATTAATAAATCATGCTGCAGAAATCAGAAAATTCTGCCACAGAACACCAGGGGGCCCTGACTGTAAGTCATGTAAACTAACTAGCTAACTAACTACTGTGCTACTGACCTGATATGTGGACAAACATGGAGGTATTATGTGCCACATGTGACAGACATGTTCAGCCAATTGCAAGCTGCAGGGCTAAAAATTATGGCAGAACAATACTGAGGCTATCAAGGGGATTCAGTGTAGTCATAACTGCATTATCATCAGCCCTGGAGAAAAAAACACACAATGTAAAAGGCAGGGAGAAGTCCTATTCTGATAATGGACCACATGTAATAGACTGGACTAACTGAACAGAGTACTCACTCACCAGAGATTAGATTGTCAATAGTTATTATTTATTACTGTCCTGCACAGAGAAATCCCCACAGAAACCAATGTTTCTACAGTACTTGAATCATCCCTTGATAGCCTACACTATAATGTAAGGAAACATCAAGAAAATATGTTCCCCATGCTATGGGTTTCCACTCTCAGAGATTTATCAGTAACATACCATATGGTCAATTTCTCAGAATGAAACAAAATAGCACTATCAAATCTGACTTTCTAGCAGAAGTGCAACATTTACAATCCCATGTTAACCAGAGCAGCTACCATCACATTGACATATCACTAGCTTTTGAAAGAAGTGTGACAGTTAGCAGGTATAAACCACTGACAACCAAGGAAAATAAATTGCAATTTACAGGGGCAGTGTTCCCCACAAGATTAACAGACCACCACAAGGCAATTAGGAAAATCTTAAAGAGCAATTTCTTATTTTCCATTCCTCCCACCTCCTTAAACATGTAATAAACATGACCTGGACACAAGTGAACTGCACCATGAATTTTAATTAAGTGCTGCATGTATTTAACATTCAAAGAGATCCTATTTGGCTCCGTGAAACCAAAAGCCAAAAGCTACCACTTCTGGTATTGTGAGTCACACCCCCACGTTCGCACGTTTCATTATGTCAATAAATGAAAAGCATGGCGGAGTGCTCCATAGAATACAATACAGACATTTTTTAACTGATTTTTCTTATAGGCTTCTAATTATGACAAATCAAGGCTACCTCTCAACTAACAAAGACCTTGTTAGTTGAGCAGTGGACTTGATTTGTCATAGTCTGAACAGCAAAGTATAATGAAAAACAGTTAAAAAATGTCTGTATTATATTCTATGGAGCACTCCCCCATGCTTTCCATTTACTGACATCATAAAACATGCAAACGTGGGGGCGTGACTCACAATACGGGAAGTAGCAACTTTTGGCTGTCGGCTCTATGGAGCCAAATACAATCTCTTCAGAATAAATACAGGAAGCAGTTAATTAAAATTCATAGTGCAGACCACTTGGGCCCAGGTAATGTATATTATAAGTTTCTGTGGGCACAGTTGGAAGTTGCTCTTTAAAGCAACTTTTTCAAAAATGTGTGTTTCAGCTACAGATAAAACTGTTAGCATACCTGTCAAATCTGCTTTTCTAGGTATCTCCTATGCCACACACCATTTTTTTTTCATTTTCTCAACCTTAACCCTTGCAAGATCCACAATGCTTTCTCTGAGCCAAATGTGGTGACAATTTTTTTTCTTAAGAAAAAAAAAAATATTTATAAAATACTCAAAGTTTGATGGAGCTAGAAGATTTTGACACCAAATAAAACTGGAAGATGCCTGGAATATTTAATTGAAACAAAACAAAAAAAAACAGGGTCAAATTGTTTGCCCAATTTTATTGCACTGCTGCTTTAACTAGCCAATGTTACAGGCCAATGAAATGGGCCGACAAATGTTTTGTAAACAAAAAATAATGTTAACTGCAGCAAGATAGGCACAAAGCAAATGAGATAGATTAATACATCCAGAACACAGACTCCCAACAAATACTCCTCAGAGGTTTCTGTCTAGATTTACCACCATAGGCAACTACCCCTGTGCAGATGCAAACCATGTGGCAATACCTCAAGAATAAAGACCATAGCAAGCCCAGTGGTGTGTTGAGCTGCTGGCCCCCTTATCACTTGCCACAGAGACAACCCTATCACCTACCACACTGGTCACCTGGGTTTGGGAATGGACTAGGGTCACTCAGGGACTGGCAGGGAGAGGGAGGATTGAGCGTCCTGAGAATAGCTCTGCTTCCACAGGAAGGGGGGGTTCCTGAGTCCTGCCACTTGCCAGTTGCTTGGTCTAATTCAGGAGGCAGCACTGCTGAGACCAGCAGATGTGATGGGGAGTCTGCCAATGTTCCACACAAGTATGTCAATATGCACATACGTGCCTTGCATTGATGTGGACACCTGGGGCTGAAAAAACAGATGAAAATGCCCTGGCTCATTTGGCATCCTGAGCAGGCACTGTACAACCCAGCTCATTTGGCATCCTGAGCAGGCACTGCACAACCCGAGATGGCAAGCTACATGCCAAACATGACTCTGTGTAAGTGACCTATAGTCCCAAAAATGTGTCAGTGAGGGGGTAGGGGGGATGTTGCCAGGAACAGGAATAGCAGGGCAAATGAAAATGAAAATGGAAGCATTGGTGAAAATTCAAAAGAAAAATGAATTTATAATGTGTAATGCAAGTCATTTAGGCCCTGTTCACACTACAGCATGGTAACTGAAAACATTTTTAAAAATGGATTAATTGCTGTGCTGTAGCAACCATGCTGTAGCATCCACACTGTTGGCAGCACGTTGTAAACTGTTATTAAAAATGGTTTACAGCATCTGCTCTACTGCATCTGGTACAAATTAACTAGCAACCAGTTCCCATGCGCAGACATCCTGCTGCATGAAGGGGAACCGTGCCTGCTTATCCACACTGCAGGTAAGTCAGATTTAACTCCTGAAATGTTTTAAAACCTTGTTTAAGTCTAGGGCTTATCAGGGTTAAAACATGTTTTTTTTTAAATGGACTACAAAGTGTGTTAGGTACAGATGCAAACCATGCTAGGGCACTTTAAAATAGCTTAAGCTCCTTAAACCATTTTAAATACTTTAGTCTGAACAGGGCCTTAATCAACCTCCTAAAGTGTCCCTGCTATCTTATTTATATCAAAATGACCATCGATGATTGGGGAACATAATGTACAATCAGGAGTGAGAACCTTTCTTCTCGGATAGAAAGACATTTCCTAGAACAGGGAATCTGAATCCAAATTCTCCACTTCTGTGGTGTAGAACATATTTAGAGAACAATTCTTCAGAGGAAAGCATACTTGCTCAATTGATTAAAATGGTTAGATAAAAAGTATGAACTTGTAAGGAGGAAACAGACTAATTAGCCTTATTTTGAATATGTTACCTAGTACAGATTACAAACTTCACTGACACACTGGTGAATGATGTCAGTGATATATTTTTTGTGTGTCTCATTGTTATTTCACCTCTACTCCCTCATATTGAGTTTATTTTGTGGAGTTTTTTATTTTTCCGTTATGTAATGTATGTATTTCAATGTGGGTATCTTACTTCTTCAACTCCCACCCCAGCTCCCTCCCCTTTTTCCTTTATAACAACCAGTTCACCATATTTTATTGAAATAATTCCCTGGGATGTCGTTATGACAGTTGACACCTCCAAGGCATTCCTTAGTTGGTTCCCTTTTGTTGTGCTCTCCCCATACATGGCTTTCCTGGAGGTGCCATATTGTTTTAGATTGGGTGGCCAAAAGGTTTGTCATCAGCTCAAGTATACCCTTACCCTGGCTTAGTTCAGCTATGCCAGCATTACTTAGTTACATAGCTAGTGCTCAATATCGATAGAGGATCATCAACTCATTTTGCTGTCCTCCCCTGTGAGCATGGCTATATGGACAATTTTATTTTATTTTTATAGTTATCATGTTCCACTTTATTAGCCTTATTTGCATTTGTCAACCAGTAGTTTAATGTATAGCTTAATTGGAGCTAGTGATTATTCAACATGTATGTCAGGCCCCAAGTAACTAGCTGTTAAAACACAACTGGAATCTTGATGTTTTCTTGTCCATTTGTATCCCTTTAAAATATGACAGGCTCAAACTTAGGATGTTCTTACCAAATTACAGCTATTTCAACCCTTTGTATGCAGCAGCCCCCACTTCATGAATAAAACTGGCACATCTTGGTACAGTACAAGTCACATTAAACTGTTCCCTCAACTCACTGGTGTAGCATTGTTCAATGAGTTTCCTAATCTGTGCAGTATTTAATTCAATGAATTAGTAAAAGGGTAGTATTAGTTTGCATCTAGCTGTTATGTACTATAAGCTTTATTTTTAGCTGAGTGCTTATGAGTTTCATTTCAGAAGGCAGACTAAACAGCTCTTAAGGAATACTGTTATATTTATAAACAATGCTGCGATATTTATAAACAATGCCATGAAAATGCAGCTACTGCCATTTCACTGAGCAGTTACAAGTAAGTTGAACAGACAGTGAAGGATGGTTGGAAAATAGTTGAAAGCTTCAACAGTCCGAGTAGCCATTGCAGTATCATCACAAAAAAAAAATGCTACACCAGTGAGTTGATGGAACAGTTTAATGTGACTTGTACTATATTTCTAGATGCTCCAATTGCATTGTTTTTCATCAACCAGCTGTTCTTTCACAACATAAAGGGCCAGAGCTGAATGTATTCAATGCACATCTATGTGATGTTACATCTGGCACTATCTCCTAGCAACCAGTCCCCTAAAAGTGCACTGCCTATGTGGCAGCCTCCCTCTCTGGATAACCTCAGAGAGCTGGCATCTTCTGAATGATTATGTTTACTTTACTTATTTTTTTTAATTCAAAAACATTATTGCTTTTCCAAACAATGAAAACTCATTATAACAAGACAACAGGCAAACATTAAAAATAAAAAACAACACTCACCAACATAATCACCCCCAACCCCCCGTCCCCCAAACTCATCCCCCTCCTAAGGCAGAGCATGAACAGACAGGATAAGAATTCCATAACCAAGGGCAGATGGGTTATTTAGTGAAACACTAAGACTGTATCTACTAATACCTATCAAGGGTGCCTGACCACAAGTTGCAATGTATATAAGGCATGCAGTTTGCCGCTATCTTCTTAAATCTAAGTAAGTGATTGTTTCTGCTAGCAATCGTCTTCTCAACTCTAAGGTTAAATAATGCTCCTGCAGCCTTTTGGGATAGGTTAAAGACTTGTCATCCCACCATTGATAGAGGACAATCTTTTTGACTGACAAGACTATCACAGCCATGTAATATCTACACTCCCTGAAATCAATGGTCGAATAGTCTCCAACCATAGATATCTCAGGTGAAAATATAACCACTTATTCCCGATAATGGGTTTACCTTCTGCTGAATAGCAGAGTATAAGGAGGCCACCTTGGGACAGTCTCAAAAATGTGGTAAGGAGTGGCTTCTGAGTTCCCACACCTTGTACAAAGAGAAGAATCAGTTCTTCGCATCTTAGCCATGTTGACAGGAGTGAGATATAGATTGTTAAGGATATAAAACTGAATGAGATGCAAATGATCCTGCATGATATATGTGTAATTATCTTGCCATGTTTTACACCAGTCAAAGGCCAGCTGTGGGAACTGGGAGTTCCAATAGGTGGACACATCCTTCTATGTGGGAAAAGTTTTAAAGAATAAAGAAGCATAGATTTTTGACACAGAATGCAGGAGGGAAGCCTAAATCCCCAAAGACTGCAGGAACTCACATTCATTTACTGTGGCAGAACCTGTACCAAACCAAGTTATGATAGAAGGGTGAACTCAATAAACTTTAAAAATATTAGTATTATTCAGCCCTAACTTGTGTAACATTTCTATTGAGGAGAGACAAGTCCCATCCCTGAGCAATCTGCACAAAGCAGTATTAATAAGTTGAGGAAACCAGTTCTCGGAAATAAGTTTCCTGACAATCTTGAAATGTGGGTTTTAGAGAATAGACTGGGAAAGGTCCATTTTATGTTTATATCTCAAAACTGAGCACAATTGTGAGTACACTCTAACCAGCACCCCAATCACTGTAGCCCACAAAGAGGCAGGTTACTCCCTGGGGGCAACAAACAATAAGGACTTTGGGGATAGGCCAGCATTCTGAATAACCTCCAGTTCTAAGGTCAACCATTTGAGGAAGTAGGAATTGGGGTCTATATCCAGTATCACAGAAAGCCACTTTAAATACTTGCTGGCATGGCTAGCCCAATAGTACAGACCAAAATGTGGAAACCAAAGCCCTCCAAGAGAGTTAAAAGCAGCCTGTTTGCTATAGGATCATTTTGGGGGCTTACCCAAGCATGCAAAGTCCAAGATAAGAGAGTGAATCCTTCTAAACCAGGAAAGTGGGCACCAGCAATTCAGCATACCAAGTGGGCAAAAGAGAAGGGGTAAAATGTTTGTTTTAATGATGTTAATTTTGCCCAGTATAGTCAGAGGTAACATCCTCCAACATTGAAGGTCTTGATGAATGGTGAACACCAAATTGGTGAAATTAAACTTTATTATCTGGGCCTCACTGTGAGAGAGAAAAATGCCCAAGTATTTGAGGGAGTGAGGAGACCATGTCATGCCAAGATCTGTTATGTCTATCTTAAAAGTTCTAGAATTTAAGGACATAACTACAGTCTTATCTAAGTTAAGTTTGTAATTGGACAAATAACCATATTCTTGTATAATGGCCAACACTGTGGGGATGGCTGACTTTAGATGGGACAAATGTAGGAGAATGTTATCCACATAAGCGGACAATTTGAGTTCCATAAATCCAGTATGAACCCCAGTGAGGTGTGGGTTCAGCCTAAGCTTAGTAAACAAGAGCAGGGATAAAAGATACCCCTGACTTGTTCCTGAAAAAAAGGGGGAAGGAGGAGGAAAAAACAATTGCAGCAGATATAGGCACTGGTGGAAGAGTATAACACTTGGATCCAGGAAATATATTGGGAGGGAAAGTCAAATCTTGTAAGGGTCATAAATAGAAACTGACAATCGACCCTATCAAAGGTTTTCTTCATGTCCAGGGACACCAATGCCATACAGACAATATCACCCTGGGTCACAGAGAGGATATGGGCCAGTTTACATAGGTGGTCAGTCGAGGAGTGAGTGGCCATAAAGCCAACCTGCTCTGGATCAATAAGGCCAGACCAGACTTGACTGAATTGAGCCACCAAAATCTTGGACAGAATTTTCATATCATAGTTAAGAAGGGAGATGGGCCTGTAAACTGATTAGCTTCTCCAGATCTTTATCTGGCTTGGGGAGCAGTCCTATCACAGCATCAAGGAGGGAATGGTCCACCAAACCATATGCCAGTATGTGATTATAGAAGCAATACAGGCAGGGCACCGGTTCCTTAGCAAATACTTTGTACAAATTCAGAGAAAATTCATCCAGTGCCGGTGCACTGTCTGTAGATAGTATCTGAATTGCTGAATGAATTGCAGCTTCCCTGGGGGGACACTATGAAATATTTTGTTACTCAACAGTTAGGGTAGGAAAGGGAATGACATTTAGATATTCAGTGATCTGTTGTGGAGAAGGCAAATTAGACCCATCCACCATCCGTCCGCACACATCTCCCATCAGGCCACCACCTTGCTACCCCCATGGCTTACCCCCTGTGGCAGGGTGGCAGAGAGCCTCCAGCTCCCCACCAAGACTGAATCCAGTACAGGTGGCACCCAGAGATGGTGCGTAGAGGCAGACAGCCACCAAGCCATTCAACCTGGCTGCCAGTTTCCCACTGTTTCCTTTCAGGGGCAGAGTGTGCAATGCCAATATGGGAGTGCCATGACCACGACCACATCCACAAGCAGTGCACCCACTGGCTGCTCCACCACCATGTCCCATGTTTTGGCTAGACGTGCCAACACCTAGCCTCTGCTAGGTGTCAGGCAACAGGCAAATGCCGGCCACTGTTCCCCACCCTCCCTGGGAAAGGAGAGCAGTCCTCTGGATGCTCCATCCTCTCCCAGCCAAGGACAGCACCCTGATGACCCACTTGCACTGTGATCACTGGTCAATAGAGATGGGCGAAGTGGCCTCAATTCACTCTGGTGATTAGAGTAGGAGTGAGGCGAATTCGCGGAGTGTTCCTAACGCGAAATGGAGTACATCGTGTTATAATGGGTAACTTCAGTCAGTGAAAATCACTTCACATTAATCCGCCTTCAACCACTACTCCACCAATTCTTAAGGTGAACTACATTACAAACAATGTACTTCGCCTCACTTCACCTTGGTTTTCAGCTCCAAACGCGAATTTTGCAGTGATTCATGGGATTTCAGGTCACATGGGCTCTAGATTGTTCTGCACAGCCTCAGTTTGTGGTAGTGTGTGTAGGAAACTGTAGGAGACAATCTGTTCTGAGAGCTCTCTGTGATTCAAACCTTCTAAAAGCTATTAAAAAAGCCCTTTTGAGTCATTTTCTTTGCTGAAACTTTAGTTCATAGATTATAGGAAACTCTCCTGTGCTTATATCATCAAGCGTTTATTGTTTGTGTGTGGATTTTGAATGTTAATGTACGACATTCAGTCTGTGTACTGAGAGACAGTGGAAGTGTGCTTTGGTAGAGGGGTGTATCTGTGGTGTAGGTAGATTAACTTGGAGAAAAAGACAGTGCTTTCCGTTTTGGTGACATTTTTCTTGTGTAACTGTGTTAATGTACACACAGTAATATTTTCAATAATTCTTGCCATTTTTTTGCTGATTGCTGTGATGCAGCAGTGCATAAATTTAGTTTGTTTAAAATATGTGGTTATATTACTGAAGTTTTCAATTTGCTACTCATTACTTAGTGTGCATGTTTGTGAGTATGTGTGTGACGCGTGTCTTCAAATTAGACACCCTTTATTGTGCCACATAATAATTTCAGCAATATGAAACTGCTTTCCACTGCAGCTGTGTGATTGTTTTACTTCTTTGTGGTATCTTTACTGATAGTAGTACTAGTGACTGTTACTGCAGCAGTTCAGTACACTGCCCCCCCCAACGCCACCCGCTCCTACCGGCAAAGGTATTCTTTTCCAGATTTGAATTTCTGATGGTGAGCACTGGTTAGGTGTTATGCCTTTGCATCTGCATCTCTTCAGTGCACAGCGCAATCTTAATCTGTCTGTGCATTTGCATCTCTTTAGGGCCCAATCTCCATCTGTAACTTAAGTCACAATTGTTTCTTTGGCTTCCCTTCAGAGTACTGGACAGGTGTGGTGCATAATTCTGCATGAACATTGTACTCATATGCGTTTTTAAGTCAGGACCATCATCACAAGTCACTCGTGATACAAATCATGTTCATCATCATGGTCACAAATGCAGTCACAAATCACAATTCACGATCACGTCACGAATCACAACAGTAATTTTTTGAGTAGTTACTTGGATGTATTGTAAGCCTGTTTTGTAGTATCTCTCCAGGCTTCACCACACCACCATTGTACTAATTAATGAGCATTTTTAAGTCGGAGAGTTTGTGCTGCAGCTCATTGGGGAAGTACAGCCATAGGCATTTGCATTCCCAATACAGTTCCATATTGGTTGTCTCGCACCGTCGACACCGAGTCATGTTCTTCATCATCACGGTCACAAATGCAGTCACAAATCATGATTCACGAACATGTCACAAGTCACAACATGAATTTTTTTACTAGTTACTTGGATTGGATAGTAAGCATGTTTTGTAATATCTCTCCAGGCTTCGCCACTCCATCATTGTCATGGAGTTTTGTGCTACAGCTCATCGGGGTAGTACAGCCATAGGCATTCGTGTTCTTTCCCATACAGCATGTGAGTTACAGTACTGTAAATAGTGGTGGGCAAAGTGGCCCAATTTGTTCCATGAAGTGATTCACTGGGTAACGCCAAATCCACAGAGAACTCCACAATGTTAAGTGGAGTACTTCGCTTCATAATGAGGAAGGCAAAGTCCATTGAAACCAATGACTTTGCATTATTCTGCCTTCCCCAAACCACTTCTCCACCAATTTTAAGGTGAAGTACATTGAAATCAGTGTAATTCACCTCACTTCGCCCTGTAATTGAACTCCAAATGAAATTCTGCAGTTATTCATGGGATTGCAGGTCACATGGGCTCTAGATTGTTCAGCACAGCCTCAGTTCTGGCTTGGGTAGTGTGTGTGTTGTGGTAGCTGGAGACAGTTTGCTCTCAGAGCTCTGTGATTCAGAACCTCTAAAAGCTGTTTAAAATGCCTTTTTGAGTACATTTTTTGCTCAAAATTTAGTACTTCGACTGTAGGAAACCCTTCTGTGCTCAAATCATCGAGTGTTTAATGTTGTGTGTGGATTTTGAACGTTACTTTAGAACAGTCAGTCTGTTTACTGTGAAGTGTGCTTTGGGGGAAGGGCGTATTTGTGGTGTAAGTAGATTAACTGGGAGAAAAAGGCAGTCTTTCTGTTTTGGTTATATTTTTCTTGTACAATTGTGTTAATGTACACACAGTAATATTTTCAGTAATTCTTGAATTTTTTTTGCTGCTTGTTGTGGTGCAGCAGTGCATAATTTTAATTTGTTTAAAACATTTGGTTATATTACTAAAGATTTTCAATTTGCTACACATTACTTGTAGTGTATGTGAGTGTGTGTGTGTGTGATGCATGCCATTAAATCAGGCATCTTTTATTGTGTTACGGAGTAATTGCTGCAATGTGAACCTGCTATCCACTGCACCTGCATGAATTTTTTATACTGCTTTGTGGTATCTTTACCGGTAGTGGATTGTTACTGCCATGCACTAATCCCCCAACTGGCAAAATGTAATCCTTTCCAGATTTGGATTTGTGACTTGTGAGCACTGGTTAGGTGCTGTTGTGCCTTTTCGTATGCATCCCTTGAGTGTGCAGCCCAATCTTAATCTGTCTGTGCATTTGCATGGCACCATTAATTTTGGGAAACTGCATTTCTTGTTACACTCTCATTTCACTTTGTCAGCACTGGGGAATTTTCTGAACACAAGGCAGTAGCATTTTGGGGATGCACATTCATTCCGGTGACTCTGTGTGTGTGACCTGACCACTGGGCGCATGACTGAGTGAGCCATTAATTCTGGGAGACTTTGCATTTCTTGTTACACTCTCATTTCACTTCATCAGCACTGGCGAGTTTTCTGGACACAAGACAGCAGCACTTTGGGGCTGCACATTCATTCTGGTGACTGTGTGGGTAGGATGCTGCCAATATTGTTGGCACTATGCCTTACTTCTCGTTTAAGGCAGAATGACAATGCAAAGTAATAATAACAAGGTGAAGTGAGCTTTTTCTATGGGACACTCTGTGTAGCCAAGTGCCAATGTGAAGTGGCCACTTTGCATTCACTTCGCCAGCGGATTTTAAATTTGCTGCTTCTCTACTGGTCAACAGTGTGGCAGGAGGTGAGGCAGTGCTGCCTTAGCCCTCCATGTAACTGGGCCAGCCAGGCCTCAACCTTCTTAAGTCGAAGAGCTAACAAGCACCCTGCCTTATTGCCCTGATCAGCATATTTGGCTAGTGTTTTTAAAATGGTGTATTCGGCTCTCTACCGCAGGAGGTCCTCATATTTATCCCTCGAAAGCACTAATTCCTGGTGTATAGAATCAAAAGATGCAGGAGAGAGGTTTTTCTCTATGGACCGGATGCAGGAAAGCAGGTCTGAGGCCAGCTGTTCCCGTGTCTTTTTCCTGACCAAAGCCAGAACGATGAATTCACCATGAAGGAAGCATTTTGTGGTGCTTCATTCTATATCCAGCTTACTAGTGGAACCCTCATTACAAGAGATAAAGACTGCAGGTTGTTCTTTAATATGGGTGGTAATATACTCCTCTTTTAGAAGCTGAGTGTTTAATTTTCACAGGGTCTCTTTCAGATAATGGGGTGCTAGGGTAAATTTACTCCAGTCCAGCAAATGATTTGAAATAACCCTGGGGGCAATCCAACAGCCCAGCAGCCCCACCAAAAGAATGTGGCTAACAAGCTGAAAATCTATCCATGATGCGGAGCCATGCACAGGAGAATAAAAAGTATATTCCCCCTGTTGAGGATTCAGCACCCACCACAGTTAACAAACAGCAAGGAAATGCACAAACACTTGCAGGGAGCGCTGGATGGAGGACAATTCTGACCAAAGTCTACCAGTCCGATCAAGGTCCGGAGAAAAGGGAAGGTTCCAATCACCTCCCAAAAAATAGGGATTGAAAGGAATGGGGCAATTACGTTTGCCAAGTCCGTAAAAATAAAAGAGGGAGTGTCAGAACTGGGGCCAAAAACACAATGTGACAGAATATCGATGCAGTCCAGGGTTCCCCAAAGGAAGAGGTATGTTCTCTGAGGGCCTCTTATGTGCTGCCGACACACCTAAGATACTCTCTTAGAAAAGAGGACAATGACACCTCTGCTAGACATGCTGTCACCTGCAGTAAAAACCTGACCAATATTCTGACACTGGAGTAATGAGCCCTCACTTTCAAGGAAATGTGTCTCCTGTAAAAATGTAACATCACATTTAAAATGGTGCAGATGCTTAAGAATGCTATATCGTTTGATATTTGAACATGCAACCTTCACATTCCATGTAGCAAAAGTTAAGAGACTAGTCATAACTAAGTCTATGATATAGCCCCATATAATCAGTCCTATACTTTATAAAAGTCAAACCCATCAAAATCATAAGGTTATTGCTCTACCATCCCTCCTCCCAACCCACAACTGACATCCCTTGTCAAATAAGTCCAGAAAACAGAAGCCTGTACCCTACTCTAACACCCCTAAAGGACTTCAGGAAAGAAGGGGAGTAGGACCATGAACCTGTAATCATGAAGTGGTGTCTCACAAAGAAGGGAACGGTTAATAAAAATAAAGGTCCACTATCACAGATCACACAAACACATTCCCAAACTCCCCTTCCCTGAAGGAAATAACTAACAAGAATAAACAGGTGCATGGTGAACCCAAACCGACATGCTCCTCACCCCTGCCCCCCCTCACTGCAAACCCCTTACAAGAAACATAACTGAAAAATGTATAACCTAACCAGGAACTCCATAGCTAACCATACCCGCATTGATAAGGGCCCATCCTGCAGGGAGAGTGGGCCCATCCTGCAGGGAGAGTGGGCTACCTGTAGTGTCTAACCCACCATTAAAAATCCCTGTACTGTACATGTACACCCTCTCAAGGTGGAGCCAATATACCTCCCATGGGACAGAAAAGGAAAATGTAGTTATAGCCTGACCCATAGACTATAGTATGTTTGTCTTCATCCCTGCATCTGATGGTTGCAGCCATTAAATACATAAACAGGACCGGACCCCATAGTTATAGTACATCTACAGATACCAAACTTGTACTATAGGGGCAGACAGTTTCCAAATATAAAATACAAACATCAAGGTAAGGGGGAGAACACACCATATTAACGTAGAACTAGACAAATACCCCAAACCAAATCATACAGATCCTGGATAAAGTCTCCTGGAAGATGTCTAGACCTGCTAACAGCTAGATTTCACTGGGAGCTATTACTCGCCAACCTCCCAACACAAGAAGTGCTGCCCATGACAGAAAAAACACACAGAATATGATTCATAAACAAAAATATTATGGTATATGGTTAGGGCTTATTGTGAATAAAAAGCAAAAGCTGTTTTAGGACAGTTCAAAGGTCAAGAAAAGTTGTAGTATCGTTCTGATGTCACAATGATACTACAACAACTTCTCCCCCTTGAGCTGTTAACTGATTGGCTAAAGCAGCTCAGTGTTCAAAAAGCAGATGGGGTAAAATGGTGGCATCGCTTAGCGAGCAGAGGGGCAAGCGTTCCACTAAGATAGTTTGGACACAAACTGCCATTGTCAGCTCCATGTGTCCAGACATCAGTTTGACATTTTTCTTTTTTTTCTTTTTTTAAATAACTGGCGCTTTGAAATATCAGGTGGTGAGCGGAACCGTAATGAGGACTGGAGGCAGAGCAGGACTGCAGTGAAGACAGGGAGCAAGCGAGTATGTGAACACAAGGTATGAAAGCTTGTATTTAAATTAAACTGAAGACATTTCTAGGAACCATATACTATATAAAATAGCATATGGGCGACCAGACACAACAAGGCTTTGTTTCCATCTAGGTGATGTGATGATGTCAAATGGACCTCTTGAGCTTCGTTCTCGAGGTCTGTATGACATCATCACATCCCCTCAATGGAAACATAGCCTTGTTGTGTATGGTCACCCATACACTATTCTATATAGTGCAGTTTTCAGTGTCCCAAATCCAGACAGCAAAGCAGAAGGTATAATCCAAACTACCCTGAGAAGCACACTGCTGGCACTCTTCCCATCACTGTGATGTAGAATAGTGCAATGTACACGCAGAAAGTAAAACGTCTTTACTGCCAACTGGTCACCGATCAAGGCAGCCTCTTTGCAAGTACTGTGAGCAGGATAATAAGTGGGAGAGGTGGGGAGCAAGCAAATTATATGGATACTTTGAATTTAGACAAACCTACCCCAAGATTTTGGATTGAAGCAGGGCAGTGCTCCAAATGGCAGTTCACTTCAGCCTGGTTACGGCAGTCAGGTAGCAGTGCTCAGTCAGAAAGAACACCCTGGGGCAGTCATAGATCCATTAGCTGGCAAACACAGGGACCCATTATCATCCTGGGAAATGGGTGGGTGAAAAGCATGGTTAGGAAAATGCTGATGAAGTGGTGCAAACAAGATGACTGGAACACTGGCAAACAA
Source organism: Neoceratodus forsteri (assembly GCA_016271365.2). Classification (NCBI taxonomy): domain Eukaryota; kingdom Metazoa; phylum Chordata; order Ceratodontiformes; family Ceratodontidae; genus Neoceratodus; species Neoceratodus forsteri. The sequence continues at coordinate 1,176,795,238 of CM057449.1, read as the reverse complement.
GACACTCAATACAGTCCGTGGAGGAGATGGTGAAACTCTGTTGCCACTCACTCACTCTGTCACAGCAGTTCAATATAGCTCCTCATGTCCCAGGGAAGAAAAAGAGGACAGTCAAATTAGCTCACAGAAATATTGACTGACACCACCCAGGTGCAGCAAAATTAGTCAAGGATGCTAGTAGGAAAGTCAGTAGAAAATCAATCCATGTGCAGAGTTTGAAGAAAGCTCAGGCTGAGTCGCTCATCCTGAATTGAAGTAAAATGCAACAGAGCATCGGACCAGAAAGCAGCAATGGGTTAGCAGTTAGCAAGCAGGTCTCATGATAAAATATCCAATTGGTATGCATCCCAGACAGGAAAAGGACAAAAGGGATATTAAGTTAATCCAAACAGAGGCAGTTTAGGCTCACTCAGCATAGGAAAGGTAGTGTAGTTATACTGATGAGGAGAATGATAGATAATTGATCCATATACACTGAATGAAAAAAGACTCAGGTTGTGCCACTCTTCTTGGATCAAAATATAGTGATACATTGGACCATAAAACAGTTGTTTACAAAAAATAGCAAGCAGGACAGATAAAGAGCAATATTTTATTATTCTAAACTGGGATAGCATGCCAAATGAGCAATGCCCAATCATGCTACACTGCAAAGGAGGATTTAGACATTGCTGGCAGATGTAGAGTGATGCTGTCAGCGCTCCTTAAACAACTCCGGGTGTAGGGTTTTCAGATCTGAGCAGGCTTGATCCACAGATGGAAAGGACTTCCATAAGCCATTAATCAAGATGTGTAGAGTAGCAGGATAAGCCATCCTGAATTTAATGCCGGTGGCAATAAGTTTACTGACTACAGGGTGAAAGGCAGTTCTCTTCTGCCACACCGATCCAGGGAGGTCCAGTGTAATTCTCAATCAGGCACCCTCCCAGGTTACTTCTTTGACATCCTGGAGTATGGAAAGCACATGCTGCCACTCCAGCAAGTTGAGAAACCATAGGATGAAGGGTCTTGGAGGTGAACCTTGTGGTGGAGCCGGGCACAGAGAGTGGAAGGCATGCTCAGTTATACAGGAGGTGCCATATGGGGAGGGACCGGTGATCTTGTTCAACAGTTTCTGTATAAAAAGGAGAGAATTGTAGCCTTCAGCCACCTCAGGTAAACCAACAATAACTAAGTTATTTCTATGGCTCTGGCCCTCCAAGTCCTCTAGTGTGGCCTCCAGTTGCACATGTTTCCTACATAATTCTACCATCTTCGGGTCAATTTTATCCTTCCATTTCTCTATGATGATACAGGCTTTGTTATCTGATGCAGCACACTATAAATCTTCCACCAAAGTCTGGAGAGCTTTAAGCTCTTGTGTAAGTTCTTTCAGTTCATGCTTAAAGGGCAAAAATTCAGAGAGGAAATGCTCTTCAGATAATGGTGCTGGGCCTGGGGTAGTAGTAGATTGTTTCCTGGCAGCAGGGGTGTAAGTCTTAGTGTGTTTACTAGCTTTGTCTGGTGTGGCAGGTGGAGTGTGGTGAGGTGGAGCATTCCTCATCTCTGTGTCCATGTTTCAACCTGAAACTGATGCTGCAAACTCCAGAAGATTGAAACAACAGGAACAGAACTGTAGAAGCAGTAAGAAATCAGTTTTGCAGGAAAAGGAAAAATATTTTGCAGTGAGGAGAAGTGGGAGCACTGAAGAAGGGCTGCTACTTGGCTCTGCACATCACGTAACCTGTGTTTACTTTATTTTACTGCTGGCATTGTTACTTTTATTATATTTTCTCATCAGCACAGTGCTGCCACAAGATGACCACCTCGGCAATTGGAGATATGGAAGCAATGAAAGTGGGGAAGAAAGTTTTCTCCCCTGCCTCGGCACCACTAGAGACCAAAGACACAGAAAGTTTTCAGCCTGATTCAGTGGCAGAAAGAATGGAGACAGAGGAGATTGTGAATCTGGAGACAATCATTCACTCGCCAGGAAAAACTACAGCAAGCTTACCAGAAGTCAAACAGCAGAACCCTGCAGCTAAATCAAGGAAAAATGTGCAGATGAAATGACGGGATTCACTACCAGACACTGAAGAAATAGCATGAAAAGGTTTTGCATCCAATGTCAAGGATAGCCATCAGAACACGGACACAATGGTTCAGCTGAGGGACAGTGACATGGCAGCATCAAAGGAGCTGCTTGCAGTGAACCACAGACTGAAAGTAAGCTTATTATTAATACCACGACTCTCTCCATGAAGGTAGAACTGTTACAAGTATTGCTGCAAGTGTTTCTGCACAAGGAAGCTCATTGGAATGGCAAATGCAAGCTCTAAACATCTTAGCCTAAAATGAGCTCTCGACATAGAAAAGAGAATCGGAAGGCCCAACAAGGTCTGTGGAAACTGCACTTCTTGCTGCCAGTTGGGAGTGCTCCAATGAGACAGGACAGTGGGTTTCAAGGCAATCCCTGATTAAAATTCCAAACAATGAGGATTTAAACAATATTGTGCCACTAAAAGGAAAAACTGATTTTCTGGAGCTGCCTGGCTGACAACATTGCAGCTGACTCAAAATCCTGAACTTTCAAGACTGCCCCAGGGCAACCTATGACTGAATCCATAAATGTGCACATTCAGGATCTATAACTGAATCCATAAATGTGCACATTCAGGAAGAAGACCCTATTCCTTCTAAAAGCACTGCAGACCAAAATCCAACTGAGTTACCACCTACAACTCTCCCTACACATAACCAGAGACCATATGCCTCATTGTTTCATAGCCCAATGCTACCAGTAAAATGCCATAATGCAGTGCGTCTATACTACAAAGGCTGCACAGGAGAACAACCAGATAGAGTATTTGTAGCCAGGACTCTGTTGGAGGATTCCAAGAAGTTTTTTTTCATATGAAGTTCATGCTTTAATTCATGCATTGGGGGAATCTATATTTGATATCAGTGTTAAAGCCCCTGCAGGATTAGAAAGATTCTGGGTAAAGTATCACAAGCTAAAGCAGACTACTCTCTGTGACGCCATTAAAGTAAACCCCTTATCTTAGCCAGCAGTCAAAAATATCTCTGTGTTATTTAGAAATGAAGGGGTTAGCATGTCAGACTTAGTCTATTGGCATAAACAAAAATGTTCACTATTGGGGGACCCTGAGGCTATTTTTGATTCAGAGAATATTTGGAATGGGGGGTGGAGGGTGCCAGTTCTGCTGAAAACTACAGCAACAGGCCTTCTACATCTACCCAATAGTTTTTTTATAGGACATGACAGGGGAATACTTTTTTACTCAAACAAACCAAAAGCCACTTGCACTCCAGAGCCAGGCGAGTAAATACCCCAGTGAAGGTGGTTTCAAATAATTCCAAATTTCAAAGTTTCAAAGATTCAAAAAAATAGATACCTTTTTGGTATCCCAAGAGGTGGGCGCATGGGGAAGGGCACCATCTGTAATGGTGACTCCTTCACAGTGCAATCCCTCATGGCAATGGGAGGGTAGGGCGACTGGATGAGGATGGTGGGCGAACTGGGCGACAGGATGTAGCTATGTGTACGAGAGCATGGGGGAGCGAGCATGGTGAGGGTGGGCTGGGAGGAGGAAGAGGAACTGTAGGGGGTGGCACTGCAGTGGATTGCTGAGCTGCATTGTGGTGTTGGGGGTTGGCTAGTGGTTGGGGTCCGGGTGCTGGTGTGATTTTAGTGTGCCTGGGCCGAACCTTTTTTTTTAATGCTTCACCCCCTGACATGCACCCCCCCGGAGTTGAGAATCCTTTAGTAGGGGGTGCAGGGGGTGAATCACCCCATGTGGGGTGTTGGAAGTGCAGGCCTTCCCCACAGAAAGCATTAAAATACATGTCCTGGCACCATTGTCCTGTGTGCTGGGGTTGTCAGAGTGCTGAAAATGTTTTCGGCACTCTGATTGTACGATAATGGTGATCACCTTTAGGCGTTCACCGTTATCACATACAACCATGATTTTTATTGTAATTCAAAGAATCACTCCAACCTCCTAAGGAAGCCTTGAGTGGCAAAGCACCGGGGCACCTGCTAACAGATCACTTGTGTGCATTGGAGTGATTCTTTGAATTACAATAAAAATCATCTATTTTTTTGAACTTTGAAACTTGGAACTATTGCAAACCACCTTCACTGGGGTATTCACTTCCCTGGCTCTGGAGTGCGAGTGGCTTTTTGTTTGTCTGAGTTATAAAGGGTGGGCAGCCCACTCACTCGCACCATGCCCAAAATTGCAGCACAGCACCAATTCTGTTTTCTTGAGTTCTTTTTTATCCAGGGCAACCAAAAGCTTGTTACAAGTGTGATTCAACAGAGCACCTTAGCTGTATATGTGATAAGATTAGGTGTAACACTTGTAATGAACTTGCTCATATCAGTCTGCACTTAGTTTCTTAACATTAGATTGTTTATTAAAACATTTTACAAGTAACACAAACATACAACAGTACAGAGCACTATAATACATACTATAACATGACATATCAGTTCTCACAAAGACTGTACCTGAGATTAGACAGTAGTGTAAATTTTTAATGGAGTTAAGGTAGACGGAGGGTGATATCTTAGAGCCTAAGGGCAATTTTATATACTCTAAGACATAGTTAAAGCAAATGACACAGTGCATGAGCTGGGAGACCAGAGAGGTGATGTTATCCATTTGTATTCTGTGTTTGAAGAAATGGTACTCATATATCTGATTGGCCACCTCGTGAAGCCTGCAGTTTTTCTTCCGTGTACTCGGGCATGTGCACTCTTTTTTTTGATTTTTACACTGTGGCTTGGATTGCTACTAGGCTTGCACATTGTGTAGCTCTGTAATTTTGTCCCACGCCCACCCCGACCCCAGCCTCTATTAAATACACCTTAGCCTCTCCCCTCTTTCCTCCCCTTCTCCCTATTGGCCCTAGGGTGGTGCTTGAGTCCGTTTCACCCTTTACTCCTCTGCCACTGTTCACACCACTCCAATCTCCCCATATCATCTCTTTCTAAGGTAGAATTTCTTTACTCTCCCACTCTTATGACCTTTGCTTGCTACTCCCTAGTGGAACTCACCCTTGATGGTTCCCCTCAAGCCTGTCCATACTTCTTGCACCTGTCCTGCTTTGTATTTTCAGTACTAACCACAGAGAGGACTTAGATCACAGTTGAAAATGCTGCCAACTCCTCTCATGCTTTCTCTATTTACACAGATCCTGTTGTCAAACTCAGTAAGTGCTCACCCGCTTTCACACAGGGCTGCCTTGATGAATATCCCCTGTGAAGAGGAGGAACTGCTGCTATAGCTGTAAATGTGACCAGTACAGTTTTTTCCCCCATCAACCCCGCCTGATTCATGGTTGCTCATATGCTCTTCTGGGAACCTGCCCACTTCATACTGCTCACAGCTTATACTTTCAGATACTCTATCTGCACAAGGCGCAACAAGGAAAGAGCATACAAGGAAAAGGTGACACTTGTCCCATAGCAGATACCTTAAGGACTTTCCAAAAAGACTAATAATGTTACTTCTGCTTATATCGGGCAACATACACCCCAATCCATGCCCTCCACAGAGCCGACTTACTGTCAAAGTCAGCACTGGTGCACTTTCATTAACCAGCATCAACATATGCAGCCTTTTAAAAAAAATTGGATACACTAACTGCATGGGTCTCCAAACATAATCCAGTCATCCTGTCAGTGGTTGAGACATGGTTATTACCTGCTGTCCCAGATACTACCATTGCTATACCAGGGTACACTATTTTCAGGCAAGATAGACTGTCTAAAAGGGGAGACAGATGTGCCCTAAGGGGCCATATTCTGAACTTGCCTAATCTCAGGGTCAACATACAGGTCCTGGCCATCACGGTTCTGCTTGCAACCACAATAAGACACTAACCATTGCATCAGTCTACATCCCTCCCAAACTGGCATCATCTTGCCTGACACCTTTCCTTAGCTGCATTAACAACCTGAAGCCTACCTCAGAAGTCATAATGCTTGGAGATTTCAATGTAAACTGGCTGTCATCCAGTGTGAGTGCCTATAAGGATGCCCTATCTGCAGCAAATTTCTCCCAACTTATAACATCACCAACTAGAATAAATTACAAAACAGATACCAGTACACTTTTGGACTGGTTGCTTACAAACTGCCCAGATCATATCACTCAGTCTGCTGTCCTCTCAGACTCCATAAGTGATCATTCCCCCATCCAGTGCCTATAGCCAAATAAATTCTCTAAACTCCCACCCATAACTGTCAACAGTAGGGTACTTATCCATGGACACCTGGAGCCCCTAAAGACTTGCAACAACAAAATTGGTCCCATATTGAAACCGCTACTGATGTTGATACAACTCTTGAGTATTTCATTGCCAGCTTTAATGCAGCTTGTGATATCCATGCCCCATACAAGAAGTGGAAAATTAAGGGTGCTGACAGCCCTTGGATTACTAACAACCTCCTTGAACAAATGAAAGCTCAGGATTACCTATGGCTTTGGGAGCGGGATACTGACAGTCAAGCTTACATTCAGGCACAAAAGGCAGCCAGAAATGCTTGTACCAGGGCTATCTGCCTGGAAAAATCCACTTACTACAGAAATGCCTTATCAAATTCATGGAAAGATGGAAAGAAATTCTGGAGCAACCTTGCTGAAATAACAGGGAAGGACTCCAACATGCCCTCAAATATGTTAAATCTTGGTTCCGTTAGCCTTGACCACTCTGAAACTGCCAATTCTTTCAACTCGGCTTTCACTGACCTTAGTCTCCTACTACCTCCTGACTTCTTTGATTCCACCCCATGACTGTTTGGCATGCAAAACCTGTGAACAAGACAACTCATCCACAGTCCTATTTTAAAGCAGTAACTAAAAGTGAAGTTAGAAAATACTTACTCAAAGTACTCGGTAAAACCAGAACAAGTGGGGACTCACTCGACTTGGAACTCCTCACCTTCACCCTTGAAGCTGTACTGTCCCCCCCCCAACCAAGATTTTCAATCAATCCCTCATGCTTTCCCAGTTCCCCCTCAAGTGAAAATCTGCCCTGGTGACCCCAGTCCACCAAAGTGGTGACAGGGCTGTACCTGGAAATTACAGGCCTATCTCCATTCTCTCCCCATTATCCAAAGTAATTGAAAGAATTGCTGCAGACCAACTGGTTCAGTACATGGAAAAATACAACCTACAATGCCCACAGCAGCATGGATTTCATAAAGGGCACAGCACTAGCACTGTCCTCCTTGAATTTACTGGCTTCATTCATCAGGCACTTGATCAAGACCAACAAGTCGGCGCCACCTTTATCGACCTCTCCAAGGCCTTTGATATGGTTAACCATCCACTGCTACTTGAACAGCTTCTTGACCTAGGATTATCTGGTTCACCTTAAACTGGTTCAACAGCTATCTCTCGGAATGCTCCCAACAGGTACGACTAGGTGATGTACTCTTGACTAAGCAAACAGTCCAGTAGGGTGTTCACAGAGGATCAATACTGGGGCCGTTACTCTTCAGTATCTTCCTTAATTAACTCCCAGCATCCTGCCCTAATCATATCCTCTTAAATGTGGATGATGCGGTAATTTTTGCTAAAGATACTGATTCCTCCCACTTTGAGAACCAGCTCCAGGAAAGGTTTATGAAAGTTGAGGCCTGGTTTGTCTCCCAGGAGCTAGTACTCTACTACAAAAAAAAACTAAAATTATGCTATTCCATGGCACGTTTAATAAACATAAATCCAAACAGCTGACTGTCAAAAACTGCTCTGAGATGCACTTGAACAAACACAAGTTTTCAAGTATTTTGGTGTGACTTTGGACTGCACACTGTCCTTCTCTAATTATATTGATACAGTGGCCAAATCAGTAAATACCCGTATTGGCCTTCTCTATAAACATAAGCACTGTCTGACTCCTGAAGCCCTCAACCTAGCTGTGCAAAGCTCAATTGTCTCTACTATTGACTATGGGCTTGCTATCTATGGAGCCGCCACTGTGTCTGCCCTACAGCAGATCTCCATTGCACTGAACAAGGCATGCCATCTACTTACTGGGGCTACCTATCACACGCATACCTGTGACCTTTATGAACAGGCACACTGGCTCCAGCTCCAGGGAATAATCATGTACCAAACCTGCCTGGTAACAAAAAAGGCTACCCTTGGTCTCATGCCCACTGGGGTACAGGAGCTCCTCTGTCCATCCACTAGCCCCCGCCTTACCAGAAGCTCTGGAAACTCAGCTCTGTGAGTACCTCACTGCCACACATCATAAGGCCTGTAGTCATTTGCAGGTAGAGACCCAAAACTCTTTAATTCACTACCCCCGTGAGGTCTCTAATGCTTGGCCTATTCAAACACAAACTATGTCAGCTCCTTGTGACTTGTGCTACCTCTGACTGCTTCACCTAAACTCAGAGTTGGCCATATACACTTCTGTGTCTTCTTATTGCATTTGGTCCTTTCATGACACCCTTCCCCCTTCCCTCCACACTTACTCCTACCCCTCCCTTCCACTTCCCCCTCCCCATCACCTCCCCCACCACTACTGTCTTACACCATCCAGACCACTACTATTTGTCCCCTGGTTCTGACAACTACTACCAAAGCACCTTCTACATGCCTTCTCTCTGTCTTCATTGCTGGACAAGGCCTCTGGACGCAATACTATAATTATATTGCATGTGTCTGCTGGACACCACCTTTGCAAATTCAGTTCTAGTCTGACTAGTTATTACTAAGCTAATGTACTACTTTATCCTATCCCATAGACTATGCCAACCATCCGTTATCTTTTGTCTTACTTGATTATTGCTACTTCTTGCTTTATAACTTTTGTAAATGCTTAACTGCTCATTGTATGTACCAATCTATGTATTCATGATGTGAAACCCATGTAAAAGAGCCTTTGGCTCATAAGTATTTAATCTGAAACTCAATAAATAAATAAATAAATAAATATCTTAGTGCTTGTGCATCTTACTAAGGGCCATACATGAAAGGCACTCCAATGATGCTAGCTGGCTGATTGATTGCAGCCACTCAGTAAAGGAAAGTATATCCGGTGTCCTCCTTTGACTGAGTAAGAGTCTCTTTGCAATAATATTTCCCAGTGGAGATGGTCCTTGTGGATATGCTATGGGGAAGTGGTCAAACCTAGGATTGTAAAATGCTCATCGATACAGTCTGCACTGTGTTAAAGAGTGTGTAACTTATGTGAAGGGAGAGGACATTCCAATCAAAATTGCCCCTGGACTGCCCACAATCACTCTGGGCAAGATGATGGAGCAAAACAATGTTTTTAGTTACCCTAGCACAGAGAGCTTGAATAAAAGCATCCACTTCTAAAGTGAACCCCTCCCATCTGGACCCCCTTCCCCTTCCATGACTCTTTCCCCCAATGAAGGCACAAGATGCAGACAGATGGTTGGAGAAGTAGCCCACATGACAGCTTACACCTCTAGGGAAAGGCCCCCCCTCCTCTGGACCTTCCCCTCTATCTGGGCACCTCCTCAAACATAGGCCAAAATGAGCAACAGGTAGTTGGTAAGCTTGATAAGCAGGCTGAAGACACAAGACAGAGAATTGTTCAGCAAGAACAGGAAGAAACACCCCTCATGGAAATTGAAACCAGCAGCTAGAACAAGAGTCAATCCCCCAAGATGGGAATTTAGAAGCCACAAAAGTAGTAGAAAAGATGCCTCCCCCATACCTACAGCTAGGGAAAAAAGAATGGTGACTAGGAGGAAACAAAATGGGAATTTGCCTATATTTAAAGTACAGAAAGTTGACACTGTAGAATCCAGATTTGAGGAGAAGGACCCTGAGTCAGACACCTCCTCCATGAGATCCTCCCAAGTAACTGAGACAGAGGACCCTTCGGAGGAGAAGGAGGGTAAACAGAAAAAAGCAAAAGTACAAAAGAAAAATGTTATGGGGGAAAAAAACAATAGTCCAATCAGGTCGATGACAGATTGCCTAAGAACTTATGTCAGGATCCTTTCATATTGAAACTACTAACGTCAGTAGTATCAAGAATGAGTGCAGAAGGAAGGCATTTTTTTCCTGTTTGCAAACAAATAAAGAAACGATTTACCTTCTCCAGTATACTAGACTCCACACTGTCTGAGCTATATAAAGTAAAAAAAGTTTGGTATGGAGGACCCTCTTATTGGTCCACAGGAACAGACACTTGCTCCAGTTTAGGTATCTTATTTCTAAATATAGGTGTTACTGTTACTAAGCTTATACAATCTCATTTCTGGTAGAGCACTTAGATTCTAAAATTAAAAGTTCCTTAATCTGGATTATTGATATATATGGACCATAGTCAAATGCAGAAAGAACTGATTTACTTAAAACTGTGCAACCATATTTGGATTCCTCTCATGCCATTATTTTTTGGGGTTAGTTCAACTGTGTCCTGTCTCCTAAAAGCAGAGAACAAAACACAAAAACTAAGAAAATCCTTTATGATATGAAATTTTTCTCCAATCTAATAACATACACCAAACCTATCGATGCTTATCACAAAATAACTGGAAAAAATGATCCAACCTTTCATAAAGACCATTTAGCCACCCACCTAGATTATGTCTTCTTATCTGGAGATGTGCAAATTACCTATGCAAAGTTACAAGTAGCTGAGTTTTCAGACCATAGTCTTTTGAAAATAGGGATTAGCAATTTGCCTAATATTATGCATGGCCCCAGTCTCTGGAAATCTAACTCACCTCTATTAGACCATCCAATCGTGATTCAAGAATTAAAATATTTTTTGAAAATGGAAAATCAGTCTTCATAATTTATGATAGTCCATTTATAAGGTGAGAGGATACCTACACTGATTTTATAAACCTGCTTAAATCACTAAGTAGATTATGCAGACAAAAGGAATATATGAATTAATCAAAAGTTAGAGCACATCTCTAAAAACTAGCATCCCTGGCATAGGAAACCAAGTTGAACTGTTTCCAGCAAATGAAGAATGTAAAGCAGGATACAATATGTTACAGTATCATAAAAAGCAGGCTGAAACCCTTAGACTTCAGCACTCCTTTGGTACCCAAGGAAGCTTCTCATCCATTTGTCCCTATGAAAACTGCATGTCCAGACTTCAGGAAAAAAAGGATGGAAGGAATGTTTGATGCCCAGAATAATTATCATACTGATAATGGTACCATGCAAAAAATAGTAACACAGTATACCAAAGAATTGTTTCAGACCTCTTTTCAGCCCTGTGGAGAACCAAAACACTTCTTCTCTGATATCCACATACCCCCATCCCCAAAGCTGAAATAATTTTTATTTTATTAAACTCTAGGATTACAAATACCTTTGAGCAGGAACTGCCCATTTACAAAGGTTCCATGTCAAAGGATGTAGGGTAACATACATACTAAGGTCAACAATGGTTAAAGTCTTAAAACACAAAGATGACTAAGCATTAAATATACAGACAAAAGTGGAGACAGGCAACATTATCCAGCTTCTAAACAAATTTCAGGGTGAACGGTAAATAGTTAGTATAAGGTAGGAGGGAGTCAAGATGAAGTAGGCAAGCTGTAAGGCCATTGTCAGAGGGTAGATGTGGGTGGCAAGAGTGTGGGGTGGATGGCTCAAGGGCTCCATGAATGAAAGTGCCAATCAAGGGGGGGAAGGGTAGGTGGGGAGGTAATTGGCGAGATTGAGGGAAGCTGGAGCCCATAAAATGAGGCTCTACAACAGGTTAAGGTCACCTTCAGCCAAGGTAAAAAGAGTTGACAGTTACTTAAGAAAGGCAATCACACTGAGTAGTAGAGGCGAGGAATAGTTGGAGTTGCCTTTTAAAGGGACGCAGTGTGGCAGATGCAAGTGTTTCTTTGTTAAGTGACTTGTACCACTGAGGAGCTCTATGCAAGAAAGACCTCAGGCTCTGACCCATAGTGGTCTTGCATCTGGGGACCTGGAAGGTCTGATATTGAGCACTGCTTGTAACCTGGGTGCTGCTGTTGGAAGTAAGAAGTTTTGACACTCCTGATGGCATGAGCCCAAGGAGAACTTTTCTGGTTATCAAAAAGGTTTGGTACTGTATTCTACTCAGGAGTGGTAGCCATCCAGCCTGGGCATACAGGTCACAGGTGTGCGTTAGGTGGTCAGCACCCGTTAGATGCCTACAGGCCTTGTTGAGTGTCACAGTTATCTTACTGAGGGCAGTAGGGGAGGCAGAGCCATAGATGACTAGACCGTAGTCAACTATGGAGGTGACAGAGCTGTAAATGGCCAGTCTAAGGGCATCAGTGGTCATGCAGTGTTTGTGCTTGTGGAGCAGGTCGATCTGTAAATTGGTGGACTTAGCTACATTGCCAATGTACTGTGAGTAAGAAAGTGAACTGTCCAAGGTGATGCCGAGGTATTTAAACTCAGGAACACGTTCAAGTGAAACCCCCGTGTGGTTCTTGATGGTGAAGGACAGAGGTTTATACTTGCTCCATGCATTGCAGAATGTCATGACCTCAGTTTCGCTGTAGTTCATGACAAGTTTGTGTGAGCTAAACCATTCTTCAACATGCCTGAAATCACATTGCAATTGACTCTCGAGTTGTTTAGTGTCTTAGTTGCTAGTAAATAGTACTGCATCATCTGCATAAAGTAATATTCTCTGTTGGCAGGCAGTAGGGAGACTGTTAAGGAAGTGAGAAAAGACTAATGGCCCCAGTATAGACCCCTGAGGGACACCTGTGAGGACTGTTTTTTCATCAGAGGAGACTCTAGCAATCCTAACACATTGGACCCTTTCCCCAGGTAGCTAGCAAACCAGGGCTGTGCATCATTAGAGAGCCCAATAGTTGTCAGTTGCCTGAGTAGGAGTGGGTGGTTAACAGTATCAAAGGCCTTTGTCAGATCAATAAATTATGCCCCCTGCCCCACAGATTCCTTGGTCAAGGGTGTCATGGATGAATCTGGTAAATTACACCAGTGCCGTGATGGTACTATGCCATTTTCAGAAGCCATGCTGTTCTGGGCACTGGATTTCATATTTGTCCAGGAATTCGACAAGCTGGTCCGAGACTATTCAGTCCAGAGCTTTAGAAAGAGGGGGGAGGATGGAGATGGGTCTGTAGTTGGTGTGTAGTGACTCATCTCCACTTTTGTGAACAGGTGTGATAGTTGCCTGTTTCCAGTGTGATGGGAATCGACCCAGTCTTAGGGAAAGGTTGAAGATCTTTGTCAGGTGTTCAAAGATCTCATCTAGGACTAGTGTAAGCAACTTCAGGTCAAGTGAGTCACCACTGTAGCCAGTTTTGCCGATGGTCTTGCATATATAGGTTCTGGCTAAGTTCATTGTGCTCTCTTTGAAGTAGAATTGTGGAGCTGTGTGCGCTTGGGGCACAGCAGCAAAAGTGGAATTTGTGGTGGGGATGTTGAAAAATCTGGTGGAAGAACACTGCTCTGGTAAGACAATGCATTATTGAATGTATTGGAGATGGTACCTAGGTCAAGCATAGGTGTTCCATTAATATTGAGCATGGTGGGTGGTGCCTTAGTATCCTTGCCTGTGAGGTCCTTCAAGTTATTCCAAAATTTTGTCCCATTGCCCCAGGAGTTGAAGAGTGCCTCCCTAAAGTATTTGCTTTTAGCCTTCCATATAGCTCGGATACAGCCATTTCTTGCAGATTTATATTTTTGGATGTCCCCTTGCGCTGCTGTGGCTCGAGCACAGTACTAGAGGTGATCCCTTTGTTTGAGTCATGTAATAAGCTTAGAGTTTATCCATGGGTTAGATCTGCCTTCAACCTTCATCTTTTTAAGTGGTGCATGGATATCACAGGCCGCAGTAAAACAGCTGATGAACAGTTCCAAGGCTTTGTTTGTGTCATTGAGTGAGTCAATTTTTGACCAGTCCAGCCTGCTTAGATGAGAGTGCCCCTGCTTGAGTACCTGGTGTTTATTATTTTAGGAGGGGGTTTGGTGAAATTGTTAGCCCAAACGCAGATAATGGGTGAGTGGTCACTTAAAGTATCAGGGAGAACTGACACCTTGGTGATTGTTTCGGGGTGGTTTGACAGTATCCAGTCAATTAGGGTGTAGGTCCCCATACTATAGTTGCACCTAGTGAGAGTGGGGGCAAGCTATGTGAGGTGTTGTGCCATGACAGTATCCTTGTAGGTGTAGGCCTGAGGTGCAAGCCAATTGATGTTAAAAATCACCCAAAATTATGGTCTCCGAGCTATGGCGTAGTCCCTTGAGGTGTTCCGAGACATTAATGAAGCCACTGGCCTGGTCCTTTGGGGGTATGTATACAGAGACTATAGTAAGATTTTTATTGTGGGCCCCTAGGAGAACTTTGATTGTGAGGACCTGAGATGGGGATCCTGGGTTAGAAAAGGGGGATGACGTGTCCCATGAGAGTATCCCTCAAGTAGATGGCACAGCTTCTACCTCATTTTGAAGTGCTGGCCTGCCTGAAGATAGAGTATCTTGAAATTGAGACCACAGTGTCAGGGATCTTAGGGTTTAGCCATGTTTTGACAACAGAGAGGATATCAGGATTGTGTTGTTGAATCCATGTTTGGAGGTTATCAAGTTTGCTGAGGAGACTACAGACGTTGATTGATGCCAATGTAAGAGACCCCATCTTCCCATTCTGGGGGTGTGCAGCTGGCCCAGCTGGTCCTGGGTTAGGGTGAACATTACGAGAGAGCATAAGTAGCATTAAAAGAATTCTCATGAGTAAGGTTTTAAGAATTTTGAAGGCATTCTTGTTAGATAGATATCTGCACACCTTGGTGCTATGGTGCAGGGGTTGTCCTGCATTGTTGCAGAGAGCTGCTAATACTTGTAGGTTCCCCAAAAGACTAAATACTTGAAGCTTCAGAAGGTAACCAGTCTGCCAGAAAGAGGAAGCAGAGGGCCATGGTATCATTATGTTGGATCTCCGTGGTCATACCCAGTGTGTAATGCAGAACAGAAGTTGGCATTAGCTGGCAGGTAGATTGAGAAGAGGTAACTGTAGTATATGGTAACTTACCCTAGTAACATGGTAGAGTGGTTTAGTCCACATCCCCCAGCAGTTTTGGGCCAATGGTATGTCTGGGTGGAAACTGGGTTTTAGAAACTGCACGAGCAGATTGTAGTAGTAGTTCTGCTGAGGCCTGCTGATCTATCTAATGTATGTTTGTTGAATAAACCTCAGAGCTGTTAGAAGTTACTTATGGTGTCCAGTCATTCCTAAAACCTGCAATCCTGTAAGAAGCAACTAAAGTGAAATATTATATGGTGTCAGAAATGAACTTGCAGTGCTGCAGTTGCAAGAAAGAAGAAAAGTTTGTGCTGCCAAAGAAAAGAAACAAAAGACGGTATTTGTGAGTACCTAAAACTTACTAAAAGACTGTATAACAAAGTATTTTGGGCAGTATGGAGCAATTTAAGCCACCTCCACCACTATTGTTGACTGGAAACCTTGCAGAAAACTGGAAAAGGTGGGCACAGAGATTAAGTCTGTACTTCACAGCCATGGGATTAGATGATAAATCAGAGGAAATGAAAATTGCAGTCCTGCTATACACGATCGGGGATGAGGCCCTCGAGGTGTACAATACCCTCAATATAATGTATGCTGACCCACAAGCTAAAAAAGCAGCTGAGGTTATGGAAGCATTTTAAGAATTATTGTTCAAGGCAGGATGGTAATATAGGCCGAAAACCAGACCGCCAGCTACCAACACGTGAGATGCATGCACAAAAATCAAACACGTGTGGGAGGTGTGGCAAGGAACATGCACCAAAGGCTTGTCCAGTGTATGGACAAGAATGTCGTAAATGTGGTGGCCTCAACTATTATGCAAAAATGTGCAGGTCCAAAAAGTCCAACAAACCTCATGAAAAAATGACCAAAGGGGTAGAAGCACTAGTTGTGGGTGCTGTAAAAAGAAAACAAGAAATGGTGTGGACACAAGTACCAGATGAAGGGTGGTACACTACCTTGAAGATAATGGGACAGCCAGTTAAGTACAAGTTGGACACTGGGGCTGCAGCCAATATACTGACTAAAGAAGTGATTGCAGTTTCCATGCAAGGTACAAATCAAGCCGACCAGTACTATCCTAATGGCATATGGAGGAACACAAATTAATCCTGAAAGTGATGGCGCTAAAGTGTAAGACACAAGACAGAGAGGCCAATCTGCAGTTTTATGTCACTAATTCATCGGGAGCTTCCCTACTGGGTCAACAGGCATGTGTCATCCTGGATCTGATTCGTAAAGTAAAGGTGCTTAAAACCAAGCCACCAAGCACAAAAGAGGAACTTCTTGCACAATATAAAACAATGTTTGAAGGCCTAGGAGAATTCCCAGGAGTTTACCACATATATACCGACCCAAATGTTACTCCTGTGATACATGGGTGCAGAAAAGTCCCATATGCGATCACGGACAGACTAAAACAGACACTGGAACAGCTGGAGCAAATTGGGGTGATAAGCAAGGTAAGAAAACCTACAACATGGGTAAATAGCCTTGTAATTACTGAAAAGAAAAATGGTGAGATCAGGGTGTGTTTGGACCCTAGAGACTTAAATAAAGCTATCAGAAGACATCATTTCTCCATCCCCACATTGGAGGATATTCAGAGTAAACTTGCAGGTAAAAAGTTTTTTACAATTCTAGATGAAAAAGATGGGTACTGGCAGATCAACTTAGATGACGAATCTGCAGACCTATGTACATTCAACAGTCCATGGGGAAGGTACAAATTTCACAGACTTCCTTTTGGTATACAGTCTGCAAGTGAAGTATTCCAGCAGAGAAATGCTGAACACTTCGGGGACATACCAGGTGTTTTTGTAATAGCTGATGACATGCTTATAGCAGCAGCTACCAAGGAAGAGCATGACAATACTTTGAGAAAAGTAATGGACAGAGCAGTGGAACTCAATGTAAAGTTCAATAGTGACAAAATACAGTATTTGGTGAGTGAGGTGAAATACATGGGGCACATCATAACCAAAAATGGACTACGGCCTGATGAAGCCAAAGTAGAAGCAATAGCTGAGATGCCCCCTCCCGAAGATAAAAAAGCACTACAGAGGCTGTTAGGAATGACTCGATACTTGGCGCAGTACATTCCGAATGAAGCGAACCTCACTGCACCATTAAGGCAGCTACTCAATAAATATGTCATGTGGCAGTGGCAGCCAGCACAGGAAGAAGCCTTACAAAAGCTGAAAGAGACTATTTCTTGTGCACCAGTATTAAAATTCTTTGATCCAAAAGAGGACATTGAACTCCAAGCAGATGCATCTAAGGACGGACTAGATGCTTGTCTACTACAAAGAAACAGACCAATAGCTTATGCATCTTGGTCATTGTCCAGTACTGAAAGAAACTATGCACAGATAGAAAAAGAGTTGCTAGCGATTGTGTTCTCTCTCTACAGAAATTTCATCAGTATGTTTATGGTAGGTCAGTGAAAGTACAATCAGATCACAAGCCACTAAATTCCATACTGAACAAACCAATTGGAAAGGCTCCAGCAAGATTGCAGCGGATGCTGTTACAGATACAGAAATATGACATAGAGGTAATATATACTCCCGGAAAAGATATTCTGATTGCAGACACTCTATCCAGGGCAGTACCAAGAAAACCAGCAGAGGGAGACGTTGATCTAAGTAGTGAAAAGGTCATATACTCAATCCATGCAACAGAACCACTGCCTGACAGCATGTTAGAGAGGCTAAAACAGGCCACACAGAAGGACAGTGATTTACAGTTGCTTAAAGAAATGCACCTCAAAGGATGGCCTAACAGGAAAAAACAAGTCAGCATCAAACTTCAGCACTATTGGCCCATGAGACACAATATATACATAGAAAATGATCTCCTAATGGTGGGTAAAAGAATCATCATACCTAAAGAGCTGAGAACAGATATGCTACAAAGACTTCACACAGCACATCAAGGAATACAAAGGTCGAAGGCACAAGCCAGAGCCATGATGTATTGGCCAGGCATGAATCGAGAAGTAGAAATGATGGTTGAAGCATGTGGACCTTGTCAGAAACTCTTACCCAGCAACCATAAAGAGCCAATGTGTCCACATGAAATACCTGACATGCCATGATTAAAGCTTGGAGCAGACATTTTTGACTTTAGGGAACACTCCTACTTAACAGTAGTGGACTATTTTTCAAAATACCCTGAGGTTCTCAGAATGCCTGACAAGACAGCAGCTACAGTTGTTGCAAAATTGAAAGCTGTATTTGCAAGACATGGAATTCCGAAAGAACTGGTAGTGGATCATGTACCATTTGCAAGTCATGAAATGAAGCAATCTGCAAAGTTGTGGGAGTTCAAAATAATTCATTCCAGCCCAGGATACCCACAATCTAATGGTTTAGCTGAAAGAATTATCCAGACAGTAAAAAGAATCTTTCTGAAGTCTATGCAAGGTCAGACCGATCCACATCTCGCATTGCTCAGTCTTAGAAATACACCAGTCACAGGACTGAACTTTACACCTTCTCAATTGTTAATGGGCAGAATGTTGAGGACAACATTACCAGCAAGTGCAAGGGCACTGCGACCTGAAATACCAAAGGATGCACATAAATGTCTGAAAAGACTACAGAAAAGACAGAAACAGTATTATGACAGGAATGCTGCTCCACTTACTCCATTCAGAGAAGGGGAAAGGGTATGCATAGAGACTTCTAGTGGGTGGCAACCTGCTACAGTGGAAAGAAATCTGTGATGAGCCAAGATCCTATAGTGTGATTACACCTGCAGGACAGCGATACCGCAGGAAAAGGAGACACCTGAGGAGAGACCGAACAGTTGCTTTGGAGGCTGAAGAGCAACAGGCAGATGAGTCAACTGAATCCGTATTGTCACAAACAGTGCAATCCAGGGACAACAGCCAGGAACAGGACACTTGTCAAGAGTATGAGCAACCTGAGATGGAACCTGTTGTTTTCAATGACACTTTGCCAGAAAGTCCTGAGGCTGTACCCAGTGTGCAGTCTACTCGAATGACCAGAAGAGGGTGTTTGCTTAAAGTTCCTGATAGGTTCAGAGATTTTGTTATGACTTAAGTCAGTGGTAAAGACTTATTTCAACAGAGCTCAGTACCCGTGACTTTAGACCCTTACTCATCACAAAGTAAGACTCAACCATTATGTTAATATTGCTTGGCAATTATTTGTCATGGATATGCAAACCGAAATCAAGGTAATTGCTTTCTTTTAGTAGAAGGGGAGATGTAGTATATGGTAACTTACCCTAGTAACATTGTAGAGTGGTTTAGTCCACATCCCCCTGCAGTTTTGGGCCTATGGTATGTCTGGGTGGAAACTGGGTTTTAGAAACTGCACGAGCAGATTGTAGTAGTAGTTCTGCTGAGGCCTGCTGATCTATCTAATGTATGTTTGTTGAATAAACCTCAGAGCTGTTAGAAGTTACTTATGGTGTCCAGTCATTCCTAAAACCAGCAATCCTGTAAGAAGCAACTAAAGTGAAATATTATAGTAACCACATGAGACATGGGACAGTGCAGCACTATCATCACCACTAATAACAATGTGGGATGCAGGTTAAAACAGCCATGATTAGGATTAGGAAGGAGACACAGTTTGGCTGAGAGTGGGCACTGTTAAAAGATAAGAAAATAGTAGCAGGTTAGGTGATCAACTTAAACAAGAAGGATAGGATGAGGCTGAGTGTGCTGTATCAAATAGGTGAAGCAGCCCATGGAGGGAGGACCGAGAGTGTATTTAAAGGAGGTCTGGGAGGGGGTGGTGGGAGAAAAATAACCTGAGTAGCAGAAGTACTTCGGGAGGCAGAAGAAAGGCAGTTTAGGCAGCAGTCTGACCCATGAGCGCACCAAATTAAATGTTTGACGGAAGATATCTCAGAATCAGAACTTATACATGCACTCTCCTCCCTAAAAAATAAAACCACTCCAGGAAAAGATAGTCTTACAAGTGAAATCTACAAACTTTTAGGGCAGCAGGTACAAACAGAGCTTACCTAAGTATTCAATTTTATTTTCCACTCACAGGAATTACCCTGAAGTATGAGACAAGGCATTTTAGTTTATCCGTACAAAAAAGTTGACAGAAAGACATACAAAATTGGAGGCCTATTAGCAAACTAAATACTGACTTTACAATTTTGGCAAAAATATTAATCAACAGATTTCTTCAAATTTCAGAATATCTTATCAGTCCAGTACAAGCCTGTGTGGTACCTGAAAGACAAGTTTAGGATCATTTGAGCTTACTAAGGGAGATTGTAGAAAGAGGGAATAGGGATGCTGTTCAGGATTTTTTGATATCACTGCACCAGTGCTGAGCATTTGAGTGTGTTCACCAAGAATTTTTGTGGTACACCTTAAGAAAATATGAAACCCTCTCAGTTTATACAATGGCTGCAAAGTTTTTATAAGGGAGCTATTGTTACACCAGTAACCAATGGATGGTGTGAGCCTATGTTAACTGTGACAAATGAAGTCAGACAAGTATGCCCACTAAGCCCTCTATTATGTGTCTTTTACATAGATCAATTACGTAAGCAATAAGACTCCAGGAGGTGTGCATTATGCTCCTGGCCATGTGTTAGAAATGTCTAATGCGCCCCCCCCCAGAGTGTCTTATTGCACTTATAAAATGGATCTGCATATTTAATTAATTTACATTTAAAACTTTGAAGGCTTAAATACAAAAAAAAGTAACATTCTTGTAGTATTGTACATAAAATAGTTCCTCTGCCTCTAACAGCCTAATGCATTTTCTTTTTGTCCGAAGACATTTGTCCTATGTAAGGTTCCATAACTGCAGCTTTGACACTGCTTCCTATAGCCAACAGCCCTCTTTCATCCCATGTCATCCTCAGTAAAAACTAATATACATATACCCTCATACTACTTTTAATTGCAGCTTTTCATTTAATTAGTTTAGTTTTTTAAATGAAAGCATGTTGAGAGAGTGAATGAATGGGTGACCGGTTCTGCATGAGTACCTTGACAGTTTGAGCCATGAGAGAGTGAGCAGGCAGACAGGCAAGCTTGCAGGGTATGGGAAAGCATGACACTAGAGCTGATTTTTTGAACAGAAGCAATTTTTTACTGAACTTTTGCTGATGTGTGCCATAAGCAGGTGGGCGGCCAGCTGTGCAGGACTAGGTGGACAGTTCAAGCCATGAGCAGGCAGGCTGACAGTCGGCTGCCGGGCATGTAGAAGGTGTATCACTGCAGCTGACCGTAGCAGTCCATATGTTGTAAGTGACTTAAAAAAAATTATCAAAGCTGCATACTGTTTTGTTATTTGCAGGATTGTGTGCCTAAGAAGACAGTTACTTTTACTCATTCAGTGCAATTGAGAGGACTGCTGGTGAGACACAGAAAAGGTTTTAAGGGGGATGACGGCGCCGTGGCTGCCTCCCACCTTCTGTGAGCTCTCTCTCTCTCTTACTTGCTCTATTTCACCTTTCATGCTGGAGCCTGGAAAAAACGTAGCCTGAGGCTGTCAGTTACATCATAAATGTTTACAAAACATGGAAAGCCTTTCAGTCAGGACACCTGTTGCTCTTCTGTGAATTAATTATTTAGAAATTGAGGTGGCTGGTATGGTATTCAAAGGGGAAAGTGAGTGACGACGGGGGTGGTGGTGAGCAGGATGGGATGAGACTGCACTGCCATAGTTGTAGTACAACTGTTTAAATTTGACCGTGTAAGAAAATTATGCACTTCTGGTTTTAAACACTAACTATGAGACTGACTTGTGTGTCAGCAGTAACACTGCAAACAGTCAAAAGGGAAGCAGAACACTGAAGGAACTATAGCATCTCACAGTTTGCTTAATGTCTGGTGAAGTTTCACTGACTCGGCAGCTCCCTAGAGTTGGCAATGGGTGATTGAAATTTCACAAATTTAAGTAGCTGGTATGTAGTAAAGTCAAATCGACATGTAAGATATGCAGTGGCATTACAAATGGTTATGAAGTTTACAAGGTTTGGCCTAGTTTGTGGCTAGCATGAAAAAAATGGTGGCTATTTAAAAAATGAAAATTCCATTTGGCTTATGAATGCCTCATTTTTAAAATGCGTTTTCTGGTTACCTGAACTTGTTGCAAGCCATGTATTAGACACTTCTAATGCGCGACTAGCAACCAATCAAAATTCAGGATTTTTCCTACCCATTTTATAATACGTAAATTAAACAGTTCTGCAAATATGACACCATTAAGGACTGTAAGGGGCCAGATTTAATAAAACGTGTTGGCTTTCACAGATGACATCTGTTTGCTACTCAAAAACTCAGTATCTGTGCAAGAGGCATTAGACATATACTCAGATTTTGGTCAGCTTTCGGGAACCTCCCTTAATTTGGAAAAATGTAGAGGTAAACAATTGCAGAATTCAGACAGCCACATTAAACACATAGTCGGTATTCCTTCTCTGACTGAGCATATAATGATTCTTGGCACTCAGTTCCATACTGACCCATTGGACATTTTAAATTGGGAGCCAAAAATAGCACAGGGAAAGGCTTTAGTAGTTAGGTGGAATAATTGGACTATGGAGAAGAAAAAGAGGATTTCTATGACAAAAGACATATTAACTTCCTTTATTTTTATATGTAAGCAATATTTTCCACCACCCAAATTGTTAGAAATAGCAATTTTGAGAATTTATTTTTTCAGGCCTTATGGGGGAGTCATCTGAACCCTATCAAAAGGAACATAACTTGCCTGTCCATAATTAGGCTTGCCTCTGAAAGGCAGGCTAGGTTGTCCTGGGACCCAGCCAGGAATGAATATTGAAGGGGGGAGGGGGGGAGTAGGCTGCAGGGGAAGGGGAGGAGGCTATTACTTCATAGATGGTGTCATATGACCAGGCTCAGAGCTCGCTGGCCATTGGCCAAGGGGAGGGGCCAGGTGGGGTCCTGATCAAGGGTCCTTAGGGGCTATCTAAGGCCATGTAACCCTCAGTAAGCCCTCTTTCTTGCTGTAAAATTTCATTTGTTACAGCACATCATTGACATTCAAGGTAAGGCACAAAAGGCCTGGGGTCTTTCCCCTATACCGGTATTGTGTGGACTTATAGTGATGCAAGTGTGGTAATTTTGGCAAAATTGAAATGTATTATCTGAGTCAATAGGGTGTGCAGAGGGCTAGACAACAGCAACTGAATGTACTGATTACCTGGCAGAGGTGAGGGTTTAGGGCCTCAAATGTGGCTGTGTAGGCCCAGGTCTCTGGGACACTGGTGGTAGGCATGTGGTCTGTTTGCATATGGTGGTTGTGCATGGAAGCCACACTGGATGGGGCAGAGGCACATAGCTGTTTACTCCAGTAAGTGGCTGTGTGGCTCAAACAAGCATGTGGTGTCTCCATAAAACAAGACAAAACTAAGTAATGGAAAGAACTGTTTAGTCTCAAGAGCTGTTAGGAGCAGAGGGGCTGGCCGCATTTTTTGCTGGTAGGCTCAGAGCCATTTCATTGTTGGGGAAAGCAGGGCCATGTGGCCTGAGTGAGCATTGTCTGGTTGAAAAAAAATATCTATTTGTATTTGGAAGCTGCAGAGGGGGAGCATTGAATGAGTGCAGCTGGTTTGCTCACTTGCAAGTGGAGGGCCCAGCCGAGCAATTCCACAGTGGTGTGGGGGCAGGCCTGAGACTGTATTCCTGGGAGTCAGTGTGGGCTCAGTTCCAGGAGGCCCATGAGTGTCCTTGCTGCGAGAAGGGCGCGGAATTCCGAGCAGGCCGCATGGATGGTGGCATTTGGGGCACAAAGTGGCCAGTGAAGGCAAGGCATGGTGGCGTGGCTGAGCCACCTTGTTCTTTGGTTTTGGGGCATGGTGTTTGGACGTGGGCCTGTGGAAGGCTCACACAGTGCAAGAGCTTCGGGGGGCATTGTTATCATTATTGGCCCTATGGGGCTGCAGCAAGGGATGGTAGATTCTGCCATTTTAATTGCTTTTCCCAAACCCCAAATCTGGGGATTTCTAGTTGTAGGCTTGGTAGTGTGCTAAAGTTATGCTCTTCCTTTTCAGATGTGGTGCTGAATTGTTTGTAAAGATGTTTGGCCAGTATCAAGGGGTTATGTTTTTTCCCCGAGGCCTACTGCATGTTGCAGCTGCAATTTTAGGGGGCAGGTGAATGTGCAGGGGTTTCCTGGGGGGGTGTAACAGTATGTTGGTGCTGCAGTGCGGTGGGCGGTGGCTTTGATGGGTGCTGTCTGCCTGAAGAGCAGGGGAGCAGGGCGGGTGCCAGGGAGGACTCCGCACTGTGCAGCTGCCATGTTGGGGTGGGGGTACAGGAGGCCTCGAGATGGGGAAGAAGAGGCCTACCACATGGTGTGACCACCATGTTTGGGGGCGGGGGTAAGAGCAGCATTTTGAGCATGGGGAAGCAGGGCTCAGTGACACAGTGAGAGGGCAGAAGGGGGTGGGATGGAGGATGCTGCAAGTGGGAGGAGAATTCCCTGCTTGATGCCCAGAGAGGTCCAGTCGCATGGGCGCCGCCATCTTGGGACAGGCTGCAGTGGGGCTGCGGTTGAGAAAGGGAGCTTGAGGGCCGAATTGGCCATGGCTGAATGCACCAAAGGGCAGGCAGGTGCATTTGAAAGACCTGAGGCAGGTAAGCACGGGGTCACAGAGGGGAGAAGAGTGATCAATGACCAGCGGGAATTGGGAGGGGAACAGACAACAACAGACACAAGGGGAAAGGATCGCAACCATGTCGGAGGACCCAGCACTGAAGAGCGGGGCAGGCAGGAGGCTTCGTAGGCCTCTGAAGACCAGGGCCTTTTTACCACCCCAGTCTGGCGACAGAACAAGCCTGGCTCTGATGGACAAACAATTTTCTGGTGCAGAGGGTGGATGCCAGGATGCGGAGTGAGGATGGGCATTGGTGCTAAGGCCCTGCATGCATGACTATACATACAAAAAAAAAAATGGCATGATGGAGCATGTGTGGGGGGTCGCGTATGAGCCGATGGTGCTGGCATTCATGACCAGGGGGTATTACAGAGCATGGGGGAAGAAAGGAGGTGCCCTAGTGGCAGCTGGTGGGCTGCGATTCTCATGTGTCTTATTGTGCAGCCTAGGCCGCAGCTGAAAGATGGCACCCAAGAGAGTCCCAGAGTCCAGCACTACCATGTTGGCGGAAGCAGCGAAACTGATGACGCAGATGACAGGACTAATGGAGGCTGTGAAGAAGAGGGAGGCAGAGGAGGAGGCCCTGAGGAAATGGAAGGAGAGGGATGAGAGGGCCGGCACTAGAAAAGGGAACAAAAGACTGAAGAGGGCACTGCCCAGCCCACCAGCGGTGCATGGAGGGGTTGAGCCCACCCCTGGCCTGGCAGGGCTGCAGTTGGATGGAGGTAAGGACGATGTTGATATGAACTATGAAACAAGTTTAAAGGAGTATATTGAGGGTCTGTTGGGGGACATGGGGGCGGACGGGGTTTCTAAGATGGAGAGGGCCTTACAGGCCATCAAAGGAGGGGCCTGGCTGACAAAGATGGGGAGGGCATCTCGGGGGGAGTGCAGAAGCTGTACGATGGACTGCCAGGCTTCACACTAGGTGACCATGTGCCATCCTCAATAAAGGACAAGATATAGAAAGGGGAGTATGTTGACATTTTTGGGTTGGTGGATGAGGAGCCAGCAAAGAAGTGCAAGCAGAGGGAATTTTTAGCTAAGTCAAAGACGGCAGTGGCACTGGTGGTCATAGGGCACAAGGCAGAGGAGGCCAGGTTCAAGAGTTCAAGGGGAAGAGCCTTGATATGTGGCAGGCTGGTTTTCTGATCTATAGTGCGCTGGTGTTGGAGAAGCAGCCAGAGTTGGCAATCCCGCTACTGACTTATATGGTGATTATACGGGATGCATATAAGGCGAAGGTGGGATTCCACCCATGTAGACTTGTGCATTAGGACTCTTTCGGGTCCAGCGGGGGCCCAGGTGTTGGAACAAGGGAAAAGAGTGGGACCATCATAGGGTGCCAAGGCCTGCTGTGATTTTAACAGGGCTTAATGCACATGGCCTAGCTGCAAGTTTCTGCATGTCTGTTCATAGTGTGGGGGGTCTCACCCAGTGATGACCTGCAGGCAGGGGAATGACAAAGCCGGACATGCAGGGGGGCAGCTTCAGGAGCAGCCCTTTTGGGGGGGAAGGGGTGGAACAGGGAGAGGCCAGGGGGGCCCTGGGAGAGTGGGGCACAATTCTGGCCATGGCTGGAATTAACATGGGGCTAGGTGAGGGGAGCTGGGGCTATGCCCTGGCCCACACCCCATCAATGGTTGGGTGGTGGAGGCCTGGACAGAAGACTACCCCGACAAGGGAGGAGCTGAGCTGCTGAGAGCAGGTTTCCAGGGTGGCTTTCCACTTGGTTTTGAGGGCACACAGGTTGGGATGTGGGCTAAAAACTTGGGCTTGGTGAGAGGGAAAGAGGACATAGTTCAGGGAAAGATCCAGAAAAAGGTCAGGGTGGGGAGGGTGGAGGCACCAATGAGTGAACCCCTCTGTGAGCAGTTCTGGGTGTCACCCTTGGGGGAGGTGCCTAAGAAGCAAATGGGGGAGTTCCGACTCATACATCACCTGTCCTATCCAGATGGATGGTCAGTGAATGGAGAGATCCTGGAGTCATTGAGCATGGTCTCTTACGCTTCACTAGACCAGGTGGTGGAGTTGATTTGGGTGGCGGAAGGGGTCTGGCTGGCAAAGATGGACATTGAGTCTGCATTCCAGATGCTGCCGGTCTGCCTGGCAGACTGGGACTTGCTGAGTTTTCAGTTTGAGGGTGGGCTTTACTTCAATAAATCCATACCCATGGGTTGCTCGGTAGCATGCTCCACATTCGAAGCATTCAGTTCCTGGGTACAATGGGTGATTGGGTACTGGTATGGGCACAGGAGGGTGGTCCACTACCCGGACGATTTCATGTTGATCGGGGCCAGCCAGGTAGAGACCCAAGGGATGTTGGTGGATTTCAGGGAGATGTGCAGCACCATAAGGATTCCCCTGGCAGCAGGGAAGACTGAGGGCCCTGCCCTCAGGCTAGAGTTCCTGGGGATCAAGGTGGACACTGAGCAGGAGTGTTTTCAACTGCCAGGGGACAAGGTGTCATGTTTAAAAGGGTTGCTAGTGAAAGTGGGTGGGAGGAGGAGGAGGAGGGTTCCACTGGTACAGGTACAACAGCTGCTGGGGCACCTTAATTTTGCTTGCAAGGCCATAAGCCCAGGCAGGGCATTTATGAGATGGCTGGGGAGAGTCATGGGTAAGGCAGAACAACCCCATCACTGTGTGGACATCAGTGAAGGCATGAGGGACGATCTGCAGGTCTGGGAGGATTTTCTGGAATCATACAATGGGGTGACATTCTAGAAGGAGGAATGGGCCTGCAATAAGGACATGGAACTGTACACCGACATGGCTGGGTGGCTTGGGATGGGGACCTACTTTCAAGGGGAATGGATCTCTGAGGAATGGCCAGCCCAGTGGCAGGAATGGGGATGGACCAAGGACATCACATTCCTAGAGAGCTTCCCAGCATGGGTGGCCTTAGAGGTTTGGGCCGAATGGATGGCAGGGCGGCACATCTTATTTTGGTGCGATAGCAAAGGGGTGGTAGAGGTGATCAACAGGCAGAGTGGCCATACAGAGTCAGAAAGGACAGGTGTAAAGGTGCATGGTTTTGTTGGGGCTGCATTTGAATCTGTCCTTTATGGCTCAGCACATTGTTGGAAAATGGAATGAGGTGACTAACTGTCCTTCTCATTTTCAGATAGAGCAGTTCCAGGAGCTGGTGCCGCAGGCTGCACCTACCCAGACCGGGGTCCCGGATTGGCTGTGGGAGATTGGAGGGAGAAAGCCAGGGCTCTGTACAGAGGTTTGTGGTCAGCCAACACCCTGAGAGCCTATGAGGGAGCTTGGGAAAGTTTCTAGGCATTTAGGTCCAGGCTGGGCTGGGAGACTGAGGACCCAGTGCAGGAAGAGTAGGTCATGCAATATGTAGTGGAGAAGTGGGAAGAAGGGGTGGCCCAAGCTACCATGGTGGTCCAGTTGGTGGGAATCAGCTGGACATGCAAGGATTGAGGGTTGGGGGACGTTGTGGGCAGCAGGGCCATCAGGCAGATGGTCACAGGATGGCAGAGGGGGCAGGGCAGAAGGCAGGATGGGAGAAGACCCATAATGGGGCCCCTACTCACAAAGTTGGTAAGGGCGTTGGACCATGTCTGCCATTCAGCAAGTGAAGCCTGTCATTTCCAGGCAATATCTGCCCTCATGGCAAGGGGGGATTTCAGGGTGGGAGAGGTGGTGGTGCCCAGGAAGGGGGCGGCCACAGCTGGTCTGCAGGAGGGGACTGTTAAGTGGAGGCATGCAAAGTGGTCATCTGGCTGCAGAGGTCCAAAACAGACCAGCAGGGTAAGGGAACCACTGTGGAGATAAGCAGGCAGGCAGGGGTGGGGGTCTGTGCAGTCCAGGCTATGGCGGACTAAAGCAGGGTGCAAGGCCACATGACAGGGGCCTGGTTTGTGCAGGGGGATGGGTCACCGGTGACAGGGTTCCAGGTGGGGACTGTACTGAAAAAGGATGTGGCATTTGTGGGGAAGAACCCCAGCGATTTCGACCCACATTCCTTCAGGATTGGGGCGGCATCAGAGGCGGCTGCTGTAGGAGCAGGAGAGAGTGAGCTCAAGCAGGTGGGGAGATGGAAATCAAACTGTTACAAGAGATATATGAGGTTTTGACGTTGCCTAATAATGGGTGTTCCTTTTTCTGTCCCTGCAGCTGGTTCCAAAAGACAGGTCTAGATCACGAGGCACTCATTCATCCACTGGGTAGAGAGGTTCACAGCAGCCACAAGGATAGTGCCACATTTGTGCATGGGAGCAGAGCACACCAGAGTTCAGTGGAGGGGCATGAGAGGCATGAGGTGGTCACAGCTGCTGCCCCCTGCTGGAGGAGCTTCAGGTGCACTGGGCCAGCCCAGACTGTATCATCATGCACTTGGGGGGAAATTACTTGGGAACATTGCCTTGGGGATCCCTGATGAGGGACATAATTGCAGATTTGGAGAACGTGAAGAGCTGGTGGCTTAGGGTGGTGATTGGATGGTCAGAGATCACCTCCCGGAGGGTATGGAGGTGGGCAAAAGGGCCTAAAGCGATAGAGGTGGCATGAAAATGCCTGAACAGGAAAGTGGTCAGGGCAGTGATCGAGATGGGGGGGGCTCACATTCAGCATAGAGACATTTCATTTGAGCAGGAGGTGGTGTACCAGGTGGATGGGGTTCATCTGATAGAGTTCGGTATGGGCCTGTTCCTCCATTCTTTTGGGGAGCTAGTCTGAGAGACCAACAAGAAAGGCCTGAGGGGTAACCCGCAAGGGAGGGAACCCCATCTTCCATTGCAAGCTGGAGATGGGTGAGTGGAAAGGTTTGGGAGCAAGGAGAAAAAGGGGGGCAGACGGGGTAGGTACCACAGCCTAGGGACAAAAGAACCCAGGCGTGGGAGTAATGGGGGAGGGGGAAGGATATAGAACTAGTGGGTAGATCATCATGTCCACACCTAGTGGGGGGGGAGTGGTCTGGGTAAGTGTGGTACCCAGTTATGATGAAGAAAGGAAGGGGACCAGATCACAGTGTCCAGACCCCATGAAGCAACGGAGAAAGGAGAAGAACAAGAGGAGGAACCATGAGAGGGAAGACAGGACTGTTATGTCCTAGAATGTGATATGGGACTGTTATGTCCTAGTTGTAAATACAGATTGTTAGAAATGAAGTGTGATGTAAATTGATGAATATAAATTGTGCCTTTTAATAAATATTTGCCAGAGAGCATCTGAAAGTGACAAAGCAATGGCCTGAGTTATTTCTGGGCGGGGATCCAGGGACAATTAGGCTTGACACTGAAAGGCAGTCCAGATTGTCCTGGAACCTAGCCAGGAATGAATATTGAAGGGGGGTGGGTTGCAGGGGAAAGGGAGGGTGCTATGACTTCATAGATGGTGTCATCACAACCAGGCCCGGAGCTCACTGGCCATTGACCAAGGGGAGGGACCAGGTGGGATCCTGATCAGGGGTCCTTAGGGGCCATTTAATGGCATGTAATCCTCAGTAAGCCCTGTTTCTTGTTGTAAATTCCCCACCCACCCTCCCTGCAAGAAAGAGGATGGGGACAGAAACAGGCACTGGTGAGGTAGAGGCACAAGGTGGAAGTGACTTTGAATGGGGCCCAGCACTGGTCAGGTGGGGCTGCAGAACCCAGGAGTAGGAGTAACGGGGGAAGGGGGATATAGAACTAGGGGGTGGATCGCTGTGTCCACATCTAGTGGGGGGGGTGTGGTCTGGGTAAGTGTTGTTCCCAGTTATGGTGAAGAAAGGTGGGGGGCCGGATCACGGTGTTTGGACCCTGAGATGCAACAGAGAAAGAGGAGGAGAACAAGAGGAGGAACCACGAAAGGGAAGACAGGACTGTTATGCCCTAGAATGTGATATGGGACTGTTATGCCCGAGTTGTAAATACAGATTGTTAGAAATGAAGTGTGATGTAAATTGATGAATATAAATTGTGCCTTTTAATAAATATTTGCCAGAGAGCATCTGAAAGTGACAAAGCAATGGCCTGAGTTATTTCTGGGTGGGGATCCGGGGACAAAACAAGGTGGCCTGAATATCGTCCTCCCTATAGTCATTTTTTATTTTATATTCCTTACATCAAATTTCAAGCCTTTGTTATGAAATAGGAAAAGAGGATGTGAGCCCCATTCCTACGATACATGTCAAACATGGTGGCAGAAATGGGAATCAGACATTTTAACAATCCTGAAATAAGTTTTGCTGGTCCCAGCAAACATTAGAGAAGTTATTATAAAAGTGAAAGCTTGGAAATTACACAGTGCCCACATAGTTACATTTCATAGAAAACAACTTTACAGGCAGATTATGGATTTTAACTTCTCAGAAACCGATGGTTTTCCAAAGTGTCCCGAGATTTCTGCCCTCTCTTCAGCAATTTCTAACAGAATCTAGAATACCTATACACATGTGGGACAACATTGGTTGTGTTGCCACGAGATGTTGAATGTAAAAAGCAACCATAAGCAACATGATGAGAGAATGTGCTCCAGAGCAACATGTGGAGAAGAAATTGAAACTATGGAACACTTGTTCTTTAAATACCCATATATCTCCATTTAGGAGTTTTTTAGCAGATAATTGGGAACAATCTGTGTTTAGACACACAAATTATGATACAGCAGTGTATGATAATTTTGGCCCCATAAGGGGAAATCGGACTCAAGTAGCTTCAGAGTTATTTTTATAGTAATTATGTAGTATGTCTGGAATAACAGATGCCAATTTGTACTACAACAGAATCAGACAGAAAGATTAGAACTCAAGTAAAATAATCAAAACTATATGGAAAATTTACCAGGTAGAATTCAAAAGTGTACACCACTCACTTAGAGGGAAACAATGGAGGAATTTACCATGGGTGACTGATATTAATCAACCTATTACATAAGGCACATGAGGCTGATTGACCTCTCTGTATATATTTTGATTTGTATATCTTGTAATTTGTAATAGGTATTGTGAAAAATGTAATCGTTAGGTTGAACCGGGGAACTAAAGACCGGTGAGCCTCACATTCATCGTGGGTAAGCTAATGGAAACTACCCTGAAGGAGAGGCTGGTGGCCCTCCAAGAGGCCAAAGGACTACAGGACAGCAGACAGCATGGCTTCATACATGGCAGATCCTGCCAAACCAACCTGGTGGAGTTCTATGACCGGATAACTAGGCAACTGGACAGGTGCCGTGCAGTGGATGTCCTGTATCTGGACTTCAGTAAGGCATTCAACTTAGTGCTACATGGGAGGCCGGTAAGTAAGTTAGAAGGCACAGGGGCGGGTGCAAAGCTGGTGAGATGGGCAGGGAACTGGCTTCAGGGAAGGCAACAGAGGGTGATGGTGGGTGGGGAGCTGTCACACCCAAGGGTAGTGAGGAGAGGTGTTCCACAGGGCTTGGTGTTGGGACCAGTGTTGTTTAGAATATTCATTGCAGACATATCATTGGACAACAAGAGCAGGATCAGTCTGTTTGCTGATGATACCAAGATGGAAGCGGTGGTGGATGATCTAGGGGGATGGCAGAAGTTGCAGGATGATCTGGTAAAGCTTGAAACCTGGTCAGACACCTGGCAACTGAGCTTTAATGCCAAAAAGTGCAAAGTTCTGCATTTTGGGGTGAAGAACCTAAGGAGGAGTTACCAGCTGGGGAGAGAGCAGCTAACCCAGACAAAGGAGGAGAAGGATCTGGGGTGCTCTTTACAGGGTCAATGAACCACTCGGCTAATGTAGGAAGGCAGCTGCAAAGGCCAACACAATGCTGGGTTGCATTGCAAGGGGTATATCCTCGAGGAGGGAGGAGGTGATTCTGCCACTGTATAGGTCATTAGTTAGAACACACCAGAAGTACTGCTTGCAGTACTGGCACCCGTATCTGAGGAGAGACATTAAGTTACTGGAGGGGGTGCAGCGCAGGGTGATAAAGAGGATCAAGGGGCCGGGGACTTATCATATGAGAGGAGGCTGGGGGAGTTGAACTTGTCCTCGTTGGAGGAGAGGAGGGGCAGTGGGGACATGATTGAAACCTTTAAGTACATGAAAGGAATAAACAAGACAGGTACAGAGGGGCTATTCAAAGTAAGGGAGGGGAAGGACACCAGGGGCCATAATATGAGACTGGAGGGAGGAAGGTTTGGGAGGAGGATGAGGAGACACTTTTTTACAGAGAGGGTGGTAGGTGATTGGAATGAATTACCTGCAGAAGTGGTATCCAGTAGAACAGTGGACTGCTTCAAAAGGGGATGGGACAGGACAAGGGGGAGGGTCGATGGAGGGGAAGGGTGGAAGGGAGGGGCAGCTGCAGAATAAGGGGTGCTAGCTGCACATTCAAGCAGACTTGATTGACCACTAGGCCTTTATCTGCTGGCAAATTTTGTATATTCACGTGTTAGTGTGTTTATATTATGAGATGTGTCTTGATTTCCTGTAATATTTCTTTTCTAATAAAGACCTCCACTCTTTTGTGAAGAGTGCCTTGTGTTCTTTTGCTTCCACCTGGACCCCCACAAGATTGGTAGAAGAGACCTCGGTTTAACATCTCATCTGAGAGATGGCACACCCCAACAGTACAGCACCCACCTAATACTGCACTTGAGTCCCAGCGATTAGGTATGAGTCCAATTCTGGAGTGGTGTGAGAACCCACAACCTTCTGGCCCATAAGCAGATGTGCTACTAACTGAGTCATGCTGACACTAATTAAGCAGACAGGCATACTGTGGAGTACAAAAGGTGCTGATGCATCATGTTCTCATATTCTAATGCAGCTCTCAGGGACATGGGATTTCAACAACCAGGAAATGGAGACTCCCAGGATAGTTACAGGGACTGGTAGAAACAGGGAAAAGAAACTGAAGCATTCACATACTGTGTATACCTAACAGCTACATGAAATGAGTTGCCTGTTGACATGGAAACAAATAAAATTTACGAGATATGATGGTGTAGTTTTTCTTTAAGTGTGGCAAGGGCATAGTGCATTGTTCTCTGGGAGCAAGTGCAAATAAAGGGATGAGCAAATAATAATCCAGTATTGTGACATCTCAAGTTCACCTTTCCATCAGTCTGGTGTATCAAGTCCCCCTTGTCCTTTCTGGTCAGGATGCAGTCTTGTCCTATCTGTTACTGGATGGTAGCCCCCAATTTTCTCTCTGGTCATATGTATCCTTTTCTTGTTTCTGTTGCTACCTAATTCCACCCTCTACTTGCGTGGTGTGTCTTTGCCAGTGGATAATCATCTGGCTATTGGGCAAACTGTACTTCACGCAATTAAATTTGTTTACCATAACCTTTTCTCATTTTTATGTTTGCTTGCATGCATGTGCAAGAAACATATTGCATCAGCTTGCTGTAGTAGTGAGTTGTGGAGGTGCGGCAGTGTTGTGGGCAATGCCAGCAGTCCATTTTGGGGCTGGTCTCTGTGGCGCCAGTAGAGGAGCACGCTGTTGATGACAGCAGTATTTTAGCATGCCACCTACTTGTATGAAACTTTTCGCCGCAATCAGGGAGTGCCCCGTCATTTAACAGTCAGCTGTTTTTGCTCCTGGAGCGGTCCCTGATTCCAGCAGCAAATCACAGCTTACCTTGTCTGGTGTCCCATTTCAATAAATATGGTGGCTGTCACTTACCGCCTCTCACAATCCCCATAAAAGCTGATGGGGGTGCCCAATCCCCTAGTTGGCATGCCCCCTCCCTAGTTCATTTGTCGATGAGGTAGCCCAGTCCCCGTCAGCGTAATGTCCCCCTCATTTGTTTTAAATAAACATGGTAGTGGCTGTCGCCATTCACCTCTCACACTCCCAATGACAGCCAATGGGAGTGCCCAATCCACCTGTTAGCATGCCCCCTCCTAAGTTTATTTGTCAATGGGGGAACCCAATCCCCATTGGCATAATGTCCCCCCCCATTTGTTGTGTGCTGAGGGGGGTGCCCAATGCCCCTCGGCTCATGTGCCCTTCAAACACTCTGTATGTGCCGACGGGGTGCCCAATCACTGTCGGCTACAGCCCAGATGGCTCATTGTCCCTGTAATAGGAAAAAACATCCCGAAAGGTCTTTTTTTTTTGAAAATCCCATAAAAACAGAAAACCTTCCCTCTGGTGCCCCCTTCCCCAAACACTCACCTTCTTCGCATCCGACCTCCCCACATGCCCCCTCACCCCCATACTTACCTCCAGAGCCCAGCACGATGATCTTCTGGGGAGCAGGAATACGTCTACACTCTTCAAAGCTGACCACGAACTGAAGAAATGCCAGTAAGCTGTATAATAGCATAAATGAGGGGTTTTCAACTTAGGTGGATATCTCAGCCATTTTTGTGAATTTTGGCACCAAATTTTCAACATGGGGTTCTTGGGACCCGATCTCATGAATTTAGTGACTGCCATCTGGTTATTCAGTCCCAAAAGGTGATTTTGCGGTCACTGTGCAGAATCATCTTTAGGGACCAATTGCTGAAATGACAGTGTCACTGTTCATTAGGTGGGCTCCCAGAAAGCCTATGCTGCAAATTTGGTTAAAATATTCCCAAAAATGACTGTGTTATGAGAGTGCATTGTGCAGTTTCCATGCACACTCTTAACTTCACGAATTTGTAATATTTTCACACTAGATTTTCAGCATTGGCATTTTTTCACACTTCCTTATGAACAGTATTGCTATCATTTTTCACATCTTGGCTGAAATGTGTTTTTGCACTTCCGGAGGACAATAGCGCAGTCGCTGTAAAAAATCAGTGTTCGGGACAGATTAAGAAAATCACAGTGCCACAGTTCATGAGCAGAGGACCCAAATGCTTTCATCAGATGGGGGTCACAAAAAGACCATGATGAAAATCTGTAGTGCAAATACCAACAAACGCATTAGGGTTTCTAACCATAAGGTCCCACCCTGTACAGACTGACAGGCATCGGGGTGTGCCTTTGGATTGTCGGCTGCAATGCTCATGCCATTCCATCCCCACCCCCACCCTGAAGCCAGTGACAGGCATCGAGGTGTGCCTTGGACTTTTCAGCGCCAGAGTTCACCCCATTCTCCTATACTATACTGCACCCATTTCAGCATATGCCCTTATGAAATGGGGTGACTGTAAAGCTGAACACCCCAAGGCACATCTCAGCACTTGTCAGTGTCTGCAGGATAGGGTGAGGTGAAATGCCATGAGAATTATGGGCAATGACCCAAAGGCACACCCCAGTGCCTGTCCATCTCTGCAGGGTGAAGGTGGGGTTGGCGTGAGTGCAATACTTCACTGCTATTCCTGTTCTGCATCTGTCTAACTCCAGCATGTCCAATGCTAATATCAGCAAGCAAACATTCAGCACTGACAAATGCTTGTTTATTAATGTTGTATTAAGCCCCACTACAATTCACTTACCTTACTTAACTTTCCTTGAAGGCTAATCTATACCACTCCCTTCAGCCCCACAGAGCATCCTTTCACCAAGCTGCCAGATTACCAGCCTTCAGACACTCCAGAGGAAACGCCATGAAAGTGTCAGCCTATTCATCTTTCATGGAAATTTATCAAATGGACCAGGAGGAGGGATAACCCTGGCGCAAGGTGTGTGTGGGAAGACGTGACTTCCTAATATGCATGAGCAACACTTTTGGCTCTTTGTTCAGCCCTGCCTCCTCCTCCTCCTCTTTGGTGAAAATAAACATCTATGATGCTGTACTGTAGATGGGGTGGCCAACATCAAGTGCTCACCAATGCTGTCATTGTCATCTCCACTCTTACCACAGGAGGCTGAGCTGCAGTGGAATGCAAAGTTTCCTCCTCTCCAGGATCAGTGCACAGTGCCTCCAGACTCTATTGGACTAGGGTCTGCGAGTTGGGACCAAGACTCAATCTCATGTCTCCCATGTAGAACTACAGGGCACTACAGACAGCACCAATGGTCAATATTTTTTTTTCTTTTTTCTTTTTATATACAGCCTTACAGTAAGTGTTTAAATTTAACATACTTTATTGCTTAAAACACCATAATATAATATAGCCAAACAGAAAATAAACAACAAACGGGATAACACAGAAGCTAATAAAAGAAAAGGAAGCGGTGAAAACAGAGAGACCAACAATCCAAAAAATATAAATCCCAAAGTAAGTAATTTGAACAATTTAACCCCCCAACACTCCTACGCTGTGGTGTATGCAGATACCATCCTACAAGGCCAGGGGCAAAATGATAAGTAACACATAGGAAAAGAGGTGGCCCAGTGGGAAATATACAGGTCTTTCAAAAAGAAAAAAAAAAAAGACGTGAAAAGACAGAAGGAGAGGAGATAGCCAGGGAGAGAGGTTCATGTCCTAGCTCATGTACCTTATCAATTCAGGTAGAGGGCATATAATTTTCCCCATTTACTATTAAAGGAGGATTGGCGGTGATTCACCTGTGCTATTAAATGCTCAACATGAAGTGCAGAAGACATTTCATGTAGCCACTCTGTGTATGAAACAGGGGCTTGGTCCATCCAGTGTCTGAGTACCAATTTTTTAACCGCCATTGAGATTAGGGCCATATGGAATCATTTCTCTCTCTCACCTGAATCTCAGAATAATCACCAAAAACACAAATCGCAGGGGAAAAAAAAGACCCTGTAGACCCAACACAGGATCCAAAGTTGATTCTGTTTGTCTCCATAAAGGGGACACTTTGTCACAGGACCATAAAATATGCAACAATGAACCTTCATCTTTATTACACCTGGAACATGTGGTAGCAGATATGCGTTTCATCTGAGCCAGTTTGATGGGGGTGTAATAGAAGTGATGCATAATACAGTATTGCGTTATCCTGTATTGGTCTTGAGTGTGATATGTATATACATCCCTCCATATTCGTTGCCAATTAATATCTTTATCCGGGAAGAGTCTTTGCCAAATTTTAGAACCAGCAGCTGATGGGATTTGTGGAAAAGTGTAAAGTAGGACATACAACTTAGATATACCATGCGGTTTATTAACAGAAGCAGAGATTTGTTGAAAAAAATCAACAAACTGAGAGGTTTTAGTTTTACACCCAAATGTTTTGATTAAGAGATGTTTAAGCTGAAGAATTTTAAAGGTTGCCGACGACGGCCATCCAAACTTAAGCAAAATCTCTTCCGTAGTTAAAATATGTTCCTGTGAATAAAAGTCAGCAACAGTATGCTCAGGGGAAATTGGCAACCACCTTCCAGTTATAGGAGCGTTGTCTATTTTGAGATTCGGGTTGGCACTTATAGGTTGGGAAAAGTCTAAGGTTGGGGATACCTTGAGATAACTAAAGAGCTGAGAAAGAACTCTTAAAGAAATACTAATCGGGAGAGACTGAAAAGCTTTGGGTATATTTTTCCTTAGTGTGTAGAAGAGAATACTGGAGCTATTTTATGAGACACAAACAAATCCGATTCAATTTGCAATCATAATGGAGTATAGCCGTGATGAGTAAGGGAGTCAGGAAAAGATAACCATTTCCCACATTTGTATAAATGGGAGGCCCAGTAATAAAATAGGAAGTTGGGAAGACAAAGCCCTCTGAAGTCCTTAGGCTAGGACAATTTAAGATAAGATCTTCTGGCTGTCTTGTCATGCCATATAAATGAGTTAATCACTGAGTGAATGCGTTGAAAGAAAGATAACAGTAGCCATATGTCTAGCATGTTTAAGGGTAAAATAATCTGTGTAAAACATTCATCTTAATAGTGTTAGTTCTGCCCCAGAACAAGAGTGGAAGATTTTTCCACCTTGTTAAATCTTGCTGAATGTTGTGCCATAGATCCTCCAAATTAAGCTTCCACGACAAAGTTAGATTCGAGGTAATATAAATCCCTAAATATTTGATGGAACATGGAGTCCACTTCATACCAAATTGACTGAAACACGAACTATATGTTACATGGTTAAGAGGAAAAATTTCAGTTTTACCAATGTTGAGTTTGTAGTTCAAGTATTTGCCGAAGTTATCAATAATAATCAAAGCTTCTTTTAGGGAGGGGAACGGGTTCGAGCGGTGAAGGAGTATGTCGTTGGCATAAACCGAAAGCCTGGGGGCACTATTACCTATGGGAATACTGGCGATTAGAGAGGAGGAGTTCAAACGCCTGATAAGAGGCTCTAAATACAAATTAAATAGGAAGGGAGAGAGTGGGCATCCCTGCCATGTGCCTGAAAAAAGGGGAAAAGCCTCGGATATTACTCCGTTGCAGTGTATTCTAGCCTTGGTTGAGA
Source organism: Neoceratodus forsteri (assembly GCA_016271365.2). Classification (NCBI taxonomy): domain Eukaryota; kingdom Metazoa; phylum Chordata; order Ceratodontiformes; family Ceratodontidae; genus Neoceratodus; species Neoceratodus forsteri. The sequence continues at coordinate 1,176,756,419 of CM057449.1, read as the reverse complement.
AGTATAAAGCTTGAATCCATCTAATAAATTCATTAGGAAAACCCATAACTTGCAGTGTGGTCCACCAGAAGTTCCAATCAACTCTATCAAATGCTTTTTCTGCGTCTAACGAAATTAGTGCCATTGGAACGAGGGACAGCTTTGCCACTCGGATAATGTATTGAAGTTTATGATGGTGATTTGCTGGGGTTCTACCGGCCACAAAGCCTATTTGTTCAGGACTAAGTAGGGAGGTCCAGACTAGTTCTATCCTCCTAACGAGTATCTTGGCAAGGATTTTAATGTCACAGTTTAGCAAGGAAATTGGGCGATAGCTCGCTGGGGAGTGCGGCAGTTTATCAGGTTTGAGAAGGAGAATATTTGAAGCTTCCAATAAGGTTGAGTCTTGTATTTGTCCTGAAAGCATATATTGGTATAGACGGGGCAAGCTAGGTGCAAGATCTTTAGCAAACAATCTATAGAAATTTGACGGTAAGCCATCAGGGCCTGGGGCCTTATCTGGTGCCAGGTCACTGATAACAGACAAAATTTCTTGGATGGAGATGGGGCGATTAAAAGGGATTGCTGCACAGGAGAAAGAGATGGTAATGAAGATGTGGACAAGTAATCTAGCACCTCATTTTGAGATGGGGAAAGGACACAATTGCTGTATAAGTAGTAGAAATATTGTTTAAAGACTGAGGCGATGTCCTTAGGGTGAGTTTTAACAACCCCACCAGGGTCTTCAATAGAGGCGATTAGTCTAGAGGCTTCCAATTTCCTCAGCCGCAAAGCTAAGAGATGACTCACCCTTTCTCCCTGTTCAATGTATTTTGCCCGAGTTCTTAATATGGCAAATTCCGCCTTCTCTTGTAGCAGCAGAGAATATTGATTCTTTAACTGTAGAAGTGTTTTCAGAGTGTCCGGCAAGGGAAGGGAAGGGGGAGAGTGTTTGAGTGCCCTGATTTGAGCCAGAAGTGACGCAGCGGCAACCTCTCTTTTCTGTTTATGAGTGGAGGCGAGTCTGATAAACTCCCCTCTCAAATAACATTTTAATGCACTCCACTCATGGTCCACTCTTGCAACAGATCCCTGGTTGTGGCTAAGGAATATCTGAATCAGGTCCGAAATTCTGGTAATAACACAATCTTCTTTCAGAAGTTGCGTGTTTAAACACCAGACCAGATCTCTATGGAAGTCTCGATCTAACACAATAGTCACCCAAGCTGCTGCATGGTCTGATATAACAATTGGTTCTATAGCAGAATCACTTAGACCCTGCAGTAGTGAGTGACTAAGTAATATGTAGTCCAACCGGGACCATGAGGAGTGAACCATGGATTGGAAGGTGAAAAGACAAGTCGTAGGGTTCTGTAGCCTCCATGGGTCATATAGCCCAGTGGAGTCTAAAAAATCAGAAAGCGCCTTCTGAGCAATGGAGGGAGGCTTAAGTGAGTGATTGGATCTATCCAAATCCTGGGTGGTGGGTAGGTTCCAATCTCCACCAAGTATTAGTGGTAGAGATGCAAATGTCTGCAGCTTATCTAATAAATCCAGAAAGAAATCAGGGTTCCCTCCGACAAGACCATATACGCTCCCCAGGACCACCTCAGTATGATTTAAAAGGCCATGGACTAATACGTACTGTATCTCGCAAATGGATCTGTGATGGTTGCCTTGACCTGAAAAGTAACTGAACGGCTCCACAGTACTCCACACCATTTGCAATTCTCGGCAGCAGTTGAATTCAAATGCAGGCTCAGCAGTAATCAGTCTATGCAGCACACACACAGATTGTATAGCAGCTCAAAAAATTAAAATTATTTCAGTCTCACGGAATGGGAGGGAAGGGAGTAAGTCAGGTAAAGTCACAGCATTCGGGTTTCATTCACAAACAGCAGGATATGCAGTTCACAGCACTCGTGGTTACTCACGGACAGCAGACTATATGATTTAATGTTGCAGTTCACAAATGGATAGAATAGCCAGTCACAGAGCCTGCCACACTCCGGTCAGACTCCTCTCTCCACTTTGCCGTCCCACTTAGCCGCTGCCGCTTTGATGCTGTGTGAAGACAGAGTATGTCTAAATTGCCCACACCTGGCCAACTAGATAGGTAACCGCTGCTGTGCCACCAAGTCTACACTAGGTAGCAGCCAAGCAGCAGTATGCAGTGTTCCTTCTCCCCAAAAGAGGAGCACTGTTATAGGATACTCAATTCTCCTTCCCCTGGCTGGCTTCCGAGAGACCCAAGTTTGTTTTTGAACCCAGGTCGTTGGCATGATTGTTGGCGAGACACCCTTGCCTCAGCTAACCACACCACTGGGCTGGCTCTTTTAGCCATTCTTTGTTTTGTTTTTTTGCTACCTCCTGGCTCTCCCTATCGGCCTCTCCTTTTGGCCATCTATGGTCTCTCCTCCAGCTCACTCATGCCCCCGCCCATTGCCGCCATTCACCACTTCAGATGGCAGCCAGTCTCGGGGTAACCGGGTGCAACCCTTCACTGAATGGATCCTATGACTCTGCGAAAAAAGGCACCAGTGAAGGCCAGGCAGCACAACTACTTGGCCCCTTGGGTGCTGCTGAGGTGGTCTCTGGGGCCTGACAAGGGCATTTCATGGTGGTGGGGGGACTGGATGGCCATCATCTGATCGAGCAGAAGAAAGTTGTTTCCTCTTTTCTCCCAGGGTAGTGGTGTGCCATGACGTCTAGGTATACGCCGATGTCTGCCATGCCCTCCTAGTCAGTCAGTCGGAGCACTTGCTATACCCCTGATGTCCACTGGGAGTCAGCAGGTGCCGGACAGCATCCTCACTCTCCCTCCCAGAGAAGGCGAGTGGTCATCGGACACTCAAGCCTTCTCCCCCTGGCCAGCCATCCAGCAATCATGGGTCTGTTTCTGAACCTGGGTCATTAGTGTCGCAATCTTAGCCATTCTTAATTAAAATGTTTCCTTGTTTTTTGGGTGGGAGGCTCAAGCTGGGTTACTCTTAAACTACATGGTGCATAGATTCTTGTACCATGATGGACAAAGGGTGGGATATTCAAACTGTGCCAAAAATGTGCGCAATAGCAGGAGCAAGCACAAGTCCATTGCGCACATGTGCAATAGACGTGATATTCAAACATGGAGCAAGCCAAATTGCGCAACCAGCCAACGTCTGAATATCGCATAACCTGTGCCATAGCACAACCAGGAAGGGGAAGCTGAGCAGATATGATGCGCTATAGTGCAACAAGGACAGCCCAGCTGAGCAGTCCAGAGGTGCCATAGCGCAAGCAGGGAGCCCCCAGCAGCAGAGCAATGGAACTGCACAACCAGGGAGGTAGGCAGGGGCACACCACCCATGCCACAGATGGGCACAGGAACACACTGCAAAACTGACAATGCACCCCCACACCCCAAGCATAGCACAACTGGGGGAGGGACGGAATATCCACCGGCCCATGGGGACAAGCAAACAAAGTACAGCCAGGCTATGTTGCCCCAGCACACCCACTGGCAAGCTGAGACTGCCACACAAGGGGGGCAGACCACTCCAGTGTACAGCAGCCCCCCTGTGCACAGCACACCCTGCACTGTGACCCCAAGACACCCCCCATGACCAGTGACCATCACTGCAGGAATCCCCAGACATGCCCCCCCCGTCACACTGCAACCTCATGTACCACAGAACCATACAAGCCAGACCCACCATGAGCACCCAGCAGTGGGTTGCAGCACATGGCAATGCAACAATGGCAGACACAGTGCCAACACACACAAACCCCCTGAGGCACAGCTGAGAGACTGAACATGTGTCGCCACAAGTGGTACCCCACATGGGAAAGGGCATACCCCTGACACCACTGCAATGGATACAGCACCCTGCACAGTAGACAGGTGCCACAGCGTGACCCACCACGAACCACAGCAGCCAGCACAGACACCCACAGTGGTGCATGGAAGCATGCAGCACACTGGATGCAACACAGTGCAGGGGCAAACACACACCCATATCCTCAGGGACACCAACACAGGGACTCAGTAGTGTGGCAAACAAGCCCCCAGTGGGGGGGCACATGTAAACTGTGCACACACAGCCTGCAGTCCACCATGGCACAGGGGTGACACCCACCCTGTGCATGTACTGTGGCCCTGTACGCCACCAGCATACGCCTGGAGCACAAGTCACAGACAGTGCTGCACTGCCCCGCAACACACACAAGACACAGCATGGAGCTGGGACAGCAACTGTGGAGGCCACAGTGTCACCTGAGGCAAACATGCACCCCACCGGTGACAGGTGGCAACCCAGCATTGTGACGGTCACAGTGGATGACCTGCAGGGACAGCACCCACTGGCAAGGCAGCAGACCTGGCAGGCCACAGACATGCAAGGGTGTCAGCTGCACAGGCCAAGGACAGCTTGACAGGGGCACAATGGACACAGAGCAGGCACCATGGAACACTGCACACAGCAATGCAATGCACAGTGAACAACACACACCACAGATACTGACTGAAAGCCACTCCCACACCAGAGACACCTCCCCACTCACACACACACATACCCATGACTATACCTCCCCAGATGCCATGCACACCACTGCAACTGAGCACCTATAGCCAGTTGCAAATCAGAGACCACCACAGTATTCATATCAAAATAACTGTATTAGAAAAAAACAACAATAAGAATAACAACATCAAGAACTATATACATATGTACAAAACAGGGATGAGGGTATGGGTACAAGGTAGGGGTGGGTAAGGGGCAGGGGTGAACCACTGTGAGAGGGAAGGCGGGGTGTGAGGGATAGTTGAAGGGGGGAGGTGATGGCCAGCTACTGTCCTCCAGCCTGCTCCCCTGCTGCCTGGTGCTGGTCCCAGGGCCTCCTTCTCCTTCATACCCCATGCCACTGTAGGTCCTGCAGGATCACAAGAGAGTCCATGGCTACCTGCAACAGCTGCTGCATGGACCTCTCGATACGTAGTAGTATCCAAACACCTAGAACAAGGGATCAGAGTCAATGAGTGTGACTGTCCATATCCCTGAAGCCCGCCCATCATGCATGGCGTACTGCCAAGTGCCCCGCTCCTGTGATGGACTGCACCCTCTCACAGTGACCGTGTGCACAAGACATGCCCAACCAGGCAGCGACAGCCATGTGTACCACTGCACACACACACCGCCCATGTCCAGCACAGCAAAACAAAGGCCGTACAGTAACGTGGCTATGCGGTGGGCAGGCAGTGCCACAGCCATGTGCCCAGTGCATGCATGGACCACCATTGACGCACTCCCAGACATGCAGTGCCACTGGACAGTGCTGACTGTCACATGTCGCGTGCATGGCAGTGGTGTCCATGGATGGTGGCCATGCCCTGCCCCCCACCCTGTCACACAGCATGCAATAGCAATCATGTTGTCATGGCACTCACCCTCATCGGGCTGCTACCGGTGTTGTGGTTCTCCACCACCACATTTGGGCACTGCTGGCACCACCCTCTGCTGTTCAGTCATGGCCCTCCTCCGCTCTGCCATGCCTGTGGGAAACAAAAGGTGAGAAACACATCAGTGCAATCCCAAAGCATATTCCCCCTGCCCCAATGAGTGTGCCCACCCACCCAGCCAGACCCATACATCACATACCCTGTTAACACCACTGCAGCCAACCCTAGACCAACCCTCCCCCATGTGCTGGACACAATAGACAGTGTTACCCATATGGACCATACAGGTGCATAGATGGATCACCCATCTAGCCAAGGCACCACGCCCCTCCTGGCACGCGACTGCAGATGTGCCAGTAGCGCCGGCTCCCTCCTCCTCAGGTCCCCATAGCAGTGTCTGCACTGTTCCGCGGTCCTCCATTGGCCAGTGGCCACCTCCAGCTCAGTGGCCACCTGTTGCCACACCTGGGTCCTGGCCCTGTCTTGGGAAACCTCCCCATACAGTGGGCCATAGTGAGGCTCCACAACGGCCATCAGGTTGGCCAGCTTGAGAGCACTCCACTGGGAGGCTCTTCTGCGTGCCATCTCTAGATCTATAGTAGGCAATATGGTGCTCCGCAGTGCGGCAACCCCACGTGGAATTGCTGTGCAATACAACGCCGCTTTTCCTTATCGCGCTGTCGGTACAGCGCCACCAGTCCCTATCGCACTGTCACCGAACAGCATGATAGAGCTGCAGACATGCCATACGTACAGCGCCAAGGGGGCAAAGGTCGGGCACAGGGTCATGGGTCTCTGAGGCATGGCCACGCACTGCGCCATTGGATGTCTATGCATCCAGCATGATTGGTCGCCTGTGTGCAATTGCCACAGCGAACTATTGCACAGTTGTGCCACAGCGCCATGTAGTGACCATCGCTGTAGCGCCACTGGCACAATGGTGGCCATGCCCTGAATTGCCTACCGCGCACAGCATGCCATCAGCATGGCAGACGCCTGAGTAAGCTACCTGGGCATGTGCAGTGTGGTGTACTACGCAGTCACAGAACTGCACCATTGGTTCAGCACGTTCAACAGTATTGCGCAAAGCGCAACAGTGTGATATTCACCCGTCATATGCAAATCATCCAATCAGCCATTCAATGGCACAGCAGCACGATTTGCATCTCATTAAAGTTACTCCACACCTAATTTGCATGGATTGCACTATAAATATGCGACACTGTTCTGCAGTGGGCATATTCGGTACTGCAGTTGATAGGTGAGTTGCATGCTGTGTGATGTTCTGGACTATGGTATCAGGGAATTGCTGCATACTGCACAGTCACAGGTGACCACTCTCACCCATACGGGCTGTGAAATGACCGAGCAAGGACTGGGTAAGGAGGATGATGGTGAGAGGAAGAGGAGGCCTAACTTTACGAAGGCTGAGATGGAGGCACTCTTTGAGGCCTACCTGGATGAAGAGCCACTTCTCAGTGGATGGCGGGGCACCCCCTCAGGCCTGTGCTGCTGCATGGGAGGGTTGGCACGTGCCATCAACCTGCACGGCAGCCACCAGTGCTCTGTGCAGGAACGTAAAAAGAAGATGGGAACCGACAGGAGGATGGAGAAGGAGAAGGAGGCAGCCATCAGGGTGGCATGTGCTACAACAGGCGGGGGCCAGCCGGAGGTGGTGCAGCTGACTCCGGCAGAGGACAGGCTCACTGCAAGCATGCAGTGCAGTGCCATTGAGGGCATTCCTGGAGGTGGCTTCCAGACAGGTGATAGTCCATCACTGCATGGTATGTCATGGTCGGGGGGAAGGTAGATCACATGCACTAATGTGTCCTTCCTTTCTGTTATAGATCCTGTGCATCTGCAGGGGTCAGTGGTGGAGGGCCTGTCCACTGTGGACAGCCATCCGGAGTTGGAGGAGGGACCATCCACCTATGCAGGTAGCCGGCGTGCATTGCACCAGTGTGCACACATGGCTGCCATCACTGATGTCGTTGAGACAGGTGTGGGGGGTGCCCTTCCTGTGTCTCAGTGGTCTGGCATGCAAGCATGCCAGCATGCTGTGGCTGTGGCTATGGCACAGACCTGCACCATTGATGATGCAATGACCACTATGGGCATTGACATGTGTGTGTCACAGAATGGACACACAGCAGGACAGCTCACGCCCATGGACCTAGCTGGTTCTGACATGTGTGCCAGCACATCAGCACAGTCCTAGGCTGCGCCTGTCAGCACAGGTGGGGCAGCACTGGTGGCTGTGCAAGTCACTGGCAAGGTTGTGGCCACAGCAGTGGAACAACTGATCCCTTGGGCACAGCAGGCGGAGGGGCATCAGCAGCTGTCACCCACTGGGACTGGGGGTACAGGGTTCAGCGGTGATGTAGGTGCACCACCTGTGGACTTGCCCATACCTGGTCCTGGTGAGCAGCGCCCTCCCTCAAGGGGTGCTGTATGTCAGGCCCTTCCATACCCTGAGGGACAGGTTGCCAATGTGGCAGACAACCTCTTTGATGAGCACACCCGCCTGCTGCAGGCATCAGTACAGCAGCAGATGCGGGTTGCAACATCCGTGGAGGCACTGTGTGTGGCTCTGGAGCAGCACAGCAAGGACAACAAGAAGATCCTGTCATGGATTGACCATTTGCGGATGGATATGACCACCGCCATTGACAGGCAGACACAGGCATTGGTCACTGTTGTGGCCACATTGGGCACACAGTCAGGTGCCCCTGTACCGTTCACACCACGCAGTATTCTATCCACTCCCCATTCCCGGCATCATGCGACACCCACCCTGTCGACGCTGGGTTCAGCTGTGGGTATCCTGAGCACCCCTTGTGCAGGTATGTTTGGTGTGCTGCAGATCCCTGTGCGGGCAAGGTCGCGTTCGCACAGTGGAACCCCTGGTGGTCAATCGGTGCCACCCCATGAGGCCCATAATCAGCCTGCCAGTGCTGCTGGGTCTCGGCGGGGCTGCCCATGCATCCGAGGTGGCCATGGCACTGTGCCGCAAGACTGAGCTGTCTCCCAGTGAGGGCCCTGTCTGGTGCTGCTCTGTGTGCAATGTGTGTTTCATTGGGCAGTGCACCGGTGGGTACCCAGCCCTACACGCAGACACACAGACCACCTGCACACCCTCCCAACTGCTGTCCACAGGTGTGTGTGCATGATGATGCCTGCATTGCACTGTACACCAAAGTGCGAAGGTGTCCAGCATCTGACACATGTACTTGGACAGTCAGTGGACGTGGTGGCCTGTGGACATATGTGTTTTTAGTGTCCATGTTCCAGCTCTGTTGTGCACCTGACCCCTGTGCACTTTGTGCCTATTGTGTGTGTGTGTGTGTGTGTCCATCCATGTGGCATGTTACTGTTCACCCCTCCCTGGTTGTACATGTGTGCTTCTGTGCCCTGCCACTTCCCTTGCTGTCATGCACCCCGGTGTGTTTCCCTGTGTGTATGTGGGTTGTGCCCTAGCCACTATTGGTTGCACATGGCCCCATGACTTATCTGTGTTGGGTGAAGTGCTCCTCTGTGATGGTGTCCCAGTGCAGCTGAGCCAGCCAGATCAGTCGGGGGTCACGTCGTCCAATGGGGGGCTGCCCATCCCCATCATCACCGGCATCACCAGCGTCCCCATTGCTGTTCCCCTCTTCGACCAGTACGGCTATCCCATAGTCTTTGGCCATGTTGTGCAGGATACAACAGGCCAGGAATATCCCACAGGCCTTTGAGGGGCTATACTGTAGGGCATCGCCGGAGGTGTCTAGGCATTAGAAGCACACCTTCAGCATCCCAAACACCCGCTCAATGATGTTGCGTGTGGCAGCATGTGCCTCATTGAAGCATTGCTGCGATGGGGTCGTGGGCCGCCAGTAGGGTGTGAGCAGCCAGGGATGGAGTGGGTATCCACTGTCACCTGTGTGGAGATAGTGGAGGTTAGTGTCTTGTTCAGGCTCATATTGCCCCTAACCCTGTGTGCCACACCCATGGCACCTGTGGCTTACCCACCCTTGCCCCCGATTTGTCAGTCCTACATGCATACTCACCCACTAGATGTCCTGTGAGGATGTCCCCACTCTTGAATCGATGGCACAGTTCTGACTGGTACCATATGAATGAATCGTGTGCTCCACCAGGGTGCGTGGCACAGACATTGATAATGCGCCCACTGGCATCACACACCACCTGGCAGTTGACACTGGCATAACCCTTCCGATTCCTATAGGTGGCCCCATCGGGGCCAGGTGGTGTGCGAATGGCCACATGGGTGCAGTATATCGCCCCTAGCATGCCAGGCATACATGCTACCCTGTGGAACTCCTATATGTTTGCTGTGCGCTCCGCTGCGGTGCTGGGGAAATGGATGTACTCCGCAGCATGTAGCAGGAGTGCACTGAGGAATTGGGTGAGGATGTGTGACGTGGCCGACTGTGTTATGCCTGTGGTGTCCCCTGTTGGTCTCTGGAAGGTACCCGTGATGAGAAAGCACATGCAGGCTGTTACCTTTGTCTCCACTGACAGAGGGTGACTCCGTCGTGAGGGTGCCTGCATCACATCACTGCACAGCTCACAGAGCCGCCTCAGTATTGCCCTGTTCAGGTGGTACCAGCCCACAATCTCGACATCAGAGTAGAGCTCAAAGCTGATGTGGACTCAGTACTGCCTGTTGGGGGTGTACCACCAGCGGGCCCTTCCATGGCCACGTCCCCCTGCAGCATGCCTTCTCACCCCCCTCATTATGGCTTCCATGTGGAAGGTGGCACTGTCCATGTCCCTGGCTTGTGTTCCCCCCCAGCTGTTGTTGCTCTGTTCCCCCTGCTGTCCTGACTGCTACCTCCACTGCAGCGGGTACACCTACTGGCCTCTGCACTCTGTGGCCCCACACATCTTCCCTTGCCCCTATTCTGTCCTCTGCTCTCCCTGGCCTGTCCTATTTCTCCCTCTGGCCTTGTCTCTCTCTCCCCCACCCTGCCTCATATGGCTCCTTGTAGTGTTCTTGTGCCTCTTCCTTGATCCTTTTTATTTTGGCTCATTTCCGCTATGGCGCAACTTCCGCCTGATCCACTGTTGCGCATTGAGCAAGTCTTTGAATATCGCACTGCGCACTTTATGCATGGTTCCACCCCCTTCGGTTGCGCATGCCGTCATTAGCATTGTTCTGTTGCTCAGCATGTTTTCAGTGGCGCAACTGCCTCCTGCTGAATATCGCAGAATGGCGCATTTTTGGACTTGCGCAGGCGCAACCCTTTTGAATATCCCACCCAGAGTGTTATTGCAAGTGGTGGTCCTGTCTTTTGAAAACTGAGCCAGGTTGAAAAAAATGTGCTCCATTCCCCTCAATTTAAGATAGCCTCACTAGGTGGGGGTCTGGATCAGCATTAGAGCCAGTTTGCCAATCACTAATTAAAATGCAGTTTCAGTGTATTACCATGCAATACTTATGGTGATGACTTCTAGTAAATATGCAAGCAATAAGACATGATGGGGTGTTGGTTGTTATGTGATGAATGCATGAGGCATTAATGTCAAATGCCCTCAGCAACTGGAAAGTGCATTTATTGCATAACACATAGCACCCCAGGCTGTCTTATACTTATAAAATGGACATTGTAAGCACAATTTGCACAATTTAGAATATCTTAAAAGTTTTAAGAAGTCTGTGTGTAGCTGGATTGACACTAATAGGCAAAAAGTTGTGGGCTTTCTATATGTTGTGCTTGTGTTGTGTGGCCTTAAGACAGTAGGTTAAACAAGTCAGAATTAAAAAAAGATGTTGCCTGTGTGGGGTGCTACAGTGTATCAATCTGTATAAGGCTAGAAGTTAGCTGTTCAGAGTTAATAGGTACAACACCCCATCTCCTCCATTTTCCCTCTCCATTTCCAAGCAAAGAAGCTGGAGCAGACAGTTGGTTTGTTTGGCTGTTCTGTAGTGACCTGGTGTTTTTCACTGTAAATAAAAAACACAGTCTCAGTGGGTGAGTCTATCTCCACTTAATGTAAGTGTGGAGACTGCCTTGAAAATGGTGATGTAGGCAGGCAGTTTTCAGTGAGTTACGTATCTGTAACTTGATATTTTATTTAAAAAAAAAAAAAACATGGTGACGTGCAGTTTGTCCTACAAACATTAAATGGCTAGGCTGTTTTTCATGTTCCTGCTGCAGCTGTAAAGCCTTTACCACAGTAGGTATAAACATGACATGGGTGATGGGGGACGTGAGCAGTGGTACCGTAAGTGTGTGGTGCTGCAGTGGCACAGAAATGCATGCTGTGGTTTACATGCCAATAATTTCAGAAGAAAATATAAAAGATGAGAGGAGAGGTTTAAGTATTAATTTGTTTATGTTTGCTTGCACATGTGCAAGAAACATGATGTGACAGCTTAGGAGAGAAGTGGGTTGTGGAGGTTCAGCACTGTGGCAGCCTATGCCAACACTGCATTTGTGGGCTTGGCACCATTCACCCAATACAGGCCCAGTGTCCTGATGACACTGGTTCTGCATAAGTGCCAGCAAGTTGAAACAATTTGGCTGCTGCAATGAGGGGCCGCCTTGTCATTACAGCGTCAGCCATTCCACTGCAATGAGGGAGTGACACGTCATTGCAGGGCGGTACCTTGCCTGGTGTAACATGTCCCTAAACATGGTGGCTGAGGCAAAGCTGACTAATTGGGGTGCCCAATCCCCCTGTCGGCATGTCCCCAGCCCAGATAATTTGCCCCTCCTATTTGTTGTGTGCCGAGGGGGGTGCCCAATCCCCCTTGGCATCATGCCTCCACCAAATAGTCATTCTCTGCCGATGGGGGGGGGTCCAATCCCCATCAGCTTAAGTTCCCCCACTCCAAAAAGGCAGGTGGCACACTGTGAGCCCTATTCTGCACCAGAAGTGCAAAAACACATGAGTGAAATTATGAGGGTGCATGGAAATTGCGCAATGTATGCTTGTAACACAGTCATTTTATGGGCTTTTGTCACTAAATTTTCAATATAGGCATTTTAGCACCTCTGCTCATGAACAGTGTCACTGTGATTGTTTTTATCTATCCCAAACATTAACTTCCCCAAGTGGCTGCGCTATTGCATGCCGGAAGTAGGAAAACACATTTCTGCCAGGATGTGAAAAATGACAGCTGTACTGTTCATAAGGAGGTCTGAAAAAATGCAAATGTTGAACATCTGGAGTGAAAATACTACAAATTTGTAAAGTTACAAGTGTGAGTGCAAACTGCGCAATGCACGCTCGTAACGCAGTAATTTTATGGACTTTCATCACCAAATTTTCAGCATAGGCATTTTAGGACCTCTGCTCATGAACAGTGTCATTGTGATTTTCTTAATGTGTCCTGAACACTGATTTCCCACAGCAATTTCCATGCAACCTCATAATTTCACTCATTTGTAAAATTTTCACTCCAGATTTTCAACATTGGCATTTTTTCATACCTCCTTATGAACAGTACAGCTGTCATTTTTAATATCCTGCCAATGGCATGGTCACTGGGAACTCAAAGTCTGGGGACACATCAACAAAATTAAACTGTCACTCTTCATGAGAAGCGGTCCAAAATGCTTTCATGAGGTGGGGTCACAAAAATGCCATGTTGAAAATTTGTAGTGCAAATACCAACAAACGCCTGTGACATTAGGTTTTCTAAGCATAACGTCCCACCCTGTACAGACTGACAGGCATCAGGGGTGTGCCTTTGGATTGCCGACTGTAATACTCATGCCATCCCACCCCCAGCCAGTGACATGTACTGAGGTGTGCCTTGTAATCTTCAGCCCCAGAGTTCACCCCATTCTCCTATATTGCATTCATTTCAGCATATGTCCTTATGGAATGGGGTGACTGTAAAGCTGAAAACCCCAAGGCACACCTCAACATGTGTCAGTGTCTGCAGGATAGGGTGAGGTGACATGGCATGAACTTCAAGGGCAAAGACCCAAATGCATACCTCAGTGCCCGTCTGTCTCTGCAGGGTGGAGATGGGGTTGGTGTGAAGTTAAATACTTCACTGCCATTCCTATTCTGCATCTGTCTAATTCCTGCATTTCCAGTGTTAATTCCAGCAAGCAAACATTCAGCATTGACATATGCTTGTTTATTTCTGGATATGTGTTGATGGGGTGGAGGTTGAGTAGCCATTCAAATGTACAGATGTTATTTTGTCACTTCTTGGAAAAAATGTTATTAATTTCTGGGAATTCTGAATATGTGGGTGTGCTGCCTCCTCATTTCCAGAAATTAACCTATTGTAATGTTTGTTACTTTCTAAAGACACAGACTGGGAACCTTCTTGGCCAATCAGGATGCAGCAAATTCACTACCCATTTTATTTAATTGTATATATCACAGTTCTGAAACTTCTGATAGGGTTAGGAATTACAAAAGCAGCAGGCAGTGAAAGGTACACACAAAAACTCTAATCTTTGTTAACAAAGCACATTTTATAGCCGCTTGCACTAGTAATGCAAACATTGCCACATGGGAGACAGTGAAACCTCATCATGCAATGTATCCTATATGTACCTGTGTGTGCTTTCAGCCAGATGAAAGTCATAAATCTTCCTTCTTTAATCTTATCTTTTCTTGTTTGCTGAAAGCAACGCACTTGTCTCCAGCTAATAGAAACAATGCCTTTTTTCTTTACTTAAGAATGTCTGCAGTTTCAAGAGTTAATTTATACACCTTTGTAAACCTCTGTCTCTACATAGATGGAGAAGAATTCAGTGCCTTTATTTCAAGATAAGTTTAATGAAACATTCTCTGAGCGTTTGCAAAATGGTATCACAATAGTACCTAGACTGATTTGTTTAATCTGAAAATATATTGCATCTGGGTTTTCTGGGCAGGTTCTTTCTATCTCTGATGTGCTGTATCATCAGCAGAGCCAGTGTACTTGTGTCCCAGGTCCTGTACTATAGGTTGCACTAGACACACGACTAGGGATTTATGAGCCAGCTGTAATCTGGTTCAGTTCTGAATTGAATATCTTCCAAAAGGGCTCTACATGGATTTGTAAAATGGGAAGGGAATGTTCTGCTTCCTGACTGGTTGAATGAATTCCAAAACCATGTCTTTTCAGAGTGACAATCAAATATTTCAAACTTCTCTCAGCAACCAGAATACAGTACACATAGAATATTAAATGGACACTGTCATCCCTCTATGCAACACATTATTTCTAGTTGAAAACTCACATTTTATGGTTGCTACCTACTCTAAAATTAATTGATGCTGCTGGCTGTTTAATCTGCTTCCTTTCTTAGTAGAACTGAAATGCATGGAAATGGTGTAATTATACCCAGCCTTTTTTTGTTTCAGATCCTTGATCAACTTATATTGCATACTTCCTGAGAATTATGAACACCCTCAAACAGTGCTGCCACTCATGATGTAATAGTCTCCTCAGATTGCATTGTGAATGGGTAAACTGCTGGAACATTCCTATGTCCAGGGAAGATGCAGTGGAAGTTGATCAAGGAATGAAAGCAAACAATGTTTTTGTGAGGTAACACCAGTATAGTTGACAGTCAGTTTTTCACTTTTAACAAGAAAAAAAGAATCAGAATTAAAACAACCGACTACATCAGTAATCTTTACAGAATGTAAGCAATCATAAAATATATTTCTGAAACTAGGGACAATTTGAGGCTTAAGGGGGTTGGCAGTGTCCCTTTAGCGCCTCTCTAAAACTTTTGGAGATACATTTCTGAAAGTCATCTTGGTAAACATACCAACTCATAATGACTGCCACCACCTGAAAATTATTATATTTTTCACTAATATAAACAACCGTTCACATGACTGTTTTGAAATGAATACTTGCAAAATGTGTTAAAAACATGTTTTTTAAGTTGAACTTCTTTTTTTTTGTAATCTTTATTTATGCACCCTTACCTTCAGGGCATCTCTTAGGGTCCCTTCCATCAGCCGCCAAATACAATCGTCCACCTGAACAGACACCTCCATGCTATGTCAGATAAGCAGGGTCTGGGCACTCCCCCCAGCTCAAGGAGTGGCCCCAGACCCCAAGGAGAACTGGAAAGATAGCCAGTCTTGGGCGTGAGGTTCGGTTGGACTGATTTCCCATCGCCGTCGCCTCATCCGAAGGAAGGGGGTATTTCCATTTTTCTACCAGGAGCACGAATGTGCAATGACGTCCCCCCCAGTACATGTGCGCCCCTGCTCACCCCTGGAAGACGTCTGCTGTGCTTCCATCTCCAAGCATCTGCCGCCTTGCACTGCAGAGCCCCCAGCATCCACCAGGGGGTACCAGAGCATTGGGAGATCCCCAGAACCCTCTCCAGGACTAGGAGAGCTGTCTATGGATGCTCAATTCTAGTCCTCCACTGCCGACACCTGGCTCCCTGAGCTCACTCTCGAACTTGGGTCACCGGCGTGGAGCGAGGTGTGGCATCCAGCGCCTCAATCCTCAGCACCACCGGGCCGAATTGACTTTTTTTTATTGAGGAGACAAACAAACAGATAATACATAACAACACATTCTGCATATGTCAGTATATAATGTAAAAAAAAAAATAGCTGGACCTAGAATAACCAATCACACATTCCAAAATAAGCAGGAACCTCCTCTAAATCGCAGGGGCACACAAATACATTTGCAGATATGCTCTGAAACATTAAACTTGAAACATCTACATTGAAAGGGAATAGTTAAGTGATCAACAGTAATGTTAATGAAAACCCTGACAGGTGGATTGACAGTGCCCCTGGTAGTTGGCCCAGCTGCATGACTTATCTCTAAGTTATTCTGAACATATACAGAGCAAAGGGAGGGAACAAACTATGCAGGGTACAGCAACCACGAGGGAGGATTGTACACCAAATTAGGAAGATGAAGAGTCATACTCAGGGGTCAGCAGGAAGCCACACCCAGGGCATGGCGGGATTGATCACTGTGCATTGTGACAATATTCAGAGTTCAAAAAGGGTTGCCAACATCTGTAGTATTCGACTAGTGCACCAGCAGCGAAGCTAGACATCCTCTCATGGGATGCCACCTGACCAATAGATAGCAGTAATTCTGGTATGGATGGGCAACTTTCTGCAAGCCATCTCATCAAGAGAAGCCTTTTGGCCAATGCCCCTACCACCATAGCCCACTGAGCCCCAGGGTCATGCTTAGGAATACCCTCTGGTGCACAGCCCAAAAGGAGGAAGGGTGCATCGGTGTCCAATTCTGGCACTGCCCAAAGGCACATTTTAAGAACAGTGGCCCAGAAAGGCTGGATCACCAGACAAGACCATGAGAGATGGTATAGATGGGCATCGCCCTGTCCACATCTCCAACACATGTCAACAGGGAGGAGGCCCAACTTCTTAAGTTTAGCTGGGGTGTGGTACCACCTTAGCAACATTTAATTCATAATCATCCGGGTTCTACATCATGGCAGGACTGGTGAATTCTTGTCCAGCAGCCTGACCGTTGTGATTCAGAAACAGATATACCCATCTCCTGCTCCTACTGGGCCTCTGCAGAAAGGGTGGGATCAGGAAAGGCATCTCTGAGGGCCTGGTGAATTCTACTCACCTGGCCCATGTGCAGCTTCATCTAGGTAAGCACAGGAGAGATTTCAGAAGAGGGGCCCATGCCAGGTGAAGGTAAAGTCATGTGGTTAATGGCATCTTGGAGTTGAAGGTAATGCCAAAAATGGTTGGAGGGAAGCTGATAGCACTCTTTAAGGGCCTCAGATGAGTCTGTAGAGTTAGTACCCGGTAGCAGGAGATCTTGCACTGCTCTGATTCTCTGGGCCTCCCAAAGGTGCCAATGGATCTTGGCCTTGCCAATGGTAATGACCTTGTTGTTCCACAAGGGTGTAAGAGCCCAGGGATTTGGTGTAGTTTGCAGGGTTTTATGGACCTTGTTGAAATAGTGCACCAACACATCAATGGGTGGTGACAGAGGTCAAGGAGTGTGCCTGGCAGCATACAGCAGTACTGCTGGGCAAGGGGCCCTGAGAGCATGGATTCAAGATGCTTTCAGGTTGTGGAAGAGGCTCACATAGTTATAAGCCACTGCACCATTTGAGCTGTAATGAAGGCCATATGATAGCTTTGAAACCAAGGCAACCCCAACCCCCTTTTCTACAGTGCTGGTGCAGTTTCTGTTTACTAAAACAAGGAGGGCTACTTTCACAGAGGAAGCTGTCCAGTAATGCATCCACTTTCTGAAAACATTTAGGAGGACTCTGAAGAGGAAGGTGTGCCAAGAGATATAATAGTCGAGGAGCAATCATGAGTTTTTTGGAGTCAATCTTCCTTGCCAGGGATAAATGAAAAGCCTTCCACTGTTCTAGATTTGATCTCAGGGAGTCTAGTAGGGTGGAAAGATTGGTACTGATCAGCTTTGAGAGACTCTTATGCAATTTCACTCCTAGGTAGGTGATGCCCTCATAAGCCCTCTTAAGTCCAAGTGAGGTGAATGCTGCCTCAGGACACTGTTGGTTCAGGGGCAGAACCTCTGTCTTAGACTGGTTCACTCAGAGTCCAGAGACCTCTGTGAAGCCAGAAAGAAGATCCAGAATGGATCAGATGACTTGAGGAGTGTAAGCAGTGGTGATCAGGAGGTCATCCGCATATAGAAATATTTTGAAAGTTTTGCCTCCCACCCTGAATGCCGGGAATTCCCTGAGACTCCCGTAAGGCACTCACCAGTGGCTCAATTGTGAGTACAAACAGAAGGGGGGGCAATGGACATCCTTACCTCATCCCTTCTGTAGATCAAAAACAGGTGACTTCAGTCTATTGGTGAGAACAGAGACCACTGGAGAGGAATAGAGAAGACCCATCCAGGATCTAAAAACCATACAGATGCCCATCTACTCCAGCATGTGCATCAGATAAGACCACTGTACCGAGTCAAAGGCCTTCTTGAAATCCACTGCAAGAGCTTCCATCAGTAAGCGGCTAGTTTGTGCCTCATATATCAAGGAGATCAGAGCCCTATGATGATCAGAACCCAAGAGCCCCTTGATGAAACTGACTTGAGCAAAGTGTTTAAGACTGGGGAGGAACTGTTCCAGACTGGCTGCCAGGTCCTTCGTTAGAATTTTGGCATGTGCATTGATGAAGGAAATCAGATGGTAGCTGCCAGGGGCAGATAGGTCTTTGACCTTTTTATGGAGTACCATAATCAAGGCTCCTGTCATGGTGGGAGAAAGGAGTACTGAAAAACCCATAGCACATAGTCTGAAATGTTTGTCCCTAATGCCTGGTAAAAGTCAATCCAAAGACCATCACAGTCTGGAGTCTTGTGTGGGTTAATGGATGTAATGGCCTGAGTGATTTCCTGTTTGGTCAATGGGTCCTCCAGAGAAGTTGTCAATGGGGGAGGGACTTTGGGTATAGGAAGTGCACCTAGGAAGGCCTTTTATCATGAGTGTATTAGTAGGTGAAGGGGAGGCATACAACGTTTTATAGAACTGGACCATAATTTGATTAATACCCTCTTGTGAGCTGGTCAATAAGACAGTCTTGTCCCTTAAAGATTTAATCATTCTGACTGCCTGTCTGCTTTTGAGTCGATAGGCCAATAGCTTACTGGCTTTTTCACCCCCTTCCCAGTATCAGTGATGTAACCTTCTTAGAGCCAGTTGAACCTTCCTTGTTAGGAGGGCATTGAGCTGGACTCGGGTACTGTTTAACTGGGTAAGCTGGGTTGTGGTGGGACAGTGTGATAGGACCTGCATTGGGACTCCAGCACAACTAATTGCATCTCGAAGGAAGTCTGTTCAGCTTCCCATTTCTTATGCCTGGCAGAGGCATAGGTGATAATCCTCCCCTAGTGGTGACTTTAAATGTCTCCCATAGTGTAGAATCAGACAATTCCCCATTATCATTTTTTTGCCAGTATTCTAGGACCTCTGTTTCCAACCAGTAAAGAAATTGCTGGTCATCCAGAAGCAGCTGAGGTGCTTCAGGACCCCAGCATAATCTCAACTCCAGTGATTCATGATCTGAGATGACAGTCATTTGGGATTGGACCTGAGAAACCATCTCATATATGAAGTGTGAGACTAACCCCAGGTCTACTCTACTTGAGGTCCCATGCATAGTCAAAAAATACATGTAGTCCCTCACCCCAGGGTGCAGGGGGCACCAGGCATCAAGAAGGGAGGGAGGGAGTGTTCTGAGATGAGGGTGAGCACAGCTTTAACTACCTTCTTATGCAGCACCGCGTTGCCACTGCTTCTATCCAGAGATAGGTCAAGGGTAAGGTTAAAGTCACATCCAGTTAGAACAGGGGCCTTTCCTGTATTAAATGCAGTCAAAAGTTGATTGAGGTCATAGAAGAACCATGGATTGTCTAGGTTAGGAGCATAGACATTGAGCAGGATAAGGAACCCCTCTGAGGTTACCATTGCTGCCATTATCCATCTGCCTTCCCAGTCCCCCCTTAAAATGAGCTACTGACCACCTCATATTCTTGTTTACCAGTATAGAAACCTCCCTTTTATGTGACAAGGTCACACTATGGAGCTCCTCACCCACCCACCCCAGTTTTAGCTTTCTGGCCTCTGCAGTAGACAGCTTCATTTCTTTGAGGAATGCTATCTGGGGTCTCACCCTTTTAAGTTGTGATTACATTTTTTTCATTTTAATGGGCAAGTTGAGACTACGAACATTCCAAAAACAAGTCAAGTTGACATTGAGAGTCATTTACATACAGTATATATATATATATATATATATATATATATATATATATATATATATGTATTTATTTATTTATCAAGTCTAGGATTACAAATACCTTTGAGCCAAGGCTCTTTTACAAAGGCTCCACGTCAGAGAAATACAAATTATGGGGAACATTAATACAGACATTACAACAATGTGGACATTGCAAACAGATTACAGAGTTATACAATTTAAGGGTAACATTGTAAACAAGGCAGCCATCAGCATTTGTCAGAGAAAACAGACAAAAGATAAGTATCAGAGTCATAGGGAGAGGGAAGGGGGGAAAAGGAATGTAGGTAGGGTGGGGAGAGGGTGAAAAGTGCAGCATTGGGTATACCAAGATGTGAGGGTAGAATCCAGTGGGGGGGGGCACTAAAGCAGGCAGAAAAGTGGAGAAACAAGGTTAAGTTGGGTAGTCACAGGAGCTGTTGGTAGTGAAATAGTCCTGGAGCCTAGTTTTAAACATACCAGTTGTTGGGGCAGAGGAGATGGTGAGTCTGAGGCCATTGAACCAGAGTGGTGCTCGATAAGCAAAAGAGCATTGTCCCTGTGAAGTATGACAGCGGGTAACTTTCAGTAGCTGTAGCATGGATCTCCGAAGGCACCGTTTGTTGGTTCTATGTTGTAACAGAGTTGAGACCCCAGAAGGTGTAAGGCCAAGGTAGATTTTTTTTTGCCATGGAGCAGGTGAGAAGTTTTATGCGGTTTGATAGTTGGAGACAGCCGGTCTGGGTGAACAGGTCACATGTGTGGGTGAGACGGTGAGCACCAGTGATGAGTCAACATGCCTTATTTAAGGCAGTTGAGAGGCGTCTAAGGGTTGTGGTTGTGGCTGAGCCATAAATGATGAGGCAATAGTCTATTACAGAGATCACACAGCTCAGGACTGCAACCTTCAAAGCTTCTGGCATGAGTTGTCTGTGTTTGTAGAGGAGACCAAGCTGTGTATTAGCAGCTCCCGCTACATTATCTACATGAGGTCCATAGGAGAGATTAGGGTCAAGCTGTATCCCTAAGTATTTGAAGGACCCCACCTGATCTAGAGTGTTCCCCTGGGTGGTGGAGATAGCCAAGTGATGTGGCTTGTGTGGGTTATGAGAGCAGCAGAAGAGCACAGATTTGGTCTTGTCACTGAGGACTTGTTTATAATTAAGAAACCATGTCTCTACAGAACTGAAACCAAGTTGAAGGTTGTGTTGAAGAGTTGCAGGATCTTTGTGAGTGGAGAATACAACAGCATCATCGGCATATAGTATGATCTGCCCAGAGCAGTGGTAAGGGAGGGAGTTTGAAAAAGACTAAAAAGGAGGGGACCCAGTATGGATCCCTGTGGGACACCCGAGCGAACAGGCAGGGTGTCAGAAAGAGCGTCATCAGTTTTTACTCTCTGTGACCAGTTTTCTAAGTAGCTTTTAAACCAGAGAGAAGAGTCAGGTGATAGCCTGGCATTCAGTAGTTGGTCAATTATTAGTCCATGGTGTACTGTATTGAAGGCCTTGGAGAGGTCAACAAAAATGACCCCTGTGAGAAGGCTGTTGTCAAGGGATTTGTGCAAAGCTCCAGTGAACTCAAGAAGGGCTGTGGTGGTGCTGTGTCCTTTCCAGAAACCGTGTTGTTGTGAACAAAGTATATTGTATTTATCCAAGTGGTCAGTAAGTTGATCAGACACGATGTGCTCAAGTGCCTTAGAGAGTGGGGGTAGTATGGAGATAGGACGATAATTTGAATGATTCATCTTATCCCCACTTTTATGGACAGATGTCACGGTAGTTGTTTTCCATAAGTCTGGGAATTTTCCACAGCTGAGAGAGAGGTTTAGGATTTTTGTTAATGGATGAATTACCTCATCGAGGGTGAGCAACAGAAGCTTAAGCTCCAGGGTGTTGCTACTAGATCTAGATTTAGAGATAGTTGTAGTAATATAGCAGCAAGATTCATTCAGCCTTACCTCCCTGAAGTAGAAGAGGGGATGGTTAGACTGTGGGGCTGAGGTATTTGGGGAGTAGACCCAGTTTTCAAAAATGTCTAAGGTCTGAAAAAGCTGTGTTAAAGATGTTTGCGATCACCTTAGGGTCGAGGGTTGAGGATCCATCAACCATTAACATGGTCAGAGAGGTTTTTGGCTGCTTCCCCGTGACATCCTTGATATTGTCCCAGAAAGCATGACCATTTCCCCATGTATTGGTGAGAGTTTCTTTGTAATAGGTGGATTTCATGAGCCGGATGGCTTTTGTGCAGGCATTTCAGGCTTGTTTGTAATTTTGGATGTCCAGTTGTTTGCCAGTGCCCTGGCAACTGTCCAGAAGTGGTCTCTTAGTTTCAGCTGTGAAAGAAGAGCCACGGTAAGCCATGGGTTAGAGAGAGATTTTGTTTTGAGCCTTTTAGCAGGGGCAAGGAGGTCACAGGCTTTGTTGAAAATGAAGATGAGGGTGATCAAGAGCCAAGTTAACATCTGTTGCTTCGTAGATGGGTAGCCTGTCTTGTAGAAGCAGGTATTGTTTGAGATGTGGAAGTTTTCCATGAGGAAGGACTCTGCTAGTGATAATTTTGGGAGGAGGCTTGAGGAATTTGTTAGACCATGCACATATGACTGGGGAGTGGTCACTGAGAGAGTCTGGGAGAACGATCATGCAAGAAATCCTTGTGGGGTGAGTGGTGAGGACCCAATCCAGGAGGGTACTGGTGCCAGTCTTGTAGTTAATCCTAGTAGAGGAGGTGACCATTTGCGTGAGGTTAGCAGCTGAGATGGAGTCTTTATAGGCAATGGCGCCCGATGCTAACCAGTTTAAGTTGAAATCCCCTGGTAGAATAAGTTCAGCTTCAGGAGGATGAGAGTTGATAAAGTTTAGGACATCATTGAAGCCATGTTTAGGGTCCCTGGGTGGGATGTATATGGAGACAATAGTCAGGGCTTTAAGGTTGGGACCTAGGATGAATTTTATTGGCAGAATCTGGGCCAAGGCAGAAAGTGATGGAGTTGCTACAGGGTGCATAACAGGGTGTCTTTTATATAGATTGCACAACCACCACCTGTTTTGGATATCTGGTCCAGCCCGTGGACATTATAGCCCTGTATTGTTACTGCCGAGTCAGAAACTTTAGGCGTCAGCCAAGTTTCCACCACTGCAAGGATGTCAGGGTTGTGTTGGCATATGAAAGCTTGGAGTGCACCCAGCTTTGGTAGTAGGCTGAAAATATTAATGGTTGGAAGGATAAGGGCACCTGTAGTTTGTGTGTGGATGGAGCTTCTAGGGCCAGGATTGGGATGGATGCTGCCTGAGATGAGAAGGAGGAGGAGGAGAAGGAGTTTTAAGGAGCAGAGTTGCAGCTGTTTGAGAGAAAGTTTTGATTGTTGTTTCCAGGAGTAGAGGTTGCAAGGTTCTAGGTGGTATCCCATATGGACTGCAAGATGGTTCAGTGTAGAGAGGTGGCCACACTTGTTGAGAGTAGTGGTCGGGGTAAGTAACTAGGAATATCCAAACGGTGGACCAAACACAAGTCTCGAGTGGAAGTGGAGGGTTCCTTGGAGTAGCAGTGGAAACCAGAGTAGAGGGTGGTGGGGACAGGGGTGGGGTTGGGGTGGCTAGGACCAGGGAGAGAGAAGAGGGGGGACAGGGCAAGGAGGAGGAGGAGAGGTGAGAGAAAGGCAGAGAGAACCTGCATGGCTTGTGTACTAGCACAGTAGCGGTGGGGAAGCGAGTTGAACAGGAGGGAGTAACTTGGCTAGCAGGAAGCAGATAGAAAGATAGATTGAGAAAAAAAGCATCTCAATCAGTAAGCACTATGTGGGATGAGAGAAGGGGGATGGGACACATAGGCAGAGCAGAGGAAGCTACAAGTGTTGTCCAATAGGCAGTGGGAGGCAGGGTATGTAAGAGGGAGAGCAGGGTTAGAGGTCTATTTAAGTAAGGTAGGAGGGGGGGTGGGAAGCGGGTGAAATTTTGTGGCAAAACTAATACAAAGTCAATGGGTGCAGTGCCCGGAGAGCAAAAGCAAGGCAGTGAAGACAGGGACGGCCAATCAGCTGCTTTTCGAGAGGTGTGTTAACAGATGGTGGGAGAGCATCTACGTTTAACCCCTGTAGGTAGACTGGAGCTAGAAGCACAAGTGGTTAGAGGTGAGAGTGGATGGCTTATCTAGTTTTTAGGAAGGGAGAGAGAGAGAGAGAGGAAAAGGAGAGCCTACTGAGGAGAGAGCATTGTGATGATAAAAGAACAGAGTGTGTGATGTGCCAGATAGGGTAGGAGCTGCTACCAGAGATATAGCCCTCTAGTGGTGAGAGGATATAATCTGCTAATTGAAAAGTCATTGCAAAAAACTTTGTTAATGCATCATTTAGGGTTAAAGTGACAAAAGTTGGGAAATGAGATGTTAGGGTTAAGCCCCTAACCCTCTCCACCACTCCATCCCCCATCCTCCACAGACTAACAGACATCATGGGGTCATCAGACCCAACTCTCACCCCATTTAATGTGTAAACAGGTTGAAATGCTACACTAAAGGAGAATGGGGTGAGAGTTAGGCCTGACAACCCCATGGCACACCCAGGCATCTGTCGGTCTGTGGAGGATGGGGAGGTGAGGGGTTAGGGGCTCAACCCTAACATCTCATTTCCCCACTTTTGTTGCTTTAACCCTAACTGATGCATTGACAGAGTTTTTTGCAATTAATTTCCTTACTTTTGAAAAAGTGTACCAGAACTAGTAAATGGTATGTGTTGGTTGGGCCCCGCACTCCCACTGAGCTACCTGTTTATGCATTATGATATGCATAATGATATGCATCTGTGGGAGCACAGGCCCTCCAGGCCCTGCTCTCCCACTTTCACATAACTACAGAGTGATACAGCAGCCCTATAGGGCAAGGAACACTTGTAACAATAATTTGGTAATATCTCAGCAACCGTAGCAGCTATGAAAAAAATTAGAGTGTCATTGTAATCATGACAGTGAGACCTCCACGAAAGATAAGTTGATGAAATCCATATCTCGAACTGTTTACAAGATACAGACACCAAAAAGTGCTGAAAAGGCACTCTTGGAATCCTTGGAACATGTTTTTGCCAATATCTCCATAACCATGGAAAGTAGGAAGAAGATTCCACTGCTGATGTAATCTATGATTTCCAAACTATTTTCTTTTTCACCTTAGCTCACCTAAAGGTGAGCTAAGCTGCAGGTAGTGAAAAATATGTATCTTGTTTAATTTTTGAGAAATTTCTCAACTTTGGAATGTCATAACTATGTAACCAATGCAAGTTTTACTCCAAACCAGCATGTGTCACATTTGTGGGACACTCCCTTTGCACCCTGCAAATTTCAAGCCAGAAGTCCTTACTATTTCTTAGCAGTGAGTTGGCAATGTTTTACAAATCATTGTTCGTGAGCTGTCAAAATTCCCGTTCATGAGCTGAATCCCCGTTTGTGAGGTGCCAAAATACCCATTCATGAGGCAATCCATGTTCGTGAGAGAGGGCCATCTTGTCATCATCTCATGAATGGGGATTTTGCTAGCTCATGGATGGGGATCGGCTCACGAACGGGGATTCCGATAGCTCATGAATGAGTATTCCTTGTTAGCGAGATAGGGCCATCTGGTCCTCATCTCATGAATGGGGATTTTGACAGTTCATGAATGGAGTTTTGGCTCATGAACAGGAATTTTGACAGCTCATGAACCAGGATTTTTTTTTTTTATGATCCTTGTTCATGAGGTGTCAAAATCCCCATTTGAGAGCCAAATCCCCATTTCTGACCTGTCAAAATCTGCTTTCATGAACCGATCCCCATACATGAGGTATAGCCATCTGGTGCTTATCTCATGAATGAGGAGTTTGACAGCTCATGAAAGGGGATCGGCTCACAAACAGGGATTTGGACACCTCATGAACAGGGATCGGAAGCGAGTCATGAACAGGGATTTTCAAATAAAAAAAAACAGCTTTTTCTTTTTAATAAACTGAAGGAAACCAAACACATAGTTTTGTAGAGGGCATCGTTCTGAACAAAACCAATACATTTGTTTTTACAAAATGCATCCATGGGGCAAGTAACAACATTTTGTTTTGGGCTAAAAGTGTAAACAAGATGGTGTCTCACAAATGGGGATTTTTTTCTCACAAAAGGGGGATTTAATGAATCCCCATTCACAAACTGTCAAAATCCCCATTCGTGAGCTGAAATCCTTGTTCGCAGCTGTGCATTTATCCAAAAGACTGAACTGAGCATGCGCAGAACCTGAATTTTCAAAATTAGATAACTTTGGATCAGAATAATATTTGTTCACCAAACTGATGCTGGCATGTTCCTTAGGGTAAGCTCTTTGTACCCTAAACATTTCAGGCTAAAATTGAAAATGGTTTGGGCACAGGGTGCTGAGGAAAGTTCAGGAAAAATGGGCAAAAAAAAATGAAAAACACTTTTTTCCCTATGCGCTGCACAAAATCTGCACATCTGATCAAAACAAAACTTGGCAAGTCAAGAGATCTATCCCACATACCAAATGCCGTGCAAATCCATTGAACAATTGCAAAGTTATTAAGACACAAAATTTGGGGTTTAACATTAAACTGCCTACTCAACCCCTAACTATATAGGTGATGTTGTGTGTGTGTGTGTGTGTGTGTGTGTGTGTATATATATATATATATATATATATATATATATATATATATATATATATATATATACAGTATATATATATGTATATATGTATATATATATATATATATATATATATATATTATATATATGTATATAGATATGTGTATATGTATATATATATTACTGACGCAGTTGTGCCAGTATAGTAAGGGTGAAAGTTCACTTCTATGTTAAAGTCCAAATTTTGAGCTCTAATAACTTTGGAGCCATTCAATGGATTTGCATGAAATTTAGCAAGCATAATCTCTAGGGTAGGTATCTTGACCATCCAAATGCTGTGGGAATCCGTTGAGTGGTTTCTGGATATAAAGTGTTGAAAAAAACAGAAAAATCTGGATTTTTTTTTACAATTCTTTCTACAGCTGGATCTCAAAAATGGCATTATGTTGCAGGCTGATGTTTTCATGGTAGGAAGCCTTTGGGTCACAGATGTGCCTTTTGAAGGTTTGGTGAAAAAATATTAATCCATTCAAAAGTTACAATACTTTAAATTGTCCCATTATTTCCTATGGGAAAATGTATATGTCAGGCACTAAAGATACTACTATTCACACAGTACAGTATTGTGTGCACAGTGCCAGCTTCTCTTTGCAAAGAAGGCTGGTATTGTGCACACAACAGAAGTACTGTGCACACAATGGCAGTTTCTTTTCACACAGAAGCCTGGTATTGTGCGTACAGATCATAGAGGTTTGATCGATTGAGTTGTGTTATGTCAGCCATCTTGTTTGCCCACTTAGCAAGAATGTTGAACTCCCAAACCTTTTTAACACAAATAACATCAGAAATCAGCTAAAGAGGACCCCTTTAGGCGTATTCTGATGTTTTGGGTGTTTTAAGCTGGACCAAAACAAGTTTTTTTGTTGGGGTGCCAGCTTTTACAGAGAATGGCTTGTATGCTGTTCTCTGTATGAGAAGAGAGGTACTTTCTTGACTTTTGCAGCTGCAGCTGGAACTCATGCTGCCAACTGCAGAGTCAAGGAAAACCCACAGTTGTTCTCACTGACACGGGGTGCCCAGACCCCATGTCAGTATGTATCTGCCAAACACACACAGGCACACATACACACTCACACACACACATATTTGGCACACTAGGAGCCCACCCCAGTGTGCCTGACAATATTTAAAAGCCTGTCTGAAAAGAAAACTGTCTCCCGATGTCTTTTCTTTGTTGCAGAATCCTGCATCAAAATTTGCAATCATTTCGATGCAGGATCCTGCATTGAACTACTATGCACGCTCCATCAACATCGGGGTGCCCAATCCCCATCTCAATGTGTATCTCCTCAGCCCCCACCCAGTATTGTGGCATACTGGGAGCCCATCCCAGTGTTCTGGTATAGAAAAAAATATTTTTAACCCTTCCCAACACAGGGATGCCTTTCCCTGGTGTTGGATACCCCACCATCCCTCCCTCTGCCCACTTTCAGTGCCAACGGGGGTGCCCAATTCCCATGTTGGCATCATGTATGCCCCCTCAGCCTCATCAAGCACACTGGGAGCCCACCTCAGTGTGACCATATTTATTTAGAACAAATTCTCCTGTTAATATAGAAAACCATCCCTGTAGTCATTTTTTTAAAACCCGGAAAAAAGAAAACAGTCCATCGTCGTCTCCCCACTCCCCCTACCCCATCCCCACCCTACCTCTGTGCACCTACCTCCCCGCACCCCCTCACCCATGCTTACCCTCTGGAGGTCAGAATCGGTGATCTTCTCTGGACTGGGACATGTCTGCACTCTTCAAAGCCAGACTGCAATCTGAGGAATCAAGTTAAGCCATATGATGGGACTCAGTGGGGTGGGGGGGTTCAACTTATGTTGATATCTCAGTCAAGTTTTGGAATTTTTGCACCATATTTTCAACATGGGGTTCTTGGAACCCTACCTTGTGAACACTGGCACTGTCATTTTGTTTTTCTCTCTCTCTCTCTCTCTCCCAAAAGGTGATTTTGTGGTCATTGCATGGAATCATCTTTTGGGAGTGATTCATGAAATGACAGTGCAGCTGTTCATGAGGTGGGGTCCCAAAAAAGCCTATGTTGTAAATTTGGTTTAAACAATTCCACAAAATGACTGCATTACAAGCATGCATTGTGCAGTTTTTACTTTAGATTTTCAACATTGCCATTTTTTCACACCTCCTAATGAACAGTACAGCTGTCATTTTGCATATCATTCACACAACATGTTTTCGCACCTGTGGTGCAGAATAGCATGGTCTCTGTGCAAAATCAACTTTTTGAATGGATGAACAAAATCACAATTGCACTGTTCATGAGAGGAGGTCTCACAATACTGATGTTGAAAATTTGGTGAAAAAATTCCAAAACTTTACCGCATTACGAGCTTTCGTTGCACAGTTTCTATCCACGTTGGTAACGTTACCAATTTTTCCTATTTTCACTCCAGATTTTGAACATTGCCATTTTTTCACACCTCCTCATGAACAGTATGACTGCCATTTTTCAAATCCTACTGAAAATGTTTTTCCACAACTGTGGTGCAAAAACAGTGTTACAGTTGTGCAGAATTATATTTTGATGAGGATTTGAAGGTTTGTTGTACTGGGTACATGTGATGAGGTGCTAAGGAGGTTATGTTGAACATTTGGGGTGAAAATTATTTGAGATGGCACACTTATGACTATTTGTTTCAATTTCACTATGGCTGCTCATAACTTAATATGTGAAAGCACAGGGGCCTGAGACCCCCCTGTTTCCATAGCTAGATACATATGTGCATCTATTAAGGGATTGGAGCACAGGTTCCAAAGGACTCTGCACTCCCACCATGACATATGGATGCTGTTGTACTATTCTGATAGAGAGATGGGAGCGCAGGGTCCAAAGGACCCTGCGTTCCCACTGTGACATATGGATACCGTTGTACTATCTTGATGGAAGGATGGGAGTTCAGGGTCTGAAGGACCCTGTACTCCTCAGACCCTGCAATCCCACCATGACATATGGACACAGTTGTACTATCTTGATAGAGGTTTGGACCCTGCACTCTCGCACTCTCACCGTGACATATGGTTACTGTCGTACTGTCTCAAAATGGAGGGATGGCCCACCTTGATATATGAATACTGTTGTACTATCTTGATGGAGATCCTGTGCTCCCACTGTGACATATGGACACTGTTGTACTATCTGGATGGAGGGATGGGTTCAGATCCTGCACTCCCTTTGTAAAATGAGGATGTAGTTATACTATTTGAAAAAGAAGGGGAAATTCTTTGCAAAAAATATTGTTAATGCATCAGTTAGGGTGAATACCACATGGACAAAAGCAGAGAAATGAGGCATTAGGTTTTCAACCCAGACACCCCACCTTCAGGGTTCCCACCCCCACTAACCCCCCCCACTGTCAACACCAACAGGCATTGAGGTGTACCATTGGGTCATCAGCCCTAATTCTCAGCCCATTCCATGTGTAACAAAGCTTACATGATACAGTGTAGGAGAATGGGGTGAGACTTAGGCTCGATGACCTCAAGGCACATCCCATCATGTGTTGGCCTATGGTAGGTGGGAAGGTGGGGTGGGATGGTAGGGTGGGGGTGTTAGGGTGTCAACCTTAATGCCTCTTTTCCTGGCTTTGGTACTTCAACCATAACTGATACATTAACAAAGTTTTTTGAAATGAATTTCCTTACTTTTTGAGAAAGTGTAATGTAACTGGTAACTGGTATGTGTTGGTGGCTGTACGTGCCCTCCTGGCCCTGCATTCCCTTCAAGTTGCCCATTTTTGTATGTATGTACAGTAGCTGTGGAAACATAGGGGTCTCAGGCCCCTGCGCTTGCACACATTAAGTTACGAGCAGGGATAGCAAAATTGCAAGAAATAGTCATAACTGTGCCATCTTAAATAATTTTCACCACAAATGGTAAACATAACCTTCTTATAACCTCACCACATGTACCCAGTACAGAAAATGTTCAAATCCCTGTCAAAATGTAATTCTGCACAACTGAAGGTCGTTTTGCACCACAGGTGCAGAAAAACATTTTTGGCAGGATTTTAAAAATCACAGCAATACTGTTCATGAGGTGGTGTGAAGAAATGGTAATGTTGAAAATCTGGAGTGAAAACATAAAAAATTGGGAAAATTATGAGCGTGTGTAGAAACTGCGCAAAGCACGCTCATAACATAGTCATTTGTTTAAATGTTTTCACCTAATTTTCAACATGGTCTATTTGGGACCTCCCCATATGAACAGTGGCACTGTGATTTTGTTAATCTATCCCTAAAGTTGGGTTTGCCCAGCAACCACACCATTCTGTGCCACAGGTGCGAAAACAAGTTTCAGGCAGGATGTGAAAACTGACAGCTGTACTGTTCATAAGGAGATGTGAAAAAATGGCAATGTAGAAAATCTGGAGTGAAAATATTAAAAATTGGCAAACTTGCAAGAGTGCATATAAACTGTGCAATACACACTTGTAACACAGTCATTTTTTGGAATTTATTCACTAAATTTGCAACATGGGCTTTTTGGGACCCCTCCTCATGATCAGTGGCACTGTTGTTTCACTAATCAGTCTCAAAAGATGAGCCCACCCAGCAACTGTGAAATCACCTTTCAGGATTGAGTAACGAAATGACAGTGCCAGTGTTCATGAGATGAGGTTCCAAGAACTTCATGTTGAAAAGTTGGGGCCAAAATTCCCAAAAATAGCTGAGATATCAACCTAAGTTGAACCCCCCCATTGACTGCCATTAAATGGTGCTTACCTTTGATTCTTCAGTTTGATGTTCAGCTTTGAAGAGTGCAGACATGTCCTGGTCCAGAGAAGAGTGCTGCTCCCCACCTCCGGAGGTAAGTATGGGGTA
This sequence comes from Neoceratodus forsteri, assembly GCA_016271365.2. NCBI lineage: Eukaryota > Metazoa > Chordata > Ceratodontiformes > Ceratodontidae > Neoceratodus > Neoceratodus forsteri. Next base: position 1,176,724,792 of record CM057449.1, on the reverse strand, counting down.
AAGGGGGTACAGGGAGGTGGGTGTTCAGTGGGAAGGTTGGGATGGCTGAGGGGAGACAGGGACTGATTTCTTTTTTGCAGGTTTAAAAAAAAATAAAAGTCTTCAGGGGATAGTTTTCTTTATTTACAGGTATCTTAAACTATTACATACTTGGGCAACCTGGGCTGGGCTCCCAGTGCACCATATTAGGGATATATGCGGACATGGGGACTGGGCACCCTTGTCAGCAAATCAACACTTCTTGCTTTGGAGGGGGGACATCATCCGATACCGTGAGTGGGCATCCCAGTGTTTGAAGCATTTAATTTTAATAAAAAAAAATATATATTTGGCACACTGCGATGGGCTCTAAGTGTGCCATATTAGTGGGTGGGGGATACATGCTGACATGGGGACTGGGCACCCCTATGTTGGCATTTAAGTGCTGGGCCAGTTTTTTCCATTGGGAAATCCACCATTGTGGATCCCCGTTCATGAGCCCATCCTCGTTCATGAGGTGGGATGAGGATCAGATAGACCTAGCTAACCATCTGTTCTTCATCTCATGAAAGGGGCTTTTGACACCTCACGAATAGGGATTTTGACAGCTGGTGAAAGAGGATTTAAAAAAACAATCTCCTTTCATAAGCTGTCAAAATCCCCTTTTGCTAGGCGATCCTCCTTTTGTAAGGTGACAAAATCCCTGTTCATGAGCCAATCCTTCTTCATGAGATAGAGCCATCTGTTCTAGAAATCGCGATTAAGGATTTTGACAGCTCGCGAACAAGGATCGGCTCACAAAAAGGAATTTTGACAGCTTGCGAAAGGGGATTTTGACAGCTCATGAAAGGGGATTCAAAAAAACAATCCCTTTCATGAGCTGTCAAAATCCCTCGCTAGTGCTACCTTTGATGAGGTGACAAAATCCCTGTTTGAGAGCCAATCCGTGTTCGTGCGATAGGGTCATCTAATCCAGAAATTGCGATCAACGATTTTGACAGCTCACAAACAAGGTTTGGCTTGCAAACAAGGATTTTGTCACCTTGTGAATAAAGATCATTAGCGAGTGATGATCAAGGATTTTAAAAAGTAAAAATGGAAATTTTTCCAGAAAAACAAAGTAAAGCAAAGCAAAGCCATGGGTTGTACAGGGCGTCACCTTGAACAAAATCCATATTTCAATCAACTCAGAACACACTTGTGAGACATGTTAATTGGTTTTATTATTGTGGAAAAAGCAAAACAAGATGGCAGATCACAAAAGGGGAGTTTTTCCTCACGAACAGGGATTTTATGAATCCCCATTCATAAGGTGACAAAATCCTTGATCATGAGCCAAATCCTCTTTCACAAAAAATACATATAAATGCAAAACTGAACTGAATATACTCAGAACCCAAAAATTCAAAATTAAATAACTTTGGAATGGATTAATATTTTTTTTCATCAAACCAGGGCTGGATTCTTCTTTAGGGCACCCGCTTTCTACCCTGAAAAGGTCAGACCAAAATTCCAAACCGTGTGGTCGCAGTGTGATGGGAAAAAATCAGCAATAATTGGCAAAAAAGCAAATAATGTGTTTTTTTGTCACTTTGCTGCATAAAAACTACAAATCCAATCAAAAAGCAACTTGGCAAGTCAAGAGATCTACCATGCAAGACAGCGCATTCTGAATTTCATGTAAATCTGTTGAATGGTTGCAAAGTTATTAACGTGTAAAATTGGGGGTTTAACATTAAAGTGCCTACTAACCCTAACTATGCCACTATAATATATATATATATATAAATGTATGTATATGTATATGTGTATATATATATATATATATATATATATATATATATACACACACACCATGGGGTGAGAGCTTTCTCAGCAGGATATATGGTGTTATTTCAACTAGAGTGAGGATAAATATTGATGACGTCAGCAGAGTGAGGATATCAACATTTATCCACACTCTGCTGATGTCACCAGAGTGAGAATATCTTCACTGCAGCTTCCAATCTAACTGCAACTGCTTCAGAAAATAGTTTCTCTTTCACACTGAGGCTACAACTTATTCAATTAGCTTTGCAAAATACTCTCACCAGTGTCCCATTGTGTTTCTTACATTCCTAGCCCATTACTGTGCTGATCTCAGCTTCAACACAACCTGAAATCTAAATGAAACTCTTACAAAGCAGTTTTCCATTCCCAGTGCTACCTGCAGCAGTTTGTCTTTCTCACCGAACCTATAACTTACTCAATTAGCTCTGCAAAACACTCTCACCTGTGTTTCTGACTCCCAGTCTGTTCAGAACACACACACACGCACACACACACACACACACACACACACACACACACACTGCCACCACACACAGAATGAACAGGAAATACACAACAACAGAAAAATTGTTCCTGAAGCTCTCACCCCTGTGGTATAAACTGCACACATGATATGCAGATTGTGGGATACTGAAAATATTCTCAGTCATGCAGAGTGAGCTGTGTATTCTAACTTTGCAAGAGTGAGAATATTTTCCATATCCCATTCCTGCCCATCATGTATCCCCTGAATCTATACACACACACACACACACACACACACACACACACACACATATATAGACACACACACACACATTCATACATATATATATATATATATATTAGAGGCAAAGAACTCTGTTTAATGCATTAGCTAGGGTTGTTTCACACCGATAAAAGTGAGGAAATTTGGTGTTAGGGTTGAAAGCCCCCCTTGGCCCCCCCCTGCCCACACCCCCAACTGGCATCAGGGTGCGCATTAGGGTTGTCAGCCATAACTCTCACCCCATCACATGTGTGAAGAAGCAGAGGTGTAGGAGAATGGGGTGAGAGTTAGGACTGACAACCCTAATTAATGCACACCCCGATGCCGGTTGGATTGTGTGGGCTGGGGGGGCGAAGGGGGGGGCTTTCAACCCTAACACTGAATGTCCTCGCTTTTGTAGGTGTGAAACAATGGAGTTTTTTGCCTCTAATTTCCCTTCTCTTTGAGAATGATAACGAGAAATAGTGAATGCAATGCGGTGGCGGGAGTGGGCCCCGCGCTCCCGCCACATGATGTCATGTCACATAGTTACATTGTGCCTGCAAACGCAAATAGTAATGAGCATGGTGACGCAAAGCAAAACAGAAAGAGAAACAGTACTGTAGAAAGAAATGTTATAAACAACACAAAAGCAAGTACAAATGAAAACGCAAAGGGTAACGCACATGGTGGCATAGACGTGAACAGCAAGTGAAATGGGAACGGAACCACAAGCGAAAACGGTAACAGTAAAAGTAATGTAAGTGCACAGGCTGGTTTTCCCCAAAAGCTGCATAAAGAAAGACAGTGAGTACAAAGAATGTATGCATAATAATGGTTATCGTAGCAGAAAATGAGGAGTTGGAATACTAAATTGCTTATATCTCAGGAACGTTCTATGTAGAAAACATTTTTTAAAGTCAAATGATTTATGACTTTCCTGGCTAGTTTTGCACTTTGCCCCCATTAGGGGGCTAAGCACTTTTCCGATGAAAAGTCCGTATCTCACACCGTTTCCAAGATACGGGCCCTGAAAGGCGTGGCGAACGCCGAAATGTTATCCTATGGGAAAAAAAGAGAAGTTTGGAGTGCCATAAGTTTGGCTTTCTGTAATATTTTTTCACCAAACTACAAAAAGGCACATCTGTAGGATGTTGGCTATGTTCCCTCCAAATTTCAGCCCAAAAGACCAAACCATTATTTTGCAGCAGGGTGCCAAAGGATTCCTGTAATGCATCGGATGCCATAATGTTATCCTATGAGAAAAAGTGTCAACTTTGGAGTGCCGTAACTTTGCTGCCATGTCATATTTTTTAAACAAAACACTAAAAGGCACATCTGTGAGATGTCATCTGCGTTCCCTCCAAATTTCAGGCCAAAACACCAAACCGTTCTTTTGCAGCAGGGTGACAAAGAATTGCTGTCATTTTCCCACAGCCTAGAAAAGTACTGTTGAAGTTTCCGAAAGCTTTCGTAAATTCATTCAACAGTCTCGCAAGTGCGACAGTACTTTGCGAAAGTACTTTTTCCAGAAATTTAAAAAACATATTTCTGGGGTGTTTTACCCCAAAATAAAGACATGGCTAGCATCCTCAGGGTCCGACTAGGTGAATACAAAAATAATTAGTTTGCTAGAGGTTCCCAATTTTAAATGCCAAGCATTTTTCTGATCACTAATTGAAAACAAAATGGCAGATTTGCGACAGTAAAAGGGCCATTTGTGATAGTAAAAACTGCATTTGTGACACTGTCGAACTTTTTGTTAACTTTTTCCTTTGGCTTATAATGGGAACTTGTATTTTAAATTACTTCTGAACCGTTTAATATTTTTTCACGAAATCTTCAAAAGGCACATCAGGGACCCCGGCTGCATGCACCCTGAAGATTTCAGACCAGTCGCGCAAACTGTGCGACCTGTACATGCGACAGTAAAATTCCAGAAAAGCGTAAAGGCGTGCGCAGATCACGCTTAATAACTCTGCAGCTGTACAAGCAAACAGTACAAAACTTGGCAGATCCCCCCAAGGTGTATGGGTCTTGATCATGTATTCCAAATTTCCAGCAAATCTGTCAAATGGTTGAAAAGTTATTAAGGTGCAAACCTTTGGGTTTAACATGTAAATGGCTCCTCAACCCTAACTATAGTGGCACTACCATAATATATATATATATATATATATATATATATATATATATATATATATATATATATATATGTGTAATAAACCATGACAAGGTGTTCATTAAGGATTTTAATACATCCTAGAGGGTGCTAGAGCACGAGGCTGAAAACCGAGTGTCCTTACACCCCTGGGAAGTGCATTAAAATCCTTTAATGCACACCCTGGAGTGGCTTATTACACTTATAAATTGGGCCACCATCATAAAATAATTAGTTTTATGTACTCTGATAGGAATTAAAACTTATTTACTATTTTCAAAAGTGTGCAATACATTACCTCTAAAACATCTAAAAACTGAAAAAAGTATTCCCTATTAATGTATAACAAAGGATATGTCAGCAATAGGTTAACTAGTACAGTACTTTGCAATAAAAGTATTTATTAGTAGAGTTGGTTGAAAATAAATACTTTGTCACATGTAAATTTTATCATATAAATGCACTGTAACATTTGTACATTTGTAAGACAAGCATTGTTTAAAACTTAATTTTCATTACACTGTAGTTATTTAGTCTCATTGAAGGCAACCTTCTCTTTACTTTTGTTTTTTATTTATGTGCTGTGGTCTAGTACATAAAAGGACAGCTGCTATAGGATTGAGGTGAAAGGTTAGTAAGAAAAAAAAACTTTAAGCCTGCCAGGTTGTCGTTTCTTTTGGTGGGCAAGGAGGGTAGATTTCACCAGAAAACTCCTATATAAGATTCAAATGTACCTGCTTTTATTAACATTAGCAATGTATTTGGGCACTTTGGGTCTGCCTCTACCTATTTGACTGTGTTTTCCCACCTTTTCTATTTGTTTATAAAGTATCACTGTATTGTCTGCTTTCTTCATTCTGTTTTTTTTCTGTTTTTTCCCACATTTAAGACATCGACTGTTTATCATGGAATGTTTACCATGGAATACAGGGATTCAAAATTCTGCTCTGTTCCACTTGTAGAATGTTACTTTCCTGACATTCTGTACACACAGACAACAAAGGCCTGTTTTAGAGCCACAGACTCAATTATCTCACTGTCAGGGTAAGCAGAAGAGATTTCCCTGATGAACAGGTAAAGACAGAAGGGGGATTTTCACTGTTAGTAAAGAAACAGTTGCAATGAAAACTATAAACAATATTTAATATTTCTGATTTGTTTATGTGTGTAAAGAGAGTGTGATGATCAGGGAAACAACATTTAATTAATTTGTTTTATTTTTTATTTAAGGTAGTTTTATTTTTAGGGCCCAGATGAAGGTTTTTACAGTGTAAAGGTAGCAGCCATGTTTGTGATGGAAGACCAGTTCTGGTTGCAGGGGGTCTAATGGAAGATAGTTCTGGCTGTAGGAGGACTGATTTGCTCATTGTGTGATGTGGTTTAGGATCAGAATGACTGTGCATATAAAGAGATTTAATGTACAGTCAGCTGATGTCTCTTAGCCAATGAGATTTCTAGATTTTCTTGCCATTTATATATATATATATATATATATATATATATATATTATATATATTTATAAAAGATGGAGGAATCCAAATCCAAATCCAGAGTTCTGATTGTATAAAATACATCACATGACCATCATATATCAGAGCATGACCACACACCTGTACTTTTACCCTCTCAAAACAATTTTGACATTTTATAAGATAATGAGAAAACTAGTGAATGTATCGGCGCGTGATGGGGCCTATAGTACATTGTGCAAACAACAAATCATAATGTGTGTATGGTGACGCAAAGCAAAACAGAAAGAGAAACAGTACAGTAGACATAAATGTTAAAAACAACACAAACACAACCGCAAATGAAAACACAAAGGGTAACGCACATGGTGGCGTAGATGTGAACAGTAAGTGAAATGGGTACGGAACCACAAATGGAAGCGGTAATGGTAACAGTAATGTAAGCACACAGGCTGGTTTTCCCCAAAAGCTGAGTAGAGAAAGACAGTGAGTACAAAGAATGTGTGCAAAATAATGACTCGGAACAGAAAATGAGGGCTTGGAATAGTAAATTGCTTATATCTCAGGAACCGTACTATATAGAAAAAAAATGTAAAAGTCATATGAATTATCACTTTCCTAGCTAGTTTTGTACTTAGCCCCTGTTAGGGGGCTAAGAAATTTTCTGACGAAAAGTCCGTATCTCACACCGTTTCCGAGATACAAGCCCTGAAGTGGGCGCGGCGAACTCTGTAATGTTATCCTATGGGTAAAAAACAGAAGTTCGGAGTGCCATAACTTTGCCTCCCTGTAATATTGTTTCACCCAACCACTGAAAGGCACAACTGTGGGATGTTGGCTGTCTTTCCTGCAAATTTCAGCCCAAAAGACCAAACCGCTATTTTGCAGCAGGGCGCCAAACGATTGCTGCAATGCGTCGTACGCCGTAATGTTATCCTAAGTGAAAAAGTCAACTTTGCTTCCGTGTAATATTTTTTCAACAAAACACTGAAAGGCACATCTGTGGAATGTCAGCTGCATTCCCTCTGAATTTCAGCCCAACACTCCAAACCGTCTTTTTTCAGCGGGGTGCCAAAGAATTGCTGTCATTTTCCCACAGCCTAGAAAAGTACTGTCACAATTTGTGAAAGCTTTCGCAAATTCATTCGACAGTGTCACAAGTACGAAAATACTTTGTGAAAGTACTTTTTCCAGAAATGTGAAAAACATATTTCTGGGGTGTTTTACCCCAAAATAAAGACATCCTCAGGGTCCGACTAGGTAAATGCAAAAAGAATAAGGTTGCTAGAAGGTCCCAAATTTAAATGCCAAGCATTTTTCTGATCACCAACTGAAAACAAAATGGTGGATTTGCGACAGTAAATGGGCCATTTGCGAAAGTAAAAACTGCATTTGCGACACTGTCAAACTTTTTGTTAACTTTTTCCATTGACTTATTATGGGAATTTGTGTTTTGAATAACTATTGAACCGTTTAATATTTTTCACAAAATCTTCAAAAGGCACATTGGGGACCCCGGCCGCATGTTCCCTGAAGATTTTGGACCAGTCGCACAAACCGTGCGACCTGTAGGCACAACCGTAGAATTCCAAAAAAGCGTAAACGCATTGACAGATTGTGTTTAATAACTCCACAGCTGTATATACGACTGGTACAAAACTTTGCAGATCCTAAGGCGTATGGGTCTTGATTGTGAATTCCAAATTTCAGGCAAATCCATCAAATGGTTGTAAAGTTATTAAGGTGACAAATTTGGGGTTTAACACATAAATAGATCCTCAACCCTAACTATGGTAGCACTACCGTCTACCATAATAAATATACTATATATATATATATATATATATATATATATATATATATATAAAACACAGGCACAGTTGTGCCTGTATATTAGGGTTGCATAAGCAGGTCTATGTTAAACCCAAATGTTTGCACCTTAATATCTTTGACCCTGTTCAACTGATTGACTTGAACTTTGGAAAGCTCAGCCTCTGCCAGGTCCTCTGATACTGTAAATGGCATGTAAATCAGTTCAGTAGAGGCAAAGTTACAGAGGTGCAAAAAAAAACCATAAAAATCCCACTGTTTGAAAATGTTAATACTTTTTTTGCCACCCGATAACTTAAAAAATATGAGGCTTTGAAACACTAAACTCTCAGGTTTGATAGAGGTCGGTCTAAGGTGTGTGCTTTTTGGTTTTTGTGTCCCTCACATAAGTAGTTTTTAAAATATTTAACAAAAATGTTCGTATCTGAGCATGCACAGTTCAAAAAATTAACGTTCTATTCATAACTGAATTTTTGCGAAAGCAGCAGTTTGCACCATACAACACAGCTGTCTTTAACATATGACAGCTGTGTCATATAGTGTAATCCCTGCTGCTGCCACCATTCATAGCCATCCTGGCTCTGCTTTGATTTCACTGTAATGTGCAATCGGGGGGATCACTGGTGTCAGTGTATTTATTAATCTAAATGTTTTATTAGTTGAATTTATTTTTTATAATTAATTTTTCATGGCCAACACCAGGATGCACACCCCCGGTGTCAGATGCTTCCCCACATGTGCAGTCCCTGTTGATTTAATTAACACTGCTGACATTGGGGGGCCCAATCCCCATATCTGTATTTACACTATCCCCCCAGCAGTGTAGGACAAGGTGGAGCCCACCCCTAATGTCCCTAAATAATGTTATTAAGTGGACCTGAAAAAAAAACAACTCCCGTAATGTCTTTTGTTTGTTTGTTTAACCTGGAAAAAAGAAAACAGTTCCTCATCATCTGTCACCATCTCCCTACCCCAACTCCCTTCTACTGACCCTCCCACCTTACCCTATACTTACCTACTGATGTTGTAACAGATGCAACACAGCTGTCTTTAATAAATGACAGCTGTGTCATATAGTGCTAATACTATATGACACAGCTGTCTTTACTAAACAACAGCTATGTCATATAGTGCAAGTACCATACAACACAACTGCCTTTAATAAATGACAGCTGTGCCATATGGTGCAAGTACTATAGGACACAGCTGTCTTTAAAGAGCTAGTGTACTGCTTGGAAACTACCTGCAATTAATTGTAACTTTCAAATGTAGTCAGCTATCACTTCTTATATCTCAAGTATTTTTTCTTTTCTGTTTGCTAATTAGAAATTTTTCCACCTGGCAGTACTGGGATAATGTGTGGAGCAACACTCTGCCTGGATGAAAAAAAAAGTCAGTTCTGTTCCTCCCACTACACCAACACTGAGCTCACACTGACTATGATATCACTAGTAACCAATGAGAACCATTTCTTACTGCCAGGTTTCACTTTCACATGAAGTAGCAGGTGCTGGCTCTCCCTGTTTATTAGTGATGTCACAATTTCCTACATTTTGATTGGTAGCTTGTGAAAGTCACTTCTCAGGCTGCAAGGATTGTGGTGCATCAAGGTGTTTTGTCTCATTTCTGATGATGTAGTGGGAGGAACAGAACTTACTTTTATTTTTCCTCTTGACAGACTGCTGCTGCTACACACATCACCCCAGTACTGCCTGGTGGAAAATTTTTTAATTAGCAAACAGAAAATAAAAAAAATATTTCAGATACTGAGAGTGATAGCTGACTGAATCTGAAAATTACTATTAATTCAAAGTAGTACGCTAGCTCTTTAATAAATGACAACAGTGTTGTACAGTACTTGCACTATATGACACAGCTGTCATTCATTAAAGACAGCTGTGCCATATAGTGTAGGCGGGTGCTTGCTGGTGATTGGCATACTAGGTCAGGGATGGGGCTTCTGTCATTGTAGCCCCACCAGCCTGACAGCCAGTGAGCTGTATTCTGCACACCAGGGACCCCAGTCCTCAGCGGCAGTTTATTTATTTTAAATTCGATCCCCTGCCCCCCCCCTTTGTAGCTCTCTCCTTGTTAAAGGCACTGCCATCGGGGTGCCCAATCCCCATGCCGACTCTTAAATCCCCCTTGCCAGCAGTGTAGAATGGAGCCCACCATCAGTGCTGTGTCCCTTAATCCTTTTTATAATTTTTTTCCCCAGGGGAAAAAAATGTCCAGCAATGTCCTTTTTTTTTTTTTTTTTTGTTAACCCGGAAAAAAGAAAACAGTCTCTCATCATCCCTGCCATCTCCCTACCCCCACCCTTCCTTCCCACTGTGCACCCACCACCCCTCACCCACCCTTACCCTATACTTACCACTGGAGGTTGGGCACTGTCATTTTCTGTGTACCGGGACACGTCTGCACTCTTCAAAGCCGAATTTCTCATATTCTGCCCAAAACATGTTTGTGCACTTGTGGTGTGGAATGATGCAGTCATTGTGTGAAATCACCTTTTGGAATGGATTAACAAAATGACAATGCCAGTGTTCATGAGGTGGCATCCCAGAAAGCCCATGTTGAAAATTTGGTGAAACAATTCTAAAACATGGCCGCATTATGAGTGTGCGTTGCGCAATTTCTATGCAGGTGCATAACTTTGGTAATTTACAATATTTTGACTTCAGAATTTCAACACACCCATTTTGTTTTACCTCCTCATGAACACTATAGCTGTCATTTCTCACATTCTGTCTGAAACATGTTTTTGCACTTGTGGCTTGGAATGACGTTTCAGCACTGATTTGAAAACTTTCACCTATGGGGTTTATGAGGCGGGTCATAAGAAGACTATGTTGAAAGTTTGGGTCCAAATATTTTAAAAAACGAATGTATTATGTAACATTGATTGCACGGATGTCTGTTGCACCTCTGGGGAACATGCTGCCTTATTGTGCCAATGTGCTGAGTTCATGTGTGAATTCAGTGAGTCGGTTTACTGGTTCAAGGCTGATGTGGAAGGTGCTGCAGCAAGTAGCACTAGTCATGGAATTGGTAGGGGCAGAGCAGCACTTTGGCACAGACATCATACCCTGTGATGGGTCAGGGAACCTAACCCACAGAGTATTGAGGAGTATGCCTGGATCTGCTGGCCCTATGCACTGCATCATGACTGTCTTCAATATTGTATTTAGCTCATTTTGTGCAGGTGCAGAAGGGACCTATGCAAATGCGGATTCAATTCTAGGACTGTCTTCAATATTGTATTTATCTTATTCTGTGCAAATGAGGATACTGTTCCACTATTACATAAAGATGGGAAACTATTTGCAAAAACTACGTTAGTGCAGAGAATAGGGTTGTTAAAATGCAAAGCATACAAAGATGGGAAATTAAAAGATATTAGGGATTTTGGTCTCTGGCGTATTGGAGAATCAGTGGTGAGGTCTTAATTGGGATTGTGAACTGTAATGCTGCCCACCTCCCCCCCCATCATGGCACTACCCCTACCCTGGATCAGATGAGGTCAAATGTGATGGCTTCATGCAGGGCCCGTATGGCCCTGTGTGAAGAAAGCTCTGACAGATTGTGTTGGTCATACTATATCACTATGATGCACTTAGTTGGAGCTGTATCTTGTGCTCTGGACAGGAGGCTATGGGCTGGGGGGTGGGCATTAGGGTTGACAACCCTGAGTAAGAACCCACCACTGATTCGCCAATACGTTGGAGACCCAAATCCCTAATATCTTTTAATTCCCCATCTTTGTACGCTTTGTGTCTTTACAACCCTAATCTCTGCAATAACGTAGTTTTTGCAATATATATATATATATATATATATATGTATGACAGATGGATATAAGCCAGATATACATATCAGCATACCCTGAGATAACACTTAACTATGCTACACTGGATGAAAAGCCTCCTTCTCTGCTCCCATTGTTATCCATCCAATACCTTTGGTTGCCAGTAATGAAAAAACCTATATTAACACAGTTACAGTAACAATAACTTTAGTAGAACCAAACTGTTTTTGACATCAAAACAACATATATGCAAGAGGAAACCCCAATCACCCTCCCCCACCCTCTACCATGACCAGCTATCAGCCTATACATTGACCAGCAAGGGCCCAGATGTCAACAAATTTCTCTGGGGGTCACAAGAAAGAAAATAGAGTGGCTAGCACTTTTCTCAGCAATTGTCTACCCCTGTGAAGATGACACTCCCTAGTTACCCCTAATCTCAGTGGAGTGGGAAAGCTGGAAAGCTGGATTGGACTGAATTGTTGACCAAAATCACTTTTGACAGCTGGGCCAAGGTGCTATATTCCAAGGGAGCAGCACTGCCCCGTGCCTTTGTTACCATAGCATTAAGAGGTACAAGTTGGTGTAAATCTGCAAGGGGTCATTTCTAAAATTGGAAGGAACAAGTGGCCGCAATGGTGATCAAGCATCACAGAGTATGCCCCAATAAAACTAGGGACTGTCTGCAGGGTGAGACTTGCAGTCACGGATGGAGAGAGATAGAGCTACAGGATCAGGCTTCACCTTGACTAGGGCTGTGTAGTATGCCAGCTCTGAGGACCCTTTCTGTGAGCCATGTGCCAAGCATCACCTGGAAGCAATCCCTAATTGCCCATGTGTACAGGCATTTATCCCCAGTAGGAATGCTATATAGTGAAGCACCTAAGTACTATTATTTAGTGCAAATGGGATCATATAGAGAGGTTCAAGGGGTACTCCATCTGGCATGGCCCCCCCCAACTCAGAGGCAAAACATAACCCTAATTAATTTTCAACCTGCATCAATGTGGGTAGCAACAGTGTGAAGTAAGACAATAACAGCAAGACAAAATGCAACTTGTAACATAGCTTTGACATGCACATAAACAGGAAAAAACATAACAAGATACTGTAGCTCCATACGCGAGTAGTTTAAGATAAGAGCTCTGTGCCTTTAAGTAAGCCACAGGATAGCGACCACCTCTGCCCGATAGGACAGGTTAACAATATCTCTGCCTCCCCCCCCAGACCTGACCATACCAGTTAATGGCACAGAGGTCAGACACAGGGGCAAAGGTGCTTTAGGGTGCACAATTTCCACTGCCTAAACAGGTGGTCCAATCATGTTCAGTCCACACTGCCAAGGAAGTCACCAGGAGGGGAAGTAAGCCCTGAGCAAGCCCAAGGATTGGCCACTAGGGCAGGATCAACAGGCTGTGCTGCTGGATGGGCCACACGCTCAACCCAGGAGTGTGAATCAACTTGAATTGAGCCAGAATCCAGAGCGGACACAGTCGGGACAGCCGATGCCTGAGCCAAAGGGGAAAACTCCTCAGGCAAGTGCTGGAGAACACTGAAATGATTGTCCACAACAAGAGGGCTGGCTGACCCTGAGGAGGACTGTGAGTCTCTACTTCGACTGTGGCTCCATTAACAGAGCCTTGGAGACTTGTCTCAGTGATCAGTACTGTGGCCAGTCTTCTTCAATATCTTCATCAGTAACATTGCAGATGGACTGAAGGGTAAGGTTTGCCTGTCTGCAGATGACACCAAGATCTGCAACAGAGTAAATGATCCAGATGGGGTGGGCAGAATGAGAAGAGATCTGCAAAAACTGGCAAAATGGTCTGCAGAGAGGCAACTGGGGTTTAATGCAAAGAAGTGCTAGATCATGTACATAGGGAAGAGAACCCCTGAAGCTACCAATAGGTTGGGAGGGGAGTTGCTGGCAATCACAAGGGAAGAAAGACTTGGACATCTTCATCACAGATGACCTGAAATCATTCAAGCAGACCACTAAAGCAGTAGGTAAGGCTAGAGGGATGTTGGGGTATATTAGTTGGGGTATCATATGTCGTAAGAGGGAGGTATAATCCCTCTTTACAAGGCACTGATTAGGCCCCATCTGGAGTACTGTGTGCAGTACTGGACGAAACATTCAAACATCTTAAAGGTATTAACAAGATGAAAGAGTCTAACATGTTTCAATATAAGAAAAATAGCAGGACAAGAGAACACAGCATGAGATTAGGAGGAGGCCAATTAAGGGGTAATGTGAGGAAGTTCTTTTTCACAGAAAGGGTGGTGGATACATGGAACAGCCTACCTCAGGAAGTGGTGGATATGAATACAGTGCAGGGTTTCAAACAGGCATGGGACAGGCATAAGGGATCAATACAGATGAATATGAATAGATAGGCCATTGACAGAGTAAAGGCCTATGGCACATTCATAAAGTAGAAAAAATGGGCAGACTGGATGGGCCTTGGGGTCCTTATCTGCTGTCAACTTCTGTGTTTCTATGTTCCAGTGTGTTGCGTGACTCCTTCTCATTGGGTACTGCCCCTCATCCAGCCCCTCATCCTGCTGTGTGCCCTGCTCTGACTACATGATTCCCTGTGTGACTGTATGCACTGCAGCCCAGCACACCCAGTTGTGGTTTCTTATACATGCCAGAAACAGTCCTCTACTAGGAGGAGAGACAGACTTACCAAGATTCCTCAGGGAAATAAAATACCTATGTGAGAGTGTGATATTGGGTTGGGCTGTGAAGCCTGTACTTGTCTCCTATGTGGTGCACTGGCCCAGATTCAACAAGGCACAAAGGTCAGGGATGATATATGATTCATATATCATCCCTGATAACTTTTGCTTGTTAAGCCTTGTTGCAGCCCAAAGGGTTAACCCCTTGAGCTGCACCCTGTTAGAATAATTTTAATTCTTCCCCTACTGTTAGACCCAGGTAGTAATAGAGCCCAATGGCTGTTGCCATGGGCCATAAAGAAATGCAGGGGTGGCTGGCATCCAGTATCAGTTTTGGGTTTTCTGTTATTCTGAGTAAACAATATTACCCACCCTCATTCTCTCCTGTCCCTCTCATACACTCTCCTGCCTGATCCCCACACATTCCATAGAAAGCTATGTCACTATTACTCCATTTGTCCCACCCTCCTTGACATCACTTCCTCATCCCCACCTCTTTCTCTTACAACAGAACTTCTTGCCTTATATCATAAATGGTAGTAGTGACACCGACAACCAGCAAGTACTACTTTCATATATGTGATAGAAGAAGTTGTTTCATTTTGATCTACTGGTCAGGTTGAAGTGCAACCAAGAAAGGCAGGAGAGGGTCCAATGAAGTGGAAGGAGGAATTCAGTGTGGACAGAGGAGTAAAATGGAAACTAACAGATTTTTCATTGTTTTGGTATTATTCATTGATTAGTGAAAAAGGGGAATAGACATTTCCTAAAAGAATAGTGTTTGGGAAAAAGTTATCTATGCAATATTGCTAAGGAGAAGGGTGTAAGAGTAGGTGGAGGTGGAAGTATTGATACTGGCATATGTGGGCATCTGGTTGAAGGATAATAGGAGTCAGTATAGCTAGAGTCCATGTGTTGGAAATGTGAAAAGGGGATCCTTTCTTGATGAATATATTCCTCATCTTTACTCAGAATAAAATTTACTCAGAAAAATAAACCTACTCAAATTGTGTCATGATGATAACCATGCCTGTATCCACTGATTCCTGTAACTTCCTCATGTTGTAATAATTTATGTATACAAAAGTTGTCTTTTTTGCTCTTTCTGTATCTAACTAGTACTGTTATCCCAGGTCACCCCTGAAAAAGGGACCTTCGGGGCCCAGTGGGCCTACCCGGTCATCAAAATTTAATAAATAATAAATAAATAGAATAATGGAAAAAACCATAACAGTATACCATCTGTTAATTTTCTTTATGATGCCAGGTGTGCGGTTGGGGATGTAACAATGAAGGGTGGATTGTATTTATAAGCGAGAGAGTGTCCCAGGGGATTTGGACTTAGAGTTGTTGGGGGGTAGAGAACAAGTTTTTTTTTTTTTTTTTTTTTTATTCTCATAATGGTTGGTTAGTTCAGTACATGGGAACAGCATTTTTTTAAATTCTAGTCTTTTATTTTCATTTTCCAGGTTATAATGAAAACAATTTGTATCTGGATGGCTCATTCAGATCAAAGCATTAGATGTGTCCTTGGGTGTAGCAGAAATAGTGACTGGAAAGTTGACATTTTGCAGCAAAAAAATAAAAATAATTAAAATTAAGTCCCCATCTGGAATCAGACCTGAACGAGGACCAGTTATTTATTATTTATTTATTGTATTAATGTTTTTTAACAGTCTAATAAATATTGGATCTGTAATTAAAAAATGGTTGCTGAACTGTGTTACAGTAATGTGTAGTTATTTATGGTTGTTTTAGCCTAACTGTAAAATGTAGTGGCCCTTCAACTTCTAGTGCTAGGTTGGGCCTCAGTGGGAAGAGGATGAGGAGGAGACAGGAGGACCCACCAGTGTAGGAAAGACAGCTTGAAAGGCTAATGGCTACTAGTGGCAACAGAATCCCTTGCCATCATCATTGTCATCATCAGCATGGCATGCCATCTGGGTGCTGTCAACTTGCATACATTTTGGACAGTCTATGTTTTTGAATTGAGTCAGGTTCATTCTCAAAAAGTGAGTCTCTCTACATTCTTCATGGAAAGACATGTTCTTTTGCCATTCACTATTACCCCAGCAGCACTAAAAATTCTCTCTGAATATATATTTTTTTTACTTTATTACCTCCAGTCATGGCCCGTGGAACCTCTCTTGGGCATCCTGTCCCTATCCTGCCCACCTGAGGCTCCCTCAGACTGTGCCTCCTCTCTCTCTCCTCTCCCCACAGCCAGCACCTCCAGTTTAACCAATTCAGGGTGGGTCACCCCTCCTCTTGGGTGCTCTTCTAACTCTGGCTGCAGGTGAGGGCCCTGATGGAGGAACTGGAAGGCCAGTCGAGGTGAACCTGGCAGAGGGTATGGCAGACAGGTGCTGTCACCTGTACCACGGAGCTGGTGTTTTCCCAGTTCTGGTGGTGCCCTCCCTCCTTGCATGGGCACACCTAATGCAACGGAGTATGGCAACCCTGCCTGCATCAGCCACACTGTACAGTGTGCAGCCCATGGACTGCAGCACTCCCGATCTCCACTGGGAGCTGCTGGTGCACTGGGCTATCCCCTGCCCTCCACCCAGGGAGGACAGCAGCCCTGTGGGTGCTAAATCCTCTACCTGCCCCTGAAGACCCCCAGTGACCGAGCTCACTCCCGAACTCAGGTCACCGGCATGGCGTGAGGTGTGGCGTCCAGCGCCTCAACCCTCAGCTCCACAGGGCCGGTATTCTCTCTGAATATGTGCTAGTGGGTGAGCAACTGAGGTATTCAGTTGTGATCTTGGTTAAAGAAGGCCAGATCAATTTCTTTTGTTGCCAGTAAAGTAATGGTTCATCACCTGCAGTGAGATGTACCATCTCCTCCATATAATCCTTAACCATTTTTGCAGCAGGGACTTCTGGTACCACAATAGCCGGTTGAGCCTTCCCAGTTATCTTTATCAGACCAAAGTCTGACAGCATGTCCCATAGCAGTTTGTCATCTTGTGGTCTAGCAGCAGTTCTGGTTGGTGTTTGATGACCCAAACCATCAGCAGTGGTGGTATCAGAAGCAGCAGCAATGGCCGATTATACTCCCTTCCTCCCTTTCCACCAGATTTTGTTCAGAATTTGAATGTTGCCAATTGGGCACTGATGATGTACTACTTTTCTCAACTGTACATGCTAACACTTAACAGTTCACAATAGTACTCCAGGTCTTTAAAGTCATGTGGTCTGAAGAATGTTTCGATTGTATCCTTAAGCCATTTTCTCCTTTGAGAGTCTCATTGTGTGATTTTTTCACCCTCAACCCCAGCCCCTTCTCCACAAGTTCTTAAATACACCTAAACCACTCCCCCTTCTGTGCATCTCCTCCCATTGGCCATCTTGCTCTACACAAATTTAAAGCTGCAGAACACCTCCTAGAGTGCGGTCCTGCCCCACAGAACTACATTTCTAACAGCCCCTTGCCTCACCACTCCCTGCTCTCCCCCATAATAAGGCTGACCATGCTAATTCCCTCCTACTACTTCTGCTGAGAACCCTCCAGGGCTCGCAGCTCATCCACCGCAAGAACCGCTGCCACCAGGTGGTCAGCGCTCCCAAAGCCACCACCAAAGACCACTTGCTCGGACTCCAGACCCAGAGAGGTACGGCAAAGCTGCAAACCAATCGGAGTGTAAGCGCCTTCTTCAGGCTTGCTCCGATTGGTCCTTCACCCCTTCTTATCTTTACTCTGTCTCCTGAGCTAAAAAGGCGCTGTTTTTTTTTTTACTTATGCCTACTAATGTATGCATATTTTGTTAAAATCTGCATGTAAACTGCCTAAAAAAAGTTGTAATACTTGCAAACTGCTCTTACTAGATCGATTATGTGAAACAGCCCTTTCCTTTGCCTCTGTAACTGCCGTCCAGACTTCAGGGTGCCAAGGAAATCGACCCCTTTCATTTGTAAATTAGTTTTGTCACTGGGTAGCTTGACCATTGTCTGGGACCAGTAACAATTGGCTTCACTTTCTCTTCCCTTTCAGCTGAGAACCCTCCAGGGCTCCCAGCTCATCTGCCGCAAGAACTGCGGACACCGGGCAGTCGGCGCTTCCGAAGCTGCCGCCCGAGACCACTTGCTCAAAGTCCAGACCCAGAGAGGTATGGCAAAGCCACAAATTTTACACCTACACACCCATCCCCCTCCCTGATCATTATTATATAGACCGCCTTGCCCCACCCTCCCCTGCCATTGGCTTTCCTATAAATCTGTCCTCCCTTCCTCCCTAGGACACCCACAGACATATAAATTTTGGGCTGCCGCTTCAGGTTCAAGTGTCCCATCCTAACTAACCCACAGCAGTCTCCCCTACCACTTGTCTCAGATCAGATTTGTGACTTCTTATTACTGTACCTAGTCGCTGTGTCATAGTAAATTCTCCTTGCTCCCTAAAAGTGGTTTCAGCACCTACATCCCTTTGCTGACCCTGTGATGTGTAGTCTTAGCTGGTGATACTTCTTAGATCAGGTTTATGACTTCTCATAACTATCTCTAGTCGCTGTGCCATAGAAACATCTCCTTGCTCCTTTCAAGTGGTATTGGCACCTATATCCCTTTTCAGACCTCATGGCGCATAGCCTTACCTGGTGATACCTTGCTCAGATTAAGCCTTTACAACAGTTTCTCTTTCTGACCCCCAGACTTTAACCATGGAACTTGCAATCTGGGTCTACCTATTTACTGCCTTATGCACCCCCCCCATATTAGGGTACACGCCAGATGGAATTTACCCCAAAGAGGACTTGTATCCACTACCACAAGAATGTCTACTCATGGAGTCCCTATACAACTCGTGCTAAGCCCCCAAGTTGTCATACCCACTTTCAGCTGAGTCTCCCACTAGGACAGCCACCAGCATCTCGTTGCCTACCCAAGGAATGTTACCTACTTGACCCAGTATCTGCATCTACTGGTGTCATACAGCTAGGGTCTTAGCATGTGTATCACTAGGACTGAACAGCACAAAGAATAGGTCCTTGCATTCCTACGCCAATACTTCCACTAGCCAAAGAAGGTTTAGTTCTTCCAAATTACCACTTGTTGCCCTGAGGAAAGTTGTACTCCTCCTCTTGCTATGCTCAGGTAATATTAAATTTAACCCTGGTCCTATATAAGCAATTCCTTCACCATCCGAAGTCGCGAAGTATAAAGGTATCAGCTTTATGCATGTTAATGTGTGTAGCCTCTTAAAGAAACTCACCTCAATACAGGCTTGGGCTATCCACAAGGAGCCGGATGTACTTGTCATATCTTAATCCTGGCTTTATCCATCCATGCCAGACAAAGAGGTCAATATCCCCAACTATCTGTTATTCAGCACTGATAGACCAACCAGAGGCAGTGGTGCAGCCATCTATGTTAAGGACAAGTTTACGGTCGCTACCCTCAACACTACATCAATTGACAATGCCTTTGAATGCCTGTCCTTAAAAATCAACATATTTACATCAATGGCCCTCCGTGTCATAGGATGTTATAGACCCCCATCCTAGGGGGTCACAGCTCCTGTCCCATCTATCATCTACTGTGAGTACTGACACAGTGGAAACAATTATACTAGGGGACCTTAACTATGACTGGCTGTCAAGTGCATCTCTTCCACTTAAATCCTTCTGTGACTCTCATGGGCTCACTCTACTAATTAATAAACCTACTCGTGTCAATAAGAAAAACCCTATGAAAAGTACACTATTAGATGTACTTCTACTAAGCAAACCCCATTTCTTTTCCCATGCTGGGATGCTTTCTGCCGATGTTAATGACCATTGCTTTATTGCTGGCATAAGAGTAGTCCCTAAACTAACAGCCTCAGCAAAGTTCTCTACCAAAAGATCAAGACGGAATTTTGACCCGCTTGCAAATATCAATGATCTGAAAGCCTCCCTGCTTTGGCAGACCTTTTATTTAGCCAAATCAGTAGAAACAGCATATGCCATTTTCCACGAAATTGTATCCAGTACTTTTAACACCCACGCACCCTTAGTCAAAACCCGCATAAAGGCTAGAAAGTTCAGTTGGTTTACAGCAGATATCAAGGCAGCACTATTAAAAAGAGACAAGCTCTGGAAGCTAGCACACAAATCCCACACAGCCGAAGACTGGCATCTTTTCAGAACAGCCAGAAACCACTGTACAAAGCTAATTCGGGAAACCAAATCCAACTTCTATCGCTCTGAACTCGACACTGCCTCCAACTGCCCTACCATGTTCTGGTCCACAATAAAAGACATTTCTGGTAATACCACAGGAAACACGCTCCCCTCAAAAATTATTTCTGACAGTGTAACTATCAACAACAATAAAGAGATACTACAAGCCTTCAACAATCACTTTGCTACTGCAGGGCTAGCTTTTGATAACTCACCTGCACACAACCTATGCTCCCAGCTTACCATGCCACCTTCAGAATCTAGTCCCTCAGATGCAATCTTTTCATTCTCTCCTGCCTCACTAAAGGAGGTTGAAGATCTCCTCCTCCAGTTGGACACCAGAAAAAGTGCTGGTGCAGACACCTTCGATACATACTACCTAAAAATTACCTATCATGTTTTGGTCGTACCTATTATGCATCTATTTAATTTGTCCCTTTCTCAAGGGACCCTCCCCAAACTGTGGAAGACCACACGTTATTCCATTGATTAAATCTGGAGACCCTTGTGATCTAAACAACTACAGGCCCATCTCCCTTCTCTTGGTACTATCAAAACTTCCAGAAAAAATCGTGAATGCCCAGCTGAAATCTTTCTTAGATGATACTAACCTGCTAAACCCAATGCAATCTGGTTTCAGAACTGAACATAGCACAATCATGGCCCTGGTCAAAGTGACAAATGACTGGCAGCATAAGCTGGAGAACAAAAAATTTGTCTGTGCTGTTTTTCTAGACCTAAGTAAGGCCTTCAACACTGTTGACCACAGCCTCTTTCTTTCTTCATTAAAAGCTATTGGTCTAGATTCTACCTCCTTGCATTGGTTCCACAACTACCTTTCCGATAGGCACCAAGGTTAAGGCCGAAGGTGAACTCTCCCTCTCAAATCTGTTAAAAAGAGGCATCCAGCAGGGAGCCATCCTGGGGCCCTCCTATTTGCCATCTACATCAACAATATAGACTCAGGCATCAATGAGGTGAAAATTCATCTGTTCGCAGATGATACAGTGATCCACCTAAGCCGTACAGCTCCTAAAACTGCCTGCAGCGACCTGCAAGCTGACTTCAACATACTTTAATATCAGCTCCTTAGTAAAAAAATGCTACTTAATGCCAAAAAGACAAAGGCGATGGGATTTTCACCTATTAACCATGCAGCTTACCCTGCTCTACCCCCCAACACCACCCTCCTAGGAGAAACCCTGGAATTTGTGCCAAAATTCAAATACCTGGGGGTCTGGCTAGACTTCAAACTCTCCTTTGCAGATCACCTGGAGGGTTTGTTAAAAAAACTGAGGCAGAGACTAGGTCTTTTCTTCAGGTTAAACTGCCTACTAACTACAGAGGCCAAGAGACAGCTAGTTCAGTCTACTTTCCTTTCCTAATTGAGTACACCGACTTTATATACAGCCAATGTGCTACTTCATACCTGGGTTAATTGGACATACTTTACCACAGAGCCCTGCGCTTCATCACTGGTCTCCCCTTTTCCACCCATCACTGCTCTTTATATGCGACCGTAGGTTGGACCTCCCTACACTACAGACGAAATAAAAATGCAGCTCTCTGGACATACAGACCTATCACTGGCAAACTTTCGCAGTACATTGTTGATTGCCTGACTCTCAATATGCCTGGAACCTATGCCCTAAGAAGCTGTTCACTGATTTCTCTGAAAGTGCTAAAAGCCCTAACGTGTTTTGGGAGAGCTGCCATAGGATTCATTCTACCATCACTCTGGAATGTGCTACAGAAATCACTGAAACTGAGGACTCCTGTTAGTATTACGGTGTTTAAGTCCTTATACTCAAAATACATTACAGAAGCCTGCAACTGCTTCCAATGATCCTAGCTCTGGAATGTGCTACAGAAATCACTGAGACTGAGGACTCCTGTTAGTCTCACTGTGTTTATGACCTTATACTCAAAATACATTACAGAAGCCTGCAACTGCTTCCAAAGATCATAGCTTACTTACACCCCCTTCCACATTCTCCCTACTTTTCCCATCCTCCTTCCTTCTTGTATCAGTGCATAACTTGTCCCTGAACCACCTACTTATCTACCGCCCTAAATCTCACCCTCCCTTACTCACCTATTCCTTGTATACCCACAGCATCTCATTCCTTCGCTCCTAGTATTATCCCTGTTCCAGACCCCCCCCCACTGGCTGCCCACTTCTCCCGACACATGTTTCCCCCTTGATACGTCTGGGTCTTTTTAAACTGACTATGTATGTCTCTTCGATTGTAACATCCACTTCAACTAATCTCTTTGCTGGACTATAATGCCTTTACCTTACAGGAATACTAAACCATGTATGTTGTTGTATCTCGTATACATTTTTACTGACTTGCTACCCTATTGTTATGTATACCCTTACCGACAGTATTTTACCTGAACCCAAATGTATTTTAACTTATCCTGTCTATTGCAGGCCTACCTGTACTGTTGTACTCTTGCATCTACTGTCTATTTATCTGTATATAAATGCATTATTACTTGACTTGTGTAATGCAGGTCCACCTTGTAAATGAGCTTGCTCAATGGTGTTCGCCTGGATAAATAAAGAATTTGATTGATTGATTGATTGATCGATTAAACCGAGGGTCCAGAAGTGTGGCCAAAATGTAATGTTCTGCTTTGCACATATTTACAATGCACTCGTCAGCCAGGAAGATCTGTATAATTTTTCCAAGAAGTGATGCAGCATTGATGTCATCATTGTCAAAGAACTATGACTTGAGACTCTGCAGTCTCATTCCGATGAGTGAAATTAAGGGTAGGATCTGGCTTAGTCTGACACCATTAGAGCTCACCACTTAGGTAACTTCCTCAAATAGTTTAAGCATACAACAAAGATTTTCCATCACATGCCACTGATTGGGGCTGATATTCACATCTCCTTTCCCAATGCCATGTTGGACTGCATATTGATAGATGGCTTTCTGTTGTTCAGGCATTCTCTGCATCATATAGTAAGTGGAATTCCACCAGATTGGAACTTCCTGCATCATCTGGTTGAGAAGGAGGTTTTCAATTTGAATCTGTCGCAACAATGTTTGGACTTTCACAGAATGGCTAAAGTGGGTGCACTCAGTGCAGGCAGCTGCAATCAAGTTCTGAACAATTCAGTCCTCACTGATAAAGTCTTTTTACCACCAAGTTAATAGTGTGTGCAAAGCATGGCATGTGTGTAAATTTACCATGCCTTACTGTTTTCACAATATTTGAAGCATTGTCAGACACTATAAACCATCGTTGTAAGGACTTTGGAGTCAGCCACTCAACAAACTTTTCTTCAAGACTCTCCAGAAGATGTTCCACTTTGTGGTCTTTTTCAAAACCATAAATACATAAAGCTGCCTGTCTTCAAACAGTGAAAGTCCCTTGCTTTTTGCTGCTGCTGCTGCTGCCACTGCCAGTGCCACTACATGATGATGATGATGATGACGAGAAGGGAGAAAAGTTTACTCAATGGCCAGTCACAGCCATATAGTCAGTTGTCTGACCACTGGTCCACATATCTGTCGTGAAATGAATGTTTTTGCCCACTGGACCTTTCAGAGCATCAGATACACTTTTCCAAAAAGTGTCATACAAGTCTGGGATGGCAACACTGGAGAAATAGGTCTTGCTGGAGACCTGATACTTTGGCACAGCAATTTCCATTAGTGCTTTAAAACCTGGGTTAGCCACAAAGGAAAATGGGAGTAAGTAAGGGACTATCATCTCCCCAATTGCCTTTGTCAATTGTCTTGCCTCAGGCCTGTTGGGATATTTCTGTGACCACTCAAAACAGTCTTTCAAAGAAATGTTATGCCCGCTATGTTTGCTGATATCACCTGATTTTCTGGGCTGCTTTCCTTGACCTTTACCACCATGGAGGGTGGATGTTGTGTCCATGGATGGTATATGCCTCTGGTTGGGCTGTGGTGGTGGACTCAGAGGGGTAAAGAAATGAGATATTGAGGATGCTGTGCTATGACTGGAATGAAGACTTTCAACATCCTACACCTCCATATCAGTTACTTCATCACCTTGGTAAACATCCATTCCTCATCCTCAATTTGTGTGTGCTCCTTTTGTGCTCTTTGATTCTGATAACTGTGAGACTTGTTCATATGCCTTATCATTGTTGATGTTCCCAGTCAAGTACCCACTTTACCGCAACTTAATTTTGTTTTGTATAATTTGCAAACTACATGGCTGCCAGATGATTTATCTTGTGTGAAAAAATCCCACACAATGGATTTCACAGATTTTGTTGCACTGCTGCTTTTGTGGAGGATATGTTCATTACTACCACTGCCACCACCACAGCCACTACTACTTCCACTATCACTTTGAAGTCTTTCCATGTTCATCTGCATGTCTTTTTGATGCACAGCCTTTCTAACTGGTTGAACTGCATCTCTTTCTTCCCCTCACGAAGCCTGTTCTTCTGTCCTCTGTTGTTCCTCTGTTTGTGTGGGTGTCTGACTTTCCTTATGCCCCACTATCATTTATGTTTCTTTAAAACCACTACCATCCTTTCAAGAAGTAGTTTTTGATCTTTTTCTGCCCTTGTATTACTCCTCTTCATCCCGCTCCACAGAGCTACTGCTACTTGACATACTGACTGCTGCCTTATCTACTGCAAACTCAGGATCTGTTCCACTGATTTCCCCCTCTCTCACCTGTCTTCTCCTCCTCATCCTCATCATCATTATCCATCACTCTGTTTACTAAGACTGGCTGCCGCACTATGATGGCCCTTGTGCTCATCCTCTGAGTACCATGATGGGCTACTCCTGCAATGTCCTGCATTTTCTGTACTGTCACTGTTGCCTGGATTGCCTGAGAAGTGCTGCTGTTTTTTTTACCACTCATGGCTGCATCGAGTCAAGCTCTCCCTCCCAGACAGAAAACACTAAAATATGTTTATTTGCACCAAGAAAAAATAAGAAAGACGCTGCCTGTGCCTGCCTTCCTAGTGCCAAAAAAAACCAAAACTAATAAATCTGTGCTGTGGCAACAATGGGGAGCTGTCTGAGTGTCTGGGCTCTGTTACCCCTCCCACACACACAACACAAACTGTTGTCTGCTACAGTGCCTTTCAGAAGGTTGCTGTGTTAAAAATAACTTTTTAGTTTTTATGGGTGGAGTTAATTATCAATTTAAACTTTCAGGTTTCTTTTTCTTTCAGTTCAGTTCACACGCAACCACCACGGTCCATGAGCTCTGCTGTAGTACACTGACTGGGCACCGCCACCCACCACGTGCTTCTGCTGGAGTTTTCCCTTCCTCCTCCTGACTCCCAGTCAAATGCCCTTGCTCCTCTGTCTTAAAAAAACTATTAAATTGCATCAACTTTAGTGCCAATATATTTTTTGGGGGGGTTTAGAGGTTTGCCTCTTACACTGAAGACAGACAGAGTCAGATATTTAAGAGAATCAACAGACTGAGAGCAGTTCACTGCTTGTGTGAGTCTACTGCTCATCTCATTGAGTCACACACCAACTGCCAGAATGAAAACTGGTACTGCGACTTGACTCTAGCTAGCCACCCACATGACTGCCTTCTTTGCTGGCCAACAGGTAGAGTTGTCTCTGCCAGACAGTCTTTTGCAGTCAATTATCCACATGTTTATAAACATTCCAGGTGGGAATCAAGTTGATGTGTGGGGTTGACTGCTGACTGGTCTGTTGTCTGACTCGGAGTCATCAGGTGATCACAAATGAAGGGATCTAGTCCGCACCACCTGACCAGACACTACAACATGAACTATGCAAACTTTAGTTGGCCCAGTTTGCCTATAAATTTAAAATTTATGAATATTGCAGAGATGAAATGGGTGGAACAAAGTTTGCATATTTCATCCTTATGTTCATGCATGGTGGACTAGCATGAACATCGGATGTTCGACCATTCAGGCTGAATGGTCGAACCGAACTTGCAGCCTAATCCTGATATGTTCGTAATATCGTACAGTTTTATTTACCTTAGGATTTTATTTTGTTTTTACGACTTTGTTTTGTATTTAGGTTTTTGTTTGTTATTCAGTAGCCTGTCTGTATTAGCCTCCTATCTTAATCTGTTGTTATGCATCAGTAGATTGTAAATTCCATCCTCTGACCTGTATTGTTTGTCTTCATGTACAAAATTAATCTGACGTGGAACCTATGTAAAGAGCTTTTGGCTCAAAGGTGTTAATCCAAAGATATAAATTAATAAATAAATAAATATGCACTGTAAAAATTGGTGAAATCCATACCCCACTGAAAACAAACTATATTACATCTAATCTGAGCTAACCTAGATAAATACAGTGCAAAAATGGATGGAAGCATGAACCCACAGAAAAAGAGATATTGCACCTCATCTGGGCAAGACAACCTTGGGTAGATATTACTCACAAAATGGTGAATGCTGAATGACTAGCACAGTAGCAGTGCAACTGTTTGCCACTCAGATAAAATGGGTTCATGCCATGGGCCAGGATTTCTGGTGCTGACCGATGAAGAGGGAGTTCTGGTGTTTATCTCGGATGCTTTATGCCTTAGGCAGGATGTCACATTGTTCTGCTGCATCACTGCCACCTGGTGGCCCAGAGGGATGGTGAGTCACGCAGGAAGAAATATGGTGGTCCCTCTGGCATGGCCTTACATTGACATACACCTGCTCACTTGTCGAGTGATGTGGAGGTGTTACACGCCCAGACTAGGTCCACCAGCAGTTTCAAAGGTATGGTGAGGTTCACCCACCCTTCTGACAGCCCTGATAGGTACTGTACCAGGTTGTTCTTCAGGTTCACACACTAGTGAGGGATAAGGGAGGACTTAAGTGGGATATAATAACAGGTTTCCCTTTTTTCTGTAGGGAAACCGTGGTGTAATTTGGTATAATGAAGGAGTATTCATTATGGCAAATACATGCACGGTTTCTGTCATCGTGCACATGTGCCCGACAGAGAGCCTTGCCTCCAAACCAGTCCACTTTTGCTTCCTCACCGAACCGCCACCTAAACAGATACAGAACCACCATGGGAGTAGGTGGTAAGTAGTTAAAATGTGTGTCCCTCGGCAACCCAAAAGAAATAACAAAAAAATTAAAATAAACAAATAAAGGAGACCGCAACTGCGTGCTGTAACCTAAGCGGACTGCAGTTGCACAGCAACTACCTTTTATTTTATATAATTGCTGAGGCAAAAAAAGGGAAACCCAGCAATTATATCAAATAAAATATAGGGTGCTGTGTGTAAACTCGAACTTTACAGACACCCTCAGGGTTAGATGCTTGCACAAACCCCTCGAGCTTCACTCTCAGGGTTTATGTCTGTAAACCAATGATCTAATACATAATAAATAAATAAATAAAAATAAATGCAGCATCTAACCCCTCGGGTGTATGTAAAAGTCTCATTACACACAATACCCCATACTTTATTCTATATATCATATAGTGTAAACCTCATGCAGATGAAATTGAGCCACCCCCACACCACAGTAGGGCCCTGCCAAATCCTCCTGCACCTCACCAGCTCCTCCCCCCAGGCCTTGACCATCGAATGCAGATTCTCCTCAAGGTTTGGATAACTGTGGGAGTCCCTTACACAGGTGGCAATCTGTGGGCTATGGACAAGGGCTTGGAGAGGTTGTTGAGCAGAGGCTTGTGTTGGGACTCTTGGTGGACTCCTAATGCAGGCAGAAGGGCTTGAGCAGGTGGAAGGATGACTTGGAAGCTATTAGGGACTAATAGTGGTGTGAAAAGAAAGTACAGTAGAACCCCATTTATCTAAACCCCTTGGGGGACATCTGACTAGGTCAAATAAACAAGAGATCGTATAAACTTGAGTATTACTAAAATGAATGCAAGTGAATGGCAAGTGAGTGGTACAGATACACAGAGATGATCGGGGCTAGATAAATTAAAAGAACTGCATTTTATTTAGACAAATTAAAATGTTTCAGAAAGAATAGAGTAATACTGTGTATTACTGAAAGTAATCAGTTAGAGGTGTTTGTTTCAAGCTGTCATACGACTTTCGGCAGGCTCTCTGCTGCATAGCTCTCAGCAGCATGACCTGCACTGGATCGGAATCAGGCTGACTTTCCATGTAAAGAATACATTTGCTAAACAGATTGACTGCCTCTGAATATGTTGGCAGCACGGGGGTCACTGTTTTCTTAGTCTTCCTCATCAGTACCTTCTGCCTCTGTGCTTTCCTCCTTCTGCACCAATTCAATGATCGTTTCATCATAAAGTTGTCTGTGTCCGAAGTCCCCCGCATCTCAATTCTCCCATTCTTCTTTTGCATCTTTGGATACTGAGTTAGGCAGCAAAGCAGAAAGTTTGTGTAGGTCATCATCATCACAGTCTGTAGGGGGCAAAAGATTAGGCTGGTCAGGGCAGGATTGTGTATCATCTCAGGATGTTCAAATCCCACCTTTGATCCATGTCTCACATATGGTTTCTTGCTGCACCAAGTCCCAAGCCTCTGCACACATATAAACAACATCCTTAAGTGACAGTGCATGTATTATGTCACTTATAGGCAACTGTTGGTTTGCCATTGACAATACAGAATGGAGCAGTTATTTTCTGTACCGCCGCTTAAAAATATCTAAGTTGCCCTGATTATAGGGTTGCAGTTTGCTTGTGGTGTTTGTGGGGATGAACATACATTTTATAAAACCATCCCTCATCCTCACATCGGTGAGTTCTGGATGAGTGGGTGAGTTATCCAGAAGCAGAATGGCACATAAGGGCAGTCCTTTGCTCCATAGATGGCTCTTAACCAGGGTACTAACTGCTCTTTGAACTACCTGGTGAATATGGTGCTGTCCATCCAGACATTGTGTTGTGCCTCATAATGTACTGGTAGGGCAGTCATACTGACATGCTTAAAACAACAAGGCTGGCGAGACTTGCCCAACAGAACCAGCTTAAGTTTATGTGCCCCGGTAACATTAACACACCCCAGGATGGTGACCCAGTGTATTGTTTTTTTGAAACTGGGAGCCTCTCTTCTTCTGT
Organism: Neoceratodus forsteri; assembly: GCA_016271365.2. NCBI lineage: Eukaryota > Metazoa > Chordata > Ceratodontiformes > Ceratodontidae > Neoceratodus > Neoceratodus forsteri. The sequence continues at coordinate 1,176,695,129 of CM057449.1, read as the reverse complement.
TTCGCCCCCTGTGTGCCAGTGTATGATCTGGCAAGCAGCGCCAGAAATGCCTGGTCTCATCCATTTTATAAATTTGGTCTGGGACGAGACCCGTGGCTTCAACAACATCCAAAATGTCTTCAATAAATGGCAAGATCTTCTGCTCAGCAATGTTGTACCACTCACCACAGAGCCACAGTTGGTGAATTCCATGCTGCCGCTTAAAGCGTGTTAGCCATCCTTCACTGGCAGCAAAGGGGACAGTGTTGCCGAGGTGAATATGAACATCAGTGCCTTTACTTTTAGAAGAGGACCAGAATGTGGGGTCCCCTTCTCACACTCTTGACAGAACCACAAATACAAAGCAGAGTCCTTCTGCTCATCCTTGCAGTACTGCAAATTCTTACACTCTTCAGCACCTGATGCCATCTCCATTGTCAGCCAAAGTCACAGGGTTTTTCCTTGGCAGACTTTATATCACTTATGCTGAATTTACCCACCCCATATTCACCTGGAAGAATTGCTACCCTTTCACTGTTCTCGAGGCACTCCATGATGTGGAGTTTCTGAGAAACATTAAGGACTACTCGCTTTCTTTTGCCTGCCATCTCTGAAAACGTTCCAGTACAAGGTGAGGTTCAATGTTTGAATGTGTTAATTGATGTGCTTAAGTGTTGTAGTTGAGACTCATTGGTAATCAATGCCAGGTGCGAAGACTGTTAATTGAAGTACTGTAACTAAAAGGAAGGGGAACCAGCAGATCACACTTGTTCAGTGTGGGAGACAAGCAATCATCCATTAGACAGGTATGTCAGATGAATGGGGGTCAGATAAGTGGGGTTGGATTGTATGAAACAAGCATTTGTCAATGCTGAAAGTTCATGGCTGGTATTGCTGTTGTACTGGGTCTTACTTGTACACATTTTTAAAATATATTTACCAAGAATTGAGCAGATGAGATGCAATATCTCATTTTCAGTGGTGTCTTACCCTGACACATTGTTGGATTGTAATTACCTAGCATAGGCAGCTGAGAGGTGATATTGTACTTTTAAGTAGACTCCCACATTTTTACCCCAAATGTCTCCAACAGTCTTTTTTATGACCTGGCATTATGATCATCACAGGTGAAAGTTTTAAAATCCCATCTGAATGGTGATTTCGCTGTGCCACTGTGGAAACACGTTTTGAAGGGGATTTGAAAAATGACACCTGCCATGATCATTTCCCCATAACTTAGTTTTTCACTTTTTTGGCCCCAATTTTCAACATAATCTTTATATGACCACTCTTTCTGAGCATGACAGATGTCATTTTTAAAACAATGGCTGAAAAGTAATTTTGCACCAAAAGTGTTAAAACACATTTTGGACAGGATCTGAGAAATGACAGCTGTCACATTGATGAGGTGATGTGAAAAAAATTACTATGTTAAAAGTTGGGTTCAAAATATTGAAAATTACCAGTTATGAGCATGTGTGAAAGTACCTAATGGATTTAAGACTTTTTTTTACTGCATATTTTTGCCCACTCGCCGGCCTGGTCTCAGTGGTGGTGTACCACCAATTCGTAGCGCCCATCTCCTCTTAACAGGGATCATGCTGCATGGTCTTTGTTTTTTTGTATGTGGTTGTGTAGATTGCTACATGATCCCTAATCCCACCCCAGAGGATGCCAGTATGAAGACCAAAATCCAGGCAGGGAGTCATGCTGAGACACATCTTCCGCCAAGCTCCTAACAGCATCCTTTCCCTCCCGACACCATCTGCTAGTTGGAGCAGCACCCCACCCTCCCCAGAAGAAGACAGCTACCTTACAGTGGATCGATCCAACTGCTTCTTCTCCCTCAGCTGAACCCCAATGACCCAGGCCCATTCTTGAACCTAGGTTGCTGGTGTAGTGTGAGGCATGGAGTCTAGCACCTCAACCTTCAGAACCACTGGCCAGGATTTAGGATTTTGTAGTTCTGAGCTTTGGACAGGATCGAGACAAATTCTTTGGTCCTTGGAAAAATTAGATTCACGATTCATTTTTGCATCTCATCCACCTAATTTCATCTCATTTAATAAAAGTACAGCTCTCCAGAGTTTGATAATCTCAATCAGAAATTGAATCAAACCACTGAACATTTTGATAATAAAACAAGAGTTTACAAACAGAAAAAGTAGCTGAAGGATCAAATGGATTAGCAAATGGATACATTTTTAACTAGAAATAATATCAGTGCCAGCAACAATCCCAACAACATCAACCTCATTCTATTTTAAAAGCTCAGTCTGTAGCCCAAGAGAGACAAGACCTACCAAATAACACTGCTGGGAGTGAATCAGAAGCTGACTCCTCTATTTTATTTAGATGACACCCTGTCATTGGATTTAAACTCCCCCCACAACAATTACCAAGATGCAGTCCATGGATCATGTTCCAGGAGTTAGAATAACAAGGTGCACCAGGTGCACAAGGCATGGCAGCAGAGGTCATGGTGGGCATGGATACAGGGCATGAAAGAACAAGAAGCCCCAGAGGAGAGAGAGTTCAACTGGAGCAAGTATTAGTAACCGAATTAATTGTTATTAATGTCTCTTACCAGTCCCTTACAGATAGTCAAATAACAGTATGAAATAAGGGCCCAAAGTTTGTGCCTGTGCACAGTTTGGATCACTTTTACATTCTAATCAAACTACAAAAATGAATCCAGACTTTGAATCTTACTGTAAGTGCATCTGCTCAAACACAAACATAATGGGTTCTATAGCTGCTTCCATGGTCAGTGATGTCACTGCCACAACTGGAGACTTATCTCTCATGCTCCATCTTTGGATACTACCATCTCTGACAATTTGGAGGCCCATCAGCTTTTTTGTCCCAGATCCAGTTATATCCATGTGATGAATACTGCTGTGGGTGTTTTTTTGAAGGCCTGTGAACAGGATCTGACAGCATTTTCAGCAGCTGACTACAAGCTGAATTATGTTAATCTGAGTAACTCAGTGACAAAAGCGTTTGATGAACTTGAACTCTGTACGGACCTCTCTATTATTATCAGGGCAGCAGACAAGGGGGAGGGATAGTACTGATGGACACATATTTAGAATATGGAGGAAATAAGGTGGCAATTGGCCAGTGACAGACATTATTGCCCTTTTATTGACAGACCTAACAATAAGCCATCAGTCCACCATGAATGCATTTCTGTCAGCTGCATATCTTCAAGAGTACATTGACAAGAGCATTGAGGATTATCATACCAGAGAACATCTTATACAACAAACAATATATGTGTTCTGAGGGTACTCAGATGTTTGGAGGTTCCCCTGGTCATTCAATCATGTCAGGCATCGGCTCTCTTACAGAGCCACTGTTGGTATATGTGGACCACTTTATAAAACTGTTTGTCAGTACACTCAGATTATATTTGTGGAACACTACAGAGGTGTTGCCACTAACTGGAGAACCTCCACGTTGAGGGTAGGGAACTTTTGGTCATCCTGCATGTGTAGGCCCTCTACAACAACATACCTCATGGTTAGAATCTTAATGCCTTGCACACCTTTTTGGAATGTAGACTGCAGGCACTCTTCCTCCCACAGCATTTTTGGTGGAGCTTTCTAGATATCTTCTCAAATGTAAAATATTTTGGTTTATGGGATATTTTTCCTTCAAATCAGGGTTTCCTTCAGATCAGTGGCACTGTAATGGGGCTACCTTTGCACTCAAGTTTGCCAATCTCAACATGGGTTTATGGGAGGAACATGTCATCTATAATGAAGATGTTATCTATTTCTTCCCTCCTATTTACATATGGCAGAGGTATATAAATGACATTTTGATGGTGTGGAGGAGAGTGGTTAAAGAGCTTTCTCAATTTATTGACTTCTTAGAGGCCAAAATGAATGATTTGATACCTTTTAGTGGACCAAGAAGAGAGTCATCGAATGTTTAAACCTTCAAACTTACACAGAGTTCTTCATCAGAAAAATGGCAGTTATACAAAGAAATCTTTTTAAGTAAATGAGGCAGAATTAGTATGAAACAGAAACAGAAAACGGAGATAAGAAGCCAGTCTTTGAAACCCTAGTAGGTTATAAATCTACTCCTATTGGGATGGAATGGAAGCTCCATAAATTGTCAGCTCCTAACTGCCTTCTTGAAACTAAACACCAGACTGTGTGTGTATATGTGTGTGTGTGTGTGTGTGTGCGCGCGTGTGTGTGTGAGAGAGAGAGAGCTCAGCACCGAGAACCAGACCCTCTGTGTGTATGAAAAAAAAGAAAAACCAAAACAAACATATTAATTGATATATCTATATATATCTTAGAGTCATGTTAATATATAAAGGCACATTAAAACTATTATAACAAATGCAACACATGTCCATGTGCTATTCCAGAGACAATAAAAAGGCAGTTGCAGTTTAAATTGTGTAATGGGTCATGAAAGTAAGGTCCACATTCATTCCATCATTACATGTGTTGAGAAGAAAAATAAATCTGACCTCATACAAGTACCATTCTTGTGTATTTCTGAAATGTTCTTTGAGAACCAGGACAGAGAGGTCATAGATAGAGTGATCAGACTGGGAGAAATGTCACACTGTTTTTACAGTATTTTTCATTTTAATGTCATGCCTGTGAGAGTTAATTTGGGTTCTAAGGGGTCATTCAGTTTCCCCTACATAACCTGTATGTGGACATTTCTTGCATTGGATGTAGTAAACAACATTCTGAGACACGCAAGTATAATTCCCCTCTATCATAGAGGCCAGTAATTATCTTAGATTGCAGTAACTAGTAGTGAGGTAAGCATTTCTTTCTTGGATTTCGCCATTTAAAAAAATAATATGAGGGGAATATATACCAAGTTTATTTTATTTATTTATTTATTTATTTATTAATTTAGTAATTCGAGAAAAACTTTTGAGCGTAAGCTCTTTTATAAAGGTTCCACATCATAGATTGCAAAAACAAAGTACAATAGGAGAAAGCAAAAGGTACATCACAATGAACTATACAGCTTGGATTCAGAACTTACAGAATAACTCAAAACATAGGTATAAATTAAAATAACAAGAAAAACACTTTATGAGTGTGGGAGTGGGGAGAATAAGCAGCCACAAAGTGCCTTGTCAGTAGTTCAGAGGGACGGGGACAGCTGGCAGTGGGGTGAAGAAAGGAGGTACAAGAGAGAGGTAGGTACTGCAGTGGAGGTGAAGGGTGGAGGAAGAAGGGCGATAAGGTATAGAAAGAAATGGGGGGGTGAGGGGAGGCTGAACAGAGAAGACATGCTAGAGTAAATGGTGGTGTGCGAGATGGCATGGTCATGCAACTTGCATTAGTAGTGACTGTTAGGGAAACTCATGGGACTGGGAGTTGGGGGAGGGGGAAGGTGGGGTGGTGGGTGCTGAAGGAGCATGATGCAAACTGATTGCTGAGGCAAGTCATGAGAAGGGACAGAGGGAGGGAGTACCTGAGGATTGCCTAGTGCTTGCTGGGGGGCAGAGAGAGCAGGCGTGGCTGGACTTAGGGGCAGATGTACTTAGAGAGTGTTATTAGGTGCTGTTTGAGGTCAGTGTTTTGAATTGGGCCAGACAATTATTCCAGAAACTAACTGACCAGAATACCTTCCCCATGCTAGCTTGTGCAATCCCTGTCACACCATCAATAATATTCTGACCAGTCAGCTCCTGCGTGTTTACAGGAACTGTAATCTACAGCAAGATTTTGAACATCACTCAGCTGATCTAATGACTCATTTTCAAATTAGGGGGTATTCTGGTTCCTGCATACAAAAAGTCATTGATTGTGCTAAAGGGACTGATAAACAGAAACTGGTAACAATCAGGGTGCAGATGCAGAGTGTTAGTCAGAAGAGGCGTATATTTGCTACCACTTTCAATATGTGACCTAGGGAGGGTGAAAACAATGTGAAGAAGAATTGGGATATTCTTTCAACTGGGCCATGTTGGAAGAATGAGTGGAATATTTTCTTCTTATGGCGTTTAAGCATTCACTTAGTCAAGTGCAGGCTCACCCATAGCATAGAGTCACTCTCCCAGAAAAACACCTTGCTATCCTCCCCCCTTCTAGGTTGTGACATATGCGGTACATGTAAATATTGTGAGGCTGTCACTTAGTCCAAAACGTTTACTTTTCCAGCCCCAAATGAGATTTTTAATGTCAGTAGATTTATCAATTGTGCCATGACTCACATCGTGTATCTAGCAAGTTGTTCCTGTCCTAGTTTTTTATGTTGGCTGCACTAAGAGTAAATTTAAAGAGAGGGTAGGGGACCATCTAAGGGCCATTACTAATAGGATTATACAATAGAGTATGCCATGACTGCCCATGTTCTTAAGGCAGCAGATCCTTCAGCATGCATTTGGAAATTTATGGAAACAGAAAAAGCTTATGTTGGCCTAGGGGTGGTGATTTTGTCAAAGTTCTGTCTCATAGGGAGAGCTCTTGGGAGTTTTAAATTTGGAGCTGCCACAAAGTTGGGGTTGAGAGACAAAACTGAACATTCCTATTTCTGTGAATATCATTGATGCTGATGAAAATGTCTATGCCTATAAGTGGGATGAGACTTCATAACATTGTAATTGAATCAATTTTATTTTTTCTGCCTCCCATACAGAGTATGACAAGGATAAGAACAATGGTGCTACACTAATTGGCATCCATGTTTAGCAGCAATTGTCAGTTTTTAACTTTTTCCATCACTTTTTCTTTTTTAATTCTCTCGGTCCCCTAATGTATGTGCATTTAATTTCATTGTTATAAATAGAGTGGCACTAGGGAATGAGAGTATACTATTTACAAAGCGTTTGGTGAGAAATGTTGGGATGTTTGTGGAGTGGTTTGGCTGCTATGTTGCACCTATACTGGTATAAAACAGTTTTGCTTTGTTGTCAGCCTGTTATGTCTTAATTGCCTGAGACAGGCTCCTGGCTCATTCCGCTTTTGTCCTCGACCTTAATTGATGTGTGTGTCTGTGAGGTATGTCATCCCATTTAAATAGCCCGCACTGAAGCCCCAGTTATTTAGGTCGCTCATCCCCTTCCCCCTTAAATGCTGCTTATACACTTTATTTTACACAAATGACTTTCTTTACTGGCATTTTTTTATTGATTTATGTGGCCTGGCTCTGAATTTTATTTTCCCTTTTTCTGGTCTTGTATGGGGAGACATAGTGGTCTCTCTTTTCTCTAAATGCTGGTCAAACTTATGGGAAGGGTGGGAAATCCTATGCCCTGCTGAATAGCACTCCATCTTAACTTGACTTTGCTGTGCTGGTTTCCCTTCCTCCAGCTCCTAATATGTAGCCCCATGTGTTCCACATTGCTTAATTACACTGCAAGTGGCACTGCTCCAAAGTGCAGTCTTAGTCACCATAACAATGGGTTTTAAGATCTGCACACATACTGCAGCTCCCATCTGATTGGATTTCCGTACTGTAAAGAATTATCAGTAAGTTCAGTGCTTCTGCTTTACTATAAAATGAACCAACATTCTATGAAAATCAATTCTGTTTTGAAATGCAGGCTCTCCCTAGCTGTGTTTTACCTTTAGATCTTTGGGACCACTTCTCAATTTCTGTATACAGCAGCTGTAACTGCTATGCTCAGATCCCACCATCAGCCCCTCTGACTGCAGCTGGGGCTGTAGGTTCCAGCTTGGGGGGGGGTAAAAGTGGGAAGGACAGGGATTTAACTGCCTCAAGCCTGGCATGGTACTATCATCTCCAATGACTGGGCAGACAATCAGTCATCAACAATTGGACTTCCTTATTCCTGGCCTGGTGCTTATACAGGCAGGGCAACTGCTGAAGTCCAGTCTTACCCTGTGTTTCCCAAGGGACTCTGCTGAGCATTGAACTCTGCTCAATAAGGTTTATTCTGCTGAGCCTTGAACTGTGTTCAGTAAGGCTCATTGTGTTGTGCCTGACAGTCCAATCTCCTGTGTCAGCACATATCAAGACATTGTCAATTGGATAAAATGGCCAGTGATTGTATGGGGAGTATGGATTGATGTGATTTAAGGGCAGATGTCTCTATCAGTCTTTAAATCATTAGCTACTACTTAGCAGGTTCTCTGCCTGAAGGTTATGCAGGTGGCTTGGGATCCATGCCCTGCCTCCATGCAGTTCAGTGGTTCTTTATTTTGCTCCCTCAGCTACAAAGAAGAGATGTGCTCTGATGTTGCTTACAGCAACTAGGAGGAATGTCCAGGGTACTGCTGTCCTCCCCACCACAGTTTCACTTGTGGGGGTGTTTGGATCCCAATTCAAGCTATTTTAATAGCTGATAAATTGATTGGTTACATTGAATATTTGGTTGAAGGTGCTTAGCCCCTTCCTTCCACTTATTGAACTGGTGAGATACTGCACTATCCCAGTGCAAACTGTTGGAGGGCATCTGTAATGTGGCTTTGGATATGTGCTATGATAATCCTAATGACTAGGGATGGAGAGTGTCACCCAGCAACTATGAGGGGTGAGGGATGGAAGGGAGGGCTTTTGGGTACTCAGTTGTTTGTCCATGTTTTCTGTTTTCTTATCACCACTGAGGGTAGTTCTGGGGGAGTTTTACAGGGGTTCAGAACTGCAAGATGGGCAGAAGGTCTTTATGGGGATTGGGGGGTGGGAGATGGGATAATGGGCCCTGGGATTTTTTTAGTGCAATGCCCCTGGACATTCTTTGTTTCTACTACTGTTCCAAAACTTGTCACTTTCAAAAAATATTGTTTCATTAAGTGTGCTATTTCAGCAATATTATAGGTTACAATTTTCATACCAAGTGGTGATGGCAGGTGAACGTTTAAGAATTAGGTTTCGGAATGTTAAAGGGCTGAAGTTCCATGTAAAGAGGAGGGAGGTCCTGGGGAAGATTATTTTTTTTTATTTACTGTACTTTATACCTCCCTGGCTACTGGCTGACCCCATCTGTCTGCTTCCTCCAACTAGCCCCATCACCTGCCTACTCTGGGACTTACCTGCTGCCCCAAAATGCACCCTTGCTTATCCCCAAGTGCAGGGATGTTGGGGGGGAGAGAGCTTGCCCCTGAATGGAGACAAGGACTGATTTAGGGACAGAGTGCCTCAGTTGGTGGTGTGGGGCCTGTGATGTGGGAGTGGATGTCCTCCAGCACAGTCTAGTGTTTTTTAATTTTTCATCATAAAACCCCTGGGATGCTGAGGAAGCTATGCAATGCAAGGGAATGCAGTGACATTCCTCATGTTAGAGCATGCCAACATCCCCCTTCCAAGCCTGTTGTCTCCTATGCACTGCTCCCTGTGGTCACCCAGGAGGTGATAGAACAGCAGCAGCTTGAACATCCACCCTTCCTGAGGTGCAAAGCTTATCCCATCTACCCTGGCTGACTTCCAGTGACCCAGGTTCATTCCCAAACCTGGGTCATCTGCATTGCAGGCAGTGGTGCTAGCACTGTGCCAGTGGGCTGCCCCCCCGGAGAAGACTAAATCCATGAAAACAGACATGATCTGTCTCCAGGGGACTCACATGGTAGAAAAAGAGTGGGAACACATAAAGAAAAACTGGTATGGGGAGCGATGTTTCTTTTGTAAGGCTCAGGATACTGCTATCTGGCTCCAACCTTGTTTTCCTGGAGTGGTGACTAAGGTGGGCATTGATGAGGAGGGTAGATACACCCTGGTGCAGGTGATGCTCAATACTGGCAAAAGAGTTTTGTACTATAGGTTTGATTTTTGGCCCAAATAAAGAATGCCCAGAATTCTTCATCAGATTATCAGTACAAATGGCAGATGTTGAGGATCTGCGGATCCTCTGTGGAGACTTCAACTGTGTCAAGGGCACTGTGTTGGATAGATCCTCAACAAATGTGGCCCCTGTCTTGAGGAATGCCAAAGCCCTACAGCACCTAATGGCAGATCACACTTTGGTTGATGCATGGAGACATTTCTCCCCAACAGGCAGATAATACACATATAATTCCTATTCTGCCACTAGAGATGCAGCGAAGTTAAATTCTGCCAGTGAAGTGATCACGAAGTGAGTCACTTTGCGTTACCATTCCACTATACGAAGTGCCCATTTAAAACCCTCACTTCACCACTTTGCTTTGTAATTATGACTTTGTGTTGCTCATTCTGCCTTACTTCACTTTAAGGTGGAGTGAGAATTCACAGGCAACCCACAAACATCACATGGCTTACACAGCGTAGAGCACATGCTTCAGGCAGGCAGTGACTCATGCTTGAAAGAAAGTTTCACTTTCGCCTTGTAGTAGGAGAAAGAGGTTGTGTGTAGAGATGCAGTGAAGTTAAATTCTGCCAGTAAAGTAGATGCAAAGTAGACCACTTCGCATTACTTCATGGCTACACTAAGTGCCCATTGAAAGTGCTACTTCACCACTTCATCTTGTGATGGTGGTGATAATGACTTTGCCTTGCTCACTCTGCCTTTAATGGCGGAGTGAGAATTTACAGGCAGCCCACACATATCACATGGCTTACACAGTCTAGGTCACATTCTTCAGGCAGGCTGGGAGTGAATCATGCTTGAAAGAGAGTATCACTGCAGCAGCAGCCCCATTGATCCAACAGCACCTGGCTCCCCACCTGTGCCTGGCCCTTCCCACACCTCATTAGTGTGGAAGTTCTTTACTATACTGCCTGGGGACAGCAGTGTAGTGAAATGCAATCTGTGTGGTGTGGAGGTGTGCCATGGCCGCAAAGGAACTCACCATGGCACAGGTGGTCAGCGCATCCACCTGTACAACCACCACTGTGTACAGTGGCAGGCCAAGTTTTCAGAACAGGGCAGTAATGCACCTGCTGGCCCTGCTGGGGAAGAGGAGGCAGCATGGCATCCACCTGCGTATCGTGGTGTGAAGCGGGGTAGGGCCATGGATCAAGTGACTGCTCCACCACCACAACCTGCAGCAGGTGATGGTGGCAACCCTGTCCAACTACCTGCCACACAGGCTGATTTGGGCCTGATGTGGTATGAGTTGGATGCTGTTAACCACTGTCTTGACAAGGTTGAGCAGCAGCTGGAGTGAATTGAGGGGCAACAGCTACAAATTATGGGGATGCTTCAACTGTTGCTGTCTCATCAGAATGTTGACCATTAGTTTTATTTTGTCCTTGCACCCACCACCCCGTGTGTGTAAAATAGTTCCTGATGTTGCCCCTGATCAGTCAACCATCTATCTTCAAATTTTGGGCCCTTCCTTATGCGCATCTCTTTTTCTGGCTAATGCTACCCTCTTGTACATTGTTGATTCCCTTTCCGTACTTGATATTTTCTATCATGCCCCCTTCCAGTCATCATCATCATCATCATCAACAGGAACCACTACATCACAACTTTTCTGAGAAGTGGAGGATTTAACACCAACAGACTGAGCCACCTTAACTTTCTTTTTTTCCGGTTCCCAATCAGCGTATCATCAGAACTGAAAAAAAAAATTTAACTGCTGTGATTCGTGAATAACGTAATTTGTCTCGTGATGAGTGACTGGTGTGACATGACTAATGAACTGAACACAAATACCCATGGCTGTACTTCCCTGACCTGTACCACCCCAAATGCCCTGACTTGAAAATACATATTAATGAGAATAATGGTCAAGCCGAGATACTACAAAACAGGGTTACATGCAACTTACAACCCAAAAACTTAAAAGTTTTGTAATTCGTGAATCATCATGACCATGAAGATGAAGAACATGATTTGTATCATGAGTGACTCATGATGATTGCCCTGACTTAAAAATGCTCATTAATGAATACAATGTTCATGCCGAGATATGCACCACACGGTATTCTAAAGGGAAGCCAAACAAACAGCTGTGACTTAAGTTACAAATGGACATTGGATCCTAAAGAGATGCAAATGGACAGACAGATTAAGATTGTGCTGCACACTCAAGAGATGCAAACGCAAAGGCACAACAACACCCTTAGTGCTCACAAGTCACAAATCCAAATCTGGAAAAGAATACTTTTTGCCAATTGGGGGGGGGCGGCAGTGAACTGCAGTAACAGTCTGCTACCAAGATACCACAAAGCAATACAAAATAACGCAGGTGCATTGAGTAGCAGGTTCACAGTGCTGCAATTACTATACAGCACAATAAAATGTGTCTGATTTGATGGTATGCATGGCATGCACACACTACAGGTAATGCGCAGCAAATTGAAACATCCATACTATAACTAAATCTTTCAAACAACCTGAAATTATGCATTGCACCACAACAATCAGCAAAAAAAATGTCAAAAATTACTGAAAATATTACTGTGTGTACATTAACACAGTTATACAAGAAAAATATTATCAAAACAGAAAGACTGCCTTTCTCCCAGTTTATCTACCTCCTTCCACCACAGATACACCCTCCCCCAAGTACACTTCAAGTGTCTGTCACTACACAGACTGAATGTTCTAAATTAACATTCAAAATCCACACACAAGCAAACGTGATGATATGAGCACAGGAGGGTTTTCTACAATCGATGTACTAAATTTTTGAGCAAAACAAATGATGCAAAAAGGTTTTTTGAATGGCTTTCAGAGGGTTTGAATCTCAGAGCTCTGAGATCAAACTGTCTCTAGTTTCCACTACACACACACTACACAGAAATGAGGTGGTGCACAACAATTTAAAGCCCATGTGACCTGAAAACCCATAAATCACTGAAAAATTCACCTTTGGAGCTCACCAACAAGGCAAAGTGATACGAAGTACATTTCTTTCAGTGTACTTTGCATTAAAATTGTTTTAAAAGTGACTGGGGAAAGATGGAGTAATGCAAAGTCATTGTTTCCAATGGACTTTGCCTTCCTCATTATGACGTGTTGCGGATTACTTCACAGATTCCTCCTTAATTCACGAATTGCTTCACGTAGCGGATTTTGGCCACTTCGACCACCACTATCTGCCACCAACTATGTCAGGATGATTGCCATCTTGATTTGTCAGACACATCACTCTGTGGTCCAAGGCATGATTACAATTAAGGTCCCCACTTGTAACAAATCTTGGAAACATGATCTCATACTACTTAAAAAACACTGATTTTTGTCAACTCACATAAAGGGACATAGCAGGTAATCTCTCTGGGATGACAGGAGAGTGAACATCTCTGCCACCACTAGGTGCTAAGCTCCAAAAGCTATGTTTACAGGGATTATCATTTCCTACTGTAGCCACAAAAAAATGGTCGAGGATCAAACCATTTTCTGATTTAGATAAGCAAATCTCAACAACTGAAAAGGAGCACTTGGCCAGGCCAATCACTTGGGCTTACCAGAAATAGCAAGAACTAAAGTGGGATAATGATTGACTTTCCAGCACCAAGATATAGAGCATAATCCTTATGACCCAAGCAACAAATTACTTTGAAGAGGATACAGTGGGGTAGTGGTTGGCTTGGCAGCTACACCACAGAGAGAGTGCTAAAAATGCCATGTGGCTCAGATCTGGTAATGGGGAATATAGCACTCTAATGCAAATACTGGCAAGGGCTTTAGGACTGTTATATTAAGATTTATAAAATTGGTCTAGGATTTCAAGAAATCTAATAAGCTATTAACCATGTATTGCAAGTGTCTTATGCACAGCTAATAACAAAACCAGCAGCAAGCATCCTTAACATCTAGAAGGCCTATTGGATCAATGCTTTTTGGCTCAGAATTCTCAATTAGAATTTTCAGTTTTTGAAAGCAGCCATTTTTTCTCCTCCGTAAACAACAGCTACATTTTTCGACATAGTCCACTCACTCAAAACGATCCAACAAGCGAAAACAAACACATTTATTTACATAAAATCAGTAACCCCTGACTTTTTCTGTGAATTCTATTTATTTGATATATTTTTTATAACAGAAATCAACAACTGGCAGGTGACTGACTGCCCCAAACCATTGGCTGATAGCTGGCTCGCTGCAAGACAAAATAAAGTATAGACTGTCACATTTATGATTTTTTTAAAATCGAAAACCCATTTTATAATAAGTAACTAGCATCCCCTCTCTGACAACTGTTGAGGGACATTTGAGCTTGCATTCATACTGGAGCTCATGATCCCTGTTCCCCCACAGTAGTGAAAGGTTGCCTTTCTAAGCAGCCCTCCCAGAGCAGTTGATATTCTTCCAATAACTTGCCTTGTTGTCAGACTGGCACAAAACCTTGCTGTCTGTCCCATTCTAGTGGCACGATTGCTGTCTTAACAACTCCCATTTTTGCTCATTTAGAAAACAAATCTGTTTCTTCAGCTTTTGCTCCAAATCCACACTCTCTCACAGTCCTCCAGTGTTGACCTCCATTTGATTTTCTGACCAATCAAACAATGAGGACATCTCTTCAAAGTCTCAATAATGCTGATACCCTGTTCTGATATTTGTCCTCCTGGTTCCCACTTAACACAGTCTTTTTTCATGCAGCCATTGTCTCAACTTCCCCAAGCTCCAAACAAAAAACAAACAAAGAAAAACCATGTTTACAACAAAAAATGCTGCTAGCTCTCTCTTACTACTTGCAGTGAGTTAATAAGAGGTATGTGACTGTGGGGAGTGGGGGCTGCTAAGAGTCACATGTCTTCAACATAAAAAAAACTACAGCTACAGTGGCCACAACAGACTAAAAAGTCTAAGACAAAAAAAAGCCTCAAGTTGATGCAGGTGGAGGAACTATTTTATTAGAAAAACAAAGTAAAAACTTTTAATATTTTCAACATAACACATGTATTCTTATGGTTACAGTGGGCATAGCCCTGCAGCCATCTTGAGAGAACAGTGGAGGAGGGAGCATACTAGATATTGACTGGACTTATAAATAGTGGCGGTGAATGACAATCACTGTGCATTCACTGCACTACTTAAAAGACCAGTCAGTAGAACATGTCACTGCTTACCATATCCAAGATGGCCACCAGAGTTTTTTGTGCATGCACGATGACTCGTGCACTGAACTCCAGCAGTCATCTTGGATGCAGCGGACTGTGCTGCCATGATACCAGAGTTCAGTGAGCACACACAAGTCATTGTGCATGGGCAGAAACCTCTGGCACCATCTTGAACATGGCTGACAGTGCCGTGTTCCTCCAGCAGCTGGGCTGCAGTCACACCAGCGTTGGCCAGAACTTGTTTAAATTCTTGAAGATACTTAAAAAAAATTATAACTGCAATAAGACAGTCTGGATATGTACATTAGACAGTTTTAATGCACAGCGAGTGGCTAATGCCCACCCCATCGTATCTTATTGCTTTCGTGTACACCTTTGAGGTTCAACCTTCTGAGGACTCAACACAATCCATCTTGCTAAAAACCCCGACTCCCACCCATGATATACATAGTGAGGAGGATTTGGAGTGGGGAATCACAAGGGAAGAAATCAAGAAGACTATAGTTTTTCCTAAAGGGGGAAGGCTTTCAGTCACGATGAGTTTCCAACTGACTTTTATAAGACTTTTATCATAGAACTGCAGGAGCCTCTTAGTCATATGGTCTCAAAGTGCCTTGAGGTTGACATCCTGCTCCCCTCCATGAAGTCTGCCATCATTATGGTCCTCCCCAAACTAGGCAAAGAACTGCAACCCTGCAGTTCCTGTCAGTCGATTTATTTACTAACTACTGACTATAAAATAATAGTTTGTGTCTTAGCAAGCAGGCTAGGGACTATCTTCCCCACAGTCATTCAGTGTCCAGGCTAGCTTTGTCCAGTGGGGCCAAGGGAAAAACAATGTGTGTAAAACAATGAACATTGTTTGGCAGTAGGTGGGGAGAGAGGCTAGGGAGAAAACAATGATAGCCCTTGATGCTGAAAAGGCCTTTGACTGTGTGCAGTGGAGGTGCATGTTTGCAGTTCTTAAAGAGCAGCTGATGCCTCCAGGAAAACTTTGGAAAACATACTATTTGAACAAAATTCAGCTTATATTTTATGTATCTTCTACAGAATTTTCCTCTACGTTATTATTTTTTTCTAAAGAAATTTCCACAAAAACAAGCTTTTTATCATTTAGAGTACATCTATCACTATAACTTGTTCCCTACTTGAAATTATAATGCTCTGTTGTGACATTGCAGTCTGTTGTATAGCGGATAACTTTGATGTCACAAACATAGTATTGTGATATCAGGTTGGGAAAAGGCAATATGAGCTGATGAACCCTCAAGGTACAGCTATCCTGTTTTCATGCATATGACCTCAGTAAAAAAAAAAGTAATAAGTACAAGAAATACAGAGCTAATGAAAAAAATTAGTTGCTTTGTGTCCAAATATTATAATTTTTCAAAGTTCTTCTCGTGGCATCAGTGGCAATTTAAGAGATCTGAACTGCGAAAGAATATGCTGAAATGGATATCAACTCTGTATAATCAACCCTTAGCCCAGGTGCTGGTCAATAGATAGTCATCATAACCTTTTGGCCTCACCATAAGAACGAGACAGGTATGTCCCCTTTCCCCATGGCTTTACATCCTATACCTGGAGCCCCTGGCTGCAGCAGTTAGGTCTGATGCACACACAGTGTGACTCCAGGTAGGTAAAACACATTATAATATATCACTCTTTGTCAATGACCTATTCGTATACCTTGATAACCCTGGGGTAGGGAATCCCAAGATAGCACAACCTGTTAACTGAATAGAACAGTATCTCTAGGCACAAAATTAACTGGGCTAAGAGTGAGGGCCTTCTCTTAGGGAAGGGTGCCCAAGACCACCTTATTAATAACCCCCGAACACTGAAATGATCAATTAATGTAAATTCCTTGGTATTAATATCTCAGGTAGCGGCCCACAGCTGTTCCAGGAAAATTACCATAAGCTCCTATCTTTAATCAAGCAGGACTGTCTGACTGGCCAAATTAACACTTTCAAGATGAATGTGCTGCCCAAATGTTTGTATTTGTTTAAAAATCTCCCCATCAGAATTTCAGAAACATTCTTTAAATCATTTAAAAGTATACTGCATATATTCTTATGGGGTAGAAAAAGTGTTTGTATACAGAGGGGCATTCTACAACTCCATATTAAAGGGACACTGCCAACCTTATTTTTTGTATCATGATATTTCTAGGTAAAACCCACATTTTGTGGTTCTTTATGTTCTCTAAATTTCATTAATGATGTTAGTTGTTCTGTTTCTCTTCTTAGCAGACCGGAAATGCGTGCTAATGGTGCAAATATACCCAACCTTGTGTTGTTTCAAATCCTCTATCTACTCTTATTACATACATTCAGAATATTAGGAAAACTCCAAAACAGTGCAGTCACTTATGATTCAAAAGGTTCCTCCCCCACCCACTGCATCTTGGATGTCTAGACTGTGTTGTGGGTATTCCCAAGTCTAGGAAAGAAGCAGTGGGAGATTACCAAGGAATGTAAACAATCATGATTTTGTGTGGTAACACCAGTGTGAAAGGTAGTTTCTTTTTTACATTTTAAAAGAAGAAAAGGAACAGAACCAAACTACTATTTACCTAAACAATCTCTACAGAATGTGAACAATCATAAAATGTGTTTATTAAACTCAGGATACTTTGAGGCCTAAGGGGGTTGACAGCGTCCCTTTAATCAGCAGGGTATGGCCTTACCTAACATAAATTACTACTACTGATTAGCCCAGTTGACCTTCCCAGCTGAAGGGGTGATGAGCAATCCCCCAGGTTGAATGGAGCTGGAGGGGGAGCATTTTGAGGCTGGTATGTTATGAGGTTACCTTCTTCCTGGAGTAACAGAAATGAAAATCACTTCTTGGAAAAGCTCTTTTACATGGCAGCTGGCTAGACTCTGGCTGGGCACCCACAAATTCACAGGCCGACCCAATGGGATGTCACAAGGGCAAGCACAGCTAGAATGTTTTTCTGCACCAAGCCCTGCTACTTTGGAACAGATGTAGTCTACGCTCAGTGGGTGTTTTTTATTCAGGTGGTAGGCAAAAATTCTATATGGCCCTGAGACAGGAATTGTCCTTGCACCCTGCAGATTTCTTTGCCTTTCTCTCAATCAGATAGTATCTCTCAGATAGCTCCCCATTGAGGAGATTTTGTTCTGGCCACAGCCCAGTTCTAGTCCTCTAACAGCATCTACAGATTGTTCCTGGGTGCTGCTCCTCTGCAAATAAAGACCCAGGCCAGCTGGAATGAAGCCATGGATGTAGTAACAGGCCCTGAAGGGTGGCAGGCTGCCATCAAGCATGTCCACCTGTGTTTTATCTCCAATAAGCTGTGTAGAATACAGTTCTACTTTCTTTAAAGGATGTATATAACTCCTGCTTACTGCTACCATATAGACCCACTAATAACTCAGAAAGTCCTAAATGCCACAGTGAAGTAGGAGGTTTCTTACATATGACATTAACATGCAGCAAGGTGGCCCCATTCTGGGCTGAAGTACATAAAGTTATGGAGAAAGTAGTAACGGAGGTTGCCCAACAGCCATTCAGAAATCCTGTTAGAGGCTGAGATGGATGCAGGGAATAGTAGCAGGTTTGGGGTAGCCTACAGGTTATGGGGCTCACATTGTCTATGCTAGGAAAACTGTGGCACAGCACTGAATAAGCTCCTCTTCCCCCAAGTGTGGGCTCATTGGTTGAATAGACTGTGCATGAAACTGGAATACTATCAATTGTATGCTAATGGCCAAGAGAGCTAATTCTTTCATAGCTGGCAGCCAATACTTGATGTCATTGAAATCAATGTAGTCACATTATAAGGGGAAAGTTAAAGATGTATTGGCATCTCTTCGTCCAGTGTCATTAGTACAGCCTGGCCATTGACCAAATTTATTACACAAAGCTGGAGCACCCAGGATCTGGAATGGCCCAGCATGGAAAAGCACAGAAGCAGAACAAAATATGGAAAGAACAAACTATAGAGCAGAGTGAAGTAGAACCCTGTATTAATTCATGTATATCTGTTATGAATTAGGTTACTATCTGTTATAAGGTTGCACTGTGAATTTGGGCACCATCAGAAGCTATGAAATTATGTCCACTGAACTCTAACTTCTATCTCCTGTATTCTATATCCAGTGTCTCATAACATTATTTGGTAATATGAATTTATGTAAGCATATGCATTTATGTAAACAAGATGCCGGAGTTCCAGGCCATGTTGGTTGAGGGTGTGGTAGATGTAGCAGTGGTCATGGAAACTTGGGCCACCCCTGGCCATGACTGGGATCATAATCTGAGTGGGTACACTGTACTTAGGAAGGATAGAAAGGTGGGCACAGGGGGAAGAGTAGCTATGTTCATTGGGGATTACATTGGGATTATTTGGGTAGAGGAAGTGGAGGGCAACATGGAGGCCTTATGGGTCACCTTGCGAACCCCACGGGTGGAAAGATCAAGATGAGAGTGGTATATAGGCCTTCAGGGATGGTGGAGGATCTGGAGGAGTGTCTGCTGAGTAACATAAAGGGCCAGTGTTGCTGGAAGGGGAGGGAGTGCTGCTGATGGGGGACCTCAATATGCCAGCTACTAATTTGGGGACTATGTCATCCACTGTGACCAGGGAGCAGAAGCTGCTGGATGGCTTCCTGGGCGTGTCCCTTACTCAGCAGGTTATGGCACCAATGAGGGAGGGTCATATGTTGGATGTGGTTCTGGTGGATGGGGATCTTATAAGGGATCTGGTTGTGGAGGAGCCCCTTGCTGGGAGCGACCACGACACAGTCTGGTTTCAGTTAAAATTTTTTGGGGGGGGGGATAGTTTCAGGATGATGACAGTGGATTTTAGGGGTCTGACTTTAGGAGCATGGGTGAAATTTTAAAGGGGCATTTGTGGGGAATAACACCAGGGATGGATGTAGAAGGTAGGTGGGAGGTCATAAAATGGGGGCTACAGAAGCCACCAGATCCTGTGCAAGAGTGACGTGCAAGGGGGCTAGATCTCAAAAACTGTGCTGATGGTCCAAGGAGGCCCAGGAGATGGTAAGGGAGAAGAGGACTACCTACAGTAGGTACAAAAAAATGAGAGATGGGATGAATTGGGAGAACGACTCTCTTGCAGAAAGACGAGTCCCTAGGGTGGTGAGGGGGACAAAGGCCAGGAAAGAGCAGAGGCTTGTGCAGGGGATACAGGGAAGGGAAAAGGGTTTCTTTAGGTATATTGGAGAGTGGAGGAAGGTCAAGGGCCAGCTAGATAGGTTGAGGACAACTGGGAGGTGGGTAGAAAGGGCTGGGGAACAGGCAGAGGTACTGAATGAGTACTTTGCATCAGTGTTCACTAGGGTGGAGGCTGGGAGTCTTACAAAAAAGGAGCTGCAGGACTTAGAATGGGTGGCAGACATGATTGCTGGGGCACCTGCTGCTGAACAAGCCATTGGGAGGGATGACTCAGAGGTATGGTGTCAGGTTGGATCTGCTGAAGGGAAGGGAGGGACCGATGTTGCTATCCCCATTGTCCAGGTGTGGGTAGCCCTTAAGTCCCTAGTAAAGGACAAATCTCCAGGGCCAGATGACATACATCCCAGAGTTCTGTGAGAGTTGCGGATGTTCTGGCTGCACTTCCCAGGGATTGGAGTCAGGCACATATTGTGCCCATCCATAAAGGAGGATTGAGAGAAGTACCGGAAAACTACAGACCCATCAGTTTGATGTCACTGGTGGGGAAGATAATGGAGACAATACTTAAGGAGAGGCTGGGGGGGGGGTTCTTGGAAGAGATGGGATACCTAGATAGTCGGCAGCATGGGTTTGTGCCAGGTAGGTCATGTCAAACAAACCTTGTGGAGTTCTATGAGTGGGTGACATCAGCACTCAACAGGGGAAACCAGTGGATGTATTGTTCCTGGACTTGAGCAAGGCATTTGATTCATTCCCTCACAATGGCCTACTGGAGAAGTTGAAGGGGATGTGGGTAGGACCACTGATGACCAGATGGATAGGAAATTGGCTTGTTGTGCATGCTCAGAGGGTAGTAGTGGGTGGAGAGGTCTTGTCTCCTAGGGAGGTCATTAGTGGGGTCCCATAGGGCTCAGCTCTGGGGCCATTCCTGTTTAATGCCTACCTCTCCGATATCAGGGAAGATATGTGTGAAATTAATCTCTTTGAAGACGACTCTAAGCTGGGTGCAGTATTAGAGAGGGAAGAGGAGTGGTTAGCCCTGAAAGGGGACCTGGATACTCTAGATAGGTGGTCCAGCACCTGAAAATTTAAATTTAACTCCTCCAAGTGCAAGGTGCTACACCTTCAGTGGGGTAACCCCAAACATGTGTACACCTTGGGGGGCAAGGGAGAAAGACCTGGGAGTCCTCGTGGATGTCAACATGAATAATTCAGAGCAGTACAGGAGGGCTGTGGCCAAGGAAAATATGGTGCTGGTTACATCACAAGGGGCTTACCTCAAGGAGCAGGGAAATGATTCTGCCGCTGTACAACAGCCTGGTTAGACCACACCTGAGTACTGTGTGCAGTACTGGAGGCCGCAGTTAAAGAGGGACATCCAACTCCTGGAAAGGGTTCAGAGGAGAGCAACCAAAATGTTCTGGGGCCTGGGGGATATGACATATGAGGAGAGACTGGAAGAGCTTGGTCTTTTCTCACTGGAGGAGAGGAAGGACTGGGGGACATGATTGAGGTCTTCAGGTACCTCAGGGGGTAAACTGAGATGGGATCTTTCAGCTGAAGGAGGGTGGGATCACCAGAAGACACGGTTGGAAGCTTGAGGGTGGGAGTATTGGGGGGGAGGAAGGAGGAGATACTTCACTGAGAGAGTGGTGGAACCGTGGAATGCTCTGCCTGGGGAGTTGGTGCTGGCTTCTATGGTGGAGAGGTTCAAGAGAGGGTGGAACAGGTATAGGCAAGGGGTGAAACAGAGGATGGCTTGCCTGGAGGAGGCCGGGTTTGAGGGATGGAAAAATAGGAAAAGGAGCCAGGGTGATGGCTACGATACCCACTCAGGGTACTGAAGCATGAGCAGACTTGATAGACCACGAGGTCTACTCTGCTGGCATCTAGTATGTTAGTTGCTGATGCTACTTTAAACTCCATACTGTGTGAAAAATAAAATGCCCTCCATGTTGGCAAGTTGCTATGTTATGTATTATACACCTTCTGAAGTACCTTAATAAAATATATTTACAAAACAAAAAGGATGAAAAGGGGGTAAGTATTGATTCTTCTGAAAATCCACAAATAAGAACTCCTTTTTAAAATATTCAAGGTGTCATCCATGGCATGCAATTGAGAATATCTCCCAAAACCAGTATATTCACTTATAAAATGGGCATCAAAAATCCAGAAATCTCATTGGCTAATAGCTCTTAAGAGCCGTGTTCTTATCAGAGAATATCATAGCTGACTGGGACTAATCTGCCCACTGTGACCGCATAACCACACTATATCATTGACCTCTGATCACTGAAAATAAAACTGGACCGCAATCTTAAAAGTCTACAGCCTATCGCAACCCAACTGGAAGCTGGTCCTCAGTGCTCACTTGCATACAAATCTCAAAATAACAGCAACAAAAGTGTTTCAGAAACACAGTAAAAAGCAAACGTACCCCAGCATGTATTTGTCTTTTCCAGGGCTGTTGTTTCTTTGTTTTCCCCCTGCCATTCTACTTCATGTAATCACACCCCTTTTCAAAATGACACTGACAGAGTTTTAAACTGCACAGTCTCTGACTGTCTTTTTCTGACCTTCTGTGTTTTTTAAGAAAGCCTGCCAGCACTAGAAAGAAGATTAAAAACTTACTGAGTCACACCTTAAAAAAATTACCGGCAAAGGTCAGCGAACGCTCACTCGGACTTTCCCCCACGTCTCAACTGAGGACTCTCACCCTGGACAATTTTGACTCTCAGCACCTTATTTTTAACAAAACAAAGTAAAAGTAACCCAAAATACCAATTTTTTAAAGAATTCCAACTGAGCAAGTCGCACCGTCACAAAACTGGCAAACTTCAGCGTGTTCTCCCATGACAATGGTCAGTCCGCTTTGCAACGATTTCTAAACTGTACTCTTCAAGTTGTTATTTAGCTGTCAGCACCTACTTGAAAAAGAAAACTAAATGTAATCTAAAATACAACTTAAACACATGTCAGGTTAGTTTAAATATGACACAGGATGTCATATTATAGCACTGACAGCATTCTGTTACGGGAGGATGCCTGTCACTAAAACTTGCAGTCACTCTGAAGCAAACGGAGGCTCTGAGCACTTCTACGAGACACTATAGAAAAACAAATAATGTGTATGTGTGGGGACTCTAATGGTAGTAAAACAACAGAATTATATAGTAAGAAATACACAGCTAGCCCTCTACTGCTGATGAAACACTTGCCAAATGGGACTATTTTTTCACAATTTTTACACTATTTTAACCTATTCAAACTTCTTTTTTCACTGTTTTATTCATTTTTTGGAGGGTCTATTTGAATAAGAATTTTGTGGTAGAAGTTATTCTGATAAGAGCACGCCCAGGTGCATAAGGCATTTGGCACAAACGCCTTTACGCCTAACAACGCACCTGGGCGTGCTCTTATCAGGAGATAACCCACACCTCGTCATGTGTTATTGCTTGCTTAAAGCATAATTGTAGTAGAGAATCAGATTATCAGAAGCAAACAAATTAATAGATGCACATTTCTTGTTGTGGGATCATAACGATGATAGACAGGGTAAAGATTCTGTGGTGAATATGAATAGAAATTCCTTGATATAAGATTGTGGATGATGAAAGGTGGATTTGAACTATGATAGGAGAAAGACTATTGTTATGATTTATTCCATAGAATCTAAACAGGCTACTGGCATGTACTAGCAGCTGAGGAATCTCTAACCCATACTGTGTGAGAGAAACACTGAATGGCATACAAAAGGGGTCATTATATCAAGGATATTGTGGTCTTGAGTTTTCAGCCTTTGAGAAAAATCCCTGTTAGACCTGGCTGGTTAACAGAACCTCTGAGAGGTACTTTCCCTTGTGGAAGGTGCACTTTTTGTAGAGTACTTGAAAAATAAAGTAGCTTTACTAGCAATGCAACAGGCAAGACTTGTAAAGTAAGGAACTTTATAAACTGTGAGACAGAGCAAATCATTTATTTGGCACAGTGTGATTGTTTTTTTTTTTTATGTTTGCTTTCACATATACACAAGAAACATTATGTGGCAGCTTAGGAAAGAAGTGGGTTGGGAGGTGCGGCACTGTGGCGGCCAATGCTAGTGCTGCATTTTTGGGCTTGGCAGTGCTCAACCAATGCAGACCCAGTGTCTTGAAGACATTGGTTCTGCTGAAGTGCCACCAACTTATAACAATTTTGCCGCTGCATTCAGGGGCAGCCTCATCATTGCAACATCAGCCATTCCGCTGCAATGAGGGAGCGACCCACCATTGCAGGGTGGTACCTTGCCTGGTGTAACATTTCCAGGAACATGGCAGCTGCATGCCGCTGCCTCAGAGCCCCATGAAAGCCAACGCAGGTGCCCAATCCCCCTGTCAGCATGCCCTGACCCAGTTCATTTGCCGACGGGGGAGCCCACTCTCCATTAGCATAATGTCCCCCACCCAATTTCAGTTGTTTGCCAAAGGGGTGCCAAATCCCCACAGCATCATGCGCCCTGCCACATGTTTCTGTGCTGATGGGGGGCCCAATCCCCGTCAGCTTCAGTCCTCCCTTCCCAGTTCCAATTGCTGATGGGGAAGCCCACTCCCCATTGGCATAATGGCCCCCCAATGATTTCATGCCTGTGCTGAGGGGATGTCCAATCCCCCTCGGAATCATGTGCCCCCTCACTCGTTTCTATGCTGACAGGGGGTCCAATCCCTGTTGGCTTCAGTCCCCCTCCCCACAAATACTGGTGGCATACTGGGAGCCCACCCCGGTGTACCAAAACGCCTGCAAAAGTGGAAAACTGACCTACGTTGTCTGTATTTTTGTTTTACCTGTAAAATGAGAAAGTGATCCCTGGAAGAGTCAGGTGCCCCTCCCACAAACAGAGCCCACCCTCTGCATACTCTACCTCGCCACCCCCCCCTTACCCCATACTTACCTCCGGAGCCCAGCAAAATGATCTTCAGTGGACCAGAAACATGTCTGCACTCTTCAAAGCCAACCGCGAACAGAAGAAATGCCGGTAAGCTCTATAATGGTATAAATTGGGTTTTTTCAACTTTGATGCATATCACAGGTATTTTTGGGAATTTTTGCACCATATTTTCAACATGGGGTTATTGAGATCCCTTCTCATGAATTCAGTCACTGTCATGGCATTATCTCGTTCTGAAAGGTGATTTCCCGGTCATTGCACGGAATCACCTTTCGGGACCGATTAATGAAATGACAGTGCTACTGTTCATGAGGTGGGCTCTCAAAAAGCCTATGTTGCAAATTTGGTGAAAAAAAATCCAAAAAATGACTGTTTTATGAGAGTTCATGCTCATAACTTCACGAATTTGTAATATTTCCACTCCAGATTTCCAACATTGTCATTTTTCCACACCTCCTTATGAACAGTATAGCTGTCATTTTACACATCCTGGCCAAAATGTGTTTTCACACTTCTGGCACAGAATAGCGTGGTCTCTGTGGGAAATCAGTGTTTGGGATAGATTAAGAAAATCACAGTGACACTGTTCATGAGCAGAGCTTCTAAAATGCCTATGTTGAAAATTTGGTGGCAAACGTCCATAAAATGACTGTGTTATGAGTGTGCATTGTGCAGTTTTCACGCACCCTCGTAACTTTACAAATTTGTAGTATTTTCACTCTAGATTTTCAGCACTGACATTTTTTCAGACCTCCTTATGAAGAGTACAGCTGTCATTCTTCGCAACCTGCCCAATCTGTGTTTTCGTACATCTGGCACACAATGGCACGATCACCGTGGGAACTCAAAGTTCGGGGCACATTAACAAAATCAAAGTGCCACTGTTCATGAGAAGAGGTCCCAAATTCGTTCATGAGGTGGGGGGTCACAAAAAGGCCATGTTGAAAATTTGTAGTGAAAATACCAACAAATGCCCTGAGCGTTAGGGTTTCTAACCATAACGTCCCACCCCGTACAGACTGACAGGCATCAGGGGTGTGCCTTCTTAATGTTGACTGTAATGCTCATGCCATTCCATCCTTACCCTCCCACCCTGCAGCCAGTGACAGGCATCAAGGTGTGCCTTTGACTATTTGGCCCCAGAGTTCACCCCATTCTCCTATATTGCACTCATTGTGTGCCAGATGTATGAAAACACAGATTGGGCAGGTTGTGAAGAATGACAGCAGTACTGTTCATAAGGAAGGGTCCCAATCCCCTTTGGCTTCAGTCCCCCTTCCCACAAATACTGGTGGCATACTGGGAGCCCACCCCAGTGTACCAAACACCCCCTTGGTAAAACAAAAATACAGACAACGTGGTCAGTTTTCTACTTCAGCTGTACTGTTCATAAGGAGGTCTGGAAAAGTATGTCTCTTTGCAGATGACACAAAGATCTGCAACAGAGTTGATGCACAAGGTGGGGTGGAAAGGATGAGAAGGGACTTGGCAAGGTTAGAGGAATGGTCAAATGCATGGCAGCTTAGATTTAATGCTAAGAAGTGCAAGGTAATGCACCTGGGAAACAAAAACCCAGGGGAAGAGTACACAACGGGGGGTGAGATACTAACAGCAACAAAATGGAAAGGGACCTGGGGGTAGTCATATCAGATGACCTAAAGGTGGGCAAACAATGTGAGAGGGCAGCAAGGAGGGTTAGGGGATACTGGGATGCATAGGAGAGGCATCACCAGTAGAAAACAGGAAGTTATTATCCCTCTGTACAGACAGCTGGTGAGACCCCATCTGGAGTACTGCGTGCAGTTCTGGAGACCGAATCTCTGCAAAGACATAGACAGGATGGAAGCTGTACAGAGGAGGGCAACTAAAATGGTGCAGAGTCTGCACCGGAAGACATATGAAGAGAGACTAAAGGAGCTTAATATGTATAGCCTCGAGGAAAGGAGGGAGAGGGGGGACATGATAGAAACGCTCAAGTACCTCAAGGGAATCAACAAAGTCCAAGAGGGTAGCATCTTTCAAAAAAAGAGGTGTGCAAGAACAAGGGGGCACAATTTGAAGATGGGGGTGGCTCAGAGGTAATTTAAGGAAGTATTTTTTCACAGAGAGTGTTGTGGATGCATGGAACGGCCTTCTGGAGGAGGTTGTGGAGTCAAAAATGGTGGAATTCAAGCATGCATGGGACAGTCATAAGGCAATTCTAGGGGGTTGGGGTAGGAAGAAGTAGGCTGCTGGTTAACTAGGATCTGCAGCTTATCCATTAGGTAGGGAAATGGGCAGACTGGGTGGGCCAAGAGGTCCTTATCTGCCATCAAATTCTATGTTTCTATGTTTCTATTTCAACATATGTCCTTATGGAGTTGGGTGACTGTAAATCCGAACACCCCAAGGCACACCTCAACACTTGTCGGTGTCTGCAGGATAAGGGGAGAGGTGAAATAGCATGAATGTTATGGGTGACAACCCAAACGCGTACCCCAATGTGTGTCCGTCTCTGCAGGGTGGCGGTGGGGCTGGCGTTAAGTTCAATACTTCACCGCCATTCCTATTCTGCGTCTGTCTAACTCCTGCATTTCCAATGCTAATACCAGCAAGCAAACATTCGGCATTGACAAATGCTTGTTTCTACATGGGAAAAACATAGATGAGATTTAAACAATGATTATGTGAGCACCTAAGCAGTATCAGGAATAGGAATGAAACAAATGCATTGGCAACACACATTATGACTTGTGGGGAGAATTATTCTTTCAAGTTTCTGGGCTAGGAAAAGGACAGTAAAGGCCCATAAAAGGGGATTTAAATAATAAGTTGCTGAGGAGGGAACATTGTTGGACTTGCATACTAGGAACTTTGAGTAGGTGAGGAATGAATGAAAAATTTAATCTGGAACAAGTTCTAAAGTACGGACTTGGAAGTCGAAAGATCCCACTGAAAAAATGTGAAATATATGTAAAATTCATTTATGTGTGCTTTCTTGCTAACTTATGTACAGGATAGTTCTTTTCGGATGGGGTCAGGTTTCTACTGGCAAAGGCCACTGGTCTCAGGCCATTCTTGTGCTCTTGGTAAAACACAGCCCCCAACCTTTGCAAGCTAGCATCAGTGTGCAGAACATAAGGTTTTGTTGGATCGGCATAGGCCAACACTGGAGCATGGGTATGTTGATATACGATCTCATGAAAAGCAGTCTCTCAATCAGGAGTCCAACGGGTCCCAAATACTTCACTTGGATGAAAATACACTCTTTCAGTCTCGAGGGACACTGACTTTTTGTATCTTTTGTGGGTTGGGGGATACCCCTTGAGTAAGGTTAAGTAAAGGGCGGATCACTCTTGAATAGTCCTTGATGAAACGCTGATAATAACCACAGAATCCCAGGAATCTTTGCAGTTCTTTTAGATTTTTGGGCTGTGGCCAGGTGGTCAAGGCCTCAACTTTACTTGGGTCGGTTTGTATACCCTCAGTGAATACTATGTGTCCCACATACTTTACTGGTGTTTGAAAGAATTGACACTTATCAATGGACAGTTTAAGTCCAAAGTCTTCCAGTCAGTCCAACACCTTGAATCTGCTCTCATGTTCCTCCAGTGAGCTGCCAAACACAATAACATCATCAAGGTATACCAGGCACTCTAGTAAGTTCCTGTCCCCCACTGCATGCTCTATCAATCATTGAAAAGTGGCTGGGGCACCTGAAATCCCTGGAGACATCCTCATGAATTCAGAAAAGCCAAGCAGACAGATAAAGGCTGTCTTCTCATGGTCCTCTGGGGCCATCGGGATCTGTTAGTACCCCCTACGGAGATCCAGCACAGAGAACCACTTGCTCCTGTTTAGACAGTCCAAAGCATCCTGAATGCGGGGCATAGTGTACTGATCAGGGATAGTCCTCCGGTTTAAAGTGAGATAATCCAAACACATCCTTACTGTCCCATTCTTTTTTCTCACTAGCACAGTGGGGGAAGCATAGGGGCATCTGGATTCTTGTATTACACCAGCAGCTAGCATCTCTTGCAGATGCCGTCACACATCATCTATGTCAGCAGGTACCAGGTGTCGAGACCTCTCATGAAATGGCCCTTCTTCATGCAGCTGGATATGGTGCTCCACTCCTTGCATGCATCCTATGTCCCATTCCTTTGAAGAAAACACCTGGTCTCTCTGGGCAAGCTTCTCACTGATCCTCACTTTCCATTCAGCTGGCAACAGGGAGTCACTGAAATCAAACAAGTCAGGCGTTACTCTTTCATTCTTCCCCATACTCTTGCTAATGGGTAGCACTGCAGTGTTTGCACAATGCACATTAGGCAGGGTGTAACCTCTACTCAAATCTCTCTGTCAGACACATTATAAACTTGAACCATTACCCTTCTGGCATAAGCATGGGCACTAGCAGGCAAAATACTAGGCTTGACCAGCAGTCCCTCCGGCAATTTTCCATCGCCTGATGCATCCAACATTAATATTTTATTCTTGACATCCCTTCTGATATGGACCTCTCCCTGTAAGTTACACTGGGCATTTGGCACCAGGATCAGAGACTCAGGATCCTTCTTCCAGACAATTCCAACCGGTTCCTCTGGTTCTACTTTTTCAACATCTCTCTGTGCCTCATAGGCCTTCTTAATCAAGGCCGGAATTCTTAAAGCTCTACCAGTCCTTGACCCCTGTTTTTCATAACACAACTGTGCCAGCCATCCAAACATATGTGCATTAGTTCCAATTAGTAGAGGAACCCCATCATACAGTCCGGTAGGGGGACACACTAAGGCCAGGGTCTCTACTTGTTCAGCCACTCCAGCCACAGAGGTGGGAAAAGACTGCCAAATTCGGATATATCCAGAGTAGGGGTAGGCCTTCTCACTTAACCCCCAGACCTGCAGCCCCTCCAATGGTTGTAAGGTTACATCAGACGAATGCTTATGATACCAGTCTTAGAACATAATTGTCACTTGGGAGCCACTGTCTAATACAGCTCTTATAGACACTCCATTCACCTTTACAGTGGTCTCCATGGAGGGACCCACTATTCTGGACCAGTCTGGAGAGGCAGTAGCGGGGACCTGGGCAACTGACCTTGCCAGAAAGGGACGTGAGTTAGCATTTTTGGGATCCTCCTTGGGACCATTTCGTGCTTCTCTTAACCACTGACTTGTTCTCTGAAGCTCTTCTTGTAGCCGACTCACCACTCTCTCTAAGTTTTTCCAAGACTGGCATTCCCTCTTCATGTGCCCATCATTCCCACAATTATGGCAAAACATGTCTGCCGAAGTTTGGGGTGACCGAGGCATCACCGGAAGGGGGGGGGGGTGCTGCAGCATTGGTACTATCAATAGAAAACCTTGGTGCCACCTCAGCCAGTGGGGGGGTTGGACATTTGGAGACATCTCTTCAGTTCCCTCACTTCCATAGTCAATTATCAAATTTCGAACTGTTGTCGACATGAGGTGCCTGGGTAGGTAGCCCCACCCCCACAGCAGATGTAGTTAGATGAGGGTCAGGGACTGTACTTGCAGGAGCGGCCTTCATAAAGAGACTGTTTTTTATTTCCCTGAACTCTCTCAACAGTTCGCCCCATTGCGGCATGTCTTTTTCCTTCTCAGAGCACTCATTAACTGCCAACCTCTGCCCCTGAACTTCACTTGATGGGTCACCCTCAGTCACTCGGGTCATAGCCGCAGCTATTGGTGCAAGTCCCTCCCAAGGTTGCCTTTTCTCAGCTCCTAGAATTTCTCTCATTAGCTCATCATAGAAGGGTGAGGATTCCAGTTGATTTGCCAGGTGTAGCTGAAGTAACAGCAGTTCTGAGACGGGGGCAGACTTAAGGATCCTGTCCAGCCTGGTTTGGTCCAGTTCAATCACTGGCAAACTACCCTTTCTGAAGCATTCTTGCAACCATTTTTCCAGCTGCGATACATACACAGACAACAACTCCCCTTGGTACTGTTGTGTATTTCTTACTCTCCACCACAGGTCCTCATCAGAATCTGGGCTCCCATACATATTCTCCAAGGCCTCAAGATAGTCCCGTGCAGTTGCTTCAGGGTTACTGGCCCATTTAGCATGTATGGTAACCAGAGCAGGACCTCAGAGGCTCTCACTAACCCTCTTTCATTTTTCGGCTTCTGAGCATTGCCATTCTAGCACTTGAGGGGCAACATAGTCTATCCAGGTCTCCCAATCATCCTCCCCTTGGGGGTTGGGGGGGTGCCAGAGAAGATCCTCAACCTTCAGTAAGAGTCATGACTAATGGCAGGTGCAGAAATAGGAGTCTGCATTGGTTCAGTCATCATTACGGGTACTGGAGCGGGAGAGGGTGTTGGGGGAGGAATACCCCCAGGTGGCAATAATAGTTTCTTTAAATACTCCACAGTTTTCCCTTCCTCCAACAATTTAGCAAATTTCTCCTCAAAAGTTTCAGATAATGGGAGAGGCTCATTCTCCTTGGGGTCTTTACTGTCTTTGGTTATCACTCTCCAGACAGTGAGCGTTTCCCTTGGGGTAACAGTCTGTGGCACTTTAGAACTGTCTACAGGGTCCTTACACTCTATTAGGGCCACAAAAGTTTGGGTGAGCAGATCAGCCTGTTGCCCCTCTACCACAGGGTCTCATAAACATTCAACCTTGGAAAGTACCCCCTCTACAGTGTCCGTACTGGTACTCAGAGGGATATCCAAGATAAATATAGCATTTTGGGGGTCGATCTCCTCCCCAGTACACCACTTCACCAACTGGTGTACAGCCACATCTGGTGGGGTATCCATTTGTTTTTAACAGTAATTTGTAAATGTGGCCACTAGAGGACACACAATCCCTGTAGTGAACCTCCAAGATGTAACCCCTAGGTGGCGCTATCCCAAGGGCTACTACCCCTGCCTGCTTAACTACTAACAGGTTGAGGGGCCTAGATCCAGTGGTGGGTGCCTCCACCCAGTGGTCAGGGTTTGCAGTAGTTAAACTAACTTGGTCACAGCCCTCTGGGACACTGTAACCCCCCCCTTTCTTCCCACTACTGGTGCACACAATGCATTAGGAATATCTTCACAATGTACACTTACCCCTAGGACTGACTCTGTCGACTGGACTCTGGTGACCCCCTGTAAAACAAGATGATACAGTGCAAAACCACAGTACAATACTTTAACGTAAACAAATACCTCAGCCAGTGTAACTTTGCTGAAACCAGCAGATCTGATTTATTTAAGGAGCTGTAACAAGAAAGGGGGAAATCAGGTTAATTAGGTTAAACACATTAATAATCACAGTACTGTGCGCATATTCAGAGTCCCAAATTGTCACTGTCACTGGGTACCCAGGATGGGGGGGGCTAGCCAGGATCAGTGCAGCTGGCGGGGGCCCTGTGATGGAAAAACACTTGCACAATACCCAATTATAATCCGGAGCTGGAGGGTCCAGTTTGTGAAGAAATGAAAAAAGCAACAATTAGATGACAAACTTGCAATTCGACAAACAGATGGCAGGGAGCTACCCTGCTTTGTACTCACAACACAATGCTGGGAACTGGATGGAAGGCAGATTGTCCTGGATTGCCAGGAGGAGCAGACCATGTGGACAAGGTCCTTGTGACTGGACCCCACTGCAGTTTAGAGCAAATGGATGTAGTCTGGATAAAGCAGGGATCTACTTCCAGCTTCATGCACTCTGTTCACTGTACAGGGGATTTGAAATGTGATTCCCCACAAGCACTACACACATTTATATGTAAAAGGAAAGTATTATACCAGGCAGGCTGCTTCTCGATCCCGATCGCAATTACTGCACAATACCCGGGAGAATACACAGCAGATTCAGTTCCTGACAAACCGAGCACAATTCAGCAATTTCTACAGTCTTCTACAGGGTGAGCCTGGTTTCTGCTCTTCAGATCTCCTTGATTCTCTTCACAGGTTGGATTCAGTCTGAAAAGATGCTTGCACAAGCTGCAGACTGAAACTTAGGGCCTTGCACGCGATTCCCGTGCTAAAACTACGCACCAAAGAGCACACAACTCCCTGTCTCTTCACAGCCCAAACTGATCTGATCTTTCCAGTAGACAGAGCTGGGCATTTAATTTGAGTTCCTCCCAGCTCAGTTGACTGGTTTGGCTGTCACTCACAGTAAACTCCCCCTGTTGGTGGAAAAAAGGTGCCAAAGTCAAAACTACATTTCCCAGAGTCACTGCCCTTACAATCCCCTTACAGCAGGCTCCAGAGGAGAGTCCAAGTTCTGATTTGCCCAGAGCAGGCTCCATTTTAAAGGATCCCCACCAAGATTGGTCCAATTCAGCAGTTCAGAACCAACATGAGGGAGCTACTCTGCACTGTCCTTGCTACAAGAAAGCAAGTTAAATCAAACTGCATTTTTATTATTACTCTAACAGGTTACAAGCAAATAATTACATCTTTGAAGAGTGCTCCTTCTGCCCACTTAGCGATGGCTGAAACAGAGCGATTTGGCAGTAGCTCGAGCAGGACTCAAGCAGGAAAACATGCAAGCAGACAGCTCTTAAAGAGACTTTACCAGACGCTCTAAAAGCACTCACAGATAAACGGCTTAAATGCCAAACACCATTCAGGCTTGGAGCATTCAAGCAAGCTCCTGGAAGACTTTTTGGGAACCCCCATTTGCAGGGGGGTTACATTTAAATTATACCTCTGTCATGTCTTTATGTTTTTGTGTGTTGGTTCACATATTAACTGCATTGAGAAAACTGGTCATTCTGAGAGACCATGATGGAAGAATAATTTATATTAATTGATGATGCTATTTAATTAGCTAGTTTTTTCGTTGTCTAGTTATCCTCTTGAGAAAGCACTGTGTGTGAAACTGTTGAGGCTTTTTAGAACCATTCATCTTGCTTTTTTAAAAACATTAGTATGTAGTCAATAAATTTAAAAACGTTTCTACAGCATTTATGAGCAGAGCCTTATGTGATTTATACTGTAGTCTCCAGTTTATTGCAGTGCCTAGATTTTCTATTTACCTGTGTTTATAGCCACCTCAAAAGTCAGAATTATAGATGCCACTAATTTAATCTATTTCTAATTCTCTTTCATGGCCTGTTCAGTGCTATCTACTCACAATTCTGTTGTTGCTCAGTGAGCCAACATGTTGCCTAAACAGTCTATTCTTTGATTTGATAATTGGACTGCAGCATGACAGTCCATGAA
Organism: Neoceratodus forsteri; assembly: GCA_016271365.2. Classification (NCBI taxonomy): domain Eukaryota; kingdom Metazoa; phylum Chordata; order Ceratodontiformes; family Ceratodontidae; genus Neoceratodus; species Neoceratodus forsteri. The sequence goes on along the minus strand of CM057449.1, from coordinate 1,176,660,992 downwards.
AAATGCCGGTATCAGGCAAGGGTAGGTTCTGAGAGTTCCTTGGGCTTCAGACTAATGTCCAGGTATGTAATGGCAGCAGAACTGTCTGAACTGCTCCGACAGGGCCAGCTGGCCCTTGTGTCAGAGCCCCTCTCACTTTCATTTTATGGGAAACAAACTTTTCAAACATGCTTGCTGTACTATCCGTTTAAGAAAAATTAGACTTATGTCTCTGTTTTCATGAGTTAAGTCACAATTTAATTAACTTTAAAAAGAAAATCCAGCAGGTAGTAGCAGAGCTCCAGCAAATGTGTCTTAACGCTATGAGCTTAGCTGCATCCTCTTCCTAGGTTTTGCTGTGCCTTTTTTACTGGCAGTACTGTTCAATCTTTCATTCATCAGCATTTTACCTCTTGTATTATATTCTGCAAACAGGCTGTCCTCAGGTAAATTAGGGAACAAACCTTATGTCTGATTCTGAGCAGGAGAAATTAGAATCCAAACTTTAGTCCCTATCTAAATCAATTTCTGCAAATATTCTATCAAGAGCATGATTCACTGTAAAACCTTTTTAGGAGGAATTTTAAACATGGTGCAATCTAGCTGCTAAAATCAACATCAGTATGCCAGTAGTATCAAACTCAGCTCTGCTGTTGTGTTAGTTTTTCCCCTTGTATCAATACATACCTGTGGAAACTACAGTCTCTAAATAGCAGGCACTACTCAGAAGCTTTGATTACAATATAGTTCTCTCCATGTACTGGAAATTAACTTTTCCCCTTTCTTGTCATTATTAATACAATATATGCTTATGGTTTACAAGGTTTTTAGGCCACACTTTATTTTAAGTGTCAGTTTCAATATAACTATGGGGCAAATAATCTTTAATTACATGCAACAGGGTAAATTACACTGTATCTACATGTTTGTTGACTATAACTACATTACAATTGCACTGCAGTTACAGTGCTGTTGCACTGTAACTACAGTGTAGTTATGGAAAAGTAAAATGGTCCTGGTTTTAACATTTTGGTTCTGCTCCAAAAGATTTTTTTCTGAAACTGCAGGCTAAAACTTTTTTTTTAATTTAGATTTTCCCCACTTTTTCTGGAAAACTTGCAGGCAGCTACCCCTCTTCCTCGGGGTGGGGTGGGTCCCATCTGGTCCTGGCCATCTGCCGGTATCATCATAGAGCCTGCCAGCTGAAGTTTGTCTCCCTGTCCCTGCTGCAGCCACAGACACGCATGTGAAGGCACGCACATGATGTGGCCCTGCAGCACCCACCTGTTCTTGTGTTGCTTCTGATCTGCACTACCCTCAGGCCTCCACCTGGGGGCAGCCATATTTTGGGAGTGGCAAGACTCCTCCCTGGGAGAGGAGAGCTGCCTTGCATGGCTGCTCAATCCAACTCCCACCCTGCTCCTGGCAGCCCCCCAATGACCCTGGCTTGTTTCCAAACCAAGGTCAACAGTGTAGCACAAGGTGTGACATCAAGTGCCTCAACACCAAGTGCCCTCGGTCCTGCCCTTAACATTTTTTTTTATAATTTTACATTTTATAAGGCATATATTTCATTTAATTTTCATTTTATTTTTTATACTTGTAAGCTTGATGAACATTTCTACCCATTTTCACAAATGACAAGTGGTTACAGATAATATAAAAACATTACATACAGATAATTAAGCATGCATTAAATACACAGAGCAATATGAGGAAAGCATAATAATTATAAAATTAGCAAATACATTCCTGTTGGGATTGAAGGTAATTTTAAGTCTTGTTTTAAAACTCCATATGGTACTACAGTTTGCAAGTTCAGGAGGGAGAGAATTGAAAAAGAGAGGGGCCCTATAAAGGAGAGACCTCTGCTCAGATGTTTTTTTTTTAAGAATGGTAGTTTAAAAGAAAATCTGCTTTGAGTTCTAGTACCACTAGAATTAATGTATCTAGGGACTAGAGAGCAGACAGATGAGGGAAGCAGGCCACTGATTCCTTTGAACAGAAAAATACCCATTCTGGATGAAATTCTATTGCACAGGGGTACACAATTTGACTGTTTTAAAAGTAGACAATATGTGCTCTAGTGGGGACACTCAGCATAAATCTTAGGAAAGAATTATAAGTGACCCTTACAAAAACAATCATACTGGACTTTAGAAGGGCTGACTTTGGCAAAATGGGTGAATAACTGAGGAATACACTAGCAAATGGCCAAAAAGGAGGGGTGGAAGAACAATGGAGAAAAATCAAAACTGCCATCATAGATGCAACAAGCCTTTGTGTGAAACAGATAAAGAAAACAAAGCGGAGTAAAAAACCACTATGGTTCTCAAAAGAGGTGGCAGGGAAGGTTAAGGAGAAAAAGGCTGCATTCAAAAACCATAAGGAATCACAGAAGAAGCATGACAGGGAACTGTATCAATTAAAGCAGAAAGAAGTGGGGAAGGCAGTCAGAATAGCAAAAGCCCAAACCGAGGAAAAAATAGCCAATTCAGTTAAGAAGGGGGATAAAACATTTTATAGGTACATTAGGGAGCATAGAAAGGTTAAGGGAGAAATAGTGAAGATTAATAAGGGAGAGGGGAGGTGGGCAAAGGGAGACAGTGAAAAGGCAGAGTTACTGAATGAATACTTTTGCTCAGTATTCACAAAAGAAGATGAGGAGGAGTTACCTAAACCAGACAATAGAAGCACTCTGGGTAGGGGAGTTGACACCAGTCCATCTACAGAAGAAAGAGTCCTGAAAGAACTCCTAAAACTCAAGGTGGACAAAGCAATGGGGCCTGACAGGATTCACCTCAGAATCCTAAAAGAACTAAGGGAGGAGCTAGTGACATCACTGACCACACTTTTTAACAAATCATGGGAGGATGGGGTGGTACCTGAGGACTGGAGGAGGGCAGATGTGATTCCCCTTCACAAAAGTGGGAGCAAAGCAGAAGTAGGAAACTACAGACCTATGTTTGACCTCAGTGGTAGGGAAAATGATGGAATCACTTCTGAAAGAAAGAATTGTTGAGTATCTAGAGGCCAGCGGGGCACAGGACCAAAAGCAGCATGGATTTACAGCAGGAAGGTCATGTCAGATGAATCTAATAGATTTCTTTGACTGGGTGAAAAAAGTAATAGACCAGGGAAGGGCTGTGGATATGGCCTACCTAGACTTTAGCAAGGCATTTGACACAGTCCTGCACAAAAGATTAATAATCAAGTTAGCCAGCCTGGAAGTGGGTCCCAGGGTGGTAGCCTGGGTAGCAAACTGGATGTACAACAGGACACAGAAGGTAATAGTGAATGGAACACATTCCGAAGAAAGGTGGGTCACTAGTGGAGTACCTCAGGGCTCAGTACTAGGTCCAGTCCTCTTTAATATTTTTATAGGTGACATTGCAGAGGGTCTGGAGGGAAAGGTATGCCTCTTTGCAGATGACACAAAGATCTGTAACAGAGTTGATACACAAGGGGGAGTAGAAAGGATGAGAAGGGACTTGGCAAGGTTGGAGGAATGGTCAGACATATAGCAACTCAGATTCAACGTAAAGAAGTGCAAAGTAATGCATCTGGGAAACAAAAACCCAGGAGAAGAGTACACAATAGCAGGGGAGGTACTAACAACAACAAAAATGGAAAGGGACCTGGGGTAGTCATATCAGATGATCTAAAGGTGGGTAAGCAATGTGAGAAGTCAGTAAGGAGAACTAGGGGATACTGGGATGCATAGGAAGGCATCACAAGTAGAAAAGGAAGTGGTTATCCATCTGTACAGACAGTTGGTGAGACCCCATCTGGAGTACTGTGTGTGCAGTTTGGAGACCCATCTACACAAGGACATAGACAGAATGGAAGCAGTCCAGAGGAAGGCAACTAAAATGGTGCAGGGTCTGCTTCAGAAACCATATGTAGAGAGACTGAGAGAGCTTAATATGTATACCCTTAATGAAAGGAGGGACGGGGGGACATGATAGAAATGTTCAAGTACCTCAAGGGAATCAACAAAGTCCAGGAGGGTAGCATCTTTCAGAAAAAGAAATGTGTAAGAACATGGGGGCAAAATTTAAAGATAGAGGGGGGATGATTCAGGGGTGATGTGAGGAAGTTTTTTTTCACAGAGGTAGTGGTGGACGTGTGGAACTGCCTTCCTGGAAAGGCTGTGGGGTCTAAAACAATGGAGGAATTCAAACATGCATGGGACAGACATAAGGCAATTATAGTGGGGGGGTAGCAGGAAGTAGGCTGTTGGTTAACTAAAATCTGCAGCTTATCCAGTAGGTAGGGAAATGGACAGACTGGGTAGGCCAAGTGGTCCTTATCTGCCGTCAAAGTCTATGTTTCTATGTTACCCTTAATTTGTCAAAAGATCTACTACTCTTTGCTGCATAAACTGTCAGCCCAGAGTCTAAAACACCAAACAAAAAAATATGTGCTAATAATTTCCTGGCTTCCATGGTTAGAAATGGCTTAACCCTTAAAAGACAACATAGCCTTTGGTGAATTATTCTTATGACATTTTTTACATGTAGTTCAAAAGACAGAGTAGGGTCAAGTGTCAACCCCAAATATTTAAAACCTATCCACCCATTCAATGGTGTTCCCCTTTAAGTCCAGAACTGGTAATAAATTATTGTCAATTTTCTTTTTGTTTGAAAAAAGCATCACTTTTTTTTTATTGAATTTAGCACCATTGCGATAGATGCTAACCAAAGCTGAAATAAATTAAATTCATTTGAACCTTTCTAAGGGCTTCATTTGGTGTTCGACTATTGCCATATATGACAGCATCATTGGCATACAATGTCATAGAATTTTGTGTACAAATACTAGGGTCAGAATTCATATATAGAGAAAAAATAAGTGGTCCCAAGGTTGACCACTGGAGTGCACCACAGTGTATTAATTTTGGTGATGAAGTGAAACCTTCGATATGGGTTATAGGAATCCTATTAGTGAGATAATGTGAGAACCATTTAATGACATCCCCTGAAAAATGTAAATTACTGAGGATGCCAGAAAGTAAACTGTGAACAACTAAGTTGAAGGCCTTGGTGAGGTCCCCAAAAATGGCTGCAACAGAGTGCCCCTTATCTAGAGCACTCTGAATGCAGCCAGTGAACCCCACCAATGCCGTCTCTGTGTTATGTCCTGGCTTGAAACCATGTTGACATCCTGTTAATAGACTGTATTTATGAGATATTCAGTAGTCTGATCTAGAATTATTTTTTCAAGAATCTTGGAAAGAGGTGACAAAATTGAAATGGGACGGTAGTTGGAACTACACATTGAATTACCATTCCTGAGTATAGGCCTAATGGTAGTTAACTTCTATAAATTAGGAAATACTCCATGACAGAGGGAACATTTTAAAATAGCAGAAAGTAGGTAAGCAAATGAGTTTATGCCTAACTTAATAATCCTAAAATCAACCCCCTCATGTGTTAAATTAGGTCAGGGGTCATGTTTGAGTATATATTTCTCAAATAATTCAGGGGAAACCTTCCTGAAATAGAATTTAGGGTGAGAATCTGTACAATAGTGAATGAAATTAATAGAGATTGTAACATTATGGTGTGTTCTAAATCATCAATGTCTCCAAAATAATTACCAAAGAGTTCAGAGACTAAGCCAGCATCACTTATGAGTGACTCACCATTCTGTAATGTAATAACTGTTTCCTTTTTAACTCTACTTAATAAGCCATTTTAGGTCCTCCAAATTGTTTTCAAGTTACTAAATGAGTTTTTTTGCTCAGTTATAAAGAATTGTGTCTTAGCTTCCCTAATTTCAGATTTACATTTATTTCTCAAAGTCTTATAGATAAGTGAAATAGTATCCTTCTTTGCCCTATAATGTTTCAAACTATCATGCGTGGACTTCCTAAGATTTTATAGATCTTGTATTATCCATCTTTGTTTTTTTGCTCTTATTTTCATTTTTTTCAGGGGTGCAATCCTATCCACCAGAGAAAAATAGAGAGATGTAAATGTCTCTAACAATAAATCCAAATCACTGATGGATTCAAGCTGAGTTCAATCAATTTCCTTGCATGTTACTTTTTTTTACCTTTGTTTTACTAGGAGAGACGCACTAAGCTGAAGTCTTGTTTACAGTTGCAACCTGGGAGCACAAGCAAGTTATGTGAATTGCTTAGGGTCACACGGGGCCAGATATTCAAAACTTTGGCCCGGGGCAATATTAGCACTGCCCGATGGGCAAACTTAGCCCGGAGCACAGAGCAAGCTATATTCAAACGGAATAGCCCAGGGCAAACAGCTTCCGAATATAGCATGGTAATGAGGCCATGCAAACTGGGCTGGGAGTGCAGGGCAAAAATTGCCCTGGAATAAGACAGCACTGAATAAGACAACCAGGAAGTGCAAACCACAACAACAACACAGTACACAGCAACATGAGGGCAGGTACAGACGAACTATGTGGCCAATGTGTGTGCCAGAAAATGCATGGACTCAGTACAGTTGCAGGAAGCAGCAGATGTGAAAGAACAGTAATCAAAACTGTATAATATTCCCCGTACCGTTAGCGCCGCGCTAACACATTAGCGCTGCATTAGCGGGGAGCTAAGCAGTTAGCCGGGAGCAAACACGTTTGCCCGGAGCTAAAATGTGCCATATTCAAAAGTGCCATGCAAATGAGCCTACTTAGGTAGTCTCTGGGCAAACAACCGGACTAGCATCTCATTATACCCTGATTTGCATGCAGTTTGCCCAGCGTTACTGCAGGGTCCCACAGAGCCACCTGTAGGTCAGTCTGGAAGTACAGGGGCTGACCAGGTCCAACCGCAGCTCCATCTGTAGGTCAGTCTGGCAGTGCATGATGATAGCTGCAGGCTACATGTAAACAGTACAGCATAGTATAGCATATTGTACCCCGGGGACAGAACAGCATAGGCACAGGAGGTGGTGGTGCTGCATGCAACTGTCACACTGTAGGGCATGCTACAGTGTACAGCAGCAACTACAGTAGCAAGAGGGGCCAGTAGTGTGTGGACACAGCAATGCCTATGGTGTATAGGGCAGTGATGATGACTGCACTATACACAGTGAGAGGACCAACCTGCAGATGTTTACTGACACTGGACATTACTGTTACTCTGTTGTGTGACCCACAGATGCTGCACCTGTGGCATGGATGCTCACAGTGACATGTACATTCCTGGCTTTGTGTGCTATGGCAGTTGTACAGCTGTGAGGTATGTGTCGGGGATATATCATCCGAAGGCACACTGGTGTTGGGGAATTCCCAATACTGGCCCACGTACACTGCATGATGTGTCCCAGCCTTGTGGCCACACCTGGTCTGTAGCATAGCCTCGCCACCCATACATGCTCCCCTCAACATCCTCCATGCCCACAGTGCTGCATGTGTGTGCTGGCATCTGTTGGTGTCCATGGCAGTGCAGTCTGCAGGTGTGCGCTGTATGGCCACACTGCCATGCTGTCCACTGGTGGCAGGGTCACAACTTACTGCCTGGCATGGCTGGGACTGGTGGCAGATGATGGCATCATTGTGATGCCATCAGTTAGCAGCATGCTTCCTCTATGTTTGGCTTTATCTATGTGTCATATTTATTTGTTAGGGTCACGCTAAACCCACTCTAAACCCGCGCAAACACCGCGCAAAGCCACAGTGTCGCACAAGGCTGCTTGCCCAGGATTAAGATGAGCTTTTCCTGGGCGGTAATGTGCACCACGCTAAGTGTCACGCTAGGTGGTGCTAAACCACTTAGCATGGCGCTAGCTGCTGAATATAGCATTGTGCCTGTATTCATGTCAGTTTGCCCCTTGTATACATTATAATTTTGCCCGGCGCTAATGCAGTTTGCACACGCTATTTGGCCTTTTGAATATAGCAGACCCATGCTAATCCCGCACTAAATCTGCACAAACGTTTTTTGCCCAGTGCAAAGCTTTGAATATCTGGCCCACAGTGTGCAAGTGGGGGGCTGTGGGATTCAAACCCAGGTCTCCAGGATTGCAGCTTTAAGCCTTAAACCACTGCACTATATTGCCTCTCAATACTTCAGTTACTTCTGGGATTAATTGTTTTACATTTCTGGACTCAATATATTTTGGAGGATTTTTCTGGTTTTTTTTTTCAATTTAATATAGTTTATTAGAAAAGATTAGAAAAAATACAGTACAATACACAAATGTAAAAACATATGGATACATATCTTGCAGAATAAACCATCAAATAACAATTAGAAAAAAACAAATCCCTAAGCCATCCCACCCAAATACCCAACCCCTCCCCCACAGCACAAATACCATGAAGATAAAAAAGGGAGAGCTAAGATCAGAACTGGAAGCTATGAATACAGATACTGAGACATTAGAAAAATGTATTTCCTTATTGACTGGACCAACCCACACCAGCCTAGGAACTTGCCAAGATAGGCAATACGGCCACTAGTGATACCCAGCCTGACATAAAATTGTCATATCTGTCCTGCAAATGGGCTATATGCTTTTCAGTCTCCAAGGCCTGTAAGATTTCCATGTGCCATTCTCTAAAAAAGGATATGGAATCATTTAACCAGTGCCTTACAATGACCATCTTAGCCATATTGGAGATAAATGACATACAGTATACGGCTGTAGAGAACCAAACAGTTCTGCTGGGTGATAGCCGACTAAGCAGATCTGTAGTGTAAAAAAAGAGTCCAAACCCAAAAAAGGGTTCGAAGAACTCCAGATTGCATGACAGAAAGGAGCCACTCTTGGACAACCCCACAAAATATGTTTCAGAGTCCCATCAGCAATTCCACAACGGGTGGAGGCTAAAGATCCGGATCTCCATTTTTCCTGATTTTAACATACAATTCACAAAAGACAAGGCAGTGATCACTCAAAACATCCAGGAGAACCCCTACATTTGAAAGCCTACCAGTACTAGTGATTGCCATCCAATCCAAGACCGTCCCAGTGCCAGACTTGTAATTATGTCTAGTCACCTATGTAATTAATTGTTGTAAACCCAAATCAAGAAGAGTTTCACCTAAATTGTTTTTTCATTTTGGCACCCCAAATACAATTAAAATCACCTAGTAAGAGACACACTCTATTAGATGGCAATTGATTTTTAACCTTGGAAACAAGTTCCATTCCATGCTCAATACTCCCAGGGGGAAAATATAAGGAACTAATAACTAGATGTTTGTCTTGGCCCAGTAACACTTCAATTTGTGATAAGATCACAACCACAATTTCCTACGAACATACGAACATACTAAATTTGCCAGCAGATAAAGGCCTAGAGGTCTATCAAGTCTGCTCGAATGTGCAGCTAGCACCCCTTATTCTGCAGCTGCCCCTCCCTTCCACCCTTCCCCTTCATTACCCCTCCCCCTTGTCCTGTCCCATCCTCGTTTGAAGCAGTCCACTGTTCTACTGCATACCACTTCTGCAGGTAACGCATTCCACCCAGCCACCACCCTCTCTGTAAAAAGTGTCTCCTCATCTCCCTCCTGAACCTTCCTCGCCCAGTCTCATATCATGGCCCCTGGTGGCCCTCCCTCCTTACTTTGAACAGCCCCTCTGTACCTGTCTTGTTTATTCCTTTCATGTATTTAAAGGTTTCAATCATGTCCCCTGTCTCTCCTCTCCTCCAGTGAGTACATGTTCAACTCCTTCAACCTCCCTCATATGATAAGTCCCCAGACCCTTGATCATCTTTTGTCGCCTCGCGCTGCACTCCCTCCAGTAACTTAATGTCCCTTTCAGACACGGACGCAGAACTGCACGCAGTACTCAGGTGTGGTCTAACTAATGACCTATACAGTGGCAGAATCACCTCCTCCTCCTTGAGGATATACCCTTGCAATACAACCCAGCATTTTGTTGGCCTTGCAGCTGCCTTCCTACACTGTGCCGAGTTGTTCATTGACCCTGTGATGAGCACACCCAGATCCTTCTCCTCCTCTGTCTGGGCTAGCTGCACCCCCTAGCTGGTAAGTCCTCCTGGGTTCTTCATCCCAAAATGCATCACCTGCACTTTTGGCATTAAAGCCCAGTTGCCAGGTGTCTGACCAGGTTTCAAGCTTTGCCAGATCATCCTGCAACACCCTGCCATCCCCTAGGTCATCCACCACCGCGCCAACCTTGGTATCATCAGCAAACAGACTGATCTTGCTCTTGATGTCCCATGATATGTCTGCAATGAATATCCCAAACAACACTGGTCCCAACACCGAGCCCTGTGGGACACCACTCGTCACTGCCCTCCCTGAGTAACGAGCACAGTGGAATGGAACCTTAAATAAACATATATCAGAGCCCCCACTCCTCCCCCCCATCTTGTTTAAAAGAATTAAAACCAACTAAAGAAATTTCTGAATCCTTGATTTGGCTGTTCAACCAGGTCTTAGAGAGTGTAATGATATCAAATGTATTCTGTTCAGACCAGCCAACAAATTGTGTCCATTTATATGTTTAAATGGATGATTTTCAAAGTAGGAACAGTTTGAGAAATACTGTTTCTGCCAGAGTAATCAAAGTTGAGATCACCTCCATCAGAACAAAAAGGGCCAGAATGGGGAGAACTGAGTCACAGATAAGCTATAGCAAAACCAGTGGCCTTCCAAGTTTCAGTTTATTATAAAAAATGTCTTCCTTTTTTTGTCAAAGGTCTGACCAGTTTAGTACTAACTTTAGCAAATAAATGACCTATAGATGACTGATAAAATTATTAGAAGAGAGAGGTACAACCCCACTGAAGGAGCATTTGTAGGAATAATTGCCACTAATTCTATGTCTGCCAAACTGTTGATGATCTAATTCTTCTTAGCTTCATTTAGAGGGGGAGCATATCCATCAGTATTGCTAGAAGTAAAACATACTGAATAAATTATATAGCAACAGAATAGCAACACTGCCGGTCTAAAACAAAACAATATAAAATATGATGTAAACACTAGTAGGCAATAAACTCAAGCTAAGAAGCTTTAAGAACTAAACAATAATTACCTCTTTATGTTATTTATTTATTTATTTATAAAGCAATCAGTTTACAACCTTTGAGCCAAGGGCTCATTTCCAAAGGTACCTCGTCAACAATGGTAAAAAATACAGAATAATACAAATAAAACAGATAATACAGGTAATACAGAAAGAAGGGTACATACAGAGCAGCGCATGAGTATAAACAGACACGCATTAATGGCACATGGTAACAGCAACATTGGTAGTGTGATACAGAGCAAAATATGGTATAATTGACAACAGTAGAATAAAAGGGTTTAGCAGCATAACGGTATGTCATGTAGGTGTGATTACAGCCAAACAGGTCTACTGTGCCAGATTACAAGGAATGTACGGCATGAGGCAGTCGCAGTACAGGTAACTCGATAGAGCAGTACACCGGTGACATGATATCAGATTACACTAAGTGTAGGGCCTGGGACAGGAGTAGTACAGGAAATGGGGTTAACCGTATAGGGCTGGGTAGCAAATAAGATAAGTATAAGCAGCATAGGAGTGCAACGTGGTTCGTTCAAGTCAGTTGTGATACAGTCGGTAGAGGGAATCATGGGAGTAGATAAGTTGTTAGGAATAAAGAAGCGAGGGGACAGAGCTGCCCAGAGGGCATTGTCAGAGAAGAGGGGGGTTTGAGCATCCGTTAGGCACAGGAGCAGCAGCGCTTGCTGAATAGCTAGCTTTTGAGGGCATTTTTGAAAGTGGAGATGGTGGGGGTATCAGTGATGGCCCGAGGAAGAGTGTTGTACCAAGCGGGGGCTCTATGGCAGCAAGATCTCTGTCAAAGTGAAGTCCTAGCACGAGGAACCAGGAAGGTGGCTTTGCTGGAGGTCCGGGTACTGACAAGGGGCTGTGCTGGGAGGAGGGTGGAAGTCAGCCCAGGGGGAGAAAGTCCTAGTAAGGTTTTTTTTGAAATGAGGCACGTTTGGTATAACAGGCGTCGTCGTAGGTCATCAAGCATTACTGCAAGGTCATAGAGTTGGCAGGTATGAGTGAGCTTAGGGGCCCCAGTGATTAGAGTGCAAGCCTTATTTAGGAGGAGGTGGATTTTGTTGAGGGCCGTCATGTTGGCAGCCCCATAGATAGGTAGCCCATAGTCCACCAGGGAGAGTATGGAGGATGTAACCACCAGCCGGAGTTCGTCGGGTGGGGGAGACAGTTTTTGTGGCGGTACAGGATACCAAGTCGGATATTGGTAACAGAAGCGAGTGCATCGATGTGGGTATGGTAGGAGAGGGCTGAGTCAAATAGGATCCCTAAGTACTTATAGGATTGGACTTGTTCCAGTTGTAGCTTAGAGCCGGAAAGGATATGGAGAGGAGTGTTGGATAATTTATTTTGCGGATGGGCGAAGAGCATGGTTTTAGATTTTTAAGATTTATGACCAATCTATGCTCTTAAGCTGCTTCAGCGCCGTCATAGGCCCTTTGTAGGGAAACCTGGACGGAAGTGGGGTTACGGTCAGTGGCAAAGAGGACGGTATCATCTGCATATAGCAGAATATTCCCAGGGCACGCACTGGGAAGGGTGTTAAGGTAAAGTGAGAAGAGAAGGGGCCCCAGGATGGAGCCCTGTGGAACCCCTGAGGGATCGAGCTGGGTCGAGAAAGAGTCCCACCAATTTTGACTCGTTGGGAGCGGGCGGACAGGTAGCTGGAGCACCAAGCCAGTGGTCCAGAGGCAAACCTAGCGTGACAGAGGGCTCCAGGAAGTAGGGGTGGAGACTGTGTCAAAGGCCTTGATAGGTCAGGAACACAGCCCCCGCCAGGGAGCCAGTATCCAATGAGGAGTGAAGGAAGGAGGTGAATTCAATAAGAGCAGTGCTGGTACTGTGTCCTGCGTGGAAGCCGTGCTGTTCTGGGCAGAGGATGTTGTATTTGGTCAGGTATTCAGATATTTGTGCGGCAACTAGTTTTTCCAGTGCCTTGGAAAGTGGAGGGAGAATGGAGATCGGTCGATAGTTCCCAGCTAAGGACCTAATAATTACCTCTAAATTAGTCTACTTATTAAAAATATTACCAAATCTCAATTCAGTCCTGCATTAGTTTCTATGAGATCTTTTTGGGTAACTTTTCTCTCATGCTTATGCTGTGCTCACACTAGCGGGTGGTGCAGGCTTTTAAACTTGTAAACCCTACCCCCTGAGTGTGATGCTCAGCTAAGCTGTTGGCTCTTCTGAGCCCCCTACACACTGAGCAGTTGTAGATATTACAAGTCATAAATCACAGTCTATGGCAGGAGAACTTGCCTGGTGATGGAATCCCAAAGACAGAATGATGCAGAGCAGTGCAGCAAGAGTTCTTCAGATGTGCTAGCAGTACGGATATAATCTACTGTGCAACAGGTGGCATGGGCTTTTAAACTTATCAAAACCCCTCCCACAAGTGTGACGCTCTGCTCAACTGCTGGCTCCCCCGAATCCCCTACACACTGAGCGGTTGCAGATAATAAAAGTCACAAAGCACAGTCTATGGCAAGACAGCTTGCCTGGCAATGGAATCCTAAAGACAGAACAATGCAGAGCAGTACAGCAGGAGCTCCCCAGATGCTTGTTTTTATAGTCTCTCTCTCAGCAATTAGGACACTTCTGGCTTCTTTTTTGGCACAAAATGAGCATTTGCTAGACCATTAAAAAGGAGCTCAATCCTTGTTGCTGCCTCATGGTAAAGTGAATCAGAACAAAAATGCATCAATACCAAACTTTTCACAGATGGTTCTGCAAAATATAGGTCACATGACAAGAACAAGCATCATTAGCCTACCTTCCAAGAAGTCTTCCTGTGCACCAGTAAAGTCATCTGGGTGGAAACAAGATCTATTTTTAATGTAATTTAATAGTTCCTCTGGAAACTGAGTTAACTCAGCTCCCACAGCAGCACAGCTGCAATTGTGAAATGAGTACAACAGGTGCCCACAGATAATGGGTTACTAGACAACACTAAATATAATACAAGTAGAAGCCACTTAAAGGGGATGCAGTTAAAGGGGACGTCCACTTAATTGGGACGATCCCCTGGGCACCAATTTTTTTGCTAACGTTATTCAATGGGACCAGCTTTTGTTTAATTGGGATGGTCCAGTCACTTACCTGGGATGACTATCTAGTCATAGGTGTAGGAAAAGATGCTGAAAATGTAATTGCGTCTCATTAAGTGCTCATTAAGTGCCCTGCATTTAATCTGTTTCACATTCCCACCTGCTTAGCATCTCTTTGGAATGTGTTTGGCATCTCTCTGGAGTGTCTTTGGTTTGCAGGATGGCATCTACAAGCAACAACAAAAGAGTCAACCTCCCACTGAGTGAGAAAATAAAAGTTATCGAGGCTTTACAGCTGCCCAACTTCTTTCTCTCAAAAGTTGCTAAGTGAAGCTAAGTGATTTTAAAGTTCAATGTGTTGCTTTCACCAATTAAATAAAGATTAAATCAATAACCAAACCAAACATACTTTTACAAAAAGTAGCTGTAATCATAAAAAGTACTGGTATCCAGTACTTCTTGATGTTTTGTTTGTTTTCTCTGTTTTGTTTGTTACTATAACATGTATGTGCCTCATGAGCAAAGTCTTTTCTGGTTGGGATGGAAAAAAAGGCTGCTTCTGAGTAATGGGATGGCTGCTTAGAGGGGACGATAGGGCATCCACGGAGGTGTTCCCTTTAAGAGGCTTCTACTAATAATATGCACTCTCTATCTTAATATAATTTATGATCATCTACCCAATAGCTTCATACTGTGGAGCCACTACTCCAAAAAGAAACATCTAAAGTTTTATAATCAATCCATTTCATCAATCTCAGTTTCTAGTTTTATCATCAGTATAGTAACTTGAAAATACTCTTGAGAAGCAATACTAAATCAGTAATCTCTCCACACCAGTTTTGATATCTATTCTAAGTTTTTTGATATCTATTCTAAGTATCAATGTTCTCATTTCATGCTGCAAATTCTCTTTAATTGATGCTTTTATAGATGATGCTATGCAAGTAACAAATTATACAACCAAGGAGTCTGGCTTCTAGAGTTAAAGAGCTTGTGTGGCCAAAACAGGTATACAGGAAATTAATACAAAGTTTAAGAAGTAGTCAGCTGTACTTTTTTATTTCTGAAGTGTTTTTCTTTTCCTTTTGCTCATTAGAAAATCTCATGTGAGATAATATTGTGCTGGATGTGTTAAACAGCTCTTAGCTGGTTCCACATCATGTCAGCGGCTGCAAAACAGCACCAAACATCACAGTGAGTGCAGGTTGCTGAAAACCGCAATGGCAACTTGCACAACAGCAAGCATGACAACAGCTAGGATCTGGTACGTGTTAAAACCTAAAGAATTACTGCATTATTGTTGTTTTATGCAGGGGGCTGTGCCCCTCCCACATCTCCCATTATTAATATAATCAACTCTGAGAGGGGGGCCTGACACAGGGGACATTTTTATAGGTAAAATAAGGAAAATGTTCTGGCAGGCTTCATGCTGTGAACCTAGAGCCTTCTGTGCTAGTGGCATACACCCTACCACTGTGCTAGATGGCCAGCTCGATTTTGCCCCATCATTCTGACTACCTTGTCATGCCCGCCCTCCCACCATCTCTCACTTTCCGTATTTGTACAATTGATATTCATATTCCCAAACCTCGCTGTCCACCCCTTAGCTATTGTTTCACGCTCACTTTTCTTATGTGTGGTCAAACTGAGTCGCTCATATTGAGTTGTTCAGTTGTGACTCACCCATATCACTGGATACCCTCTTGGCCTGGCAGCTGACATATATATCTCTACTGAACCCCCACTATATCATCAACATTGTGATCTCACTGACAGTGGCATCACATGTGACTGAGCTGGTAGCTACAGAGCTGCTGCTTCTAAGCATTAGTGATTTCACAGTCGGTGAGGTCTCAATGCTGTTGATGTAGCAGGGGGAATAGAGATACATATGTCAGGTGCCAGGCAGAGTGCTGTCCCACACATCACTCCTACAAACATCTGGAAAACAATCTTCAAATTAAACAAAGGTAAATGAAAAAATATTTCAGATATAAAAGGTAATGGCTGACTCTTTTAAGCAACTAATATTAGTTTTATGCAGTACACTAGCTCTTTAATATCTTAGATACCATCAAACGCATTTCAATCCATCCTTTGTGACATTCATAGGGTATTTTATTGAACCATTCATTTTATTGTCTGCTTTTATTATTCTCAAAGCGGTCAGCTTTCCCTCATGGTTCATAACACACCTGAGTCATCCATATATTGTATTTCAACATGACTAAACAGCTGAGTTGGCTAATTGTGGGTACATACACACACACACACACACACACACACACACACACACACACACACACACACCCGTAGTACAAACTGTTCAACAAATATTTGATATGATATGCTTATCAGAATTTTCAGTGACGTTCACATGACTTTTCCTCCTGTCCCAAGGAAATTCATGCACAACGTGCTACATAACAGGACCCATCATCATTTGGAGGCTAAAGTGGGTCATGCCTCTTGGGATAAGGAAGATTAAAACATTGTATTCTATCACTGTTCAAGCACAATGAGCAGCAGAAGGTAGCAACCATGGAGAGACATAATATTGTTTACCTTAAACAACATACAGTCTTTTTTTGAATGTGGAGCACCACACTGGGGTTCAGCAACTGACTGAGACATCAACAAAATAGATTAAAACAAATTGATGACAAAATAGGTTATGCATTAAAACTATTTTATTATAAATTAAATGTTTACAGTATCTGATGATTTTCTTATCAGTCATAGCTAGAAGAAACCCTACTCCTTTATTAAGACATGAGCAGGTATAGTAGGCTAGGTAAACAAATACAAAGCTATAGATGGGCACTAGACAGCAACATTGCATTACACAGCAGTATCTTTCAAAGCATAGCAACTTTAGTGTATTGCTTGATTTATTTTGGTGCACCTTGACCATATAAACATTTTCAAGGGAGGTAGAGACACATATCTTGATGATCGTTTAAACAAGAGATAAATGACAGTTTTGCAAAGATAATAAATAAGACCATACTGACATTAAATAAACCATCATTTTACCAATCAGAAGGAACTAATAATAGTGAACATAATTTTTGTTATAAGTTAGAAACAGCATCAACTATTTTTTTTTAATTGGCATAATTTTACTAACAAAGATTACAATATCAAATATGTTGATAATATCATAACGTATATGATAAGGGGCAGTTTGTACCATTTTCAGGATGTAATTGTTTCGAAACTTGTGTCTGGCAGTCTAAGTTTCTTTCTACTTTCTGAGGCCTTAATGCTGATAAAACATCAGACTTAACTCTGAAGACCAATGCACTGAAGGGAAATTCTGAATTTTTAGGTGTCCAGTTATGTTCCACCAGCAGCAGTTCCCATAAACACTGTGTTGATGGGGGGTAAAGATGATACCATATCACTAACGTCACTGGACTGCCCATGGGGATCAATAGTTTCCTGAGAATGAAACTGGCTAGATGCTCCATACATGCATTGTGAGGAAGATCCAGAAATGACTGCTTGCATATTTGAACCTGTAAAAATGCATAAAGGGAAGCTGTCACATCATATATATGTATATACAAACAAATACAGTGCATTGGGTACTTAGAATACTAAAGTATTTTTTCTTAACAAATGTTTAGTAAGATTTTTTCATAAGACAACACAATAAAGTATAAAATATATTATTTAGACAACTTGCCAGTATCAATTCAATTCAGACAAAATGAACATAATTAGTAATTCATGCTACTGGTATAGATAACAAAACATCTAAAAAAACTATCAGCTATACTTTCAAGTTGGAAGCTGGCTCCCTTGTACCTCAAGGGAATCAACAAAGTCCAAGAGGGTAGCATCTTTCAGAAAAAGAGATGTGAAAGAACAATGGGGCACAATTTGAGGATAGAGGGGGGATGACTCAGGGGCAACATGAGGAAGTATTTTTTCATGGAAAGGGTGGTGCATGCCTGGAACAGCCTTTCTGAGGAGGTCATGGGGTCAAAAACAGTGGGGGAATTTAAGAATGCATGGGACAGACATAATCCAATTCTAGTGGGAGGTGGGAGGAAGTAAGCTATTGGTAAAACTATGATCTGCAGCTTATCTGATAGGTAGGGAAATGGACAGACTGGGTGAGCCAAGTGGTCCTTATCTGCTATCAAAGTCTATTTTTCTATGTAACTTTTAACTATATAATAAAAAGGTTAGAAAATTGTTTTCATCTTAAGTATATATCAAGCTTCACCACATCATTTTTGGTTTATTATTGTAAAGAAACATAAAGAGAGATATAGAGACAGACATGAAAGAATGGGTAGACAGACCATGAGGTGAATACTACAGTGAAGAGAAACAGATCTATCCCATCCTAATTTAGGTGACTTAGCAACATATGAAAAGACATTGACAACTGCTTTTATAGAAAATAGGTTTCCCAAGCCAGCCCACCAGCATAGCGGCAAGGCATCTGCTTGCAGCTCCGACTTCCCAGGTTTGGTGATGGAATCAGGAGTCAGAGGGCCAGCTGGGGGAGAAGTATTAAACATCCCAGGGACTGCTCTCATTCTCCAGGGGATGGGGGTGAGAGTGCCTGGTGCTATGTGGACCTCTGATGGAGGCTGGGGTTACCATCATGGCTAGCGCCACATGTTAGGGGGGCAGGGTGGATGCTGGCATCATTGCACATCCCCGCCCCTAGGAAAAAATTGTCACAAAAAAATGCCGGCCCACTAATGATGGCCCCTGTATCTGCTGCTGTTCCTGCTGCAGACCAAGGTCTGATGGGGTGGTTCCACTCACATGGCCCCACCCTGGGGGACAAACCAATGATCAGAGACTGAGTTCCTTGGGGAGGGGGTGCCTCACCAGCAGCCTCACCTAGGGGGGTAGGCCTGGGAATGGGGGAGTGGTAAGCTGTGCAGGGAGACCAGAACCTCCTGTGCCAGGGTGGAAAGGAGCCAGTAAAAAAAAAAAAAAAAGAAAATAGGTTTCCCCATTATCTGAGAGGTCTTGACCCAAACCAACAGATATAAATGTATCCATCAATAAATAAAAACTTTATGTTGTATTATCCCAGAGTCCTCTAAATAAATTATAAAATGCTCCACATTTTTCTTGAAGGATCTTACCCAGACCATAAACAAAGTTGGCAAGATATTCTGTTCTGAGAATTTCCATGCAACCCTGTCTCCAGTCATTAAAGGTTGGGACTCTAGTCTTCATCCTTGTTTTTAGTACTGAGTTTCTAACTGAGGTCCCTATAAGTGATAGAGTATGATTCTGTTCTTTGGACCATTTAATGCTCTCGTAGAAATGTCTAAGATGCAGGTATCAATGTTTAAATTATCATGGCACTAGAGCTGGGTGAAAGTTGCAAATTCCACTTTCACCGAAATTTTGTGAAATTTTATAAATTTCTAAACTGCCATTGGAGAGATTGGAATCATCCGAATGTGACTGGCGAATTTTCACACTGTTCTGAGGAATGTTTTGTCTGAAATGCAGAATAATACACATGAACTGAGGAATGACAGTTCTGAGAAATCTTATTCTGCAGTTTAATACAGTATATTATTCCACAGTACATGTTATTATTCCACAGTTCAGTGATGAGTTCTGCATAATTTCTTTTCTGCATATGCCAGTATGTCAATGGCAAATATGAATCCACAGATTTAGAATATATTGTTTTGCCCACTGAAATGTAATAACACATGGACTGTCTTTCAGTCTGCCACTGGCTCTTGTGTAATTTTTCTGTCATTCTTTATTGATTTTGGTTTAAATTTAGAGCACTGGAGATCTCATCTCAGTTCCTGCCATGGCTGAGTCTCCATGAACAGTATCTGGTACCATGTCATAGAGGTTGTGATGTAATTGTCATTTGTTTGTTTTTTCTCATTGTTTTAGTTTATTGATGTCTGTGTCAATGCACACTGATCAGGAGTGAGCGTGAATAGCAACATGAGAGTCACGTACTCTGGAGTGACATTTCTCTGGTAATACTAATAGCAATCAATCAGCTCTTCATTTTAAAAATAAAGTCAGTTACTGAATGAAAAAAAAAACCTGATTCACTGTTGTAGACAACATCTAATTCTTTTCTTTATCTTAGTTATGCAATCCACAGAAGCCATCTGACAAGCACTCGTTGCTGCGACTGCACATAATCCCCCACCTGTCCCTTACCTTCACCCCTAGGCCGGGTCTGCCCTGTCTACTTTTGCTGTATATACTGCTCATGCTCATGTATATGCTGTCTCATGCAACATCTGCTGACTAATGTAATAAAATATCTTTGGTTGCTACCTGACATGGTACTCGTGTACCTAAATTATGACTACTGTGATCTACCTATTACCAAGCGTGTACCACCAGTGAATGCCTGTAACACTGGTTGCTTTTTTAATCTAATCGTTATGTATTGTACTGTTTTGTTTGCTGTGATGTATTGCTCTCTTGACGAGGTGCCTTTGAAAATTAGTCTATGACTCAAAGATCTGTAAACCAATGATCTAATAAATAAATAAATAAAATCCTCAACTTTAATTTTAATGCAGTTGACTCCAGTCAGTGTCCTGCATGGCCATTATATATTTAACTGACAAACAGCTCGGTTTTCCATGTATAACCATATGCTCATGAATGTAATGAAAAAATATTGTTGAATAATTGTGCTAAAAAAGGCATATTGGTCTGCACTGTCTTTTAATGGGCATACTGATTTTTGCAACTGACATTAGGTGCAAGCAAGATATCACAAAGGTATCAGTCTCACAGGTTAAAATTAGTCCCCGCTTAAATATATATCAAGTTTCTGGTTTCTTCAACAGAAAATAAAACACAAATCCCATGAACAGCATGTCTGAATGAATGAATATAATGGCATGTCTGAATGATAACTCTGATGTTGCGCTAACCTCTCCCCCCCACCACCAAAATACACACCACATTCAAGTCTCATAGCTGCTTGCATTTTACACTGTGATTGAAGGGAATATGTAACCCTGCGTACTGTTAGTAAATTATAAATGTGAGCTCTACAATTAGAGATGCAGCAAATTTAAACTTCTCCGGCCAAGTGAACGCGAAGTGGGCACTTCGCATTGCCACTCCACTAAGTAGAGTGGGCAATGCAAAGTGCTCACTTCGCCTTGTCATTACCACTTCACATTAAGGTGGAATGGCAATGTGAAGTAAGGTGAAGTCATTGTTTTTAATGGACTTCGCGTTCCTATTATGATTCTAAGTGATCCACTTGGTGTTTCAGATTTGGCAGCCCCCCACACATCACATGGCTTACAGTACAGTAAGTCACATGCTCTTTAGCTAGTCAGGAAGGAAGTGAGTCATACAAGCAGACAGTTTTACTTTCTCCTGTGCAGACGGAGAGAGAGGAGCATGTTTTGTGACTGCTGATACTTTGAGATCAGAGCGAGGAGGAGGAGATTTAAACTTTGATTTAGACCCAACAGCTTTTTTAAAAGCTACACTTTTTTTGTCATTTCTGTCTGTACTCTTTTTTTTCTTAATTTGTTCTTTCTGTAAATTTTATTTTTCTTACATAGAGGGACATCAGTTGCAAATTATGTCCATGCTGGAACTGCTGCTGGATCACCGTGGGATCCCACATTAGTTTTTTTTTTTTCCTCCTGCCATGTGTCCCCCCCACACCTTCCTTGCTGTGTTATAAAATGTGTTCCTCTACCATCCCTGACCCTTGTATGTAATTATGCCCTTTTTTGTTGTCTTCCATATGTATTCTGAGTAGTGCGAGTATACTGTGCTAAACTACATGGGTGCAGTCTTCTTTCCAGTCTGTGTATGTACTGCAGACACTGTCCAACTCCCTGACTTACAAACACCTATTAATGAGTACAATGGTGAGATGGAAAAGCCTGGAGAGATACTACAAAACAGGCTTACAATATATCCAAGTAACTAGTAAAAAGATTAATGCTGTGATTCATGACATAATCATAAATTGTGATTTATGACTGCATTTGTGACCGTGATGATAAAGAAACATGAATGCCTATGGCTGTACTTCCCCAGGCCATGATGAGGTGTGGTACAAAACTCCCCGACTTAAAAACACTCATTAATGAGTATAATGGTGGGGTGGTGAAGCAAGGAGAGATACTACAAAATAGGCTTATAATACATCCAAGTAACAAGTAAAAAAAAGTGTATGTTGTGATTCGTGACGTGATTGTAAATCGTGATTTGTGACTGCCTTTGTGACCGTGATGATGAAGAAACATGAATGCCTCCAACTGTACTGCCCTGGGTCCCAATGAGGTGTGGCACAAAACTCCACAACTTAAAAGCACACATTAATGAGTACAATGGTGGGGTGGTGCAGCATGGAGAGATACTACAAAACAGGCTTACAATACATCCAAGTAACTAGTGAAAAAATTAATGTTGTGATTCGTGACGTGATTGTAAATCATGATTTGTGACTGCATTTGTGACCGTGATGATGAAGGACATGATTTGTATCATGAGTGACTCCTGGTGATGGTCCTGACTTAAAAACACATATTAATGAGTACAATGTTCATGCTGAATTATGCACCACACCTGTCCAGTGCTCTGAAGGGAAGCCAGAGAAACAACTGTGACTTAAGTTAGAGATGGAGATTGGGCCCTAAAGAGATGAAAATGCACAGACAGATTAAGATTGCGCTGCGCACTGAAGAGATGCAGATGCAAAGCCACAACACCTAACCAGTGCTCACCATCAGAAATTCAAATCTGGAAAGGAATACCTTTGCCGGTTGGGGCAGGCCATGGGGGGGGGGGCAGTGTACTGCACTGCTGCAGTAACAGTCACTAGTATTAGTACCAGTAAAGATACCACAAAGTACAAAAAGTACACAGCTGCAGTGGATAGCAGGTTCACATTGCTGAAATTATGTGGCACAATAAAAGGTGTCTGAGTTCATGACATGCATCACACACATACTGACACACACACACTAAGTAATGCATAGCAAATTGAAAACTTCAATAATGTAACACATAATTTAAACAAACTAAAATTATGCACTGCTGTACCACAACAATCAGCAAAAAAATGGTAAGAATTATTGAAAATATTACTGTGTGTACATTAACGCAGCTATACAAGAAAAATATCACCAAAACAGAAAGCACTGTCTTTTTCTCCAAGTTAATCTACCTACACCACAGATACACCCCTCCCCCAAAGCACACTTCCACTGTCTCAGTACACAGACTGAATGTTGTACATTAATACTCAAAATCCACACACAAACAATAAACGCTTGATGGTATGAGCACAGGAGGGTTTCCTATAATCGATGAACTAAAGTTTCAGCAAAAAAAAATTACTCAAAAATGCCTTTTTAACAACTTTTAGAAGGTTTGAATCACAGAGAGCTCTCACAGCAGATTGTCTCCTACAGCTTCCTACACACACACTACTCCAAACTGCGGCTGTACAGAACAATCTAGAGCCCATGTGACCTGAAATCCCATGAATCACTGCAAAATTCACCTTTGGAGCTTAAAAACAAGGCAAAGTGAGGCGAAGTACATTGTTTTCAATGTACTTCACCATAAGAATTGGTGGAGTAGTGGTTTGGGAAGGCAGAGTAATGCGAAGTCATTGTTTTCAGTGGACTTCGCGTTACCCATTATAACGCGAAGTGCTCCACTTCGCGTTGCAGAGCACTCTGTGTTCCACTTCATGGAGCAGATTGGGGCCACTTTTCCCATCTCTATCTATAATGTGATGGTGTATTGGTATTGTATGGGGGGGTGAAGTGAAAAGAGACAACCATGCACTAACAGTACATTGTGTTACATACCCCTTCGATCATGGTTTAACATGTAAACAGCTACGAGACATACATGTGTGTGCATTTTGGGTGTTTGGGGGGCTGAGTTAGCAAAATATCAAATGTGTCATTCTGACATGCCATTATACTCATTCACAATGCTATTCAGGGATCTATGTTTTTTTTCTGTTTAAAAAAACAGACACTTGATAAATATTTATGTAGGGACTAATTTTAACCTGTAACACTGTGACCTTCATGATGTCTCACTTACATCTATTGTCAGTTGTAAAAATCAGTATACCCACTGAAAGACATTCAGTTCAGACCAATATGCTTTTTTTAGCACAATTATTAAACAGTGTTTTTCCATTAGATTCATGAGCACATGATTATATACACAGAAAACTGAGCTGTTTGTCAGTTAAATATGTAATGACCATCTAGGACGTTGACAGGAGTCAACCGCATTAAGTAAATGTTGCAGATTTCTGTGGATAACTGAGATAAAAAAGAGAATCAGATGTTACCTACAACAGTGAATCAGATATTTTTTCATTCTGTAACTGACTACTAATTTTTTTTAAATGAAGAGCTGATTAATTACTGTTGGTATCACTGGAGAAATATCACTGCAGAGTACATGGCTCTCACACTGCAGCTGTCAGTTCAACTGCCTCTTGCACTCACTTCTGTTAAGTGTACATTGACAGTCATCAATAAGCTAAAACAATGAGAAAAAAAATAAAACAACATTCGCATCATGACCTCTATGACATGGTACCAGGTACTGTTCACGGAAACTCAGCCACATTAAGGGCTGACATGAGATCTTCGTTGTCCTGAATTTAAACCCAAATCAATAAAGAATGACTGAAAAAGACACAAGAGTCAGTGACATATTGTAAGACAGTCCTTGTTTTATAACATTACAGTAGACAAACACTATTATGTAAATCTCACAGATTCCTATTTGCCATTGAACTTTAATCCACAATTCATATATTCATTGCACAGTTCAGTGACTCAGTGGAATGAATGTCTGAATTGCAAAATAATGTATTAAACTGTGGAAAAAAATCCACAAAAGTGACCGCAGACAGTGATCAGTTCTGAAGAATTGTTTTCTGCAGTTTAATACAATAATCCACAATTAATACATTTATTCCACTGCTCTGAGTCTGAATTTCCACAAAGGTTGCCAAAGTGCATTTGGAATTTTGCAAAAGTGAAATTCTGATTTTCACCAAAATTCCACCAACAGATGTTTAATTTCATATAGCCCTACATGGCGCCAGTTTATGCTTTTGCAGAACTCTTTAATTTTGTTCCACAGAACTTGTATTAATTAGCATTCCCAGAACATGTCTGGTAAATTGCCCAAGCTATCTTCACACGTTTGATAAATAGGTGCTGCTCTAAGTATAATTTTGTGTTACTGATATGGGGAGTAGTATAGATTATGAAGAATGTTATATTGTGTTAGTTTCATATTTACAGTGTTCAATATTTGAAGAGAGTATCACCATAGTTTGTTCCAATTCTAGATGTCTAGTTCTTTACCTAATGGATGTGACCTCCACCTAATATTTTCATTATCTATGCCTCTTATTTGTGCTATTAAAATTGCATAAAAGTTAGAAGTTATGGGTTTCATTGAATACAAGCCATGAAACTGTTGGTAGCTAGCTGTCACAATTCAGTGATAGCTGAGTGTGAGTTGAAATTTTGCCATAGAAGTTACTTGCTCATCTGAGCAGGGGTACTCTATTTTTATGCATTGAATCAGACCAAGATGATGATGAGCACTCATCCAGAGTTCTGTAGCGAAGCTGTAATATGGCACTCTCAGTTAAAACTAAACTACAACATTATAGGATAAACACACCAGCAGATTTTGCCTTGTTAATAATTGCACAGATGAGTTTGAAAAAAGTAATATCAGAAATAGGAAATAATTATTAGCGTTTATAAGACAGTATTGCTCTTGGCTACTTCACTAATCATCATGATAAAAAAGGGACCATTTGGGGCCCTATATACAGTCACAGGGGACTGTCTTGAAATGAATTTGCAATGACCATTTGGTGACATCCTCTTAAACTCAGTCCCATTGCTCCATGCATAAATGAGATCAGATCATTTCCCTCCATGCCTGCTAAACGCATTGCAAGCAAGCAGGCCAGAGGGTGAGGGTCGTTATGCAAGTAATCCACAGGAACATTCATAAAGCACACAACCACTTGAAGAGGCAGTCCTAGAGATTAGGAACACCCCCAGTCTGCAGATCTTCTACAGATAGGCAGTATGGATGTCACAACTCTGCAATCTGTCACTTAGTAGACACTGAGGGCCGGAGATTCCTGGGCTGACAATGCAACAGCGCTGTGATGAAACTGAGATATGGAGGTTCACAAGAGATTGAGGGCTGAAAAAGGTATTGGGAGTGGAAAGGGGTGCCCAGTGAAGCAATAGAAGAACCACAAGGCCAGAGGAAAACTTTGCAATAACAACCCAAAAGTGAGTCTAAAGGTGACTGCCAATGGGGTGAGGATACACAGTTTGGTAGTAGCGATATTCACCAAGTGGAAATGGCAGAGTACAAAGTGTCTGACACTGTGACATGATAAGACCTTTATAGCTGTTGCAAGCCAATATGATATTGGGTGCAAATCCTATTTGAGGCCACTTTTACTGCATTAGTAATTTGCATTAAAACTTAATCATGTTGGAGACTTCTTGCCCCAGCAACTAAGTCTGGCATTTGTGTAAGCCTGTCATAGGTGGTGGCACAACAGAGAACCTGTTTGCACCTCAAATGTGCATTCCACATACTGCAGCTGAAAACCAAGACAATTCTTCCTTGAGCATATTTCCATGATATAGATTTTAACATTCAACAGAAAAACAATTTAACTACATAAGCAAATGACCATATCCAAGTTTCTAGAAGAAACATGCACATTTACACTCCTACTGAGTGCACCATTTACATTTTTTGGCTGCAACTTTTCAATGCTGAGTGCTGTGTGTGTGGTCACGCCCCTAGAAGGAGAAGTAGCAGTCCAAGGGTGGTTCATCAGTGACTCAGTATTTGAAGGTTTGAGCAGGCCCATTTTTAGAAAGAGAGATGCTACCAAAAGAAAAGTACTGTATTTTCACAGTTCTGTAGCAGTTTGGGGTACTGCATCACAGCAAATAAAGGATTGAGGGGAGCCGGAGGAAGTCAAATAGATAACCAAAAGGAATACCAAAAACACACCACCAGGAGTTATGAAGAGAGCAAGACATGTTTATTCTGGAAAAGAGCAGTGTAAAACTGATGTGTATAAAACAGTAGATAAACCACTGCAGATAGAAGTTTCAGGCTGAGACTAAAAAAAAAACAGTGACCCTGGGCTATGGAAAGCAGTGATTAGTGAGTAGTTTATGGACAAACTGAGGAGGAACATTTTTATACCAAGGGATGTGGGCATGTGCGCTAGCTTGCACATTGGGGTGGTAGATTCTGTCACACTGAGTGCTTACAAGGTAAACCTATAGAAAATACTCTGTGCATAGGAGGTACTGTAGGTCAACATTCAGGGATATGCCAGTGAGATATGGAAGATGGCTTGGTGATCACTGGACATCGGGGAGCTTCTGATGTATAATGGGTGGATAATTATGGGTAAAGGGACCATTGGTCACCAGAGAATTATTCTAATATTAGCAGTGGGGGGACTTAAACTCAGAGGCAGGGGCAGGGGTGACCACTTCATGTCAGGAAGTTTGTGTTGCATAATGAGTGGGTGATTGGGGGGGTGGGTCCACTGGACAGCAGGAAATGATTCCAATATTATCAGTGGGGGGATTTGAACCCAGGGGTGGGAGACCACTAGACACTAGGGAATTTCTGATGTATAACAAATGGGTGACAAGGGGCATGGGAACCACTGGACACAAATCAATTTTCAAGTATTATTGGCAGGGGGATCTGAACCCATAGAATCAGAGAAGCATAGAATCTGATGGCAGATAAAGGCTATTTGACCAACCTAGCCTGACCATTTTTCCCTATCGTTATTCTTGTCACAAGCAGTACTTGATCAACATCTCATCTCCTCCCCCTTTCCTAAGCACTGCAATTCCATTGTGCCTGTCCAAGGCATTTCTGAACCACACCACTGTCTTCTCCCCACCACCTCCATTGGAAGGCTGTTCCAGGAATCCACCAGTCTTTCTCTGAAGAAGTACTTCCTCACATCTCTCCTGAATCTACCCCTTTCCAGCTTCATAGCATGTACCCTTGTTCTAGAGCACTTTGTTCTGAAAAATCCTTCCACCATGTCCCTCATTTACCCCCGTGATGTATTTTTTTTTTCAACAAACAGCAGGGGAGGTTTTTATTGAAGTAAACCATGCATCTCATAAGGACAGAAACCATAAGATACACTTAGAACACATCTCTAGAAAACCCAAGAAAAATGACCCAAAACAAAACCCAGACATAATTATTTTTTTTAAATACACATTCAAATTTAGTTTCCACTCGCAGAAAATGCACTAAGTAAATACAATAGATAGTATGCATAAAGTAGTTCTCCTACTCTCCTCTCCTCCCCTTCCCCCCACCCAAACCTCCCACATGAACATTAAAACACAGCTGGGGATATTTAGTCTGAGGTCATTTATATCACGAGAGAGAAAAGGAAAGAACCAGGACAATTTCCTATTCACTTTGAGATAGTTGTAAGCTTTGATAATTAAGTGACTAATGAGATATGATATTTGACCATAGAGCTAGATTATTTTTAGATTTAGAATTATATCATAAAGATTATCTCATTTAAGATTAAAACTCTGCATGTTATTTTTCATACTAGCTAATTTTTTTTCAGTTCTTAAATTAAGAAGTATCTCATTTCTCCATTCAATTAGAGAAGGAATTTGGTGGTCCTGCCAATGATTTAAGATTATTTTCTTAGCTGTTATGGAGATCATGGACATATTGTATTTTTTAACAGAATAATTAAACACATCTGCGGAGAGAAGAACTCAGTTAGCCTGAGTTTAGAACCAATTCTGGCATGGATGTTCAAAGGGGTTGCACCTGGCGCAACCCCGCATTGCGCCCCAGTGGGATATTGAAAAGGCTGCCTGCTGCAGGACAACTCCCGATGCACCAGGGTGCAATGTAATGGTATGCAGTGCATATGCGGAACATCCCAAAATTCAGCCCAGGATGTGTGGTGCACATACTGGCGAATCCCTGCATTGCGCCGTATGGGGGGTATCAAAGTTGAGCTCTTGCAGAGAAGGAACAACTCCAGGCCACCCAAAGGTGGGCTGCAGTATTGCAGGGTGCAACACAGCAGCCCAGCTGAGGGTGGCCACCTGCCCACCCAGAACACCATCCACAAGCACACACTGATCCCGGAAACCCCACCCATAGCCATGATCGTGCGGTATATGTTTAAAATGAAATCCCTGGTAGTCTAGTGGCTCCCCGGTCCCTGAGTCCCTGATGAATGTAATACATGACCATCCCTGGTGGTCTATTGGTCCCTCCTCCCACCGAGTTCCCGATTTCCCATTACACATACAGATGCCTGTCCCTGGTGGTCTAGTAGAACCCCCCCGCCCATTGCTGTGATTGTGGTAAATGCATATTACAACATTCCCTGGTAGTCGAGTGGACCCCCTCCCTCCCCAGTCCCCGATCACGGTACATCACCCACATGTCATTCCATGGTGATCCAGTGGCACCCAACTCTACCCACCCACACAGACCAGGGAATGTTGTAATATGCATTTATCATGATTGCAGCAATGGGCGGGGGGGTTCCACTAGATCACAAGGGATGGGCATCTTTACATGTAATGGGGGAGAAACGGGGACTAGGGTGGGAGGGGGACCACTAGATGACCAGAGTTGGTCATATATTATAGTCATTGGGGAATCAGGGACTGGGAGGGCCACTAGACTACCAGGGATTTCTTTTTACACTTATGACATGCGATGGTAGCTATGGGGCAGGGGATGCCCTGGGATCCCCACAGCACATGTCATGCTGTGCAGGGCGCCAGGTGCAAGTCGCTGGACTGCCCTGTGCAAGGCATGTAAATGGGCCAAAATGAGATGCAAGTGGCCCCATTTGTGCCTTGTATGTATTATGACCTAATTTGCATGCCCCCTGCTGAATATCATGGGTGATGTGCATAGCACAACTGCACTTGTGCTGGCACATCCCTGTGCTCCCTATCTGTGGCTTGCACCAGGGCAGTGCCACTGTGCCATGTGCAGTATGTGTGCTGACTCTGCCATATTCAGTGGTGCTGCACCATGGCACATCCGTGTTGAATATCACCTGGACCTGGCCCCAGCGCATCATAGTTGCACTGCACCCAGGCTTGCGCCACTGCCTGGTGCAGTCTGAATATCTGGGCCTCTGTGTTTAAGTAGAGTCCAGAAGGGATCTGCTAAAGAACATTCCCAAAAAATATGGGAAAGTGAGCCTACCTCTGATCTGCTTCTAAAGCATTCGCTTGTAGCCTTTAAACCAAATGTATGTAGTTTTAACGGAGATTAATAAGCATTATGTAATAACCCAATTTGTATTAGCTTTAACTTGTCATTTGCAATAAATTTATGGAGATCTTTCCAGATTTGTGACCAAGCCAAGATAGCATAAGCTTATTTATCAGACCAGTATTTTGATACACATGGTGTTTTTCTAGACATTTTTGATAGTAAATATTGGTATAATTTAGATATACAGTAGCATGTGTTTTTTTTACTGAGAGAGATGATGTTTCCTATAAATGTGCTATGATCTTCCAGCCAGGGTGTTGTACCTAACTGAGAGGCTAGTATTAGCTTTAAAACAAAGAGTTTATAAAAACAGCCTTTACCTAAGGAAAATTTCACCCTTATTTCTTCAAGGGGTTAAAAATTCCCATTTTCTAAAAGATCACCTCCTATTCTATTCCTTAGCTATGGAAGCCAATTATTTTCAAGTGGCTTTTTTTGTAATATGAAATTGCTATTCCTTGATAATGGCTAATATCTTTTGACAGAGAATATTGCGTAAGGCTACATAGCTGGTCAAAACACCTATAGGAAATTCCAATAACTGTTTTTTAAGAGTTTTTGCTAGGGATTTAAATGTCAAGTAAAAAACAGTTTCTAGGGGAATATTGTTTATTTTAAACATATCTCTTTCTATGGTTATCCATGGGGGGCAGTAATCATCTGGGTTATTGTTTAAGGAATATCATTTAGAGAATTTATTTAAGTAACTTGCCAAATAATACAGCAAAATGTTAAGTAATTCAAGGCCTCCTTTATCTTTGGAAAGGGTAAATTTCCTTAAGGCTATTCTGGGAGCCTTATTAAGCCATATAAAGTTTGTAATTAAAGAGTCAATCTTTTTTAACCAGGATAAGGAGAGAAAACAGTTTAATGTAGTTAGTGGATAAAAAAAGTCTGGGGAAAATATTCATTTTAATTAAGCTAATCCTTACTAACAATGATAGCAGCAGCTTACCCCATCTATCTAAATCAGATTTATAGTTGTTAATAGCTTAGAAAAATTTAGTTCAAGTATTTGGTGTTGATCATATGATAGATACATACCAGGATATTTGATGTAACCAGGAGCCCATGAAAAGTCATACTTAGCTATTACATCTTTTGAAATACTATTGTTTATAGATAAAACCATTGATTTAGTAGTATTAATCTTATAATTAGAGAAATGGCTTAACTGATTGATTGTGGAGATTATAGCCAGGATTGAGCTTTTGGGGTTAATTATATGTAGAATCACACTGTCAGCAAAGCTGAGCGGGTTAAGGTATGGCACCCAACCTTGAAACCTTTCATGTTAGGATTATGATTTAAGAAATAAAGTTAAGGGTTCGGTGTAGAAGTTAAATAAGATAGGAGAAAGGGGGGCACCCCCAGTGATGTATTTAAAAGTCTATATCATATCCCCCCTTCCACAATGTACATACGGAAGTCCTTTAGCCTGCCCTTGTAGAGTTTTTGATGCAATCTCTGCACCATTTTAGTTGCCTTCCTCTGGACTACCTCCACTCTGTCTGTGTTCTTCCTGAGATGTTGTCTCCAGAACTGCACACAAGACTCAAAGTGGGGTCCTATCAGGGATCTATACAGATGCAACACCACCTCACTCTTTCTGCTGGTGACACCCCTTCCTATACACCCCAGCATCCCACTAGCCCTCCCGACTCCCTTGTTGCATTGCCTGGTTACCTTTAGGTCATCTGACATGATCACCCCCCAGGTCTCTTTTCTGCTTGGTACTTGTCAATAACACTTCACTCATTTTGTACTCTGCTCCTGGGTTTCTTCGCCACAGATGCATTATGTGCTTTTTTGTATTAAAACTCTGCTGCCATACACTTGACCAAACACCTTTTCCGATTTCTGCTCATCTTTTCCACCCCACCCCTCCTGAGTGTCCTCTGTTACAGATCTTGGTGTCATCCACAAAGAGGCAGACCTTACCTTCCAACTCTTCTGTAATGTCACTTAGGTATTAAACAGGACTGGTTCCAGAAATTAATCATGTGGTACCCTGCTGGTCATCTTCCTTCCATGGTGCAAACTCTGTTTACTATGACCCTCTGTCACCTATCCCCTAACCAAGTCCTTATCCAGTTTACCACCTTGTTACTCACCCCTAAGCTGCACAACCTGCTTACTAGTCTCCTGTGTGGAACATTGTCAAAAGCCTTATTGAAATCTGGGTAGGTCACATCCACTGCTCCTCCCTGATCTAATTCCTTGGTCACCTGTCAAAGAAATCTATCAGATATTTTTTGTTTGCAAAAACAGTGGTGGAGTTGAACAATGCATAGGATAAGCACTAAGGAATCATAATGGAAAGGATGGAGTGAGAGAGAAAGAGCTGTAGATCAGTAACAGTCTGATGTAATTGTGTAGGTAGGGAGAAATGGATAGACTGGATGGGACAAGTGGCCTTTATTTGCCATCAAATTTTATGTTTCTATGTTTGACATGACTCCACTCTGTGAATTCATGCTATATCTGGTTTTGTAACCTGTTGGACTCAAAATATTCCACAATCCCAGTGGTCCCACCCCCCCATCCGATCATCTCCTTCAGCAATGTTTCTATTAATTTTCCCACCACCAATTTCAAACTGACTGACCTTTAGTTACCAGCTTCCTCCCTACTACCACTTTTGTGAAGTGGGACTTCATCTGTCCTGCTCCAGTCTGCCAGAACCAGTCCAGTTTCCAGTGATCTGTTAAATAGGATTGTCAGAGGTGCAGCCAGTACCTCCCTGAGATCCCTCTACACCCTTGGAAGCACCCCTCTGGCCCAAAACTTTGTTCACGTTCAGGTTAGTGAGTACCTTCAGGACTCTCTCAGGCTGATGTAATAGTTATCCCTCCCCCACCGATCATCGCAAGCCCAGCTTTTTGTATTAAATCCCCCCTACTGGGTGCTGATTCTTTATTTAAAAAATGTCCCTGGAGTCTAGTGGACCCTCCCACCTCCCCACCCCTGCAGCTTCACCATCCCGCTCACCCCCAACCCTAAGTAGGTGACTGGCACAGCCCTCCAATCTCCCCCACAGCCAACCCCCTGACTGAGCTCTCAATGAATGAGCACATGCTTGTACAAGCATGCACTCATTGATTGAGAGCTCAGTCGGGTAGCTGGCCATGGAGAAAAGTGGAGGGCTGTGCCAGTGACCTACTCGGGGGAGAGTGGGGTGGTGAAGCTGAAGAGGTTGGGGGTCCACTAGACACCAGAGACATTATTTAATTACAGAATTGGCACCTGGGGGGCATTTAATATAAGAAGTTGGGCTTGCAGCAATTGGTGATGGGGATATCACATTTATTGGGCTGGCAATTTGCCAAGGGGTGGGACCATTAGATACCAGAGAAAAAGTAAGATGTGGGGCCTGTGGTGAGCAGTAGGGAGGGAGGGAGGGTTGCATAGTTTTTTTTTTTGGGGGGAAGCTGGCTTCACACACCAACCAACATTGCGAAGTGGGAAAAATATGTAAAATTTTTCATGGAGTGGATTTTCCCCACTTTGCACATCACATCACTGAGAATGCATGTTTGCTTAACCAATTTGAAACATAGAAACTGATGATAGATAAGGACCACATTGGCCCACAAAGTCTAGCAATTTACCCTACCTACTGAAATACCGCAGACCCTACTTGGTCTCCAGCTTTTCCCTCCCTTTCCTGACCAATAAGGTTCCCCAATGCCTATCCCATGCATTCTTGAATCATGTTACAGATTTTGCCATGACCACCTCCGCTTACAGTGTTTGGCAGATGGCACTAACAGAGGTGTATAATACAAAATTCCACATTCTTTTGACATGTTAACTACACTTGTTAATCTAGGTTTTCTAGGATGATGCACAAAAAAAAGATTCCTATACTATTCTACATGAAAACTAAACATTTTACAGACCATGATTTATGCTACACCCTGCATACATCATTATATCTACAAGGTTGAGCTTACAATTAAATTTACCTGTGGAACAGCAGTAAGAAATCATCTTATATGTGAAGTGTGTAAACTACAGTATGCATAGTTTGTGCACCTCAGTAGCAAATGGGGGCCACTTCAGAGCAGCAAAGAGAAGCAGCTTTTTTAATTATATTTTATTGGTTTTCATTAATCCATACACACAATCATGACAAATCACAATACAGAAACACCATATAAAACGCCATGTATAGGAATGAGAGGACATAAATAACACATAAGCTTGACTAGTACATATTGTTCCTTCATCTAGGCAAAAAAGAAAAAAAGAAACATACCCAGTCCCACCCTAAGATGGACACTCCCCACAATGTAAGGGTGCTAGTATGGTTTCTATCTCTGAGCAGGTTATTTCCTCTGTGTCATAATCATTGCTCACATCATCCCATATTTTTTTCAGAAATCTTGGCTTCTCTTACCATGCACTACCATCTATCCCTTTTGAACTGTCCCAAATCTGGGGCATTCCATTTTTCTAAGATTAACCTTTTTGTAATCATGGTTCCTATAAACATCACCTTATGTTGATATTTATTTATTTAACCTCAACCATCCTGTATTATTTAATATCAAGTCAGAAGAAGAGAAGGGGAATTTTATATTTAATAATATAGACAAAGCACTAACTGTTTGAGTCCACCATGATATAATTTTTGGCATCCCCAAAGATAGTGCAATAAGTTCCCTATAT
Source organism: Neoceratodus forsteri (assembly GCA_016271365.2). Taxonomy (NCBI): domain Eukaryota; kingdom Metazoa; phylum Chordata; order Ceratodontiformes; family Ceratodontidae; genus Neoceratodus; species Neoceratodus forsteri. The sequence continues at coordinate 1,176,625,939 of CM057449.1, read as the reverse complement.
TCCCACAGGAGTGCCAGCAATTAAGGTTTCCATGATTGGTAAATTTTCCTGGCATTTGTGGGGTTCAGTAGACCCTGTCTATCATCTTATTTTGGATAGTTTTGTTTTTTGCAAATAGATAATCTTTATCTTTGACTGAAGGTGTGCCACTGCTGAGGTGAATATGATAGTTGAGCCTCCGTATTCCATTTTATATTAGTTTTTTCCCATAGATTCTCATTACCAGTTATTAATTAAGTGTACATTCTTTGTAGTAATTTAGCATTGCCAATGTTATAATAGCCTCTTGATCCTGAATCACTTTTTCTAAATTGGATAGAGACAGCTGTAACCACTCGCTTTCCTTGGGGTAGAGATCTGTTTCCAGGCAATCCTTGGTCCCCCTCCTCTATATAAATTTGGGAAATATCCTTTTGATATAATTAAAATGTGCCAATAGTGGACTTCCAATCACTGTCTGTATTGCAAAGATCAACTGTGGTAAGACCATCATCTTGATAGTTTCAATTCTGCCCCATGATAATAAAGACCTGTTTTGCCAGTTCTCCAATAACAATCTAATTTTATCCCTAGCTGGATCACAGTCAATTTAATTATACTCTATCCTGGTTATTAGTGATATGCATACCTAAGTATATGAAGCTATTCTTGACTGAGAAGCTACCAAGAATGGACTGATCCAAGGGGTAATTCCCTCCAGAAATGGACATGAAAATCACATTCAGCTTGTTCAGTTTATTGCCCAATAGTGATGGATAGATTTCCAATTCTTTCAAAAGTATTGGCATACCAACATTAATATTTTTGATGAACAGTAAAGCATCGTTCACAAAGGCATTTACTTTTATTTGAATAGCTCCAGTTCTTATTCTTTCAATTTTCTGGCTTATTCTAATGTGGTTTAAGAAGGGTTCCAGACACATAACAAAAATGACTGTCGACAAAGGGCACTCCTGACAGCCTAAATTCAGCATGTCAAAGGAGTCCATTAAATAAGAGTGTATAGCAAAACTCACTGTGGTTGTCTCCTATAGCTTTTTAATTAATACAAGGAGACTACTGGTGAGACCACCTCCATCCAGGCAGTTTATCGTAAATCCCCTATCAAGCAAATCAAATGCCTTAGTGACATCAAAGGGAAGTAGCTGAAGCAGTGGGCTTTGACACTTTAACCAATTTGACTTCAAAGTGTGGTAAAGTTTATTTGACTGAGACTACCTCTGTTATCTGTCAAACTGACCACGAATGCCCTCTCTCCAAGGCTCCAACACCAAAAAGTGCAATCATCCTTCTGTATCCCTCCTACTAGACTTATGCCAACCCTAACCCAAAGCGTGAATCCCATGAGCCAATATTTCAGAAAGATTTTACTTATTCTGTGCCAGTGGCAAAAAAAAAATGTATTTTGAACATAGAATCCCATGATGCTATCACCTCCTTAGAAACTTTCCTCTCCACCTTTTCATGCCCCATCTGCCGTTCCTAAGTCCATCCCACAAGTACACACATTAGCAATTCAGTTCTGCAGCACCCTTATGTATGATCCACACTCCTCTATTCTTCATTAGCCACTGCTGGAGCAAATAGGGCTTTACTTTTGGAGGGATAATCTTCAGTTAGTCCAGCAGTGTCTCAGGGTGGAGGGTATCTGCTTCTTGCTTACAGTTGCTGCAGTGTTGCCAGGCTGATGCATGTGTGTCACTCATGTAGAAGATTTACAAAATGGAGAGTGGACCGATGCCTATCGTGGTGATGTTATCTAAAAGTTAATTAAGTCACTGGGGTCAGAGCTTTGGAGAGGAGATTGTGGAAGCCAGTGGAAGGAATGCAAGAAAATGGTTGTACGGTTCACCCATGCCGCAGCCACAAGCATTTTGATAGCATCTATCATGATGCAGGCAAAATGGGTTCCATGTGATATGGGAGCACTGGGAAGGGTGACAGAAAAGTGGGCCCGAAGAACAATGCTGCATGGCAAAGCAGCACAGAGGAGGGAACTCCGAGCCGCAACTGGGCACACTACACAAATAAATGCCAGTTAGAACAGCGAGCGGCAGAATCTTGCTACACAGAATGGTGCACAGTAGAAGAGGGTGGCAATAAAATAAATGAATTATGGTAATTAAAAAAAAACTGTGACTAACAGCACCACAATAATGAAAAGTCCCAGATGTGAACGGGTCAGGGTGGGGAGGAGAGACACACCAGGGAGTGCAGACAGAAAGTCCATGGGTGAACAGGTCCCATGCAGGATGAGACAGGATGGGCAGGGGGTGCAAACACAGGACAGGGCAGCACAGTGTTGAGGTTGAGGTCAGAACAATGCAGCCACACACAGGCGGTGTGGGGGCATGGTGCTGATAGGTATGGTGAGCAATGCAAACAGAGACAGTAGACATCATGGTTCATGGAGGATGTAGGACATCAGCGATGGTGGGCACTGAGATGGTGCACAAAGTGATGCAGGTGATGGAGGGTACAGAAGCAGTCAGCAGCACATGACACTGGAGGCAGCAGAGGTACATGTAGGTGGACTTTCAGTTATGGTGTTTCACAAAGTGCAGGAAGGAGCACACAGTAAGACAGAGGTTACCAGCTGTTGGTGTACACTGCAGAGCATAGGACCTGCATGGTGCTTACTGGAGCAGGCAGTGTGGGAACAGGACACAGTGAGCAGCTGTGGTACAGGCAGGCAGTCTGAAACATATGGTGTGGGCATCAGCTGCACAGACCATGACAATGACTGGCTACACCTGGAGTTGGAAATTATATGCCAGGACCCTCAGGTAGTTGGCCATGGTGCAAAGGCTGTATTTCTCAAGAATGCCCTCAATCTGCTACGTCAGGTCCCTGTACTTCTTCTGCTTGCCTGCGGTGCCACACCTGGAGATGATCTACTCCATGCAGATCTTGCTGATCCTCTGTTCTTCACAGATGCAGTCAATGAAGTGCCAGATGCCTGGAGGGGCATAACTGAGATGGTTATTAAAGCCCCTGTGCCAGCCCCCAATAGCATTGTTTGTATATGCCAGCTCTGCACAGGTGACATCATACATGTTCCATGCCTCCAGTGGAAACAGAGGCTGTTGCCTAGCCATGCATTCTACAGGTCTGCCAAGCCATGCCTTCTTGGCATAGTCCAATATGGGCCTCAGCAGAACCTCATTCCCTCAATAATAAGCTGAGTCACACAGGGTGCCAAATGAGGCCAACACATCACCCACAGGCATGAAGGCAAGGTCGAGCAACATACGGATCTGCAGTGTGAACTTCTCATCCATGGATGGATGTGGGCTGTGGGGGATCGCTCTATGCACCGCCACAGGGCCTGGCCAAAGTGGAAGAAACAGCCTCACAACACAACCTCTGGGAACACAGTGATGAAAGCACATGAGGCCACCCTCTCAAAATCCAAAAGCACTATCTGTGGGGTACTGTCACCCACCAGCCGGCACACCTCAGTGAACACCTTGTTGTATGCCTGCTCCCTAAGGCTGCACATCAGGATGTAGATAGAGGGCACTATGACGTCTGCGCGCATTCCGTGTATGGGATACTGTTGCACTAACATGGGTGGTGTGGCACAAAAGGTGTCATCAAGGAATTGATCCTTGCTGTCACCTGGGAAGTGTAGTGAGCGCTGTGTGGTGAAAAGCAGCACCGTGTCCTCAGTCAGCTTACTATCGTACAGGAGGAAGTGCTTCCCTGTGCAAGTGACACAGTACTTGGGTGGTACATCCAGGTCCTTGACTGTGACTGGTCTAGCTGGGCAGACCCTTGCAGCCTGTTGAACATGCTGTACTGTCCTCTTAAGAAGTAGCAGGGTGGGCAGCCTGCCCACCACAGCATCTGACACCCTTGAGGTGCACTGGATGATCACCTGCCCAGTGCTCTCCATGCTTGTCCTTGCCCTGGCATGGACATTGGCCATAACCTTGTGGACCCCAATCTCTCCTGCATCAGGAACATTATTGTGGGGCTGCCCCCGCTGCACAAAATGATCCCCCACTGTGTATAGGCATGCAGGGCACTGAACACTGTTGTACTGGCCACAACACCAGTAGACCTTTTCTCTAACCTCCTTATCTCTCCAATATACATATCCTGCAAGGGACAGTAGGGATCTCGCCATCTGGCTGAGCAGGAAAGTCGGTGACTCCATCCTTCATTCGCCAAAACTGCAAGGAAGCAGTTTGTGTGCAGGCTGCTGCCTTTATATGCCCTACATGGTTATGTGACATGTGATGTCAGTGGTGTCAGAAATGCAGGGGACCAACCACAATCTGTAGCCTGCTGTGACAAAAGAGATGCACCTCCCATGGGGGGGGTTTCCAGTGCAAAGGCAGGAAGGCAGGTGGTCCTGTGCTATAGTGGCAGATGTTTGGTGGAATGGTGCAGGGCTATACAGCCTAATGTGAAGACTCTACCATGTGGTGGTGTTCAACGGACCTGATGTTGTTACCAGGAGGGTGAGTGCACTGTTGTAATGGGCTCATACAATGCATCCCTGTCTCTGCCCCCTGTCCCTCTCCACCAAGATGTAGCCACTGCGGGTCCTTGAACCACTGACCTGCAGCACCGAAAAGTGTTCTGCCTGCCTATGCATCGCCTAATGCTGTATGCCACAATGGCTTGATGGCTACAGCAGTGGCAGGAGTTGTTCCTTCTTGCAAGGTTGTTGTTGCTGTTGTTGTGGAGGGCCCCGAGCATGCTTGCTGTGCCGTGGAGGTGAGAGGCACAAGACACTGCTGCCTGTGGCACTGTTTTCAGGGGGGGACAGGGCCACTATGTGCGTCACCAATGATGGCCAGTGGGGGGGTTGAGGGAGGCACCACATCTGTCCACAGCATTGGCCTTTGGGGGGGAGGAGTAGTGTGCATGTGTTGGTGTGCACAGGTCCACTGCTTGCAGTTCATTTCTCGGGGGTGCATACACCTGTGTACCACATGCTCTGCCTTGCGGGTGGTGGCACTCCTGTATGCTCTCCATGGCACCATTGATGGGGAGGTGGGGTGCCATGTAGTTCCAGTGTTGGATGTGGGGTGGGTGTGACATGCAGAGCCTGTGTTTGGGTGGGGGGCATGCAGAGCCAATGCTGGGGGGCACATAATTGGTGGGGTTTTGTGTGGCATGCACCTGGTTTGAGGCGGAGCGACAGGGACAGCAATCACTGGACCACTGCTTTGGGAGGAGGCTGTGTGCTTGTTGCTGGTGGGGGGGGTCTGTGCATAGCCTGCCCTTGCATGGCGAATGACGCAGGGGTGGAGGGTCCTGGGTGCCATCCCCGCTCAGCATATGTGTGTGTGTGTTTCCCTTCCTGGTATGGCGTGCGCCTGTCATTGTGATGTCATGTGGTGAGTCATCCTTCTTGTTATTCACCCATCTTGTTATTTGCTCTTCTTGTTATTTGCCCTTCTTGTGAGTCACCCTTCTTGTTATTCCTCCTTCTTGTGAGTCATCTAAGTAACTGGTCACCCCATGACGGTTAGCACACATCGTTGTTGCCCTCATTCACTTTGGTTGTATTACATAAATAGCCAATATTGCTGTTTCAGCATTATGCTAATTTGTATTATTGACAAGATGTCCTTGCAGTTGCTTACTGTCAGGTGCTCTTATCAGCGGATACCAGCAAAATGCCATGTGGCATTAAAGCACCAGGCATTTAGTCTCCTGTGAGGTACAGCACCAAGGTGCCCTCCCAGGAAATTTCTGGCTTTTGCTGGGAGCTGCATCCTCCACACACCCCAAAACTAAATATAACCTCCTCCATGGTGGGCATGCCCCAGAGGGGGTAGAAACTGTGTGGGGGCCAAGGGTGACAGGAGTGAGGGTTGATCTAAAATCAAGATTGCCCTTTTTCTGTCGCCCTTGTTGCAGCAGCAAAATTGCCACAACTAAAATCACTCAGCAACTTGATGGGACACGGACTGTATAAGGTAGAGATAGAGTTTTTTTTGGGGGGGGAGGTGGAACTTACCAGTTAGAGGGATACAGAGGATTGATTACATTAGTTGTAGAGGGGTCGGGGAGTCCATTCTATCATGTCTCTGAATATACAGAACTTGTAAGTCTGTAACATGTCCCATCTTTCCTTCCGTTCCTCCAGTAGGTACATGCTAAAACTGCCTGACCATTCCTGATAGGCCTTGACATGCTGCCTCTGGATCTCGTTTGTCACCTTCCACTGACTAGTGTGTTATTTTTCTTTTCATCCATGTTTCAATGCAGGTTCAAAAACTGCACACAGTAAATCAGGTATGGTCTAATCACTTGTTTAAATGCTTCATTGGCAAGCTTTTAAACTAAAGGGGGGAGGCACTGATAAGCAGCAGGAAAATCCCAGCCTCTCCCTACAAAACAAGGTACTAAATGAGAAAAAGACCAAGGTAGAAAGGCCAGTGGGTGATGCTGCTACAGAAGGTAAAGCCATAAAAAAATGGAGAGCAATGAGTACCAATGCCCGTAGTCTGGGTAACAAGCTTTCTGAATTAGTGGCCTTGATGGAGGAGGAACATCTGGATATTGTGGCAGTCCAGAAACATGGTACACACAGAACCATGACTGGGACATAAACATACCAGGATACACTATCTACAGGAGGGACAGGGAAGGTAAAAGAGGAGGAGGATTAGCTCTCTACAAAAGGGAAGGAATCAAAGCAACAGAACAAAAGGATAAACAAGGAGGAGAAGAAGCAATGTGGGTCAATTTGGAGGCAGGCAATAGCACCACAATCTGCACAGGGGTTGTATACAGACCCCCCTCTCAGGGGGAAGAAATGGACAAGGAAATGACAGAAGTATACTTAGAATGGCAGATAAAGGGAAGATATTGCCAATGGGTGATCTGAATATGCCAGATGTTAACTGGAGTACAGTTGCAGCAGCCACTTCTAAGAGTGTGGTTATTCTAAATGCCCTACAGGGGGCATGCCTTAGACAACTAGTATTGAACCCACTTGAGAGGGAGCAATCTTAGACCTGGTTCTCTCAAATGGAGATGGAGAGAGGCTCACAGATGTAGAAGTGGGTAGCCATCTGGGAACTAGTGACCATCAAACAGTATGGCTCACAATAAACACAGCAATAGAGTCAAGCCATACAAAGGCAAAAGTACTGGACTTCAGGAGGGCTGACTTTGCAAAATGGGAGTGCCTAAGGAATGCACTAGCAAATGGGCAGGGAGGAGGGTGGAAGAACAATGGGAATAATAAAACTGCCATCACAGAGGTAACAAGCCTTTGTGTGAAGCAAATAAACAAAACAAACGATGTAAGAAACCACTATGGTTCTCAAAGGAGGTGGCAGTGAAGGTTCAAAAGGAAAAGAAAGCATTCAGAAAGTACAAGGAATCACAGAAGGAGCAGGACAGAGAATTGTATCAGTTAAAGCAAAAGGAAGCTGGGAAGGCAGTCAGAACAGCAAAGGCCCAAACCAAGGAAAAGATATTGAACTCAGTTAAGAAGGGGGCTAAAACCTTTTTTTTAGGTACATCAGGGAGCAAAGGAAGACTAAGGGAGGGATAGTGAGGCTTAATAAAGGGGAAGGGGTGGGCAGAGGGTAACTGTGAAAAGGCAGAGATATTAAACAAAAATTTTTGCTCAGTATTTACAAATGAAGAGGGTGAGGTACCTAACACAAACAATAGAAACACTCTGGATACAGAAGTTGATACCAGCCCATTTACAGAAGAAAGGGTTCTGAAAGAACTCTTAAAACTGAAGGTGGACAAAGCAATGGGCCTGATGGGATTCATCCCAGAATTCTAAAATAACTAAAGGTAGAACTAGTGACACCACTGACTACCCTCTTTAACAAATCATAGGAGGATGGGGTGGTACCTGAGGACTGGAGGAGGGCAGATGTGATTCCCCTTCACAAAAGTGGGAGCAGGGCAGAAGCAGGAAACTACAGACCTGTTAGTTTAACCTCAATGATAGGGAAAATGATGGAATCACTTCTGAAGGAAAGAATTGTCAAGTACCTAGAGGCCAGGGGGGCACAGGACCCAAGGCAGCATGGATTCACAGCGGGAAGGTCATGCCAGACGAATCTAATAGATTTCTTTGACTGGGTGACCAAAGTAGTAGATCAGGGAGGGGCTGTGGACATGGCCTACCTAGACTTTAGCAAGGCATTTGACTCAGTCTCACACAAAAGATTAATATACAAGTTAGCCAGCCTGGGAGTGGGTCCCAATATGATAGCCTGGGTAAAGAATTGGCTGGAGAATAGGACACAGAGGGTAATAGTAAATGGAGTCCACTCTGAAGAAAGGGGGGTTACTAGTGGGGTACTGCAGTGTTCAGTATTAGGACCGGTCCTCTTCAATGTCTTTATAAGTGACATTGCAGAGGGACTGGAAGGAAAAGTATGTCTCTTTGCAGATGACACAAAGATCTGCAACAGAGTTGATGCACAAGGTGGGGTGGAAAAGATGAGAAGGGACTTGGCAAGGTTAGAGGAATAGTCAAATGTATGGCAGCTTAGATTCATTGCTAAGAAGTGCAAGGTAATGCACCTGGGAAACAAAAACCCAGGGGAAGAATACACAATGGGGGTGAGATACTAGCAACAACAAAAATGGAAAGGGACCTGGGGGTAGTCATATCAGATGACTTAAAGGTGGGCAAGCAATGTGAGAGGGCAGTAAGGAGGACTGGGGAATACTGGAATGCGTGAGGAGAGGCATCACCAGTAGAAAACAGGAAGTTGTTATCCCTCTGTACAGGCAGCTGGTGAGACCCCATCTGGAGTACTGTGTGAAGTTCTGGGAGACCCAATCTCCACAAGGACATAGACAAGATGGAAGCTGTCCAGAGAAGGACAACTAAAATGTTGCAGGGTCTGCACCAGAAGACATATGAAGAGAGACTAAAGGAGCTTAATATGTATAGCCTCGAGGAAAGGAGGGAGAGGGGGGACATGATAGAAACTTTCAAGTACCTCAAGGGAGTCAACAAAGTCCAAGAGGGTAGCATCTTTCAAAAAAAAGAGGTGTGCAAGAACAAGGGGACACAATTTGAAGATGGGTGGGCGGCTCAGAGGTAATGTAAGAAAGTATTTTTTCACAGAGAGGGTTGTGGACACATGGAACGGCCTTCCAGAAGAGGTTGTGGAGTCAAAAACAGTGGTTGAATTCAAGCATGCATGGGACAGTCATAAGGCTATTCTAGGGGGTGGGGGTAGAAAGAAGTAGGCTGCTGGTTAACTAGGATCTGCAGCTTATCCATTAGGTAGGGAAATGGGCAGACTGAGTGGGCCAAGTGGGCCTTATCTGCCATCAAATTCTATGTTTCTATTGCTTTGTTGCAACTAATAAAACCATGCCTGAGACATCCCAGAATCCTGTTAGCTTTCCAACATGCCTTATTGCATTGGACAGAGGGTTTCAAACTGCCATTGCTTATAGCACCTAGGTACCTTGCCTTCAAAGAGTGATCTACTGTTACTCCATTTGATGCAATATTATATCTGTTGATTTGTGTTTTCTGTGTGCATCAGTTTGTGTTTTTTGGTATTCATGGAACTCTACTAGTGATATAATAGACTTCTGCTCTAGCTTCTCTGCATCCTTTTTCATGTTGCTGATTACACTCTTCATTATCCTCCCTTCTGGGGAAATCAGTGTCATCTTCAAGTGGGCTTCCTATTCTTTTACCTTTTTATTCCACCACAATGTCACTGTTATGCATGTTAAAGAATACTGGCCCAAATACATGCACATGTGTCACTCTTCTTGAGACTTTCCTAAAATCAGAGAATTTGCCATTCAGGAACACTCCTGGAGCAGGATATTCATAGTTTCAGACTAGGGCTCACTAAATATTTGCTTTAGCAGCTGATTAGTGCCTGTAGCAAACTAGTTGCATATTAGAATATGCTAGGGCACTTTGCAATTGCTGCAGGATATTCCAGTATACAAGTTGGGCACTAATCAGATTGCAATCACAAACCCCAGCCCCCACTGGCCACAGGAGTTATTTGGTCAATAAAATACTATGGGGACTGTGATTGCAATCAGACTGTTAGGGCCCACTAATGGTAACTGGAGCAAGCTGCCATATTTGTAATTAAGATGCAAATGGCTTCATAGTACTAGCAAGGCCCTATGGGGTCATTTGGATCTCATTATGGCCTCATTACAGGCCAGGCCAAAAAGAGTTTGCTATCTCCCCAATGCACCTGTCAGGGCTGCCTGCAACCCCCAAATACTTTACTCTGATATTAAGTGCCCCCCAATGCCCCACTAATAATATTTTGCTCTTTCCCTGGTATCCAGTAGTTCCCTCATCACTCAGTTTTTACAAACTACACCAGAACTAGCAGATTAGGGCTCACTGTAGCAGGAGCTACAACTTAAAGGTGGAGCTGAAAGGCACTGCCTGGGATTTTGGGTGAGCAAGTTGGAAACTCAATAATACAAAGCAGGACTAAGTGTCACAAACCTGCCTTGTGTTTAGATAAGCCAAGGATGGGGAATTCCAGGTCAGGGTTTCACAGCAATCCAGGAAGTGGAATCCAGAGGTCATGTGGCTGGACTTACCAATTAGGAAGGAGCAAGATCTCAGCAAGTCCTAGCAAGGGGATAAAAAGAAACACACCTAATGTGTCCCTACTACATCCATGTCCCAGCACAGGAGTAGAACAGGGGTAAGATTGATGTCTTACGCAGCAGCATTCATCAGCTGGAGGAAATGGAGAAGAGGGGGACTCTACTAAGGTAAGGCACTTATTCACTGCTGGTGTCACATGCACTGCTGGGTAGGTAGGAAGGTAAAAGGTAGGCCTAATTGGGAACAGGAATAACATACTATCTGAAGTAGTTGTGCAAGCAGAATAACAAGCAACTAAAAGGGGGTATAGTAGGGAATTAGGAATAACAATTTATCTAGGGTAGGTATACAAGCAGAATAACAAAGCAACCAAAAAGGGGTTAGTACTGTAATTTATTCCCATCAGAGGTAAAGGGTACAAAAAGGGATGAGTAAAAGAACTGTGGTATGCCAAAACTAGGAATAGGAGAAACACCCTACCAAGGGTAAGATGTACAGAGGGGTATAATTAACAGGTTTCACTTTCTACAATGGGGAAACTCATGGCATAATTTGCTGTTATAAAGGAGTGTTTATAACTGCAAACATGCACTGGGTTTCCCTCGCTCTGAGCATGCCTAGCCACAGCTCTTCCTCTGACCGCTCACCACCGTGCCTTCTTACCCAAACCACAATGCCACTCTAACTCGGCAGTAAGTTACTTTTTCTGTTTTTTCATTCACTACACTGCACAAAACTACCAGAAGGGAAAAAAAGAAAAAAAAAAACTGACAAAGCGACCACAAATCAAATCAAATCAAATCAAAATCTTTATTTATTCAGGCGAACATCATTGAGCAAAGCTCATTTACAAGATGGACCTGAGTGGTCATACAAATGAGGATACAAATATTATTACATAGACAAGAATAGCATAAATAACAATAAAATGGCAAGAAATGAATGTATACAACAATTTACATATATACAAGGAGCAGTAGAACCATTTTGCCTGCAAGAAAAATGTGGGCAAAGGGTATAGCAGGAATAAAATATAAAATTATAGGGTCTAACTAGCTTTTGTGAGAATAGATAGGTGAGTCGGAAGATAGAATATGAAACAATATAATGGACGGAAAAGAAAGGTGGGTCAGGTAGGGTAGGGGATTATGGTTTATAAAAGCAATTGCAGAGCTCTGGAAAAGGGCGGAGAACAGTCTTTTGAAGGATGTCAGAGGTAGAAAGCTATCTAGCTTCATGGATTTTGGAGAGAGTTCCATGCAACTGCTGAAGTATAGCTAAGCAGCCCTCCCATACCGGTGCAGGCAATGGGGACCTGTAACATGATAAGTTTACTGATCCTTAAAGTGTATGGCCTAGTTGTAATTTGGGTAAAGCAATCAGTGATATAGGTAGGTAGTTTGCCTGTTAACGCTTTGAATGTCCAGATAACAGCATTCCTAGTCCTTCTGTGCTGTAATGATGTCCAATTGACTGCTATATAAAGGAGCAATGATGGGTGCTGGGGGAAGGTCAGTAATAAATCTTATGGCTCTGTGATACAGGTGTCCAGTTTTGTAAGAGATGACCTGGACAATGGCAGTGTAGAAAATCAGCATAATCAATGAGGGATAGGAATGAGGCCTTAATTAACCTTTTTTGGAGTCACTGTTTAGGTAATGCTTTATTCTAAAGAATAGTCCAAGCCTCTGTCTTAGCTTTTAAGCAGTTCTTCAATATGGACTGAATAGTCAAGCCTGTTATCTATCCAGACTCCAAGATATTTGAAATTATCAACAAATTCAAGTTTTTCTCCAAGTAAGGTGGATAAATGTAGGGTGGTGGATGCTAGGTATGGGTAGAGCAACTCTTTGTGGCAAAGAACATGGCTTTTGTCTTTTTGCATTTAAGTAGTTTTTGTCAAGTAGGTTGCGCTGCAGAATGGAGAATTCGGATTGTAACAGATCACAGGCTTTGGAAGGTGAGGGATTGCTGACATATAATACAGTATCATCAGCAAACAGATGAATGTTAGATTGAGTGAGGTTGGCATCAATATTGTTTATATAAATAGCAAAGAGGATAGGGCCAAGAATAGAACTTGTGGTACGCCCTTAGCAGTGGTTTTGAGGTGGATAGGTAATTTCCATTTTTAACCAGTTGTGACCTATTTGAAAGGTAATCCTTAAACCAGTTGAGTGACAGGGAATCCAGGCCTATTGAGTTAAGGAGGTGATTAATAAGTCATGATCCACAGTGTCAAAGGCTTTACTCAAATCCAGAAACACAGCACAGGTACAATTTTTCTTATCCAAGGTAGTCTGCCAATCGTTGGTTACCTTAGCTAAGGCAGTAATGGTGCTATGTTTGATCTAAATCCAGATTGTGCAGAGTTTAGAGGTTGTTGTTATCCAAATAGTCCCTTAATTGAGAGTTTACTAGTTTTTCGAGCAACTTGGATAAAACTGGTAGAATGGAGATAGGTCTGTAATTGTTGAGATCTCTAGTATCACCAGATTTGAGTAATGGAACCACTTGAGCTGTTTTCCAAGTAGAGGAATGGATCCAGTAGTTAGGGAAAGATTGAAGAGATGAGTGAGGGGACAGATAAGACATGTGAAGCAATTTTCAGGAAATAGGGATCCAGGGATCTGCACCTGCACTCTTATTAGTGTCTAAATTAGAGGAGATCTTCCACTTCTTTCACGGATATTGGGATGAAGGAAAAGTTGAAGTGGCCATTTGCCCCACAGTAGTTTGCAGGTTCAAGGAAGATCTCAGGATATTTGCTGGTGAAGAGTCAAATGCTAGGCCAGCTGTGGTGAAGTGAGCATTGAAGGTATTTAAGATTTCTTGTTTACCTGTAATTTCTGTATCATTTAGTATTAGTTTGGAGGTTAAGGCAGGAGCAGACTTTTGGCCCAGGAGTCCTTTTATTGTACCCCAGAGTCTGGATGGGTTATTGTAGGAGGCATCCAATTCAGCTGTATAGTAGCAGTTTTGGCAGTTCTTATTTTTTTGTACATGAATTCCTTGCTTTTCTGAAATTTAGCCAATCTCTGATGTCCTTTGTTTTTCTTGCCTTTTTCCACAGTTTGTCTCTGGTTCTCAAGGCTGCTTTAAGCTCAGAGGTGAACCAAGGACAGGATTTTACCTTAGTTCTGATACTGGTGATAGGTGCATGAATATTGAGGGCATTATTGATAATATCCTTTAAAGTCTGGAGAGCTGTTTCAACAGAGGTTGTAAGACAGACAAAGGCAACTGAACTGCGACCGCACCAATCAGTTCATTTTATATAACTACTGTGGCGAGAAAGCGAAATCCAGCAATTACATAAAATAAAATATGGGGTGGTGTGCAAATTCTAATTTTACACACACACACTCAGTGTTGGATGCCTAGATAAATCCCTTGAGCTTCGCTCTTGGAGTTTATGTGGCGCTCAACACCTCGTGTGTATGTATACAATTCTCATTACACAGACCACCCCATACTTTATTCTGTTTATAACAAACAACATAAGCAAAAGTATTTCCTAGTAACACAGGGAGAGCATGAATTCAGATTGCTGGGAGTGTTGCAGTGCAGTGGCTGTTGGGTGGCAGTTTTCACAGAGACCTTTGGTGGGGTTGTGTTGTTGTTCCATCTACATGCACCTCTCTGGGTTCAGGAAAATGGTCACTAGACTCCAGGCTGAGTTGGATAGGATTCAGAGGACCTTCTCACCTACCCAGGGGCCACCAAGTCTGATATGTCATCTCAGGGAATGCCACGGGAAAGAGTGGCTGGACTATGGTGGGTTCAGGAAGGTTGGGGGGGGAGTCAGAGGTGCATTCCTCAACCAGTACCACTACAACATTCTTACACCACTCTATTAGGGCATGACTGTCAGGAGGACACTCCAACAGTAGTGGCCAGGGAGGATGTGGGGGCCTCCATAGTGGAGACCCCAAGGAGTGGAGGAAAGAACCTCAGAGGAGGAGGAGGAAGCAACTACTAGTGGGGGACTCAGTTGTCAGATGGACTGATTTGGGAATAGGAAAGGGGTCATATGGAGGCCAGGTTCCTGTGTGGCACCATGGCCCAGAGGGATGGTAAACATATCCTACAGATTGCTAGGGCAGCAGGAAGGAAGGGGGACTGAATATCATTGTCCACCTGGGGAAAAATGACCTGACTAGGGACGGGGCTGGGATAGTTCAGGAGGAGTTTAGGGAACTGGTTAGTAGTCTTACATAGGTAATATGCTCAGTAGCTTTTGCAGAGGTGCTGCCTGTTTATGACAGGGGGAACAAGAGGGTGCTCCACACTACTTCCTTCAACTCATGGCTGAAGGAATGGTGCAGAGAGGAGGGGTTCAGCTACAGTAGGGACTGGGGTCCCACCTGAGAGGATGAGGGCCTATACAAGGGTGATGGCCTCCATCCATTTGGGAGAGGAACTGCATTCCTCTGTGGATGATTTTAAATGTTACCTCGATGAGTATTTGAACTAGCTGAGGAGGGTGGTGGAAGGAATCGGGAAGGCAGAAACTGCCCCCCAAGGGTTGATGTAGATAATGGGGAGATCCCAAGAGGAGAGGAACCCCCCCCCCGGATGCAAATTAATACAAGAAGGAGAGTGATAGGAATACAGAGCAGGTGAGCAGAAGCAGTAAAAACAGCTGGGGGGGAGAAAATAAGGTAACAAGCAGAGTGCTAACAAAATCTGAAATGCCTTGTGTGCTAATGCTTGAAGTCTAGGAAATAAGATTTCAGATTTCAAGATCATCATGGCAGAGGCTGACTTGGATATATTGGCTGTTATTGAGCCAGGAAACACTGAAAACCATGGTTAGGACATGGCCATACCAGGCTATTCTCTGTTCAGGAAGGACAAGATAGGGAGGAACGGTAGGGCGTGATGCTTTATGTGAAGGAAAGCATAAAACAACAGGGACACAGGGACTTTTTTTTGGGTAGAGGTACCATGGGTCACTCTGGAGATGGAAAATAGCCATTATTCACACTGGCATGATCTATAGACCTCCATCACAGGGGATATAGTTAGATAAGATACTGGTGGAAGCCACTGGCAACATGGCAGAAAAGGGAGAGGTGCTGCTGGTGGAGGACTTCAGTCTGCCAGATATAGATTGGGACCACTAGACACAAGGGAAGAAGTCAGGCTTGCAGTGATTGCTGGGAAGGGGGTATTAATAGTACATTTATTGGGCTGGTGATCAGCTGGGGAGGGTCGGACCACTAGACACCATGGAAGAAGTCGGGAGTGTGGCAATCAGTGGGAGGGGCAGCTTGCATTGGGGTTTTTAAGGGCAATTTGCACTTAAAAAACCCCAAAGCAATGCAAAGTTGATGCATGCCTGTTTTGGTGAAGATAGGCAGCTTCATGAAATTTTCGCTAGGCGGATTTCCTGGATTCATGTGAAATTTGCCAGTGAAGTAAAATTTAATTGCATCTCTATCACCTATTAAATGCCCTGAGAATGGTCCAATATACATGATATCATCAGTTGTCATGTCACTACAGAGAACAATTTTAGACAATTTTAAAATAAAAAAAAGTTTATAAAAAGCAATAAAGCCCTTGGCTTCTGAGCTATCTAGGAGGATTATCAACATTAGGAGGTGTAGGTCCTGAAGCATACTCAGATTGGGCATTATCCTCCTAAAAGGTGATCAAACTCAGGCCTTATTGCTCTATTATAGATGCCACATAGCCTTAGGCAATAGCTGGCAATTTTACTAAAAACAAATATCTTTATGCTTACAGATATATCTACTCTAGGAAAGATTTAGATGTTTCCTAACATCAATCTGAAAACAAAGATAATGGGCAATATATCTGCTTTTAGGAAATTCACTTACCAACATGATTTCGACACACCATTGGAGGTGAAGAATCTGTATAGAAGGAGCCTGTCTG
The DNA here is from genome assembly GCA_016271365.2 of Neoceratodus forsteri. Lineage (NCBI taxonomy): Eukaryota > Metazoa > Chordata > Ceratodontiformes > Ceratodontidae > Neoceratodus > Neoceratodus forsteri. Next base: position 1,176,609,474 of record CM057449.1, on the reverse strand, counting down.
CTTCCTTTCACTGTCATCCAAAATATTGAGGGGGTCATGAATGTCACTATATGGTGGTACAGAGCGAATGCTGCTCACACTGCTGATAACAGAAACATGCTGATCTATCATTGAGCCCAGTCTGTTGGATTCTGGGTAGTTACTGTTTCCATAGTATACTGTAGAGGAAGCAAAAAAAATAAATGTTGGAATTTCTATAATATTCATAATACTATAGATAATTATATCATTCTACTAAACTGGTTCAACTAATGATACCATCTGTTGCTGTTTTTTATCCATGCTTTTTATTTCTTATGTCATACTTTCACATGGACTAATTTCTGAAACCAATCAACAATTTAATAGGGCTTTTCAGCAATTATTCATATTGCAGTTTAATGTAAGATATAATCTACCACTTATAAAGGTTAGAACTTTCAGTTCAAAGGATATGTGGAGCAACATAGATCAGAAGAGCAATGGAAAAACTTGTAAATTGCGTTTTCATGATAAATACCGTTTGGACCATTTGGAGAGTAAGAGGCTCCTTGACAACTGCCAGTTGCTGAATTACCCAGAAAGTTAAAGGTGCTTGAGTTTAGTAGCTGCATGTTATGAGCTTCTTGAGCTCCTGAAGAAGGTCCATAGTTAGAAGATGATCTGGAGTTGTAGGGAGATACAGCACAACTGCTGGTGAAGTAGTCTCTAGAAAGTTGCTGGTCAGTGAATGTTGTAAATCGATTAGGGTCAGCTCTGTGAGGGTAAACTGTTGCAGAAGGATGTGTTTGAGTCTGGAACAAAGCCTGATAGTTCGAGTTGGTTCCATAATAACTCTGATTTGCGGGTGCTAATGTCTGGTAAAGGGGCTCTGAGTATGAAGTGCAGTGTGAATGTGCTAGTGTTGAGTTGCCACTCGGAGGTCTTCCAGCCATTGGTCCTTGATTGATCACACTACCTCTGTTGACCATAGCAGGAGAGACTGGTGGAGTCATCAGGTGACCTGTACCCTGAGCCAGCTCAATTTGACCTTAAAGAAAAAAATATGAAATAAAAATGTACTTTGTTCTTTAGAAAAGTAAGGGTTTTAGACCTTGTTGGCTGCCTTTTGTATATCTAAACATGATATAGTAGGTGTTCTGTTTATTATTAGTCACCTGACCATCTAATCAGTAAGCTAAATTCCCCAAATAATATGGTTTAGATGTCATATCATTGTAGTTATGTACAAGAGACTACAAAGTCTCTGAAATTGCCATCTGTATATTCCCAGTCACTCCTAAAATGTTCCAGTCTTTCAGTTAAAACCCCAATCTGCTTAAACCACAGTATAATAAGTAGAACAATTCCATACTAGCTAACAGAAATTGGATTGAGTGCTGAGTGGAGGGTTCCAGGATCAGTGTACGTGGCTCAGTAGGAAACACGCTCACCCCTGGGGTCAGAAGATTGCAAGTTTCTGAGTTCTAGACCCACACCAGGTACTTGAAGTAATACCCATAATTAACACTGCAGTGTAGTACGTGGGGGGGTACTGCACTGTTGAGGTGCTGTCCTTTGGATGAAACAATAAACAGAGATTCCTTCTGTCAATCTCTGGTTACTATCTAGGGGGAAGTAAAAGATCCCATGACACTTATTGATGAAGAGTAGGGGAAGTTCTTGAAAGAAAAAAATTATAATGTATGTTAATACCCCCACCAAGAGTACTCTTAACATTGTATGAGTGGTCTCACACACATTCTTAGGGTATGAGAAACATGAGCTAAAAGTCAGCAGTTCTAATAACCTAAGCATGTAAGTGAGACCACTCTTACAACCATAAGAGTGGTCTCAGTGGCAGTGTTAATATACTGTATTATTGATTAAGCTCAACCAATAATATATCTTTTTTTTTTAAACCTTACCTGAATGTGTCCATTTCCAGGGCAGCTGCAAGTGAGATACTCTTCACAGATTGAAAGCGTCTCAAACGCAGAGTAAATGAACATTTTTTTTATTTTGGTATATAAAAGTTCTATTGTTTTTCCATTTTCCATAACAACATTCAGGTATACATGTCATGCATCTGTGAAACAGCAGTTAAAAGTCAATGGTACAATCCTGAAATTAAAGAAAGGATGTACATAGTATGAGAGAAACTAAACAGTAATCCTAGCTGGAGACATCCTGATAGAAGTACATCACTAAAATATAGTAATTGTTCTACATTGGCATAAACGAATAACTTAATAGTTAACCGAACGCATATTAAAATCAATGATAGATCAATTATTCCTGTATCAAAACTAGAACAATATGTTGAACATATATATGCACTATAAAAAGACCATTGTAACCATTAACTAGGGTATTTATAACAACTATTACTGTAAGCAAAATGGCCTAATCTAGGTTATTCACTTCTACACCCAAACAGATGTGAGCATTGATAAAATCATTATTACCTTTTCTGAGTAAGATCTGCTAAGTGTACTCCAAACTTATGACCTCAAATTGTTAAATAAGCATAAAATCACAGTTTAGTGAAAAAGCATGATTTATGCAGTCAGTTGCTTCTGAGCAACATCTAATGCTGACCTGCTAACACCCTGAAACAGTGCCTCTCTAATCCTAAAACCCAGTCTATCTACTGCATATTACTGACCTGAATTATTTCTAGACAAACTACTGATAATTCATAAAAGTCCTGCCCAACCTGCCTACCCCCCCAAATCCTTAATACCCTAAAAAAAGTTTTAAAAGAAATGTCTCGATATGGCTCATCACCACTTAACTTTTAACTCCTGTCAGTCTGATAATAAAGCCTTCCAAAGGGAAAGCATGACCCCATGTTTCTTCAAATTTAGACCTTTGTCCCCAAAGCCATACAGGACCTTAAGATAAAACATCAGTTTTGACACTCCTATATACCAACACAGGACCTGCTTACCTCCACCGCTTAAGAATCTGCCTTTTAGCATCCATAGCCAAATGGTGGACTAACAAGAGATTGTCCCCCCCCCATTGTAGGGGATTCCCAAAATCCACAAATCTGGGATATCAGAGATGTGTGTGTAGAAGTAACTTCCCTTGTTAGCTCAATAATGTCATTCCAAAAATGTTGAATCTGATGGCACGACAATAGAATATGTGCAGAAAGGAGCATTCTGATTGGTCAGGAGCGCTTACTCACTCTATAATTACAAAACAATAATATTCAGATATGTCATATAAATACGAATGTACTTGCATTCAGTAATGCTTTGCCTATATATAGGCAAAGAAAAATGCCAAACTTAAATTATTACGGTAGAGCCCCCAATCAGAAATCAAAATTAAAAATGTGCCATGCATGTAATCCTCCTTAGATACACAGTTATTTCCACCAATGACTTTTGTTCAATAAATCTCTGAAATGAGATGGTGGTAAACTGTTATGTTCCTTTTCACATGCCCTCAGTAAAGCTCTGTGAACCATATATACATTTTTTTCTTTGGTATCCAGGTAAGGACCACTAGGCACAAGTGCCTGTTTTCAGGGGTGACCCAAGAGCACTGGAGAGTTTAAGTGACTTGCTCAGAGTTGAACAAACAGTATGCAAGTAGAGGTTGTGAGAATCAAACCTAGATCTGTCTGCTAGATATACCAAGCTCATTCACAGCTCTTTACTGTAACCTCTGTGCTGTACTGCCAGCCCAAACGCTACTTGTGGGTCAAGGTATTTCTGTTGTTATTGCAGGGAACACTTCATCTTCTATAGATAGCATCTGCAGCAGGTGAAATACAACTGCAATATAGACTTATGAAATTGACTCCATGGCACCTGAATAAATCCCCAAACTACCACCTGATAATTAAACTGTTGGAAAAGGGTTTCCTTCCATGCTTGACTTAGCTTATTCCAAAAGGACTGAGCATATGAGCAGTAGAAGGAGGGCAGTTCAGGGGCAATGTGAGGAAGTATTATTTCACAGAGAGGGTAGTGGATGCATGGAACAGCCTTCCTGAGGAGGTTGTGGGGTCTAAAACTGTGGGAGAATTCAAAAATGCATGGGACAGACATAAGGCAATTCTTGTTGGGGGTAGGAAGAAATAGGCTGTTGGTTAACTAGGATCTGCGGCCTATCCAGTAGGTAGGGAAATGGGCAGACTAGATGGGCCAAGCGGTCTTTATCTGCCGTCAAAGTCTATGTTTCTATGTTTCTAAACAAGAAAATGTTGCATCTCCGGTAAAGTTATACAGTTATTATGGTGACCGCCTCTTTCCTCTATCTTTCTGTGCTTCAAGGAATCTTTCACTGCTATTCTCCCCTGAAGTCCCAGCCTAATGATATCCTACATTTGGCAGGAAGATTCGGTTGTTCAGCAATTGGTTAACTGCTTCTTTTTCACTCCAGCCTGTGCATTATTGCGGTTTTTGTGGAGAATAAAAACAGGTTACCAAAATATGCATATACAACTGTTTCCTCATGCTGGATACTATAAGCTCAGGGGTCAGTGTCCATTGCTCTATCTTAACCAAGGCATGTTGGATATACTGTGGAATAACATGTAGCTGTGCCTTAAAACACCTCACCCAGTTCCCACTCTGCTATTACAAGATCCAAGAAAGTAGCCAGTTTTCTAAAAATGGTATCCAGGGTTTCACTGCAGCCTTCAGGACTGGGGAAATGTTGTAATACAAAAACATGGGGTTCACCATTTTAATCCCACAGTCTTTTGTATCCTTTTAAGTGACAACCCTTTTGACAGGGTTAAGACTACTTCCCCAAAGACTCTGAAAGAAAAGGCAATACAGCCTTGTTGCCAATGCCACTAGTAGCGTGTATACAGAGCTAACAAATAAAAAGCATGGAATCAAAATGTTACATATTAGATAAACTCTCTTTGTTTTGACAGTAGTCTATTTATCCAGAGAAGCAACTTAGCTTCTATTTTTCTGATGCAGTCCTGCCAATTCTCCAGTGCCTGGTTACCATGGCCAAAATGGTTTCCCAGCATCTTCAGAGTTTTCTTCCTGGCATGTAGTCCAGCAATCTGTACATTACTGTCATTGGGACTAGTGCTTCCAATGGAGATACCACCGCCTTTGGTATAGCTTATGTGAGCTCCAGCTATTAATGAGAACCTGTCCAGAGTGTGCTGTACATGTGCACCAGAAGTCTAATCCTGCAGAATGATACAACGAACACCTACATAAGCTAAAGCTGTTATTTCTCAGTTGTTTGGGGCTAGTCGTAAGATTCATATCTCTGGGGTATGTTGCATGAGTATGATAAGAGAAACCAAGGAGAAAATATACAGCAGGAGGCTTAGGGGGCACCACTGTTGCATGCTTCTTTTAACCTGTACTGTGGGAACTAATCTTGAATTTACATATGGGTGTATCACCACCTCCTTATACAGTATAGGTATCCATGAGACGAAATGTTCTGGGATACCATACATCTTAAGAATACATAGTAGGTAATCATGAGTAACTTGATCAAAACCCTTCTCTTGATCAACTGTTAAAAGAAATCCTTTAATTAATCCTTTATTTTCATTTATTTTTTGGTAACCGGGCAAAGGCACTGGACCAAAGGTCCCTTTTCAGGCCCAACCTGGACAAAAAAATAAATACAAAAATACACAAATACAATCAACAACAATACAATACCAAAAAATACAAATGACAAATTACAGTTACAAGCAGATTTATGCAATAAATAACTTTTTAACCTTTGTTTAAAAGTTAAAACAGAGGGAGCAATCCTAACATCAAGTGGAAGTGAATTCCAATACAAGGGTGCTGCTATTGAAAAAGCTCTAGAACTTATTCTAAGCCGAGACCTGGGGACAAAATATAGGGGGCCGTCAGTCGACCTCAGGCTGGGAAGCATTTCTCTCATTACAACAAGATCAGAAAGAGGAAAAAGGGAGCCAAAGTAAAAACATTTATACATCAGACAACCAACAAAATATTCTATGCTGCAACTAGGGGAAAACCACCCCAACTGAGAATAAAGATTACACCGATGTGTCCTATTGGGGGCTCCTAAAATAAATCTACAACTATTATTAGAGGTCACAGTTAGTGCTTGCATTTCTTTTGTACCTATGTTATAATATAAACAAGAACTATAATCAAAATATGCAAGAAGAGAACCAACAGCAATTTGCTAATCTAGTTGCTTGTGAGAAGAATCACTTGAATTTGTATAACTCCCCTATTCTTTGATTTACTTTCTTAACCATAGACTGCATCTGAGGTGAACATGTCAAACTGGGATCCAATAGTGTGCCCAAATACTTAAATTGAGACACTTGTTCAAGCAGACCACCCCGAAAATCAGATATCCTCAGTTCACCAACATAAATTGCATACCAAATAACATAACTTTTGATTTAGCTGAGTTCAAAACCATAGCGTTTAAAGTAAGCCAAGAACAGACGGCACCAAAATCCTTTTCTAGGGAACAAGAAAGTTCAGACACAGAATTTGACTGAGCACTAATTACAAGATCATCTGCATAAAGTAGCAATTTACTAGACTTACAGACTCCAGGAAGCTGATTAATAAAAACAGAAAATAACAGAAGGTCCCAAAATGGACCCCTGAGGCACACCACAACTAATTGGCAAGACATCAAAACCACAGAACCTACTTGAACAAATTGATACCTGTTAATCAGATAATCATAGAACCAAGAAACAGCAACATCACAAAACCCCAGACCTTTCAATTTTGTGCAAGCCAAACCATGATCAATCAAATCAAAAGCCTTGGTTAGGTCCACGAACACTGCTCCAGTCATCAAACCCTTCTCAAACCCACGTAGGACGGTGTTCGTGAACCCAACCAAGGCCGTGCCCATATCAAAATGCTTACAGAACCCATGTTGCTGCCTTGACAATTGACTTTTGGTGCAGGCCCTGAATCATCTTTGCTGCCCTTCTTTGAACTGCCTCCACCCTATGTTCTTAAGGAGATGTGGCCTCCAGAAATGGACACAGTACTCCAAGTCAGGCCTCACTAATGATCTGTACAGTGGCATCACCACCACTTTTCTTCTGCTGGTGATACCTCTCTCTATGCACCCCAGCATCCCACTGGCTCTCCCCATGGCCTTGGCACATTGTTTGGGCACTTTTAGGTCATCAGATATGGTTACCCCAAATCCCTTTCCTGTTTGGTGACCGTCAGTATCCCCCCCATCATGTAATTCTACCTTGTGTTCTTGCTCTCCAAATGCATGATTTTGCACTTTTTCGCATTGAATCTCAGCTGCTACACTCTAGACCATTCCTCCAGCTTACCTAGATCCCTCCTCATTTTTTCCACCCTTCTCAAAGTGTCCACCTTGTTGCAGATCTTAGTGTCATCAGTAATGAAGAACACCTTCTCTTCCCTTCCAGCCCCTCCACAATGTCACTTATGAAGACATTAAACAGGACTGGTCCCAGAACTGATCCCTGTGGTACCCCACTGGTCACCATCCTTTCCTCAGATTGAGCTCCATTTACCACCATGCTCTGTCTTCTGTAACTCAACCAGTTCCCAATCCAGTTTACCACCTTGTGACCCACTCCCAGGCTGCGTAGCTTGTTCACAAGTCTTCTATGTGGAACAGTACCAAAGGCCTTACTAAAATCCACATAGGCCACATCCACTGCTCCCCCCGATTCACTTTCATTCGTCACCCAGCCAAAGAAATCAATTAGATTTGTTTGACTTGACCTTCCTGCTGTGAATCCATATTTTCTTGCATCCTGTGCCCTGCTGGATTCAAGGTGTTCCACAATCCTTTCTTTAAGTAGTGATTCCATCATTTTCCACACTACTGAGGTGAGGCTGACTGATCTACAGTTTCCAACCTCCTCCCTACTCCCACTTTTGTGAAGAAGGATTACATCTGCCCTCCTCCTGTTCTCTGGAACCACTCCCTTATCGAGTGATTCATTGAATAGGGCTGTCAGTGGTGCTGCCAGCACAGTCCCATAGTTCCCTTAATATTCTAGGATGTGTCTAACCTGGTCCCATTGCCTTGTCCACTTTCAGTTTTGTGACTTCTTTTTTGGACTCTCTCTTTTGTAAATGGACTGGTGCCCACCTCCCTCTCATATTATCTCAATCTGTCTAGCTGTGGTCCCTCACCTTTTCCTTCATCTTTGAATATGGAACAAAAATATTTGTTCAGTATTGATGCTTTTTCCAGGTTATCTTCCACACAGTCCCCTTCTTCCCCTTTAAGCCTTTCAATCCCACCCCTGGATTTTCTCCTTTTAGTAATGTACCTATAAAAAGTCTTGTCCCTTTTTTTTTACCTCCTGAGCTATTTTTTCCCTCTGTTTGTGCCTTTGTGCTCCTGACTGCTTTCCCCACTTCCCTCTGTTTATCCAGGTACACTACCCTGTCCTCCTCCTTCTGTGTTCCCTTATATTTTCTGAAAGCCATCATTTTTGCCTTTACCTTCCCAGCCACTTCCTTTGAGAACAATAGTGTTTTTTTCTTCCTCTTGCCCTTGTTTACTTGCCTAACACAAAGGTTTGCCACCTCCATTATGGCTCCTTTCAGATGGGCCCACTGCTTCTCAACTCTCCCCCATTCATCCTCCCTGCCAGGGCATCCTTGAGACATATCCCAATCTTAGTAAAGTCTGCCCTCCTGAAATCCAGGATACTTGCCTTTGTGTGGCTTGACTCTGCCACTGTACACAAACTGAACCACATCGTGCGATGATCACTGGACCCCAGATGTTCTCCCACTCTGACTTCTGCAATTCTGCCCCCATTGGTGAGTACCAGGTCCAAAATTGCACCCTCCTGTGTGGGTTCTAGCACTAGTTGCCTGAAGCCTGCCCCTTGCATGGAGTGCAGGATGTTCCTGCTCTAGGCTGAGGCAGCATCTGGGATGCTCCAGTCCACATCTGGTAGATTGAAATCACCTGCCAGCAGCACCTCCCCTTTAGCTGCCATCGTGTGGATGGATTCCACTAGAACCCTGCCCACCTCCTCCCCCATGCTGGAGATCTGTAGATCATGCCTGTGTGACTAGCTTTGCCATTGCTCATCTCAATAGTAGAGATGCAGCAAAATTTTATTTTGTTAGCGAAATTATGGCGAAATCATCAATTTTGCCCAATGAAACATTTCGTGTAATTATGGCCTTTTGGCAAAATTTCACCGCCAATTTCACCTGTGCATCTGAGGTGAAATTAGGCGAAATTGGGCTTTTCATTCTGCTGGTGATCACATGGTTGAGTCTAAACAGGCAGGAAGTGAGTGGTTCATGTCCTGTGCTATATATCTTGAGGAAGCAAGCAGCATTTATACTCCCCGTGACAGCAGAGTGCACTTTTACACCTAAATTGCTTAATATGTGCTATTTTGTTTTCTAACTTTTTCTTGTTTGTCTTTGTCATAGTTCATATTTTAGTACCTGGTGAGTGTGTGTCTGTGTGTGTGACTACCCCCCCCCCCGGTCTCTCTGAGTCTCTATCTCTGTTTTTTTTTTTTGAATTGGTGGTGTTTGTGGATTGTGGACATAAAGGAGAAGGGTGTAGACAGTGGGGAACCTGTATATGCATTTCAGCTAACCATCACAAATGAAATGCTATAGCAGGAGGGTTTGGATCCAGCACCAGCACCCAGCAGCAAACTGTGCCCCCTCCCCAGCACCAGGAGGAGACCGTAGCCTCTCCACCGCAGCAGCAGTTGGAGACAGTACCCCCTTCCCAGCACCAGGAGGATACTGTTCCTCTGCCCAGGCAACAGGAGATCATGCCCCTTCCCAAGCAGAAGGAGTCAGTGCCTGGAGCATTATCTGTGACCCCCCCCATAGCCCCGTCATCCCTGAAGTTCTACTGTCTGGGACTTTTTCTGCTTAATATTGGTTGGTGACCCAGTGGTCACCTGCAATCTATGTGGGCAGGAAGTGCATTGAGGAAAGTGTGGATCCCACTATGGGACAACCAAGCTAGCATAACCACATGGTCCACCACCACCCGCTGCAATGTGATCTCAAATTGCGGGAGGTGGTGGCATCATCAAGTGCAGCTGTGGGGAGCACTGTGGGTGTAAGCACTGATGAGGGTGAGCAGGAGGGAGGCGTGGCTGGACCAGTTAAACATCCTCACTGTGCTCGACATACCAGAAAACAGCAGCAGTCAGTAACATCAAGATCCCTCCAGGGCCCCCCCCATCCAAAGCCAGCAGCACAGGCAGCCCCCACCCTGCTAGCAGTGCCAGACACATGTGGACTTATCAGCTGTCCTGTCTTAAGTCCAGCATCCCCGGCAGAAGTTAAACAATTTCAGACAGGAATTTAGTGATGTCCGGGGGGGGGGGGGATTTCTAAACTGCAGTGTTATGTTGACAAAATCATGGGCATCCTGTCTGAACTCCGTGACGGCCCCACTGGCACTTAATGCAGCAGCACAAATTAATTTGCCTTTTTTTTTTTAATTTTTCTATCTTCCACTCTGTTGTTTGTATGTTCCCCCTATAAAAAAAAGCCATTCTGTCCTCTTTAATCTATATCCATTCCTTAAGTCCTCTTGTTTCTTTATTTTGCATATAAAATAATTTTATTGACCATTGCTGTTGTTTGTTACTGTCTTATGCTCCCTATAGAATTTAGTCCCTTTTCTTGTTCTCTCTCTCTTAGTTCTCCCCGCTCATTGTTGTATTACTCTTGTCCTCCTGATCCTGCCTGTCATTTGTTATGGTTATTCTGTACTGTGTCCATGTACCCCTCCCTTAATAAACACCTTATTCCCTTATTATTTGTGGTGTGCCTTACTTCTTAGAGCTGCTCACAAGTACAAGATTCCTTTTAACAACATAAGGATGTGTAATGCAGTTGCATTCCCTATATACTGAGTTTGCAGATGAAATGCCGGCTCCATCTGGGCCATGTGCACAGACTAGTGCATATTTTTTTGGAATTCAAATACTTTGTGTGAGTAGCTTCATCTCAAAGCTAGATGTACTCACCACCGCACATGTCCATAAGGGGCTCGTTCTTTATTTGATTCTCTAATGTGGCATGTAAACAATGTAAAAAGTGCTTCCATATAACCAAGTTAAAAACACCCGTTCCCCCAAGGCACCATCATTCTTTATATGTATAATGATGTACAGTGCCTTGAGGGAGTGGGTGTTTTTTATCTGAGTTACATGGGAGCATTTTTTACATTGTTTGCACGCCACACTGTAATAAAGAAAGAGCACTTTATGGATATGTGCTTGTGGTGATTACTTCTTACTTTGAGTCAAAGCAACTCACACGAGGTATCTGAATTCAAGAAATACAGACTCTGTGCACAGGGCCCTAATGGCCCACAGCCTTCAGCTGGTGCAGTCCTTTCCTTTTCAAACTCCATATATGGGGAATGCAACTGAATTGTTGGTCAATGTTATGTTTTGTTAAAGTTATGTTGAAGGTGCCACGTGCTCTTAAACATGTTTCCTCCTCCTATCGACAAATGTCAAGTATTGGTTTAATGGGCAAACTGGATGGGCCTTGCAGTCCTTATCTGCCATCAACTTTTATGTTTCTATGTTTCTGTTGTGTCTGTTAAAAACTGTTTCACAATGCTATGTGATGTTGCATCACATATTGTTGTGTGCAACATTAAGAAGATGTAATACATCTGGTGATGGCACTGACAACATGCCCCAGAAGGCCAGATTTCCCAAAATGTTTCCCAGAAAATGTTACAGTAAATTCAAACATAAATCAGGTGTCAGACATGCTGTTATATGTTGCACACCTTCCACCTGGACCAAAACAGGTTGTTTGATCCACTGTTTGCAAATGGTTTAAGGCCTATTCATGGTGTTGTAACTGCCTAACATGGCCCAGAAGTCCAGAAATGTTTCTCAAAAAATGTTACAGTACATTCAGACAGAAATCAGGTGTCAGACATGCAGTTACATGGTTCATATCCACCATCAGGACCCAAATCCGCTGTTTTCTGCACCGTTTCAAATGGTTTTCAAGCCTAACCATGGTGGTGCCGCTGCCTAACATGCACACAAGTCCAGAAATATTTCCCAAAAAATGTAACAATATATTCAGACAGAAATCAGGTGTCAAACATGCAGTTACATGGTTCACATCCACCATCAGGACCCAAATCCGCTGTTTTCTGCACCATTTCAAATGGTTTTCAAGCCTAACCATGGTGGTGCCACTGCCTAACATGCCACACAAGTCCAGAAATATTTCCCAAAAAATGTAACAATATATTCAGACAGAAATCAGGTGTCAAACATGCAGTTATGCAGTTCACATCCACCACCAGGATCCAAATCTGCTGTTTTTTGCACCGTTTCAAATGGTTTTCAGTCCTAACCATGGTGGTGGTGCCACTGCCTAGCATGCCCCCATATATAGTAGGGTCAGGTTGTAAACACCAGTGGTGTAACAGAGCGGAAAAGGCTAATATGGTAAGCAAATAAAATAGAAAAACAGGAACGCTGCAATGCAGAGGCTAGATCACAATTTTGATTTCTGCGAGCAATTCAACAATGCAGTGTACCTGGATATGGACATGTCAAGTGGTCAATGTCCATGAATACTGCCAATAAAAAAATAAAGCACAAAAGTGATTAAACAAAGAGAAACAGGAATTGAACTACTCAGAATGAGTAACTGTTCAGATAAAGTTACCCAAAAACAGGTCAATATTTAAAAAACATATAACAAGTATGTAGCACACTAACAAAAATATTAAGACTTAAAAGAAATTACAGAAACTCACTCACAACTTGTGAGAAATCTGTCAAATATTAGGAACTAGCCTGCTCTGCTTTCACAAACATACACACACACACACACCATGGTCGACCCTCCCACACTCAACTCCCTCACAGACGCAGAGAAAACTGAAAATACTACCTAAGTTTAACTAAGTATTATCCAAAGACACCAAAACAGAAAAATGTTCACTAACAGCACTAGGAACTAAATTGAGATTTTGAGAGCAATTAACTCTCAAAAATTGCAAATAAAGAGGTTTTTAAAGGGTTTATTGGTTTTGATGCACCACACTGAACTGCTCCCTGACTCAACAAACAATATACTGTGCAGGAAACAGCCTGCAAGTGATATTTAAGCAATTTACCCACAATGCATTGCAATTTCGCTGGGAACATTGAAAAACATTGGCGAACTTTAGTTTAATTTGGTAAAATGTTGCCTTTCGCAAAAGAGGAATCGGTGATATTGGGCGAAATTTCACATTATACAAAAGCAAAATCAGAAGCAAAATTAAGTTTCGCCTAGGTGAAAATTCCTCTTAATGCAGAAATTGCACAAAACATTTCACTAGGTGAAATGTTCCAAGTTTGCACATCTCTACTCAAGGGTGACCCACAGTACCTCCGTCCCCTCTGTATTCCCTGTATCTCAGTCACTCTAATACCCTCTCTGATGTAAAGAGCCACCCCTCTCCCTTTTTACCCTCCCTATCTCTCCTACATAGAGTATAATCTGGTATTGCTTCATCCCGGTCATGGTTTCCAGTATACCACATCTCTGTAAGAGCTACATTGCCCAGGTCAGCCTCCATCATCAAGGCCATCAGGTCTGGGATTTTACTTCCTAGGCTGTGGGAATTTGTATACATGGCCTTCCATGTTTTGCCATTTCTCCTTTTATCATACCCCCCTTTTGCCATTTTGCCTCCCCCGCTTGTCCTTCCTATTTTTAACCCCCTTCCTCCATTCCTCCACCATTGCCCACTTATGAATTGTGCTACCTCTGGTGATATCATAATTTTATGGTTCTCCATGTTGACTTCTCTATCCTGTGGGGTAAGCAGCTTGATTCTCTCTGCCTCCTTCCACCACCACCCTTGACTAGTCTAAATGCTTGACAATGAAGCATTTAAACTGTTCACTAAGAACAACGGTCCCTCCCTGGATGGATGTAGGCTGTCACCCTTGTACAGGTCCACATTCCTTCAGGTTCAGCCCCAGTCCCCAAAGAAGACAAAAGTCTTCTCCCTACATCAGTTCTCCAGCCAAGCATTGAAGTCCCTGGTGTAGAGGTTCCTAGTCTACCCCTTGCCGTGGACAGGCAGCACCTCTGAGAAGCTCACAGAGCTTGCTAACTGCCCAAGGCCCCTTCCCAACACCCTGAACTCCTCCTGCACCATTTCTATCCCTGCCTCATCCTTTGCTAGGTCATTTGTTCCCAGATGGACAATGACATCAAGCTCCCCCCTCCTTACTACTGCCATAGCAATTCTCTTGATCCTCTCCCCATCCCACTTAGCTGTGTTTCCTGGTAGACATTTTACCTCCCTTTCCTCCACTGTACAGGTCCCCAAATCCACTGCCCAGACTATGGAGTCCCCCACTAGGAGAAGCTTCCTCTTCCTTTGAGGTCCTCTACCGCCCATCTGTTGGTCTCTCTCTTGTGGACAACCTCTTCATCCTCCTTGGTCACAATTTTGGGTGACACTGTGGAATGTTCCCGCTCCTTCAAGACTGCATAGGAGTTCTTCACTTGCACCAAATGGGGGCAGACCTTTCTATTCACCCACCTCACCCTCCCTGAGCCCACTGTAGTTCACCAACTCCTTTTTCTGGTCCACCTTTGTGGTAGTGGGTGTACACCTGATGGATGCTGGGTGGGGGAGGAGAGTCCTTGAAACCTAGCCAACTCTGCCTGGAGGCTGGCAATCTCTATCATCAGCCCAGAGATGTGCCTGCAGATGGGGAAGCACTGCATATTCCAGAAAGTCCTTCTGCTGCTCAACATCCATTGCACTGTACTACTCCCAACATGATCCCTTCCCTGCTTCTGTCTGCCCTGATTGCTTTTAGGGAATATCCCTTCTCCTTATTACCATAACCCTTTTCCCACTGACTATTTACCATGCAATTTTTTTTTCTATTTTTTGTTCCTTTTTTTGTTTGTTTTTTCATTCAAAAGAACACTTTTTCTGTAATCAATGACCCATAATTTTGATTAAGATGAATGATTGTCAGACATAATGGTTATATGATCACCCAACAAAGACACGGACCAGGTTATCTAAAAGACTAGGTTAGGGCCCTCTAAATGTTTGCTCCAGGAGCAAATAAGTGCCTGGAGCAAACCATAGGTATATTGGAACATGCCAGGGTACTTTGCAAATGCAAAAGGCATGTTCCAATATACCATATGGCAATATCCCAATTGTGATTGGAAACCATGGCACCTTACTGAACATAGCAGGTTTGTGGCCAATAGAGTGCTGTGGAGATTGTGAATGGAATCAGGCTGTTAGTCTCGCTAAAGGCAACTGCCCTTCTATAGCAGTATGCCATATTCATACCTTAAAACTCCTTCGGTCCCGTAGCTGCCATATGGCATCAGAACCATCCATTGCTGAGTCCGACCCAAAATAGCCACCGGGAAAGAATGACTTAAGATGCAAATGAACCCATAGCACTAGCAAGGCACTATGGTGTCATTTCCATCTCATTAGGGCCTCATTACAAGCCTCAAGCACACATAGGTTTCACCCCTTTCAGCACCACTCAGGGCTGCCAACCATAGAAACATAGAAACATAGAATTTGACAGCAGATAAGGACCGCTTGGCCCACCCAGTCTGCCCATTTCCCTACCTACTGGATAAGCTGCAGATCCAAGTTAACCAGCAGCCTACTTCTTGCTACCCCCAACCCCTAGAATTGCTTTATGCCTGTCCCATGCATGCTTGAATTCCACCACTGATTTTGACTCACAACCTCCTCCGAAGGCCGTTCCATGCATCCACAACACTCTCTGTGAAAAAATACTTCCTTAAATTACCCCTGAGCCGCCCGCCTCATCTTCAAATTGTGCCCTTGTTCTTGCACACCTCTTTTGAAAGATGCTACCTCTTGGACTTTGTTGATTCCCTTGAGGTACTTGAAAGTTTCTATCATGTTCCCCTCTCCCTCCTTTCCTCGAGGCTATACATATTAAGTTCCTTTCGCTCTCTTCATATATGTCTTCCAGTGCAGATCCTGCACCATTTTAGTTGCCCTCCTCTGGACAGCTTCCATCCTGTCTATGACTTTTATGGAGATTGAGTCTCCAGAACTGCACACAGTACTCAAGATGGGGTCTCACCAGCTGTCTGTACAGAGGGATAATAGCTTCCTGTTTTCTACTGGTGATGCCTCTCCCTATGCATCCCAGTATCCCCCCAGCCCTCCTTGCTGCCCTCTCACATTGCTTGCCCACCTTTAGGTCATCTGATATGACTATCCCCAGGTCCCTTTCCATTTTTGTTGTTGTTAGTATCTCACTCCCATTGTGTACTCTTCCCCTGGGTTTTTGTTTCCCAGGTGCATTACCTTGAACTTCTTAGCATTGAATCTAAGCTGCCATACATTTGACCATTCCTCTAACCTTGCCATGTCCCTTCTCATCCTTTCCATCCCACCCTGTGCATCAACTCTGTTGCAGATCTTTGTGTCATCTGAAAAGAGACAAACTTTTCCTTCCAGTCCTTCTGCAACCACGTTTATTTATTTATTTAATTACTGAATGTGGTAACCGGGTTGGCCCACTGAGATCAAAGGTCCCTTTTTCAGGGCCAATCCAGGATTACCAACAGGCAAATATACAGGCAACTACAAGTACAAAATATACAGTCATTTACACAGACTGGAATAATACAACACATGCAGTACATAGTGCACATTACAGAAATTACCTCATGACGTAGTAAGACAACTTGTGTGAGTCACAACTACAGATGAAGCAAAATTCTCTTTGGGCAAGGCATAAAAAGTACACTCTGTGTGGACACTGATCAGTGGTAACAAGTGCAGTGACAGCATTCTGGCAGTAGGGTCTTCAGCCCCTTTTTAAAGCTCCCAAGAGAGAAGGAATTATGTAACACTGCCAGTAGAGAGTTCCAGTGGCAATCAACAGATGCAGAAATGCTGTAGAATTGAAGCAAACATGAATTTATTCATGGCAAAGGGCCTTCAGATGCTTACTTTAACACAGTAATCCAGCATGTCTCCACTCCTCCTGTACTAACCCCTAGTGTCTCAACTTAAATGAGTCTTCAAGGTGACTAGGGGTTAGTGCTGAAAGAGCAGAGATGTGCTGCATTACTGCATTAGAAGTAAGCAATTGAAGGCCTTTTGCCAGGAATAAATTCATATTTGCTTCAGTTCTACAGTGTTTCTGCATCTGCTGAGAGTCACTGCTTCCTGACTGTTGTTGTCTATTTGTTTGGGGCAGGCCGCCCTTGTGTAGTCAGCATCGGTCCTTTCTGTGTATCGTGGCTTTTTACTGTTTGACTTTGAGAGTTCCAGTGGGACAGGGCAGGGTGGACAAATTACCTTCTGTCCATATTGGTATAAGTTAGAGGACTGGAGCAACTGTCTCACAGGTTTAGGAGCTAATATATCATTTAGGCTTAGTGGGGTGAAGTCATTGGTTAATTTAAAAGCCAGGCATAGGAAGAGGTATTGCATCCTCCCCTCCAAGGAAGGCCAATATAAGGAGGAGAGAACATCTTGTGGATTCTTCTTGAGAAGGACCCAAAAAGCAAAGTGACTAATTTTGTTATACAGAACTTTGAGCCTGTTAGTCGCTGGGCTTCTGAGGACTTGGAATACTGTGGTGCCAAATAGCAGAGTGGGGCACAAGGTACTGTTTGCTATGGCAAGCCTAGCATTCATGGTAAGGAAATCACCCAGACAGTATAGCAGACTTGTTTTTTGATGCAGATAATTTGTGATGTAGTCAACATGCGGTCTGAATGTGATTTCCTGGTTGATGTATACTTCAGCTTGTCCACCACCTCAGTTTGTGACCCTGTGGAAGTGGCTATAGCAAGCATGTGTTGTCTGTTACATCCAAGGTTTTTGAGGCAGACCAAAGAGGGCTGCCTTGGTCTTTCATTTATTACCAACTTGTTGTCAGAGAACCACATTTTAAGTTTAGAAAAATCAAAAGCAAGCTGGGTACTGATCATATTGGCAACAGCAGAACTTCTGTACAGGACCACATCATCTGCACAGAGTTGCCAGTTTCCTCCACCACAGTTTTTATGCATATCATTTATAAAGATGGAAAAAGTAGGAGAACCAGTATAGACTCCTGAGGGTTACCATCTGTGGTAATCCTTTGACCAGAGTAGATGCCCTTCTATTTTACCTCTTGATATCTAATTGTCATATAATGCAAGATCCAGCAGTGTAAGAGGCAATCAAGTCCCTGGCATTTTTTTTTTTTTGCTAATAACTTTATTTTATTAAAAAAGGAATATACAACAACCATACATAGTGCACACAGACCAAGATGGTTACACAGGCTACATTAAAGGATAGTGCACAGTAAACAAAATACAATTACTAGAATAATAAAGGAGTAACAAAACAAAGTGAACCCCCCCCAGCCCTACCAACCCCCACCCCATCCCACCCCGCAGCTATCCGTAAATATTGGGTGTAACTGTTATTTAATAAATAGAAGATCAGAACTGTTACCACAAACCAAGTCAAAACCTTGATGAAGGGAGGAGAGATATATTAATTATTAACTGAAAAAAAAAAGGAGAGGGAGGCCCAAGTTACAAAGAAGCAAAGAAAATCTGCAGCATAAAACCTCCTAAAGAAAAAAAAGAAGAGAACAAAGGAAGATAGAGGTAGGCAAGAATTAGGAGGGATATAAAAGGAAGGAGAAATGGATAAAGAGACCTAATAAAGCCAAATATACACAAAATGCCCACATTACTAAAACCCGAACTTATCCCTCAAACATTGGCAAAACTCCTTCCAATAAGTATCAAATTTATGCTGAGTATTAACCAATACATACACCATTCTTTCGGCATATAAAGCAGTCAAGAATTCCTCCCACCACTCCTTAAAAGAAGGAGTCCATTTGTTTCGCCAATGGCGCAGAATCACCAGCTTAGTGACCAATGCCACTAGTGCCATCCGGACCCTTAGAATGTTACTTGGGATAGATTTGTACACCCCAAAGATGCAAATCTCTGGTGTAAAAAATGCTGTGAGGTCATAGAAAGGTTTCAGCCCCCATTTAACCACCTCCCACAATTTAGTGCTTTTTGGACAGGACCATAGCTTGTGGAAAGTAGTGGCTAAAGAACCATCACAGTTCTGACAAGCTGGAGAACATTTGTTATTCCAGCGGTGTAATTTGGCAGGAGACCAATACATATTATGCAACAATTTGAACTGGATCTCTCTTAACCTATCTTGTTTAGTGCATGTATAAATATCAATCCAGACTTTCTCCCAAACTCTCTCGGGCCAATCCAGAGACTTGTTAACTTTCCAATAATACGGAATAGGGGATGAGTTCAGGTCGAACTTCTTAACAATATATTGGTAACTTTTAGACACCAATTTTCCAGATAAACAAGAATCAGATAATTGTGCCCATAGGTCCCCCACAAGGTCTGATCTTTTGGCATTTCTCAATGAAGAATGGATAGAACTCCTGATTTGGGCCAGGTTTAACATAAATTGGGATTTAACTCCAAACTTTAACGCTAATGATGAAAGTGGGAGCAAAGAGTTACCTTCATAGAGATCTAAAATCTGAATCTTAGAATGGAATGATAAAATAGATTGCTAACGGGTTGGTTACCTATTAGGAAATTTGGATTCCTCAGTAAGGGTTGTGAGAAATCGGACCGTGGATTAACTTTTAACCCGGCATATAATTGATGAATAGTCCTAATATCCCACCCCAAGGGGTATTTCTAAACTTTTTGGGTACTTTAATCCAAAGGATATATAAAAGGGATTCTAAATCTATCTTTAAATCCTTAGCTATAGCCTGGTCTAAATCTAGGCCTGTACCAGGAGTATCAATTTTCCCGGTCCATAAAACAGCCCTGGCAGCATGTATAGCCAAATAATATCTAAAAAAATCAGGTAATTGTTGGCCACCCAATCTACGTTGCCGACAAAGTTTAAAGTAAGCTCTGCTGGGTGGTTTATGTTTCCATATAAAATCCGAACAGTGCCTACTTAAATTGTTAAACAAAGATTTGGGGAGGTATATGTTCAGATTGAGGAGGGGGTATAGAATTCTCAGCAAGACTACCATTTTAATTGTGTTAATTCTCACAGAAAAAGACAAGGGAAGACTCGACCATCTCTCCAGATCTTCTCCAATGGATTTAAGGACGGGTTTCAGGTTCAGCTGAGCCAGCTCTTCCAGATTCCTGGAGATTTGGATGCCCAAATATACCAAGGATTTAGGTTGCCACTGAAGGCCTAAGGATAGACACCATCCTTTTACAAGATTAGTAGAGAGAGGAAAAAATACCGTTTTAGCTAGGTTCAGCTTAAAGCCTGAAAAACCACTAAAGTCTTCAATAAGGTTTAGGGCTCTAGGAAGGATAAGGTTGTGTCCCTAATGTGTAATATATCGTCTCAAGTAAATGCCGACAATTTATGTTCTTGATCTCCAATCTTAATGCCATAAATCTGTTTGTCGGTCTTAATTGCTCTAATTAAAGGTTCTAAATACAGATTAAACAGGTAGGTGACAGAGGACAACCCTGACGAGTTCCTCTGTAACGGAAAAGCAACAGAAATTAAATTATTGCACTGAATTCTAGCAGTTGGACATGAGTAGAGAATCTTAACTAATTGTATAAATTGTTGGGAATTCCAAATTTAGCAAGGGTATCAAACATATATGTCCATTCCACCCGATCGAAAGCGTTTTCGCATCCAATGAAATAAGAGAAGCTTCAACACTGGGGCCGCTTGATGCGAAATTAAATAAAACACTTTCCTAAAATGGTCAGTCGAGGTGCGTCCCTCCACGAAGCCAGCTTGTTCCGGACTGATCAGTTCACGCCAAACGCTCTTAAGTCTAGAAGCTAATATCTTAGCAAAAATTTTTACGTCTAAATTCAACAAAGAAATGGGTCTATAGTTACCAACAGAGTCTGTAGGCTTGCCCAGTTTGGGCAATAGAATTATTCTGGCTTCGAAGAGTGACACATCCCTAACTCCAAACTCGGACCAAAAGGCAAAGAGTTGATTCAACAAAGGGCAACCTCAGTTTTGAATACCTTATAGAAAAAGTATGAACTGGCCTGGGCTGGGAGCCTTATCAGCCCTAAGTGAGTCAATGGCCGACATTACCTCCTCATTAGTTATAGGAGAAATTAGCCGCAACCTAGAGCCCTGTGATAAATTAGAGAGTGGTAAATCCATCATGAACCTACGTATATTGGAAAGTTTGTGTATGGAGGGTTGGCTCGAGTATAAGTCCCTGTAAAAGGACACAAAGACTGTAAAATACCATTAGGGTCAGTAACCAGTATGTCAGAATCAGGGGATTTTAAGGCCGGCACCCACCTAGACTCAGATTTTTGTTTTAACTGCCAGGCCAGTAGTTTCCCAGCCTTGCTACCCTGCCCAATATATAGGGCTTTAGATTTGACTGAAGAGTTAGCCACTTTATCCCTCAGTGTCGCGGCATACCATGTTCTCAAAACGGACAGCTCCATTTCTTGGTCAACTGACCTCGAATATTCGGGGATATCCTCTAATTCTTTAATCTTATTCAGACAGGTAGACATCTTCTGGTTATGTTTCGCTTTCCTCACCAAAGCTACCCTAATTAACTCCCCTCTCCATACCGCTTTAAGAGCGGCCCATGATTTATCTATATCAGAAATAGTGCCCCAATTGAATTTAATTGAGTCTTGCAGAAAGATACGGAACCTACTTGAAGAGTGGACATCTTTAAGTATGCTGTTGTTTAGGGCCCATGTATAAGATCTCTTGGGAATGGAAGGCGGAGTCCCAAACAAGTTTAACTGGAGAGTGATCAGAAATCACCCTTGGGAGCAGCTCGGCCTCCGTTACCTCAGAAATGACCTGTCGGCTCACCAAAAAATAATCTAACCTAGAGAGGGATTTGTGAACCGGCGAAAAAAGTATAGTCCCGAGCTGAAGGATTAAACAATCTCCAGGGGTCTACTAATCCTAAAAAAGGATATACATTCAGCCAGAGCCTGCTGGGCCGGAGAGGGATATGGTTTCCTGCTGACCGATCTATCCAATTTGTCAGATTGAACTAGGTTCCAATCTCCTCCTAATATAAGTGGCACTTCCCTGAAGGGAGATAAAACTGCAGCCAACTGGGCGAAAAAGGAGGGGGTCTCAGCATTGGGACCATAAATAGACCCCAACACAAGAGGCTTCCCTCCAAGTTTGCCAGAAACAATAATGTATCTGCCATTCGGGTCATCGAATATGTCTGAGTGTACAAAAGGGACGCCCCGAGCTATCAGAATTGCCACCCCCCCGGCTAGAGGAAGAGTACCCAGACCCAAACACTTGGCCTACCCACTTCTTCCTAAAATGGGAGAGGTGGACCGAAAGGACATGGGTTTCCTGCAAAAATACAAATGCCGGCTGATAACGCTCTAGGTGGTTCAAAATTACATATTTCTTGCAATTATCCTTCCTCCCCTTTGATGTTCCATGAAAAAAAGTTCAGGTTAGAAACCATTTGTCCTATCTTGCCCCTGAAACAATATACAGATAGCTGCCCCTCCCACCACATAAACCCAGAAAAAACTAAACCTATCCACCCCTAACCCCCCTTCCCCTAAAAGTATTCCCCCCCAACCATACTGCCAAACTGTGACCTCCCAGGCCCGAAGCCCACTCCTCTTACACTGGTTCAAAGTGAGCCATAGAGGTGGGCCTCCTTAACCCCTCATTACAATCCCAGATCAGCAAAATAAGCATGCAAACCCGCCGACTATAAGAACACTGCTTATATACACAGGTATAACCTCGCCTCTACAAATGGTAATAACGCCTATCGTTAAATCAGATACAACAGATTAAATAGTTTGCAGGAGGTCTTATTGAATACCATTATATAAAATAAGGTATCTAGCTGTTAACGGAGGATTCCTCCTTCCGACCCTCCAAAAAGGGACATACTCAAAAAGAATTGAGCCAACTCATAGCAAGAGGATGTCTCATCCTATTGGAGACATCCCACACCCGCACAAACACCTCTATCCAAATAATGGTGAGTCCTGGCTCAACCATGGAATGGTATCTTGTGGAAAATTACATATACATGCAGGTAGAAACCGCATAAAGGAGGGTAAAGAAGGGGAGCACCCCTTTAAGGTAAAAAACCATATAACTTGTCAAATCCTCCTGCCCTACTACTTCCCATGTCGCAGATATAAGAAGGGCTTACCAGCATAAACATCATGGCCCTCCTACCACATAACCAAACATTGATTTTGTGTCCAATCCTAACAACAGTAACATCAAAATGCGAAATGTAAAGCTATCCATAACATGAAAAATCATCTTGCAACCCTCTACTGGACATAGAGAGAAATAACAACCTTCTCCTGGATTGAAAGATCCGTATTAACTAATGACTACCTAAACCAAACAAAGATGATCATGTTTAGGGTTAAACAAATATTGAAATGTCCTCAGAAAATATTATGACATGGGCAATGCTATTAAGGTTATAGTCCAAAGTAAATGAGGCTAGTGAAGCAGGCCAAAAACAAACTCATATTGGGCTATTTAGTCTCTGAAGCTCACACAGTCTGCCCGTGCAGCCTTTCAGGGAACAGATCAGGCATCAAAACATGAAGGGAGGTCAAAGCGTCGTCCGCCGATTCATATCGTTTTACCCCTCTTTAGTGGTGACTTCAAGCTTAGCTGGGTACAAAATACGATGATAATCCCCGCTGCCCACAGCTTCAAGGTAATAGGCCGAAATGAGGCTCTAATTTGTCTCATCTTCCAAGTTAGATCGGGGACAAGGTGAAGCTTTTTGCCTTCCCAATGAAAGGAAGATAACTTCTTTATTTCCTTCAGGATATGCTCCCTGTCCAAAGAGTTGAGAAGCTTGAAAATAATGGGACGTGGGGGCTCTGTTGATGAGGGCTTAGCTCTTAGGGCATGATGCCCCCTCTCGATGACATACTCCGGCCCATTTGGTGAGGGGCCAGCAGATTTTTTAAGCAGCTTTGTAGAAACAGCAACATGTTAGAGCCCTCTTCCCTTCTGGCAATCCCAAAGAACCAGGATTATTTGTTGACTTCTTCCCTCTAGGTCGTCTAGCCGCTCCTCAATCTCATGACCATCTTTTTACAATCAGTAATTGTAGGCCTCGACTTCTCAAACACTCGCTCAATTGATGAAATGTGAGCCTCAGTGTCCGTGACTTGTCGGGCCAGTTGGGTCAGAGCAGGTTTAATATCAGCCACCTCGTCCACTAACTTAAACAATGCTTCCTTTATGACTGAGAGGTTGTTATAAATCTTCCAAGCCAACCTCCTCCGTTTCGATCTGCGGTGAAGAACTGCGGGCGTTAGCGCTTGCCTCAGCTCCTGCTCGCTTCGCCTGCATTCTACAGAGTCGATCGTCCCACAGAAAAATCCAGAAGAGATCCGCTGCCTATGTGGCCAGGAGAGAGTAAGGTGAGTCGGGTTAAGGATGTGGAAAGACGGCAAGTTCGCTGATTTGGATCGGGAGCCCCAGATAGCAGCGGCTACTCCTCCATTGGCGTCACGTGACCCCCAAGTCCCTGGCATTTTTGTTTACCAAAGAGCAGGCTATGACTGACTGATAGATCAAATGTCTTCACAAGATCAAAATAGACTGCATCAGTCAGTATCCATTTGTCCATGGCATTTA
The DNA here is from genome assembly GCA_016271365.2 of Neoceratodus forsteri. NCBI lineage: Eukaryota > Metazoa > Chordata > Ceratodontiformes > Ceratodontidae > Neoceratodus > Neoceratodus forsteri. The sequence continues at coordinate 1,176,584,835 of CM057449.1, read as the reverse complement.
GAGCATCTGTGGTCTGTCTTATCAAGGCAGTGTCAAAACCATGGTGTCTTCTAAAGCCATGCTTCCTGTCAGATAGTAGGTGGTGTTATCCTAGGTAATTCTGCAATTGATTATGCACCAGTATCTCCTGTGCCTTAGCCAGCGAGCTGAGTAGAGAGATAGGGCAGTCATTTTCCACTGGTTCTCGGAGACCACCTTTGTGTACTGGCACCACCATTGTCACTTTCCATTTATCAGGGAGTATGCCTTCCATAAAGGACCTACTGAGGAGAATGGTCACCGGGAAGGCAATCACAGCAACTGCTAACTTGAGAAATCCTGGACTCTAATTTGTCAGATCTAGCAAAATCATATGTGTTACATGCCTTAACAGTGCTAGTACCTCCGTTCATCAGACTTGCTGAAGGTGAAACTTGGGTGGTTGATACCCAGTCTCATCATGGTCCTGAGTAGGGTAGGGGGCCCAGAGGAAGCAGGTTTGAAACTAGCTAAATCCATAACAACAGAAAAAAGTTGAAGGCATTGGCAATGGCCTCGAGGCCACTAATATACTGACCATTATCATTATGTACTACAGTAATCCTCCTAGGTGTCCTGGGGTCCCCTCACTAATACTTAGACAGTGAATTTCCTGGTGTCCAGAAATCCCCCCAATCACTCACCAGTATGTACACAATGCATTTCACTCACCAGTATTTTTATTTTATTTTCTTTATTTATTTCAGTCTTGGAATTAATACCTTTGAGCCAAAGGCTATTTTACATAGGGTCCATGTCATTTCAAAGAACATAACCAACAGTGTAGTGAGAAAATACACAGTGATCCTAGGAGTAAAGATAACAATAAAATAAGCACATTTGGATTTAAGTTACAAAAACAGGTATTTTGCAGACATACAGTGGCTAGGAGTAAGCTTAACTAGCAAAAAGGGCATTAGGGTTGGGATCCAACTACAGGAGGAAAAAGATGCAGCCAAATGGCATTGTCAGAGACCGTATGTAGACAACAAATTCGCTGATGTCCAGTGTTCTCCCTACCCCCACAGGTGTGAAGCCCCCAACTTGGCCTCCATGTCCCCATCATAATCAACACCATCCCCCAGCCCCCTGCCTACAGTAGAGACACCCCACACCCATTGGTGACTGGCACAGAACCACTGCTCACCTCCATGGTTGCTCGCCAACAGGCAGTTTACAATCATGTGCCCACTGTAGAACAGCTGTTTACAGTAGGCACATGATTACAAACTGTTAGTCAGTGGCCAGTCACAGAGATGAGTGGAGGATCTGTGCTAGTTGCTGAAAGGGTTTGGAGAGGCCTCTACTGACACCATTATGAGAGTGTGTATGGGTGTGTTTAATTTATTTGGTTAAACATATTTTACTAGGTAAAGAAACAGAGCCTAGGAGATTCATTTCTAGTTGCAGTCTGGGGGGAAAGGAGGGAATAGGGTAGTCACAGGGAAAGTTACATTCACATACAGTAAACTTGCATTCACATACATTATACTTAACATGAAGGGTAACAGTATACATGGTACAAATTAATATGTTTTCATCACAACCCCCTGATCGGCTACAGGATAAGGTATAAATAGACCACAGTGCAGGTAAACATGACGAGTTGCTGTAACAGAGACCAACTCATTTGGAAACAACTTAACTTACACATGGATGGTGTACAGTCTTACATTTATGACTGAGACCCCCTAGCCTAGGGAGAACTGCCAGCTCCAGGGATTGGACGTGCTGACTTAGAGGAAACCCAAAAAGTGTCAAGGATAATTGTGACAGGACATCCTAGAGAAGAAGTGAGCCACGATCAGCCTCTTGCATGTGTGGAAGGTAGGAGATGTAATTTTAGCAGAAAGGCTGTTCCATATCCTGGAAAGGCTGTAGTTTATGGGGTTTGTCCTAGGTTTCACCTGCAGCATGAGATTTAGAGTTGGCAGCATTTGTCTGATCTGCAAGAGTAGTTACGGTCTTTTGAGGGGGTGAAGGGGTTAGAGAGGTTAACTCAGCAGTTTGCCTGTCCAGTACTTGGCACCCTCTAGGTTGGTGTGCAGTGAATGCCTTACTGTGGGAGGTACCTAACCAAGGTCATTGGACATGGAGCAGTGATACATTCAAGAAGGGCAGGCCAGTGTGAATCTGCACTGGAAATTGAATAGGGTAGTACATTTGGCCATGGTGCAGGGGCTGGCCTGGGAGTAAACAATGTCCCTGTAGTCCAATAGGGGAAGGATAAAGTGCTCAACCACCTGTTTTCTGATATGTAACTGAAGACACCTCTTAGCCTGGAAGAGACTGCCAATTTTTGCTAAGCACTTGGCTACTGTCTGCAATATGTGACAGGAGTAATCTGGAGTGAGCTAGTTAACTGTCGGTCTACTGTGTGACGTCAGCCTAAAAGAGGTCAGGACTGTGCAGCTGCATGCTAGAAAGGTTGTGGAGGAGCACTCAAGCAGGAGCACTGAAAGCATTAATCTTTGTTCTGTAACAGGTATGACACCATTGCCTGTGTAAAACCCGAAGAACTACCCTAGTTTCTAGAGCTGTCAGGGGTACAAGAACAAAAAGGGTTGGTGGTAGCAATCTAAATTTTGGTGCCTTTCCAGAAGTACTTGTGCTGCTGAAAATACACAGATGCCTTGTGGTTTCTGTTGCCCCCCCCACCCCATTGCTAGGAGTCTTTATGAAGAGCCCACACCAGAGGATGAAATACTCAGAGCAGCCCTGAGGAAGGTTGGGATCCCCAAGGTTAAAGTTCTGTGTTGGACAAAAATATGCTGGTGGTGGAAAGCAGGAGTTGTACTGGGAAAAGGGAAGGAAAACAACATTTATTCTGCCTCTCCCCAGGGATCTTTCCAGCCCTGAACCCAGTGATATGCAGAATTGAGAGAGGGACTAGCCTTGACTTTGTTGATTATATTTGTTTCTACCTTGCCTTAAATCTGTTAGATCCTTTGCTCATATATTGCAAAGCACCTGGTTTGACAATCTTTTATATTATATTATATTATTTTGCATTATAATTTTCTACTTTGAATAAGCCTCCTTTTGATAAGATAAAAACCTGTCAAAGCAAACTGAAGTAAATTGTTTTTGTGAAGCAAGTGGGAAGCGTGCACAAATAAGGATAGTTAAGTTGATTGGTGAATTGACAAAGTACATAGTAGTTACTTGTATCAAACAGAATTCTTAATAGAACTCCTAATTAGGTAGCATCTCAGGAGCATTTCAGGAGATGAAGCAGCTGATTTAGCATTATTTGTAACTATTTCACCTGATGCTCATTAAGATTGGGGGCACTGTATTACTAATTGATACGGCCAAGGTGTAACTGTTCTCACAACAGCTAAGGTAACACACTGCTCATACTCAGCATTCTTTCTGAACCATGCGCTGCTTGACTAGGGAGCAGGACCACTATAGTTAAAAATAAACAAGCAGTATTAAGATTTTCTAACATGTTTTAACTAAGGCTGAACTTATTGCATCTACTAAAGCACTGTGCAAGTTCAGCGGCAGCTTTGGGTACAAATATATGAACTACTAGTACCTTGTGAATCCATACTTCTGTCTTTGAATCCTGAAAACCAGCCTGACTTTGACACCTGGTTGCTAACTGGAAGTTTATTGTAGGCTTCTTGGAGGTCTCTTGGAGGTATATGAAAAATGCTTAATGCACTTAAAAGTGTGAGCCTAAAAGCTCCAAGTGAGTATACATCGCACTGACATCGAATTTGTGAAGTGTATTAATTCAGCTTTTACACAAACTGTAGTGCTATTGGTCTCTAATGTTGCTATTTACTAGTCCTCTTCATTTGGACTATATTTTAGAGTTATTTTATTTTCATGAGTTTGTGTTGGAGAATTAGTTAGAAGAAATACAGAATAGCACTGTATAGTATTGAATAAAATTTTAAATTGGTCCCTTTTACTGGCCTGTTTTACATTTTTTTACATTTCAGTGGCTGTGTCTATACATACTACAATTGAAGACTACCACAGGACATCATTTAGTAGATTTTCTACAGACACAATTGGCAACTGGAGACCTGAAGGATTCACTTTCCAGAAGTGGTGGACTGGACTTGAGCATTCTCAAGAGATTATTGACGGACATTCTGAATCAACCTATGAACTAAAGGACACTGATAGACTAGGATAGAAATGGGCTAAAACAGATGCTTATGGTAATTGATTTACAATGTTCTTTAAATGCCCTGAGATATCTATTAAGAATGTCAGAGATTAACATAGAACAACTCATGTGGAAACTATACTTACTGTTCTGAACTATTGCTTGCTATATATTTGTGAGTTGAGCAATATATTATATTGTTTGCCATATTTATGCAGAGTGAACAGCTTATAATAGATTTTTCTATTCTATTTTTGCACACGTATATTTGTGCGACATTATGCGCGCCATTGAAATAAATTGGCATAGTGATATTTTCTTGCTGACCATACATTGCACATTAGAATATATTGCACATTGCATTTTGCCTGTGTGAATATTGCATAGAATTTACACTTCTACGCATACATGCAAGAATGCATATACACATGCTAGCATGTGTAGGTGTGGGTGTGTCTGTGCTTATACGTGTTAACCTGCCACATTAATTGTATATTAATAGCTCATATTTATTACTTGAATAAGTGAGCCTTAGTGAGCTAACATGGTCTTAACCAGAAGCAGAAAAGGAAACTCTCCCTCTGGGATTATTTTATTGGATAATACAATGCAAACACTGATAAAACCAGAAACTCAGGATGATCAAATGGAAAAAAGAACTAAGAATATAGGCCACATTCAGAGAAAGAATAGACAAAAGACAATAAAAAGTAGCAAAAAGAATTTGGAACTCATTACTACTTCTCCTGAAACTGTTTTTTCTAAACCTCAGAAGGTACTAAAAGAAAATAGACAGTTAAAATTGACAGATGTATGGGCAGGACTTAAAAAAGATCCAAAGCAACTTTCTACACCAAACTGTTCTTTGACTCATAGTTTAAACCAAGGAAGTAACACAGAAAATGTAATTGATCTAACAAATAATGAAGCTGATTTAGTCAAGCCCAGCAGCTCTCTGAATAAATCTCTTATGATTTCTGTGAATGGGAAACATTTACTCAAATGGAGAGTAGAGAAGATGACACAAACTATTCTGAGGCAGTCTTCTCTCTAGATCCTTTTTCTGATCATTCATATTTGGATAGACTCCCTACCCCTGGACTAACAACCAGAATCTACAGGCTAACCCTAAAATAATGGAGAAAAATATGCCTTCTCTCCACTCTCCAGTTTTTAATCAAACTAATGTTGAGAATATAGAACTGCAAGATATAATTCAAGAAATTAATATAACAATTGAGGGCTTAAAAAAAATGGATACAGCACATAGAGAAGCCCTGGTAGAGGGCCTTAACACAAACAACAAATTTGAACAAATGAGCTCAGCAAAAAAATTCAAATGAGTGCACAATTATTTATGACAGGGAATATTTCAGAAATAAGGGTGATTTTACAGCAAGTTCCTCCATTTCAAATCAAATGACTGAAATAATTAAAAATGGGTATTATACAGATATAGTCATCCTTGAAAGCATAGCAGTTTTGAAGGATGAACTTAAGAATTTAAGAACAGATGTCTTTCACAACCTTGTGCTTTTAGAAAAATTCAATTAGGGCAAACAACCACCACAACCAGACTTAAATAAGAGAGAACCTATTTCAGAAGAAAAAAGAATAGGGGGATCCAGGTGAAGCTGCCCTCACCATTTGACAAAAATAAAATCTGCACATGCTTTGTGCAGAATCCAGAGACAGTTAAGCCAGGAAGACTAAAAGATAGAAACATAAACAAAAAGGACAGGAAAATTAAACAAATTGAAGTACAGATGGAAAACCAAGGCAGAGAAGCTAGGAAAGCTACTAAATACACTACATCACTTCAAACTGCAAGGGAAATTAGTCATAAAAGGAGAACACGACAGAGTCAGAGGAACTCTAGCCATGACCTTAGAAACATAATTACACTTACTAACAATGAAATTGCAAGTGGAGATATACCGGATGGATATATGAGGGAGGCTGAGACCACTCAACCTACTTACAAATAAGAATTTGTATGAGCCCAAAAGCAGTTCAAATATCACTCCAACTCCTAAAGAGATAGAATATTTGGCTGAAGTAAAGGGAGTGCAAAAGTTAGAGCTTGAAACTGAAGAGAAACTTTTTGAATGGATGACATATCTACTTCAAATTAACAAAGATAAAGAGATTTTTATCATGAGACCACCTAATCTGCATTATCAAGACACTGCTTTTTTTATTGTCAATCAGAAGTTACTGCCAAACACATATTATGTAAGGGACCACTGCTGAAAATAAGAGGAATAGAAATTAGTCACCCAATGCAGGTGCCCCAAAATACAAATTTGGGAGACAACAAAGTCACTGTTGAGACTAAGCTTCCTTCTCTTCTTAAACAAAATCAAAGTAAGGAAACTGAGAATCAGGAAGAAGAAATAGCTAAAATTGTGAAGTCTATTAACGAACATGAACAAAGACAATGCAAGGGCTGGCTATGCAGAACTATTACAGTTTTTGAGTGGGATACAACCAAACAAGATACAGTTAGGAGTATAAGAGACAAACTTCTCTCATCATTCCTTACAAGATCCTCTGGACTTAAAATAACAAGAAATATGGTGGATCACATTAAAACCCACAGGAAGGTACCATTTTCTACTCAAATTGACATAACGCTTAAAAGCCCAGTAGTGGCCAATTCCCTGCTCTCTGTGGCAGGTAATTTGGATAACCTAGAAATACATATTGTACATCCCCAGGACCTAGGAGAAACCAAATCAGGCTACAAGAGAATAGATAGGGGTTCAATTGAACCTAACCCTGAGGAAGGTATTCCTCTCATAGTTCTTGAGAGATTGGTTGACACAAATAACCATACCTACGTAAGGACATAGACAGGGTAGAAAAGGTTCAGAGGAGGGCAACAAAGATGGTGCATGGATTGCATCACAAGTCCTATGAAGACAGGTTGAAGGAACTGAACATGTACTCCCTGGAGGAGAGGATGGAGAGAGGGGATATGATAGAGACATACAAGTATCTTACAGGGAGGAACAGGGTGCAGGAAAACACTATTTTTAAGCGAAAAAGATGTTCCAGGACTAGAGGGCATGGGATGAAGTTGGAGGGAGGACGATTCAGAGGAAACATGAGAAAGAATTTCTTCACAGAATGGGTGGTGGACAAGTGGAACACCCTGCCAGAGGAAGTGGTGGGGGCTGAAACAATCACGGGATTTAAGAATGCATGGGATAGACATAAAGGAATTCTGGAGGTCAGGGGTAAGGGGCAACAGACTTCTAGGAAAACAAACTGAACTTACAAGCTCAAATGGGCAGACTGGGTGGGCCATAGGCCCTTATCTGCTGACACTGTCTATGTATCTATGTATCTATGTAAGTTTGCGCCTCTCGTAAATTTGGATCCAGAATAACATTCTGAGCATTCTATATAAAAAAAAAAATAAAATGAATCAGCTCAATGGCCTCACAGTTCTCTCTTGGAATATTGAGGGACTCCATTTAAATTAGCTGATCAAGAGGTTACAGAATTCCTGGAGACCTTTAATATAATAACTCCCCAGGAAACCTGGTGTACAGAAGTTTCCACCCCCAGAATATCTGGGTATACAGCTTACGTGTTCCCCTTCCACTAGGGATGGGAAACACAGTAGATTTTAAGGTGGTCTCTGTGTGTGTGTGTGTGTGTGTGTGTGTGTGTGTGTGTGTGTGTGTGTGTGTGTATATATATACATATATATATCTATATATCTATATATCAGAACCAACTCAAATCTTAGAATCTTAGAACATCTACCCAAAGCTGATGATACACCTATTTTAACACTCATGGATGAGACACAAAAAATTATTTTATGACATGCCCATTTCCCTCAAAGAACCAAGACTTAAGGTGCCAATGACCCTTATCTTTCTCATTTGAAGCAGACACTAGACAAATTAGCTGAAAATGAAGGAAATGCCCCTACATTTATTTTTGGAGACTTTAATGCAAGGATAGCTTCCACGATATCAGATGAGACATACTCTAATCTTGCCTTCTTCTTACCCACTATAAATCCTGCAGTGGTATCCAAAAGGGAAGCATTGGACCAAAAGACCAATCCTAGAGGATAGGAATTGCTAATATGTCTTGCAAAAAGGAATTTTTGTATACTAAATGGGAGAACTGATGGAGACAGACATGGGAAACTAACATTTATTGATGCCTCTGGTGTCTCCAAATTGAACCTGATTTGGGCCAACTTGGAGGCTGTTAAATTAGTTCAGAAATTATAAACAGGTGATTGCATAGAATCCACTCATCTTCCAATAATATTAAATCTAGAAAATATCTACTCCAGCTTAACACAAATTGAGGTACATCTGGGGGAGGAGCTAGAAATCATTAACAAAAGAAGGATCACATGGGGACGAGAAGTACCTCTATAATGAGGAACAGAATATGTTCCTAGAAAAAACAGATTTCTGCAAGAGATTTATTGATGATGTAATCATTATACGGAAAGGAACTGGTCAGGAATTGCAAGAGTTTGTGGGTTACCTGGAGAGCATGAATGAGAACGAGAAATGCACTATACAGGTGAGTAAGAAACAAATTCTCTTTCTGGATTTGGTAATCTGTAAAGAAAATAGTGGGAGTATAAGAACTGATTTATATCAAAAGCAAACAGATTGTAACACTGTTTTGCATTTGGACAGTTGCCAACCCAAGCATGTGACACAAAATATATGTTATGGTCAGTACATGCGACTCAAGCGCAATTGTAGATCAGAATTGTATTTTGAAGTGAGGTCAAATGAATTGACAAAGTGATTTTTAAACAGAGGGTACCCCCTAAGTAACTTAGAGAATGCACTGAAAGGAGTTAGCATTTTGCAGAGAGACACTTTAGTGACAGGGCATAATAGCAACAAGAAGAAAAATGCTTATCATGGCCCCAATCTCATTACTATCTTCAGTCCACAAGCAGTGCCGGTAGAAGAAATGCTAAAGAAAAACTGACACATATTGAAGGTAGATCCAAAACTGCGGAACATCATATCTAGTAGACTGATGGTCACCTATAGGAAGGACAAGAACCTGGAGGACCTTCTCACACACAGCTTTGAAAAACCAGACCCAAAAGATATACAGAGGCGTAAAGGAAATACAAATGTGAACACTGTACAATGTGTAAATACATACAAGTGGGTAAGGAATTTCGTCTTCCTCAGACTGAAAGGATTCAAGAGGTAAAATCCCTTATAACATGTAATACAGAAGCTGTGGTATACATGGCCACTTGTGTGTGGAAAATATTAAGTGAGTAAAACTGTAAGGAAGTTTAAGGAGAAGATTTTAGAACATCTGAGCTGTATCCGACAGAAAAAACTGAACAATGTACTTGCTGTACATGTGGCAGAAGAGGACACACGAATCACACTTTTACTTTCTTGGGACTGGAGTAGGTTGAATTAACTGAGAGAGGAGGGGATTTGGATAATGCACTTATGTGCATGGAAACATTCTGGCAGTACAAACTTCGGACCTCTTATCCGCAAGGGTTAAATGAACAGTTTCAGTTGGCCCCTTTCCTAAAGAAAAGGAGGTAGTGATAATAAAACTGATAAAAATGTTTAATATGTGATATATATATATATATATATATAGAGAGAGAGAGAGAGAGAGAGAGAGAGAGAGTCCCAAATGTAAATTATTTAGCATTTTCCATTTATGAGACTTTGTACTGATCGATTGGCTGGTAGATGAGCATAATAATTATTTTTAGGAAAAAGGAAAGTATACTCATATACATTTATTTGATTAAAGCAATATGTATAGATTAGGTATTATGCACTTTATTATTATATATATATATATATATATATATATATATATTCTTAACAGCTATTTAATTTGAGAACTGAATATGTGTGAATGTATATAGATTCTGGACGTATATTTATGTCCACAGTCTTCTAAGGGTTAAATATTGTCTTCTGTGCTAAGATATATGAATTTAGATATTTAATATATGGTGTCTTTAGTTTGCAATCTCTTAGCTAAAAAGATAGAAATTTGCTAAATTTTGCACAGTTTTGGGATGAAACAGTAGGATAAGTAAAATGAATGTCCTCCCTTCTTTTATATATGTCTTTTTAAAAAGAGTGCACTATGTTCATTGGTGAGTGTGTATCACATGATTTTAGGAGTGAGCCATAAATAGCTAGTGTGAACAGTTCACCACTAGCACCTTGATAAAGCGATTGTGAAGTCGTGAAACGTTGATGTTAAGGAGAGGGTGCTGTTTATGTTTACGGTTTGCCTTGTACCTTTCAAAATAATTCCTTCATTAAAAGTTATTTTTTTATCATGACCTAGCAAGTGGTTATTGATGAGGTTCCCCTGGTTGAGTAGCTGATTGTTTATTTTTTCCTGAAACAAGCATTTTTTTTTTAAGAATGCACATTCCTGTGTGTCCTGAGCTGCCGCACCCCCTCTTCCTGTTGCATCTATGGATGTCCATTGTCGGGTGATGGAAATTTGATATATCTGTTTACTACACCATAGAAACATAGAAACATAGAATTTGATGGCAAATAAGGACCGCTTGGCCCACCCAGTCTATCCATTTCCCTACCTAATGGATAAGCTGCAGATCCTAGTTAACCAGCAGCCTACTTCTTTCTAACCCCACCCCCTAGAATTACCTTATGGCTGTCCCATGCATGCTTGAATTCAACCACTGTTTTTGACTCCACAACCTCCTCCAGAAGGCCGTTCCATACATCCACAACACTCTCTGTGAAAAAATGCTTCCTTACATTACCTCTGAGCCGCTCCCCCTGTATCTTCAAATTGTGCCCTCTTGTTCTTGCACAACTCTTTTGTTTGAAAGATGCTACCCTTTTGGACTTTGTTGATTCCCTTGAGGTACTTGAAAGTTTCTATCATGTCCCCCCTCTCCCTCCTTTTCTCGAGGCTATACATATTAAGCTCCTTTAGTCTCCCTTTATATGTCTTCCGGTGTAGACCCTTCACCATTTTAGTTGCCCTCCTCTGGACAGCTTCCATTTTGTCTATGTCCTTGCGGAGATTGGGTCTCCAGAACTGTACACAGTACTCCAGATGGGGTCTCACCAGCTGTCTGTATAGAGGGATAACAACTTCCTGTTTTCTGCTGGTGATGCCCCTCCCTACGCATCCCAGTATCCATCCAGCTCTCCTTACTGCCCTCTCAGATTGCTTGCCCACTTTTAAGTCATCTGATATGACTACCCCCAGGTCCCATTCCATTTTTGTTGTTGTTAGTATCTCACCCCTCATTGTGTACTCTTCATCTGGGTTTTTGTTTCCCATGTGCATTACCTTGCACTTCTTAGCATTAAATCTAAGCTGCCATACATTTGACCATTCCTCTAACCTTCCCAAGTCCCTTCTCATCCTTTCCACCCCAACTTGTGCATCAACTCTGTTGCAGATCTTTGTGTCATCTGGAAAGGGACATACTTTTCCTTCCAGTCCCTCTACAATGTCGCTTACAAAGACATTGAAGAGGACTGGTCCTAATACTTAACCCTGTGGCACCCCACCAGTAACTCCCCTTTCTTCAGAATGGACTCCATTTACTATTACCCTCTGTGTCCTATTCTCCAGCCAATTCTTTACCCAGGCTATCATCTTGGGACCCACTCCCATGCTGGCTAACTTGTATATTAATATTTTGTGTGTGAGTCAAATGCCTTGCTAAAGTCTAGGTAGGTCATGTCCACAGCCCCTCCCTGATCTACTACTTTGGTCACCCAGTCAAAGAAATCTATTAGATTCATCTAACATGACCTTCCCACTGTGAATCCATGCTGCCTTGGGTCCTGTGCCCTTCTGGCCTCTAGGTACTCAACAATTCTTTCCTTCAGAAGTGATTCTATCATTTTCCCTATCACTGAGGTTAAACTAACAGGTCTGTAGTTTCCTGCATCTGCCCTGATCCCACTTTTGTGAAGGGGAATCACATCTGCCCTCCTCCAGTCCTCAGGTACCACCTCATCCTCCCATGATTTGTTAAAGAGGGTAGTCAGTGGTGTCACTAGTTCTACCCTTAGTTCTTTTAGAATTCTGGGATGAATCTCATCAGGCCTCATTGCTTTGTCCATCATCAGTTTTAAGAGTTCTTTCAGAACCCTTCCTTCTGTAAATGGACTGGTATCAACTTTTGTATCCAGAGTGTTTCTATTGTTGGTTTTAGGTACCTCACCCTCTTCATTTGTAAATACTGAGCAAAAATATTTGTTTAGTATCTCTGCCTTTTCACAGTAACCCTCTGCCCACCCCCCTCCAATTTATTAAGCCTCACTATCCCTCCCTTAGTCTTCCTTCGCTCCCTGATACACCTAAAAAAGGTTTTATCCCCCTTCTTAACTGAGTTGGCTATCTTTTCCTCAGTTCAGACCTTTGTTGTTCTGCCTGCCTTCCCAGCTTCCTTTTGCTTTAACTGATACAGTTCTCTGTCCTGCTCCTTCTGTGATTCCTTGTACTTTCTGAATGCTTTCTTTTTCTCTTGAACCTTCACTGCCACCTCCTTTGAGAACCATAGTGGTTTCTTACATCGTTTTGTTTTGTTTATTTGCTTCACACAAAGGCTTGTAACCTCTGTGATGGCAGTTTTTATTATGCCCCATTGTTCTTCCATCCCTCTTTCCTGCTCATTTGCTAGTGTATTCCTTAGACACTCACCCATTTTGGCAAAGTTAGCCTTTCTGAATCCAGTACGTTTGCCTTTGTATGGCTTGACTCTATTGCAGTGTTTATTGTGAACCATACTGTTCGATGGTCGCTAGTTCCCAGATGGCTACCCACTTCTACATCTGTGATCCTCTCTCCATCTCCATTTGAGAGGACCAGGTCTAAAATTGCTCCCTCTCGAGTGGGTTCCAATACTAGTTGTCTAAGGCATACCACCTATAGGGCATCTAGAATAATCCCACTCTTAGAAGTGGCTGCTGCAACTGTACTCCAGTTAACATCTGGCATATTCAGATCACCCACTAGCAATATCTCCCCTTTATCTGCCATTCTAAGTATACTTTCTATCATTTCCTTGTCCATTTCCTCCTCCTGAGAGGGGGGTCTGTATACAACCCCTGTGCGGATTGTGGTGCCATTGCCTGCCTCCAAATTGACCCACAGTGCTTCTTCTCCTCCCTGTTTACCCTTTTGTTCTGTTGCTTTGATTCCTTCTCTTATGTAGAGAGCTACTCTTCCTCCTCCTCCTCCTCCTCTTTTACCCTCCCTGTCCCTCCTGTAGATAGTGTAACCCGGTATACACTACGGGGGGTTCCCCCATGCCTTGGTAATAATCATTCATACCTGTGTCCAAAGTCTCCAATGAAAGGAGTTGAAGCACTGTCAGTGTTGAGATGCTTGAACATTTCATAAAAAAAAAGTATGACATCATTGCCCATGGGCTTGTTGGAGGGGCTTAACTCTGTGTTATGATGGTACTACACTAAGTATTATGATTCTCTTGTTTCTTTTTTCCCTAGGCTATGTGTGGCTTGCAGTGAGGATAGAAAAGTGACTAGGAAATTGAAAATGAGATGAGTCAGTGGAGAAACCTATGTCGTATTCAAATGCGTACAAGTTTAAAGACTTCAGTGAATAGGAGACCACCTATTATCATGAGAAGAATGGGACAAGGGCCTGGGGCATCCTTTATGCCTGGCGATCTCTCCAGACAGGATAGTAAAACAAACTGTTGTACATGAAGTATGACTGATTATTACCAAGGCATGGGGGAGAAACCCCTGTAGTGCTACTGCACTCAAAATGCTTTGATATGGAATAAATATCACAATTGTGCTACGTTACATATTGAGCTACTAGAAACCCCACTGTGAACAGGAGTTAAATGGATGTGAAAGTTGCAGTCATAGCCAGTTTTGGACTTACGCCATATCACCAAAATTGTATGAGCTATGATGAGGAAACATTAAAACTTTCATTTAAGAGACTGAGCTTGATCCTCAAAACTCTGATTGTGATGCAAGGTGCCTGCATCAAACAGAAGTGATGCACGGGGCACCTTGCATCACAACTTGTAGAGTTTGCAATCCTGCAATGCTGGCTATAGCACAATGGAGACCCCCTGTGCCAGGCTGGCCATGCACCAATCCTGCACCAAGGTCAGTGGTGCACCAGTGTACTAGTGGGCTTGCAGCAGACACTGGCTGCAACATCTCCTTAAATGGGATTCTGACAGCCAACGGGACCTGCCAGGGCATAGATCACCTAACAGGTGGTCTAACAATCCTTGTGTCAGCCCTGGAGCCTTTGCTGGGTGGAAGGGAACCTGCGCCATTGCCCACCTGCTATATTCCATGCCCTCCACAGCACCCAGAGCGCTCACTCTCAATGTTGCAGTGTCTGCAGAGTCCCTTATGGTGCCATACATGTGGTGGCTGCCCCATCCATGGAAAGCATAGATATGGGAGCACTCTGCAATGTCCCCATCGGGGACCTACAGTCACCCCCCCAGAACCCATCCATGCCCTACCTGCCCTCCCTGACCCCTGCTTTGTCCCACCCAACACTGGCAGACTCCAAGCTGGTCCCCAATACTGGATGCCAATGCCATCCACCCACCCTGCACCTTGTGGCTAACCTCTCCAAAGGGCCTTGCCTTTGGCACACAGCAACATTTGTCACAAGCTGTGGGACTCTGGCACCAGGACTCTACCCATTTGTGAATTGATCGAAGTGTCCCTTGTGCACCAGTGATCAATGTAAGCTGCTGTTGGCATAGCTTATGTCAATCTTTGAACATTAAGCACATTGTCTATTGGGAGTTGTTTTAAAAAAAGAATTTCTGGATACTTGGTGAGATTTTTACACATTTAAAAATGTCAGAATATGCAGGATTGCATTTACTCCCACTCCCATATTGCTGATGTTGTTGGGTGTAAAGGCCACACTGGCCTTTCAGATTTTTGTGTCAAGCTCCTTGCTACTTTGTTTATTGGGTTGCAAGGAATAACATATAGTATAAACATCACTTTAACAAACAGACATAAATCGATATAAACGTCAAACCATATTTGAGCATACCTTAAAATTTTTTGATTTCTAAGCTAAATAGAGTATGTATGCCGGGGACAATGAAGGGATTCCTGAAGGGGGGGTTACATTAGCCACCAAAGACATCACCAGATATTTCAAGAAATGTTTGTGATATTTCTACAGAAATTCTCTGTCTGCTTATAGTATCACTGTGGGCCACCAGAGCGAATCTCCTAGAATATTGGGAAACATCTGGAAATATCTGAGTGTATCCATGGCTGCAACTGTAAGTTTCCATCAGCCGGGGCCTATGATGCCTGTCATAGATAGCTTGATACTGTATGGTTATTATGCTGTTGATGCACAGTCAGTGGGCATTGCAGAGTGTGGTTAGGAACCGGTCCTGAAACTGATCCACATCAAGGTAATAGGTGACTGCTATCTCAGGGTTAGCCCTTTCCAGCTGTTGGGTTCTAGGTTGCTGACTGTGGCATTGTTGGAAAGTTATTGCTGTTTTTTTTGCCAAAAATAATTTTATTTAGACGTATTCCAAATGGTTACAAAAATATATGTATCTGGTACATGTGGTCTACACACCCTTTGTTGTAATCTCCCGGGTTGTACCTGAAAATAGGCAGCTATGCTGTCTAGTGTACCTACCCAGTTAACAAAAACTAAATAACGAAATAAATAAATAAAAATATATACATTATATCCCAATTATACAAATCTAATTAAATCTTAGCAGGTCAAACCTAGAAAATGCCCTCAAGGAAAAGTCTGTTTTAGTCCAGTCCTCCATCATCTTATTATAGAACATCCAGACTGGATCATAGTCCAAAAAGTGGTTGTTATTATAGAGTGTGTTTAAAAAAGCTGTTTCCATTCCAACTTCGGAAATCTCGAGCTGGCCCTGGAAGATTTCAAATATTTTAAAATTAGCCTTTTGACAGACATTGGGCCTGATTTTCAAAGCCCCAGGTATGAAGCAAGAGACGTGCGTCAACCAACACTGGCGCAAGACAGTCTTGCATCAAACACTGCGCCAGACCTAAACTTCAAATGCGCCAAGCGGCAAAGCCAGACTGCCATGCATCAAAGGTGACTGCATCAGCCGTGCGCCATGATGCAAGATATCGTGCCCACAGAAGTGGTGCAAGATCGCACCTGTGGGAATTTTAAACCTGCACCACTGACAACAAACAGGTCAAAGTCCCATCAGCTGCTAGGCCAGCCAGAGCTGGTCAAAGCAGCCTCAGAGCATACAAAAAGGCACACAGCACAACAGACATGCTGAAAGCTGGACATGGCTGAGGTCCTAAGAGAGACAGAGGTGGAAGACAAGACAGAACAATGCCAGGAACAGCTGCAATATCCCTCCTCATGGCAGCAAGGGCAGTAAGGAGGCAATGACATGCCGGGCAGCAGTGACAGGAGGCTGCCAGGATACAGGCACAGGCCAGACAACAGCAGCAACACATAGCGACCATATAGGCCAGGGATGTACCACAGAAGAACCATGTACACAGAGATAACAAATGAACAGTGCTTGGCATGGTACAGGCTGAACAAAGACACCATCACACAGCTCTGCAATGAGCTAAGGGATGACCTACAAAGCAGGACAGGCAGAGGCCACCCCCTACCGGTGGAGATAAAGGTCACTGCTGCACTCCGGCTCCTCGCAACGGGCACCTTCCAAACACCCACAGGAGACACACTGGGAATATCACAATCAGCAGTCTCAACATGCCTAATGCAGTTCCTTGAGGCACTACTGCACAGGACAGCACAGTACATCACATTTCCATGGGATGCCCATAAGCAGCAGGCTATCCAGCAGGGCTTCTACAGTGTTGCACAACTGCCATGGGTACTGGGTGCAATAGACTGTACCCATATCACAATAAAAGCACCATCACTAGATGGGGATGCATATGTGAACAGAAAGGGATACCATTCAATGAACATCCAGGTCATATGTGACAGTCGCTGTAGGATCCTGGATGTAGTGGCACGGTACCCAGGGTCATGCCATGATGCCTACATCTATAGGCACAGTGGCCTGTATGAAGGCTTTGAGCATGAACTAATGCAGGATGGATGGCGAATAGGTAGGTGCATATGCAACAGAATGCAAATGTACACACAGGTAATGCTGAAGACAGCCAACACTGAACCCATTACTGGTATGGAGGTCTATGAGACAGGGGTAAAACACCTGCGACACACAAACACACAGAGCAAGTGTACATGACAATGTGTGTGTACCAGAGGATTGTTCATGCACATAACACCCACTCATGCCAGAAACACACATGCACACACAACTAACTGACAGGCAACACAGGCATGGCACTGGGGGTTCCCCTGGATGTCACTGTGCTGTGTGGAGCACTGCACAACCTGCAGCCTTGACCTTGACCAGGACAGAATTGCCCATGAATATGCAACCCTGAGCCCAATTGCACATACACAGACATGCATGACACAAACAAAGTACCCCCTGCCCCCCCACACACAAACCTCGTCAGAACACCACACAGCAACACAGCCATGCAGTGCAAACCAGATGTCCGATAATGGGAGGCATACTGGTCACACACACAAATACAGGTGACATCAACACAGCAGACACAGGGAACACGCACGGTACACATGCAGACATGCACAAAGGGGCAGACAGTGTGAGATGGGTGCAAGAGCCAATGTGGTATCTGCAACACACAGCATTCATGTTGGAGGAAGGACACATGTGGGATGGCAGCAGAGATGCATACAATACCAACAATGCATGCACAACTACTAATCACTGCCAACATGTTCACAGGTGACAGTGGATACCCCCTACTGCCATGGCTAATGACACCAATCAGAAGATCACAGAGTGCAGCAGAAACATGATATAATGAAGCACATGCAGCCACAAGGACTATGATTGAGTGAACATTTGGACTCCTGAAAATGCAGTTTTGGTGCCTGAACCACTCTGGAGGTGCACTGCAGTATACACCCAGCATGGCCTGCAAAATCACCATGGCCAGCTGCATCCTCCACAACATTGCCATAGAAAACAGTGTGAACATGCCAGATGAGGAGGGAATGGATGACAGTGGTGATGAAATGGGTGACAATGAAGACAACAATGCAGCACAGGACAATGCACAAGACCAACACCCAAGAGGAACAGTGGCAGCCGGACATAGGACCAGGGCACAGGTCATACGGAATCACTTTGCATAACACCATGCCACAGCAAACAACAACATGAGCAAGACAAAACATTGAATGCCCACAACAGAAGCACATGCCACACAGTGTGTACATGCCAACTGGGCCACACTACACCATGGTGATGCATGAACATGTTGTACACTCCAGGCCTAGCACCCATGGAGCACAGATGCTGAAACAACAATGCTAGACATCCATGCTGTTCCATAGGGTGCCTGTCAGACAGAGACTAGTGATGGTACATGGACACTGTCTGCTGAATGACTAATGGCCCATGGCAGTAGTACACAGCTACAACAAGAGAAGGACCATGTCAACAGAGGAAGGCACACACAACCATGATACCAGGCAGTGTGCACCACACAGAGAGGATGATGCCATGGTGGAGCATATGCCTGGATACCCATGCCAATCACATGCCAATGTGACCATGGTATGGCCAAGGTGAGGACATTCCTGGGTGCGACTGAAGGATACCCAGACAACAGGCATGGCCAAACACAGACATACAGAAATACACAACTGGTGATGGGTGTGTGCACCATGGGTACATGTGTGGTGGTGTGACACTGGACTGTATCCAGGCAGGAGACAGGTGCTGGCATATATCAGCAGACGTGTGCAAATGGATGCACCAGTACAGCGGCACACCACCACATGGCCCATGTGCCCTGCTGTCCAAGGTCGCCACCACTGTTGGGTAATTGGGACACTAAACATGACATACAGCCAGGCAGTGCACAGATCGTGGCCTGGGTCCCTGCACCATGTGCACCAATGACATAACATAACTGGACACACATTATCAACATGGATGTTGGGCACCATCACCCATGCAGCACTACTCTGGTGTTGGCACATGCAGTGATGATTGGCTACACCCCCAGATGGCACACCCATGGGGATGGGGTCCCAAAGACCACCACCACAATGGAATAACATGGAATACAGGGACAGGTGTCACAGGACACATACAGGCCAGAGTAGACCTCGGAGCAGTGGTCAGCAGTTGAAATAGTCAGTTGCAGTTCAGTGCAGTTGCAATCAGTTGCAATTGCACTGGATTGCAGTCATAAAATAGTGAAGTTGAAATCCACTGCAGTTGACAATTCCGTGACCTGTCCAGGTTTGTTTTTGTGGTGCACTGCAGTGTGTTTTCTTTTTTTTTTTCTTTCATGGGGGAGAAGGGGGGGCCACAAATATCTAATGGTCCTCAATCGCCAGCACCAAGCCTTAGAGCCAATAGAATGCACCCTGACTCCTGGACACAAAGCATCCACCCATTAAGAAAGCTAGAAGGAGGCCAGGAGCTTGAGGGTGTCTGTGACTGGCTGCAGAAGGTGGCAGAGAGCGTGCCTAGGTAGGAGAGGAGACTGTCAGAGAGAGGAGGCATCTGTGTTGTTGTGTAGGCAACAGTGAGCAGTGTTTCTCTGAAAGGACAAAGACTGGTGGTTAGGCCTTTAATTTAAAAATAAGTTAACCGTGTCCACTGTCCTGATGTGTTTAGTGCCCAGAGAGAGACTAGTGTGCGGTTGTGCAGGTCCCAGTCAGTCCTCCAGCAAAGCAAAGCAGCAATCATGTGAAGGCAGCAAGTCAGTGGTCTCGTCGTGGTCAGAATCAGCCCGTGACCCTGTTGGCAGGGCCCACCTGGTGACTCTTACTCAGTCTTGGTCAGGTCTTCATAGTCAGCAAGGAGGAGGAGTGGTAGATGCACTAGTTCCAATGCATGAAGTACCAGAGTGGTGACATGGGTCTGAATTGGGGACCAACTGTATGGGTTGGGAGGAGGGAGCACACAGCTCCTAAACACACTGGCACCACCACTGAGTAGAGCAGCAGCGGCAGCCTGAGCCATGGAGCCACCCGCTGATGCCAACTGAATCATCACCCAACACCTAACCGAACTGTCAACAGGCTGTTACAGTGAACAAGGTACTGTATGGGATGTGTACATGAGGCCTGCCAGGACTGGGCAGTGGGCAGTAGGAAGGAGGAGGAGGATAGTCTCTCACAGACTACTCAATCTGTCTGTGTGCCTGCTGCATGCTGGGCAGGCTTGTCTGCTTGGTTGAGGGCTTGGGGGTTGTGGGGTTCGGGGAGCCAAACTTGAAAAGCCAAGACAATCGATCATCATTGATCTACTGCTGGTGGCCCGACTGGGCTCTCTCTAACTGTGGTGGCATTGTGAGTAAGTCAGACTCCCCATAAAGTCATGGAGCGGGCCAGGTGCAGGTGGCTGGTTGGTAAGTTCCCGGACCCATAGGAGGCCAGAGCAAGGAGCATGGTCGGTCAGGTCCAATGGATGAAATGTTTGTTTTTTGCCACTGTAGGAATCGGATAGACTAAATATTGAAGTCCTCATGGCAAGATGAATAAACTTTTAAAAAAACACATTAGTGTACGTGCTGAAAGGCAAAACAAGTTTAGAAACTGTGTCAGAAAATGTTTTTTTAAGGGGTCGCTGTTGAGCCCGAGCAATGAGCAGCAACTTTTCAGAGCTCTGTGCAAATGGCTATATAATCTGCTTTAATCCTCTCTTCTTGAGCTGTAAATAAGCTTTTTGACAGCACCAGAGGAAAGATTGACTCCAACTTTGCTAATATGGGTAATCCTAAGTGAGATAAAGTGGCTGGAATGTCAGGGAGAGCCAAGGGGGCCTAACAGACCAGACGAACCACATTGGCGGATGATGCCTCTAGCTCAGGAGAAACCATGACTACCCTAGAAAATAAATTGCAGACTCTGATTGCCTCAGTTTCTACTCTAAATCAGAAAATAGATGATTTTAATGCACAGGTAACAGTTCTAGATTCATCGGTAGATGGATTGTAAGGGGAGCTACAACGAGTCAGTAAGCAAGCGGGTGCATCCTCCAGAGCAACAGCCTTAATGACAAAGGAACTACAGCATTTTCATGCTCATTTGGAAACCCTGGAGAATCAAACCCACTCGGTGAATGTTCAAATAGTGGGGTTTCCTGAAGGTTTGGAGGGTGATCATCCCATTTTAACCATCTGTGAATGGCTCTCAGAGAAACTTTTGCCCGAAGGAACACAGGAGAGCTGGGACATCCAGAAACTATACCGTGCGACCCCTAGAGGACGGGCCTCAAGCTCTGAAGAGCCCCGTACTCTGATGTTGATTACCTCGAGTGCTGGAGCCAGGGACAAGATCCTCCAGTATGCCCATAGAGCTGCCCCAATAATGCAAGATGAGAACTCAGTACATATTTTTCCTGACATGAGTTACGCCACGAGGCAGAGGTGTAAAAAGTTTGATGCTGTGAGGCGGGCACTACAGGAACTGAATATACCGCATATGATTATCTTTCTGGCACAGCTTTGGATCACTCACCAGAACAAAATCTTTCTTTTTTCGGATTCTATCGAAGCTGGCAGATGGACGGATCATCAGATGGCAGAATATAGAGTCAGATCAGAGGAATCGGCTGATGAGGATGCTTTAGATGCTTCGGTACCCTGAGGGCTACTATCCTGGGCAATGTTTCAGAGATCATGGCTTATTTAATGGGTGATAGCTGGAGACCTTAAGTTGTATCCTGTTTAAAAGTTAAATTAATCAATGGTTTCTCCTCTAGATTTTTTAAGAGAGGTCTCCCAACCCCTTTCTGTTTTTGGTCCCATACAGGATCCTAGTTATATAGCAAATCAAGTCAAATGGGATGTCTTTTCTCCCTCTGTTGCTATTTTGATGTTTATTTCTCTTTTGCTGTATTTTAGGGCTGAGAAAGTTATGATAGCAGAATTTTATATCTAATGTGAAAAGTTTAACTCCATAGATAACATAGTTTTATTATTTTCATCAAGCACTTATACATGGCATCAATGATCCCTTAGAGGGACTCTGATAATATTGGATTAGATTGCTGGACAATCCTGTTACATCAAGGTAAGCCATGTAGCTCATGGACTCATAAACGGCACATTATGGACTTAATTTTAGTTTTTTCTTGTATTGTAGTTACCCTCCAATGTTGTACCACAATACAGCGAATGCATAATTCACTTTTTAATTAAGGGAATGTTTTCCCATATGGTATTGAAACAGATGCTCTGTTGGCTGTATGTAATTCTTATCACAAGACTAGTCTATGATAAAAGATTAAAAATAAAGTTTAAAATATATATATATATTTTTTTTTAATAAGTATGAGTTTTTTTAGCTTTAAATTTAAAGTATGGATACACCTCAGTTCTGGTATACCATACAGGAGGTATTTCTAGGCGTCCTCCCTTAAACTGTTTTTAGACTCACAGATTGTACGACTACTAGTAAACTATCATATATTGATGGTTAACTCTGTTTGCAAAAGAGTACCTTCTAGCTTCTGTGGGGTGTTTAAGGGGCCCTATCTATACTCTATTTTAGACACTCAGTTCTTTTTCTAAGTAACTAGTATTTCTGCTGCTTATTTTTCTATACCGTATGCTGTTTTACTGCCCTGCTTCAACTTATTACTTTCAGGGACTTAGTATATTTTGTTCTTGTTTTGACTGGTTATTGTGCTTTAGTGGGTCCCTACTGTGTGTAGATTTGTTTTGCTGCACGCTGTATTTGCATTTTAAAGAGCAGTCAGCTACTTAGCTGCTGCTGACTAGTTGCTCCTCCCTCCAACATATGCAGTATCTCGCCTGACCCAGGGTTGAGGGGAATAAATAATTCCTTTTGTTTCTGCCCATTTATCAAGTTATAATGCTACTAAATCCCAAATACTAAAAACGGAGCTGCTTCCTGACCTTAACCCACCAACATGCCCCCACATAGACACATGCAGCCCCGTTTTGTGATGTCAGAAGGCGAAGGCTATGTGTGTGTGCACCCCATTGATTTCGGGGGGGGGGACTTTTCCATACATTTTATTAACTTTTATAGTTGAAATTTTAATTAGAAAAAGATACAAAGTTTAAAAAGTACGACAAACTACTACATAATAAAATTCAACAGTGGTGAAAGTTTGAAAAATTAGTTGGATTTTCTTCAGTTAGTTGAAGTCAGAAATTTTAAACTAGTTGAAAAAATCAGTCATAATGTGTGGTAAGTCAGTCATAATTGGTTTTTCAACTGACTCCGGGGTCTAGGCCAGAGTTGAAGTGTAACACCCTGACAGCACTGCACCAACAGTGGCATGGCACGTGGCCATGGAAACCATGATAGACCACAACCCCCCCACCCATGAGACATGGTGTATGGATACCCCTGTGTGTAGTGGCATTGCCAGTAATGCATGCATTGAAATACATGGCCAACAGCCATCCTACCCCATGTACCACACTGCCCATTCACAGCACCCCACCATCCCTGTCATGTGCCGCTGACTGGTACAGCTTATAACACCTCCCACAGCCTGCAACAGACCCACCACTGACTGAACGGCACCATGGCGATGTGATGCATTATGCTGCATGATGCAGTAGTCACAGTGTGCTGAAGGGTGATGGCATACAACGGATTTCACCCATCGTGATGCCAGAACTAGTGACAGAGAGGTGGCATGTCTGATGCTGAAGCCACTGGTGGCACACAGGTGTACCCAACCCGTGAACATCACTGTGATGTGTGTGTGTGTGTGTGTGTGTGTGTGTGTGTGTGTGTGTGTGTGTGTGTGTGTGTGCAATGCAGACACCATAGCATCACAGCTGCCTTTGGCCCCCGAGACCCTGCATCACAGTTCATCATAGCATGTGATGCAGATACATTGCGTCACTACCCCATCATTGCGTCACAGTGCATCATGGCATGTGACACAGATCCATCAGCATCAGTGCCCCATCCTTCATCAGTATCCCATCCCTGTGTCACAGTGCGTCATGGCATGTGACACAGATACATTAGCGTCACTACCCCATCCCCGCATCACAGTGCATCATGGCATGTGATGCAGATACCTCAGCGTCAGTACCCCATCCCTTCATCAGTACCCCATCCCTGTGTCAAAGTGAGTCATGGCATGTGATGCAGAATCATTAACGTCACTACCCCATCCCTGTGTCACAGTGCGTCATGGCATATGATGCAGATACATTAGCGTCACTACCCCATCCCTGCATCACAGTGCATCAAGGCATGTGAAGCAGATACATTAGTGTCACTACCTCATCCCTGCACACAGTGCATCATGGCATGTGACCCAGATACATTAGCATCACTTCCCCATCCCTGTGTCACACTGTGGTACGGCATCCTACACAGAGTCAGTGGTGTCAGTACCCCAGCCCTGTGTCACACTGCTTTACGGAATCCAATGCATGTGTACTGCTGTGCATTATGCTACACAGAGGATAGACAGTGGTGGCACACTGCATCAGGAATGTGCATCATGGACAAATGTTACAGTACACACTGCCCATAACAGCTCTCTCACAGGTGCAATGTCACCTCCCCAGCATACTGTGCCACAATCCATTGGGTAGGTACTGCAGTGCCCTTCCACAGCTGGAAGCAAATGCAGGCAAGACAAGGGGAACTGTACCCTGCAAGCACAGCACACCTACACAACAGGGTTTCACAAAAACATCCTTGTCCCCAGCAGGTGCAATAGGTGTGGCTGATCCACTACTACACATCTTGGCAGGCTCGGGGTCCAGGAAACAAAACTTCACTGATGAGGAGACCATCACGCTGGTCAGCTGTGTGACAAAGTGGTCAAGGCTGCTGATGCTACCAGGGTCTGCAAGGCACCCTGTGAGGGACAGGGACAGGATGTGGTGCTTCACTGCCACCAAACTGCAGATGCTGATGGGTGTCAGGTCGCACAGTCCGATAGCTGAAGCACAAACTCAACAACATGTCCTGCAGAGAGCAAGGGATCTTGAACAGCCTCACAAACCAGGCCAGAGAGGCAGACATTCTTATGTGTGGTGGCCATCGAAGACAGTCAGATAAGTGGCACACCACATGTACATAGTGTTATAGACACAATCACCAACTGATCATGTACCATCCAGATGTCTAACTCATGTGACATCACTGTCTCCATAGATCCACAGGTGCATGCAAATGCAGAGGACCATGGAGCCACACAGCAAGACACGGAGATGACAGGTCAATATGAAGATGGCTCAAGTACTAACCAGGAGGGTAAGTGCCACATTCCATGTGTGTGTTGTGTACATAGTCAGCATGATGGATGCACAGATAAGGTACAGGGGTGACATCCATGGATGTGCATAGGCATCCTTTCCAAACTACAACAAAGGCAGCAATGCAACACTGCATAGTGTGTGTGTGAGGGGGTCACAGGGTATATGGGCACAAATGCACAGCAAGTGCAGGTACTATGTGCCAATGTACTCCAAAGTAAAGTGCTCCAAAGCAACCACAGCACAGTACTGTAGATGACAAATGTGTAGTCAGATCATCCCATCACATCGAGCCCATCACGCCTCTGCAACAAGCCCTCTAGAGGTCATGCCAGGGTACATGTGGTGATGTGTATACAATGCAGGACCAGCATGTAACACACATGACAGGGCTGAGATGCATCACAGCCATGCCACTGGCATGCAGGACATGTATGCCTGCACATACATGCCAGGACATGTATGACAGTACCACAGTGGCCACATGGTCATGCACGTGGATAGCGCCATGCTGCAGTGTGACACTGGACATTGTGATTGCATACAGGAACAGCTGACACCACAGCCAACAATGTACAGCCGTACAGGTGCAATGGACAGGTTTCTGCAAGCATTCAGCAACTGGTGCACACAGATGTCACAGCACAGACACAGACAGGCAATGTGGGGGCCATACCACACCTTGAATGTGCTGGGCTGTGACACCCTGCTGTTGGCACCACTGTTGTCTGTGGTAATGACAACCCTGAATGTGTACAATGCCCGCATTGACATGGACGGAGGGACACAGTACATGTAGGTGCACAACACCGGGGCATTGGTGGTTGTATCATGCAGGTTAGGGTTGTGGGACTGCGGCACTGGACTGGCATCACTGATGACAGTACATGATGTGTGCACACACCCAGCACCAACAGTGGGCAGTCTGTACACATAGGTGGTGATGGCCAACATACATGCACACAGACTACAAGGGCACAGGTGTGTGTGGCCCATGATGGGCAACATGTGCATGCTACACATGGTGCTGAGTCACATGCCACACTGGCCATGCAACACAGCACCGTGGCCACAGCCTACACTACCAGGCATAGCCAACATATGTGACATGTGGAGAGTGTCCACATATGGCTTGGGTGTTATTGTGTGTGTGTGTGTGTGTGTGTGTGTGTCTGGATGCTACTCATGTCCCACCTCCATTGTTGTTGCAGGGGACAGTGGCGATGATGAGAACAATGTGGATGAGGAAGATGAGGAGTTGACAACACAGCATCTGAGAGCTCTCACGATGGCAATGAGGATCCTGAAGTGGCAGGAGACACTTAGTTATGCATTGCACACATGGCAGATGCAGGCACGTGCATGTCCAATAACTGGTACAGGACATGGTGAGCAGCCATCGGTGACCCAGTCTGGCTGCAGTACAGCTCAGGGCACACAGTCAGCTGTAGTGGATAGTGTGCCCCAACAATGCACACAACAGGTGGCTGCTGCCCCTGACACAGTTGTAGGAACCACTGCAACTGCAGATAACACAGAACAGGACATTGTGGACAGTGGAACCCATGTGGGTCAGGCCACGCAGCCTGATGCCCCTGCTGGTAATGGGCATAGACAAGATGTTGCTGGTGGGGCCAAGGGCATTGCAAGCCATGATGCCCATGTGTGGCATGTCGCTGCCACTGCCAGACATCAGCAACAAGATGTGGTAAAGCTGTTGGGTAGCTTACTTGTGTCTGTAAAGGCTGTCATGGACACACTTTGGAATCTTGAATGTTAGTCCAGTGCCAACACACATGCGTGGTGTGGCACCACAGTGGGGATAACGCATCTGTAGTGTGACATGATACATAGTAATGGCATTGTGTAAGGTGTGTACCACATTGCCCAGGGGAATGGGTGAATGTCATAATGTTGTAGTAGATCGTCTCAAGGTAAGTTATGTAGCATATGCTGAACTGCAGAGTTGGCACTGTCTCCAATGCCTGTTGACTTTGCATATATGTGTGTTATGGGCCATGATAGGGGTGTGACACATGATGGCCCCATTTCAATGTTCACTGTTGTAGTACATCCATAACAATGATTAGTCGTAGTGTACAGTATGTACCTCACCTGCATCAGAAGGATTGCACAGATGTTGGATGTACATGTTGATGTTAATGTTATTACATAATATATGCACTGTTGTGTTGCCATACCCAATGTTGTCTGTGTCATTCTTCGACTGTGGGGTGCCACATGTTGCATTGGGGGGCTGCAGACAAAGATATGTTTTGTGGGGCATTGTGCCATGTACATGTACGGGCCATGACATGCATGGCATGTCACAAACCAGGCACAGTCCATGTACACACACAGTACAATGTTACACATTAGGGACTGCGGGTCTGCAGTGGTGGGTGCCATAAGCAACAGTCCATGGCCATGTAGGGTATGGTTTGACAGTGTACACTGCTGACATGGACGATGGGCATGGTTGTGATATAGTGATGGCTGTGACAACTATGGGGGCCATGCTGCTAGGGGATAGTAGGCATCGTGGTTGACTGGGGACACATGTCTGTTCAGTATGTCAAAAGTGGTTGACTGTGGGGTACATGTCTGTTCAGTGTGTCAGTCACCCAATGGTGATGGCTGAAATGGCTTATGTATGTGTGTGTGTCAGCACACAGACCTAGCATACACTGCTCTGTACACAGGAGACTGTCCGCAGGATAGTGGGATAGCACACATATTGGCCCACCACATGTGTGGCATATACTTTGTCCCACTGACATACATACTGTAGGCCTCATGGGCCATCCTGTGTACAGAATGTCCTGTTGCTGTATGCATATTCTGCAGCAGCTGCCCTCTGAACAGCAGTACACAGCCTCACACATGGCTGTCCCCCAGTTGCATGTGTATCTGGTACTTGTGTTATGTCTCCAATCGATTACACAGTTCGTACACAGTTACATGGCTTATACAGATGTCTGAGACACTGTTGCATACCACTATCCACATAGTGTTTATTCTACTATCATGAGTGTTGACCATCAAATGTGCACAGTGAGAGAGACAAATAGTAATCTACACAAACACAATTACAGCAGCACACAGTGATAGTGGTAAGGGATGTAACGCATGGGGCTGCACGTGATCCATAATGATTGAAACGTGTGTACAGTGGGTATGCCTGCCCACACCCTTGCCCACACACATTGTATGTCATTATCTGTATGCACACCTGACACAGGTGCATGCATCCCTGTATGAGTGACCTGCCAACCGGTTAGACTATTAATATGTGCCCCTCACAGGAGACACATGGCAGACTTGCTCGAATGGGTGGTAGGAATGGGTAAAGCAGGTACTGTGTGATGTTCATGCATTTGTGTATGTAGGTGTGTGTGCACCAAGGTATGTTAGCTGGTGCCCATGTGCAGATTGGGTGGGGGGTGGCGCACTATCTGGGGGCAGTGACATGTATGTTACACTGCCATGTGCACCATCTGCTGTCGCTGTGTCACTGGGTGCCGGTGGTGGGTGAACACTCATCCAGACATGTGTGGCTGGGCCAGTTGCCACAGGGCTTCAAGCTACATCCTGTGTTCATTGTGTTCGCCATGTTGGGTATGGCACAAGATGATAGGTGAAGGGTAGACGTCTGTACAGTTGTGCCTGTGTTGGGTCATTGGTGGCTGACACACTGGTGACTGGATGACATCAGTGCATGGGAGGGGTGGTCTCTGATGATGTACAAGGGGATTCACTACATCGCAGGGCACATGAGTGAACCACAGAGCATGGAACCAGGGGAGGGACTCTTGACTGCATGTGGTTTGGATAGTGGTCAACATGGTTGGGAATGGCCTTGGGTGACCACTTACAGTCATATGAGCAATGCTTCAGAGTGCAGGATGGTGTCACAATACGCTGATATGTTGTATGGTTGTATTGCATGATGACTCACATCCAGATGTAGGGTTAGGCACCTGTACCTGCTCAGGTCAACATCCACAGCACCGTAGGGGTCTGTATCAGTGGCTCATTAGATAGCACACATGCCACAGAGTCTGGGAGTTTAGAGGCCATGGGTTCAGTCCTCACATCAGGCACTCCAGTCAGTATCCCAATACTGATACCGTAGTGCAGCATGAGTGGGGCAGCACTCATGGGGTGCCACAATTCAGAGGTGATGTGTGACAGAGGTCCCATTGGCCAGTAGTGGTGGCTGTTCAGGTGGATGTCAGGGTTTACATGGCACATAATGCACACAGTACTGGTCTGTCCTCATTGTATTGGCCATATGTCCCCCATTCAGGAACCCACACATGAACAGCCCCATCTGGGTCAATGATACCTGCCATTCATGTGTGTCAGAATGTGAGAGGGAGGGTGGGCTTCACAGTGTGTTGCTAGCTGCACACAGTCAAACAGATATGTTACACCGTAGGTCCTGTAAATCCTGGCAGATATATCTGTCAGTACGTACACCCTTTATGCGGTACTGGCCTGACCATCACTGGCAGGATGTAAGACAGCTAGAGGAGGTGCAGCGGGGGCACACTGAGATGGTCTAGGTGCCAGGGGGAACAACCTACATGTGCAGCATAACCAGTGTTACTGTACACCTTGGAGGTGTTGTGCATTTGTAGACATTTGATAGACACCTTAGTATACATGTAGGGCACTGTCTGACCAAGCACGTATGTGCTATTCCTGCAGGTGTGGTGATGTGGCACAACAGCACATGAACAATGTTGGTGGCGGGACAATCTTGGAGGGTGATGTTGAGGGGGGGTGCACTGCATGTTGAGGGCAGTGGGGACAGTGGACCATGTACTGCACAATGTGGGACAGTGGTCAGCTGTGACAGGGCATGGTACATGGTGCAACATGTGGCCAGGGCAAAGGTGTGAGTGCAGATAGGTGTGGCTGTGTTGTGAGGATGTCATCTGCACATACAGGCATAGTGGATGGACCACAAGGCCTGTGTCAGCCACCTGACATGTGTGTACTGTACCCAGACCGTGTATACTGTGCATGTGCATTGTGTGCCATACAAGGTTGCTCATTGCATTTGCTAACCATTCAGGGCATGTATATTGTGTGACACTGTACCAGTATACATGTGCAGGTATTGGTGGTTGAGGTTGGTGCTTCTGGTGGCACAGGACAGGTAACCAGTGGTGTACCATAGGCCTCGGTGCAGGGGTCAGTGCTGTTCAATAGCTCCATCATTTTTATTGGGGTTGTCAATGTGGTCAATATGTGCCTACTGGTGGGGGCACCATGGTCTGTGGGAGAGTGGACACAGCTGATAGGCTGCAGGACCTACAGGCTGAACATGCAATGCTAGGGTGGTGGTTCAGCATCCCAGAGTATGGCTCCAATGACAGGATATGCAAGGTTGTACATATTGGGGTCATGTATCATAGGATACAGTACTACCTGTGTAGGGTGCCAGTATCTGCATTAGAGGAGAAGAAGGACCTGTGGGTGATGCTCACTGGTATGTCTGATGCACTCTGTCCAGTGAAGGACAGCGGCAGCAATGGCACACAAGCAGCTGGGATGCATAGCCAGGGAGATCAGTAGTGGGAGAGAGGATGTTCAGCTACCCTTGTACAGGTCACGGCCAAGTCTGCAGCCCATGTATGGTGGTCAATACCATTGCCCACACCTCGAAACGGACATTGCCCTGCTAGAGTAGGTGCACAGGGGGGCAACAACACTGATAGTTAGACTGTGGTGTATGGCATATGATGAGGGCATGTGATCACTGCACATGTACACTCTGGATGACAGGAGGGGGGAAGGGACATGTTTGGGACCCTCAGGTCCTTGACAGGGATCATTATGGTTGATACAGATGGTATAGTCCAGAACTTAGCGAGAGGGGGCACAGTCTGAGGCTAGCGGATGGGGGTGTAAGGCAGGATGCACATCTTCACAGCAATGGCAGTGGACACTTGGAATGCACTGCCAAGGTAGGTACACTCCTGCAGGACAGTGGGCAGGTTACTGTCCGGCTGTGACAGGTATTGGGTGAGGGTGAGGGCTATGTGTTCTCAGGATGGGTGGTCTGGGGAGTAGAGGCAGGGTCATTGATCCATTCTGTGATCCCTGCAATACAGGCATACATGATTACCCAAATGACCGTCTTCCGATGACATCATCCGATGTTTGCATGTTCATATATGTGACTGTCAACCATTTGGGCACTGTACTGTCCTGTGTTACATGCCCTTGTGTGGTCACTACAGAGTTGCATACACCCCATGTAACTGTTCTGGTTGGGGGGGGCATCAGTGGCTGCTGCATTGTACGGGGGCCCAGCCAGGTGTGTATTGTGTGCACTGACATAGCATGTCCTCATGCGTACTGTACATTGTGAAGTCTTGGCCACAGCTACATGGTTGTGTTGTCAGCTGCTGTATGTACCCTAGAGCAAAGGAGGGAGAGAGGTAATATGATCGAAACATTCAAACCCCAGAAGGGCATTAGCAAGGTGAAAGGGTCTAACATGTTTCAATACAAGACAAATAGCAGGGCAAGAGGACACAGCATGAGATTAGAGGGAGGCCGATTAAGGGGTAATGTGAGGATGTTTATTTCACAGAAAGGGTGGTGGATGCATGGAACGGCCTAGCTCAGGAGGTGGTGGATATGAATACAGTACAGGGCTTCAATCAGGCATGGGATAGGCATAAAGGAGCAATACAGCTGAGTATGAACAGATAGGCCATTGACAGAGTACAGGCCGATGGCACATTGATAATCTCTAAACCAGTTCTACTTTTATAGGCACAGGATTTGACTGACAACAGGAACTTCCTGTTTGGGAGCAGGAAGTGAATGATCACAGAGCCACAAAAGACTCACCATTCTAGAAGGAAAAGAGTAGCTCTCCATCCCCCCTAGCTGCTGGAGGTCTGACTCTGAGCAAGAGAGGAGACTACTGAGAAATATAGGAACTTCTTGTCTCAGAACAGGAAGTTCAGGAGCTTAAAGAGCACAGAGGCAGTAAGTAAGTAGGGAGAAAATAAATCAATAAATATGATAAAAATAAATAAATAAACAGAGGAAAGAGTAAGTATTCCAAACAACAGTTAAGGAGGCAGAAATAAGACATGATGGGAGTGGTGCAGTGCAGTAGCTGTGGAGCAGCAGTCTTCCAAGAGACGTTCTGAAGGATGCGGTGTGGTCCCATCTGTAGGCACCTTTCTGGGCTGAGGGAGGAGGTTGCTTACCTCCAGGCTGAGTTGGCTAGGATTTGAGAGACCTCCTCTCCCACCCAGGGACCACCAGGGCCACTGCCATTTCCTCAGAGGTTGCCAAGAAAGAGAAGCGGTTGGATCACAGTAGGCTCAGGGATGGTGAGGGTGGTGGAACAGAGGCAAATCCCTCCAGCTGTACCTCTCCACAATTCATATGCCATTCTGGCAAAGTGTGGTTCCTCAATGGAGGTACATACAGTGGAGACCAAGGAGGATGCTGGGAACCTCCACAAAGGAGACCCACAGGAGGGTGACATGGGACTCCACAGGCAAAGGAAACAACTCCTGGTGGGGGAACTCCATTGTTAGGGTGGTAGAACTGAGGAAGGAAGGGGACAGGAAAGTAAGGTGCCTGCCTGGCACCATGACTTGAAGGGACAGGGAGTGAATCCTTATGATCACCGGAGTAGCTGCAAGAGGGAGGAAGCTGAATGTCATTGTCTGCCTAGGGACAAATGACCTGGCTGAGAAAGGGAACAGAGCAGTGCAGGAAGAGTTTCCAGAGTTGGGGAGAGGCCTTAGACAAGTAGCATGCATGGTAACCTTCTCAGAGGTGCTGCCTATCTATGGCATGGGTGAGGCTAGGGTGCTCCACACCATGGGATTCAATCAGTGGTTGAAAAACAAAATGTGGGTTTTGGGTCTCCAGAATCCTAGTGAATCACTGGTGGGTATTGCTGGGTGAAAAGTGTGAATTCTGATTGAGCAGAGCCTTTACAAAAGTTGGGGCCCTACCCCCAATAGCCAGCCCCATCAAATTTTAAAGTTTCTCTGGTGTCTAGTGACACCCCACCATCCGTTCACCAGCCCCTAAAAGTTTAAAGTTTCCCTGGTGTCTAGTGGCATCCTCTACCCTCTGATCACTAGCCCTATAAGAATTAAAATTTCCCTGGTGCCTAGTGGCACCCCCACCCTCAGATCGCCAGCCGCATAAAAATTAAAAGTTTCTCTGGTGTCAGTACTATATCTTTATTAGTAACATTGCAGAAGGGCTAAAATGGAAGTATACCTGTTTGCAGATGACACAAAAATCTGCAATACGGTGGACACACTGGAGGGGGTTGAGTGTGGAAAAAATGAGGGATGATACGAAAAAGTTGGAAGAATGGTCATGGGTTTGGCAGTTGAGTTTCAAAAAGTGCAAAATCATGCACTTGCGGCACAGAAACCTGGGGGTTATGTACCAAATGGGAGGGGAGGTACTTGCAATCTCAGAATGGGGTTTGCCCTAGAAAGAGAATTTTTTTTGGTTCCTGAGTTATAAGGATTTGAAATATCAGTTCTGAGAATGCTCAGTAGTGACTTTCACTTATATTTACGATGTGAAAGAAGAATTTCTGGCTCATGAAAGAGGAATCTTATTTCATGAGCTGAAATTCTTCTTTTAGGAGAAAAAAAATCTTCTTTCATAATGCAGCCACCTTTTTTATTTTAAAAAATGTGAAAACACATAACAATGATGCCCTAGAGAAAAACAAACACATTGATTCTGGAGCTTGCTTTTTGGAAAACTACCACAAAATATGGTTTTGGGGCATTCCTTAAATCCTAGTTGGAAGGCTAAGTGAGGGCTCCCTATTCTTTTTTGCGTGCCAAAATTCTTCTTTCATAAGTCTCACCAAAGAAGAATCTCAGCTCATGAGAAAAGAACTTGAGATTGCAAAATAATACATTACTTGTTGTGATTTTGTTTCATATCAAAAGAAGCCCAAGAAAGAAGGTCTTCTTTTGTGAGATGAAATTCTTCTTTCATGATCTTCTTTTGATCCAAAAGAAGAATTTCTCAAGAAAAACTACATTTTTAAAAATGTCACAAAAGATTTCCTTCATGTGAAATAATTCTTCTTTTGTGTGACCATATAAAAGAAGAATATTTGCTCACAAAGAACTTTCAATAGAAAAACAACTATTGTTTACAGCAAGGATAGTTTTAAAGATTTTTACCCCAGATTTTTTAACATGGCCCTTTTTTGAGCACACCTCATGAACCAGGAAGGAAAAACTTTTCAAATGCAGCTCGGAAGGTGATTTTGCTGTCATTCTGTAAAATAATCTTTCAGGCAGAATTTGAATAATTGCATCTGACTGGTCATGAGGTGGAGTCTTAAATAGACTATATTGAAAATTTAGGGACAAAACAGTAAAAAAAAAGCAGCAGTTATGGAAAAGGGATCATGTGTCTGCATCAGTAGCTACACAATAGTGCAGTCCCCAGAGGATCCTGCACTTCCACAGCCAGCCAGATTCCAACCACATGGAAGTGCGAAGCCCATAGGGTCATGTGCTTCCACAGCCTGATGGAATCTGCATTTGATGTAAGGCCTGAAGGGCAGTGTGCTTCTGCATCTGTAGCCACTGGAAAGCCACAGGGCAGTGCAGGGCCCAGATGACCCAGTGCTTCCACAGCCAGACCAATCTGTTAATCCACCCAAAAGACTTGCATGAACAAGGACACAATTCCAAATCTCAAAAAGAGAGGAAATTCTTTGTAAAAAAAAAACCTGCATTAATGCACCAGTTGGGGTTCACCTTAAAGAAACAAAAGTAGGGAAATGTTGTGTTAAAGTTTCCAACACCAACTCCCCACCCCCCAAACAGCAAAAGGACAAGACCACATAAACAACCACAAATGACCACCAAAACATGCAGCCATTTCCAGATGACACAAAAGACACCCATCATCATTGTCAAAGCTTCTGCTGCCATGTTTACGCGTGCACACCTCAACACATACTCACCCACTTATGGCTGAAGATAAAAATGCACAGTACTCAACAATGATTACAGAAGTGGGCGTACATGTCTTACAGCAAGCGACATTGTATGTAGCTGCAGAAGAGAAGGCCCCTGAGGTGCCTGCACTTCTTCAGGCGGGTACAGTTTTAATTTGGGCATTGTATCTATGGCATCAGAAGTACTGTACAGGCTCTGCAGCTGCCTGAGCTGTTCCAGACTGAGTCACATGTGCATATCTTACAATGTGCATTTCCATCTGTTTCTACAGAACCGTAGGCTCCACATTGACCTGCATGTCAGCAAACAGATTAATCTGCTTATCCTGGATTTGTATAAGTGGCTACAGAAATGCAGTCACCATGGTGACCTGCACTCCTGCAGCCAGAAGTGGGTGTGCATGTCTTACATTGGCAAATGTATTTGTGGCTGCAGAATTATTTCTGCAGATGAAAGTCGGGTATTGTTGTGATCTGGGTATTCTGAATTTGTATACTATATATGTAACTGCAGAAATATGGCCTAGTGGCTGTGTATGAGTTACACTCTGCAGTTGTATCTCTGTCTGCAGAACTGCAGGCTACACAGAAACCTGTGCTTCTGCAGACTAAAGCATTCTGCTAATTGGGGTATCTTAGATTTCAATACCTGGCTGCAAAAGTGCAGGCTATGGAGGGACTTGCACTTCTGCAGAAGAAAATACTCATGTAGGCCCCTATGCATGAAGGGGCTGAGTAGCTACATGCTGCGTATCTGTGATGGAGCCACTCTGCACCCATTGTGCCTGCCGCACAGGATTCATCAAATGGGGCTTGCTGCCCCTAGGCACCTGATCCCCGGGCAGCATGGACAGCTATGCACAGGGGGTAGGACTAGGTGTGTCCACACTACACACCATGCACTAAGTAGCACAGTGTGACCTGCAGGGGGTGCAGAGGTGGAAAGGATACAGCAGGGGGAACCTGCATAATGACCATATGCGGCCATACCCATGCACCCACAGGGTCCCCCTCAGCACAGCAACTATATCTGGGCACCTGCACCCCAACACATTGAGCCCCCCATCCCTGCTGCACAGAGACCACCCTGCACTTGTATGCCCCATCCCTGTTGCAGGAGGCAGGGGTGGTGTCCATTGGGCATTGCTGCCAGCTGACCCATAGCTGTGGCATCACCTGCCAGCTCCTGGGATGGTGTGGTCAGTGCGGTGAGGGGGAGTATAATGGATGTGTGTGGTCAGCAGTCCCACTGTCCTTGGGCCGGTGCCCCACTGTGTGCGGGGGGGGGATCACTGCTGGGGATGGGGTACCACTATGTATGTGGGTGGCAAGCGGGCATTGGTGGTAAGGGGTGGGTGCTGCCCCATGCTGGTATGGTAAGTGGCAGGGCACCTGTCAGTGGGGGATGCCTCTGGGGCTGGCATGGGGGGCTGTACTACCGCCGGTCACCTGAGCAGTCCACGTGTGCTGTTGTGACTCCATGCACTGCACCCAATACTCAACCCTGGTACCATGTCATCCTGCATGGGGGATCCACTCTGGGTCTAAGCCAGGCCATTCCATTGGCTGCCTGCCTGGGACCACAGCTCTGCCCTTGTTCATCCCGCACACACCTGCATACCGGGAGGGTGGGGCCACCGACAGGTGGCTTGCATTCGTGCATGCCACAGGTGCACACCTGTCCACAGGTGTGGAGCTGCATGGGCAGGATACTGGTCTCAGGCATGTAATTCCTGCCCATTAGTGCATAGGCACCATAGTTTGGGAATCAAGCATTTCTATCTTTTGATGCAATAGCACTGGTCCTACATGCAGAAATAGTGTTGTGATAGGCGTATCATTGATTTGTATCTGCAGTTACAAGTAGATGTGTTTGTTGAAGTGTGCATGTGCATAGAGATGCTGCAAAATTAAATTTCGCCAAATCGGCAATTTCAATCAATCAATCCATCAAAGTCTTTATTTAACCAGGTGATCACCCTTGAGCAAGCTCATTTTTGAGGTGGACATGGGTTTGTTAAGGAACAAGGGAAAATATACATGAGATGCAACACACAAGAAAATAGTAATAATACAAATAAAGTGAGATACAATAATACAGTATATGCAAAGTATCAGCAGGTAGCATTGACAGTAGTATATGTTTGGAACAGAAGATACAGCTAGTTTTGGGTAGGACACAATTTTTCATAAAAGTAAATAATACATATCAGGTGCACTGAACACAAATAAAACCTAATATAAAAAGATATATAGTGATATGGTATGGAGAATTTAGAACTGGAACCAGGGTCAAAGGAATGTGGAAGGGACAGATATGGGGGTAAAAAAAGGGGAGAGGGAAGAGTCTATTATAGATGTGAGCAGTCTTTTTAACAGTAGTAATAATAGTGTGCTTGGACTTATAGGAGTCACTATTTAGGGTAGACAAGCACAGGACTCCTTATTATGATGTAGATATAGAGATTTAAAAGCTGCTAGGCTGATGGGGTGAGTTAATTTCAAAGTTTTTGCCAGCTTGTTCCACAGTTGAGGGAGCACAAAGCTGATGGCTGCTCTGCCAATGCGAGATTTTGCTTTGTAAACATAAAGGTAGATATATGAGGTGCTTCTCAGGGCATACTTCCCCAGAGTGTACAAAGGTAAACAGACAGAGATATACCGGAGCAGTTTATTTGAGATAGCTTTGTATGTCCAAACCTTAGCATTTTTTTGGCGTCTGTAAGCAAGGGATGACCATCCCTCTGCCGTGCACAATGCACAGTGATGGGTTGAGTATGGAAGACCCGTGATAAAACTTATGGCTCTGTGATAAAGCGTATCGAGTTTGGCTAGGGTAGCTGCAGGTCCCTGACTATATCAAAAGTCTGTGTAATCCAATAGGGAAAGAAAGGTAGTTTGAACCAGTTTCAGTTTAGCGTCTCCTGTGAGGAGATTATTAATCCTAAAGAACAGATCAAGTCTTTGTCTAAGTTTCTTTGCCAGTTCTTCTAAGTGATCTATGAAAGTAAGTCTACGGTCTAACCAGACCCCCAGGTACTTGAACTTTGGTACCTAGTCCAACCGCTCACCTAGAATGGTAGTGATCTGCGGGAGTGTCCCAGCAATTGCAGGATTTATTGCATTTTGAAGGAGCGAAAGGAACATTGCTTTGTTTTTGTTTTTTTGCATTTAAGAGCAGTTTCTGGTTTATAAGCTGATGTTGCAGTAGATTAAATTCATTTTGAAGGGCTTTACAGGCCACTTCAGGTGTGGGGCTACAAACATAGAGTACCTTATCATCCACGAATAGGAGTATTTGTGCTTCTTTGATGGGGGCAGCTACGTTGTTAATATAAATGGTCAAGAGCAAGGGACCAAGAATGGAACCTTGCGGTACGCCCCTCAATAGGGGTTTGGTGGAGAAACTTCCCCTTCTGCCTTTACTTGTTGAAGTCGTCCTGAGAGGTAGTTGAAAAACCATTTAAGGGATAAGGAATCCAAACCAATGTTCCAGAGGGATGACAGAAGCAGTCCGTGATCAATGGTATCGAATGCCTTGCTTAGGTACAAGAAAACTGCGCAAAGTTTTTTTTTGTCTAATTCAAGCTGCCAGTCATTTGTCACCTTGGCTAGAGCAGAGATTGTACTTTGCTGTGCTCTAAAACTGGATTGTAATGGGTTGAGCAATTTTTTCTGATTCCAGGTACTTCCGAAGCTGGGAGTTTACTATTTTCTCCAGCATCTTTGACAGGATTGGAAGTAAGGAGATTGGCCTGTAGTTACTGAGGTCACTAGGATCTCCTGACTAAAACAAAGGGACCACAAGTGCATTTTTCCAAATGGGCGGTAGGTCACACTGGGACAAGGATAAGTTGAAGAGATGAGTAATTGGGACTGCGAGGACACGGTAGCCGACCTTTAAGAAGTACAGGTCAATGAGGTCGGCCCCAGTACTTTTTTCTAGTGTCCAGCTGAAGGAGAAGATCTTCGACTTCTTTCAGGGAGGTAGGCTGCAGAGAGAAGGATGGACTGGGGATGGATTTTTCTTGTGTATCCAATCTAAGTTGTTGGTGGAGGATATTCATGGGAGAGGAGTCAAAGGCTAGCCCTGCAGTGGCAAAATGATTATTGAGAGCATCGGGGATAGATGGTCTGTCAGACATGACAGTATTGTCGATCAATAATTTAGTAGGTAGGGAATATACAGTGGTGTGACCTTCAATGTCTTTGATAGTCCTCCAGAATTTGGAGGCATTTCTTGAGGAGCTCTCCAGCTGAGAGTGGTAGAAATTAGCTTTGGCTTCTCTGACAATTTTGGTGCAGAGGTTCCTCGCCCTCCAGAAAGAATTCCAGTAATTTATTGAATTACTTTTCCTAGCAGTTCTCCAGAGTATATCCCTACTCCACAGAGCATCTTTCAGGTCTTCTGTAAACCACTGACAGGATTTGTTTCTGGCACAAACTTTCACTATGGGAGCATACTTGTTGACAGCCCCTAGCATAATTTCTGAGAAAATATCATAAGCCGTATTCAGGGACTTGTCTAGATAGAAGTCCTGCCATCACATGGAGTCCCTTAGGTCTGATATATACCCATGGAGATCAAAGTTGCGTATGCATCTTTTAAAGGAGAATTTTGGTGCAGTTGTGGATTTAAGAGTGGATCTTACACACATGATGAAGCAATGGTTGCTAATATCAGAGAAAAAGATGCCAGCATGGGAGAATAAATGGGGTTTGTTAACTAAAATGGTAGCCAAGAGAGTACTGTCATTAGGGTTGAGCTTGTTAGGTTGAGTAGATTCGTTTATTAGCTGTGACAACCCAAGGGAATCACAGAACATTTTAAGTGGGGTGGATGCACTGGAGAGCCAGTCTAAGCTGAAGTCCCCTAGTATGATACACTCTGAAGATGCCAAACCCAGGATGTTTCCGAGATGTTTTAACAACTGTAGTCCAGCTGATGGGGGTCTGTAGCATCCTATTATACATAATGAGACACCAGTGGCAATTTCAATCTTTAATGACAAGCTTTCAAATTATATTGGGACAGCGGTTGAGTCAATAATGGAGGCAGGGAATTTATCCTTGTTGTAAATAGCTACCCTACCACCTCTGGTTTGCCTGTCGGCTCTGAACAAAGAGTAGGATGGGATGTTAACTTCATTGTTACTGGTCGCCAGTCAGAGCCAGGACTCCATATTTACCAGAACATCTGGAGCAGTATGACATACTCAGTCCTGAACAGAAGTGATTTTTTTAATAGGCTACATACATTAATATGCAAGAATGTAAGCCCCATGAGGCTTTGTAGCTCTGCTGGGGATCCCATGGGTGCCAGAGGGCCTGGATTAAGCTCAACATTTCCTGAGCATAGTAAAAGCAGGAACATTGTTTCGTGCAGAGTCCTAGGAGAAGTGTGGGTGGCTGAGTCTTCTTTCTGTTACTTGATTTGTCTGCGGCAGTATAGGGAGTTCAGAGGCTAGTTACCAATTTTCCTGATGCTGCATACAATAATTCTCTGACCGACAGAGTCAATGGGAGTAGGGGGGAGTATGCAGAAACTGGTGTAGCCCTGTGGGCAGGCTCTAGGAGAGTACTTGTATGCCAGTGCAGGTGAATGACCAGCAGTGGGCTAGGGGAAGTTAGAGCACATACAAGTTCTTCTACTTGAAAGGAAAAGTCCAGGTCAGACAATGTAAAAAAGAGAGCCATTCTCCATTCTAGGAGTTATTTTTTGATTCACATTCGGGTCCAATACATGTAAGATGAGCAGAGACAAGCATAGAAGCAGGTAATATGTCCTCATTATGAGACTATCACCCAATGGACACTACAAGTGCAGGCAAGAGAAGGGATTCTCAATGGAGAAGAATTTCTTAATCCCTGCAGAATACTACTATAGGCAGTGGAGCCTGAAGCAGTAATCCTTAAGTACAGCTCCTAGTCAGGCTAATAAGAAAATAGTTTACCTGACTATAGAGTAGTACTAGGGGCAGAGAGACTTTGAAGCAGATTTCTTAGCTACTACTCTGGAGCAGACTAAGTACTAGAGAGATCACCTGACCTAAATCAACTGCCTTAGCAAGACAGGATATGCTAGTGATCGATAAGCAGACCTAAAGTACCAAAATGGTATGCCTCAACAAGAATGAGATAAAGCTGCTAGAAGGCTTAGTTGCAAAAAGGATGAGAGGAATTGCAGTTGTTGACAGTAAGTAACCAATAAATTGAAACATCAGATAGGAGTGGGCGGAGACTGTGTGCATTTAAAGGAGGCCTAGGAGGGGGAGGGGGTGGGATGAAAAATCAAGGGGAAGTTTGCAGAGCTAGTTTTCACTGCGTGAAACATTTTGTGAAATGCTGCCATTCTGCAAAATATTTTGCTGGGTGCAAAATTCTGAAATGTCTCCAACTTTAGCACAATTTTTGCCAAATTTCCCCCAATTTTCACCATTTTGAGGGCAAAATTTTACATTTTGTAAGCAAAATTTCACATTTTGTGGTGAAATTTCACATTTTGCCTGTAGAATTTTTCACCAACAAAATATTTTGTGAAATGCACAAATTCTGCAAAATATTTCATGAAATGAAATGTACTAATTTTGTACATCTCTACATGTGCAGTTATTGTTGCAGAAGCTGTTTTTTTTGTCCACATTGTTTCTCACCCAGTCAATGAGCAGGGGATATACCATGCTATCAGCCTCTGTACTCAACCTCCCAGAATTCCTGAACAGGCCACCCAGACTGGGTGACCTGTAGCTTACCTCTAGGGAGCCGGACGAGAGACCGAGATTAACCAGAGGCCCCATTCGAGGGTTATGCCTGGGGTGTCATTTGGGAGTCAGTCCAGAGGCGTCACAGTGCTCTGTGACCAGGGGGTTTCTGCTTTGTTTCCCCAGGAGTGCAGACATGCAATGACATCAGCGCAGGACAGGCATGCTCCCTCACTCGTTCCACACATGTCTGCTGTTGACTTCATGTGGCAGGTGGTCCCAGCTGCTGGACACTCAGTCTCCACTGGGTGTCACTAGCACACTAGCATGTAGGGGAGTTACAACCCTCCTATCCAGAGGTGGGGAGCTGTCCGTGGGGTGCTCATCCAACCTTACCCCAGCTGACCCTCTGATGCACCATACTCACTTTTGAACATGGGTTGTAAGCTCCACAGGTGGTACCATTACTGCTGCATAAGTGGGCTGGCATAGAAAAACTAAATGTAGTGTTATCAGCATTGTGAACTTCTATCTAGTACTGAAGGCAACAGAGCACCAGGAATAATGTAACAATGCTATGATCGAAAAACACACAGCAGAAGAAAGGAACAGCACCCACTGCCCCAAATAAAAATGCAAGGACAACTGGAAATGTTTAAGTCCTTTATATAAAAATAGACATGAGCATAGCAAGTGGTGGCTCAGAAAAAGTCACTAACGTTTCACTTAGACAAACTGCAAAGCTTCCTCAGAGTGATGAGGAAGTTCTGACAAAAGTGCTTCTTAAATACCAGTTAATTATACATCACATAAATCTTCTATGCAATGGCAGGTGAATACCAATTTTTAAAGATATAGTGATCAGTGAAATGTACATAACACTGCCATTAATCCTTTTATAACACACCTCATGTGAATAATAAATAGTACGTAAACAAATATACAAAATATACATATCATGGACCACTTAGTCCAGGCACAGACACAATAGAAAACTTCCTTAATAACATGCTGCATAAATGCAGATTTAAATTTCAATTTGATTTAATATTCAAATTCAGATTCCTAACCCTTCAGGAATTCATTCAACAGCTCATAAGCTTCAAATATGGATATTAGTTGAGACAGACAATTTGATTTCCAAGTAGCACCTGGGGTGTCCCATGGCAACATGTAAAAGAGGTGATATTTCAGCTGCCTACATAACTTCCATGTGCAGCTTTCTGATCCCTTCTGGAAAATTCCAGGTCTGCATCTAAAATATTACACATGTACCAATTAATCTGAACATATTATGCCAACTGGTTTCGTGGGAATACTATGTGGGGGTGGGGGAGAGCTATGAACTCCAACCCCCTACAACCAAACATCCGGCGCTCTTACAATCACTGTGTTTTTAACATCTATATTTCTTCAAAAAAGCAGTCAGCTCTATGGTGTCATTTAGGCCCTGCTCTTGTCGTGCCTCTAACTCGAAAATCCAAAAGTTTATTTTTGTCTGATTAGTTTATTCAGACCCCCGCCCTGGCCGACTCCTGCTGTTTCAATGCTCAAGAAACTGAAGCAGTATGTTTTTCTCCATGCTGTTTAAAATGTTTTAGAATCGCATAAAATTCATCTCCCCTCTGTACTGCCCTAACATGTTCTCCTGTTCTTATCCTGAAACTGTGTGTGGTTCTGCCCACATAGTAGGCTCCACAGCAGCATTGTAGCAAGTATAGAACATGAGCGGTAGCACAAGTGATGAAATCCCTAATTGCTATGGCTCTCTCCTTTCTAGGATGGGAGAAGGATTTACATGGGGTTACAAATTTGCAGTACATGCACTTGCCACAACGAAAAGTCCCTATGAGAAGAGGGACTAAAACTGTTTGCTTTGCAGAGGCAGGACGTGGGAGTATATTGCTGACCACCACGTCCATAATAGTCTTGCTTCCATGAAAAAACACTTTTGGGCCCATTTCTACAATTTTACTCAGTAGTGGTTCTAATTCTAAAATAGGCCAATTACTTTTAATGAGCTCTTGTACACTATCGGCTCTTTTAGAAAATGTAGTCACAAAAGGGCAAATTGTGTTGGTCTGATTTTTAGGTCTAACACTGGCGTACTGCAGAGTGACACTCCTGTCCATACAGTCTACTTTTTGTATGGCTGTGGCTATACTATGAGTACTGTATTCTCTGTCCATGAATCTTTGAACTTGTAAAGCCTTCTTTTGCACAAAT
Organism: Neoceratodus forsteri; assembly: GCA_016271365.2. Lineage (NCBI taxonomy): Eukaryota > Metazoa > Chordata > Ceratodontiformes > Ceratodontidae > Neoceratodus > Neoceratodus forsteri. The sequence goes on along the minus strand of CM057449.1, from coordinate 1,176,540,408 downwards.
TCACTAGATTCAGTGCAGTTCCTCAATGTGCACACCATTTGTCCCTTAAGGATATTGAAGGGCACATGGGAAAGATGGCAGCTCTCATATCTCAACAGATTATTTTTGTCTGTGCTTTTTTGAAACAATGTAGTGCAAACATCACCTTTTACTATTTTTATAGATTTTCAAATCCAAATAGGTGATTTCAGCAGGGTGGATACAAAATTTGTATCTAAGGCACAAGCTTGTGCTCTCCATTCATTTTATGAAGGAGTCAAATTCTTGAACTGTGCCCCTCCAGATAACCAGAATATCATCTATAAAATGCTGCCACAAATCCAGTCTGTCAAAAAATGGATTTGTGGTGGCACTGTACAGATGATCAAGCTCCCATTTCCCCATAAAAAGATTTGCATAGCTAGGGGTCATTGTGGCACCCATAGCCATACAGAAAATTTGGAGATTTTTTTTTTTCTTCCAATTGTTTAACCAGGAGAGACTCACTAAGCTGAAAACTTGTTTACAGTTGTGAACTGGGAGCACAGGGAAGTTAAGTGACTTGCTCAGGGTCACACAATATGCAAGTGGGGGGCTGTGGAATTCAAACCCAGGTCTCCAGGTTTGCAGCTTAGAGCCTTAAATCACTGTGCTATACTGCCTCCCAATATGGCTGGACCTGGAACAAAAAAATATTTTTCATTAATACCTTTTCCGCCATATCTACCAAAAATTATGTAGGAGAAGCCACACACTCTGCTTCAGTTTGCAAATCCAAAAAATAGGCCATAGCTTCCAAACCTTCCTGATGTGGGATCACAATTGACAGAGTAGTTACACCAATAGTGGCAAAAAAAATCAATCTTCCATACGCAGATCCTCCATCTGAGTAATTATTTCTATCGAGTCTCTGATGTACAATCTCAAACTATTAACCAGCGGCTAAAGAAATTGATCAATGTACATAGACAATGGTTTGGTGAGCTACCCCCAGCCTGAAATAATAGGCCTACCAGGAGGCTTCTCCAATTCTTATGAATTTTCAGCAAAATATACAAAACAGGAATCACGATGTGGCTCACCGTCATAGTCCTGTACATCACATCTGTTAAATAACCCTTGAGAAACCCTCATTAAGGAGAACATCCACTACTGCTTTAAAAGCAGTTACAACACTTCTACTGACCTTTCTATAAAAAAGTCTGTCATCCAGCAAATGTAACACTTATGTAATGTAGTCTGTTTTGTTGATAACTGCAGTTGCCCCCGCCCGTCAGCAGATCTAATAATGACTTTATTATTCATTGTCAAAGCTTCAAGGGCAACAAATTCTTCTTTTCTACAATTATTCCTAATATGTAAGTTATTCAGAGTATTCCTTAACATATTCAAATCATGTTCACATTTCTTTATGAATGAGAAGACACTTGGATTCAGAGAGGGACAAAACTCTGACCTAGGAGCTAGCCCAGTTTATACTGGTTCTACTCCCTCTACTTCATCAAAGATACAGTTAAAAGTAAGGTTATGACCAAATTTCTGCAAATCAATGTAAGTGTAACTCATACATGAATTTGCACAGCCACTTAGAACACAATTAAGTGCAGAGATGAAGTGAGGTGGAGAAGTCATTAAAACAAAATACAGAACCAGCTGAATTTGATAGACTGAATAAAGTGTTGTTTGATAAGGTGAACAAATATGTTGTTAAACTAAATAAACAGAAACAGAATACATTTTTGAGGGACAAGAGAGACTACCAAAATGGAAGGGTCTTTGACTAGAATGAGAAACAAGCTTCATATGCACCTGAAAGTCCTAGATCAAATTTGAAGAAAGGTCCAGATAATATAGCTAATGTGTCCACAAGTCTGACTGTTTTGGGTTATACCACAGGTCCCTCTGACATGGATGAATCAGTGGTTATTTTAGATGGTGATACAGGGGAATACCAGCAGTGACAGTTTTCTGTTCAACATCAGGGAACCAGGTGCAGTCAGCGCCAGTGCAGACCACAGACAGTCCATTTCTAGTATGGAGGATGAGGCGGGGGGGCAGCATGGAAGAAGAGGAAGGAGCACTTATTAGTGCTTCAGTGCTTGAATTCTGGGACTATTGCCACTAATAGACTGAGTAGCAACATAGATACATAGATACATTGACAGTGTCGGCAGATAAGGGCCTATGGCCCACCTAGTCTGCCCATTTGAGCTTGTAAATTCAGTTTGTTTTCCTAGAAGTCTGTTGCCTCTTAACCCTGACCTCCAGAATTCCTTTATGTCTATCCCATGCATTCTTAAATCCCGTGATTGTTTCAGCCCCCACCACTTCCTTTGGCAGGGTGTTCCATTTAGTCCACCACCCGTTCTGTGAAGAAATTCTTTCTCATGTTTCCTCTGAATCGTCCTCCTCCAACTTCATCCCATGCCCTCTAGTCCTGGAACATCTTTTCGCTTAAAAATAGTGTTTTCCTGCACCTGTTCCTCCCTGTAAGATACTTGTATGTCTCTATCATATCCCTCTCTTCCTCCTCTCCTCCAGGAGTACATGTTCAGTTCCTTCAACCTGTCTTCATAGGACTTGTGATGCAATCCATGCACCATCTTTGTTGCCCTCCTCTGAACCTTCTCTACCCTGTCTATGTCCTACGTAGGTATGGTCTCCAGAACTGTACACTGTACTCCAGGTGGGGCCTCACTAGTGTCTTGTATAGTGGAATTATGACCTCCTTTTCCTGCTGGTGATGCCCCTGCCTATACATCCCAGCATCCTATTTGCTTTACCCGCTGCCTTGTCACACTGTTTCCCTATCTTGAGGTCATCAGAGATGACAACCCCAAGATCCCTTTCCTGCTTGGTGCATGCTATATCCTCACCCACCAACTGATATATTGTGCTAGGGTTTTTGTGCCCTATATGCATTATCTTGCACTTCTTTGCATTGAATTTCAACTGCCAAACCCCTGACCATTCTTCAAGTTTCTGCAGGTCACTTTTCATTCTGTCTACACCATCTGGTGTGTCTACCCTGTTACAGAGCTTTGTGTCATCAGCGAACAGTGAAATTCTGCCTTCTAGGTCCTGCGCAATGTCACTGATGAAGCTGTTGAATAGAACCGGTCCCAGCACTGATCCCTGTGGTACCCCACTGGTCACTCTTCCCGCTGTGGAGTGACAGCCATTTACCACCACCCTCTGTGTCCTGCCACCCAACCAGTTACCTACCCACCACACTACCTCCTGCCCACACCCATATTCCCCAGTTTGTGTAATAGTCTTCTATGTGGCACAGTGTAAAGGCCTTGCTGAAGTCCAGATAGGCCATGTCCACTGCCCTCCCTGATCCACCTCCCTAGTCACCCAGTCAAAAAATTCAACGAGGTTGGTCTGACATGACCTCCCCCTGGTGAAACCATGCTGCCTTGGGTCCTGTAGTCCATTGACAACCAGATGTTCCACCAATCTCTCCTTCAGTAGTGCTTCCATGATCTTCCCCACTACCGAGGTGAGGCTGACTGGTCTGTAGTTCCCTGCTTCCTCTTTGTTCCCACTTTTGTATAAGGGGACTACATCTGCTGTCCTCCAGTCTTTGGGTACCTCCCCTGTTTCCAGTGATCGGCTAAACAGGATAGCCAGAGGTTCAGCCACCACCTCTCTTAGTTCTTTAAGGACCCTGGGGTGCACCCCATCTGGTCCCATTGCTTTTTCAACTCTTATTACTTCCAGTTCCTTCAGGACCCTTTCTCGTGTAAAGGGACTTGTGTCCATTTCTGCACCATTCTCACCCCTTGCACTCCCTTCAGACCCATTACCCTCCTCTTCCTCAGTAAAGACCGAGCAGAAATACCTGTTCAATATGTCAGCTTTACTGTTGTCATCCTCCACACGGCCCCCATCCTCCCCCTTCAGTCTCACTATCCCTCCCTTTGTCTTTCTTTTTTCACTTATGTACCTGTAAAAGGTTTTGTCCCCTCTACCCACTGATTTTGCAATGTGTTCTTCTGTCTGAGCTTTGGCTTCCCTTACTGACCTCCCTGCCTCCCTTTGCTTCTCCTGGTACTTCACCCTATCCCCTTCTGCCTGTGTCTTTTTATATTGCCTGAATGCAATCTTTTTGGCTTTCACTTTCTTTGCTACCTCTTTAGAAAACCATAATGGTCTCCTCTTCCTTTTCCTCTTGCTAACCTGCTTAATGCATAATTCTGTTGTTCTTGTAATCCCCATTTTAAATACTGCCCACTGTTCCTCAACCCCTGATTCCTGTCCCATTCCCTTAATGCCTCTTTCAAGTATCTCCCGATTTTCCCAAAGTCTGCCCCCTAAAATCCAGGATCGTGTTTTGTGTGGTTTGGTTCTGCTCTTTCTGTGATTTCAAACCACAATGACTGATGGTCACTGTTTCCCAGGTGCTCCCCACTGTTACCCCATCACACTGTCCCTGTTTGTGAGCACAAGGTCCAGTATTGCCTTCTGCTGAGTTGGTTCCATGACCAGTTGCTTGAGGAAGGCACCCTGAAGGAGTCCAGGATAAATCTGCTCCTAGTTGATGCTGCTGCTGGGATGCTCCAGTCCACGTCTGGAATATTGAAGTCTCCAACCAGTACTACCTCACCCTTGTCTGCCATCCTTTGGAGGCTAGCATCAGCTCCCTATCTGTTTCTTCCTCCTGGGCTGGTGGTCTATAGACCACACCTGTGCAGATGCTGTCCCATTTTCCTTTCCAGCTTAACCCGCAGTATCTCTCCCCATTTTGTTCCTCCTGGATCTCTGTGGCCCTTATGTCATTTTTTCACATACAATGCCACCTCCTCCCTTCCTGCCTGCTCTGTCTCTTCTGAATATGTTGTAGCCAGGTATGGCATATCCCAGTCGTGGTTATCATTACACCAGGTTTCAGTGATGGCCACAATGTCCAAGGTCTGACTGTACCATGACAGCCTCAGATCTTCCATCTTGTTGCTAAGGCTCCTGGCATTTGCACATGGCTTTCCATGATTTGACCTCCCTAGACTGTTTCACTGTTCTATCAGGCCCCTCCTTGGTTGTCATTTATCCCTGGTTCTCCTTGCTGTCTGCCCTTCTGCTGAATTTTGCCCCTTTTCTGCTTATCCACCTCTTGAGCACTAATCTCCTTCTTTTGCACACTGCTTTGCAGAAATAGCCACTCCTCTGGTTCACTGGTTCCACTGCTAGCTGTGGGGGGTGCGCAAGTAGGTACCCTCCTTGCTGGCCTGCCACACCCCTTTGCTAGTTTAAATGCTTGTCAATGTAGCATTTAAACTTATCATTGAGTGCTTGGATTCTCCTCCAGGATGGATGCAGGCCGTCAGGCTTGAACAAACCTCCATCCCTCCAGGTGGGTCCCCAGTCACCAATGAATCCAAACCCTTCCTCACAGCACCAGTTCTTCAACCATGAGTTAAAGTTCCTGGTGCATGCACTCCTATGCTCTCCCTTGCCTCTCACTGGTAGTACTTCTGAGAAAGTGACAGAAGTAGCTACTTGTTTGAGACCCTCCCCAGTTTCCTAAACTCTTCCTGAACTTCCTTTGGCTCCCCATTTGCCAGGTCATTAGTAACGTAGGTGGATAATGACATCCAGCTCACCCTCCGTCTTGCCTTCCCAGTGATCCCCAGGATCTTCCTTCCATCCCTCCATGCCGTGGCACCTGGTAGGCACCTCACCTCCCTGTCCTCCCCCTCCTGTGTTCCTAGCTGGATCCCTCTTATGATGGAGTCCCCCACCAGGATTCACTTCCTCCTCCTCTGGGGTCCACTGCTTTCCCCGCTGAGGTCACCTCCTTGGCTAACCTCCACATCCTTTCCTTCCACTTCTCTGGGTACCTCTATTTGGTTGTCCTCATTTGCCAGTGTGGCATATGAGTTCTTGAGTGGAATAGGATCTGGGATGTGCCTCTGCCTGACTGCTCTAACCCTCCCTGAGCCCACTGTCATCCAAGTGCTCCTCGTTCTCAGCATCCTTTGAGGCAGTTGCATTGGACTGGGTGGTCCCTGGATAGGGGTGATGGTACTCCTGACCCAGTTTACTTCCTCTCTGAGTCTGGCTACCTCATCCTGCAGTCCAGAGGGATGCATGCAGATAGGGCAGCACCTCAGTGTCCAGAAGGTCTGCCTGAATATGGCTGCCCCACAGCCACTGCATTGCACCACTCCCCACATTATACTGCAGTTCCATTACTTGTCTGCTACTGAAGCTCTCCTAGTTCCTTTTATTAATTTACTGTACTAAAAATCCTGCCACTGATCCTCAGATAATTTTTCTTTTTTTTAAAGAAAAAGAAACCAATAAATAAATAAATGAGTCAAAACACTTGTCAACAATAACAAAAGTGATCTAAAAACACCCCAGTCTGTTTGTGATTCTGTGACCCCCTTTGTCAATATTTCTGCTTATGTGTTGTCACCTAGTGAAACTATGGTTCTCAGTAAGGGTCTGTCTTTTTGCTCCACTACAGATATACATTTTTTTTAACACCTACATTGATTTGCAGAAGTTTGGTTGGAACCTTACTTTTAAGTGTATCTTTGATGAGGTAGAGGGAGTAGAGCCAGCATAAACTGGGCTAGCTCCTAGGTCAGAGTTTTGCCCCTCCCTGAATCCAGTTGTCTCCTTATGCATAAAGAAATGAGAACATGATTTGGACATGTTAAGGGATACTCTGAATAGTTTACATATTAGGAATAATTGTTGTCAGGATGAATTTCTTGCCCTTGAAGCTTTGAAAATGAATAATGAAGTTATTATTAGATCTGTTGACGTGGGGGTGGTGATTGTAGTTATGAACAAACAGACTACATCACAGAAGTGTTACATTTGCTGGATGACAGTCTTTTTTATAGAAAGGTCAGTAGAAGTGTTGTAACTGCTCTTAAAGCAGAAGTGGATGTTCTCCTTAATGAGGGTTTCTCAAGGGTTAACAGATGTGATGTAGAGGACTATGACGGTGAGCCACCCCATGATTCCTGTTTTATATATTTTGCCTAAAATTCATAAGAATTTGGAGAAGCCTCCTGGTAGGCCTATTATTGATGTTTATTGTACAGCAAATTTATTTATATGTAAAATGTATGATTAAGTGTGTTTTGTATGGATAATGGAAACTGTTGTTTTAACTATTGACATCTAAACAGGCACACTTTGTAAAGAGGGCTCCAGTGGCCCTAATGGTGTTTGAAGTTGGTCTTCTTGGTCTTCCTTCCTGTATAAATAAACATTTTACTACTACTACTCATACTACTGGTACTACTACTACTAGATTATTTCAGGTTGAGGGTGGCTCACTGAACCTTTGTCTATGTACGTTAATCAATTTCTTTAGCCACTGATTCATAGTTTGAGACCGTACGTTGGAGACTCAAAAGAAACAATTACTCTGATGGAGGATCTGTGTATGGAGGATGGATGCTTCTTTTGCCTCTATTGATGTAAATTCTATATACTCTGTGATCCCACATCAGGAAGGTTTGGCAGCTATGGCCTATTTTGGGGGTTTGTGATCTGAAGTAGAATGTGTGGCTTCCCCTACAAAATTTTGGGTAGATATGGCAGAAAAGGTATTAATGAAAAATGTTTTTTTTGTTCCAGGACCAGCCATATCTCCAAATTCGCAGTACGGCTATGGGTGCCACTATGACCCCTAGCTATGCAAATTTTTTTATGGGGAAATGGGACCTTGTTCATCTGTACGGCACCACCACAAATCCATTTTTTGGCAGACTGGATTTGTGGCAGCGCTTTTTAGATGATATTCTGGTTATCTGGAAGGGCACATTTAAAGAATTTGACTCCTTCATAAAATGGATGGAGAGTACAAGCTTGTGCCTTAGATACAAATGTTGTATCCACCCTGCTGAAATCACCTATTTGGATTTGAAAATCTATAAAAATAGAAAAGGTGATGTTTGCACTACATTGTTCCAAAAAAGCATGGACAAAAATAGTCTGTCAAGATATGAGAGCTGCCATCCTTCCCACGTGTGCTTCAGTATCCCTAAGGGACAAATGGTGCACACGTTGAGGAACTGCACTGAGTCTAGTGAATTTGTTCAAAAGTAGGCTTTATAAGTTCAAAGATTCATAGAAATAGGATACAGTACTCAAAGTATTGCCATGGCCATAAGAAAAGTAGGGTCTATGAACAGGAGTGACACTCTGCAGTACGCCAGTGTTAGGCCTAAAAATAAGACCAACACAAATTTCCCTTTTGTGACTACATTTTGTAAGAGAGCTGATAATGTACAAGACATCATTAAAAGTAATTGGCCTATTTTAGAATTAGAACCAAAACTGAGTCAGATTGTGGAAATGGGCCCGAAAGTGTTTTATCATGGAAGCAAGAATATTATGGACATGGTGGCCAGCAATATACTCCCACGTCCTGCCTCTGCCAAGCAAACAGTTTTAGTCCCACTCCTCACAGGGACTTTTCGTTGTGGCAAGTGTATGTACTGCAAATTTGTAACCCCATGTAAATCCTTCTCTCATCCTAGAAAGGAGAGAGACATAACAATTAGGGAGTTCATCACTTGTGCTACCGCTCATGTTGTATACTTGCTACAATACTGCTGTGGAGCCTACTATGTGGGCAGAACACAGTTTCAGGATAAGAATAGGAGAACATGTTGGGGCAATACAGAGGGGAGATGAATCTTATGTGATTGTAAAACATATTAAACAGCATGGAGATAAAACACACAGCTTCAGTTTCTTGGGCATTGAAACAGCAGGAGTTGGCCCTGGGGGGGGGGGCGAATAAACTAACTAGACAAAGAGAAACTTTTTGGATTTTTGAGTTAGGGGCACAACAAGAGCAGGGCCTAAATGACAGCATAGAGCTGAGTTCTTTTTTGAAGAAATATAGATGTTAAAAACACAGTGATTGTAAGAGTGCAGGATGTTTGGTTGTAGGGGTTTGGAGTTCATAGCTCTCCCCCACCCCCCACATAGTGTTCCCATGAAACCAGTTGCCATAATATGTTCAGCTTCATTGGTACATGTGTAAGTTATATAAGCAGCTGAAATACCACCTATTTTATATGGTGCCATGGGACACCCCAGGTGCTACTTGGAAATCACAAATGTCTGTCTCAACTAATATCCATATTTGAAGCTTATGAACTATTGAATGAATTCATGAATGGTTAGGAACCTGAATGTGAATATAAAATCAAACTGAAATTTAAATCTGTATTTATGCAGCATGTTATGTAGGAAGTTTTGTATTATGTCTGTGCCTGGACTAAGTCATCCATAATATGCATATTTTGTATATTTTTTATGTACTATTTATTATTCACATGAGGTATGTGTTATATAAGGATTTATGGCAGTGTTATGTACATTTCACTGATCACTGTATCTTTAAAAATTGGTATTCACTTACCATTGGATAGAAGAGCATGTGATGTATAATTAACTGGAATTTAAGAAACACCTTTCTCAGAACTTCTTCATCATTCTGAGGAAGCTTAGCAGTTTGTCTAAATGAAATGTTAGTGAGTTTTTCTGAGCCACACCTTGCTATGTTCATGCCTATTTTTATTTAAAGGACTTTAACATTTAAAGTTGTCCTTACATTTTTAATTGAGGCAGTTGGTGCTGTTCCTTTCTTCTGCAGTGAACTTCTATCTGCAGCCAGAAGTGTGTGTACATGTACAGTACTGAAGTGTGAATGTGTATCCATGGTTGCAGAAGTGCTAGACCATAATTATGGATGCCTTTTGTGTCATCTGATAACAGTTGTATATTGTTTATCTTATCAAATGATGGCCATCTGTGGCTGCTTGGCTGGTATCTTTTTGCTGCTTGAGGGGGGATGGGAGGGTTGGAAACCCTAACACTTCATTTCCCTTCTTCTGTTGCTTTAATTTGAACACTAACTGGTGCATTAACATAGCCTTTTGCAACAAGTACATATGAGTGTATAGATATAGATATTAGTTATAATTAGCGCTGTGTGGAGTGTTCAATGTTAAATCCCTAAATTTGCACTTTAATAACTTTGCTAGTGTTTGACAAAATTGCCCCAAATTTGGCTTGGTTGTTACATGTGTTAATAGAGAGGAGTTTTCATGTGTTAGTAAAGTAAAGTTTCTGTTACATGTTTTAATAAAGTGTCTGCTAAATCTGTCATTAAGATGGTTGTTACATAAGTTAATAAGGCTCTAATAAGGGAATTTGTAGTATGTTCATTAGGTACTACAGTGTTATAATGTATGTTAGAACGTTGTTAACCTTAGGGAAATCATCATTTCCTAAGGTTGTTAACCTATCGATGAGACGTAGATATGTTGTTAACCTATCGATCCTACGTCACATTGATAGGTTAACAACAGCGAGTGGTCTGTGCATGTGCGTGCTTTTTTTCCGACGGGGAACTGACTGAAGGGAAACCGATGGGGAAGGACTGAAGGTCCGCAGCGGTGACTTTTTAAAAAATGTAAGCCGTTTAATTTTTGATAGTGGGACCATACACTATAAAAATAATGTATGGTCCCTCTATCGGCAACCGGTCAATTTTAACCGTCTCGAGGTTACCATGGCAGCGTAAACCTCTTGAGCTTCACTCTCAAGGTTTACATGGTCTCCCTGGCAACCTCTCGACTGTTAACTGACCGGTTAACGATAGAGGACCATACATTATCCTCTATATTAAGGAGTTAATAACACGTTAAAATTGTTGTATTGGTTGATTGTATCTGCTAATTGAGTAGCAGAAGATATAGGAAACACATGATGGAGTTTTTTATGAGGGTGAAAACCCAAACATGTACTAAGCATGCAAAGTGCACAAAGTAAGGAAATGAAACATTAAGGTTTGAAGTCTCAGGATTCTTGGTGAATCTGTGGTGTGGTGTTCCTTGGGGTTGTAAAAACTAATGTCTACCTTCCTCTCTCAGCCCATAGTCTTCTGAATGAAGAGCAATGTACAGCTTCAGGCAAGTGCCCTTATAGGCATATACTCTTTTAGATATAAAAGTATGGTTTGCCACAGTTAAGCATCAAAATCAGTCATAGCTTTCTATGCATGCACTGAATAATGGAAGAGATCATTTTTGTTTGCACAGAGGAGGGGTGAGCATTAGGGTTGACAACCACAAGGAACACCACACAATTCATTTGCCAAGACTCCTGCGATTCCAAACCTTAATATTTTAATTTCCTTACTTTTTGTGCTTCGTATTCTTCAATTCTAATGTTTGTATTAACATAGCTTGCTGCAATAAATTTCCCTTCTTTTTGTGATAGTGGAATTGTATCCTCATTTGCGCAGGTCCTGAACTGAATAAACAATAGTGGAGCATTTCAAGCCACATTTTTCATGCCAACCCATTTCTCTTGATGGAAGATGTACCCCAATCAGGCCTTGACATGCATGTCAATGCCTTGTGAGGGAAGGCTTTCTGGCCTGCCATCAAGTGTCACCTGCACAGCAGAACACCAATCCCTTCCCAGGATAGGAGTGGTAGTGTATAACAGTGCCAGCCCTGATAAGCCAGCTTCCTGAGCTCCCTGAGCTTGTCTTTAGACTCAAGTTGTTGGCTAGGGAATACAACTTGCTACTCAATAGGCCAATGGCTGGCCCTGCACACAATTCCTGACTACTTTTTTGACATTTTGACCCCACATTTTCAAAATAGTCTTTTTATGTCCCCCTTCTGAACATGACATGTGATATTTATAAAACGGTGTTAGTTACAGAATACTGGCCAAAAGCCATTTTGTGGCAGAAGTATGAAAACACATTTTGGGCAGGATTTGGAAAATGACAACTGTCACATTCCTGGAGTGGGGTGAAAAATGCTGAAAATATGGGGTCAGACTATTGAAAATACCAAAGTTACTGTATGAGTGAACACTGAAAAATGTCAATGTTCCTCATACCTATGTTGCTTTTGTAAGCTTTTGACTCCAGATATTCAACATGTTCTTCTCATGACCCCACCACATGAATGTGGTAGATTTAAATCCTGCCCAAAGGGGATTTCACAGAATGACTGCTACAGTATATTATGTTTTGGGTTGAATTTAAAAAACACCACCTCCAAAAAAGCCATGTTGAAAATTTGGTGAATGAAATCCTAAAAATGGTTGAGTTATGAGTTAAAGTGTTTTAAGTACCAAGTCCAAATTCATACGTCTTGATTCTTAATTATTACATCATGAGCCTGTATTTTTAGGCTGCAGTCTCAGGGTACCTGACAAATGTATTTCTGGGTCATTTTTTGTCAAACAAACTACATACATTAGCTAAACAGGTCATGCTTAAGTAGGTTCAGCTGTTTGCTTCTTTAAAAGCATGATTTTTATGCTTTACCATTTTTTTGTCCTAAATCAATAACAAGATGACTGCATTCAAGACATCACTTTTTTTTCCTTATTTCCTAAGAATTGTCTCATAATCTAAATATTCTTAAGTCCCAGGAAACAGCTACCCATAAAACTCTACTAAGCATGCTCAGAAGTCACTTTTTAAAAACCTATAACTTGAGAACTAAAGAATATTTTTTCCAAAAATCTTTGAAAGGCACCTACTTGGACTGAGCCACATCTACCCCAAAATATCAGAACAAAATTCTAAACAGTTTTGTCCCTAGATGTGAGCAAATAAAATACCCCAAAAATGTGTTTTTAAATGGATTTACACTCCCTGAATCTCAGAATCTGGACAAACGGCCATCACAAAAACTTAGCAAATCTTACGATCTTGACACCCTGGCAATGCATGCAAAATTCCATGCAATTTGATCAAACATCACCAAAGTTATTAAAGCTTAAAGTTAGTGGTTTAGCATTAAACAGCCTACTCAACCCTAATATACAGGTACTACTGCATCTCTATACTTCAACACTTCTTCATATTGTAACTTTGCTGTTTTTTACGATTTTGACACCAAGTATTTAACATTGTCTTTCAATGACCCCATCTCATGAATCTGGTAGGTGAAATTAGTAAAATCCTGCCCAAAAGGTGATTTTGTAGCATGATTATAAAATCAAATCCCATTCCGTATTTCAAAAATGTCACCTCTATTGTTCATGAGGTGTGATCCAAAAAAAGTAATTTTGGAAAATTGGTGTAAGCATCTTAAAAATGTCTGAATTATGAGAAAAAATGTTTTCTGGTGTCAAGTCCAAATTCTTATGTCACAAACGAATTCTTATGTCATGAGTTGGTATTTGTGTGTTGTGAGCTCATATTCTGATGTCATTAGCAGATATTCTTAGGTCACGGATTCAGGATGCCCTGAAATGTACTGCTAGGTTGTTTTTCATTAACAAAATCCAGAATCTAGCTAAACATTTGAAAAAGTATAATTTTTCTGCCTTTTCAGTTTGTTTGTTTTTTGTGTGGCCCAAGACAAAAACAAAATGGCAGTCCTAACAAACAATGATTTTTTTCTCAAAACTAAAAAAATTCTTAAGTTGCAAGAAACAGCTATCCATGAAATCCTACTGGCATGCTCAGAAGACAAATGTTTCTACCCCGAAAATTTTGGAACAAAATTGCTAACCATTTATGCTCTAGATGCAAGAAAAAATGATTAAAACCATTATGTATGTTTAATGTTTTATCTGGACATATAGCCATCATGGAACTTGTCAGAGCATATGAACTTGTCACCCTGATCACTCATGCAAAAGGTCATTCATCAAATAACACCAAAGTTATTAAAGCTCAAATTTGGGGTTTTAACATTAAAACAGCCTACTCAACCCCAATATATAGGTGCAACTCTGTCCATACAATCCTACCTGCTTGAGCCCTCTTCCCTATAAAACAGCCATGATATATCTCCCCATATACGAAGATAGCCAATTAGAACATGCACCCACTTCTGGCTTCTGCAGCCACATATATATAAATCCATAATATAAAACTAAACTATGACTTGGCTAAACAAAAGGCTAAACTAGCCCTAGAAAATAAATAAGCAACACTTACCCATACAACTCTCAGGAAGGGCAGATACCATGCAAACGATGGTTATGCCTATACTGATAAACATTTTTCAGACTGCTTCTGATATTGCATCAAAAGTAGAGATGCAGTGAAATTAAATTCCACTGGCTGAGTGAACACAAAGTGGCCACTTCATGTTGTTAGTCTGCTACGTGGAGGGGCCAATAGGAAAGGCTCACTTCGCCTTGTAATTATTACTTTGCACTGTCATTCCACCTTAACGGGAAGTAAGGCAGAGTGACAACAATATTGGCAGCCACCCAGTGCCCCCCCACACACAGTCACCAGCATTAATGTGCATCCCCAAAATGCTACTGTCTTGTTTCCAGAAAATTCTCCAGTGCTGATGAAGTGAAATGAGAGCACAACAACAAATACAAAGTCTCCCAGAATTAATGGCACACTCAGTCATGCGCACAGTGGTCACACACAGTCAACAGAATTAATTTGCATCCCCAAAAGGCTACTGTCTTGTGTCCAGAAAATTTCTCAGTGCTGATGAAGTGAAATGAGAGGGTAACAAGAAATGTGAAGTCTCCCACAATTAATGGCACACTCAGGCATGTGTGCAGTGGTCACACACAGTCACCAGAATTAATTTGCATCCCCAAAAGGCTACTGTCTTGTGTCCAGAAAATTCCCCAGTGCTGGCGAAGTGAAAGGATAAGGTAACAAAAAATGTAAAGTCTCCCAGAATTAATGGTGTACTGCACATGCACAGACAGATTAAGATTGTGCTGTGCACTCAATAAATGCAGAGTCAGATGCAAAGGCACAACGGCACCCAAACAGTGCTCACAAGTCACAAATCCAAATCTGGAAAAAAATACCTTTTAACAGTTGGGGGGGTAGTGCACGGCAGTAACAGTCCACTACCAGTAAAAATACCACAAAGTAGTATAAAACATTCATGCAGGTGTGGTGGATAGCAGGTTCACACTGCTGCAATTACTATGGCACAATAAAAGTTGTCTCATTCAATGATATTCATCACAAAAACACTCACACGCACACTACAAGTATTGCATAGCAAACTGAAAACCTTTGCCAATATAACCAAGTGTTTTAAACAAAATGAAATTATACACTGTTGCACCACTACAATCAGCAAAAAAATTTCAAGAATTACTGAAAATATTACTATGTGTACATTAACAGTCATGCAAGAAAAATATAACCAAAACAGAAAGACTGCCTTTTTCTCTCAGTTAATCTACCTACACCACAGATACGCCCCTCCCCCAAAGCACACTTCATAGTACACAGACTGAGTGTTCTAAATTAACATTCAAAATCCACACACAAACAATAAATGCTCGATGATATGAGCACAGGAGGGTTTCCTACAATCGATGCACTAAATTTTGAGCAACAAAAATGGCTCAAAAAGTCTTTTTAACAGCTTTTAGAGGATTTGAATCACAGAGCTCTGAGATGAAACTGTCTCTGTCTTCCACTACACACACACACTACACAGAACTGAGGCTGTGCAGAACAATCTAGAGCCCATGTGAGCTGCAATCCCATGAAGCACTGCAAATTCGCCTTGGAGCTCAATAACAAGGTGAAGTGATGTGAAGTACATTGATTTCAATGTACTTCAACTTAAAATTTGTGGAGAAGTGGTTTGGGGAAGGCAGAGTAATGCAAAGTCATTGTTTTCAATGGACTTCATGTTCCCCATTATAACACGAAGAACTCCGCTTCACATTGCAGAGCGCTTTGTGGATTACATGTTACTCCATGAATCACTCCACAGAGTGAATTTTGGCCACTTCACCCACCTCTAATCAAAAGCATGGCATCAAGATATCAAAAAGATATTAACCAAATTCATACAGCAAGGAGGGAAATCTTGTATTGCCTGGTCAGCTTTGACAACACCAAGGAATATGAGAGGGCTGATATGCCCTGAGCCCAAGATTTACAGAGTATCACAATCAATGTGTTGTTTTTGAAATTGGTCTTTTTTGCAAAAATCTGAAGATAGCATCTTTCAAAAATTATTTGATCTATACATACAGGCCGAGATATTCAAAGGGGTTGTGCCTGGCACAACAGAGTTGCACCTGAGCAACCCCAGTAATGAGCCCTGGGTCAATATTCAAAAGGAGGACTTGAGAAGCGCAAGTCCTGATGCACCAGGGTGCAATGTTAAGGTATGTGGCGCATCTGAAGGAGGCGTGCCCATGCATATGCGGCATATTCAGGCATATTCAGCCTGGGACGTGTGCCACATCTGTTGACACAACCCCTAGATGCTCCTCATACTGATGGGCACAGTTGTGCCTGAAAAAAGGCTCAAATGCTGGCCACCCACAGGTTGGCTGCTGTACTGCATGGTGCAACACAGCAACCACCAGCCATGGGTGGCCACCTGCCCACCCAGAGCACCGTCCAAAAGCACCCATACACACCCTGGTAGTCTAGTGGCACTCCCCTCCCTTCTATTCCTCTGATCACTGTGATTATATGTCACATAATGTCCCTGGAGGTCCTGTGGTACCCTCTCCCCATTCTGACCCTCTGATCACTGTAATAATGATGTTTACCATCCCTGGTAGTCCAGCAGTACACCCCAACCCACCTGTGACCAGGAGCACCAGTGAACTATATTATGAAATCACTCTGGTGGTCCAGTGGTCCCCCCACCCTCACAGGCCCCCTGCCCACCCAGCACCCCCATCATCAGTGGGCAGCTGCAACCCACCCTCATACTGTCTGGCTGCCCACTGAATGACAGTGTACAGTATGAACTGTAAGCCCATTGGTCCACACTGTGGACCAATGGCCTTGCAGTACATTCAGTACATGTCACTCACAAATATGTGAATGAATGACCTTCAAGGCCAATGGTCCATGGTGTGGACCAATGGGCTTACAGTTCATACTGTACGCTGTCATTCAGCAAGTGGCTGGGTGGTATGCAGGTGAGTTGCAGCTGCCTGACAATGATGGGGGATGCTGGGTGGGACAGGGGCCTGTGAGGGTGGAGGGACCACTGGATTACCAGAGTGATTTTGTGATATGGTTCATCAGCAATCCTGGTCACCGTGAGGTGGGGGGTACTGCTAGACTACCAGGAGTGGTAAATATCATTATTACGGTGATTGGATGGTCAGGATGGGGTGGGGGTACCACTGGACCACCAGGGATCTTATATGACATATAATCACAGTAATCAGAGGTACAGTAAGTAGGGGGGTGCCACTAGACTACTGGGGAAGTTTTATTCATTCTAACCATAGTGTTCAGAGGTACAGGAGGGAGGGGGTACTGCTAGACCACCAGGGACTGCACCGGGTCTGATGCTCACTGCTCTGGGGAGAGGCAGATCTGCATGTCATTCTCTGGGGGCACCACATGTTGTGAAGGGTGCTAGGTGTATTTTGCCAGCCTGCCCTGCTCATCACAAGCAAATGGGGCCATGACATGCAAATGGCCCCATTTGCGCCTTGTATATATTATGGCTCCATTTGCATGTCCAGGTCTGAATATCTGGGAATTGTGCCCAGCACAACTACAGTTGTGCTGGAGCATTCCCAGTCCTACCTGTCTGGGGGCTGCACCGGCACATTGTATAGGCATCCTGTGCATTATGTGCAGTATTCAAAGGTGATGTGCCATGGCACATCTCATTTGCATATCTCCCTTTCTTGCTATAGTGCACCTCGGTTGTGCTGTGCCTCCACTTGCACCATTGCTGGGTGCATTCTGAATATTGGGCCCAGAGCATTCAAAAAAACAAGGATAATTTAAACTGTCTTGTTGAATCACTCTGTTCATACAAGTAGTACTTCATTTTTTATTCTTTATTTCATAGTCTAAAATCATGTTTCAATAAAGTACCCAGAAATGAATTTTCATGGCTTTACATAAATAATTATGATAGTAACTTTATATGGGGCACAGGGAATGGTATTAAGAAGTCACACAGGTGCGAAGTGTGTATTTATTTTATTTTATGTTTACTCTACTTTTTGCCCCTCACTCCTGGCCGTCATTGTCCCTCCCTGGTCATGGTGCCCCCATGGCTTCCACCTCCTGTATGTGCCCCTCACTCTCCAGGTCACTCCTTACATACCCCCCAGAGGGTGGGGTCTCAGCACCACAGGGGGAACTGGCACTGGGATACCGTAACTGCTTGGGAGAGCCCTTGGCCATGAGGCTAATTGAAGTCTGGGGGCATGGCTTCATAGAGACAATGTCTGGAGTGGGGAGTTTTATCCCTATAGGCTGGGGTGGGAACATGTAATGACACCAGCATCTGTCCCACCTCAGAAACCCTTGACCTTGCATTGATGTGAGGGTGGCTAACCCAGGCTCTTCTAGGTGTTGCTTCTGCACCGAGCACAGAACCCTACTCCCCCCCGGAGAAGAAGTGCAGTCCTTAGAATACTCAATTCTTCTCCCCGGGATGGCCCTCCAATGGCCTGGGCTGATTTCCCAAACCCAGGTCACCAGCGTCAGAAGCAGAAATCCAACTGCTGGGCCGATGGTCTGGCTTGTGCGGTGTGCATTTTTATGGAACACATACAAACAAAGATGAGAAAGAAGTAAGTGCCTCAGCTGGGACTTGAACTGAGGCACCTGGAATACAGTTTTGGTTGCACTAACCAGCTGTGCCACTGAGACAACTAGAACCTGGGCTGTCCCCAAGCATATTACTGTTTCTCAAAAGCACAACCCAATGGCAACACAAATATTTACTTGTAACAATCACCCAGGAGTGGCGTGTGCATATTTATGGAACACATACAAACAGAGGTGAGAAAGAAGTAAGTGCCTCAGCTGGGACTTGAACCCAGACCACCCAGAATACCATTCTGATTGCACTATTGGAACAGTATTCCTGGAGACCTGGGTTCAAAGTCCCAGCTGAGATATGAAAAAGTCCTTGTTAATAAATAGTAATGTAATTAAATGGAAAGATATGTTATTTGAGTGTAGATATCTGTTCTTTTCTGACTTAGAATCTATTGCCTCAAATAAAGGAAAAATTAATCATTTTACTTTTTATAAGTTACTAATTGAATTTAGAAGAAAAAAGTTAAATTCTATAGTCCCATAATAAACCTTAAGGATATTAATGTCTTGCAAAAGTCACTAAAACAAATTATGAAAAAATGTGTGTAGAAACTATTACCCAGGATCTATAAGCTGTTGATAAATAAGAACAAAGATACTAGAAAAAGGAAAAAAATAACAGGACATTGAATAAAGAAAGTAAATCAATCTTCACACACCAGCAATGGACAAACTTTAAACATTAAGGTCAACAAAAACTATGCTTCTGTAACAAACAAAACAATTCAACATAAAATTATAGATTGTGGATATTACATGCCTGTAAAGATTGCTAAAATTAATCAGCAATACTTAAATTTATGTTTGCATGGATGTTAAGTGAATAATTTAATTCACTGTTTTTAGAGTTGTCCCTTGATAGTACAATGGCGGCAACAGACAAAATTACTATTGTAGCAATTTTTAGATTTCAAACTGCCATTTAGCTATGACTTATTCTTGTTTAATAGTACTGATCAATTAAAACTAATAGTTGGTCAAGAAAAGATATTCAGTTTTGCTACCATCACAACCAAAAGACATATTAGAAAGCTGGAACTCACCTACTTAAAACACAACAACAACAAAAAAAAAAATAATTGGAAAAAGACCAGTCATGAAACATTTTACAAGAAAGTTTATGTTTTGAGAGGTTACACCATTGTATGGTCATAGAGAGTTCCATGTCAGGACATTGACAACAATGTCATCCACTTCCTAAAAAGTGATGGGAACAATGCCGACTGGCATTGTTCACATCAGGAAACATTTTTCTTTTCCAGGGGGTTTCACCCCCTGCACCCCTCGATCTCTAAATAACTAACTCCGAGTCAGAGTTGGTTCGAGGTGGGAGTGAAACACCAGGCTTCGTGGTGCCAATGTACAGCAGACCACCACAGTGACATGGTGAGATTTGTCACTGTGCTGGTCTTTGCTGTAAAGTTTTCATTGTGCTGATGGCACACCATCATAGAGAGTGATGACATTTATGGAACAAATTGATAAAATACAGAAAAGCACCTTTCACCAAAATGGAAAATTTTAACAATAGTTGTAGTAAATTTAATACTTTCTCATCTTCCTAATTCCCCTTCTGTCTTTCCATGCCCCCTTCCATTATTTTCTTTCCTCCATTGAACAACCTTTATATCTCTATTCTTTTGGATATTCCATACACAGTTGTTTGTAAATAGAGATACTTTCAGTTAAAGTTCATGGTTCTTTCAAATGTAGTAACAGGTAAAGGCAGGTAAAATGGGTAGGGATTTTAAAGGCCCAACATGTGCCATTGTTATAATAAATATATTATTGAGCTAATTAATTAATATAGTAGGGAAACAAATAGATAGGAACATATATTTTTAGGTCTTTACAAATATCATAAATATCTCTAAATACATACAGTGTCTTTAGATAAATAGTACTAAAATCAAAACTCTTTGAGTAAGTGATTTCAGTATGATGATGCTAAAGAGTATATATGGTAATACCAAATAACATAAAATACAA
This sequence comes from Neoceratodus forsteri, assembly GCA_016271365.2. Lineage (NCBI taxonomy): Eukaryota > Metazoa > Chordata > Ceratodontiformes > Ceratodontidae > Neoceratodus > Neoceratodus forsteri. Next base: position 1,176,519,869 of record CM057449.1, on the reverse strand, counting down.
ATGTATGCATGAAATGCATAGAATATATAATGGGCACTGTATAATTGGTGTTCTTGTGTTTATTTGCATAGCATTCACATAGGAAAGTTTTCTTTTTTTAGTACATTATTTTGAAAAAAGACACAAATCCACAGAACCAAAGTACAACACTGCTTCTGCAGTCCCAGACATGTGCACACTGTAAGATATACACACCCTTTCCTGGTGCAGATACAATCCTTAATACCCAAATTACAACACTACATCTATCTGCAGAAGTGTAGGCACCTGTGGGGTCAACGCTTCTGAAGCCACAAATACACATATACACTACAAAACATTGGCACCCACATCTGCAATCACACTGTAATGTTTCTGAACAGCACTGATGGAGTGTGGTTTAAGTGCAGCATGCTGTACACATATTTTTGAAGATAAATATTAGTGCTGCTAACTTTTGTGTCATCTGGAAACAATTGTATGTTGCTTGTCTTATCTGATGATGGCTGTCTATGGTTGCTTGCGTGGTCATGTCCTTTTGCTGCTTGGGGGTGGGTAGTTAGACTTTGAAACCCTAAGGTCACATTTCCCTGCTTTCGTAGCTTTATGTTGAACCCTAACTGGTCAGCAGAACAGTTTTTGGCATGGAATTTTCTTTCTTTTTGATAAATTTAATAAACTGAAATTACAACAGTACTTCTGGCTGTAGAGAAACATTCACACTATAAGACATACACAGCCAGTTCTGGCTGCAGATAGAACTCTATGGCGCCAAAGTGCAATCCACTGCTAGGTGCTGAAGGGCAGCCCAGCTAGCACCTGATGTGAGAGTGGAATTTGTGAAGGGCCATATGCAAATACCATAAAACAGCCCTACATACATTATCTTAATGTATGTATGGGCCATACACAATTTAGGCAGTGCACTTCAGTTTCCATGCAAATATCCTACTATGGTGTTATGTGCATCTTCGGAATTTGTTGTTTATAAGCCATACGCATACCCTATTGTACAGCATGACATGTGTACCAGCACAATCATACTGCAGCACGCATCACATTTTTCAATATTTTATATCCCAGATTCTCAGAACTTACATTTTAAGCCTCCATTATAGTCACAGACATGAGAGACTTACAATCCAACATTTTTTTAAATTTTTTATGGTTCAATAACATGAAAACACATTTAGAGGAGGAAGTAACACTTATCACTACCTGTGATCATCTAAGTGCCTGAAATATTAAGATTGCTGAAAATGTGGTGAACAAATGGTAAAAACATCAGAGTTCTGAGTAAAAGATGTTTTGGTACAAAGCACTAATTGTGTTTGTTGTGGGGGAATGTTCCTTGGTCACAGCTAGTTGCAGACAAAGAATTACTTGTCCGAGCATAAAAGTGTGTTATCCAAAACAAACTATGATATATTTTTGTGAGAAGAAGGAATTCTCTTTTTACACTTTCTTGTTCTTCTTTATTTGAACATAACAGTTGTTATCTGGAATTAAAAACAAATGTTTATGTGTTAACAAAGAATTCTTTGTTCACACTTTCTCATGAGCAACAGTTCTTGGCTCACTACAATAAAACTGTAACCTTCATTAAGAGGCGACCTAAGATTTTTGGGGTGACAGGAAAATGCAATTCTATGTCATTTGTGTTCAATCATACTCCAGAATCTAGCTAATTTCAGTATCTTTAACCTAGGTTCAGGAGTGTCTTTTTTGAAAATGTATCATGTTTATGTTTCTAGACTTTTTTTTTCCCAAAAACCAAAAAACAAGATGGCAGGGATCAGGACCATAATGTTTATTCTTGTGAACATAATTATTTTTCTAATGAAAATAAATAAGCTTGTGAACATAAATTGTTTGTTAGCATACTAACATACTAAAATGCCAGCAGAGTAGGCCTCATGATCTACTGACTCTGCTCAAGAATCAGTACCTGTTTGCTGCACCATTGTTTGTACCATACAGCTATCTTGAAAACACTGTTGAGCATGCTCAGAAGCCAAATGGTAATACCTTATAACCTAAGACTTGGCTCATTTTTTTTTTTTGCATAGCCTTTGAAATGCACATTCTTGGGCAGATCCTTTGTACCCTCAAAGTTTTGGAAAAAAAAATCCAAATTATTTTTACTCAACAGGTGAGCAAATAAATGTTAAAACGTGTATTTTAAAGGCCATTTAAATTTCAGGATCATAGAATCAGAATGAACAACCATCACAATAATTCTTAAGTCTCTGTACTTACCACCAAGCTGAGCATGGAAGAATTCATGAAATTTTGACAAATGGAGCCAAAGTTACTAAGGTGGAAAATCTGTGATTAATATTTAACAGAAGTGAGGTTAAAAATTGCAAGCTGCTCAAGTGCAGGTAAACCATGTATCACACAAAGTCCTGAATGCATATTTCATTTTTGCAATAGGGAAGGACCTTGCCTTTTGCATTATTTTTTTATGTATTTTATTTTTTTATTAGTAAACATTTTTGGCCCTTTATGGTGAAATAGTGCCTTTCCCTGCTATCAGTGTCGCATTGCCATGGGAATTGTCATGGATGCAGCATCATGACATCAATGCTGATGCTGTGACATTGCCTTTCTTTGGTAGAGTGAGTGGAGTTTTTAAAATCTTGGCAGGCTTTAGAGGGCAGGTGGGAACGTAGGATTCCTAGCATCAGCTCTGTGTTTCTAGAAGTTGGTGTTAGTGAGCTGTGGTTCTGGATTATTTACAAATACTGCTTTTTAAAAACAAAATAATTCATTGTCCATTAATCTGGGATCCTGGAGGAGCTGAAGGCAAGTGGGTAGTGTTGTAGTGAGCTGCAATGGAAAGGAGATGGAGCATGATTGCAGGTCAGCAAAAAAAAAAAAAAGGTACTGCTTAGTTTTTTTTTTTCAGCAGTTGCCTACATTGAAGCTTTATACACAGCCTGTCAGAAAATACAGTAAATATGCACCAACTGACTGGGAGTTTTTGAGGGGGATTGGTGGTAATGTGTGCTAGTCTGTGAAGCAGTAGTGCCAGTAAGCAGGCAGTTGGGTGGGCATGATGACAAACTAACTACATGTTTATACTGTATATATATATTTTTTTCTGCTGAATGATGCACTTTCTATATGTAAGAAGGTAGACAGATAGATAGATAGATTGATTGATTGATAGATTGATTGATAGATAGATAGACAGACAGACAGACAGATAGATAGATAGATAGATAGATAGATAGATAGATAGATAGATAGATAGATTGAGAGATTACCACTGCACTAATGTGTTATTAACATTAATATAGTGGTGGTGTATGGTAGTATAACAGGGAAGCTTTAGGCAGCCTGAAAACCAAATATTCAAACTGCAGGGTGCAATGCAGAACATCAGGTGATCACAATCTACATTTCCTGACTGCTGGAACTTAAGTGCCAACTGTGACATAGGCAGCCAGCTCTGAGTGCTGTATCATTTTTTATTTCTTAAAAATAACAGAAACGTGGTATTGAATTTGTCTATGGGAAATGCCAGTGTACTTGGAGTGACCTCCTTCACTCACACCCCCCCCCCCCGGATCTCAGTAGGTGAGATGACCACACACACAGGAACTCAGAAAAAAAAAATTCTAACACCTGCAAGGCCAAGAAAATTGCAGGGCTAAAAGGTATCTAAAATCAGGGACATCCTGTTTAGCTATTTCTATTATCAGTAGCCAAGTTGGCAGGAAAGAACATATCCATTTTACAATGTTTACAGGAAAGGAAAGCAGGGCATGACACTTCTATGTGAAATTAAAAAGGCTTTGATATCTGTGATGACCAGAAAGACCCTTTTTCATCAAAGAGGTGTGATTTGAGAATTGATGTTATGCTGAGAAAAACAGGATCTTACTGCCTTATAAGGATCCTGTTTCCTGTAGAGATATATTTTTAGTAATAATATCCTGATAGGGAGGAAATACAGTGACCTCATCCAGGGGGCTGGAGAAAGCAGCTTTTAAAACTATGATTCTGGTTTCATAGAATGACTTCTTTACCTGACTTTGAAACAGCAACATCAAGCCTTTAGAAGGTAAGTATTTTGTGGATAAGAAATATAGTGGCACTTTTACACCTTTTTGTTTAATGACTTGCATGTTTTTGTGATAGGAGTTCTGTATATTATTGTTTACTATTTTACCTTTTGTTTAGTAAAGATATATTTTAAAAACAGAAACTGCCTGGTGTGCCTTGAAACATTTCTTTGGTTTTAAGTGAAGTTAGATGGTTTTAAAGCTGACACGGTGCATGAGTTTATGGGTGTACCAAACTGGGAAAAAGTTTAAGAGTTTCTCTTGGTCTTACATAGAGTTCAAAAAGGGTTCATTTTGTAATACCTGGTTAGGTGCCTGTAGGCAAAGATATCTGGCCCCCCCAAAGACAGAATTATCTGAGCCTGACAATTGGGTATGCTAACAAGAGGTTAACAAGTTTGAATCCCTCCAGAACTTGGGACTAAGGTGACTCAAATCCACAAATCAGACAAGAGGACTGCCTTGTTCTGTTCAATATTCACAAGACTATGCTCAGAGGTTGGCACTTTGGGAGTAGAGGGCTGATCTGCTGAGTGGATCTGTGACTCCAACTACTACCCCAAAAGTCACTTGCGTCAGTAGATTGGCAGGTGGTCAGAAGGGGGAAACCAGGAAATGTAAACAAAGTAAACAAACTAAACCTGCAAGATGGAGACATTATCCCCACAAAAAACAGGTACTTGCTGCTGGAAGTAGTACCTCAGTCAGAACCCAGTGATATTACACACAAGCATCACACTGCAACAAACACAAATTGCAAACAAATGGATACATTCATTATGCAGAAACTACTCGTAATTGGAGATTCCATGATATGTGGTGTGGAGCCCCACCTAAATTCTAACACCAAAGGGGAAACTCTGGTTAAGTGTCTCCCAGGAGCATCTGCGAAAAGAGACATGGACCACATACAAAAGCTTGTGCATAAAGAAGGAGAAAACAAACATGTAGTAATCCACCGTGGAAAAAATGACTTGGCAAATCAAACACTGGATGAGGTCAAAGAACACTTAACAGAGCTAGCAAACAAAGTGTCCTCTCTTTTGTTCACCCTCACCTTCTTAGAAGTCCTACCAGTCTGGGAAAAAGGCAGTAGTAAAAAGCATGTCAGGGCAGAAAAATACATGCCCTCAACACCTGATTGCATGACTTATGCCAGGAAAAGGGGTACAACTTTATAGGGGACTGGTGGACATTTGGAGAAATAATTTTTTTCAGGTACGATGGACACGTTAACAAAGAAGGGGTGAGGACACTTGGACAGAAATTCGACATTTATGCAAGTCATTTAAACTAAGAAATGGGGAGATGGGGATTGCACACGCCATGTCGACCTTTGCGCAGGACTCCACTCTCCATAAATCCAAAACAAGCATAAAGTCAGCACCAACAGGGAGATGGAGACTGCTCATGCCACAGTGACCAATGCGCAGAACTCCACTCCCCATAAATCCAAAATGAGCATAAAATCAGCACCAGATTGTAACACTAATCCAGAACAACAAATAAAAATGAGACGTCACACCAAGGGGGAAGAACGTATATGGAGAACATTGCTTGCAAATGCTAGAAGTCTGACAAACAAACTTCCAGAACTCATGGCAATTATGGCACAGGAGGACCTGGACTGAGTGGCTGTGACTGAAACTTGGTATACAGAAAACCACACCTGGGACACAGTGATCTCAGGGTACAATCTGTACAGAAAGGATAGAAAGGAAAAAAAAGGAGGAGGAGTGGCAATATATGTACGAGAAGACATAAAAACTACATAAATATAGGAGTCTCCCAGTGAAGCTGAGGCACTGTGGCTGGCAGCTGACACTGGAAATGGGGTGACCATCAGAGTAGGTGCAGTATATAGTCCCCCCATTACATGCAGAAACCATGGACAAGGACCTACTTGAGACAATATACCAAATGACAGGCAAAGGTGAGGTGGTACTGGTGAGGGATCTAAGCCTACCTAATATACAGTGGAAAACATTATCTGCAGCATCAACAAGGAGTAGGGACTTTTTGACTGCCTTGCAGGGTGCAGGTCTGAGACAGCTGGTGGACTCTCCAACAAGAGGTGAAGCCATACTAGACCCAGTTCTAACAAATGGGGAGAGAGTAAAGGAGGCAGAAGTAGGGTGCTACCTGAGGAACAGTGACCATCGTATGGTCAGATTCAGCATTATCACTACAGTACAGAGGACACTTGTCACTCCAGCATTAAGGTTCTAGATTTTAGAAGAGCTGATTTTCTGAAAACGAGGCATAGCATAGCTGAAATCTTTAAAGAAGGACAGGGGGAAGGGGTTGAGAAAATCTGGGCAAACATAAACAGCGCTATCAGGAAGGTGACAGACCAATACACCAGGAAAATAAGCAAAGAAAAAATGAAAAGAAATCCACTATGTCACTCCAAGGAGGTGGCAACTGTAGTAAAGAAAAAAAAGGCAGCCTACTAGAAATGTAAAGCAGCAAAGAAAGAGGAAGATAGGGAATCATACAGGGAGAAACTAAAGCATGCAGGTAAAGTAATAAGGATGGCAAAAGCAAAAACTGAGATGAGAATAGCGGAAGGTGTAAATACATGAGACAAGATCTTTTTTAGGTACATAAGGGAAAAAAGGAAGACAAAGGGGCAACAGTAAGACTAAAGGCAAAAGGGAGGAACCTAGAAGAGGTGAACAGGGAAAAGGCAGAAGTCCTAAATAAGTACTTCTGCTCTGTATTTACAGAGGAGAAGGAGGGCAATGATCCAGCCCTAAAAAGGATCAGCACCCCAGGACTAGGGGTTAATACAAATCCCTTCACAGCAGACCAAGTCCTGATGGCACTAAATAGCCTGAAAGTAGACAAGGTCATGGTGCCTGATGATATGCACCCAGAACGTTAAAAAAGACAAGGGAAGAAACTTGCAGCACCACTAGCAAAACAGTTTCCCAAATCACTACAGACTGGGGAGGTGCCCATAGATTGGAAGAGGGCAACAGTGGTCCCAGTCCATAAATCTTGTAGCACGGAAGAGACAGAAAATCACCGCCCAGTGAGCCTCACTTCCGTGGTGGGAAAATTAATGGAATCATTACTCAAACAGAGGATTATAGCATTTCTTGAAGCCAGTGGACAACAGGATCATAATCAGCATTGGTTCATGACAGGGAGGTCCTGCCAAACAAACCTAATCAAATTCTTTGACTGGGTTACCAAGACAGTGGATAATGGCCGGGGGGGGGCAGTGGAAGTAGTCTACCTGGACTTCAGCAAAGCCTTCGACTCTGTCCCACATAGAAGGCTGATAAAAAAGTTAGAAAACATAGGGGGTGGGACAGAAAGTGGTGGCGTGGTGAACAACTGGCTGCAAGGTAAAACACAGAGGGTGCAAGTAAATGGCACACTATCAGAAGAACAGAGGGTATCCAGTGGGGTACCCCAGGGTTCCGTATTAGGGCCTCTGCTTTTTAATATGTTCATAGGAGACGTAGTAGGGGCACTCGAGGGGAAGGTGTCTATCTGCGGATGACACTAAGATAAGCAACCAGGTAGACTCCCCAGCAGGACAAATGAAAATGGAGGCAGACCTTAAGAAGCTGGAAGAGTGGTCTGCCGCATGGCAGCTGAATTTAAACACCAAAAAATGCAAAGTCATACAAATAGGGAGGGGAAACCCAAAAAGAGAGTACTTCTTGGGGGGAGTAAAACTAGCAATAACCAGTCAAGAGCGTGACCTGGGGGTCTTTATATTGGATGACTTAAAAGTGAGTAGACAATGTGAGAAGGCAGCACTCAAGGCCACTGGCATGCTGGGATGCATTGGGAGGGGAATCACAAGCTGGGGGAGGGAAGTCATACTGCCAATGTATAGGGCACTTGTCCGCCCCACCTGGAGTACTGGGTCTAGTTCTGGAGACCACACCTTCGAAGGGACTTTGACAAAATAGAGACAGTACAAAGGCAGGCAACAAAAATTATACATGGAATACACACAATTTCATATGAGGGCAGGCTGGAGGAATTAAGCATGTACTCCCTGGAACAGAGGAGGGAGAGGAGAGACATGATCGAGACCTTCAAGTACATTAAGGGGACAAATAAGGTCCAGGTTCAGGAACTTTTCAAGGCCAATGAGGGAAGCAGAATACAGGGTCGTAACCTTAAACTAAAAGGGTGAAAATTCAGGACCAACAATAGAAAATTCTTCTTCACAGAGAGGGTAGTGGACACCTGGAACAGCCTACCATCAGAGGTCCTGGGTGCCAAAACATTGGTGGGGTTCAAAAACTCACGGGATAAGCAGAAAGATATAATACAAATGAGGAGGCAGCAGGGAGTGGGATAGTAAGTAAACAGACACCATAGGCAGACTAGATGGGCCTCAAGGTCCCCTTCTGCCATTATATTTTATGTTTCTATGTAGGAACTGATATGTTTATTATCAGAAGTAGGGCTTAAATCACACATTAAAGATACAACTAGAGCTACAATAATGTTAGACCTAGTTTTGGCACATGATAATTTTGGATGTAAAGACTCCAATCATTATGGAACCCCTGGATGGAAGTGATAACAGTATGGTTCTTGTACCCATGAATCTAGCCACAGTTAGAGAACTGCTATATACAATGGGGTTTGGCCTTCAAAGGCAGATTAAATTGTCCAGAGGAACCTATCAGGAAAGAGGGCCTGTATAAGGGAGACACAGAGGTGTGGTGGGGGGAGGGGAGGGAGGAAGAAAAAGAAAAGAAGGGGGAGTGGTCAGAAAAGTGGTGACTCACGAGAAAGGGGGCTGGTCAAAGAAAGGTGACATCACAAAGGGGAAGGGATGGGGAATAGGTAACAAAAGCAGATTGGTGAAAAAAGAAAGGAAAAAGAGGGGCTTAGGGGGGTTCTTAAGAGGCTGCAAAGGGGCAGGAAGCCCTCTATTACTTTGCTGCTCTGCAGCTTTCATAGTTGTACATGACAGCAGCACTTCAGATCAGCTAGCGGTTATAGTTTAAAAAAACATTTTTTTTAATTCGGATTTATTTTTCTCACCTAAACGTTATCAACTACCATTGTAGAAGGCAGGTTTAATTTGCTCCAAGAGAGTCATGACCCCACAGTCAAGGAATGGACCAACGGCCAGCTGAAACGAGGAAGCACGTGGCAGGTAGGCCAAGTGGGTCCAGGGGGGCTGGGGCCAGACATCTCGTGGCTCAGGGTAATGCAGGGGGAATTCTGATTTACTACAGATCATGGGTATTGAACATATGAAAAGCAACAGGCTAGGAGGAAATAGAATGAATGACCTTCTAAAAAGAGAGAGTTTTTGGATATACACTCTACAGAGTGTAAAACCCCTTGGTTTGAATAATTCATGAATATTAGACCCTATTTAACGGTTGTGTAAACCAGGGCTTGGCCCAATCTTTAATAAACAAAATACCCCCAACCGTCTTCTTGGCTTATTGTATTTATTTTTGAACATTTGTCAAATATTTTATACTTTGTACCTCTATTGAAGTTGTCGCCTCTTTTTCTCTTTTCTTTTTTTCTTTTCTTCCCTTTTTTTCTTTGTATATAACATAAGTAGATTAAGAAAGCACTTTAGGGCTTTAACATTTCAAGAATTATGTTCATAACTTTTATGAACCATCTGCCCATTTGAAGCTGCAGCTCTCAATATCATGCACGCTATGGCTTTAAAACCTTCAGAAGTATGTATATGAGTGGCATGAAATATTTACTCTTCCTAGTTGTGTGTGTGTGTGTATATATATATATATATATATATATATATATAGCAGTTATTATTTTGAATGGGATGTTTGAATTATTTAACATGAGAATATTCAAGTATTTTACTTCTCTAAACTCATGTCTTCTCCTATGTTGTTGTTTCAGGTCCTTCTGTCTTTACCTGGAATCCTGGCGTTTGGGCCAATCACTTTTCCTGGCAGATCCTCTCAATGCACATCTCTACTCTCCTTTCCACTAGAATTGGAGCCTTGTTAAATATGGAAATTAGAGCTTCTACATTTGTGTCTACTTTGGATTACCAAAGCTTACTCTAGTATTCAAATAATCATTAATTGATCTGAATAAAATTTATTTAAATAAAGACATACTGAATGTTCTTTTTTCTAACATTTGTACAAGTGTGATTAAACATATAGGCTTCAGTTATCAAATTTAGTACTATTTGATTTAATATTGTTTTTTCTACATTGCCTTAATGATGTTAATGATATGTATTTAAGACGTTTGTATCTTATCAAAAAAGTTGATGATGAGCACCTGTGGTGTAGTTAACCACTTACTAATTTGTGTGTATTTAAATGGATGTTTTTTCTTTACTTGCCATGCCTCCTGACAAAGGATTATAACCTGAAGCACTGGGGTGAGTGGTAGTGTGGCTGCTTCAGGCTCAACACTGATTCTGCAATGAATGCTACAAATTTATTTTTGTGTTGGTGCCTTTTTGGATAAATTTCAATGATTGTGCAGCTAGTCTTTGCCTGCTAATGCAGGGGGAAGCATGTGGAGCGCCAAGTAGGGCTGCAACCACGGAGTATAATTTTCTTGTTCTACTGTGTAAATCTGTCTACATGCTCGTTTGCCTGGTAGGTCAGTGGGGGCAGTTTGCCCAGGCAGCGAGTGATTTACCAATACTGTGGAGCCAGGTTAATGATGATTTATACTGTTGCCTGCTAAAGCAAGAGAATTTTGTATGAAATGGTGAGGAGGACAGTTATTCCGCTTGGTTGGTTTGTTGGTTACAGGGCCTGGGGCATCCAAGGTATGAGCGATCGAGTAAGAACTTGTCACATAGCAGATAGGGTCAATATCATGGTTCTTGTTTGATTAAAATCAGTCAATGGAAGCATCAGTGTAAGGGCTGCATTAAGTTAAGGGGCAATTTCGCTGCAAGTAAAGGGAGTTGCTGTCCTGTGAACCACCGGAAAAGAAAACAGCAGGTTGCAGGTGGTGGCAGGCTGACATCATACTGGAGGACATCATGCCATATGGCTACTCAGGCAGTCCAGCAAATGAGGGGAGTCAGGCAGCAGCAAAGGGGGGTTTCTTCAATGGGGAGTGGTTTGGCGGTACAATAGGTTATGCGGGAGTGAGAGGTGAACCTAGAGGAACATGGTGTTTAGCTCTGTGGGAGAACTGGGAGGGGGGCTTTGTTGACCCAAAACAGTGGGCTGCACACTGATACTAGGCTGGGGGATGCACAACATGGGGCCAGAGAGAGAGCAACCTGGCAAGGACCCGGGGGGGGGGCACAGCACAAAAGAAGTGGGACAACAAGAGGGGGCCTGGTTACAAGAGGCGGCCTGGAATTGTGCAAGTTTGGGGGAGTCTGGCTGTCAGACACCATGACACCTGTGACACTGGACTGAAATAGCAGGCTTCACACTGACACCATCTTGGATGACATCATACCATAGGGTCTTGTAGGGGCAACCCAAGGGTTTTGGCCAGGGTAGTCTCTGCTGCTCAAGGGGCAGTGAGCCAAAAAAGCTACAGGCTGGACTACACAGGGAGGGCACAGGGAGAAGGGACAGGGCTTTGGGAAGCGTCATGGCATGTGACTACAGCACAAAGGGCAGCAAGCTGAAACAGCAGGCTGTACACCATGCTGGAAGATGTCACATCACATGGTTTTTCAGGGTTGTCCGACGACAAAGGAAACGGGCATAGGAAGGGGCCCTCCTTCATACAGCAGTTACCAGGAGCATGGGGGGTGGCTTTGTTGTGGGCAGGGCAGCATGGGGTTACACCAATGAGAGGTTGTTATTCTTGCCAGCAGCACAAAAGGCAGCGAGACAAACAATAGGCTGGACCACACAGGGAGGGATCCCAGTGGGCAGGGGGGAGACGACATAAGGTCAAAAATAGGATGAGGCAGCATGTTAACGCACCTGGCTTCAGGGTGAACAGGGGAGACAAAGAGAGGAAGGAATCACTGGAATGAATGCAGTGGGCCTGGGAGGGAGGGAGGAACACCCATGCCCGAGAACTGTGAGGTCTAGCAGTGAGGGCACAAATAAATAAATAACATCTTGCAATTGGTTTTTGAGGTCAGGCAGTCAGCAGCAGGGGGAGAAAAATGATGCACACTGATGGAATGCACATAAATGCAGAAGATCCATGAGATTAATATGGCTATTTCTGTTGCAGCAGTCTTTTACTACTTAGGAACCAGTGAAGACCATGGCCCCAAAGAAGAGCAAGCTGACTAAGGAAAAGGCATATAAAGGGATCATTGAGCTGGTGGAGTGGGCCAATAAGGTATGGGAATTGGTGGAGGAAATGGAGACCCAGGGAACAAAGGAGAAATGGAAAGGGGACATGGGAAGAGGCAGTGGCAGGGGATGCAGGCTGGCAAAGGACCCTAGGGCACCAGCTCAATCACCCAGCCCAAAAAGGCCACCACCTTGACCAGTTAGCCCAGATAGGCTGGAGCCAGTCATTCCCATGCCACAGCCCACCATCCCAGTGACCCCAATGAGCCCTGAGGCAGTTCCTGCACCTCCTACATCAACACTACCAACCACTCCCACTCTGCCAAGACCTCTGTCTACAACAACAGATGCCTCAGGGTGGCAGGCCCCCGGGATCAGTGGGCCCCCAGCCAGGCCAGTCAACAGGTAATGGAGAAGGGAATGTGAGCAGCAGTATAAAAGAATATGTTGAACAAATGATCACATCTATGGGACAGGATGGCCTGGGGCAGTTAGAGAAGGCATTATGTGACATAAAAGTGGGGAAGGATGCAAAAGGGGAGTCATAGTCCCATCAGAAGGAGGAGCTTTGCAAGGGGGAACAAGGGACATAGGGTCTCCAGGCAAGAGAATAGGTGAACATGTTCCCCTAGAAACAAAGGAGAAGGTATGAAAAGGGGAATATATGGATGTCTTTGCTTTGGTAAGAAGGGAGGCAGTGATAAAATATGATGAGAAAGAAAGCACAGGTAAAACTGAAATGGCAGCAGTAGTAGTGCTGCTGGGGAAGAAAGAAGAAGACAAGTTCACCAAAGGAAAAACATGGGACAGCTGGTTTGTGGGTTTTGCTACATACTCAGCGATAGTCATGGAGAAGAAGCCAGAACTGGGAATTCTCTTAATCACATACCAGCTGATCATTCTGAGGGCAAAAGCAAAAGGGGGTTTTGGTTGGTTGTATTATGATGAGTTTTTCAGACAAAGAATGGCCACCTATGGGGAAGTCCGGTGGGATACCAAACAGATCTGTAGACAGACTATGTTACAGACCAGTCCACACCTGAATGGGAAGGGAGTAAGAAGGCCACGCTGCTATAAAAATGCTGTTGGGGTTTCAACCGAGCATTTTGTTCCTGGCCACAGTGTAGATTTCGGCATCCCTGCTTGAATTGTGGGGGACCCACCCAGCCTTGAGATGCAGGAAAAATTGGGTGGCAGGGGGACAACATAATGAGGGACAGGGCAACACCAACCAGCCCTTTCGGGGGGGCCATAGGGGTTTAGGGGACAGGTACTGTAGGAAGCAGAGGTTAAGGGGAAGGGGAGATTATAGGAGGGTAGGGCAAATATTTTGAAATAAGAACTACAAGGACAGGAAGAGAGGGGCACATATTTAGCATGACACAGACACCAATCAACATCAAAATGTGGGAGCTAGTGTTAGAGAGACACACGGATAGAGAAGCGGCAACACAACTGCTCACAGCTTTCAAAAGGGGTTTTAGCCTACTGTCAGGGCCCTAGGATATATCACAAAAGCAAAAATCTAGGGTCAGTAGGAGCAAAGAGAATATTCTGAGACACAATTTGCAGAAAGAAAAGGAGGCATGGTGAATAGAAAGCCCCTTACGATCCCCTCTCCACCAATTTAAGGATATCCTCACTAGGTTCGGCACCCAAAAAACAACCTGGGGATTTTAGGGTGATACACCACCTGTCTTTCCCTGAAGGGGAATAAGTTGACTACATTGAAGAAAAGCACTCCAGGGAGAAATATGCCATACTGGAGGAGGCAGTACAGATTACTAGGGCTACACTACAAGCATGGCTGACAAAGACCAACACTGAAGCAGCTTTCAGACTCCTCCCAATATGGCCACTAGATTGGGATTTGTTGAGTTTCAAAGTAGAATGGGAGTATTATTTTGACAAAGCCATGCCCATGGGATGCTCAACGGCATGTGCCTCCTTTGAACTCTTCAGCACCTGCCTACAAGAGATATTTCAGAGGAAGACAGGCTGCAAATCAGTGCTTCATTATTTAGATGATTTTCTACTCATAGGGAGTGGCAAGGAGGAGACAGAAACAATACTCAGGAACTTTCATGGGCTGTGCAAGGAACTTGGAGTTCCTTTGGCACTAGACAGAGGGTCCCAGCAGAACTATCAAATTTCTGGGCATTGAGATAGATGCCCAAGAAGAAGTATTCTGGTTACCACAGAAGAAGGTTGCCAAGCTGAGAGAGAGCTACTGCAAGACCACAAGGTCAGACAATGGAAAGAGCTTAGGCAGGTACAGCAACTGATAGGACTCCTCAATTTTGCTTGCCAGGCCATCAACCCAGGGATGGCCTTCACAAAACATTTGGCACATGCAACATGTGGAGTGACCAGGCCACACCACTGGGTGGATATCACAAGGGACACCAGGGAGGATTTGAGGATTTGAGAATCTGAGAGGTGTTCCTGCAGACATTCAATGGCACGTCTTTCTGGCAAGATGAATGGGTATTTAATATTGACCTAGAGCTACATACAGATGCTGCAGGGGGTTTAGGCATGGGGGGGATATTGCAGGGGGAAGTGGTTTTCAGAAACATGGCCAGAGGCATGGGTGAAACAAGAGCTAACCAGAGATATCACATTACTGGAAATCATGCCAGTATGGGCCTGCACACTAGTATGAGGGGCAGAATTGCAAAATCAGAAAGTAATTCTGGTGTGACACAAAGGCAGTCATTGATGTACTCAATAATGGGGGGGGCCTCATTCAGGCCGGTTCTGCGGGTATTGAGGCAGCTGGTGCTACATGGTCTGAAGCTCAACATGTCTTTTAGGACTAGGCACATAGAGGGTGTCCAAAACACAGTAGCTGACAACCTCTCCCATCTGCAGCTGGACAAGTTCCAGACCATGGCGCCAAAAGCAGAGGCACAAAAGACACCCATCCCAGAGGACATTTGGGAAGTTGGTTGGAAGGAGCCGAAGTGCTATTCTGCAACTCCTGGTCCCCAGGACTTTTAGAGCCTATGAAGGGGCCTGGGACACATTCCAAGCTTTCAGGGACCTGCACAACATGGTGGTAAGTGGGCAGATCACGGATGAACAGGTGGTAAAATACATAGTGTACTAATGGGACAGAGAGGTAGCACACACGACAATGGGAGTGCACCTAGCAGCCATCAGTATAGTTTGTAACCTGAAGGGATGGCAGCACCCCACAAAAACCATGTTGGTCAGATGAATGATCTAAGGGTGGGGACGTTTAAGAATCAAAGAGGGAGATGAGAGGAAACCAGTGTCAGAAAGGCTACTGTCAGGATTAGGACAGGCAATGCCATCTGAATGTAAATCAGTGGGAGATGGCCTGCTATTTCAAGCCATCTTTACAACAATGTATCATGGGGCCCTCAGGATGAGTGAGGCAGTAGGGCACGACTAAGGCAATGAAGGGAGCGGTTTGGATATGGAGGATATAACATGGCAGGCTGACACGATTTCTTTATGGATCAGGAGATCAAGGACAGATCAAGAAGGTAATGGCTCCTTGATCCACCTCATGATAACACACAAAGCAACCATTTGCCCAGTATGGGCTCTGTGGGCTTACGCCACAGAGTGACATAACAAACATGGGCAGTTCTTCATCCATGGGGATGGGAAGAAAGTCACAAACTACCAGATAATTGCAGTCCTTAAAAAGGGCATGGATTTTCTGGGAGGAGACCCAAGACGCTACTCTTCCCACTCATTTAGAATTGGGGTGACATCACAGCTGGCAGCAGCAGGGGGATCAAATGAACAGGTACAGGGGGTTGGATGCTGGAAATCTGAATGTTATAAACAGTACATATGCCCTCTGAACCAATACATATTAACCTTTTCTCCTTTTATTTACAGGGTAAGTAGGGGGTAGACACTAGATAAGAGAAGAGGGGGGAATAACAGGAACAGAAGGGGTGGGTTTCCAAGGCATAAGACTCAAGGTAGAATCATCAGGCCAAGGGTGATAGAATAACAGCAGTTTAATCATACATATTTTGGTTCTTCAGCACTACCAGGTCAGAGACTGGAGGTATGGACATGTGGGCACTTGTACATTTACTGGGCAGAAAGGGGAGCATCCAAGAAAGACAGCTGTACCAAGACACCAGACAGTGCAGGGTGTCCTGGCAAGGCACCAGGGGAATGCAGTGGGTCCAGCTGCTTCTGACATTGAGAGACATGAGGGAGAGATGCCCACCACCGGAAATGATTATGCTGCACTAAGGAGGGAATGACATTGGGTCCAGACCTTGGCTGGACATTTTTCTGCAAATCAATTATGATATAGAGACAATAAAGGAATGGTGGCCACAGGTAGCCCTGACATGGTCATACATGGTAACCACAGAGTTTAGAGGCATGCTCACAGCCATGTAGCAATTGAGAGAGTAAGAAGAAAAATGAACAGGTGAATAGGCACATGTTTTTTATCTAACGGGGACAGAGCCTCAGGAGAGGTATAGACAAAAAGGAAGATGAATATTACAGATCAGACGGGGTACATTTATCAGACCTTGGAGTAGAGCTATTTAATACTGAAACCATAGGGAGTATCAAAGAGTGGAGAAGGCAGGTAAGCCAATAAAGGAGGAGTGTTCAAGTCCCCTTTTTATACACAAACAGTTGTAGCGAATACCCAGACTGTGGGGTCACTTCAGGGATGTGCAGAACTATATTGAACACCACCCTCAAAATGCCCACCAGATCTGCAATAAATGTTTTATAAAACTCCGCAGTCAGACCATCCAGCCCCGGGGTAGTATTATTATTCAAGGTGCTAATAGCTGCCCATACTTCCTGTTCAGTGATTGGTTTCTCCAGTTCAGAAAGCAGAGCCAGCAGACATTCCGGCATATTGCAAGGCTGTAGCAAACCATTAATCATGTCACAGGTCACATTTGAGGTGGCATACAAATGCTCCATGTGACGATGTACTTCCTTGAGGATGTCAAGATTTGACCAAACCACAACTCCCCCAGGCGAGCACAGTGAGGTCATCACCCCTTGTTGCACCCTCTGTTTACAACAATGTTCATACAAGAGGGAGGAGGCCCTTTCTTACTGCAGCTCCTCCATCTGCTTCTTCAGGTGAGGTAAAGGACCTGAATATTCCCCATATCCTCACTAAGGACACCACTCGCATATACTGCCCTCTTAAGGTCAGATAGTGGAGATATTTATCTGAATGGGATTGATAAGCCCACAACTTCATCAAACTTTGTATGTCAAGTTTTGTCTGGACCCACCATTGGCTCACATTATGCTCCAATTTCATCATTGACATCCGAGCCCAGAAAAGGTCCCGGACACCAGCCACACAAAGAGCCTCCTGAAGTACCGTGTTATTCAATTTCCAGAGTCCACGGCCCCGGCTAATATCTTCCCCCAGGGTTAAACAAACTTTCACCAATAAGTGGTCAGAGGTCACTATGGGAACAGTGACAGCCTGCACACAGCAGAAGGAGGCAGCAGTAAGCACATAATCAATCCTTATAGCTAACCGAGCCTTATAAAAAGTATATCTCCGTGGCATGTACCTGTCTATAAGTATCAGCTAGTCCCATTTGCTGCAGAATACCATGCAAGGCATTTGAATCAAGATATGTTTTTTTGCCACTAAACCCATACCAGCATTTGGCAAATAACAATTAAAATAACCTGCCCAGATAAGCAGACGAGATGTGAACAGAAAAGGTTTCACCACAGAGAACAGGTCCAACCTCCCTTTTTTGGTCTGGGGTGCATATAAGGTGATTAATCTCCACCAACGCCCTCCCAGGGTCTATATCTACCACCCTCATAATCAAATAATCCCATCCTGTAAATAAAACCCCCACCCCGCCGCAGTGTTCCAAAGTAAAAGAAAAAAAGGCTGGGCCCGAACACCACAAATTTTTTGTAGTTTCAACATCATTCAGTGTATACAATCGAACATCCTGTAAACATGCAGTGTCGATAAGATAATCTTTTATCACCAAAAAGGTGACCACTTTTCTACAACCATTCTGGACAATATTCACATTAATTGTGACGATGTTATAAGAAAATGGTTGAGACATAGCAGTATGTTAATGGAAGCAAGAAGAAAAACAGTAAAAAAAGTCACACTCAAGTTATCAAGTCACTGCTTGTTTACCCAGTCACTGGCTATGTCTGGGCTGAGATCCTCCTAGTTTCTGATGTATCCTCAGTGCCTGTACTGCTGCCATGGTCACATCTTCTCCTGACTCTGAGGACACCCCTTTCTGTGAAGAGATCATAGAGGAAGACTCCGAATCTTCCCCAAGGTCCATATCCAGCGGTTGAAGCACTTCATGGACATTTGCCAGAGGGATTGGTGTCACAACTGCCCCTATGTGCTGAACTTCGGCTTTTGGCTTTACTGTTTTTAAGGGTCGTTTCTTTGAAGCCACAACAGTCATATCAGGAGGTGGCATCTCCCTCACATCTGACTCCTGAATCTTTCAAGATGGAGCATCCACAGAAGGTAAAGCCGAAGTAGGGCTTCAACAAGTTCCAATTGCATCAGGTCTTCCACTTCTGAACAACCACAAGGTCAGTCTCCAAAGGCTTACTGACCAGGAGGGGGGGGGGCCTGTAACAACATCTTCACCAGCCATATCGGGAGTAGGGATTGGGCCCTGTAGCAGAAGCCAGTCCCTTGCATCAGCCCGATTTTGTTCTCTAATATTTCTCTGTGTCGTGATACTGATACTCTGTGCCTTTTACACAATAGCCTCCTGGTTTGGGCAGTCTGACCTAGTATGCGTGGCCCACTCACAGTTACGAAACACAAGGCCAGGATATCACATAAGTTACACCTCTGTGCACTATTACAGTCATTATTACTGTGCCCATAGTCCATACAGGAAGTACATTTTATCCTGTCACAGGCATTGCTTAGATGGAGATGGGACCCATACCTAAAGCATGTCTACTATTGCCCCAGGTAGAAGCAGTGACCTTACTCAGACCCCAAAAAAAAGGCACTAGGCAGATGCTTTGGGCCCTGAGGTCCAGATCGTAAATGAACCTTACATTTCCAGCCCCCTGTCCAGATGTGTTCTTCATCCAAGATTGGGGAAGGGTCTCCCAGCACCTCACATCGCTGTTGCAAACAATATTTCACATCATGCATGGCCACCTCTTCATTTCTGAAGAGCACAGTAACTTGTTTAATAGCTGGTCATGTAATAGGGAGGTCACGAAAGGGAAGTCATAAGGCCGAATGCTTCTTTTTTTCATAAGAGACCCAAAAACAATTAAGGCCAGCAGGAGCTTTAAAATTCACATCATACACTGTGTCACCCGATGCGTGTATTAAGGTGTAGATTTCATTTGAGAAAAATCTCAATGAATCCCTTAGCAGTGTTTCCCAATATACAGTCGATCAGGAGGGAGAGGCATACCTCCCAAATACTGTACACAGGCAGCATTTTTTCTCTGTGCCAGGATGTTACTGGAGAACACAGTCTCTCTGCTGCAGAATTGTTTCCATGGAAGGGACGGCCTTACCCCCCCCCCCCACCAGAGGGACCGGGTCTACATGTTCCACACGTTCACCCCATGCACTAGTGTCCTTCTGAGGGCTAGATTCCAATGGGCGGGCAAGCAGTAGTGCTACACCAAGAGGATCAACATTAGGTTCAGAAGTCCCCACAGGCAGGGAGTTCTCCTGCATCTCCAGACAAATGTCCCTAGGCCGCAGATCCTGTTGAGGTCCCAAGGCCTCCACACCTGAAACAGGCTTGTCCAACTGGTCCGGGACCCAACCTCCTACCTCCACCTTCATCCACCCTGCATTTTCAAGTGCTGAATCAACAGACCATTCCTCTGGTTTGTCCACCTGCATAGCCACCCGCCAACCTCTTCTCTGTCCCAGACCCTCTACTGTAGTGATCTGTACATGCAGGTCTTCTGTAACACAGTTCAACACAGCAGCAGCATAAATTAGATTGTCACAATGAGTCAAGTCACTCCGTAAAGTAGAATCATCAGACATAGTACTCACTGCGGCCAGGACCATATCAGGAATCTCAGGGACATTCATCGGGCCATCAAAAACTACCACTTTCACCAAATTCTGGCTCAGTTCATTCAGTTCAGGTGTAGCCCAGTCCAGAGCCTCACTCCTGAGTGGTTCTGTGTCAGACTCCCTGGCACCACTCAGGAGCACATTTCGATCAACAGTGCTCAGTTCCACCGCACTTGACGACCGTACAGGAGTCCCACTATGGTGGATCCCACCTGATCCCGGGGTTGAAAGTACCAGCAACAAGAATTGTTGCTGTTCCATACTTAAAGCTTGCACAAAGTCCACCTCTTGTTGCAAGCCAGACACCTGTAAATCCGTAAATCCAACCTCTGACTGATCTACATACTCCATCGTTATACTAGCCATTTCAGTAGCCATAAATTCTTGCACGAACTCCTGTGCTGGACCTACAGGGAGGAAAATCTGCTTCCAGCCAACTGAGCAAGAGTCGCTGCATCATCCATCACTCACCTGCACCCCCTACCAGGAAGAGTAGGGGAATTTCCATGGTGTCCTGGGCAAATTTCCCTCATTCACTAAAAATGCCACCAACAGCTTAATTTGGTTCAAGTATGAATTAATGCCATGTTACAATTTCAGTGAGTTACCATCTGTACCGCCCCCACCCTGAAAAAGGGACTTTAGTCTTAGTGGGCCTACCCGGTCAACAAAATTCAACGAATAAATAAATTCCCCCATTATGCCTTATAGATTCCATATAAATCCAAATCATTCAAAGGCCATCTTGACATATCATTTTAATACCTAACAGCAAATCAAAGCCCTTTTCCTGAAAAAAAGGCTGCCAATGTATTACATTTAAATAAACAACAACATCACAAATAAGGAACTAGTGCCTTATGGAAAAATCTACAGGGATTTGATGCTGCCTCTACAGGGAAAATACAGGCAACATGAGGGCTTGTTACAGGAAAATGGTTACTTGAATCTGGGAGCACTGTGATTATTGTGACTAAACAGCACCATATGGCACCAACAACAAAATGACTTTGGTCATTTGGTAGCTTTTCACAGCCCTATCAGCTCTGGCTAGAGTTTGTTTATAGAGTATGGTGGGTCTGGTATGTTACCTAATAGTAGTCTATAATGGGCTGATGGGGTTTAGCCTGCAGTTGTCGCCTCTGCAAATAATAGTTTCTACTGGCTTTGAGACTGAGATATTGTCCAAAGTGACCATTAGTTTTACTAGTTAAGGTTCTGGTTTGGAGATAAAGAAATTTCCAGATTCAAGCCTGTACTCCTTCCTTTACTGTAAGGAGGTCTTAAAGCATTCCCTAAAGTAGAGCATTCCCTCTTGTGACAACTCATTTGTTTGCCCATGCCAGTAGACCTTGTTGCAGAAACACATCATGTCCTTGTGTGCCTTTGAACACTTGTGTTAACAAGGCCTGGGTGACACTCCTCCTTCATGTGCTACAAGCCTATTGGCTGTGAGTCAGGCTTGTACTGTTGTTCTGGTAATCACACCACCCTGGACTGGGCTCTGGTTTCAAACCCTGCAAACATCCAGAGTGCGGGCACAATGGCAGACTCCTTGAGTGACCATTCCCCGACTTTCTGTATATGGAAGAACAGAGCACCCAAGGTCCAGCCAAGAATCCTTACTGCCCGAGACTACACCAAATTCTCGGAAGTACAATTCAATCACTACCTAAGTAGCTGGGAATGGAGCCCCATAACATTCCTCCCAACTCTGGCTGAGGCCTTGGAATACTTTCAGGACTTACTAAGTACAGCTGCCAACCTCTTCGCTCCTATGAAGAGACTGAGGGTGAAAGGCAGCTGTTACAAGTGGATCTCTCCTTCCCTCAAAGCTCTAATGACTACTCGGGACAAAGCCTGGAAGAAGTTCAGGCTCTCCACCCTCCCAGCAGATCTTGTGGAATACAAAGCCCTTAGAAACAAAGCCAAGAGAGCCATTAAACTTAATAAAAGAGAGTACATCACACACCTCCAGAAAACTAGCTTAGGCAACCCTAAGCAATTCTGGAATCATGTCAATGACCTGATCAAGGGCAGCAAAAAGACTGAATCCAGCCCCATAGAGATTAACGGTCAGCTCACTACTGACTCTTCTCTAATATCGGCTGCCCTTAACAACCACTTCCCAGATCTGGAGGCCTACAAGATCGGCCAGTCTTCCCTGACTTTGGCCCCAAGCTCAGCTGAAGCAGCACACTTTGAATGACCCTCTTTCCACCTGAGACTGGCAAAGCACACTGAGGTCCTAACCCTCCTAAAGATGCTGAAACCTAAAGGATCAGGGGGACCAGATGGGATCAACCCATGGCTACTCAAGGCTGGAGCCACCTCCTTATCCAGGCCCTTAACCATGTTCCTTAACAGATCACTGAGGAAAGGAGCAGTCCCTGACCAGTGGAAACATGCCAGTGTAGTCCCTATCCACAAAGGTGGACTCAGGGAAACACTAACCAACTTTTGCCAAATTGCAAGAAAGGCTAATCTACAACCAACTCTGGGACTACTTGGAAGCTCATCAGCTCCTTGCTCCCTCTCAACCTGGATTCAGACCAAACCATAGTACTGACACTGCCCTCATTAACTTCTCGGATTAATTGCTCGGGGCAATGGACAAAGGGATACCCACAGGTGCAGTCTTTATAGACCTGTCCAAGGCGTTTGACCTTGTCGACCACAATCTTCTGCTACAGAAGCTGCACAATGTGGGCCCAGACCCCCATGCCCTCAAGTGGTTTGGGAGTTATTTATCAGGCTGGACACAGAGGGTCACATGGAAGGGGGCCATGTCAGAGCCACTACCTCTAAAACAGGGAATACCTCAGAGTTCAATATTAGGCCCCCTCCTATTCTCCCTATTTGCCAACAAATTAAGTACCTACTGTGGAGAGAGCTCAGTTGTACAGTACGCTGACGACACTGTCATCTACCGACCCTTGGGTGATGTAGCCACTCTCGGTCCGCTCCTCCAAAAGGACCTCACATCCCTAGGGACATGGCTGTGTGAGAACAGAATGGTACTTGGTGAAACAGAGGCAACTCTGCATTTGAAACATCCAAGATGGCGGCTAAACTGAGCCAGCCAGAACACTGATCTCTGCAATTTGCCTTTTTCAATTCGTTTTTTAGTTAATTTTGAGTTCTTTGTGTATTTTTTAGTTTGACTGTAGCAGTGTGAGGTTCGGGACGCTCTGTCGTTTCTGCGATTGGCATTTCTCGGAGTCCCGTTTTGTCATTTTTTGAAGCCCCACTTTTGTTTCTTGGAGACCTGCATTTTTCCTTGTCTGTTTGGCTCTTTGGCATCCTTCGCTGTTTGGCTCCTTAGCATTCTTTGCTGTCTCCTGATCTCCCGACTTCAGCATGAGAGGCTGTGGAGTCGGGGGCTTTTGGCAGTAGCAAGGAAAAGCAAGGAAAGTAAGACTTTTGAAAGTACTATATTGTTTGCCCCCGGTGAGTTTGTATGACTCTTTATGCCTGAATTTTGTTTGGACTCGCGACGTGGGAAGCTGTGGTATTGAGGAGTGGGAGCAGCTGTGGAGAAGATTTTATTTGGGATACTGGAGCACTGACTTTGTTTTGTCCCTAGTGACACTATGCTGTTTTATTGACCCGAGGGTCTTTTCAGTCACAGCGTGTAGGGCTGTGGAGACAAGAAAGACTGAAGGAGGTTTTGTTAAACTTGGAATTGAAACTGTTGGATACTGAGTGGATCCAAGGAGTGAACCCTTTTTGGGGTTTTTGATTAGTTCGACTGATGCATATGAATTGTGACACTGGGGATTGATAAGGAATGTGTCATTCACTGTTTATTCTGCCTGTTCCCTGTTTGGACTTAGTGGATTGCAGGATTTAAAGCCAAATTTTTGGCTGTGGAATTTGGCTGTGGAATCGTGTTGGGGAAGTAAGAAGGAGGAAGAAAGATCTGAGTAACTAACCCAATTGTTCCAGAGGTGGGTGCGGGGTGTTGCTGTCTGTACTTGGGGGGGCTGGGAGTACCTGCCGGTGGGTTGATGTTCTCGGAGCCTCCGGTGGTGCCGGAATAGCCTGTCAGAGGCCGGGCTGTGTCTGGCATCCCAAGTGGGGGGACGGTTTGCATATCCGACCCCTCCTGGGGTTCATTGGGTGAAGAGTGCTTCCCTTCAGGTGGAATATCATGAATGGTTAAATGCCAAGAGCATGAAGAAAGTGTACTGACTTTGAGACTTTATGATCTTTTGCTATGTGGGGCTTATGATTAGCTTTATTAAGCTTAATGACTTTTTAGTCGGGGCTTTTAACAGTATGACAGCTTCAGACCCATGCTGTTTGTTTTATTTGTGTGTATGTGATTTTTATTTTATCTTGCAGTGAGAGTGCTAAGATTGTTTTCTCCCCTCACCTCTGCTGTGAGAGAGCTGGGGGGATTTTTGTGTTGGGGTAGTGAGAGTCCCTTTATATTTATATTTATTTTATAATTATTTATTTTATTTTGTTTGTTTTGTTTATTATTTTTATTTTATTTATTTTTATGTGTCTTTTTGTATGTGTTTTGAGATTAGATTAGTTTTTTGTTTTATTTGACGTATTTTGTTTTAGTTTTAGCAGTAGTATGTGTTGGCCTGCAGGTTCCACGGGGGTGCGCTATTCATCCTCCTCTTTCGTGCCCTCCACCCTTTTATACCCCTCCTTTGCAATTTGAGACCTACCAGCACTGTAGAGCGCTGGGGATTGTCCATAGGAGAGTGGGGAGGCGGGGTGGGCGAACAGGTGGGATGAATGAGCATGGCCACCGTATCGGGGTTATTAAGTCCAGAAGGTGCCCTGGGGCAAATGGAATCCAGACAGGGGTTTCCCCTGTCTGCTGCCCATACCCAAGGGCACTGCCGAATCTAGTGGGCAGATAGGTCGGACAACCTCTGAGGTTTGTCCAACTCGGGCGGTGTTATGCAATGCCAGGTCTGTTAGGAATAAGACCACTATTATTGCTAATCTTATTAGCTCAGCTGACCTGGCTTGCATCACCAAGACCTGGCTGGATGAAAACTCTGGCCCCATATTGGAGGCCATGGTTCCGGCTGGGTATTTGATGATACACCGTCCGAGATTGGATCGCAGGGGAGGGGGAGTTGCAGTTTGTTTCAAGACTAAATTGGGCCTCACAAATGTGGTAGTAGGTGAGGTGGAATCTTTTGAGTGCTCAGTTGTAGCAGGTGTAGGCGTTTGAATCATTCTCATCTACCGTCCACCCAGAGATGGGAAACATTTCTTACAGAAAGTAGCAGATTTCCTCATCGATATGTCGTTTGAGTCTCCCAGATTGATGGTTCTGGGTGACTTTAACGCCTGGATCAACGATGAACTGACAATTTGGTAACCACTTCCTCCAATTTATGTCCTCTTTGGGCCTTACACAGGTAGGTTCCACTGCTACACATAGATCTGGGCACCCTCTGGATTTAGTCTTCCTCTTAGGGATTGATTCATCGGATGTGGGGGTGGAACCAGTCGCTTGGTCTGACCACCACACCGTGAGGTTCAATTTTTGCACCCCCGTTAGAAGGCCTTCCCCTGTGGAGATGGTCAGGTACCACCCATTACGAAATATCACTTCTCAGGGTCTTGCTGCAGCCCTTGATCTCTCATCCCCCATGTTGGCTAGCAGTAATCCAGGGGAACTGGTGTCGGCTTATAATACGGCCGTTACAGTGGCCCTGGATTTTATTGCTCCTGTTTGTGAGCGCCACTTATCCCTTCACCCCAGGTCCCCTTGGTTTGATGGGACACTGAGGGAGTTGCAGAGACAGGGCCGAAGGTTAGAGCGGTGCTGGCGCAGGTCTGCCCTCGATGCCAACCACCTTAGATTGATGGAACATTATTCTATCAATCTGCAATCACCCATAAGAAGGCAGAATTCCTGTCCAGGGAGATTGCAGTTGCACAGAATCGACTGGCTCAGCTGTTTCAGACTGTGGACAGACTGTGCAACCCAGCCCGTCTACAAGTCCAGAAAGCTTTTTCGCAATTGGAGTGCGAGGAGCTCGCTTGGTTCTTTGCAAATAAGGTGGATGACATCAGGGCGGGCTTGCGTCTAGCAATTTCTAAGGGTGATGTTGTGGAATAGTGCGAGTTCACAATGCCTAGTTTCTCTTGGAGTTCCTTTTGCCAACCGGAGGTCGTTGATATTATGAGGATCATCCATATTGTGCGGCCTACGAGCTGTAGTTTAGACCCTGGACCAACCCCCCTAATTTTGGGTTGTCTTGAGATCATTGGCCCAGTTATGGTGCAGATAGTCTGGTGTTCCTTAGAGTCAGGTGAGTTTCCTAACTCCCTGAAAGAAGCAGTGGTTACATCTCTACTGAAGAAAGCTACTTTGGACCCAGACTGTTTTTCAAACTACAGACCTATCTCTAATCTTCCTTCTTGGGGAAGGTTATTGAGAAGTTAGTGGCAGCCCAATTGGAAGACCATTTAACCATCCATAATATCTATGAATCCTTCCAGTCTGGTTTTCGTAAAAGACACAGCACCGAGACTGTGCTGATTCAGGTGCTTAATGATCTTCTGAGGGCGAGGGATCAGAAGAGATGTTCTATTCTAGTTCTTCTTGATCACTCATCAGCCTTTGACACTGTGGATCGCCTGGTGTTGTTAGCACACCTGAGGCAAATATGTGGAATGTCGGGAACTGTTTTAAAATGGTTCACTTCATTCCTGACTGGGAGATCACAGAGAGTTGTGTCAGGGGTTCATTCCTCCGCCTCAACTTCTTTGTTGTGTGGGGTGACTCAGGGTTCAGTGCTGTCACCCATGTTATTCACAGTGTATATGCTGCCCCTCGGAGACATTATAAGATGGTATGGGCTGAGGTTTCACTGCTATGCAGATGACACCCAGCTATACCTGTCTTTTGCACTTGACCAGGATGGAGCTCTCTCGGTGTTTAATAACTGTCTGGAAGAAAGCCGAGGGTGGATGGATTCTAGTTGGTTGAAGTTGAACTCAGAGAAGACAGAGGTATTGGTGGTGGACCGTGGTGGTCAAATAATGAGGCCGAATGATGGCTCACCCTCTGGAATTTTTCTTGACGGCGTGTCACTTCCGATCTCTGAGTGGGTGCGCAACCTGGGGATTGTCCTAGATGACAGGCTGACCTTGCAATCTCAAGCATCAGCCGTTGTCAGGACTTCCTTTTATCATCTCAGAAATATTGCCAGGGTGCGTCACCTTGTTCCGTCTGACTCTTTGCCAACGTTGGTCCACGCCTTTGTGTCCTCGCGGCTGGACTACTGCAATGCCCTTCACTTTGGACTTTCTGGGGTTGAAATCCATCACCTCCAGCTAGTACAGAACACTGCAGCCAGGGTGTTGACTGGGACAAGGAGATCCAGTCATAATACCCCGTTACTGCGCAAACTGCACTGGCTTCCCATACGGTGGCGGATCACCTTTAAAGTCATTTTATTGACTTTTAAAGCCCTTCACGATCAGGGTCTGTCCTATCTGAAAGAACTTCTGGTGCCTTACTGCCCTGACTGATCGCTACGTTCGACGTGAGGGTTGTTAGAATTCAAGAGTGAGTTTAAAATCTTCTGGTAGCAGAGTTTTCTCTTATGCAGCTCCCACTCTTTGGAATTCTCTACCTCGCCAGTTAAGGGAGTGCACCTCCCCAGAGGTATTTAAGAAAAATTTGAAAACCTACCTGTGGGGGAGGGCCTTCTTGGATGATTAATTGATATTTGAGTTTTAATATTATTTTTGGATTGTATGGATGATTTTATTGTTGGTTTTTAATATGTGATGTTGCTATGTATTTATTGTATTTATATGTTTTATGTGATATTTTATATTGTGCATTCTGACATGTAAAGCGCCTTGATATTTTGAAAGGCACTTTAAAAATAAAGTTATTATTATTACTACTTAAAGCAGAAAAAAACAAGGCAATGCTATTCAGGCCAAGATCACTGGGACTTGACAGGTCCTCATCCCTCAGACTAACCACACTCTCTGGCAAAAGCATTAATGTAGTTCCCTCCCTAAAATACTTAGGCCTAACTCTGGATCAGTCTATCACCTACAAGGATCACGTGGACCAGGTCACCAGGACCCTACATCACAAACTCGGTACCTTGTACCAACTCAGGGACCAGCTCATCCCTGAGGCCAGGCTCTTCATTGCGACAAGTGTCCAGCTCCCTACCCTGACCTATGTGACCCTGATTATACAGGGCATGGCAAAGCAAGAGGTATCCAGGATGCAAATCCTATACAACAAAATAGCTTGGTTTGCTATCCAAGACCACCCATGACGTCACCACTGTGACACTCTGGCCCAGCTCTGGTGGCCCACATTGGCCGCTCGCCTCCAATACCCATTGCTTGTCCAGGCCTACAAGCTACTCAAACCACCCACTCCACCAAGCATAGCCGGAACCATAGCCATTAAACACAACCCTAGGAATTTAAGGACATCAGAATGAACACTACTAGAAGTCCCCAGAGCAAGGACCAATGCTGGCAGCAGATCCTTTTTTTGCCAAGCCCCCAGCCTATGGAACAAGCTCCCCCAGGGTCCAGGACCCCTACTCATTCATGAACTTCTGCACCCGGCTCAAGTCCAATATACTGGTCACAAGTGCATGCCACTGCCATGGCTCTTAAGGTATCCCCTTTTTCTGCATCAAACCTTCCCAAAGTTGAGCCAACCATGTACCTCCCTCTAGTATCTGGACACCTAGGGACCAATGCTACCTCATGTATATCACTATGCCAAGTAGTACCAAGGCAAAACTGCGTCATGATGATAACCATGTCTGTAATCACTGTCTGTAACCACCTTATGCTTGAACAACCTATGTAATCAAAAGTTTTTCTCCACTGTATTTTTATCTTGTATTGTTATCCTGGATCGCCGCTGAAAAAGGGGCCTTTGGGGCTCAGTGGGTCTACCCGGTCACCAAAATTTAATAAATAATTAAATAATTAAATAAAAATGGGTTTTTAATCTTGCCCTGTGATAATGACCAGAGCTTAGGGCTTAGCACTCCTTCCATTAGTGGGGTCCCGCTTACCAATCCTCTATCTGTTGGTAAGCCTGGAGGACCTTTCCTCCTTGGTTCTTAGGAAATGTTATCTATGGCGCTATAAAATACATGAGGATATTTGACATGGACAGTCTTCCAGCATTTCCACTCCTCTGTAGAACTGAAGCCAAGACAGGGGCTTGCTTATTGCACCATATAAAGGCATTAAGACAGCCATTGAGTTGATTAAATTATTTGCCTGGGACTTTGTTTGAACATACTTGGAGAGATATAGACGTCTGGGTAGTATGCAAATTTTAATGCTTTTAATCCTCACTAGTGTGGTCAGTGGTAGGGCTGCCCTGCCTTCCAGACTGGTTTTAATACTCTGAAGGAGTGGCAGCAAATTCATATCAAACAGAGCAGCTACATTACTTGGAATTGTTTATTTATTTAGTTAGTTTTTGTTAACTGGATAAGTACATTAGACAAATTCTGCCTATTTTCAGGCACAACCCAGAGGAGGGGGATACAGATGATTGCCAACTGACTTTGAACCAGATTAAGCTGTTGGTGGTATTTTTAGTTAACTCATTGCCTCCACAGGCTCACTCTGAGATTACACCACTTGCCTTCAGAATCTCCTGTATACTTTTAACAGTGAATCTTGGGTCTTTCTAAGCAAAATCAAACCATAGTCAGCATGTTGCAAACAAATGCTAATAGCTCAGTAACTGTACATGCTAGACACAAAGTATGAGTGGCAGAGTTATTCAGCAAAAAATTGCCTCTCCAATGGTGGCATGCATGTAATAATAAGTAATTTTGTTTTTTTTCTATGCTGGTCGAAAGAGCAAACTAAATATTTTTTTCAGTAAAAAAGTGCAACATAAGCCATTTTTTGTTGGTAATTATGTAAAATATCAACACCAAATTAAGCATACAGACATTAGATGGTGTTTTAATATTATGTTAGTTAAAAAAAATATCTTTTTACTACAAAACTTAATTTTTCCCCATTTTAGTCAAGATGCTTTGGTGAGATTTGAGGGCTGAATCTCAACCATACACACCATATCATAAACAAATGCGTATAACTCTAAAAGTATACATGATACAAACAAAGTATCAGCATGAAAGTTGATTAGCACAAAAATGCCTTTCCAATGGTGCTATGCAATCAGTTGTAATCAATATGGTTTCTATTTTATACCTGCTAAAGTGCCTAAAAAGTGAATTTTATTCAAGCTGCTTAGGTGACTCTTGATGGAAAACATGTCAGCCATACACACCATACCATAAACAAATGTGAATAACTCCTAAAGTATAAATGATATACACAAAATATCAGCGGCAAAGTTGTTCAGCACAAAATTACCTTCCCAATGGTGTTATGCAAATAGTAATATGTAATTTTTTTTAAGCTGGTTGAAACAGCAAAAAAAAATATTATTTTCACTAAAACAGGCAACATAAGCCATACACACCATACCATAAACAAATGCAAATAAATCCTAAAGTATACATGATATGCACAAAATATCAGTGATGGAGTTGTTCGGCATAACATTACCTTTCCAATGGTGCTATGCAGTCAAATATATATTATATTCTGTTACACTATATATTAAAATATATAAGTGACTTCTCCAGACGTTGCTTGGGCACACTGGGAGTCAGTAGCCGACTTCTGCAGACATCCTCAGGACACACCAGTGTTTTTTACTGATGACTACAGGTGTCTGCTAGGAGACAATGAGTTAATGGGAGTGGGGATTTGGTCAGGGCACTGGGGAAATTCCACTACTCGCCTCTAGGGGAACCTTGGTCATCCTGGCATTCTACCAAGATGGCCACCTCGGTGGAGACAGAGGAGCTGATGGATGTGCTGGATGCTGAGAAGCAGGTCTCCTCACCTGCCTCACCTTTGCATGAGACTGATCTCTTCTATGACGCTGCTGAAGGTACTGAGAAACCTCTCTCATTTCCAAAGAAAGAAAGAAAGGACTTGCCATTTACTAGCAGTCAAAGGAGTAATGTAATGGAAATAGGACTGAATACTAACATTGCTGATATCTCAACAAAAAAGCTGTCAGCAGATCACTTACAGGCACTATTTTATGAAGAAGAGAAGCGTCATGCACTATGCCACAAGGAGCTCTCCAGATCATTTTCCTCAGTATGTTCAGAACCTGATGTGTCCACACCTGACTCAGTAATGCAGCTGTCCACAGCTACGAACACATCGCAATCTGTAACAGGCAGCCGAGGTGTAACAAAAATAGATCCTAAGGCAGTCATCCAGTGACCAAAGTTGCCGCACCCTCAGAACAAACCACAGCAAAGAGGCAGTCACCCCAGCAGATGGACACATTGGGGAAGCACCGGGAATGGCAGAAACAGATGCTACATCTGGCCTAAGACACCCCCCCCGAATACTACAATGGATGCACTGATAGTAGAACAAGTCAGTAGACACTGCACTAAAAGATGCTGGCTGCATACAAAACTGAGTTGGGTAAGTGGATCTCTTGTCCAACCCCAATTGCTACTTCTCCATTAAAAGAGCCTGCAATTACCAAAAGGTGCCTAACAGTTAATGTACAAAATGGAAAAAACCACGAACAGTGTATGCAAGATACAAGTATTACTCTTATGGTTTCAGACTCCCCTCTAACTTTACCAGAGGAACTCCAGCTCACGAAGAACCCTGTACTCCCTTTGGATAATAATAAACCAGTGCAGCAAGCAACAGTATCAAATATGGAAACTATTGTTTCAGAGCTATCAGAAGTCTCTACTTCAAAGGATTTGCCCACTACAGTACAAACAGCTGCAACAGAGGGGCCCTCAGAAGCACTTTTAAACAGAATAAGCAGAACAAATACCAGATCTTGTGCTTCACTATTCCATCAGTCTATCTACCCCACTAAGATACATAATGCCATCAGACTCCTATACAAAGGTGGAATGGATATGCTTCCAGACTGTGTGTTTGTTGCCAAAACCTTACTAAAGGACTCTATGAAGTTCTTTGAGAATGAAATCCACACTGATTCACGTCTAAGGAGAAGCAACTTTTGACGTTAGTTTTAAGCTTAATGCAGGACTTCAGAGGTTCTGGAAGCAATTTCATGCCATAAAACAAACTCCTTTATGGGCCACCTTTGAGGCTATTCCTCTGACAAAGCCAGCTTATAAAGCAATAACTGTTTTGCTTGGAAATGAGGGGGTCAGTGTGACTGATGTAACTTACTGGCTAAAACAAAGGTGTAATGTGCTAAGGGCCCTATAGGCAATTTTTGATACAGAGCACATTTGGACTGGGGGTTGAAGGGTAAAGGTTATGTTGCGCTCATCAGATGTTGGTTTAAATCACTTACCTGTTTCTTTCTTGACAGAGATAGGGGAGTTTTATTTTGTGCTGGCCAATTGAAGGCCTTATATAAATGTAGATCTACAGACCATCTAAGCAGTATCTGTGTCCAAGTTAAATGTACCTTATGCTAAGAACTAGACCATACCAGCTGTCACTGCTTAAATAAATCAAAGTGTAATCTTTGACACAGCTTAGGACATACCTATCAGAGTTTTTCCTGGGTGGCTCATAACCAAGCAGACCCCTCAGAAGATTCTGAACAGTGCCTCTTAATAGCCATTGCACAGAGAGCCACCTTCCCTAGATCACGCCCCACAGATTCCAGAAACCCTGTTCCCCCCATACAGAACTAGAGCAGCAATCAGTAGCAAGGGTAGCTGAACAAGCAGAAGAAGATCTTACAGGAAGCACATCAGTTACGAAACAGGACCCCCCTTCCCACCTAGACAGTCTACCTCAACAGATCCTACAACCATGCCACCCACTCCCCCAGCAACCTGTGGTCAAGAGTAAGATGATAACCAGGCATAGTCAGACCCAGAATCAGCCAGCCCCTAAGATATCAAAAACCACTGAGCTATCCTTATCCAACAGACTTGATGCCTTTCAAAATATTTCTGAGGTATCTGATACTGACTCTAAAAATTCTCTCCTCTGGTCCTCACAAATTGATCTCATAACTGATTAGGATGACAGTGTCCTGACTCCTCAGAAAACTGTGAAAAAACAAAGGAAACCCCAGAAAGCTAGCAAGAAACCTCCTTAAGAACAATATAAACAGAGAAGGTTAGCTTCTTTTCCCCTAAACAAAACTTAGTTCCATGACACAAACAGCACTTGCCATAAGCACTATCAATGTGAACAGCACAAAACGCTGTTGGAAAAAACAAATAGTTATGTCATGTCTACTTTTCAGCTCATTTGACATTCTATTTCTAACAAGATACAAGATTACACACTATAGCAGAAATCAATACAGCAATCAAAACATGGCACATAGGCCCTTGCTACTGGTCCATAGGGATGGATACTTGTTCGGGGGTGGGCATGCTATTTAGGCACAATATACAAGTTCCTTTCATAAAACTAGTTGATCTTCTACCTAGAAGAGCTTTAGTTTTAGACACAAGAATCAGCCAAGAATATTGTAGACTTGTAAACATATATACACCACAAAGAAAAACAGACTGAATCAATCTATTTCAGTTTATACAATAGTATCTGTACTCATCTCATTTTGTCATATTAGGGGGAGATTTTAGTTGTGGAATGAATACTCAGGATAGAGGAGAAAATACAAAAACCAAGAAAATATTCTGTGACATGTCCACCTTAAATAGTATTATACAGGACTCAAACCTAATTGATGCATACATGTCTTGTAACAATACACCTTCACCCACTTTTCAAAAAGTTACTCTAGCTACAATAATCAATTTTCTTTTCATAATACCATCACTGCGTATCTCTTCCATGTAAGTGGAAGAGGTCAAATTTTCAGACCGTAAACTTTTCATGCTATAATTAGGTCCTTTAGCAACTCTTAAACAAGGTCCTGGGTTCATGGAAATTAACTCCTCCCTATTATCCAAACCAGAAGTTCTCCAAAGTATACTATATTTTCTGCCTACAAAACAATCTGCAACAGAAATGTACGACAATCATGTTGCCTGGTGAGAAGATATGAAACAAGACCTAAGACTACTTTTACAGTCAATAAGTAAATTATGCAAAAATAATGACTATTTATAGTATCTTCGACACAGGCAACAACTACAAAAATTGCAGTCCGTTGCTAGAACAACTACACATAACTTTACTAGCCAGATTCAGCAAATTAAACATGAAATGCAAACATTTCACTGAAGACAGTAGGAAAGCCTAAAGAAACAGCAATGTTTAGTACCCAGGGGAAAGCAGAAGTAATTTGTCCTTTCCTGCACTGTAAACATAGAATCAGAAATAAATCTATTACACACTTATATGATCAGAATGGTACAGTTTATTCAGATACACATAATCTACTACAGATAGTGACATAACACACTGAAAGATTATTTCACAAAACTCACACTGAAAAGAATAGCCTTTCTGAATCTTCATTTTTTTTTCAGCCACCAACATGCCCTACCTACATTCTGGACAACCTAACAATAGATATTTTCCATCTCGGAGTAGAAACTGCTATTAAATCTCTAAAAACCAACAAAGCCCCTGGTATGGATGGGCAAACACCTGAATTGTATAAAGTCATAGGTAAAGAAATGTCAAAGGAATTGGCATTGGCCCTCAACCATACAATATGTTACAGACCCAAAGCATCCCACTGCACATGTTAGAATGCATGTTGATTTATTAATTTAAACATGGAGACACAAATTATATGACTAACTAGAGACCTATAAGTTTATTAAATATTGATTTTAAAATATTAACTAAAATCCTGAACAACAGGCTACTACAAGTAGCTATCCATTTAATCTCACCCACACAATCATGCTCAATACCAGAAAGGAAAACAGTAGACCAGCTTATTCTCTTGAGGGAAATTATAGAATATGATAATAGGACAGGTATTGAAGGGTTTGTCCTCTCCTTGGATCAAAAAACAGACTTTCAACATGGTCAATCTTCAATACCTATGGGATATTTTGCACCACTATGGTATCCCTAGTAAGTTTATTAGCTGTATACAAAGCCTATATCATACAGCCACAGTTACTCCACAAATTAATGGCTGGTATAGCCCTATGATACACATACAAAGAGGAGTCAGACAAGCGTGCCCTCTCAGCCTTTTGCTTTATGTATTTACTATTGATCCCTTGCTTAGATCCCTAAATTCCTGCTCTCTCATATCAAACATGTACAAATGGATTCATATACAGTTCCATATATGGCAATAGCCTATGCTGATGATATAACCCTCATAACCAAGGATGCAGCATCAGTATTACAGACCATGAATATATGCAGGGAATTTAGTGAAGTATCAGGTGCCTCATTAAACATACAAAAATGCATAGGTTGGCATCTCGGGAAACCTGACAACCCCCTAGTAGAAATTGCAAGCATAAAAAAATCATGGATGATCCTATCACTATTCTTGGCACTCATTTTGTATCAGGAGATATGTGACTACTACTGTAAACTGGGAACCAAAAATAGAACAAGGTTGTAGGATGGTACAAAACTGGAATAGATGGAATATGAGTAAATCCAAACGAATACATTTAATCAAAACATTTCTGTTACCTGTCTTCATTTTTGTAAGTTATCTATTCCCCCTCAACCCCCTGGAAACTACAGTCTACAGTACATTCTCTCAGGCAGTCTGGGGGAGTAGGCTGAACCCCTCAAAAACACAATATACTTTATCTTCTTGTAAAACAGGGGGGATTACATATGGTAAACCCATTAGTGTTTTTTTTATAGTACGTACATTGTAGTAAACGTAAGACCACTCATTCTACAACACAGGAAAGCCTGGAAGGTTTTACTCTGGTGCTGCGACATCTGCAGTGCCGACATCCACGACAGTGACAGCCTCAATGCCGAGTGTCGGCATTGCACTGTAGGGGATGCATCTTTGTTTTTTCGGGGGACTGTGCCCCCAATCCCCCATGTGGGGAGCTGCGCCCCACCCAACCTGACTCTGGATTACTAACTCCAGGTCAGGGATGTCTTGGGAGAGGAGGTGATACACTGGCAAAGCAGTCCTGGTGCCTGCAGAGACCATCACAGCGAAGTGTGGATTTCAGCCAATTCCTGTCGATGTGATGGTCTTCATGCACATGGGTTCGCTGCACTGTAAGTGGACCAGCCTGGATACCTCTATGTACTGTAGCTTATCCTGTGAAACTTGGTTTGCACAGTGGAATAACAACACCCTTCATATAGTTAAATGCTCCCAGTTAGCTCCTGCATATCTCAGGGAAGTTTTTGTCAGATTTAAAAGTTGGAAAATTTCTGGTGTTATGGTTACTGCTATGGTAAGAAAGCTACTTTACAAACACATAATACATAACCATTTTACTGAATCAGTAGTCTTCTCAACATGTCCAATAGGCCTCCTCCCCTCCTTATTGGAATTATTAAATAACTCAAGAATACCAGAGAAAATGCATGATGTACACTGGCTCTGTTGTCATGGTAAGCTCAATGTCAAAGCAAACCAGAAACATAAACAGATGCAGGAATGCCTCTGTTCCAGACCTTCTTGTTAACAACAACAGGAAACAATAACTCATCTATTTTTCACTTGCAGTTATATTTCAGATTTCTGGAAATTGATAGCTAAACAGTGGAAGGTCAAATGTTTTGAGAAAGTCACTGAGGAGATACTCCTCTATAGACATTTTGATAAAACATGGAGATATTGGGACAGCAGCACTCTGAATGTCATCTATACAGTTATAAAATGGTTTATCTGGAATTCCAGATGTCTGTATACTCTACAGCAAAACGACATCTCACATACAGGATTATTACAAAAAATTAACCTAGAATTAAGATTTATCTACTTGTCAGATTTAAAAAACAAAACAAAAAGAGATTTATTGTAGTCCGGGAGAAATCTTCCCAGGATTACGGATTCATATGCCCCAGTTACTTGAATAAAAATTCATTTCCTAATTTCTTTTTATCCAAGCTAAAGAAAAACATAACTTGAAGATATTCTCATATTCGATTTATATAATAGCGATATGAGTATTATTTTTGTTGGCTATGGGAAAACTGTGTAATTATAAACAGATTTCAGAATGTTATGTTTCTTTCTTTATGTAAAATGTATGTTCTGAAGTTTTTAATTTACTTTTCTTTTTCTTTTCTTTGGAATTGTATGTAATACCTATATTGTATGATCTCAATAAAATCTAAATTTCCCTACTCTGGCAGTAGGGGGCCTGGCTTCCTGTGAACAGAATGGAGGCACACAGTCACTCTGACTGAGAATCCCAAGCAAGATGGAGGTGCAGGTCTCAGTCTCAGGGCAGACTGCTATGGAAACTGACATGCGGGTGACTGAGGAGTTAGTCTCCTTCTCAGCATTGGAGACCCAGGAGACTACTGCAATTGAAAAAGATATGATTACTGAAGAACAAAGCAAAAAGATAAATGACTTAAATGTACCTGAACAGAGTAAAGTTTCATCAATGAAGGTACAGGGTGTACTTATGACAGAGCAAGACATTACAGTTTTACTCCGTGAACAGACGGAGGAGGAGGATTTAAAATGCTTACTGAAAGTGGAGGAACAGAATTTTCTAAGGAGAAGACAGGAGCTTACTAAAGCACTACAGAAAGCCACAGGGGGTGAAAGTTAGTCTGACTTAGCCTTGTCTGACAAAGCAGCCCCTTTGCTTCTTTTCTTCAAGGAAACCTCCAGATTACTACCAGGGCAGCAACAAACATCGGGCGGCACAAGATTCCAAACAAGTCTGCATGATCAGTCAGAAGCAACTGTTTTTTCCTTCGCTGCAAGATTGGAACAGCGGACTGTAAAAAAAGCTGCAAGGATTACTGGAAACACCACATGTTCATGGACAGATCGGGTTACATACGAACATACAAATGTGCCAGCAGAAACAGACCATCTGGTCTATCTAAGTCTGCTCAAGTGTGCAGTTAGCACCCCTAGTTTGCAACTGCCACACCCCCCTCCCCTTTGTCATCTACTGCCACCCCCCACCTTCCCCACCCACACTCTTCCTTGTTCCCTGTCCCATGCCCTTTTGAAGCTGTTCACAGATTTGCATGATACAACCCATTCTGGTAGTGCATTCCATTTTGTACCACTCTCTGTGAAATAGTGTCTCCTCATTTCCCTCCTAAATCTTTCCCCCTCTGTTCTTAGCCCATGCCCCCGGGTGTCCCTCCCCCTCCTTAGCTTAAAGACCCCATTTTCCCCATCCTTATTGATTCCCCTCAGATACTTGAATGTCTCTATCATGTCTCCCCTGTCCCTTCTATCCTCCAAAGTGTACATATTCAGGTCTCCCAGCCTGCTCTCATGGTCTCTCCCCTCCATTCCACATATCATCTTTGTTGCCCTCCTCCACACCCCCTCCAGTAGCCTGATATCAAACTTTAGGTATGGCCTCTAAAACTGGACACAATACTCTAAGTTCGGTCTTACCAGCAACCTGTAGAGGGGCAAGATCATTTCTCTATGCCTGGATGAAAACCCCCTCTCTTTGCACCCCAGCATTTTGTTCACTTTTTCAGCCACTCTCCTGCAATGGGCAGTGTTGTTCATGGTCCCTGTTATCATTACACCTAGGTCCTTCTCCTCCTCAGTGATCCCCAGCTTAACCCCTCCCCCCAGCCAGTATTCTCTCCTTGGGTTCTTCACCCCAAAGTGCATAACCTTACACTTCTTTGCATTGAACCCCAGCTGCCACCTCTCTGACAACTCCTCTAGCTTGCTTAGGTCCCCCTGCAGCTGCTTCCATCCCTCCCCTCCATCCACCACTGCTCCAATTTTCATGTTGTCAGCGAACAGACTTACCATGCTCACCACCCCATGTGCAATGTCTGCTATGAAGAGCCCAAATAATACTGGTCCCAGCACAGAGCCCTGTGGCACCCCACTCATCACCAGCCTTGGAGTTGAGAGCTCCCCTCTCGCCACCACCTATTGCAGCCTCCCACTCAGCCAGTTTGTAATCCAGTTCATCATTTTTGCCCCTACCCCTACACCAGTTAGCGTCCCCCCAAGCTTCCTTTGAGGCACCAAATCAAAGGCCTTGCTGAAGTTCAAGTAAAGAACATCCATTACACGACCCTTATCCAGCTCATCTGTCTTCCAGTCATAATACTGTATCAAGTTGGTCTGACAAGACTTCCCTGAAACAAACCCATGCTGCCTCACATCCTGGAGGCCATTGTCCTCCAGGCATGACACCAGTCTTTCCTTTAGTATTGCTTCCATGAGTTTGCACACTATGGAGGTGAGACTTAGCATATGATAATTACTCGGTTCATTCCTTGGCCCACTCTTGTGTAATGGTACTACATGTTTCATTCTCCAGTCCAATGGCACACATCCCGACTCCAGTGAGGTGCTATACAGATCCGCCAGTGGCTCTGACAACACCTCCACCATCTCCCTCAGCACCCTGGGGTGGATGCCATCCAGCCCAGGTGCCTTGTCTACTTTCAGTGCCCTTAGTCTCTCTCGGACTCTACTTTCCTCAATTCTTCCATATGTCACCTCCTCTCCACCTGAATGCACCCTCTCAACTCATTCTGGTAGCGGTCCCCCCCTTTTCTTCCATGAACACTGAGCAAAAGTATTCATTCAGTGCTTCTGCCTGCTCCTCAGCCTTTTCCATCCACTCGCCACCCCTTTTTATCCTCACTATTGTCTCCTTGAACTTCCTTTTCTCCCTGATGTAACTGAAAAAGTCCCCCCCCCCCGTTAATTACCTGCACTAATCTCAGCTCCCTCTGGGCCTAGATTTCTCTCACTTTTCTGGTCACATCCCTGGACCATCTTGCATATTCCTCCCTATCATCTTCCTTCCCCATGCTCCTATACCTCTGGTGCACCACTCGTTTTGCCCTCACCACCTCCACAACTTCGCTGTTCAATCAGCATGGTTTTCTTGCTCTGCTCTTCTTACTCTGTGCCTTGGTGCAGGCTTCTGTTGCCTCTGTAATCCCCTGTTTAATGATATTCCATTTCTGCTCCACATCCATCTCCTGCCTTATGCCCTCTAGTTTCCCTTTCAGTACTTCCTGTGTCCCCCCAAAGTCCGCCCCCTGAAGTTTACCACCCAAGTAACCGATTTCTCTGGTGACCCGCACATCGTGATATTAAACCACACCATTTGATGATCACTGTTGGCTAGTGGGTCCTCTACCTTTATTTCCCTCACTGCCTCCCCATTTGACAATACCAGATCTAAAGTGTTCTTTAGCCTACTAGGTATAGTAACAAACTGTGTCAGGATACCCTCCTGGATCGCTTCCAGGAGCACTTGCTCTCTAGCACTGGAGGTGACCGGAATGCTCCAGTAAACCCCCAGCAAGTTGAAATCCCCCACGATGACCACCTTCCCTTTTCTACATACCTTTTTGATTTGTCCCCAATTCCCTGTCAAGCTCCTCCGACTGGGACGGTTGCCTGTATACCACCCCAAACCTCAGTTTCCTACCCCTTGAGTCTAGGAGCTGTAGCCAGATTGCATCTGTTCTCATTTCTTCTCCCTTGGCCTTTGTGCATTTGATCCCGTCCTTCACATAGACTGCCACCCCACCCCCCTCCCCTCCTTATGGTCCTTCCTGTATAATTTGTATCCTGGGATTGCCAGATCCCAGTGCCAGTGCTCAGTTGCCCACATTTCTGTGACAGCTTCAATATCCACCCTCCACACTGCTAAGAGTGCCTGTAGCTCAGCGGATTTGCTTCCTAAGCTTCTTGCATTCAATAAGACCACTCTCCATCCTGCCCCCTTCCCTTCACTGGCCTCCATCTCCTCCCTTCTACTTCCTCCTTTTTTGGCTGCCCCGAGTCCTTCCCTGCTAGCCTGGAGGGTAGGCTGTTACTCCACTCTATCAGATCTCTGCCTACCTGCTGTCCACTTGCCACCCTTGCATCTAGTTTAAATCCACCTGTTGTCGCAATATACCTCCCCAGTCTTTGCTTTAATACCTCCTTCCCCTCCCCACTCAGGTGCAACCTATCCCTTGCAAACAAATTGTTATTATCCCAGGTACTGCCCCGGGAACCCACAACCCATACCCCTTAGTTTGACACCATTCTGCCAACCATGTGTTCAACTCCCTAATCCTCTCCTTTCTCACTGTGCTTGCAAAGGTATTGGGAGCACTTTGGAGAAGGCCACAGACTCCCCAGTCTCCTTGCACAACCTTCCCACTTCCTCAGTCCTCTCCCTTTTTACCTCCACCATTTCCCCCACCTAGGTCATTTGTTCCCACATGTACCACAATGTGTGGTTTCCTCCTACCCCTCTTTACGCATCCTAGGATTGCCTGTCCTGCCTTGTCTGCCTTTAATCCTGGTATGGACTCCACCCATATCTGACTGTGCCTCTCCCTCTTGCTGCCCCATCTGATCCCCTTGAGTATGGAGTCCTCCAACACCAGTACACCCCCTCCTCTATCCTTGTGCCCATCACCACCCCCCACCCAGGTTCTCATTTTTGGGGCCAATCAAGACTGTGTTTTTACCATATGCCCCAGTGTCTTCCCTCTGCCCCTCAAAATTGAGACCCCTCCCCCTCCTCCTGTTTGACTGCCAACCTTCCTCCCTCTCCCTCCTTACCTCTCCGAGTATTATCCCTCCCCCTGCCACACCATGCTCAATCTCTCCTACTAGTAATGTCCCTCCCACCCTCCTCTTTGTGAGTGCCATCCCTTGTGCAATCACCTCCTGCATCCTTTTTCCCATGTGTTGCTAGTAAAGCAAACATGTTCCCTATCCCCTTTGCCTTACTATGTGTTTTCTCCTCCCTCCTGCCTACTGCTGCTCCTCTTTTTCTAGGTTCTACTAGAATCCACCCTTCATCAGCTGGCTTCCTGTCTAGTTTGCCCCCTCCCTTGACCCACTGTTCCTTCTCTGCGGTGCCCGCACAATACTCTCAGATGTCAGCCCTCCTACTGACACAATCTTCCCCTCAACCCTCAACCTCCCCAGCTCCCTGCCAAGCCACTGAACCTCTTCCTTGAGCCTCCTTAGCCTGTGGCATATTGGGCACCCTCCCAGTCTCCACAGTATGTTCATCCACATTGCTGCCCCACAACCATTGCGCCCCACAATCCTACCCATGGTCCACACTACCTATACAGCCTCTCCACAGTAACTCTCCCTACAGCAAGTAGAATTAACTAATCCAAGCCTAGCCTCTAACATAAATTTTAATCCCCAATGCCCTTGCACTCAAAATAAGACAGCCAACTACAGTAATAACTGGACACCCCAGACACTCCTTGGACAGTGGAGAACTCTTTGAAAGCAGCAGGCTGGGCACAGTTACCAGAAACTAGCAAATGGATTTGGGGCTTCTTCCTGGCCATAAAGATACCCGGGATAAGCATGACAAACCCTTTTTCATCAAATAACAGAACTTTAGATATTGCTAATGCTGGTCAGGAAGAGGTACAAACTGTAACTGTACACCAGGAGAAATCCTCTGAAGCACTGGCTTCACACTCAGAGGGAATGCCTTTGGAATCTCCATTAACTTTACCAGAAGAGTTGCAATTCACTGAAAATCCTGTTTTACAAATACCAAACATGGAAGGAACCCTCATCCCCCTTCCCCAGCTTCCAGTTCACAAGAGGGAAACAAAATGGATTCAGCAAGTAACTTGTCTGCATCAAGGGAACTGTTAATTGACACAGGGA
Organism: Neoceratodus forsteri; assembly: GCA_016271365.2. Taxonomy (NCBI): domain Eukaryota; kingdom Metazoa; phylum Chordata; order Ceratodontiformes; family Ceratodontidae; genus Neoceratodus; species Neoceratodus forsteri. The sequence goes on along the minus strand of CM057449.1, from coordinate 1,176,476,777 downwards.
ATACAGAGCAACATGATGGCCCTCCCCAAATCAATAATGAACAGAGAATACAGAACTCAGGGTCCTATGCATCCTTCTTTCAAATGCCTATTTATGCAGCCAAAAGGCATAATGCAATTCGCATATTGTACAAAGGGGGAGTGGACAGGTTTCATGATAGAATGTTTGCAGCCAGGAAACTGTTAAACAAAAATCTGCATTTTTTTCTCATCAGAGATATATACACTTTTATATATGTTTTGGGGGAATCTTTCTGTGATGTGAGGTGAGCTTTAAGCTCAATAATGGGTTAGAGAAATTTTGGGATAGGTTCAATGCTGTAAAAAATTCACCTCTGTGTTCCCCTTTTGAAGTTATCCCCCTTACCAGGCCAGCCCATAAGGTTATAACTGTACTACTCAGAAATGAAGTGGTGAGTGTCACCAACCTAACATTTTGGTTGAAGCAGAGGTGTATGCTTATAGGCCACCCAGATGCCATCTTTGATACAGAGAACATTTGGATGGGGGTTGGCATATCAAAGTAATTTTAAGGTCCACTGAAGCAGGTCTGCAACACCTACCAAATTCATTGTTTTAAGGCAGGGATAGGGGTGTACTGTTTTATGCAGGACAGCCCAAAACCTGCTATAAATGTGGCATGCCAGGACACATTAGCATGCAATAGATTACAGTGCACACTTTGTAATTCCTTGGGGCATACAAGTGGACAGTGTAGGAACACTGCCATTTGTAACCCATGAGGTCTCTCGGGTCATTCTTATGCTACAAGTCCCAATGTGGCACATAGACAGTCTACTACAAGTGATTTTGATGAACAAAGGTGCTTGATTGCAATTTCACAAAGAGCCCATGTATCCTGTGGAGCCTTTCAGGCCACCCCAAACACCAATCAAACACAGACACGACACAAGAGGTGGTAGAGAGAGATATCACAGGTGCTACAGAACACCGCCTCCCTCACAGGAAGACAGCGAAGGCAGCACATATGAAGAGACTATTTCTGAGATACCACAGATGGATACTACACCCCTTCCATCAGATTCTATAGTAATGCCCCCCCCCAACTCCTCAGGCTCTCATAACAGAAATGCAACAAAGGGTGACACCAAGAAGACAAACATGGGGCAACCGGCACCCAAAGTCCCTGAAATCACTGTTACTCCCACATCCAACAAGTTTCAGGCTCTACAAAAGACTTTGGATCCATCCTACAATGAGTCAGAGGAATCTATGGGTGGTAAAGAACAAGTTGAAGGCCACACAGACATTGAAAATTGTGACTCTGAGGAAGAACTGCCTTCCAAATCTAGCCCCAAACAAAAAGTGAGGAAGAAGAAACAAGAGAAGAAACCTAGATCCACTAAAAAGAAAACTGACCTAAATATACACATCCCTAAAATGTGATGGCTGTGTCTATTTCATGCTGATTAGTTAACATGAACAGTATTAAAAATAAAACAAAACAGTTATCAGTTTACACCCATTTACAGTAGACTAAAGCTGACATAATATGCTTACAGGACACTAGACTACACACAATTTCTGAAGTATCACATGCAACCAAGTGGTGGCATACGGGGGTCTTGTTTTGGTCACTGGGTTTAGCTGCATGTTCTGGGGTAGCTATACTTTGTAATAATATCACAGTGCAAGTGTTGAAATTAATTGACCTCGTTCCAGGGTGAGTATTATTGTTGGATATAAAATATAAGAACACTTACTTTTGCCTTATCAATACATATGCCTCAGTACCTCAGTGTAATCAACAAAGTCCAAGAGGGTAGCATCTTTCAGAAAAAGAAATGTGCAAGAACAAGGGGACACAATTTGAAAATAGAGGGGGGACGGCTCAAGGGCAATGTGAGAAAGTATTTTTTCACAGAGAGGGTGGTGGACACATGGAACTGCCTTCCTGAGGACTTTGTGAGGTCTAACGCTGTGGGAGAATTCAAGAATGCATGGGACAGACATAAGACAATCCTTGTGGGGAGTAGGAAGAAATAGGCTGTTGGTTAACTAGGATCTGCAGCTTATCCAGTAGGTAGGGAAATGGGCAGACTTGGTGAGCCAAACGGTCCTTATCTGCCGTCAAAGTCTATGTTTCTATGTTATGCCCCACAGAACAAATCTGAGAGGACTGAACTTTTTCATCAGATTCAACTCTATTTACACTCCTCACATAATGTTATATGGGGTTGGGATTTTAATTGTGGGATATCTCTTAAAGATAAAGGACATGGTACCACAACCAGGAAAATGTATTGTGATATGACATATCTGAAGAATATTGTAAAAATAGCAGATTTAAATGATGCATATCAGAAAGCAACATCTAGAACAGATCCTACCTTCCACAAGGGTATTTTAGCAACCTGAATAGATTGTTTCTTTATGAATAAAATCTTACCATTACAGATTGCCTGGATAAAACATGTGGAATACTTGGATCATTGTGAACTACACCTAGAAACAGGAGTACAATCCACATCTCCAGAGAGCCCTGGCCTGTGGAAACTAAACTCCACAATTCTTCTACATGAGGAAGTTAAGCAGCACTTACAATATTTCATTGTAATGTAGAAATCTGTATATGACATGTACGACAATCCCATGCTATGGTGGACAGATACTGTATACCTTTCTTCTTCTCTCTTACCCATTCTTACTGGACTAGCATTCGACAATCCATTTGGGACACTGGCCAACGTATCAGACCAGCTCTCTAAACTTAGCTAAGGAGCAGTACCCCATGTAAGCTTCTTTACCAGACCATTTACACTATAACCATGGCAAAGTGGTTCCAGCTCTTTAGCGCCTTATGTATTTTACCTTTATTAGGGGAACTTTGAGGTTGGACCTATACAACTGGGGAAATTCATCCTTCTTCCATTGAATGCACACACATCAGGCCCTTACTTAACTCTTCCAACACCTCTGCACCCCTACACCCTTACCAAGTTGAGTGGCATATTTGGTGAACCTCAAGAAGTCAGATACCAGTGAGACGGATTCAGCCACCTTCCCCCAGTGTTTACACCCCGTGGTACTTCACAGCAAGGGTTCTATGCTATGTAATGCTAGGACAACATAATACTAACAACAAGCTGCTGCAAACATGTCCAGATGCTACTTCTACTCGGTGAAGGACAAAAATCTCCAAAAGATTCCTTGTTGCCCTAAGGAAGCTTATATTCCTTCTATTACTATGCTCAGGCAACAACGAGCTCAACCCTGGGCCCACAAAATACATCACTTCACCCTCTGAGCTCCCTAAGCTAAAATGAATTAGCTTCATGCATGTTAATACACGTTGCCTTTTAAAAAATTCTCCTCCTTACAGGCTTGGATCTCACACACCAAATCCAACGTGCATGTCATCTTAGAATCCTGGCTCCGGCCATCCACCCCTGACAAGGAGATCGCCATACCCAACTATCTACTGTTCAGAACTGACAGACAAACTTGGGGTGGTGGAGTCATCATCTATATGAAGGATGAACTTACAGTTTCTTTACTTGACTCTTCTTCGCTTGCCAACACATACGAATGACTGTCCCTAAAAACTGAAACCTCCCCTTCGTCAGCCATCCGAATTATCGGCTGCTGCAGACCACCTTCTGCTGGACCACAGCTTCTGACTTACCTATCATCTATGCTGGACTCCATTATCCTAGAAACTATAATAATGGGAGACCTTAACTATGACTGACTGACCAGTGCCTCGCTACCTCTCAAATCCCTCTGCGACTCCCATGGCCTTTCACAACTCATCAATGAACCAACACTCATTAATAAAAAAAGCCTATCAAGTAGCACCCTCCTAGATGTCCTACTAGTAAATAAACTACACTTTTTCTCCCATGCAGGTATCTTCCACGCCGATGTTAGCAATCACTGTTTTATTGCTGGCATGAGAACTAGCCATACGTCCAAACCCACCTCGAAATTCTCTACTAAGAGATCAAAACAGAATTTTGACCCGCTGGCTTATATCAATGACCTTAAGGCCTCTCCAATTTGGCAGAGTTTCTTCCTAGCAAAATCAGTGAACAACGCTTATACCATTTTCCAAGAAATCTTAACAAATACCCACGCTCCTCTGTTCAAAACTCGCATAAAGCCCAGAACATATCGCTGGTTTACTACAGACCTCAAAATTACATTACTAAAAAGGGACAAGCTTTGGAAAAGTGCTCGAAAATCACAACTTGATAAACACTGTTGTCTTTTCAGAACCACCAGGAGCTCCTGCACAAAGCTGATTAGGGAAGCCAAGTCCAAATTCTACCGCACAGAGCTAGACGCCACTCAGAATGCCCAACAAAATTCTGGACCACAATAAAAGAGCTTTCTGGTCATATGATAGGAAACGCTCTCCCCTCAAAAATCTCCTCTAACAATGTCATTATCAGCAACAAAAAAGAAATATTACAAGCATTCAATAATCACTTTACCTCAGCTGGCCAGGGTTTTGATAACTCGCCTGTTTGTAATCTGCGCCCTCAGACAGACGCATTGCCCCTTGAGCCAAATCTAACAAATGCTGCCTTTTCCTTCTTACCAGCTACCCTAAAAGAAGTTGAAGAGCAACTCCTTCATTTGGATACAAAGAAAAGCCCCGGCGTGGTCTCTTTAGATCCCTACTTCATAAAGGTTGCCTGGCATGTCCTGCCAGTGCCCATCACCCATTTGTTCAATTTGTCACTATTCCTAATTTATGGAAAACTGCCCACATTATACCACTCTTTAAATCCAGGGATCCTTGTGACCTAAATAATTACAGGCCTATTTGATTACTCCCCATACTATCAAAAATTCTAGAAAAAATAGTAAATGCCCAGCTGCAAGCTTTTCTGGAAAGACAGACTTTCTAAATCCTATGCAATCAGGCTTCCACATGAACCACAGTACAGTTACGGCACTGGCCAAGGTAACAAATGATTGGCAATATGACCTTGATAACAAAAAGTTCATTTGTGCTGTCTTTCTAGACCTCAGCAAGGCATTCGACACTGTCAATCACTCCTTACTACTTTCCTCACTAATAGCATTAGGTCTAGACACCACCTCTCTGGGCTGGTTCCAGGACTATTTAACGGACAGGCAACAGCAGGTCAAGGCAGAAGGAGAGCTCTCCACCCCTAAACCGTTACTAAGAGGTGTCCCTCAAGGCTCCATCTTGGGACTAATACTCTTCACCATATACATTAACAACATCGACCTTGGCATTAAGAAAGCCAATATCCACCTCTTTGCAGATGACATGGTATTGTACCTAAGCCGGTCCACACCTGAAGCTTCCTTGAAAGATCTGCAACTTGACTTGATATCCTCCAATACCAGCTTCTTAGCAAAAAGTTGCTCCTCAATGCCAAAAAAACCAAGGCAATGATTCTTTCACCTTGCAACCTACCGCTGTGTCCTGCTATTGGTACTTTACCTCCTATCACCAACTTATTGGGGGAAAACTTGGACTTTGTCCCCAAGTTTAAATACCTGGGAATCAGGGTAGACCACAAACTCTCCTTCAGGGAACATTTTGAGGATATGGTGAAAAAACTGAGAGAGAGAGAGAGACTGGGGCTCTTCTTCCAGATAAACTGCCTTCTGTCTGCAGAGGCAAAAAGACAGCTTGTACAGTCCACCTTCATCTCCCTATTAGATTATGCTGACTTCATCTATAGCCATTGCAACTCTCTATACATGGGTAAACTGGATGTCTTATACCACAGAGCACTGCGCTTCATCACCGGCCTTCCCTCCTCTACCCATCACTGCTCCCTATATGCTGCTGTGAGATGGACCTCCTTACAATTCAGACGCAATAGAAACACTGCCATATGGACTTTGAAAGCAATTACTGGCAAATTGCCACGCTACATTTCTGATCTTCTGCCGCTAATCGAACTCCGAAACTATGCCCTAAGGAGCTGCTCCCTTATTTCTCTGAGAATCCCCAGGGTCCGCATGCACTTTGGGCAAGCAGCCATAAGCTATTCACTTCCAACCCTCTGGAACGAGACACAGAAGCTTTTGAAGCTAAGACTTCCAGTAAGCATTGCAGTGTTCAAGTCTATATATGCAAATCAATCAGAGAAATATGTCACTGCTTCCATCGACTTTGAACTATTGCCTCTTTGTGTAACTTCTTCTTCTGCCCTGCACATCTCAAAAGCCTTACACTACTTTACCATTGCCTCACCTTCCCTTCCATCTCCCTACCCTTTGCCCCAATTCTGATCCCCAAGTATCCACGACCTCTTAGAACTTCCGGTGCAGCTGCCACAGGACTCAGGTACACCAGCGGCAGAGCCTCTGAAGCTGCCATCTGAGAACCCTCGATCAGCTTACACTCCCCTAGCTCTAAGAACTTCCAGGGTCCAAGCTTGGATACCACCTGCACCCACAGTCTCCAGATTGCCGGTGTTTTTTGAGGCCATAGCTGGTATCTGTTAAACTTATTCCACTTGCTGAGAGCTGTGAACCTCTCTCAGTCATCGCAGGAATCTAAGGCAACTCTAAAGTACTCAACCCTCATTATTTTTAGCCTTAATCTATAAGCGAGTATCCAGCACTGTACCACATGTAGGACATTTGTCTCTGCCCCCTTCATCAATGCAACCTTTACCTACTCGAGGTACCATTCAAAGGTACCATTCAAAAACCCCTTTCTCCCATCCTTTCCTTGGCCATACCTTGTTCATAGTTTAGTTATACTCAATGATTGCCTAACTTGAACTTCATATATCACTGTTATTTAACTTTTTTTTAAGTGTGTTACAATGCCTGTATCTATGACTGTTAAGTATACTGTTTCTGACCTTGTGTGATGCAGGTCCACCTTGTAAATGAGCCTGCTCAATGGTGTCCACCTGGATAAATAGATTTGATTGATTGATTGATTGATTGATACTAAATTTGATGTCACAAAGTTATTAAAATTCATTTGCAAAGCCTTCAGAAATAGTGATTATTATCAATATTTGCAGCAATGTAAACAGTTACAACATCTTATGACCCTGGCTCAAACCACAAAGCATGATTTTTTGGCCCAAATAAAAATAATTAAGCAGAAAATGAAAGGTTATCATAATAAACAAACACAAACATTAAAAATGCAACAAGAATTTGGCACCAAGGGGAAAATGCTCAGTATCTGACCTTTAAAAGCTGTAAAGAAAGGTAAGCAAAAATCCATTAAATTATTATAGAAGGCAGATGGTAGCATTATAATAGATTCTAAGGAAATTCTGCTGGAAGTTGGTAATTATGCACTGTATCTTTTTAAGAACAACTTGGTAAACAAAAAGGCCATGGCTGAGTTTTTCAGTTCAATTGACATTCCAGCGTGTCCTCAGTTCTGAAAAGTTTAACCCGTCCCATAGACCCAACAGATGTAGAATATGCTATCAATTTCTTGGGACAAGAAAAAGCTCCCAGGAAGGATGGCCTGACAGCCGAATTATACAAACTAGTAGGGAAAGAAATAACAGTAGAACTAGCAGCAGCTTATAACTTTATGTTAAATAAAACAAACATGCTACTGGATACAGCAGGTGGCATATTAATATTTCTACACAAATAAGGGGGCAAACAATTCTACAAAACTAGAGACCAATCAGTTTACTAAATATATATTTTAAGATTCTAGCAAATATTTTAAATAAACGCTTATTGACAATGGCCCACCACCTTATCTCCTTAGAGCAGTCATGTACAGTTCCAGGCCATACAATAACTGACCAGTTGATTTTGCTTACAGAATTATTCAATAGAAGAGGAACAACAGACTTCATAGGGTATGTTCTTTTCCTTAACTGACAGAGAGTATTTGACTCTGTTAATCATGAATTTTTATGCTTTACCTTAAAGGAATATGGGATTCCAGAAATATTTATTTTCTGTCTGCAAACGCTTTATAAAAATTCTACCATAACACCATATATCAATGAATATTGTGGGCCTTTAGTATCCTTAAAAAAGGGGGCCAGGAAAGGCTGTCCCATAGTCCACTATTATATATTTTCAGTACTGACCCATTACTCAGAACTCTGAATGCAGTCATTCTGAAAATTACCATACAGTAAATGCGGAAATAATTCCATTCTCTGCTATGGCATATACAGACGATATCTGCATAATGCCATCTTCAATTACAACAACAAAATTAGCTGTTACTATATGCCAAACATTTGGGAGAATCTCTGGGGCTTCATTAAACAAACAAAAATGCATAGGCAGCCACTTGGGAACTCAAGCATCAACCAAGCTGAAAATAGTGGATATACATGTAGCAGCAGACCCTATAAAAATATTAGCGGTAGAGTTTGGGGCAAATGCTCAGGACATTCATAACTGGGACCAAAAATTAGAAAAAGGGAAAGAAATGGTACAAAGATGGAACAAATGGCCTTTAAGCAAGACAAAATGGGTGTACTTAATTTGGACCTTTTTGTTACCCATATTAATTTTTTAAGCCAGATATTTCCACCACCTAAATCAAGAGAATCTACTTTATTGAGCATGTTTTTACAGGCCTTCTGGGGAAGTCAACTCAATCCTTTGAAAAGAAACATATTATATTTACCTGCCTAGAAGGGGGTTTGAATATGATAAATCCTGTATTGTTTTTGCAGTGTCAATTTCTCTTTACAAATTTACAGCCCTTACTGAAAAATACAGCAAAAATTTGGTCAGACTTATTTTATTCTTCAATAGATTTATGGTTTACAGACTGGGATACTGGATCACACAGAACTGTAAAATCTAGGCCACAAACCATACAATGTTTAAGGGATATATTTATTAAGATGAAATCCTGGCACATATCCAGTCATAAGATAATAACCAATACTAAAAAGCAAGTGTATGCAAGGGTCCTGGAGACTAATTTCACAGAACCTATTACTTTTCCTAAATGTCCTCAGCAACATTTGAGAGTATTACAAACTTTAATTCAAGAGCCACATGTTCCCCCCAAACTAAAATATATACATTGGTTTGTTGCCATGAGAAACTCAACATTAAAGATAACCAGAAACATAAACAGGTGGAAGAGAGAATCTGTTCTAGGACAGGGTATAATCAGTAACTTGAAACAATGAGACATTTATTTTTTTCCTGTTCCTATATAAGTTCATTTTGGATGTATGTGACTCATGCTTGGTAACAGCAAGTCTTGCTAAAGTAACATATGAAACTCTTATACATGGGGTTTATTCTAATCACTGGGGCAAAATGGGAGCTCAGTATTTTAAATGTAGTTTTTGTGGTATTTAAATAGTTCATCTGGAATAGCAGGAGTCTTTTTACTCTGCAGCAGAAGCATCTACCGCACTTAGAACTTTTAAAAAAGATTACAGCAGAACTAAGAAGTATTTATGAATTTGAGTCAAACAAATATGAAAGAAAAGATTTACTACAAACATGGAGAAATATGCCATGGGTTACAGACAATGATATCCTTATTAGGTAAAATGGTTTATGTATTGAGAAACATAACATTGAAAGGACGCTAGTTTAATTATAAAAATGTTAAATTAATTGTGTTGGGCATTATCATATTATAAGTTCCCTTGCATGATGATTGCTTTATTTGCTTTTCAAGTTTATTATGGATGTATATGAATGCTTGTTTTTGTTATTGTTTCTTTCCATATTATTTGCTATTTTGTATGATTCTCAAAATAAATAAAAACATTCCCCTACTCACCTGTAAGGGAATTGCTGGCCGTCTCCCAAGATGGCCACTCGGAGGGTGGAGCTGGAAGGAATAGTGGTATCAGAGGCAGAGGAGCTAGCTTCCTCCTCCTCTGTCCTCGTATCACAAGAGGCTACAGATTCAATCTAAAATCTAATGGCAGTAAATGAGTAAGAAGTTGGTGAAGAGATCTTATCTAATGAAGATCTGAGTTTGAACATGGATCAAAATATTCAGAATAATGCTACTGAAAACATTGTACCCAGTCTAAGTGAAGGACAGTGGAGAAACCCACGTCTAGAGGTAATCTCCAAACTCACAGAAGAAGAAAGGTGTCATGCTCAATACATCGTTAAGTTGAAGTCAAGGTTAGCAAAACTAAAACCAGATAAAACATTTGACAGTGGGCATGGCCCGTCTGACAGCCTAGAGAATGACGCATCTGCATTGAAGGGCCTGACAACTCGCACTGAAAACCTGAAGCTGGAACTCATGGTAAACCTGACTGTTTTATCTCCTTAACCTAGTAATTCATCTGGCAGTGATGACACTTCTCACAGTGTGCCTAAATCCCCAAGTAGTAGAAGGAAATTATTTACCTCAGCAAAATCCAGCTAGCAAACAGTCTGGGCCTAATGTTCAACCTCTGACTCAGAGACTTATACAAACGCCACCCCAGGTAACAAAAATAGTGCAAAAACTTACTTTTTTTCCAGTATTGAACCCAAGGTATCAGTTACCTGTGCTTCAGTGGGAAATTTTGTTGTGACTGGTAATGCCCAAATAGAGACTGTACCTGTTTTTCAAATGGACTCTTACAGGCAAGCAGGATTAACTACCTTTTCTTTTACTGCATGACCTTAGCCCTCTAAAGCTTGGCCAGTCAAAGGAACAAAATCAAAAAGGGTGGTTATAACCTTAGCTAAGAGGAACATTCTCCCCTCTACCTCAAAATATAGTGAGGACTCAGCTGAAGAAATCCCTGGTTGTTCCAAAGATGTTCCAAAGACTCAATCCATTTCTGTAGCTATTCATAATGTATTTTCTTTAAAGTGTTTCAGCACAGACCCTTTCTCTCAATGATCTCCAGGAAAAGTATTAATGGAGATAGGATGGAAGAGAATGCTTGATGGGCAATGGCTCCCTGACTCTGAGTGGTCAAACAAAAACTTTTCTCAAGATACCCTAGAATGGCACCCGCCAGTACAGCTCCAGGTACCTGCAACTGAATTTAACTTGTTAACCCCCTAGGACTGTACAAATTCCACTGATGTTATAGATTTAAAAATGTCTGAACCTGTGAATATTGTAGATAATACAAACCAGCTCCAAGAGATTTTGTCTGACCAGGTGCCCCCTCCTTTAGTGGGGCAACACACAGAAAACAGAAAGCCTCAGCTCCAATCAGAACAGGTAGACAGCATGGACTCTGGCAGGTTGGAGGAAACTCCCTTACAGAGACTTTTCTAGAACAAAAAAAGAAACCGCATCTAGGAGGAATGCCGTAAGGATATGGTACAAAGGGGGGACAGAAACAAGACTGGATAGGCATTATGTAGGCAGACTGCTGTTAAAAGAATCACTACACTTTTTACTAAAACAAGGTTTTTGCATTCATTAATTTATCTGGTGAGGACAATTTTGATGTTAGTTCCAGATCCTCTTATGCTCAAGAATTAATTTAGCAATGGTACAACTCAGGAAAATGTTCACCTTTATGGTCTCCCTTCCTAGTCATATCACTCACTAAGCCATTAATTAAGTTTGTTACAGTGATGTTTAGGAATGAGGGTGTGCAGGTAGATGGTATCACATACTGGCTGTCACAAAAATGTGATGTTCTAAGTGCCCCTGAGGCAATACTTGACTCAGAGCTCTTCTGGATGGGGTGATGGAAGAATAAGGTTAAACTACACCAGAATGAGAATGAGATAGAACACATACCTAATTCTTTTCTACTAGATAGAGATAAAGGTGTTACCTTTGATGCAGGGCAGCCGTGGGCATGCTATAAGTGAGGGTTATGCACCCACCTTTCCAGTGTATGTGATAAACCAAGGTGTGACAACTGTGGAGAGGTAGGCCACATCAGTGTCCAATGTGCAAATCTAACCAAATGCTACCTGTGTGAAGAAACAGGCTACACTTTCCCAGAATGCCCATGGGCAGCCAAGAACAAGGTTACTCTCATCAGCCCAGATCTATTGATTCAGAAAGCACAGGATGCCACCTCCACCCCTACAGACCAAAATGTGGCAGAACCAGCACACCCACTGCCCCACTTCAACCCTCCTTACAGAGTATGGACCATGAGGAAGGCATAAATCTTACTAAGGAAAAGGTAGAAGTAAGGGATCAGAAGGGTAGCATCCTTCTTAGCCAGGAAGAATGTACTCCTGTCTGTTATCATAATTCCCAGGACACGCCACAGGAAAGCTTGGCGGACCCCCTCCCAAACCTATACCAGCCCCTGCACCTAGGAAATGGGTGACCAGGAATACAACTCCACCCCACCTCCAGAACCTTCAGATATAACTTCAGAAAACCTCTTTGCTGCCTTAGCTACTTCTTGGAGAGACTCAGACATGGACACTGGGGATATTGAAAATCAAACCCAACTCAGCCTTTGGGCTATGAAGAAAAAAAAAAGAGTTTCTAATTAATACTGTCTGATGACTAACCTCCGGATAGGGTCTCTGAATTGTTGCAGTTTATGCAACTCAGTTAAAAGGCCATTTTTCAATACATTCATGAGAATAAAATTGACATTGGGTTCCTCCAGGAAACATGTATGTTCTCAATAGACTAGGTGAGAGCATTCCGGGCAGAATAAATATGGGGGCTCTCATTCTGGTCTTTTGAACTAGACAAAACTAACAGGATTGGTTTAGTGTTCAGTTCATTTTCCTTTTCCCTTGCAAAAGTGATAGACTTGATTCCCAGGGGAAGCAAAGCTCATTTAGACTCAGGAATGTATATGGGGCCACAGTCCAAAGCAGATAGAGTGGATCTCATCTCTCTGTTACAACCATACCTCATACCACTTCCCATATCATTTTGGGGGGTGACTTTAACTGTGACCTTCCAAAAACAGGGAAAGCCCTGGAAGGAAAAAAAATTACAGTGATGCCAACACACTTCAAAAATGCATTGACAAAGCAGAGTTAAAAAAAAAACTGCTCCTGATTTTTAGAACATGGCCCTGCTTATACTTATAGAAGAGGCAAGTTAATCTCAACAATTGATCATTTTTTATTTTAAGTAGTCTACCTGTTCCCCATTTTAAGGTTTATCTCATTGAGTTTTCAGATAATTTATTTTCCAGGTTTGGTTTCAGTCCTACCCCACATCTGGTAAGAAAAACACTAGATGGAGACTGAACATATCTTGTTAAACTGGCCTGCTTTAAAAATAAAATCCAAACCCTCCTGTGGGCAAGGGCATTGGTGAGTGATCTGTATGACAATCTGGGGGGAATGGTGGGCTGACACTAAGCTTGACAGAGCTTCTCATCTCCAAAAATATGGGAAAATCAGGTCCAGAGACAAATTCTTTCAGTATCTGAAATTGAGGGACCAGCTCCAGTACTCTACACCCTTGATACCACTACAAGGAACAATTAAAGTGCTCAAATTGAGAAAGTTAAACAAGATATGAAGGATTTTTAGTATGGTAGGGCTTTAAACATGAATATTGAATTACAATACGGGACCCAGAAAACTCCAATAAAGTGACCCATTTGAGGCCTGTAAAGCTAAATGGCCCTTCACAGACTAATAGATGAACGTGGGGTAATCATTACTTCAGAGGAAGACCTACATAAGGAGATACTTAAACTCATTCAGTCCCATACTATGCCAGATCCCCCTCAGTCTGAAACAATGAAAGAATGAAACAATATCTGAAAAGACATTATGATTCATGCTTCAAAAGAGGAGCTTAAATGCCTAAAGTCACCTATTAAGGCATCAGAAATTGAAGCTGTTATCAAGAATTTAAAAGTAGCTACATCCCCTGGCCCTGACTGGTTAACTTATGAATTTTATAAAATGTTTTCTGCAGAATTAGCCTTATGTCTACAGGTGGTGAATACTTATTTCTTAGGTACAAAATACATCCCTTCCTATTTTACATCTGGTCTGCTTATTTTTTTGTTTAAAGCTGGAGACAGAAAGCATATTTCAAATTGAAGACCCATAAGCATCTTAAATTCTGATTTCAAAATTCTATCGCGGGGGGCAAGGCTTGGACGCCGAGGAAGATGGCCACTTAAGCTGCTAGCTCGATCCCCAGCTAAGTCAATCTGAGCTGAAATGTCTGCATCCAGGGACAATTCCTCCCCGTAATGCTCTAATAAGCCTCCTTAGTTGCTGATTATCCAACTAGCACAGGTATTATGGCGATCGGGACTCAGTAAATTGTCTTGTAGCGCCAGTCGCTACGTGACCCGACCTCGACCAAGTAGGCCTTAAGCCCCAGCTCAGCCTGGCAGCTGTCTTGGCGCACCACTACAACCTCTGCAGTGAACGCAGTGCCCAAACCTCCTTCTCACTGCTAGCAACCCCACACAGGCCCGCCCTAGCTCCTTTATGGCCTCCTCCAAGCAATCTCCTGAAGGCATGACCACTGCAAACCTTGAGCCCTCTTTTCAGCCGCCCGATGTAGACAGCTCTCTTCCACACATTACAACCCTGTTAGAAACTCTTCTCTCTAGGGCGGATTCCATTTCAACAAATCTGGCTGGCACAGTTGCCAAAGTGCGTGTCCTCAATGACAAGATGAATGTGGAGGAACAAAAAAACCGATGACTCGGAGTTCAATCAGACCAACATTTTACAACACCTTCAAGAACATGACAATAAACTAGCTACACTCTGGTGAAGGATGGAGGATCAGGAAAATTATGGATGCTGCAACAACATCAGAATCCTCAGCATCCCCGAGGGGCTGGAAGATTCTAACACTGAACGATTCTTAAATGAAGATATCCCAAAAATGCCAGAGGATAGGTGGCATGGCCCAACTGTCGTAGAGAGAGAACACCTGATCCCCAGCAGTCCTCGCTCTGTGAATTCATCACCATGACCTATAATAGCCTACCTACTCAAATACTCTACTAAAGAGAGAGTGATACGAGCAGCTCAGGACATAGGAGAAATCATATGGTATGGAGCAAAGATATCCTTCTTTAGGGATTTTTCTGCAGAAGTGGCAGCTCGCAGGAAGGCCTTCAACCCTATCAAAAAACTCCTAGCACAGCATGGGTTTAAGTATGGCTTTCACCATTTGGCCTACCTGTTAGTCTCTAGGGAAGGGAAGGACATAACAGCTGAGACTCTTTGTGAGGTTGAAATGTGGGTTTCCAAACATTGGCCACGGCTACCCCTGAAAACTTAATCTCCCAAGAAGTTCTGGAACCCAGGGCAACTTGAGCAGAACAGGGGCAACCAATTTCCTAGTAGCAGCTCCCAAAGGGACCACATTAATAGCTGGAAAGTCCCATGAACAACTGTATCCCCCATGCCTTCCTACTCAATGTGCCTTATGAACTTGACAAGCAACAATTCAAAAGCACAGCAAGAATCAAAAATCATTTCTCCTCCCCCTAGACCGCAATGGGGGTCATCTCAAACAACCAGGATATGCCATCGTTCCCATAGTGGCCATGACCTAGCCTTTGATGGACCAGAGACAGCCCCACCTGCCAAGCAGACCAAGTATGAGCTCCTCCTTGAAAGTCAACTTGAAACTACTGACATTCCAGATGACCTCATAATGGAAGCTGTGGCTATTAACTCTTGGGCAGATTTCTCCTCAGAAATGGATGACCACTCAGATCTTGCCGCATTGCCGATTAAACCAGGACTGTTAACGGTTGTGGAAGCACTTTCCAAGGATCTCCAGAACACTACCTCTGGTCCAATCCCAAATGACGAAACTACACCACCAGACTGATCTCTTCAAGTGTTTTCTGTTTTTTCGATCTCTTTATAATGATTAAAGCCCCCTTCCTGATCACATTGCTACTGACTACAGGAGCCTAGAAGGGTGCAGGCAGTGGATGGGCCCACTCCCACTGATGCAGCAATGTGGCATGGTGAGCCAATTCTCCAGTTCTGGCTCCCAAAGGTAACTTGGCCTGTGCACCTGGGGGGGTTACTTATTATGGCGCATTGTTATGCAACCATGCTACCTCTGGGTGATTGTTTCTATACATAGGACCTACTTCTCGTAGGTTGGTCTACCCACTGCAGGGGAGCCAAACTGTTTCAGGTGACTACCCCTTTCTTGTTCCTGCTGGATGATCAACTCAGTGTCACTTCATCCAGACCTAACCACCCCCGCTTGCTCATGTTCTGTAAAGAACCTATATAATGAGTCAACATTACAAGTGTATTCTGGCTGCACGGCAAACAATGCCTGGCCAAAAGATCAGGATTCCTACTGCCTTGGGGTCCTTAAGCAAGCCCGCCTTCCCCCTTTTTTCCCACTCCCTCTCCCATCTTTTCCCCCTCCCCTCATTTGTCCCCCCTATTCTCTCTTCCCCCTCCTTTCTCGTATCCCCTCCTGGATGCTCCACATACTATTCTTCTAGGTGGGGGAATTAGCCTATAACTGCTAACTTATAGCTGGGGACGGAGTCTCAAAGCACCTATTGGTTAAACTCCTACTTCCTTTTTTTATGCATTTGACTAGTACGGCTGTGCGACTCTTCTCTTAACAAGTGGAGGATCAATATCTTCATTCATTAGTCAAATACCTTTAGCTTATTGCTCTCAAAATTGTACTCTGATCTTGTTAAAATATTGTTATCAATGAGTTGACAAGTACACTGTTTGATCAACTTTTTACAGGATGTTTCTGTTGAATTTACAAAGTACTGTTATACAGTATATACCTGTTTGGATTGTTTATTGGTGTATTGCATTCACCTGTTCTTCTTTCTTATTAGGTCAGCTTTCTATGTTTCTTTTTGGGAAGCTCACTTTGATTTTTTTCTCAACTGACTTTCCACACTATACTTCAGGTAACCTGTGTGCTCACATGCATTCACCTCTACTGGACCCCTGGGGTAAGTATCTACACATCTTTGAACTTTGGATATAGAGATGCAACACTCCAGGGTGGGAGTTAAACTTATATCATGGAAAGTAAAGGATCTGAATCACCCAACCAAATGGTCAGTGGTACTTAAGCATTTACACTCCTTGCAGGCAGACATCGCACTCATTCAAGAGACATATCTCACTGCAAGAACTGTATTGCATCTCAAAAAGTCATGGGTAGGGTCAGTAATAGCCAGCTTGGCAACAAATAAATCCAAGGGAGTCACCATCCTAGTTCGGAAAACGGGTCAATGAAAGGAAGACAAAGTAGTCACTGATGCTCAAGGCCGCTTGATAGTGGTCAGGTTCTCCTACCCTGGGGCACATGTGGTACTGGGCAATATATATGTCCCAAATACAGACTCCCCTGAACTCTTTTTGGACCTTAACCAAGCCTTTGAATCTCTTACCATGGGACACCCCAATATCCCTGTTATGATAGGTGGAGATTTTAACCTAGCCCTAGATATTTTTCTGGATAAATCCAAACCTACTACACAAACTCACCCTAAAGCAGTGCTCTTACTAAAGGAGGTTATAAGGGAGTCAGGAATGATTGATATATGGTGGAGGGACCACTCTAGAGGGAGGAGCCATATAGACTTCTAGTTAGCAAACTCATTTTCAGCCCAGGTCATTGTCTCCTCCAACATAGATAATATCCTTGTCTCTGACCATGCCCCCATTTCATACACATACACACTCTTGGTGCAAAGTGGTTCAGGCACTAGATGGCGCTGTAACCCCCTTCTAATCAAGGACCCCTCATTCCAAATTATGGTAAAAAGTGCTGCTCAAGACTACTTCACTAATAACAAGGCCACGGACACCTCTGCTGCTGTGGTCTGGGAAGCATTCAAGACTGTCCTGAGGGGGCACATCATTGCATTTGTGGTTTAAAGAAACAAAACAAGATGGACTGACCTTAACCACCTCCAGACTGACTTATTTGCCTTGGAGGCTAAGTTTAAGACTTTTACAGTAGCAGGTGCCCTGACACTGCAAGCCTATGGGAGATAGTTGGTCTAAAATACCGTATTAACACAATACTTCACCAACAAGCAGAGTGGCTCATGGCCAGGACTAAACATGCTTACTGGGAAGGTGGGGATAAGGGAGTGAAGCTCTTAGCCTTTCAGCTAAAGAAACAACAGGCTGTTTCTCACATACATACCCTTAGAAACTCTAGGGTAGAGGTGGTCACTACCCCTAAACAGATCAGTGAATGTAAGCAACAGTTTTATCAGCAACTATACCAGTCACATACATTCTTAGAGCAAAACCAACTAGTGTGTCACCTGAGGGAATTTTGTTCCACAGCTAACATGCCCCAACTTACACAATCTATGGAGGCAGATTTGGACAAAGCCTTTACTGAGTCAGAACTCCTGTTGGCACTATCCCAACTTGCCAAAGAGAAATCCCCAGGGCCAGATGGCATAACCACCGAGCTGTACCAACTCGTTAGCTTCTGAAATCAGCACTGCATTACTTTCTGCTCTCCAAGAGTCCCACTTGAATGGTATCCTTCCACCAACCATGCGGTAGGCCTTAATTACCCTCATCCCTAAGAAATCGGATGACCAGTTGAACTGTGCAAACTACCACCTCATATCTCTAATCTCTGGGGACAATAAGATTCCAGCCAAGATGCTTGCTAGCCAGATGATGGATGTTATACCCGCTATAATACACCCATCACAGGTTGGGTTTACCAAGAGCAGGACTGCAGCTGATAACATCTGCCTGGTCCTCAACCTTAAATGGATAGCTTTCTGCTCCTCCATTCTCATGGCAGCAATGACAGTGAACTTCTCAAAAGCCTTCAAATCAGTCGAATGGCCCTACCTGCATGAAGTACTCAGACTTTATGGGTTCAGCCCGTACTTAAAGCAATGGATCCATGTACTGTGTAATAAACCCCTGGCCAGAATCCTAACTAATGAAGACATCTCCTCATCCTTCTCATTACAGCATGACACCTGGCAAGGATGCCCACTCTCACCTCTGCTATTCTTGGTAGGACTAGATCCCTTACCTGGAAACTACAGGCCACCAAGGAAATTCAGGGCATTCAGGCAAGAGAATATTCATACCTGGTGGCCTTTTATGCAGACAATCTACTCCTAACACTTGCCCATCCACAAGAGTCCCTGTGCCCAGTCCTGGAGGCACTGCAGGCATTCATGCAAATATCAGGTCTACAAATTAATCAAAAGAAAACTAGCATTACCCCTTTGAATGTGGCTTGCTTCAAAGACTGCTTGCAATGTTTAGGGTTATCCTGGGCTCCCAACAGCCTATCCTATCTGGGTATACATATACCATTTGACTGGAAGCAGATCAAAGGCAGGAACATCTCTCCCCTTCTCGTTCAATTGACAATCGAAACATCTCACTGGTGTCGACTCAATCTCTCCCTTCCAGTGAAAGTTACAGAGCTCCATATGCTCTTGCTACCTAGAGTGCCATATCTCCTTAACAACTTACCAGTTGCCCTGTTGGATAAGGTTTATCGCACACTAGACAAGTTAATCTCACACTTTCTTTGGAAAGGTAAAAGACCATGGTGGAGCATTCATAAATTACAGGCCCATTGGTCCCAGGGGGGCCTTGGACTTCCATGGCTACAGGGCTACCACTGGTCCTTCCATGCAGTTCAAGCTGTCAAATGGTTTGTCTCCATGTCTTCTCCACCTGCACTACGGGTGCAGCTGGAAGCACAAATTCTGCAAGAGACCCCTCTTAGTTTACTGCTGACTAACATCCCTGTATCCCCTTGCAAACTCACACCGGTCATGGCCGAAACCAGGAAAACGTTGTTTTGACTTACGATTGCAGCCATGACCAAGAACCGAATGTGCTCGCTGCCATTCAGGTACCTAAATATATGGCATAATCAGCTCCTAACGATGGATGACAAACCATTTAACTGGTCATCATGGGACAGGAAGGGGATACACATTGTCCAGGATCTCTACCTACCCAACTCCAGTACACTTATGTCATTTGAGCAGCTCAAAAGTCATTACTCACTTCAGTCTCATGATTTCTGGAAATTTCTGCAGCTCCATAATGTGGTACAGTCCCTTAATTGGGCCCATATAGCTGATTCGAAGTGGCACTGGCTGTTCACATTGCATCTAAAACCCTCCTCTTGGGGTCTGGCTGATAAGTTCTTCAGTACCTGGTGTGAGGTGCAGCCCAACCACACAGATACCTATAGAGTTGAGTGGAGCAAAGATTTGGGTTGTCCCATCACACCAGAAACATGGTCACACTGTCTGTCTTTGGCCCATTCCACCTATAAAGATACCAAGAGTCAACTGATTCAACTCAAGATTCTCCTTCACTGGTATCACATCCCCGAAGCCCTTCACACTTGGGGTGTCCCCCCACATGCAGAATGTTGGAGGTGCCAGAACAGCCCAGCCAACATTTTGTACTTTCTGTGGCAATGTCCAGTTTTGGTCCCCTTTTGGTCCACAGTAGCAATGGACTATGCTGGGATACTGGGACAGCCCCTGGATCTCTCCTACCCCATGCTACTGTTAGGTTACTGTACATCTCTGAAATAAATTGACTCACAGCAATAAAATTAGATCCTCACAGCCCTTCTAGAAGCCAAACAGCTTTTATTGATGACTTGGCGGCAACCCTTCCCTTCTGCCATCTCCCTATGGCTCTCTGCTTTAGGTAGGCTGGCCAATTTTAAAAGACTCACCTATACCAGCAGAGGATAACTCTCATTGTACTACAGTAAATGGAGGCCTACCTTAATTCAGCACTATGTTGAATAGCATCCCCAGTAACCCTCCCACTTAAGTAGCTTGCAAGAGTTAGCCCCACTTGTATATCCAGACTGTTGAGATCTTGATTCAGACCATTATAAACCCATTCTGTGCACTTGGACTCCTCTATACCAGTTCCTACTTCTATTCCTTTCCTTTCCCTCTGTTATCCTTTGATAGAATGCAGAACTTGGCTCTTGGAGTCAAGGGAGAGATTTGTCTATTTTTATAATCTGACCACATGACCTTTATGCTGCCTCTTATGTTAAGACTAATGAGGCAGTGAAGTTTATTATACTGACTGCTTAAACCAATATAGGATTACTGCACTGATAGTTTTATAATTTGATATACCAGACATGTGTAGTCTTTTTATAGATATATTCAACTATCCTTGTATATATGGTTAATACGCCTTCATGTATCCAAGTATGTGTAACCCTCATGTTACCCGGGGTTACTAGAATCCCAGTAAGACCTATTGGTAGGCAAGGAAGGCAGCTTGTGAAACTCCAGTTAAATGGATTTCACACTGTCTCACTCTGTTCTCAGTCTCAGCTGAGACTGAGGGATGACATCATTTAGAACTGTCACAGTTGCATAAGCCACACTGGAATGTTGCAGTTGGAGGTTAGAGTAGAACGCTGGGGAATTTGAAGTCAGTTCTGTTGCAGTCTACAGTATGAAGAGATGCTTTGCTGTAAGCAGGCCCTCAAAGCTGTAAGCTCTGTCAAAGAGCTATTTTTTGTTGTATAGGTGTGTGTTCTCACCTGAAGAGGAACACATGAAGAGCACACTGAAGTGGTGGAGACCACTTTCAGTGGTTCACGGCCCCATACCTGCTGGGATGGGGGAAAGGAATCAGCATGCTTCCAGGGGCAACCCACCTGGTCCAGCTAGGGAAAAGAAGCTGCCTAAGTTCGTGCTGAAGCACCAGAAACTCTGGATGAGAGTTCTATGAGGAGAAAATGCCTGTGGGGCACCTGCAACCAAGAGGTGAGTTTGCTCTGCTAAAGGTCAATGTGTTTTCACTTGAATCAAGATGAAACTAAAGGGACTGTTACTGAAGGGTCAGGAAAAGACAGCCAAGAATAATTTGGAAGATGCGGGGATTAGACTGCTTAACTCAGTGGGGGGTCTAGAGTAATAGACACAGCCTCTTATTAAGTATGTTCAAGTTCAACACGAATGGCATATAAAGACAGTAGATTGAATGTGGAATACATTTAAAAAGAATCTACATAGCAAAGTGTTTTAAAGGATGAGGTGTTACAGTCCAGAGAAATGGCTGGGTATGAATTATGCGAGCAAGAGGTGGGAGACCCTCCATCAGTAGTAACCAAATTCACCTCTACGGATTTGATCTGGGACACATGTTGCTTTATCTCAGGTACTTGGCCAGTGCCTGAGGAAAGTACCCAGACATGGGATTGATGAGAAAGGTTCCCTTATGAAGCAGAAGTGCTCAAAGGTGGTTTAGGGAGCCACCAATAAATGTTTCCATGCTATATGGAAAGTGTTCAAGTGGCTGGCAAGGGAGCCGAGCCAGGGAAAACCCAAAGCAGCACACAAGTTTGGTCTGCGTGCCCAGTATGTTTCAGAGCATGAGGGCTAAAGTGATGAGGATGTGTTCTGGTCTCCTTAAATCTGCATTACCAGGAGTGTAGCCCCATGGGAGCCATCTATGCTTTTTTATTCTGTTGGATGTGAATAAAAGCCACACTTTAGAATCCCACTTCTGGTATTGGACATTACAGTTATTGCTTCCTGTGTCTGGAGTTACTTGGGTGCCCCTGTTGCAGAGTAGCCAAACCTAGCCAATGTGTCAAGTGACATATTCCTCCCTGAACCCAGCCCACCAGGTAGAGCTGTCAAGATAGAAATGGCATATCTGGGTGGGGATTACATATGTATGCTCCAATATTTGTGGAATGTACTTAATGAATAATAATAAAAATTATTCTATGATAAAAAATCTATCACAAATAATTAATAATAGATTATGAAACATTACAAGTAAACTCACACACCCCTGTCAATTTTGTGGGTTACCAGACAGGAAGATACAGCATGCCTTATTGGTAATAAGAGATACTATAGAACACTATTCTTCCAGTAGGAAAAATGGCTTTATTATTTCACTAGACCAATGCAAAGCATTCGACAGAGTTAATCACCCTTTTCTCTTTCTCACTCTTCAGCATTATGGTATCCCTAAGAGGTTCAGAGAATGGATAAGATCATTATAGTCATCAGCCAAGGTATGCCCGATAATTAAAGGGAACATTTCTAAAGGCATGCTTATGAAATTAGGTGTCTGACAAGGCTGTCCATTAAGGCCCCTCTTATACATCTTCTCCCTAGACCCATTTTTAAAAAAACTCAGCAGTTTCTTAAACTAGCAGGGGCTAGTTGGGCCCTCTAGTCAGGATGAATTAAAAGTCCAGGCCCATGCGGACGACCTCTGTATTTTCATACCAGATGCCTCACATATTCCTTCCATGCTAGAGCAGGTAGAAGACTATTCTAAAATATCCAATTCATTACTAAATGTGACTAAATGTAGAGGAGTCCCTATTGGACCGCTAGTCCAAGACATAGGTATAATTAATAATATAACATTTATCTCAGAGCCCCTGAAGATTCTTGTGATTCTATTTGGGCCCCAGAATCTACCACTAGAAAACCAAGAAACTGCCCTACATAAAGTAGAAAACAAGGTTATATATGGTGGAAAAACTGGAAGCTTTCTAAAATTAAAAGAGGTCACATTATCAAGAGATTTATCATTCCTTGTTTACTTTATGTAGTAGTAGTAGTAAACATTTTTATTTTTATACAGGATTTACAAACTTTAGGTCAAAAATACCTTTTTTCAAAGTTGTCCTGTGTGAAAGTAAACAATTTACAATAAATTATCAGACATTAACTTAATTACACATATAAAGTGCTCACTCAAAGATAACACACAAATACATTACTTTCATCATACAAAACAATATCAATTTCAATAGACAAACATCTCACAATCATTTAAAAACCTCATTTAAAAACAAGTACAGTCAGTAAAATTACATCATTTAAACCTCTTTTGAACTGGGATAAATGTGTTACTTTTCTTAATGGGGGGGGGGTTATTCCAAATTATTGTCACCTATGCCTTAAATGTTATAGTTCCATATGTTGTATTCATTTTTGGAAATCTGTGACCCCTGTACTTTACATCTCTTAAAACATGAGAACAACCCTTACAGTCTGGGGACAAATCTAAATTTTCATTTATCATCCCATTTTTTATTTCATAAATGAATACGGAATATTGTTTTTTTAACCATACTGGTAAACTATTCCAGTTTAAGTCTTTGCACAGTGCACAATGATGGATGTTGAAACTACAATTTAAAACAAATCTTGCCAGCCGATTTATGATATGACTAATTTATTTAAGTTTTTTGACCCACAAAATTGTACACCATACTCCCATATTCCAGTACAGGCATTATGAATTGATTTGCTATTAACCTCCAAGTCCATTGATTTAAAATCCCTGATGGCCTGCACAGAGCTCCTACTTTATTATTAACTTTTTTTATTGTATTATTTATATGTACTGAAAAATATAAGGTATAATCTTTCTCTATACATAATTATTTATATTGGTTTGTAACTACCATTTTTTTTCCTATCCCTCATTATTATATCCCCACCTTCAATCTGTTTGTTGGGAAGCTTAGTTGTTTTTTTATTAAAATACATAACCTGAGTTTTTTGTAACTTAACACAAGTTTTGAATTGGAAAATCAGTCCTGCAAAGTGTCAAAATCTGTCTGTAGTTTTGCCACCATTTCATTTTGAGATGCTGCTGATGCTAGTAGATGCTATGTGAATATGACCTCCCCAAAAAAAAAAAAACCTGGAGTCTAGAATATATGCCTGTTTTTTCCAGATGGTCTGGGGAGTAGGTTAAATCCATCAAGTTGTGTTATACTTATCCGTCAAAAGCCCAAGGAGGGCTAGGGATGGTGGACCCCATAACCTTCTTTGTTGCCCTCTTTATCTCACAATCTATGAAGATTGTGCTCATACCAACTAACACCTTATATCATCTATGGTGTTATAACACACTACTAGCTTATTTACTGTCATGTATGGGAACTGAGGCCCCAAATCTCCCTCCCCACCTTAAAGTACCAGAGTTTGTTAGACCAGCTTTAAAGAAGATCTATAAGCAAAAATTAACTAAACCTCAAATATGTAAGCTCCCTGGGCTTAGAGTATATAATCACATCCTGTCCCACATATATCCAGCTGAACCGGAATTCAAGAACTGCCCTCAGATATTGATTCCTTGGGTGCTGAATCAACTAAATATTGAAAGAATTCCAGTCCACAAGTTTGAAATTCTTTGACTGTCAGTCTATAGTAGACTAAATATTAGGGGCAATTTAAAACATAAAGCCCAAGAAGAAAGAATATGCCCATGCAACTCTTGCCAGGCTATTGAAGAAACAATGGAGCATGTCTTCTTCTCTTGTTCATATATAAAGCCATTATGGGCATTTGTGGGGAAAAGATGGAAGCTGGATTGGGTAAACTCATTAACATATGAAATGCTGATTTTGGGTCACTATCAACAGCTTATAAGCAAACATGACATAGGTGCTCTAGCTGTCTTATTTTGTTGCCTGAAATATTAGATGTGGCAGGCTAGATGCCAATGGGTCTTCTATCAGAAGTTCATGCCTTATGGAACCTATAGTGTTAGCTGGCCCAGTGGCACTGAGGGTTGAGGTGCTGGACGCCACTCCTTGCACCACACCGGTGACCAGGGTTTGGGAACAAGCCTGGGTCATTGGGGATTGGCAGGGGAGGAGAAAGGATTGAGCTTCCGTAGGACTGCTCTCCTTCTCTGGGGAGGGCGGGTTGCCTCGGTGGCCTAGTGGCCTCTAGCAGTGGCTGGGGGCAACAACTGGCCACAGGCAGACTTGGGGGGATGTGCCATGACTGACGCTGGGGATGGTGTGTGCAGTAGCATGCGTGCTCCTGTCCCTTGGCATCATTTCAGGTCACAGACATCCATGGGGGGAAGAAAAAACAAGAAAATATGGGCACCAGTTATGGTGGGTTGATGGCCGTATCCAGGGGAGACTTGCTCAGCGCTAAGAGTGTGCGGCTGTACTGGATCCTGTCTGGATGCGAGAGTGCGGGAGTATGCCGTGGGCCCGAATGTGGAGCCGGGAGGTCCTTGGGATGGTGGCTGGAAACCTCAGGAGGATGCCTGGAAGTGTGAGGTAAGCAGACTGCTGGCCAGGGAAAAAAGTAAAAAAAAAAATGAAACCTATAGTGTTATGGTGAAACAGGCAATTACTTCTGCGTACAGAAAGGATGTTTCAAACCACCCTCATGGTAAGGTTCAGAAATAGTGGAAAGAGTTGTTTAAGTTTATTAAGTTCAAGTAACCTGAGGGAAACAGGGTTCCTGCAACAAGTCAGTCAGAGAGGTAGAATCATAATATTGGGGACTACAAAATAAGATAAAAGTTACCTTTCTTGTCTGGGGCTTGTATATATTAAACATGTAAAAAGGTTCTTTATTGATGCTATTTCTGTTATGGTAAAACTGTTCTAAGGCTTTTTGTTAAGTTGTTGTTCCTTTTTCTTAGGGCTGAATCATGGCTATGATTTATTTTTTGTACAGTGTGTCTATTTTGATGTGATTTCAATAAAAAAAAAATTCCCCTACTCTTTTCAAGAAGTGCCATGGGATCTTTAACATCTACCTGAACTACTACCAAAACAGGCAGATGGGACCTCAATTTAATGTTTCATCCAAAAGACGGCACCACAGGAGTGCAGCACCCTCCTCATGCTGCACTACAGTGTCAGTAATGGGATTTTACCCTAGTTCTTGGTGTGGGGATAAAACCAACGGCCTTCTAATTCACTCAGCCTCAGAGGCAAGTGCACTAACTGCTAAGTCAATGACACTGACTGTTAGCCCTAGGTACTTTAGAAACTTGACCTATTTTAACTTAATGTTAGTTGCATTAACCCTACTTGCTCCTTCCCCTCCCAGGAGCATTGGCTCATGTTCCCTCAATAACTTTTATGACCTGCTAGCCTTCCATAATGGTCTAGGATTTCAGTTAATTTAAGGAGGGCCAGATCCAAGTCCTATACATATAACAG
This sequence comes from Neoceratodus forsteri, assembly GCA_016271365.2. NCBI lineage: Eukaryota > Metazoa > Chordata > Ceratodontiformes > Ceratodontidae > Neoceratodus > Neoceratodus forsteri. The sequence goes on along the minus strand of CM057449.1, from coordinate 1,176,449,990 downwards.
GGGTCATTCATGAATGATGCAACCTTGTAGTGTGCATTCCCTTGTGCAAACCCCTCTATATGTTATCTAACTGAGGAGGCAGTATAGCGCAGTGGTCTAAGGCTCTGAGCTGCAAATTTGGTGACATCCAGCAGACCAGACCTGGGTTTGAATCCCACAGCTTCCACTTGCATACTGTGTGACCCTGAGCAAGTCACTTAACCTCCTTGTGCTCCCAGGTTGCTCCTGTAAAAAAGCTTTCAGCTTAGTGTGCTATACCTGGTTAAACAAATAAATAAAAAAAATTAAAAAGCTCTTAGGGAAACTGCTGGCAGATCCTGGGTGAGTACATAGAGAAATTGGAATAGAGATCACCTCTGCCTTTTCACATGGTTAAGAGTAAAGGACTGGGAAAGCTATCTGTTTCTCTCAACCAGATCTAGGATAGTGTTATACAAGAGCTTCATCCATTATACAAAACACATGGTATCCCAGACCAAACCTCTCCAAAATGTGATACATGGTCCCCCTATTCCAAGCGATCAAATGCTTTTTTCAGAATCTAGGGCAATGCTTCCTTCTCTGCTCTTCTTCCCCTTCTTATTGTCCAGTGCCACATAATGTTAGTGTTCTCCTGTTGCAGGCTGTCCCCTGCCTTCTTTTTATAAACCCCACCTGGTCTGGGTGTGCTACCCATGTTAAAGCTACTTTTAGCCTACTTGCCTTGATTTGTAACATTATTTTTATAGTCAGCTGTTAACAGATAAATGGGGCAGCAATTGAAGCAAAGTTTTGAGTCTTTTCATGTTTTCGTAGCACCACTATTGTTGCTAATCATATGGAGGGGAGAATCACATATGTCTCTCTGCTTTCTATCAGCATATCCTTCATGGATTTCTGGAGATGAAGGAAACACTTCACAGAAACCAATTGTCAGGCCATCTGGCCCAGTGGCCTTCCCACCTTGTAAAGTGTGCTGCTGCCTCTACTACCTTTCAGGCTAGGTTGGTATCTACTCTATGAATTCTCTGATTTTCTGCCAGATGTTGGGAATGGGTGACAATTTAGCAAACTGGCTGGATTGCTGTGACGAGGGGGACATTTCTAAACTACATCATCTTTTGATATGTTATGAGTAAAAAAAAAAAAAGGCAGATAACACATTGGTCCATTAATCGTTGTAGGCAAAAAAGATAATGAATCCAAAAGAAATGGCAGACTGTTCCAATGCCTATGTTTTTCTACATTTCTTCCAAATGAACTAGGATCACCAAATATTAATGATGTGATAACAAAGGACTGTGAAGAGGTTGAAATGGTAGCTTTGTTCTGTCTAAATTAAACATCATTGGATAGTCATAAATCTATGGGGCCAGCTAATAGACCATCTAAAATCTTTAAAGACTAGGCAACCAGCATAGTATTGCCAGTGACCCTATTTAATACTTCACTTTTGAATGGTATTGTGCCAAGAGAATCGGAAATGGTTAATTTAGTGTAAATCTTCAAAAAAGGAAATACATCCCAAATTTGTGATTACCAACCAATTTGTCTTACATACCTCATTAGCAGCATTTTGGAACATCATATTACGTGTTTAATAAAACAAAATATAAATAAAATAGGAGCTGTGGATAAACAGTAATATGTGTTCACATCTGGGTGGTTATGTGTGACAACTATGATAGCTTTTTATGAAACAATAAGCCCATCAATAGACAACAGGAATCCAGCAGACATCATTCACCTGGATTTCTGTAAATAATTTAACATCTTCAACCATAGTAAACTGATATACAAATTAAAATGCCTGTGTTCTATACAACAGCTTAATAAAATAGATAATGCAATGGCTCAACAACAGAAATCAAAGAGTAATAGTAACCTATTTCCATTCAGTTGATAGTAAGGTGACCAGTGGGGTGCCGCAGGGGTTTGTTCTGGGCCCAAAGGAATTTTCATAAGCAAGTTAAACACAGATATAAGCAGTTGGTGTCTGAAATCTGCAGACAGCAATAAACTGGGATGGAAAATTAATTATGAAAGTGAGCATAAACAGTTACAAGCCGATCCAAATGTAATAGAGGAGTAGGCAAAATTTGGGACATGAGGTTCAACCTGTAGAAATGCTACATAATGTATTTGGGCAAGAACAACCACAAATATAATTTTGCTTTAGGAGGAACAGAATTAGGGGAAACTATGGAGGAATGTGATTTGGGGTTCTGGTAAGAAATTACTTAAAAATCTAAATGGTGCAATCAAGTATTCTAAAATAAAACCAGATCCTAAACTGCACAAAGAAATAATCTGTGAGTAAAACATGGGAGGTTATTATCTCATTATATAGAAGCTATGTATGCCCGAATACAGTCTATTGCAACAAGTGTTGGAGTCCAGTCAAAATTAGTGATGGGAAATGTATCCAAAGAATACAAAGAAGAGTGAAACACAAACTGAATATTGCAAAAAGAAACTGCTTTGTGGTTGAACACTGTGGTTTAATACAACTTAGGCAAAGTAAAAACAAAACAAAACATGGTTTACCACCAATTGTCTGTTCCATGCTCTACATCTGTGTCACAACATCATTAATCTTTCAAGGTCATCAAAGTGATGTATTCATCATTGTGACATGGCCACAAAAGCAGTTTGATTTGGAGTTATTGATCTCATGTTTCCATGTACACTACAGTGTACAGTTTTTAAATAATGAGGCCTAGTCCTGCACAGGTGATACTGCTTAACTCTGTAGATGGCCCAGTTTTTATCTTTCCTGCAAGTTACTTTTTGATATTTTTCACCTTTTTGACTTTGGATTACAGTGTCTGTTTTTTAAAGAAATAAAATGATTCATGTACTTATTGAACATCTATGAAAACACAGCAGAAAAGTGTGTGAATACTACAAACTGGTAATTCACATTTATTCTAATTTTGTATTGCTGACCTGCTGGTATCGGCTGCCTTGCAGATTTGTGCTACTACTATTGTGCCCTGACAAATGTGCACATCTGTCTATTGTTGAACTGTATTGCAATATCTTTTCATTTTTTTAAAAGCCAGTGCACAGCACATAGATTTTGAAAACTGCTGCACAGTGGGTAGATTTTTAAAACCTTTGCAAATGATTCCTGTATGAATATTTTGGTTTTTAAAGATCTCTAATTTCTAATTCATTTAAAAAAATCACATGGTGCCCCATATTCAATTGTGGCCATTGGTGCCACACCAACCCAATACTTCACTAAAAATAACACTTGACTGCCAGGGAGCAACATTCAGATAGAAAGCATACCCTATTTATCCTGCACTACCTGTCTGAATATTGGGCTGTGATAGCATAAAAGCAAAACTGAATTTGATACAGCACCTCATACTGAGGGCTCAAAGCGCTTTACATACAATTTCATTTAACCAACTCAAACATTTATACAATTAAAATAACAAGCACTGCAGAGTCCCTCTTGTACAGTATGTCACATGTTTAAAATGAGCCCACAAAGCCAGGGAAGAAAGTTAGGTGTTAAGTGCCCTTTTGAAAAACTTCAGCAAAGGAGATCTCATGAAGCTGATTTGGTAAGGCATTACACATGTGTTGGTCAGCAATTTAAAAGTTCCTTTCACTCAAGGATTTCAAATGGGCGTATTAGGGCTGGGTGACGTGTGTCTTCTGCTGGTGAATTTCTGGCAAAATTATGATTTAGCTTCCATGACATTTTGTGAAACTTCCATGAAAATGTTGTGAAATATTACCAAAATTGTAAATTCAGTTATTTTATTTTACTTTACTATGTGTTTGTGCAGACTGCATCAAAGCTGGTATGTTGACTTCACCTAGACTCATACAGAAGTACAACAAGCTTCAAATCTCTATCTTGAAGGTAACTGAGTTATAAGCCTCTAAACATTTGGAAATCTTAAAATTAAATTTCACAATCATGTAAACTTACAAATTTTAAGCCCCTATAACTTTAAAGCCAGAGATGAATATCACCAGTTTTGGTGGGATCATTAACCTTAGGCATCAGGCTTTGAGGTCACTCCCCTGTCCCAGCAGAGCATCATGCTGCCATGCTGAAAACATGAGTTTGGAAGTGAGTCTGGGAAGTCATGTCAGGAGACAGGCTACTGGCAAAACTCTTGCAAGTGCATCCTAGTCAGGAGGGTTGGCAGCAGGTTCCACCTACACAGTGATGCCTGTGGCAGGGCCAGGGAGCTTGTCCTGAAACAGAGGAAGCTGTAGCTGTGTGAGGCTGAACGTGGCACTGCCCCACCAGGGGATCTGTGAGGGGGAAATGTGGGAGAAAACCCTAGTATCCAACTGAATGATGGCTAAGTTCAGCTTGATCAGGATATATTCCTGTGAACATGGTATATACCTGAGAATGAGCTGCCTTCTGTGAGAAAAACCAATATGAAAAAAAAAGAGGTTGCGTGTCAACTCTCTAATATGTTGCTCAAGGGCTGGCCAAGTTATAAGCAACCAAAGGCTCCAAAATAATATAAGTAATTCAAGTTAAATATCATGAGCTTTTGTGGAATTGTGGAATGTTGTGATACTTTTGTTGCATCCCTGTCCATACATTTTGCCCATTCATACCCTTGAGCTGCCATTGTAAAGGAAGGTAATGGCTTGGTAAAGTGGCAATAAGGTAGTATTTATAGGATGCTCCATGGTAAAGGTATAATGGTGCCAACTGTCATGGTAAAAGTATAATGCTGCCAACTGTCAGGTTACTATCTTGAGTGATGAACCATGAAGAGTAGCCATGGACATCACTGTGCAGTAGCCTGTCTTCTTGTAATATGCTAGCCATCCACTACAGCTCACTAACTTAATGACAAGTGGAAGCAAATGCACATTCAGCGTTCTTTTCTTATAATGTCACCTGCTCTTTATCAACCCAATAAATGCCAAAGTATGTTTTAGTATTTGAATACTGTGCTATTAAGTGACATTAAGTCTTATAACTAGTTGCAACTTAAGCAGACAGAAGTTTCTGGGTAGCTTTAGTCACAACAGAGCATGCTGCTGGGCATTGCTGTTGCAGAAGGGTCGGAGGGGCATTGCAGGACTGTGGTGTTAGTGCAGGTAAGTTGATTCAGTGGTGATGAGTGTTTTATGAAAATTAAATTCCACAAGTGGAATTCTTGTGGCATTACCTATTATGTGTTTATGACTTTCTGAGCAAAGTTTGCCGAATGTTCCTTTCTAAAGCATTCATGATAAATGTTAGCCTACCAAACTGCATTTATCTAGCTTTATTAGATTCCTGGACTTATTTTCTTTGGTATGAGTGTATACCTGCAGTAGCAGTGAAGTTGTAAACATCCAAATATTTAGACAACAATTTCACACAATAACTCCTGTAACATACAATTTATGTAACCAACTACCTGTCTACTTAGAAGTTTCTAAGACTCTTCCAAGAAAGTATGCATACGAATATTGAGTTATGTACCTCAATAGGCAATTAAGTTGTAAGCATACAAATATTTTCAGAAATGTTCACATGAATAATAAATTGCCAGATTCTGAGCCCCTGATTTTCTCCACCCATCATCCAAATGTCATGACACTTGACAACATTTTAGGGACTCTTCCACACTGTATGAATTCCAAATGTCAGATCTTGAACTATGCCATTGACCATGTTATGACCAGGTAAAACATTTCAGAAAATTCCATGACATTTTAATGAGAATTTGTGAAATGTGTGGAATTTCACAGAAATTAAGCAAAACCAGAATTTGCTAATGTCACTTAGCCATAGGGCATATGGAATCACTAACATATTCCTATATGCTTAATGAAGTAGCAAAGCTGGAGTACATGGGAACAGGAGGTCTTTTATGTTGTTGGGAACCAACTATCCCAAGTGTCATGCATAGTGCATATGTGTATCATTACCACAGTCCCCTGCTGGTGATAGGCCCCCAGAAGCGAAGGAAGACAGTGTTTCCCAAACAAGATATTGCCATCACTTATGAGAGCCATATAAATATCCCGATCAACAGTAGTAGAACTTTAGTTAGAAAGATGAGTATAGAGAGTTAGATGTGGAATAGAAATACCCAGTCTTATTCAGCATCTAACTGTCTATACTCATCTTTCTGACTAAAGTACTACTACACAGATTCTGCGTACATGTACTAAACTACTGTTAAGGTAATCAAGACATTGAAATATAATAGGTTATAACGGTATAGTTTTAATTGTGAGTTGATATAGGCACTGGATACTATAAATGATGATGAGTGACTGAATTATGTTCCCATGTTAGACTACTTCTGCATCTGTTAAAGATTGTGCTGTTTAAATCTTTACTTTTAGGATAACAAGATGCGTAGTAGATTACATAATTTTTTCCCTAAAATAACCAAAATGTGATTTTGATGAATTTAGAGTTTTTTATTATAGTTTTTTACTTCTATAATTTATTGGTTTTTTTTTCCACTTTTGAACACCTTCTTTATTGGTATTTTGTATAAGAGTAGTATTTTAAATCACATATGGTTGGTATTACTAATGAAGTTGATGATGTCACCCTTGCAGCCTATAAAATTGAAAGTAAGCTCCAAATAGGCCACACCCCCTGAGGAAGGCTTACACTGAAGTGTTGGGGCTGTGAGTATATGAGTGAATTGAATGGATTTTTACCATCTGAATAATTGCTTATACAGTATTTGCTTTTCTTTTGCTATAGTTTGGCAAATAAAACACTTTAACTTTAACATGGTATAGTGGAATCCTCATTTTGGTACCTGATATTTGAGTGCACCTTTTCTGTGAATTTGGCAGGAAAACAAAAAAGTTGGCACTCACTGAGACATTAGAAAACACAAGTGTTCTTTTGTGCACCCTCATTTAAAAAAAATTGTACCACTGTGCACAATGTCTGTTGTGCTGAAAATGTTTTCTAATGTCTCTGTTTTTTCCCTCTTGAGTACATTTCCTCAATACAACATTTAGTGAGGGGGGGCCACTAAACTGGTAGGGAAAAGAGTACAATACTATAGTTCCACAATACTGACATAGATTGGGTGAGAGAGGGGTTTCTCATGGCTGCCAGAAAAAGGGCTTGAGTACAGTTTTACAATACTGACAGTGTTCTGTTGAAGGAGGCAAGTCCACCAGAATACTAGGCAAGGGCATTAGTACAATCCCACCATACTGACAGAGATCTGGTGAACAACTGGTGTCCCATAGACAGATAGGGACAGGATATGAAATACTGCACAGTACAATAATTATACAGTACCACGAGCAATTAGGGGTGGTAGAAACTGCAAGCCTTCCAGCATCAGGATCTGCAATATAACTTTGCAGCAATGGGGATGCAGTGTGTGGAAGTGAGTGTTGCCAGCAACAGTGTTGGTGGGGGTCATGGGATACTGTACATACAACTGTAACCATTGTCAAAAGAAGATTCTTGTAAGCATTATTTAGTGCTTCGGAGGCAGTCAGCTAGCACATGCAAACAAAACCCTATGAGTACATCACAGCATAAATCCAGTAGATAGGCAAGGAAGACTCTAACTTCAAAAAGCTTTTTTTCAAATTCATCATTACGTTTACTACCAAATTTAAAATGCCATCTCTTAGTTGCCACTGTAGTGCTTTGTGGCATTGTGACCACTTCCTCAGAACCTGTAGGTGTTTGGCTGTATGTTAGCTCATTTGCACAACTATTTAAAAGTCACTTTCTTTCTTTTCATTTTTAAAACCTTACAGATTATTTGGGGTCTCCTCACGGCATCACTTCCTGCAATTTTTAAAGTGATTTAAGGCCAGATACATATGATCTTTACCTTACAGCCTAAACATGTGTGATGCAAAGCTGCTACCCCACCCAGAACTGGTAGCAGAGGGGGCAGCACCTTTGCAGACACAGATACTCATGTATAGTGCAAGACATAGAAACATAGAAACATAGAATTTGATGGCAGATAAGGACCGCTTGGCCCACCCAGTCTGCCCATTTTATTACCTGATGGATAAGCTGCAGATCCTAGTTAACCAGCAGCCTACTTCTTCCTACCCTCACCCCCTAGAATTGCCTTATGACTGTCCCATGCATGCTTGAATTCCACCACTGTTTTTGACTCCACAACCTCCTCTGGAAGGCCATTCCATACATCCACAACCCTCTCTGTGAAAAAATACTTCCTTAAATTACCTCTGAGCCCCCCTCTAGCTTCAAATTGTGCCTCCTTGTTCTTGCACACCTTTTTTTTTTTTGAAAGATGCTACCCTCTTGGACTTTGTTGATTCCCTTGAGGTACTTGAAAGTTTCTATCATGTCCCTCTCCCTTCTTTCCTCAAGGCTATACATATTAAGCTCCTTAAGTCTCTCTTCATATGTCTTCCGGTGCAGACCCTGCACCATTTTAGTTGCCCTTCTCTGGACAGCTTCCATCCTGTCTATGTCTTTGCAGAGATTGGGTCTCCAGAACATACCCATCCACTAGTGGCTGCACACATGCTGGCCTTTTCTGCAGTCACAGATACAAATCCATGATACCCACTACTTCTGCCTGTTGAAGCACAGGCTCATGTGGGATCTGTGCTTCTGCAGATACACATGCACAGTGTAAGACAAGCACACACTTTTGGCTGCAGAAGTGAAGGTCCCTGCAGATACACATGCAAACTACAAAATATACACATCAACACTGTTATGCTTCTAAACAGCACTGATGGAGTATTGATTTTTTAAAGTGTAGCATCCTGTATGCATATTTTCAAAGGTACCAAATCAAGGTTACTATATATGTGGCATCCAGATACAGTTGTAAGTTTACCTTACCTGATGATATCTGTCTGCTGTTGCATGTGTAGTCTTGCCCTTTTACTGGTTGGGCAGTTGGAGAGTTAGACATGAGACCTTAATGCCACATTTCACTACATTTGAGACATTAAGTTGAATTCTAACTGGTGCATTAACTCAGCTTTTTGTGATAAATTTCCTTTCTTTTTGAGCAAGTAAAATTAAAATTGCAGCAATACTTTCAACCGCAGAAGTACAGGACCCTCTGGAACCAGTTCTTCTATAGCCACAGATACCCATTCACAATGCAAGACATACACAGCCATGTCTGGCTGCAGAAGTGCATGCCTATGTGGCCCCAGATAGAAACAACAATTCTGGCTGTAGATGCTCTTGCTCCCTGCTGGGCCAGTACTTCAGCAACCAAAGATAAAGGTTGACACTCCAGGACACTAGGCTGCAGATAGAAATCTAGGAGTATCTGTGTCTACAAAGGTGCTGTCCCCTCTGCTACCAGTTCTGGGTGGCAGCTTTGCTGTGACACACATTTAGGCTGTAAGGTAAAGATCATAAGTATGAGGCAAATCTATGATACTTAAGGTACAACCCACTTGTGGGTAAAGAAGCATGGTCCTATGCATATGTGAAGTGCATGTGCAATTTGTGTACATTAATGTAAGTATGAGCTGTACCATGCATATCTCCTACCTCAGCACTAAGTGCATTTTCATATATTTGCATAACGCATTTGGGCTAGTAGTCCTGTAATCCAGCATCACATGCACACCACCACAACTGTACCACAATGCAGGTCCAATTTTTTAATATGTATGCCCCAAATTCTCAGAACATTTATGCTGAGCCTCTGAAACATCCACAGGAGTGACAGGCTTGCAATCTGACCTTTTAAATTATTTGTATGCTGCTATAACTACACAAAAAAGTACATTTTGAGCTGGAATTGACAATTGTCATTCACTTTGTTTGTCTAAGGGCCTTAAGAAATTAGATTGCTGAAAATCTGGTGAAAAAGTGCTACAAAAGTAGCTGAGTTATGAGTAAAAATTGTTTTTGATGGAAAGTACTAATTTCATTGTCACAAGACTGTAATGTTTGGTCTCAGTGGCAACCAAAGAATTCTTTGCTTACACATCAAAGTTGCTGTCTGGCACTTAAAACAACTTTTTATGTATAAACATAAAATTCTTTGTTCATACCGTGTTCGCAGCCAAAAATTTAATGTGCCAACATAAAATTCTTTGTTTCTTTGTGTATGAGCAGAGAATTTTGGGGTTGTGACAATAAAATTGGACTCCTCACTAAGCTGGGGAACGAGGAATTTTGGCATGACCATAAAATGTATTTTGGGTTATTTTTTTTTTGTCAAACGAACCCCAGACTCTAGCTGAACAGATCCCATTTATCTAGTTTCAGGTGCTTACTTTTCAAAAAAGCATCATATTTATAAGTTTTTTTTTTCTTTTATCAAAACAAAAAACAAGATGGCTACATTCACAACACTAATTTTTTTTCTTGTTAAATTAAAACAGCTTACAATAGTCATTTTTTTTGTATCAGATCTGCTTTTTTTTTTCAAAAACCCTACTGGGCATGTTTGAACACCAAATTTAAATAATCTCTAGATTCTAGCTAATTGGTCCCATTCTCCTAGGATCAGGAGTTTGTTTTTCAAAAATGCATCATTTTTATGTGGTTCTAATTTTTTTCATCAAACCAAAAACAAGATAGTGATACTTCTGGCAATATTTTTTCTTACTTTTTACCTATGTGGCCTCTGGTCAGCTCCTACTCCTTCTTTTCTCCCTCCAACTATTGTAAGCTCGCTCTGAACTCCTGGGTCACCACCTTGTTCTCCCCCACCTAGCATGGATCTGGATCAGGTGACACCCCCCCAAGGAGACAGCATACACTGGTAGACAGCCATTAAGCCACATGGCCTGGCTGTCACTTTTTCCATTATTTCCCCTTATGGAAGTGCTGTGTACAATGCCTGCTATGGGGTCATGCATACTCCCATGCGTGCCCCTCATCAAGTGTCTGCTGCATTCCACCCCACATTCTGGTGGCACCATGCCATCGAGCCCCAGCCTCCGCTAGGCTGCAGGTCTCCTCCCTCCCCAGAGATGGAGAGCAGTTCATTGGATACTCAATCCATCTCCTCCCTGGTGACCCCCAGCAGCCAATGCTCTTTCCTGAACATGGGTCTTCAGTGCTGTGCAAGGTGTGGCATCCAGTGCCTCAACCCTCAGCATCACCAGACCGGGTTGTCTTAAAAACCCCACAAAGCATGCTCAGAAGCCAAATTTTAAAACCATGTATCCTGAGAACCAATTAATACTTCTTTCTCAAAACCCTCAAAAGGCAACCCCTTGGACCATGTCGCTTCTACCCTGAACTTCTTGGCAAAATGCTTCAAACCATCTTTTCTACGTAAGTGAACAAAAAGTTGCCAAAAGTGCATGCTAAAGCCTTTTTATAGTTCTGGGTCTTGGAATCTGGATGATCACCCTTCATAAAACTTTCTACTTGTTGAGAGTTTGCTAACTGGATCATTCACATAAAATTTTGTGTAATGTTATCAAATGGCACCAAAGTTATTGAGGTACAAAATATTGGGTTAATATTAAACAGCCTGTGCAATCCTAACCAAACTTGCACTACTGCACAAGGATAATATATCTATATAGAAAAAAATAATATTTTTTCCACATAACCTTTGAAAGGTACACACCTGACCCATATCCTTTCTGCCATGAATGTCTGAGAAAAATGCTCCAAGCCATCTTTGCTCCACAGGTGAGCACAAAATGGCAAAAAAGTACATGTTACAGCCTTTTTAGAGTTCTGGGTCTTGGAATCTGGATGAACATCCTTCGTGAAATGTCATACTTCTTAAGAATTTGCCAACTAGACCATGCATGTAAACTTTGGTGTAATTTCATTAAATGTTACCAATGTAACTGAGGTGCAAAATTTGGGGGTTAACATTAAACAGCCTACTTATATTATATGGCTTATTCAATCCCTTGATTGTATTATTTCCTTGAATAACACACATTGCCATAATTTATTCTATCTGTCTGTCTGTCTGTCTGTCCGTCCATCCGTCTATCTACCTATCTATCTATCTATCTATCTATCTATCTATCTATCTATCTATCTATATTTACATACATACAGTATACTACATACACTCACAAAAGGAGGTTCACTTTAAGTATGTGACTAATTCTTAGAGTCACTCAGTGTATACTCAGTACTTTTCCTACCAGACTGTAAACTAATACAGTCAAATAATATTGTTTTAAAACTGTCAATATCTTGGTTTATAACAGTGCTGTGTAGTGCTGTTGGAAAATTGTATTTAGCTAAACAGAATTCTATAGACTTTAACAAACTTCTGACTTATTCCATGGAATATACAGGTAAAGATGTTGTAGGCCAAACAGGCAGTCAGGGATGCAAAGGCAGATGCAGAATTATATATTGTAGAGTGGGGTCAAAGCAGGGAAAACAGTTTTCCAGTAACATTAGGAAACAAGAAAGGTGAGGGAACTGTAAGGCTGAAAGAGGGTGCTGTTTAATAGAGGAGAACAAGCAGAAGGCAGACATTCATAACAACTACTTCTGCTCTGTATTCAAAGTGGATATTGGGCCTTCACTGGAAAATCACATAAGTGGTACTACAAAGGGAATACTAGAAATGGAGCAGCCAGTATTACAGGAGTAAGGGTTTATAGCCCTGAAAGTAGGTAAAGCTTTAGGGACAGATTTGATTCACCCAAGAGTGCTCTGGAAACTGGTATCGGCCAGGCTGAACCCCTGGAATGGCTACTCAGTAGCTAAATACCATCAGGGTTATGTTATACGAGGTCCCTGCATCCTTATTGGTACTCCCAGAGGCACACCATAGACAGCTAGTGCTTAGGCATATGTTATGCTAACATATAGGGCTATGGGCATCTACCGTACAAGAGTAGATGTCAGGATATGTACGCATATTGTTGTAATACACTTTGCTTGCTAAAACATATATATTTTCTATGTATTTTCTGTGTATTTCTTACTCATAAGATGTTAGGACATCTGTGTCCTTGGGATGATTATATATATTTAAGTCGGCATAGCCATCTTTTGGTGATTTGTACTACTACACTGATTTGTGTAAGACTTTGTGCACTGTACTCTTTTGTTTCACAAAGTGATGACTACTACAAAATTGTGTAATGTTATCTTGGACCGTGGAGCCACCTCTAATTTAGCCAATAGGGCTCACCTCTGTAACTAGAAATCTTTCTGTCTTACAGTAACCATAGTAATTATCATAGGTATATAATTTGAGACACTAAGTGTTATACCTCGGAGACCCCAACAGACATGGAGAAACCTTGAGGTATAGGAATGCTTAGCATTAGCTCTCGGTTTGTATTGGTAAGAGCTACTTAGGGCAACTGTGATTTATCCTTTTGGTAGTAATAAACCAGTTTATTACTGTTATGCAATGTGTTTGTGATTTCTTGCATTCCCAATATTGCCAAGAACCTGAGAGTGAGGTTTAGACCTCCTGACAAATGGCGACCGCATACAGGCAATATTTGGTGTTTGTAAGCTTTCACTTGTTGCTTAAAACTTTTTCCTTCCAAACGGAGACTGTAGGTGTGCATTTCTGCAGCACCTCTCCCTTTTTCAGACCACTTTGTAGTCACTTGCAAAGTCTGACTGGTTTTCTTGGGTGTGGTTGATGCCAACTCGACCCACTCCACAACAGCTTTCAATTGTAAGCCTATGAAGTATACAGTATCTCAGTGTTAGTGGCTCAGTAGGTAGCACACTCACCTGTGGGGCTGGAAGATTGGAAGGTTGTGGGTTCTAGCCCCACACCAGGTACTTGTGGTAATTCCTATAACTGACACTGTAGTGCAGTAAGGGGGAGGGGTGCTGCATTGGATGAGATGTTAAAATGAGGTTCCTTCTTCCCTTCTCTGGTCACTGTCCAGGTACAGAAAATAATTTTTATGCATTAAGCAGGTTAGCAAGAGGAAAAGGAAGAGGAGACCATTATGATTTTCCAAAGAGGTAGCAAAGAAAGTGAAAGCCAAAAAGATTGCATTCAGGCAATACAAAAAGACACAGGCAGAAGGGGATAGGGAGAAGTACCAGGAGAAGCAAAGGGAGGCAGAGCGGTCAGTAAGGGAAGCCAAAGCTCAGACAGAAGAGCACATTGCAAAATCAGTGGGTAGAGGGGACAAAACCTTTTACAGGTACATAAGTGAAAAAAGAAAGACAAAGGGAGGATAGTGAGACTGAAGGGGGAGGATGGGGCCACGTGGAGGATGACAACAGTAAAGCTGACATATTGAACAGGTATTTCTGCTCAGTCTTTACTGAGGAAGAGGAGGGTAATGGGTCTGAAGGGAGTACAAGGGGTGAGAATGGTGCAGAAATGGACACAAGTCCCTTTACACGAGAAGGGTCCTGAAGGAACTAGAAGTAATAAGAGTTGATAAAGCAATGGGGCCAGATGGGTGCACCCAGGGTCCTTAAAGAACTAAGAGAGGTGGTGGATGAACCTCTGGCTATCCTGTTTAGCCGATCACTGGAAACAGGGAGGTACCCAAAGACTGGAGGACAGCAGATGTAGTCCCTTATACAAAAGTGGGAACAAAGAGGAAGCAGGGAACTACAGACCAGTCAGCCTCACCTCGGTAGTGGGGAAGATCATGGAAGCACTACTGAAGAAGAGATTGGTAGAACATCTGGTTGTCAATGGACTACAGGACCCAAGGCAGCATGGTTTCACCAGGGGGGAGGTCATGTCAGACCAACCTCATTGAATTTTTTGACTGGATGACTCAGGAGGTGGATCAGGGGAGGGCGGTGGACATGGCCTATCTGGACTTCAGCAAGGCCTTTGACACTGTGCCACATAGAAGACTATTACACAAACTGGGGAATATGGGTGTGGGCAGCACAGTAGTGTTTTGGGTAGGTAACTGGCTGGGTGGCAGGACACAGAGGGTGGTGGTAAATGGCTGTCACTCCACAGAGGGAAGAGTGACCAGTGGGGTACCACAGGGATCAGTGCTGGGACAGGTACTATTCAACATCTTCATCAGTGACATTGCGCAGGACCTAGAAGGCAGAATTTCACTGTTCGCTGATGACACAAAGCTCTGTAACAGAGTAGACACACCAGAGGGTGTAGACAGAATGAGAAGCGACCTGCAGAAACTTGAAGAATGATCAGGGGTTTGGCAGTTGAAATTCAATGCAAAGAAGTGCAAGATAATGCATATGGGGCACAAAAACCTGGCACAATATATCATTTGGGGGTGAGGATATAGCATGCACCAAGCAGGAAAGGGATCTTGGGGTTATCATCTCTGATGACCTCAAGGTAGAAACAGTGTGACAAGGCAGCAGGTAAAGCAAATAGGATGCTGGGATGCATAGGCGGGGCATCACCAGCAGGAAAAGGGAGGTCATAATTCGCTATACAAGACACTAGTGAGGCCCCACCTGAGTACAGTGTACAGTTCTGGAAACCATACCTACGTAAGGGACATAGACAGAGTAGAGAAGGTTCAGAGGAGGGCAACAAAGATGGTGCATGGATTGCATCACAAGTCCTATGAAGACAGGTTGAAGGAACTGAACATGTACTCCTGGAGGAGAGGAGGAGAGAGGGGATAAGGAGACATACAAGTATCTTACAGGGAGGAACAGGATGCAGGAAAACACTATTTTAAGCGAAAAGATGTTCCAGGACTAGAGGGCATGGGATGAAGTTGGAGGGGGGACGATTCAGAGGAAACATGAGAAAGAATTTCTTCACAGAACGGGTGGTGGACAAGTGGAACACCCTGCCAGAGGAAGTGGTGGGGGCTGAAACAATCACGGATTTAAGAATGCATGGGATAGACATAAAGGAATTCTGGAGGTCAGGGGTAAGGGGCAACAGACTTCTAGGAAAACAAACTGAACTAACAAGCTCAAATGGGCAGACTGGGTGGGCCATAGGCCCTTATCTGCCGACACTGTCTATGTATCTATGTATCTATGTACAGTAGCCCGACTGCGTAGAAAGTGCTCCTGCTGTGGATCAATACACAGCATGGCACCTTTTTCACAGTTACATTTTTTCTTCCCTCCCACACAATGGCCACCGTGTCAAATATCTGTGCAGAACTGAGACCTGAAGTCTTGAACTTCCTTGCCTCCCATGCAGGATGGGCTGACTTTGTGGGGGACGCTAGTCAATCTGAAAACCCAATTCTGGGGATTTCAACCCAGTACTCTGATATGAAGCAAACAGCCAATAAGTGTCATGCCAAAGGGCTGTTGATTGCAACTGTCTGTGCCGCTCTGGAAGCCTCTGAAGTGAGGTTTTAAACCCTTGATCTGCAGATCTCATCTCTTAAGCAAAGGATGGGTTTGCAGAAAACAAAATGTGTTAGACTGCTGCAAAATGTGGAGTCTAAACTTCAAACACTGCGCAATGAAAAAGATTCACTTTTGCATCATTCTGCTCAGGCTGGAGAACAAGAAATTTGTATGTTGAAGTAAGAGTGTGAAAGTTTGAGATAGGGTAAGGGGTAGGCTTTGAATATGAATGACTTGTTAAGCAGAGTGAATGAACAGTTGAGTGAGCAAATGGAAGAGCTTCAGGATGAGATGAACCAGGTACGTAATGACTTAGAATTGGCTACTAGGGACGATCGTGAATTGAGCACCATGTATACAGTGTTGCACAAACAAATGCAAGATGAGGTTGATGTGAATGTTGCAGATGTGAGTCATGCAGAATGTAAATACAAGATGGCAAAACTGCACCATCAGCAGGAGGTTCTGGCTGGTCATGTTAAGAAGATGGGAGGCATAGCTCCTGCCTTAACTATATTATCTGAAGGGGAGGCTCAGATGATAACATTTCTCAGTACAACGCCCAGTCATACCCCTACTATAGCTCAGAGACCCCACCCAGCCATCCACAACATGGCGGGTCCCCACTACACCCACATCATGTCATATGTTGTCGACGTCGTGACGTACATCATGGGAGATGCCAACATGGTGGCCCCCATGATGGGAGGAGCAAGCCTAGGCCTGGTCCTGATGGCACCACTGGTGGTTGTTATTAATGTGGAAGACAGGAAGGAGATAGAAACAATGATTAAAAATGCAATAGTTAATGTATCTATCTCTATGAGAAATAAACTGGTCCTTAAAAACCAGATTATACAGCTCCTGCAGGATGCTGGCACTCAGGAAGGCTTGGTTCATACTGTGGCTGAGGCTGCAGCCCGGGCAGCCCTGGATGTCACTGAGGTAACCTACCTCTGCCTGATCTGTCCAATAATCCCCCACAAATGGCCTACTGTGTTCAGCAGATAGCTGACAGTATCAGTCGGATCAGCCCGTCCGACAACCTCATTTGTCACTTAGAAAAGGTGCATTCCAAATGTGAGATGCTTAGCCCCGCTGCAGAATATTAGGTCCAAATACTACGCCAAACCATCGAGCCTGGCTTGTGGGCCAAACTCCCCGATGCCATCTGTCAGGACAGTAACGCTACCGTTGATGACGTTGCAGCTGAACTCATTTCTGCATACAGCCCAGGTGTAGTAGGAGTGATGCTTGCATACCCTATGAAACAGAATGCAAAAGAAAGTCCAATGAATTACCACCAGAGACTTTGGATGGCCTACCGAGTGGGAAAACACCTCGCACAAGAAGCTGCAGATGTGGATCTTATCAAATATAAGACCCAGCTCCTTAGGAACATGATCCCTGTAGTGAGAGAAAAGGTAGAGCCAACCACTTATCCCTCCATGGAAAGGTTTACTGACATCCTTTGAAAAAACAAGCGTTTGCCAACTCTACATCCATGATCTGGGCTCCAGTTCGAAGAAAGTAACACCGTGGAGCCTACTCAAGAGGCCGTGATGCACTACATGGTGGAGGGCAGGCCCAACACAAGCAGCTCCTCCCGGTGGATAACCAACACCCCCAACAGGCTCAGCAACAACAATAACAACCAAAACAGCAACAGCAGCAATGGGGTGGGAACCGGAACCATCACATCATAAGGGTAAACAACAACAAAGACCAGGACCTTCATAAAGGGAGATAGCCGAAGAGAATCTGAAATTTAGAGAACTCCTGGGGCAAGTATGCTTTGTAGCAGACACTGTTCCTGCTCAGTCCCTTGCAGCCATACAACTGGGAACACAGGTCTCACTGGGCCATGGCGATCCCGGAAGTACAGGCCCTCAGGCTCAGCCAGGCCTGAACCCAGAAGCACCTCCCTATATAACGTCAGTGCAGCATGGTGCAGTGGTTCAAAGGAGCCAGGCCCAACCTCTTCACACTTCCTCCAACACAGATTGATAATTACAGGCCCCAGTCCAGATTGCAAACAAGTTGGTCTTGGATACAAATGGAAGGCCCTGCACTGAGGCTGAGGTCAGGGACCACCTATTTACAATGTTATTGGATACAGGCGCGGCTGTGTCTGTATTACATGATGACCACCCGAACACATCTCTTTGGTCCACCAGATGGAGGACCAACATGTCAGGAGTAGATGGTGCTAGACTACCTGCATACCGCTGTCTACCTCTACGTGTGGAGTTGGGCTACTTAAAGGCCTCACACACCTTTCAATTAATGGTATTGTATGATCATCCTAGTATCATTGTAATTGACTTCCTTGCACCACACAGCTGGATGGTGGACCTAGCTAACATGCTATTGCTACCGATTCAGGGCCAGTACCACACCATCTTGATCCCTGACTCACACGTTGTGGCAACAATATCTGCCAACAGCAAGGAGTGTGACATAAAAGATTTGTTCAAAAACCATGAGCTTTTCCCAAAGCTCCTTCCCACCATGCAAAGACATTTGGAAGCATTTGCTATCAACAAGCCTGACTGTGGCAGAATGCACACTGTCATCGAAATGCCAGGCCCAGCACATGAAAGGCAAAGGCAATATCCTTTCCCCTCTGAGGCCTTGCCTTCTCTCAGAGAAATGATAAAATCACTTCTCAACCAAGGGGTCATCAGAACATGTGTTTCTACTGCCAACTCCCCAGTGTGGCCTGTGAAGAAACCTACAGGCACCTGGAGACTTACTATTGACTACAGGAAACTGAACCAGGTCACACCCAGTTGTGCTCCAACTATGGCTTCAGCACCCAATGTGTTATGATTTCTGACATCTGACCTAAAATGGTTCAGTGCCCTGGATATTTGCAATGGCTTCAGGTCACTGCCATTAGCCCCCAAAAGTCAATAAAAGTTTGCCTTCACTTTTGAAGGTAGACAGTACATGTGGACCTGCTTACCACAGGGATTCTATAACAGCCCATCCCTGTTCCATCTGCGTATGATGGACACCTTTGAGGGCTTCTCTACTCCCCAGTGTCTCTTGCAGTACATGGATGACCTGCTGTTGACAACTGCCACACAGGAACAACATTTGGAAGGTTTCTGGGTATGGTAAATTACTCCAGAGATTTTATCTGTGATTTTGCTCAGAAGGCTGCTCCCCTGTATGAGTTACTAAAAAAGGATATTCCCTGGACTTGGGGTCCCATACACACCCAGGCTGTGACATCACTAAAACAAGCCTTGGCCTCTGCTCCAGCTCTGGTCAACCCCAATCCCGCACTACCATTCCATCTGGAATGTGCCACCTCTGACTTTGCCATGTCAGCAGTGCTGGCCCACAAGGTTCATAGCACCCTGAGACCCATTGCATGTGCATCACAACTCTTGACCCCAGTCAAACAGAAGTACAGCCTTTGTGAAAGGAACATTCTGGCCACCTACTGGGCTGTCAAACACTTTCAGTACATCATAGGGTACTATCCACTGATTATTAACACCAACCACACCGCATCTACCTTTCTGCTATCAGAGACAGTGAAGGATGGGTTAGTCTCTAACACCAGACTGACACTCTGGTCACTTCTTCTCCAGGATAGAGACATACAGGTACACCCAACCAAAATTCCATCCATGCTGGCACATGGACTCCTTTTCCAAGGAGAACCCCATGACTGTACACTGCAACCACCTGATCTTTCAGATCCAGGTCCTTCCATCCCTGCCAAGCTACAAATACTTGAGAGCATCTCTTTATGTCATATTTTTACAGATGGTTCAGCTTTCTACTATCAGGGAGAACAGATTGCAGGGATGGGTATCTTAGGGATTTACCCCTATGGTAGCACTGTTACAATTTCTAAGGGTTGCAGTGTAGCCTCATCACAGTATGCAGAGATGGAAGCAGTGGCCTGTGCCCTCGAGTTCATCCAGCATGGAACCAAAGATACCATCATTTTTACAGACTCTAACTGTGTTTGTTGTTCTCTTACAGAATTTCTACCTTTTTGGCAGAAAAACTCCTTCCTCTCTTCTGATGGCAGTCCAGTGAAGTACAAAGAACTGCTAATATACATAGATTCACTGGCACAAAGATTTGCACACAAACTTTATGTACACAAAGACAAGGCTCATTTCCTAAATGACCCCTTTCATGCCTTCAATGACACAGCAGACACCTTTGCCAAGGAAGGGGCCGAAAGGGGGGACATATGGATGATGGATCATCCAGAGGCCAATGCAGCTGTACACATTGCAGCAGTCAGGAAGAAACTGGAACCCTTTTCCCCCTTGGACCTCTCAGCAGCCCAACATGTTGATTCTGAACTCAAAGAAGTGTTCAGATTCCTTGACAAAGGTACAGAAGAAAAGCTTCCCACACATAACCCCTACCGGATGCATGAAGGTAAGTTACACTTGTCACCAGATGACAAGCTCATCTGGTACCAACCAAATGAGTCCACCACCAAATTGTGGGTGGTCCCTAGACACCTTAGGACAGTATTCTTGCACAAAGTGCATGATATACCTACTGGTGGACACCAGGGAGTGGAAAACACACTCCAGAGCCTCAAGACCACTGCCTGGTGGCCTGGTGTCACCAAAGATGTCAAACAGTACAAAGATAACTGGTTGGTGCACAAAACAACCCCATTCTCACAAAACAAAATGCCAAACTCCTACCACAAAGAAACTCTGGCTCTTGGCATGCCATACAGATTGATTTTATTGGTCCTCTAACCAATACCAGCCGAAACAACAAGTATGCTCTTGTGGTAACAGATCTTTTTTCAAAGTGGATTGTAGCTTTCCCCACTAAGGCATGCACTGCTAAAACCACTGCCAAAATCCTGGCAAAACAAATTTTCTCCAGGTGGGGTCTACCTATTAAGGTACATTCTGACAAGGGAACCAGTTTTACAGGCTAGTTGATGAAAGAGTCCCTTGAGCTCCCATAGTTCAACTGAAGTTCCACATACCTTACTATCCCCAGTCTTCAGGTCAAGTAGAGAGAGCCAACAGATGGATTAAGCAAATGCTTTCAAAATTAATTGAGGATAATCCCAAATGCTGGGATCCCCTATTGCCATTACTCCTTAAGGCAATTAGGGGCACACCCTCAGCCACCACCCAGTTGATGACTGGCAGACAGATGAGATTACCTGAACACCTGTTGTTTGACCTGCACACTCCCATTGCAGACTGTGTGTTATAGATCAATATGTGGAGAAACTCAGAAAATACCTCATATACACATACACTTGTATACTGCCAATTGCATGGGCATGACCCAGCAACAGTCCAAAATACAGTTCGACAAACATGCACAAGAAGTGGATTGGCAGGTTGGAGATCAGGTGATGGTCCTCCAATTTGCATATCCCACAAACTCCTTCTCCACTAAGTGAGAAGGTCCTTATCCCACTGCCAACAAGCTCAGTCCAGCAGTCTATCAAGTTAGACTTATGCACAACAATAAACCTACTGACAAATGGTTACATGCAAACCAACTAACACTGTATAAAGGAGCATAATTACTTTTCCTCACCCCATTGGGTGGAATAGTACTAACCTACTAATGTTTGATTTTGCATTGCAGATATACTAACAAGATGGCTATCTTGTTCCATTTTCTCCTCATCTCAGGAGTTATCACCTGCTCTCAAGGCATGGTACCGAACCTCCTACCATACCTTGATCATCCAGCATCTGCTCCAGAGGAAGCATCCAACAAAATACCCGATAGTTTAATTACTGTCCAGGAAGGTTCTGATGCTTACTTCACTGCCTTGGTTGTTGCTTATGATAAATTTATCCTACAAATTGAGTGGCAAACCACATCACAAGGACAAATTCTCCCTGTGGCCAAACTCTCCAAGGAAACTTTCCAGGGTTGACCTAATGCTAAATTATCCACGACTGGTTCTCTGTCATTGCTACAAACTGCTCGTAGACATTCTGGTTTATACAATATTACTGCTTTAATTGATCCCTCATATTGTAATTCTTTGTCTAAGGACTCTGCTCAAAACGTTTGTGCTGTACACAACATGGCCTCTGCTGCCATGTATCTTTCTGTGTTACCACCCACTGATAAGCAGCTTTTGGAATGTCCAAAGCACACCCCTGGTCCCCTCAGTGGTCTAACAGCCATTGCCCTACCTAGTACACTGATTAACAATTTACAATTTATGCATATACCTGAACTGTTTAACTTGACTTACTGGAATATGAAAGAATTTGGTATGTGTCACAATACCAACACTTTAGCATTCTACAGTATGTTATTGCTTGATAGTTTAGCAGCATTTCAGATTCATACTCAACACCCTATTGCCGGGGTACATAACACTGAGCATAGAGGCAACTACAGGAGAAGACCAAATCCTGATGATCAAAGTCATAAAAGTAATACATGTGAAGTTGGCAGTTCTGATGTCACTGGTGCAACAGGTACTGTCACAGGTCGTTTTGGTACAGCTATGTCTATCTGGAACAAAGCTGACACTGCTGCTATCAAATCTCATTCTGCTAAACTTCAGACTGGTTTAGTTAATAATATATTACCCCCATTATTGCATGGTGTGGATGGCCTTAGTCAGGAAGAAAGATACACTGTTAACAATATGCATAGCATTGCTAAGGCATTTACAGACTCTAAAGAAAAGATTAATGCACTTATTGCACAAAACAACAAAAAAAACAGATAAACAATTCTGTGTTCAGCCTATGGCTCATACATCATTATTACCATCAACAACCTTTTCCATAAGCTAAAATCTGGAAGAATCCCTGACATAATACATGACAGATGTGTTTTCAAATGGTATTGTCCACTATGTAAAACCCCTGGCTGTATTGCTATGTGTATGCAACAATCTCTAACAATTCCTCTTTCTACAGCTAGGAATTTGGGTTTTGTCACCAGACACCCTAATACTGGTCCTTGTTTTATTTTTAAGAAATGTTCTATCAAAGATATAATGTTTGTTTCTTTCCCTGTCTCTTTACCATGCTTTGATCCCACTACAGCTTTGTTCGACAAGCTGGCTTCAGTCCATTCCATCAGGCACCTTGATGACATCTACAGAGAATGTCTGGACTTACCTCCTCTGCTGGTTATCCATCCTTTCCTGGATGCCTGGGTCACTCCACACACAGACTGCTGTGTGAAGAAACAATATATATACTTGTGTCGATGTGATGTATTTGATGTTATTAAACCTGTATGTGGTTATTCTCCTTACAGTATCGATTGGTCCTTTTCCATGGACGATGACATCAGCACAAACCGCACAAATTACTCGGACTCAGCATTGGCTCCAGATAAACTTTACCAATCTTATTGTGAGGAGGTTCATCACCTGTCAACATGGATTTCCAAGATGACCTACCCCTGCCCAGTGCAGTTGCAAAAATGGCAGCTCCCTGCTGTCAAAATGCAGTATAATTCAGATGGGGAGTACTGTGTAGTTACTAACTACAGAATGTATATCTATGGTACACAAACGTGTTATTGATTTTCCTAATTTTTGTTTCATTCCACATCAATTGGACATATTAATGTGGACATGATTGATGGTAACCCCAATTATCTGCTCACCCTTTCTGAATGTTTACCATATTTTAATGTACACATAGATCCACTGTCACTTACATTAAAATCACTTTTAGAGAGAAAATACACCCACCTCATCCACATCAACAATAATATTACTAAGGCTAATGAAGCTATCCTTTCATTGATTAATGATGGTGATATGAATGATACATTGACTAACACATGGTTAGAGATTACTTTTAAAGATGTTGTTATCATACAAGCATTTTTGATATTTTTCTTAATTATTATGCTATGCTGCCTATGGCCCACACTGCACCAACACCATGAGCAGCTGAAATTACTTTACAAAGCTTGCCTGTTGGGCTTGTAAATGGCCCCTGCTCCTAACTTTTCCTAGATTTGCCTGTGTTGCCCTTGAGGCAACAAGGGGGGAATGTTATACAAGGTCCCTGAACTCTTATTGGTACTCTCAGAGGTACACCGTAGACAGCTCATGCTTAGGCATATGTTATACTAACATATAGGGCTATGGGCATCTACCATACAAGAGTAAGTATCAGGATATGTACGCATATTGTTGTAATACACTTTGCTTGCTAATACATATATATTTTCCATGTATTTTCTGTGTATTTCTTACTCATAAGATGTTAGGACATCTGTGTCCTTGGAATGATTATACATATGTCGGCATTGCCACCTTTTGGTGATTTGTACTACTACACTGATTTGTGTAAGACTCTGTACACTGTACTCTTTTGTTTCACAAAGTGATGACTACTACAAAATTATATAATGTTATCCTGGACCATGGAGCCACCTCTAATTTACAAAATATGGCTCATCTCTCTAACTAGACATGGTTCTATCTTACAGTAACCATAGTAATTATCATAGGTATATAATGTGAGACACTGAGCCTTATACCTCAGAGACCCCAAGAGACATGGAGAAACCTCAAGGTATAGGAAAATGCTTAGCATTGGCTCCTGGTTTGTGTTGGTAAGAATTGCTTAGGGCAACTGTGATTTATCCTTTTGGGAGTAATAAACCAGTTTATTACTGTTATGCAATGTGTTTGAGATTTCTGCATTCCCAATATTGCCAAGAACCTGAGAGTGAGGTTTAAACCTCCTGACAGTTGGTTCTGAAAGAATGGTGGGTGGAATAATTCCAATCCACAAGAGAGGGAAAAGGGAACAACTGGGAAACAGTAGTCTTGTTAGTCTTACCTCCATTATGAGAAAACAGATGGAGACACTAGTCATTGAAGGCCTAGTGGACTACTTGAAGAGAAATGGGTTCCAAATAGTAAAAAAAGCATGGATTAATGGGAGATGGGTGGTGGCAGACCACCCTGATAATATTCTTTGACTGGGTAATTAAATCTGTGGATAAGGGACAAGCAGTTGATTTACTCTACTTTGACTTCAGCAAATCATTCAGCTTGCTGGTGATGAAGTTAGGTGATCTAGGTGCAGTGAAGGGTTTAGTTAAATTGATAGGTAGTTGGGTGGAAGAGAGATGAAAACAGTGGGCTGTGGCAAACAGAGTCAAGCTGACAGAGAGAGAAACATCACAAGTGGGGTGCCACATGAGTCATTCTCTGGTCCAGTCCTTTTCAATCTGTTCATCAGCAACATAAGAGAAAGAATACTAGGCAAGATATTTCTCTTAGGAGATGACACTAAATGCTGACAGGGTGGACAATGAGGTGAGGTTAAAGAGTTGTAGAGGGACTTTCATAGGTTGAAGAGATAGTCTAAGTTTTATAGCTGAAATTCAATGCCTAAATTTCAGAGTGATGCATCATGCACATAGGGAAAAGAACATCAGAACTGAATTTTGGATGGGTTGGGTTAGACTAGGTATTACTTCTGAAGAACGAGACCTAGGAGTCATACTAAGCAACTCCGTAAGATAATCTAGCCAATATAACAAGGCCTATAGCAAGACAATAATAATGTTAGGGTGTAGCTCTATAGGTTTTGATAACGGCATGAATTTAGTAATACTACCTTTCTATAGCTCATTTTTGAGTCCCCATATGGAATACTGTGCCATGTTCTGGTATCCCAACCTATGGAAACACAAAGACAGACTGTAGATAGGGCAGCCTAGGGTAGCCAACATGATTCAAGATCAACAGGATAGATTCTATGAGGATTGATTTAGGACACTGAAAATGTAATCGCTGGAAGCCAGAAGGGAGAGTGCTGAAATGATAGAGACCTTGAAATTCTTGAAAAAGACTGAACAGGGTAAATTGTGAGAAGCTATTCAGCAGGACTAGTGAGTCATAAACACAGAGCTATGAGTGGAGGCTGGTGGGGGAGGATTCAGCAGGAACATGAGAACATTTTATTTTAGATCCAGCAGAGGTGGTGGACACAAAAACCTTTAGCACATTCAAGCATGGCTAGGACATAGCTACTGTAAGGGTTTAATACTTTCCCAGGGGCTAGTGGAAAGGCAGGGAGAAGGGGGAGAAGGCAAAAAACCTAGTGAGATAACAGATCTCAGGACAGGATAGGGAATAACAGAGCAGATGGTTTGGGCCAATCATCCTTTTTTTTCTGTCAACATGGTCTATGTTTTTATGCCTGTGAAATCCGTAGGAAATGGAATGGTGGAATTCCAAAGCAGAGTATACTGATCTTCTGCAGTTTTGCCTCAGATTCTGCAGTTCTCCATCTGTTTCTGCTGAACATGTTTCCATTACCATCATTTTTGAATTCCAATGGAGCAAGTGGGTGTATTTTATCATAAATGCACTTCGTTGTCATTATATGTCTTTAGACACATACCTGACAGTTCCATCTGCTGTTTTGATGGTCAGTCATCTGTTTTTTGAAACAGTACCCACAGTTCTTAGTTTACAGTGACTCAACAAAGTGAACTGTAGTATACTATTTCTCCATTAAAACTACAACTCTGTGGTTTAAATAATTAAACAAAAACAGCATTACACTTTTGGGATTTTGCCAAATGTACCCAAAAATTCCTACAATCATTTTGAAAGAGGATGATTTTCGATCTTCTGAAATTCTGCAGGCAGAATTCTTCATTACACACATTTATAGGGCTATGCACAATTAGTTATTTTGCTTCAAAGTACAAGAGATGAAGAACATGTGCCTGTGAATTTCACAGTTTTGTGAAATATAGTTTTTTTACCACCAATTTTCTATTTTTCAAGAGGCGAGCAATATGATACAATGAAAGCTCAATGGGCATAGGGTTCAAAGCCCATAATGAACTTGATGCCCTTACAAGCCAGTGATTGGCTATGTTGTATTTTTAAGAGATACCCCCTCCCTACACTGGTATCCCTTTGGAAAAGCCTAGTTTGGTGAAACCAGTTGGAAGTTCTCATTTCACCACACCCATGTATGCTTTTATTTTTTTTTACTTTCTTTATGCCCCCACTCTCTACAGAGTGGTCGCTTGGTCCAGCCTTACTCCCAGCTGCCTGAAGCCTCCAGTCCTGCCTGTTATGGGCCCATCTCCACTCCACTGCAGCTGACTGCCCAACCCCCCTGGTTCTAAGCCCCCTGCGGTGGAACCAATGACTCCTGCCTGGTGCTCAATCTAGAATCTGCTGGAGCAGCCAGGGCTGGGAGGGAGTACTGGAGCTGGCTGGAAGGCCTGGTGTTGGGTCTGGGGGCCAGCCTCTGGACCCTCCTTCACATACCAGAAGTCAAGACTTTTTCAATGTTTTCTGGGCCCCTCCCCAAATCCAGGACATGTAGTGCCTTTCAGCGAATGACATGAGCACTGTCGCACATGTCTGCAGGAAGGCTGCCCGACGTTCTCCCTGCTTGTTGGTCCCCAACTGCACTGTGCCCAGTCTCCACCGGGTGTCACTAGTGTTGCAGGACAAGAACCCCCCCCTTCCTCCCTCCCTCCTTCTGTACCAGGAGAGGAGAAACATCTTTCAGATGCTCAATTCTCTCCTCCCCAGCCAACCCCCAGCTCCCCAGGCTCACTCCCGAACCTTCAGGGCCACTGGGCTGGCAGTTGCTGCATGCTTATTGTATTTAAATAAACTCACTTGATTGAACAGTACTGCATCTGGTGTTGGCGATCTTTGCTACTGCTGAATCCTTTTATGGCCAGGCACAGAGGTTGGATGTGAAGCAGTTTCATTGTTTGTGTGCAGCTACGTTTTTATGACCAGCTCACTCCACGGTACATTTTGAAGATACTTGTCCAATTTTTCTTGTGTACAGTGGTGTGGTGTAGTGCCATCTTTACTGCAGATTGAATTGTTATAACATGCAGGGTTTGCCCACCTTGCCTCTGACTATCTCCAAAAGAATGCAAGTCTGAAATGAATGGTATTAGTGGTTGGACATGGCTGGAGGCCATAATATTGTAGTAAGCTACTTTTCAAAATGGCATACTGAATTTCTACAGAATCATCAACTATCATACATTCTGAAAGTATTTGGGTCCATATTAGGCCCACTAGTACCCATCAACTTCTCATAGGTACTTGTTATCATCCCCCTTCATCTGATATTGATCAAACCAAACAACTCTGTAGTGAAATCTCTCAATTAGCCAATAAAGATCTGGTTCTTATTCTGGGGGACTTCAACCTTCCCAATATAAGCTGGGATACTCTTTCTGGAACTAATAAACATGACAAACAGTTTTTGTCAGTTATCATTAATCTTGGACTAATCCAATGTGTAAATCAACCAACCAGGGAGAAAAATATATTAGACTTAGTCATAACTAACCCTGAGACTCATATATCTGACTACTTAGCCCCTTAGGGAATAGCGACCACCTATCTCTTTTTTTCTCCATTCAACTTCCTCTCCTACCTAAAATGAACAAACTAAAAATAAAACAATATAACAGGGCAAACTTTACAGCTATTAAACAACAGATAAAATCTCTTGATTGGGAACAAATAATGCAACCAATGAATACTGAAACAGCTTGGATCTATCTAAAAACTAAGATTTTGGAACTAGAAGAAAAATTTGTCCCCGAGAAATTTAAGTATAACAACAAAGGGAAAATCCTCCCATGGTTTAACAGTAACATTAAAACTCTAATTAAACAGAAAAATTAATTATTTATAGCCCTAAAAAAATGTTCATTGGACCAGATAACTAGCATTCTTTCAAAATATAAAGAGGTGGTCAGACAATTAAAGAAATCCATTTTGTTAGCTAAACGTAATTTCGAATTTAAAATTGTATGCACAAAAGATAACTATAAGGCATTATATACTTATCTAAATGGTAAAAAAAGTAACAACAACATGATAGGTCCTTTGGTATGTAATAACTTGACTATAACATCTGACATTGAAACAGCTTCTGAGATGAACAAATACTTCACATCTGTATTCACGCCTGAACTTATTAAAACTACTTTTACTACAGTGGATTTTAAACTTGAAACATATGAAACATTGTTTCAAGATATCAAGTGGGTCTTTGAAACTCTCAAACATTATACTAGCTCTGGCCCAGATAACATTAGTTCCAGATTTCTTATAGAAACCAAGGATACAATATTTCTCCCTCTGACTTTTATATTCAAGAAATCATTGCATGAATCCTCAGTCCCAAATGACTGGCATACTGCTACTGTTACACCTATTTTTAAACAAGGCTCTCACTCCAAAATTGAAAATTACAGACCCATCGGTTTAACATCCATACTGTGTAAACTAATGGAAAAAATTATCAAACACCAACTTGAAAAAGAGATGTCTATGTTAAACATTAATGATGAATATCAACATGGCTTTAGATCTGGTTACTCATGTACCACAAACTTGATTAGTTTCTACAATTGTATTAGTTCTAATTTAGACCGTAAAATACCTACAGATGTCATTCTCTTAGATTACAGTAAAGCCTTTGATTAAGTATCACATAGTGTTTTGATTAATAAACTAAATCAACTTGATTTTCAGCTCCTATTATATCCTGGATTAATAACTGGTTGTGTGATAGAACACAGAGGGTTAGAGTGAATGGGGTACTCTTAGACACGGGTATCATGGCAAGTGGTGTCCCACAGGGCACCGTTCTGGGTCCAGTATTACTTAATCTTTTCATCAGTGACATGCATATCTCACCACACAACAGAATGGTTAAATTCGCCGATGACACTAAACTCGGAGGAATGGTAAATACCCCTACTAATTGTCATAACTTGATCTTGGATCTCTTACTAATACAGCAATGGGCCAGTACTAATAAGATGCACTTTAATGTAGCCAAATGTGCTGTACTACATTTTGGGAAAGACAACCCCAAACAAAAATACTATCTGAATAACAGTATAATTAGGGCATCTTCTATAGAGAAGGATTTGGGTATCATGGTGAACGACAAACTATCATCCTCATCTCACTGTTCAAAAATTGCTAATCAAACAAATGCTGTACTGCGTAGAATTAATAAAACATTCATCTCTAAAACAGAGGAATGCTTATTGTCACTGTACAGGTCACATGTAAGGCCACATCTTGATTATGGATCACCATTTTGGAACCCTTACTTAAAGGAAGACATAAACAAAATCGAACAAGTACAACACAGAGCCACCAGATTAATACCACATCTTACCCATCTAGAGTATAACACCAGATTAAAAAAAAACTGGACTACACTCCTTGGAGTGAAGATGAACCAGAGGTGACCTTTTACAGCTGTATAAAATACTTAAATCACCCTAACAAATGAAACTTTGCGGTATTACCTATTCAACAAGAAAAATAGTACAAAGATTGCATGACAGACAAATAGAAATTCAAAAAGTAAACAACAATAAGAGATTAAACTTCTTCACTATTAGATCACCCAGATTATGGAACAAATTACCACAAGACATTGTTAATTCAACAAATATATCAATATTTAAGAACAAATTAGATAATTGGATGAATAAACAAGACCTGGGTATATGATCCATCAGTATGGAGGACAATCTCAATTGGCCACTGGCCTACTTTTGTCCAAAAAACCAAGTAAGTAAACCAAGTAAATAAGGATTGGAACAGGGAGTGGACTGCAAGATCTGCTATTTAGCGAACTAGGTTAGGAGGGTTTTTTGGTAGAGGTACTACACCTTCTATGGAGAGCAGTAACAATACTGAGAAGGACAGTGAAATAAGGGAAGAGGCTATGAATGTTGAGGGAGCATTTTACCAACTTGAGAAAATAGCACTGAACGCCAAGCTGGAAGGGTACCAAGGGAACTAAGAGTAACTAAAAAGGCTTGTTATAGACAGAAGAGAGACCTCTTCACTACAGATTGGCAGGAAGCATTACAGAAGATATCTACTGTACTGCTTTAGTAAAATGTTTTGTCAAGGAGTGCAACAAACAGCAGCCTGACATTCAGGAGGAATTGAAAACAAAAGAAGAACAAGCAGAATCCTTTAAAGACCACCCTGATTTTGCAGATTTGGAAAGACAATTAAAAGAAAAAGTACATAAGCAAGATGAATAGTTAAAGGCCAGAAAAAAGAAAAAATTGAAAGGGACAAAAATGATTATGCTTTGGGACAAGTGTTTTCATGGCCAAAAATAATAAGTGAGGAAATCAGAGGCAACAAAATAAAAACAAACACAAAATAATCAGCCTAAATCAATCCTGAAAACACGTAGCCCTTCAGCATCGAACTATACATCCACAAGTAGATCAGACAACAAAGTCCCTGAGGCTTTTTTCAAGGACCACATATAACCAGACCCAGGCCCTCATATGAATCTGAAAACTCCCAGGGTTGTGAGCTTTCAAAACCTGAAACAACCCCCAGAGGTGCAGGTGTAAAAAGGACACGTCTTGGAGGGAAGAAAAGAACAGCCAAGCAGAGGCCCAGGAATGAGGAGGTGGGGCAAAGCCCAGAAAGAGAAATATATGTTATAAATCTATTTGACAGAGAACTGAACGACATTGAAATCAAGGTACTACAAAAAGGATTAACATTTGTACCAACATGTAAAATAACACCATCTGAATTGTTTGTAGACTTTAGAAGGTTCATAAGAAATCTGAACCTCAAGGCTTTTCGGAATAAAAATTCTGATATGGGGAAAGACAACACAAACACTTTAGAAGCTCCGTAAGAAACACTGGAAAGGGAAGTATGGACCACTGCTGCTAACCACTCCCCTCTGGATAACAGTACTGAACAGGACTTTAACTTGTCAGCTAGCAGTTTCCATCTGGGCACTTCCACCTTGGATTCGGACACTATGGAACATAGTCAGAGAATATCTACAAGGGGCCTGAATTTAACAGAGTTTAAACCCCATCTACAGTCAATCCCCACTGTATCAACAGTGTGGCATTCTTCAAAAGGGTTTGTGAAGTGGAATTTAAAAATCTTTTCCAACAAGAACTAACTGGACATCCACATGGGAATCTATCATCCATTGAAAAAGAGGCACTGAAGGGACATGAATAGGACAATACCATCACCATTAAGAAAGTGGACAAAGGAGGGGCAGTTGTGGTACAAAGTACCAGTAAGTACATAAAAGAATGTTTAAGACAACTTTGAAAATAGGAACCATTATGAATATTTAAAATCAAGATCCAACACAGACTTTTAAGTTATTGGTTGATAATGAGCTTGATGATGTTGTAACTGAGAATGTTATTTCACAATCTGTTTATAAATTCCTTGCAGTAATGCATTCTATTAGGATATGTTTTTACATACTTCCCAAGGTCCATAAAGGTCTGATAGATGCCCTGGGCAGACCAATAGTTTTGGGAATAGGTAGCCTGTTGGAACCACTTTCCCAGTTTGTGGATGTTCAAATCAAGTGTCTAGTATCTAGGTTACCCACTTATCTTTTTTTATATATATATTGATTTTTTCATCCTCTGGGAGCCCTGGCAGAGGGCTGATCCTCCTCACAAAGGAACTCACTTCTTTGGTCCCACATGTCACTGCTCTTGCCAACCTCAGAAATCTCCCTGTGGATTGATTCCCATGGTGGGACCAGGCAGGAGGGCAGTGCCCCCCTGAGATCCAATCCAGACACCAGGGTTGGCCCTCAGGTACACAGGGCCATCATTGAACCCTGCCAGCCTGTTTTTCCATTTTCTCCAGTCCCCCTCTCCCCACTGACATATTGATGTTGGCATGTGTCTCCCTGCCCATATTGCCCTCCAGCTGCCACCAGAAGGCAAGTAATGAGTGGGACAAGTGGTATCCCTTCCACCAAAAGGAGAGAGCAGTCCTCCAGATGCTCAATCCTCTCTCCTCCCTGCCAACCACAGGTGGCCCAGGCTCATTCCCAAATCTAGGTCGCTGGCATGCCACGAGGTGATAGCGACCAACACCTCAACCTCCAGCACCACCGGGCTGGCGTCTTACCCTCTTATCTTACGGACACCACTCAGGTTCTGGGTATCTTGGATAATCTACAGTTAGAGTAAGATTGGTATTTGGTCTCCTTAGACATCAAATCTCTCTATACTAATATCCTCCATGCAGATGGTATTAATGGTTTTATGCACTGGTTGGAGAGTGGTGGCACAAATTTTATTTATTTTTTATTTTATTTATTTAAGTTAAGGATTAATACCTTTGAGTCAAGGGCTCATTTATAAAGATTTCAAGTCAGTCAAAACAGTACAATACAAGACATAGCATAACATAACATGACATCACTTAACTGAGGTTACACAGTTCACACAGATGATGTAACAGCAAATAGGGAAAATATTTACAGCATGGAAGTGCTAACAGTGTTATCACTCATTGATTAAAGTACAGTACTCTGAGATTGCCATGCAGTGTTCACTACAGAATGAATTACGCACTCGCCTCTGTAACCAATATCCGACTTGGTATCCTGCACCGTTACAAAAACTGTCTCCCCCCGATGCCCTCCGGCTTGCAGTTACTTCCTCCATACTCTCCCTGGTGGACTATGGACTGCCTGTCTATGGGGCTGCCAACAGGACGGCCCTCAACAAAATTCACCTCCTCCTAAATAAGGCTTGCAGGCTTATCACAGGGGCCCCTAAGCTCACTCATACCTGCCAACTCTATGACCTTGCAACTATGCTTGACCTCGATGAACGCCTACTATACCAAACGTGCATCATTTCAAAAAAAACCTTACTTGGACTTTCTCCCCCCGGGCTGACTTCCTCCCTCCTTCCAGCACAGCCCCTTGTCAGCACCCCGGACCTCCTGCAAAGCCACCTTCCTGGTTCCTCGTGCTAGGACCTCACTTGGTCAGAGATCATTCTGCCATAGAGCCCCTGCATGGTACAACAACCTTCCCCGGGACGTCACTGATACCCCCACTATCTCAACTTTCAAAAATGCCCTCAAAAGCGAGCTATTCAGCAAGCGCTGCTGCTCCTGTGCCTAAAGGATGCCCTAACCCCACCCCCTCCTCCCTGACAATGCCCTTCTGGTTGCTCCATCCCTCCCTCCTTATTCCTAACAACCTCACTACTTCAATTGTTTTCCTCTACCAACTGTATCACTACTGATGGGTAGAACCACGTTGCATTCCCTATGCTACCTATAACTTACTTACTACCCAGCTACAGCTGTCAATTATACCATTTTTTGCTCTGTATTACACTACCAATGTTTGCTGTAACCAGGTGCCATTAATGCGTGTCTGTTTTATACTGATGCTCTTCTTTGTATGTACTCTGCTTTCTATTTTAACTGTATTATCTACCATTGTTGATGAGGTACCTTTGTAAATGAGCCGTTGGCTCAAAGGTTGTAAACTGATTACATTAATAAATAAAAATTACCAGTATAGGCTTTGTCAGGGGTGGGGCTATAGAGGGGAGGAGAGTGAGATAAGCAGCCAGAGCAGGCTTTGACAGGGGTGGGTTTGAGGAAAGGAGAGGCAGGCAGTGGAAAGAGGACAGATGCAGGGAAGGGAGATGGGGCTTGGGCTGCAGGGAAGTGGTAGGAGCAGCAAGGGTAGGCTTTGTTATGCGTGTTGTGAGAGTATGAGGAGTAGGGTCTGGGGAGAGGGGGAAGGGGTATGAGGGGGTTCAGATCGGGGGCTGGACAAGAGTGGAGGGAAAGAGGGTCTGGTAAAGGTGGGTGGGTCAGCATTAGGAGAAACAGATACAGATATTTTCGTGGTTCAGGTGGGAACAGAGCACAGCTTTGAACTGGTAGAGCTTGTTTCACTCAATTAGAGTGGTCGATAGTTCATTGATCCATTTGGGACTCTGAAGGATAGAGATCTTTGAGCTACCATTGTGCACCTGAAGGGCACCTGCAGACACCCCTTAGTCACACTTTTAGTATTGATGGCCGGTTACATATTTTTGAAGATCCTAGAAGCTGAGTTTGGCATGAGTCCTAACATTGACTTTTTTCTCTTTAGGCAAGTCTGACACTGTGTCCTGAGGTGGAGGGGAGCCATCTGGTCCCATTGTAGAGGGTGCATGTATGGATCAGATGTTCGGCTTACAAGACCAAGTGGCAGGCCTTACCGAGGAATGTTTTCACCCTTTTTAAGGTGGTATCAGAGCCAGCCCCATAGATCACAAGGCCATAGTCAATAGCCAACAAAACTGAACAACGGGTAAAAAGTTTTAAGGTGTCTGGGGTCATGAAGTGCCTGTGCTGGAATAGAACACCCAGTTTTATGTTAGCCATTTTGAAGACTTGGTCGATGTGCAAAGAGAAAGTGATGGTGTCATCCAGGTGTATTCTAAGGTATGTAAAAGTGCTGACTTGCTCCAAGATATCTCCTTTGTGGTTCTTTATCAGCAGCGGTCCGTATTTCTTCTTGCTCTGTGGAACTGAAAAGAGCGTGATTTTCATCTTCTTGTAGTTGAGCAGTAGTTTATTAAGTGAAACATTTTAATAAATAAAAAATGTGGACCATGATTCCAACAGAGAAGTTTGCTTGCAGTTCCGAGGTGATAAAGGATCAACTACTGCCAGGTACTGAGATACTGGCATTGCCAACATATGGCACGATGTGTACCGGGAAGGCAGAGGGGAGGGAGTTAATGAAGAGGCTGAACAGAAGTGGCCCCAGAATTTATCTTTGGGGGACATCAAGGTTCACCTCCCTGGGTTCTGAGAAGTTGCTGTTTATTTTCACTCTTTGTGTCCTGTGTGTGAGGTAGCTGCCAAACCATGCCACTGTGTCAGTGGATAGGCCTATGGATAGTAGACAGTTCAGGAGTAGTTGATGTTTAATGGTGTCAAAGGCCTTTGTGAGGTCTATAAAGATAGACCCCACTGCCAGGCCATTGTCTATAGCATCATAGATATGAAAGGTGTAATCAACCAAGGCAGTAATGGTACAATGATATTTATGGAATCCATGTTGCTGTGCACAGAGACGGTTGTGCTTTTCCAGGTATTCTGAGATGATCAGAGACCACTCGCTCCAGGGCTTTGGAGAGTGGGGGAGGATAGGTATGAGCCTATAATTGGTCAGGTTGGTTCTATCTCCAGTTTTAAATATGGGGGTGACCAGTGATGCCTTCCATCTGTCTAGGAGCACACCTGTTCTTAGTGAGATATTAAATACCTTAGGGAGTAGAGTGGCAAGATCATTTAGAGTGAGGGTGACTAACTTCATGTTAACTAGGTCACTCCCCATCCTAGTCTTCCCCAGGATTCATTTGACATGTTTTAGTGTTTTGGCCCTTGTGATCAGCCTGAAGTAGAAAGAAAGAGTGATGTTGTTTGGGGGTGAGAGAGAGGATTCATGATGGATGGCTGATTGGGAGACATGAGGTAGTCCTTAAGTAGCACGGTGCTAAGGTTGGTAAAGACAAAGTTAAATTAGTTTGCTATGTCACTGGGTTCCTGGAGTGTATGGGATGAAGTTATGATTTGGTCAGGTGGAGCTCTGGGGGCCTTTTCCTGTGAGTGATTTCACCAAGTTCCAGAACTCCCTGCCTTTGCCCCAATTCTTGCTAAGTACAGTAGGTTGTAATAGTATGATGATTTGGCTGATCAGATATTCTTCATTCATTTGTTCCTGGCCGACTTGTAGATGATGATGTCAGTCTTTGAACCAGTTGTCTTAGCCTTATGCCACTGGTTGTCCCTGTGTCGTATAAGCTTTAGGAAGGAGCACAAGAGCCACGGGTTAGTGGACCCTGTTACTTTTTTGGTCTTGTATGGGGTGAAGATATTGCAGGCCTCAGTGAAGGTCTTAACAAAGTAATCCAATGCTTGGTTCCTGTCCTTTGCTCTGTCAAGTGGTGACCAGTCTATCAGCATCAGGTATTGCTTGAAGGCATCAAGCTGATCAGTTCTCAGTGATTGATTTCTTGAGACTTGTGGTGTGCATTTAGTGAACTTGTTAGTCCAGGTGCACATAACTGGGGAGTGGTCACTGAGGGAGTCTGGTAGGATTGACACTTCAGAGAATTGGTCAGGGCAGGTGGTGAGAATCCAGTTGATAAGGTTCCCGGATCCCATCTGGTACTTATGCCTAAAGGTTTGTGTGACCATCTGAGTGAGATATAGATCTGATATTTGGCCCCTTACAGTTGATGTTTCTTTGGACTGCTAGTTAATGTTAAAAAGTCCCCAACAATGAGATGTTCCCAGTTTTGCTTGGACTGCTCTTGATGGCTCAGAAACTGCTCAAGGCCAGTGGTATGTTTGGGAGGGGGTATATAGACAGTAGAGAGTAGTAGGACCTTGTTTTGTTGGTCTATGGTGAGCTTAATGTCCAGATTTTGTGCCTCCTTGGATTGTTGACTGCTAGGCAGTATTTGTCTTTTAATATTACTTTTGAGATAAACCATACAGCCGCCCCTCCCACTTGATCAGACAGTCCTGGTGGAATGTTGTGTAGCCTTCCAGGGCTATTGTTGCATCATTCATCTTTGGGGAGAGCCAAGTCTCTTTGAGGGCTATTATACCTAGCTTGAGCAGATCCACCCAAACCTGGAACTGTGATAGCTTTGGTAATAGGCTTCTATATTTAGGGAGACAATCCTGAGGTGTCCCAGTTTTATGAGTTGCTTGTAAGGTGGGTCCTGGGTTGGGGTGCACATTTCTGGTTAGTAGTAGGAGTACCAGGACTAGTTTTCTAAGGAGCATGTCCAGAACACCCAAGAGAAGTCAAGCATTTTGAAATTTGGAGAGCTTATAGCCATAGGTGGCACTAGTTAATGTGTGGTGGAATAGTAGGGTAGCTATGGGGATTTGGGGCGGATCCTGGGATTTGTAGATTTGTGGTGGGAGCTTGAAAGCGCGCCACAAGTAAGGTTCTATGTTTGTTCCCTTGCACTGTGGATCACTGGCCAGAGGATTCCAGAGAGGGTAGGGTGATCCATAGTAGGTGCAACGATCTTCCTGTTAACTTTATCCCCAAAAGACATAACAAGGAGGGAAAAGATTACTAGTTTGGGGGTGCCAGTATTGTGTTGTCCAGTTGTATTAAATAGCATACACAGTAGCTGAGCTGAGGCAGGAGGATGGTGTAGCTATTTTTTGAAAGTGTCCAGCTTAATTGGGGTTTGAGAAGCACTGTAGCAGGGGTGGCGGTACTGGGGAGTTTCAAATGGACTGGCTATTTGCTAAGGCTTCAGCCAGTGCTGCAAAGGAGAAGCACAATCAGGCTAAGGCAGTATTAGCTGATGAGGAGAAGCAGAATAAGGCTGAAAGCAGCTCTTAATGGGTGCACTGTAAGAAGCACTAATGTAAGAAACAGAACTTGAAACTTTAGTAGGGGAGTATTATTGTAATTGAATGTGAGGAGCACAATTGGGCTGCTGCAGCCCCGAGTGGATACACAGTATAATGAACTAATGCAGAAGTAGACACTTAGTAAAATGCCAATAGCAGTCTCAATGAAAGGTCTCATGACCAACAACTACTAAAAGGCAAATTGCTCAGATAGGGAGGGCAGGGAGCCAGCGTGAAAGCACCAGCAGGACAAGAAGCTAAAAGGAACTTGGTTTCTCTGGGCGGTCTACCTTTCTTTTCCAGTGGCTGAGTGGTGGATCAAGAGTGGGTGACTGTAAAGATGTGCCATGCTACAGCTTCAGGAGTTTCAGGGAGGTTCTTTCTCTGGGAGGAGAGCCCTGTCAGAGAGAAGAGAGCTGAAGAGAGAAAGAGAAGGACAGCAAATAAATGTAATGGTCCTGGAATCGGTGGGATGGGACCAGGCTGGAAGCAGATACAGTGTCTCAGCAGGGGGCTAGGGGCAAGCGTTGTAATGATTTCAGAGCCTGAAATGGGGAGTAGGTAGTACTCAGAGCTACAGGAGAGATTAGTGCAGAGGATGCAGAGGGAGGTCAGGACAGTGCTAGACAACAGGGAGATCCAACAGGGAGGGAGCTTGCCAGATGGAGTAGAGGAGGGAAAGAAAAATGAATGTGCAAAGGGAGAGAGCAGGGGAAAAAAGAAATAAAGAAAGAATACAAGGAAGGGCAGAGAGCAGGGCAAAAGAGACAGAGGCAGAAAGGATTGGTCTGCAGTGCAATTCCCCTAGTCAGTCTAACACTCTAACATAGGAGCTGTTAACAGTTTAACACCAAATAAGAAACAGTGATCTTTTGTTAAAAATAACAGTAGTACCAACA
Organism: Neoceratodus forsteri; assembly: GCA_016271365.2. NCBI lineage: Eukaryota > Metazoa > Chordata > Ceratodontiformes > Ceratodontidae > Neoceratodus > Neoceratodus forsteri. The sequence continues at coordinate 1,176,410,707 of CM057449.1, read as the reverse complement.
GTTAAAATGTTCAGAATAAAAATTTCCACATTAATACAAAATAGCAGCAGACTGCAGGGATTGAGGTAGTAAAAGTAGAAGAGCCAATAGTGAGGTGCCAGTCCCTGCGGTGGCCAATAGGAGCCTGACTTAAATCTAGCACCAAAATTCAAGCTAGAAGATTCTCTACTTCACTGAGCAGTGTATCTTTCCTTTCCAATGACTTAGTGGTGGATCAGGAGCAGGAGGCTGTAGAGACGCACCGCACTGCAGCTTTGGGAGCTTCAGGGACATTCTTACTCAAGAAGGAGAGCCTGTCAGAGGCCTCCACTTACCTTTCCAGGGGCTGAGCAGTGGTTCAGGAGTGGGAAGCTGTAGAGAAGCACTACGCCACAGCATCGGGATCTTTGGGGAGGTTCTTTCTTGGGGAAAAGAGCCCTGTCAGGGGCTAAATTTTACCTGGTTTGATTGATTTTCTATGCGAATATGCCTGGCTGGTACTAAAATTGAATGTCTATCTCTTCCATGGCCTTTTCTACTTACAGGTGCAGGGAAAGGCTATGGAGCAACATTTGCCCCCAATTATGCTAACCTATACCTCGGACACTGGGAAAAAGGAAAAGTCTATTTCCTCGAAACTAATCTTTTCCTCGGTAGGATTGATCTCTGGAGGCATTTTTTTAGATAACATTCTGGTGGTCTGGATTCAGCATGTTTGCAGTTCATTTGCATCACCAGGTAAGAAAAAAAAGGTTTGTCTCCCCATACAACGCACAGGGGTAATGCCAAACCTCACCCAACAACTAACACACCGAAATCTGGCCAATGGAAAATCATGTACACAAATGCTCACAGCCTGGGAAATAAGATCCCAGACCTGCAGGCAATAATGTCAGAGGCTAAACTGGACATAGTAGCAATTAGTGAGACATGGTTTACCAGTAACCACACTTGGGAGACTTCAGTACCTGGCTATGTATTGTTCAGAAGAGACCAAGGTGCAAAAAGGGGGGGGAGGAGTGGCCTTGTATATCATTGAAAATATCAAAGCTACAGAAATTCAGAATACACATAAGGAGCCAGAAGAACTATGGGTCACCCTGGAAACAGGAAATGGGACAGCCATAAGAACTGGGGTTGTCTACAGGCCCCCAGACCAGGGGGAGGACATAGACACATTACTGTTAGAAGATATGCAAAACATGACAGCTAAAGGGGAGGTTCTGATAATGGGAGACTTCAAAATGCCGGATACAGATTGGTCAATACCAGCAGGAACATCTGCCAGAACTAGACACATAGTGGATTCCCTGCAGGGGGAGGGCCTCAAACAACTGGTACAACAACCCACAAGAGACAGGGCTATCCTAGATCTAGTACTGACTAACAGGGAAGGGATCGCAGATCTCCAGGTAGAAGGTCACCTGGGGGGCCAGTGACCATCACATGGTATGGTTCAATTTGGCTACTACATCTAAATCATCCCATTCCAAGGCAAAAATATGGGACTTCAGAGGAGCTGACTTTGATAAGATGGCCAACAGAGTTAAGCTAGCCTTGGCAAAAAGAAACACAGGTGAGTGGGTACAGGCAAAGTGGGCAAGCATTAAGGATGCAATACTTGAAGCAACATCTCATTGTGTTAGACAGAAAAGGAAGTGCAAAAGAAGAAGGAAACCACTTTGGTTCTCAAGTACAGTAGCAGAAAAGGTCAGAGCCAAAAGGCTGGCCTTCAGAAAAATATAAGGGAATACAGCGGGATGAAGATAGGGAGGCATACCAAACTGACCAAAGGGAAGCAGGGAAGGCAGTAAGGCAGGCAGAGTCCCAAACTGAGGAAACACTAGCACGAGCAGTAAAAGAAGGTGACAAGACTTTCTATAGATACATTAGTGAAAGGAGAAAGTCCAGAGGGGGTATTGCTAAGCTTAATGGAAAAAAGGGAGCATGTGAGGAGGAGGACCATGTAAAAGCATCTATCCTAAATAGATACTTTTGCTCAGTATTTACTGAAGAGAAGGTAGGGCAGGGCCCACAGCTCAGCACCATGGACACTGGGGGGAAGGAGGTGAGCACTACTCCCTTCACAAAAGAAAGGGTCCTACAAGAGCTTGCTAAGCTCAGGGTGGACAAGGCAATGGGACCTGATGGCATACATCCCAGGGTACTTAAGGAGCTAAAGGTGGAACTAGCAGAGCCATTAGCAGAACTGTTTAGTGAGTCTCTGAGCACAGGAGAGGTCCCAGAAGACTGGAGAAGGGCTCATGTGATCCGCCCACAAGAGTGGTAGCAGGAGGAGGCAGGGAACTACAGACCAGTCAGTCTTACCTCAGTAGTGGGCAAGATTATGGAGGCACTCCTTAAGGAATGGATAGTGCAACACCTGGAATCCATAGGGGCACAGGATCCAAGACAGCATGGGTTTACAAAAGGAAGGTCCTGTCAAACTAATCTCATAGATTTCTTTGACTGGGTAACCAGAGTGGTGGGCCAAGGGGGAGCAGTTGATGTCACCTACCTTGACTTCAGCAAAGCTTTTGACACTGTTCCACATAGAAGATTGATAAATAAGCTGGGTGGACTTGGGGTGGGTCAGAAGTTGGTCAACTGGGTGGCAAACTGGTTGACAGGCAGAAAACAGAGAGTGGTGGTAAATGGTATACAGTCAGAAGAGATGCAAGTCACAAGTGGGGTACCTCATGGATCAGTCCTGGGGCCAGTCCTCTTCAACATCTTCATTAATGACCTTGCAGATGGACTAGAGGGTAAGGCTTGTCTGTTTGCAGATGACACCAAAGATCTGCAGCAGAGTAGATGATCCAGATGGGGTGGGCAGAATGAGAAGAGATCTCGATAAACTAGCAAAATGGTCAGAAGAGTGGCAACTGGGATTTAATGCAAAGAAGTGCAAGATCATGCACATAGGGAAGAGAAACCCTGAAGCCACCTATAGGCTGGGAGGGGAGTTGCTAGCAGTCACAAAGGAAGAAAGAGACTTGGGCATCATCATCATTGATGACCTGAAATCATTCAAGCAGACCTCTAAAGCAGTAGGTAAGGCTAGGGGGGTGTTAGGGTGTATTAGTAGGGGTATCACAAGTCGTAAGAGGGAGGTAATAATCCCTCTTTACAAGACACTGGTTAGGTCCCATCTGGAGTACTGCGTGCAGTATTGGAGGCCACACCTTCACAAGGACATTAACCAAATTGAGGCAGTCCAGAGAAGGGCAATCAAAATGGTGCAGGGACTGCATCAGAAGACATATGAGGACAGATTAACAGAGCTTAATATGTATACCCTTGAGCAAAGGAGGGAGAGAGGTGTTATGATCGAGGCATTCAAACACCTTAAGGACATTAACAAGGTGAAAGAGTCTAACATGTTTAAATATAAGAAAAATAGCAGGACAAGAGGACACAGCGAGACTAGGTGGGGCGATTAAGGGGAATGTGAGAATTCTTTTCACAGAAAGGGTGGTAGATACATGGAATGGCCTACCTCAAGAAGTGGTGGCTATGAATACAGTGCAGGGCTTCAAACAGGCATGGGATAGGCATAAGGGAGCAATACAAATGAGTATGAATAGATAGGCCACTGACAGAGCAAAGGTTGATGGCACATTTATGAGGTAGAAAAAGAAATAGACAGACTGGATGGGCCTTGCGGTCCTTATCTGCCGTCAACTTCTATGTTTCTATGTTTCTATGGAAGGGTGACAGGGAAGCACTGAGTGAATTTGTAGGTTGGATGGAAAGCAGCAATCCTAATTTAAGATTCACCATAAATGCAAACCAAATGGAGGTGTGTTTTTTGGACCTGGCCATTTCTAAGGAGGCTATGGTACCATTAAAACAAACCTAGACCACAAGACAACAGATAGGACCACCCTCCCACATGCCACTAGCTATTACCTAAAGCACATGATCAGTAATATATGTAAATCCCAGTTTATGAGAATAAAGTGAAATTGAAGTAGTGAGAAGGATTACCAGATACAAAGTGAGAGTATGAAAGTCAGGTTCCAGCAAAGGGGCTACAATCAGTAAATTCTAGAACAGGATGAATCTGAAGTTAGCTCCATGAACAGGAGTGTTTTGCTCACTGTGAGTTCACATATTACTGAAACAACACAGCACCTCAGTTTTATGAGTCTTACAGCAGAAGGTCAGTAACCATAAAACATTTCATATCTAGTAGTTGGAGGATTGTAAGTTCCAATCCCATTTTGAAAAATAGTTGTACAACACTACCCAGATTTAGCTACAGTATACGAGGGGGAAAAAATATCAGACATCTTGACACACAGTCTACAACCTGCCACCACACACAGACCTCACACCTGGTTGCCTGAATTGCCTAATGGCAATTTTAAGTGCGGGTGGTGCAAATACTGTCCAGTAATGGAACAAAAGTATTGTTTCTCTAGTGACAATGCTACAAAAACATTCAACAAAAGAAGTTTCATTAACTGTGAGAGTACACATGTTGTTTATTTGGCAAGGTGTAGCTGTGAAGCATTTTACAGTGTGTAGGTAAAACCAATAGGGCTCTGAAGGTAAGAGTTGGAGAACACATGAGGGCTATTGAAAAAGGTGATCTGAGCAATGCACTAGCCACCCATTTATTGGGAAGCCCCACTGGCAGTAATCACACCTTCAGATTCTGTGGTATAGAAAAAGCATATATTTTAAAGACGGGAGGCAATCTAATTTGTTACTACAAAGAGGTGCTTTGTGGATTTTTCAGTTGGGTGGGACATCATCAGCCAAGCTTGAATGACAGCCTGGATGTAAAGCCACTTCTCAAAAAGAAAAAGAAGCAAAAAAGGAACTTTTAATAACTAGTATATGCACCTATCTGTAAATGAATATCTAACACACTGTCTTTGTTATGTTTTAGGTCCCATGGGAGGCTTTTTATCTTTATGTTATTTTAAATGGGAATTGTGAGCCACTCAGAGGTGGGCAGCCATCTCACTGACATGTGAAGGCCCAGTAAAACCTCTAGATGTAAAGATGAATACATTCTCTCATACAAACTTTCATATGTTCTCATATCGGTAGTGTTGCTGTAGTTAAAAATGTATTTTTTGCAAATTCAAGAAGGAACTTTTGCTATCTTTTTTAAGTTGTCACTGTCAGTGGCTCAGTGGGTAGCACACTCGCCTCTGAGGCTGGGAGATCAGAGGACTGTGGGTTCAGTTCCCACATCTGGCACTTGGGTTAATATCCCAATACTGACACTGTAGTGCAGTATGAGAGGGGTGCTGCCCTTCTGAGGTGCCGTCTTTCAGATGAGACGTTAAACCAAGGTCCAATCTGCCTGGATTGGTGGTAGTTCAGGTGGATGTTAAAGATCCCATGGCACTTATTGAAAAGAGTAGGGGAATTTCCCCGGTGTCCTGGTCAAATTTCCCTCATTCACTACAAATACCACCAACAGCTTAATCTGGTTCAAGGTCAGTTGGCATTCATCTATATCCCCCTCCCCTGGGTCGTGCCTGAAAATAGGCAAGATTTGTCTAGTGCACTTACCTGGTCAACAAAAAAAAAAAACTAAGATAAGAAGCAGTTAGATTGCTATGTATTGTATTTTAATATGTATTGATATGTGGTATTGCACTTTGCTTTGTAATTTGGTAGCACTTTGCAGATGTTGGCACTGTTTCTTTAAATAATGAACTTGATGCCCTTGCAAGCCGGTGATTGGCTGCATTGTATTTTTAAGAGACACCACCTCCTACACTGGTTTCCCTTTGGAAAAAGCCTAGTTTGGTGAAACCAGTCGGGAGTTCATGTTATAACACACCACTGTATGCTTATTGTATTTAAATAAAGTTGCTTGACTGAACACTACTGCATCTGGTGCTGGCATAACTTTGCTACTGTTCAAAGCCCATATCCAAATGAAGTTTTCTATTGTGTACAAATTTAGGCATGAGAGCAAACTGCATTCATGTCCGGTTTTCAAAAATAGGAAATAGTTTAGGCTACTGTTGGAACCCTGAATAAGTTATGTCCAGTTTTCAAACTTCAGATACAGTTAATAATACTAGTAAACTTATTAACACCTGATCCCACAGGATCTGGGTATCTTACAAAAGTAATACAAAAAAAGAAAACAAATATAAATATGATTAATAACCCATCCAATTTAAGATAATAATAAACGCAGTTATTAGCTCAGTGCAAACAGGCAGTGTTGTGCCTGGGCACAATTGTAGGACAAGTCAAACCTTGACCATTATTAACATGTTTGGCTGCTGTTTTTATCCAAATTTTGGAGTAAACTAGAATATAATAACTTACAGTTCTGAACTTACATTAAATCAAACCTTTGGAAATAGATCCAGTAAGAAAGGATGTGGTATACATATACCAGGGCAGTTCCTGAGATGTAATGACTAGGAGTTGCATCCATTTTATAACTTTTGGAAATCCTACACTTTGACTTTATCCCCAAAAACTTAAACAAGGGAAAATTGTCTCTCATGGCTTTTTCTTTTTTTTTTCTGCAGCTTGCAAACATACAAACACTTTTTTTGTTTGTTTAACCAGACGAGACATACTAAACTGAAAGCTTGTTTACAGGTGCAACCTGGGAGCACAAGGAAGTAAAGTGACTTGCTCAGGATCACACAGTATGCACTTAGGCAGCTGTGGGATGCAAACCCAGGTCTCCAGACCTGCAGTTCAGAGCCTTAACCCACTGCAGTATACTGCCTCCTAACATAAGAATGTGCCAGCAGAAACAGACCTCCCGGTCTACCTAAGTCTTCTCGAGTGTGTAGCTAGCAACCCTAGTTTGCAGATGCCCCACCCCGCCTCCCCTTTGTCATCCCACTGCTACCCCCACCTCCCCCACCCTAACTATCCCCTGTTCCCTGTCCCATGCCCTTCTAAAGCTGTTCACAGATTTATATGATACCACCCATTCTGGTAGTGCATTCCATTTTACTACCACCCTCTCCGTGAAACCCCTCAAGGGTTTGGCAGTTGAAATTCAATGCAAAGAAGTGCAAGATAATGCATATGGGGCACAAAAACCCTGGCACAATATATCAGTTTGAGGGTGAGGATATAGCATGCACCAAGCAGGAAAGGGATCTTGGGGTTGTCATCTCTGATGACCTCAAGGTAGGGAAACAGTGTGACAAGGCATCAGGTAAAGCAAATAGGATGCTGGGATGTATAGGCAGGGGCATCACCAGCAGGAAAAGGGAGGTCATAATTCCGCTATACAAGACACTAGTGAGGCCCCACCTGAGTACAGTGTACAGTTCTGGAGACCATACCTCACGTAAGGACATAGACAGGGTAGAGAAGGTTCAGAGGAGGGCAACAAAGATGGTGCATGGGTTGCATCACAAATCCTATGAAGACAGGTTGAAGGAACTGAACATGTACTCCTGGAGGAGAGGAGGGAGAGAGGGATATGATAGAGACATACAAGTATCTTACAGAGAGGAACAGGGTGCAGGAAAACACTATTTTTAAGCGAAAAAGATGTTTCAGGACTAGAGGGCATGGGATGAAGTTGGAGGGAGGACGATTCGAGAGGAAACATGAGAAAGAATTTCTTCAGCAAGCGGGTGGTGGACAAGTGGAACACCCTGCCAGAGGAAGTGGTGGGGGCTGAAACAATCACGGGATTTAAGAATGCATGGGATAGACATAAAGGAATTCTAGAGGTCAGGGGTAAGGGGAAATAGACTTCTAGGAAAACAAACTGAACTTACAAGCTCAAATGGGCAGACTAGGTGGGCCATAGGCCCTTATCTGCCGACACTGTCTATGTATCTATGTAAATAGTATCTCCTCATTTCCCTCCTAAATCTTGCCCCATCTATTCTTAGACCATGCCGCCAGGTGTCCCTTCCCCTCTTTAGCTTAAAGACCCCATATGCCCCATCCTTATTGATTCCCCTCAGATACTTGAATGTCTCTATTATGTCCCTCCTGTCACTTCTATCCTCCAGGGTTTAAATATTCAGGTCTCCCAGCCTGGTCTCATAGTCTCTCCCATCCATTCCACATATCATCTCCGTTGCCCTCCTCTGCACGCTTCAGAAGCCTGATATCATCCTTCAGGTATGGCCTCCAAAACTGCACACAATACTTCAAGTGCTGCCTTACCAGTGACCTATAGAGGGACAGGATCACCTCTCTTCATCTGGATGAAAACCCCTTTGCTATGCACCCCCATATTTTGTTCGCTTTTGTAGCCACTCTCCTGCACTAGGCAGTGTTGTTCATGGTCCCTGTTACCATTACCCCAAGGTCCTTCTTCTCCTCAGTGAGCCCCAGGTTAACCCCCAGCCAGTACTCTCTCCTTGGGTTCTTCGCCCCAAAGTGCATAACCTTACACTTTATTGCATTGATCCCCAGCTGCTACCTCTCTGACCACTCCTCTAGCTTGCTTAGGTCCCCTTGCAGCTGCTTCCATCCCTCCCCTCCGCTCCATCCATCACTACTCCCATTTTGGTGTCATCTGCAAACAGACTTACCTTGCTCACCACCCCATGCACAATGTCTGATATGAAGAGTCCAAATAATACTGACCCCAGCACAAAGCCCTGTGGCACCTCACTTGTCACTGGCCTTGGAGTTGAGATCTCCACTCCCACCACAACCCATTGCAGCCTCCCACTCAGCCAGCTTGTAATCCAGTTTGCCAAGTTTGCCCCTTCCCTTTCACCAGTTAGTTTCCCTCCAAGCCACCCATGAGGTACCGAATTGCAAGCTTTGCTGAAGTCAAAGTAAAGAACATCCACTGCATGAACCTTATCCAGCTCTCCTGTCACTGTCATAATATTGTATCAGGTTGGTTTGACAAGACTTCCCCGAAATAAACCCATGCTGCCTCACATCCTGGAGGCCATTGTCCTCCAGGTACGACACCAGTCTTTCTTTTAGTATTGTTTCCATGAGTTTGCTCACTATGGAGGTGAGACTTACTGGACAATAATTACCCTGTTTATCCCTTGGTCTGCTCTTGTGTAATGGCACTACAAATGCCATCTTCCAGCCCAGAGGCACACATCCTGACTCCAGTGAGGTGCTCTACAGATCAGCCAGCAGCTCCGTCAACACCTCCGCCATCTACCTCGGCACCCTGGGGTGAATACCATCCGGCCCTGGTGCCTTGTCTAGCCTCAGTGCCCTCAGTCCCTCTAGGACTTTACCTCCCTCAATTCTTCCATCTGTCGTCTTCTCTCCCCCCATCCCTGCCCTCCCAGCACATGGTGGTAGTGGCCCCCCCTTTTCTTCGATGAACACTGAGCAAAAGTATTCATTCAGTGCTTTTGCCTGTTCCTCCCACTTTTCTGTCCACTCCCCACCCTTTTTTATCCACACTATTGTCTCCTTGCACTTCCTTTTCTCCCTGATGTATCTGAAAAGTCTCCAATTAATTCCCTGTGCTAATCTCAGCTCCCTCTGGGCCTTGGCTTTGCTCACTTTTCTCATCACCTCCCTGGATGATCTTACATACTCCTCCCTGTCCCCTTCCTTCCCTCCCAGTCCTTTTATACCTCAAGTGCACCTCTTGTTTTGTCATCACCACCTCCACTACCTCGCTGTTCAACCAGCATGGTTTCCTTGCTCTGCTCCTCTTACTCTGTGTCTTGGTGCAGATTTCTGTAGCCTCTGTAATCCCTCTGTAATCCCCCATTTAATAATATTCCATTTCTGCTCTGCATCCATTTCCTACCTTATGTACTCCAGTTTCCCTTTCAGTACTTCCTGCATCCTCCCAAAGTCCACCCCCCTGAATTTATAATAATAATAATTATAATTTTTATTTATATGGCTCCTTTCAATCATCAAGGTGCCTTACATAAACAACAGTTAAAACAATTAAAAAAGTCATTAAAAATATTCAACAAGACTAAGACATTATGCCAATCAGCAGGCCACTGATTTACGGTGATTAAAACAATTAAATTCCGTTTTCAAGACTTAAGATTCCGGAATTTCACAGGTGATTGTTACTCTAATTTCCGGATTTTACCAGGATTCTGTTATCATTTTTTAGTATGTGCATAAATAATCAGAATTAAAGAAGGCTTCATATACAGAGCATTAAATAAAGCAAACTGAAAATAGTACAGGAAGGAATTAAAAGAAAAACACACTTTTTTATAGATTTACTGATCTGATAGAAAATGCCAGATTCCATGAAATCTTCGTTTTTACCGGTTTTCAGGCAGCCCTAATTCCGAAATTTTACCGGATTTTCCGGTAAAAACCGAAAAACAGTGGCCTTGCCAATCAGTATTCCAAAAATGCTTTTTCCTAAAGAAAGATTTCCAAACCCCTCTTAGATCCCTCCACAGACATGCACTCCCATAACCAATGGGGTAGAGAGTTCCAAAGGGTGGGGGCAGCATAAGAGAAAGCTCGAGCACCAGATGATTTCAAATTCATCCTTGGAACTTTAAGCAACCCCTCATCGGCCAAGCGGAGCAATCGATCAGGGCAGTAGGGAACCAGAAGTTCCTTCAGATATACCGGGCCCAAATCGTGTAGGGCTTTGAAAGTCAGCAAGCCGACTTCAAAGGAGATCTGCCACATAATCGGCAGTCAGTGCAGTTCATGCAGCACCACAGTAATATGACAGGATCTGCAAGAACCCGTCAAAAGCTGGGCTGCTGCATTCTGCACTAGCTGCAGGCGACAGATTTCAACCTCTTATAGCCCTAGATAGAGGGCACAGCAGTAATCCAGGCGTGAGGACACAAAGGTGTGGACTAAAGTTGGAAGGTCGGCAGACGGAACAAGATGCCTAACCCTGGCGATGTTCCTAAGATGGTAAAAGGAAGTCTTTACGACTGCCGACACCTGAGACTGCAGTGTCAGTCTATCATCAAGAATCACCCCAGGTTACTCACCCATTCAGAGGTTGGGAGAGAGACGCCTCCAAGAAAATTTCCAGAGGACACAACACCACCGGACCACCCTATCTATTGACCAGGGTCCACAACCAGTACCTCTGTTTTTTCTGAGTTCAACCTCAGCCAACTAGAATCCATCCACTCCTGGATTTCTTTTAGACAGCTGTTAAAGACCGAGAGAGCTCCCTCCTGGTTGGGGGCCAAAGAAAGGTAGAGCTGGGTATCATCTGCATGACAGTGAAACCTCAGCCCATACCTTCTAACAATGTCTCCGATGGGTAGCATATACACCGCAAATAACATAGGTGACAGTACTGAACTCTGAGGCATCCACACAACAATGCCGTTGAATCTGAGGAAAAACCCAGACACAACTCTGTGATCTCCCAGTGAGGAATGAAATGAACCATCTTAAGACAGGTCCCGATATTCCACATAAGAGCCTCAGGAGTGCTATCAACACCATGTGATCTATGGTGTCAAACACTGAAGACAGGTTGAGGAGAACCAAGATAGAACAACTCTTCCGATCTCTAGCCATCAGTAGATCATTGAGCACCCGAACCAGCACTGTCTCAGTACTATGTCTTTTATGAAAACCGGACTGGAAGGGTTCATCAATGTCATGGATGGTCAAATGATCCTCCGGTTGTGCTGCCACTACTTTCTCAATCACCTACCCAACAAAAGGAAGGTTAGAGATAGGTCTGTAGTTTGCAAGACAGTCAGGGTCCAAGGTAGCTTTCTTCAAGAGTGGTGTTACCACCGCCTCTTTCAGGGAGCTAGGAAACTCACCAGATTCCAAGGAGCACCTGACTATCCGCACAAGGACTGGACCGATGATATCAGTACAACCCAAATTTAGGGAAGTCAGTCCAGGATCCAGACTACAGCATGTAGGATGCATATTCTGGATGATCCTCATGACATCCATGAACTCTGGTTGACCAAAGGAACTCCAGGAGAACCGGGGCACACTGTCTCACACTGGTCCACGACAACCCCCTTAGAGTGTGGCAACAGTTCCACCCTAATGTCGGCCACCTTATTTGAGAAGAATTTAGCTAGTTCCTTGCACTCTAATTGCGAAAAAGCTTTCTGAACTTGCAGACAAGCTGGGTTGCACAGTCTGTCCATGTTTGAAATAGCTGAGCAGGTTGGTTCCGAGCAACTGCAATCTCCCTGGACAGGAATTTTGTCTTCTTACTGGTGATTGCAGATTGATAGACCAAATAATGGTGCATCAATCTAAGGTGGTCGGCATCAAGGGCGGACCTTCACCAGCAATGCTCTAACCTTCGCCCCATCTCTGAATCTCCCTCAACATCCCATCAAACCAAGGGGACTTGGGGCAAAGGGAGAGGGGGTGAACACGAACTGCAGCAATGAAATCCAGAGCTCCTGTGTTATAAGCCGAAATGAGATTCTCTGGATCACTGCTTGCGAATGCGGGAGACGAGAGGTCAAGCACCGCCACAAGGCCTTGGAGATCTATATCCCATAAAGGGCGGTACCTAACCATCTCCACAGGGGAAGGCCTTCTAGAGAGGGTGCAAAAACTAAACCCCATGGTGTAATGATCAGACCACCTAGTGGGTTCCACCCCCACATCAGATGCTTCGACCCCCAGGAGGAAGATTAGGTCCAGAGAGTGTCCAAATTTATGTGTAGCAGTGGAAACCAACTGTGTAAGGCCCAGCGTTGTCATTAACTGGAGGAAGTGTTGACCAAAATGCAAGAGTTTGTCGTTGACCCAGGCATTAAAATCACCCAGAACCATCAATCTGGGTGACTCAAACGCCATGTTGACAACGAAGTCTTCCACTTCCTGAAGGAATCGCTTCTCATCACTGGGTGGACGGTAAATGAGGGCAATTCGAAAGCCTACACCTGCTACTACTATACACTCAAAAGACTCAATCCCCCCCACTAGTACCTCCATGAGGCCAAGTTAGGTCTTGAAGCAGACCGCAACCCCCCCAGCGATCCAAACTTTGGCGTTGTATCATCCAGTACCTAGCGGTCATAGCCTCAAAAATGGGGCCAGAATTCTCATCCAACCAGGTCTCAGTGATGCAAGCCTGGTCCACCATACCAACAAGATCAGCAATAATTGCAGTCTTATTTTTACTGGACCTGGCATTGCACAACACCGCCCGAGTTGGATGAACCTCATGGGCTGCCTGGGCCATCTGCCCACCATATTCAGTGGTACCCTTGGGCATGGGCACCAGCCATGGAAAACCATGACTTGGATTCCATTTCACCCCCAGGGTGCCTTCTAGACCTAACCACCCCAATACGGTGACCCCCCTGTCCATCCTCCCCTGTTCATAACCCTCACTCTTCTCCCTCTCCTACGCATAATGCCCAGTGCTCTACAGTGATAGTAGATCTCAAGCTGGAGAGGGGGAAGATAAAAATGGCAAAGGGCATGAAGAGAAGAGAATGAGTAGCGCATTACCATGGGGGCTAGGGGCCAGCACATTCTGTAGCTATACTGCTAGATAATAAATACAATAAACAAACCCCCAAAATAAAACTAATGCACACACCCCTAAAGAAAACAATTTAAAACCCCACCCGACTCCCAGTTAGCACATCAAATCTGAGTTTTAATAAAAAAGACCCTGAAAAAAACCCATGTACAAAAATAACACACAAAATAAAAATATAAGAAGACAAGATTTAGGGACTCTCACCACCCCAAACCCAAAACAATAAAACAACAAAGTACAATATGTAATCCCCCCCTCCAATCCTCTCACCACTGGGGAAAGAGGGTGAAGAGAAACTCTCACTGCCAAACAATTATAACAAAAAACAACAAATAAAATACAGAAGCAAATCAAAAGTTTTTTCCCAGTCAACAAAGTGGCTTATAACCCCCGCCCCCCCCGTCATCTCACAACCTGGGAGAAGGATAGTTTTGATCTTTCTCACTGTCAGAAAAAGTCATAAGCTGTAAAATCCACCAAAAACAAGAGTAAATAATCAGAATGTATGGACGCAGGGTCCTCTCACCACCCGACTGTCCAAATGACAAAAGAAGTTTTAATCCACGGGAGGGAGTGAACAGTCTCTTCAGTACAAGCCCAGAGATTAAATAAATCCAAGAACAAGGCAAGTCACAGAACCTGATTAATCCAACAAGGAAAAACAAATCCAAAGGAAGAATCCTCAAAACAATTTTGCTTGAAGAGTCTCACTCAAATGGCAGGTGCATTCCTCGGGAAAATAATGCAACCCACACCAAAAGACCCAAAGAGAGACCGCTATTGCAGCCGTTTCCAAGGGTCCAAGGTAGCATAGTACCCTAGTAGGCTCCCCAGCTGGACAAATACTCTAAGCCCCCCCATGGGGCGGCAGATCTCCAAAAGAGAGAATACCAGTCGAAATGATCAAAGGATAGGGATTCAAACCAAGAGACCAGTACTCCACCAGTCTCGGTCACCCCACCACCCAAGATTAAAGGGGTGGACAAAAAGAATGTAGAAAAATCACCAGCAGAGCACAAAGCCAAAACTCTCCATTCTTCCTTGCTAGCTCTCTACAGCCGTAACTCCACCGAGCACTCCTCAAAGACCAACCAAGGACTCTCCACAGCCCTCGCCCTCTGCACACCCATGAAACTCCTCACAAGCAAGGTGGAAAAAACTGTTGAATACAGTCAGCATACAATTCCCGGGGCACCACCAGACTCCTCAAACCCGAAGCAAGAACAACGCTAATGGGAAGCGGGAGATAAAACAAACAAAACAGGCAACGGAAAAGGCATGGCCTTCCTTTCTCCCGGAGTCCAGGGAACGAGCGAAAAACACAGCATGGGCCACCGCTAGCACTGCCGCTAAGCAGCAGAACTCCAGCTGTGAAAACACAGTAAACAAAATGAAAAAGAAATTTATTACCTGGGTTACTGATTTCCCTGGCTCCCTGCACATCATGATATTAAACCACACTGTTTGGTGATCGCTTTCAGCTAGTGGGTCCTCAACCCTTATTTCCCTTACTGCCTCCCCATTTAACAATACCAGACCTAAAGTGTTCTTTAGCCTAGTAGGTACACTGGCCAACTATGTCAGGAGACCCTCCTGGATCGCATTCAGGAGCACTTGCTCTCTAGCACTGGAGGTGACCGGAATGCTCCAGTCAACTCCCGGTAAGTTGAAATCCCCCACGATGACCACCTTCCCTTTTTACATACCTTTCTGATTTGTCCCGCTAATTCCCTGTCAAGCTTCTTAGACTGGGACAGTGGCCTGCGTACCACCCCAAACCTCAGTTTCCTACCCCTTGAGTCTAGGAGCTCAGCCAGATTGCCTGTTCTCCTTTCCTCCCCCTCGTCTCTTGTGCATTTGATCCTGTCCCTCACATAGACAGCCACCCCAATCCCGCCTCCCCTCTTTAATGTCCTTCCTGTATAATTTGTACCCTGGGATTTCCAGATCCCAGTCCCAATGCTCGGTTGCCCATGTTTCTGTGACAGCTGCAATATCCACCCTCCACACTACCATGAGTGCCTTTAGCTCAGCTGATTTGTTGTCTAAGCTTCTCGCATTCAGCGAGACCATCCTCCATCCTGCCCCCTTGTCTTCCTTGCCCTCCATCTCCTCCCTTCTACTCCATTCCTTTTTCAGCTGCCCAAAGTTCTTCCCTGATAGCCTGGGGGGTAGGAAGTGACTCCTCTCTATCAGATCTCTGCCTACCTGCTGTCCACTTGCAACCCTCTCCATCTTGTTTAAATCCAACTTTGTTGCAATATACCTCCCCAGTCTTTGCTATAATACTTCCTTCCCCTCCCTACTCAGGTGCAGTCTATCCTTTGCAAACAGATTGTTATTATCCCAGGTACTGCCCCAGTCACCCACAACCCCATACCCCTTAGTTTGACACCATTCTACCAACCATTCCTTCTACTCCTCAATCCTCTCCTTTCTCACTGTGCTAGGACAGTGTACTTGGAGCACTTCCGAGAAGGTCACAGACTCCCCAGTCTCTTCGCACAACTTTCCCACTTCCTCAGACCTCTCCCTTGTTACCTCCACATTTCCCCTGCTAAGACATTTGTTCCCACATGTACCATAATGTGTGGTTTTCTCCTACTCCTTCTTGCACACCTCAGTTTTGCCTGTCCTGCCTTGTTTGGAGTGCCCCAACACCAGTACACCCCCTTCTCTTTCCTTGTGCCCATTGCCACCCCCCCAGGTTCTCATTTCTGGGGCCACTCAAGACAGTGCTTTTACCATTTGCCCCAGTGTCTTCCCCCCTGCCCCTCTCAAATGAGACCCCTCCCTTTCTTCCTGTTTGACTGCCAACCTTCCTCTCCCTCCTAACTTCACTGAGTATTATCCCTCCCCCTGCCATACCATGCTCAATCTATTCACTAGTAATGCCCCTCACTTCCTCCTCATCTTGAGTACTATCCCTTGTGCAATCTCCTTCTGCATTCTCATCCCCATGTGTCACCAGTACAGCAAACATATTCCCTACCCTCTTTGCATTACTATGTGTTTTCTCCTACTTCCTGCCTACTACTACTCCTCTTTTGCTAGGCCCTACTAGAGTCCACCTTTCATCAGCAGGCTTCCTCTCTAGTTTGCCTAATCTGCCTGACCCCTCCCTTGACCCACTGCTCCTTCTCTGTGGTGCCCCCTTGATACTCTCAGATGTCAGCCCTTCTACCAATGCAACCCTCCCCTCACCCCTCAACCTCCTCAGCTCCCTGCCAAGCCACTCAACCTCTTCCTCGAGCCTCCTTAGCCTGTGGCATATTGGGCAACCTCCCAGCCTCTACAGTATGTTCATCTGCATTGCTGCCCCACAACCATTGCACCCCACAATCCTACCCATGGTTCACACTACCTACAAGGGACAGTGAAATACAGTCTCTCTATACTGATTGCAGTTGTTTACAAACACAGTTACAAACCCACCAATAGCATTCCCAAGTCTCACAGACACATACAGTCCAGAAAGTAGAAATAAGTAATCCTAGCCCAGCCCCAACAGAAATTATAATACCAAATGCCATTGCATGCAGCCTAAGACAGCCAACTACAGTAATAACTGGAAACCGCAATCTTACTCATAAGATGCACAGTCCTACTCATGAGTTATATATATTTATATATCTTTAAGAATTAGCTCATATGGCTGTGCCTTGTTTTCTCCCTCCTGCCCTGCCCTGAGGGCTCAGGTCAGTTTGCAGCTCCCCAAGCTCCTCCCTCACAGCCTTCAAACAAACCCCCAGTGGCATTTCAGTATTTAAAAAAGGCTGGTGGAAGGGGTGTGTGAGAGGGCTTTTACAATCCCTCCAGCCACTAAAACCTTAAAGCTAAATTCCACTTTAAGCTAAATTAAAAAAATAAATAAATGAAACATCCATCTTAAATGTTTTGGTACAATTACAGTCCTTTGGCCTTTGTCCTTCTGCCCTTAAGGTGCATCTTGCAGCAGTCTGAGCACATGCTTTGGCAGGCAGGGATAGGTCAATAATCTATCTAGCTATTTTCAAAAGGTTCTTTAAGGGTCTGACCTACTTAAAACCTCCATTTAAGGATCCAGTCCCGCGCATTACTTGAACCTATGTAGTGCCCAATTCATAGGTGCTCCATTTGAGCCTGTGGCAACTGCTGCTCTGAAGTACATCACCTGGAAAACAGTTTTCTTGGTAGCCTGCACCTGAGCCAGAAGGGTGAGTGAGCGCCAAGCTTTCTGCATGGATCCTAACTACATTATTTTCCAAAGGGATAAGGTAGTTTTGAGAACCAGCTAAAAATTCCTGCCCAAAGTGGTTTCAGAATTTCACCTCAACCAATCTGTCACATTCCCCACGGTCTTCACTGAAAAATCCACTCAAAGGGAGCAGAGGCATCATAGTCTGGATGCTAAAAGAGCTTTAAGCTACTACTTGGAACATACAAATGATGTCAGATCCACATTCACACAGCTGTTTGTCACCTCTGGGGATGTACATCAAGGAAAACCAACATCCAGGAGAGTCATTGCTTGCTGGATAGTGGCCTGTATCCAGTTCTTTTATGGGAAAGCTGGCACTCTAACACCAGTGGGCCTAAGGGCCCACTCTATCTGAGAAACCTCTACCTCTGTGGCAGGATCTAGAGGTGTAAATATTTAGGAAATTTGTAAAGAAGCTACCTGGAAAACAGTGCACACCTTTACAAAACATTATTGTCTGGACATTCAGTCCAGAAGGTACACCAGCTTTGGCACTGCTGTTTTGCAGAACCTTTTTACTAAATAGGTTGTGTACCCAGCTTCCCAATATAAAGTACTGCTAAGGAGTCTGCAGTTTTTCAAGCAATAGTGAGAGATTCCTGGGATTTGAAGAAAAAATGACTCACCATAGTAATGTTTCCTAAAAATGAGATTCCTAGCTATGCTTGACAATCCCATCCCTACCCCCACCCCTTCCAGAAGCTGGAATAGATTCTTGCAACAGGAAATTCTTAGTGTAGTTAAGCACTACTAGTTATGTTGCTTCACAAGTGAAATTCATCATTATTATTACTATTTTCTTGTGTGTTGCATCCCATGTATATTGTCCCTTGTTCCTTGTTAACAAACCCAGGTCCACCTCAAAAATGAGCTTGTTCAACAGTGATCACCTGGTTAAATAAATAAAGACTTTGAAGTGAAATTTAGTGTGTCACATACTTAGCTTGGTTTTTGTTTAAAAAGTTTCTGATCAGAACTTTTGTCAGTGTCTTAGCAAGTTTTAGTGGTCACTGCTTTCCTACAGCTTGAGAAACAAATCTGCCATTAGAGGGCGGGGAGATCATGATCACAGCAGAGTTTCAAATGTCATTCTAAGTTCTCTAATTAGCATTAAATTCCAGGCTCCTGGACACCTCATTCCAGGCAAACTGGACAGATGTGTCAGGGATTCTGCTTTGCCTGCACCTTGGGGGCTGGAGTGGTTTCAGCCAGCTTGGCACCTATACTGCCTTTCCCCTTGAAGAAATCCCTCTGATGAGGGTAATCATAAGTCACAAAAACTTGGGAAAATAGCCCTGGCCCCTACCTCCCTTTCTGTAAGGCGTATGGGAAGTGGAGGCCTATTCCTTCTCAGTGTTACTTTTGTAGGTGGTCTTATACTCATCCATCTTTTCCATATTGGCCTCTGTTGTGTTCCCAAACAAGGAGTTTCCCTGGCAGGGGAAATTAATGGCCTTAGTCTGAGTATCCTGTGGGAGGTTTGTAGTCCTGTGCCATGCAAATCTCCTCAAGGATACTGCATATGCCATTTCTCTGGAAGCAGTGTCACTGGCATAGACAGCCATGTGAAAATGGTATTTGATGACATCCATGGCATCCTTTGCTGTGCTGGCCAGGTACTGTGCTAGGTCATCAGCAGATTTCTTGGTTATAAACACCACAGAGCTCCAGAGAGCCTTCTATTGAGCTGAATAGGCCATATAAGCTGCCAGCCTCAGCAAATGGGAAGCTGAGGTATAGACCTTTTTGCCCATGATGTCCAGTTTTCTAGAATCCCTTTCTAAGGGTTGAGAGGAAAGGGGCACCGTGGCCTTATATAAAGCAACAGTTTGCACTGCCCTTTTGTGGTCAGGATGAGTAGTCAGGTACTCAGCACCATGCCTATCCAGCTGGTATTTCTTTTCAACCTTTTCATCTATGCCAGTTGCAGAAGTGGGGCCACCAGAATTTTAGAGGTGGCCTTCTAAAGAGATTTGTAAACAGGTAGGAGCAACCTCTTTGTTGGTGTTATGCCCACCATATCCAAAAAATCCACCTCATCTTCATCCTTGCAATTTCTTGGGGAGAGGGGTTTAGGGTACTCACCATCTGCCCTCACAAATGAGTAATGTGAGGTGTAGTCCTCTGAGGAGCTAGGGCAGGAACCAAACTCCTGAACTGTCAGGCTATATGGGTTCTCCCTTTTACTCTTCTTCTTCATAAAAAATCTCAGCATCCTTTACCACAGGTGCTGACATAGCTACAGGAGCCTGGGGGGGGGATGGACATAAAGGTTCCCATAGCCTGGGAAGCCTTGAAAAATGTCCATGCTCATTCCATGGTCTCAGTACCTTTTCAGGAGAAGAGGCAGTGATATGCTTCTCATTCTGCTTTTTCTTAGCAGGCACCGGTTCTAATGCCAGCTCAGCAGACATGTTTGTCTTTGAGGACCCAGGGGGGCTCCTGTCAGACATCCTGACCTCTGAGACATCCTTAGCAGACTTGTCTTTCTGCTTTCTTTGAGGAACCAGATCCTCCCCAAACCCTGGTTGTGAGGAAGAGGCAGACTGAGAAGCCATAATATCTTCAAGTTTTTTAGCCCTCTTCTTTAGTGTTTTGGGGCAAAACCAAATACAGAGCTCAGAAATAGAAAAATCATTGTAAGGACCCAGGCAATTGAAATGTAGCTCATGGCAGTCTGCCTTAGCCAGGAGTTTAAAACAATTGCAAACATTTTTGTCATTGTCTTGGGCTTGTCAGACAAGTCAATTTCTGACAGCCCAAAGGGAGAAAAAAGGGCAGTTCCAGTAGTCTAGTGGTTTGGTTCCAAAAGAGAATGGGAACCACAAGTCAAATGTGGAGGCAGTATAGTGCAGTGGTTTAAGGCTCAGAGCTGCAAACCTAGAGACCTGGGTTTGAATCCCACAGGCTCCACATGCATGCTATGTGACCCTGAGCAAGCCACTTAACTTCCTTGTGCTCCCAGGTCACACCTCTAAACAAGTTTTCAGCTTAGTGTCTCTCCTGGTTAAAAAAAAATGTAAAAATCAAAGATACTGTTTATAAATAATGGAAGAAAATATGCCCAATTCAATAAAAATGTCATCTTAGTTCCTAAACTCAGAGCAGATGAACAGGAATTGCTGGTGGAGATGAAAAAAATGGGCACTGCTATCAAAATGAAGGAAAATTCCCTTCAAATTAAATAAAATTTAGATGACTAAATGTGGCTCCACTAAGATGGGAACTACACTCTTGAATGTTATTTCTCTGTGTCCTGGAACCATGAGGGAACCAAGAAAGAGAGCAAAAACAACAGAAAAATATCCTTACACAGAGTATTGAAAATATAACAGGAAATGAACTGTAATTAAATGAACCAGAAACCAAGCAGGATGTTTGTACTGTGAAGAGTTACTTCAGGGTGATATTTCCTGTCAGGTGGAGAAATAAATACTCTGTTAGAAGGCAGAGGAGAACATGACCACAGCAGATTTTCTAATTTTACTCTAAGTTCTGTAATTAGCATACAATTCTAGGCTCCGGGGCAGCTTCGCTCCAGTGGACTGACACTGGTCCCCCTCCCTCCCCCCACTGTAGACAGAAGAATGTCTGACTTACTCGGAGCCCATTGTGGATTAGGGAGAGAGATCCACTGAGTTAGCCTAACAAATGAGTACTATTGGTCTGTCCCCACAATCATGGATCATGGTCTGGGGGAGCTAGACTGAGGAGGATCAAATTTAATGAACTTTATTATCATGTTTACATTATATTACAGTACAGTAATAATGTCATACATCATGAAGATAATATATCCCTTATAAGCAATACATCCCATCTTAAACCAAATACATTTAATATAACTATGTACCAGTGAAAAGAAAAAAATGAATTCAAGAAAAATGACACTTTGAATATCAAAATAAGGTCATTACAAAACCAGAGCAGATAGACAGGATTCCAAAGGGCCCCAACGACATACATAATTTGCAAACATATTCCTCATAGAAGCTAACATTCTTTCAAACAATAACATCTGAAGTATTTCACTATGCCATTCCATAACAGTGGGCATATTTTGATAAAAAAAAGTCTTAATATTATTTTTTTACACCATATTAATCAAAAGAAAATTATGTTTGTTACCTATTAAGGTATAATCTGTGGGGCCCAAAATACAATTATATTTTAAAAAAATCCTTAATTCCCATACTAGGGTCTAATAAATTCTTTACTTTTTCCCATAAAGGTTGCACTTTAGGACAGACCCATAAAATATGGATCAATGTTCCATCATTTTGATTACATCTACTACAAGTCGAAGAATTCCAAAGGCCCCACTTATATAAATGGGGAATTATGACTCACATCTACAATTTTATATTGGGTTAAATGATAGCTATCAAATGTAATAAATCTATGAATATTTGACCAGACAGAATGCCATTGAGATTCAGATATTGATATACTCAAGATATGGGGACAATATTGAGAGGTAAAACTATATCTAGAAGTCCATAGTTGTTGCAGTTCTTCATATAATTTAGAAAGTGCATGTTTTTCTGCTGACAATTTGAAAAAGTTAGGTAAGAGAATAGCCTGTATTACATAGAAACATAGAAGCTGATGGCAGATAAGGACCACAAGGCCCGTTCAGTCTGCCTATTTTTTCTACCTTATGAATGTGCCATATGCCTTTACTCTGTCAATGGCCTATTTATTCATACCCATCTGTATTGCTCCCTTATCCCTAGCCCAAGCATGTTTGAAGCCCTGTACTGTATTCATATCCACCACTTCCTGGGGAAGGCCATTCCATGCATCCACCACCCTTTATGTGAAAAATAACTTCCTCACATTGCCCCTTAATTAGCCTCCCTCTAATCTCATGCTGTGTCCTCTTGTCCTGCTATTTTTCTTATACTGAAACATGTTAGACTCTTTCACCTTGTTAATGCCCTTAAGATATTTGAATGCTTCAATCATATCACCTCTCTCTCTCCTATACATATTGAGATCCATTAATCTGTCATCATATGTTTTCTGATGCAAACCCTGCACCATTTTGGTTGCCCTTCTCTGGACTGCCTCCATTTTGTTAATGTCCTTGTTCAGGTGCAACTTCTAGTACTGCACGCAGTACTTCCGATGGGGCCTAACCAGTGTCTTGTAAAAAGGTATTATTACCTCTCTCTTATGACTTGTGATACCCCTACTAACACACCCCAACATCCCTCTAGCCTACCTACTGCCTTACTGGTCTGCATGGTTGATTTCAGGTCATCTGTGATGATGATGATGATGATGCCCAAGTCTGTTTCTTCCCTTGTGATTGCCAGCAACTCCCCTCCCAACCTATAGGTGACTTCAGGATTTCTCTTCCCTTTGTGCATGATATTGCACTTCTTTGTATTAAACCCCAGTAGCCACTCTTCAGACCATTTTGCCAGTTTTTCCAAATCTCTTCTCATTCTGCCCACCCCATCTGGAACATCTACTCTAGTGTAGCTCTTGGTGTCATCTACAAACAGGCAAACCTTATCCTCCAGTCCATCTACAATGTCACTGATGAAGATATTGAAGAGGACTGGCCCCAGGACTGATCCCTGAGGTACCCCACTTCTGACTTGCATCTCTTCTGACTGTATACTGTTTACAACCACTCTCTGTTTTCTGCCTATCAACCAGTTTTCCACCCAGTTGACCAACTTCTGACCCACCTTGAGCTTACCCAGCTTATTAATCAATCTTCTATGTGGAACAGTAGTGAAAGCTTTGCTGAAGTGAAGGTAGGCGACATCAGCTGCACCTCCTTGGTCCACCACTCTGGTTACCAAGTCAAAGAAATCTATGAGATTAGTTTGAAAGGACCTTCCTGTTGTAAACCCATGCTGTCTTGGATCCTGTGTTACTGTGGATTCCAGATATTTCACTCTCCTTTCCTTAAGGAGTACCTCCATAATCTTGCCCACAACTGAGGTAAACTGACTCTTCTGTAGTTTCCTGCCTCCTCCCTGCAGCCACTCTTGTGGAGTGGGATCACATGATCTCTTCTCCAGTCTTCTGGGACCTGTGCTGTGCTCAGAGACTCACTAAACAGTTTTGCTAGTGGCTCTGCTAGTTCCATCCTATGCTCTTTTAGTTCCCTTGGATGTATGTCATCAGGTCCCATTGCCTTGTCCACCCTGAACATAGTGAGCTCTTTTAGGACCCTTTCTTTTGTGAAGGGACATTTGCACACCTCATTCCCCCATGTGTCCATGGTGCTGAGATGTGGGCCATGCCCTACCTTCTCTTCAGTAAATACTGATCAGAAGTATCTATTTGGGACACATGCTTTTCCTTGGTCCTCCTTCACACAGTTACCCTTATCCCCTTTGATCTTACCAATACCCCATCTGGACTTTCTCCTTTCACTAATGTGTCTATAGAAAGTTTTGTCCACTTCTTTTACTGTTTGTGCTAATATTTCATTGGTTTGGGCCTTTGCCTGCCTTAGTGCCTTCCTGCTTCCCTTAGGGAAGTTTGGTATGCCTCCCTATCTTCATCCTGCTGCATTCCCTTATATTTTGGCTCTGACCTTTTCTGCTTCTGTTTTTGAGAACCAAAGTGTGTTCCTCCTTCTTTTATCCTTGCTTTCCTCCCTAGCACAATGGGATGTTGCTTCAAGTAATGCATCCTTCATGCTGGGCTTACCTAATGTAGAAAAAAGCGTGTGTCGGATCTGGTGATATAACAATCAATCATTGTTAGTTAAGATGAATTTCTCTTTTAAATTTGAAAAAGATATCCACTGTTGCCCACCAATTGTGTAAGGCTTATAATACCATGAGTTTTCCAAATATTGTTACACAGAATTCCCACTTTAAGTTTAAACTTGGGGTTAAGCCAAAGAGGTTGTTCCCAAGGGTTTAATAAAGGAGTTTTATGCCTCTCTGAAGTTGCTGAAATACCATTAATGACATATCAATTGGTGATTCTTTGTGTTGTAAAGGATGGGCAGATAATTTAAGATAAAATAATATTCTAAGTTGTATATTGAGTATTAAACACAAGTGTTTTTCTAATTATAGCCAAAGTGGGGTATACTGTAAGAGGACCAATGAGTTGGAGTTTGAGTTGATAATAACCATAACAATCTAGAGCAGCTAAACCTCCAGAATGTTTAGGTGCTGTGAGTCTAAGATACCATGATCTACTGTAGGTTTATGGCCATGCCATAAAAATTGTGTGAGCAATATATGAAGTTTAGAAAACCAACTGGATGGAAGATGAACTGTTAACATTGTCATTGAGTAAAGTATCCTTGGCATAATACTCATTTTTATCAAAGCCAATCTTCCTGTTAGTGAGGAGGGTAACTTATTCCATTCTGTCCAAGTCTGATTTTATTAATATTAATAGGTCTGTAAGATTTTTTTGAATCACTGCAGACTAAGATATTGAAATACAAATTCCAAGATATAGAAACTTTTTAGTGACTTTAGCTGAACTTAAGCATGTTAGATCACCTCAAGTGGTATACTTATTTAGTGATAAGATCTGAGTTTTGTCAGTGTTTAGTTTATGGTTTGGCATGGAACTAAATTTTACTATCTCATCTAACAAATGTAATGGAGATGTGTCTGGATTCTGTAAATGCAATAAAAGCTCATCTGCATATGCAGAGATCTTGTATTGCTGAGCACCTAAATTAATACCTTTGATGTTCTGAATAAGACCACGTCTTCAAATTAATGGGTTCAATATATAAACTGGACAAAAAATGTGAAAAAGGGCAACCTTGATGTGTCCCATTACACAGTTGAAAAGATGAAAAAATGTTATAACATCTTATTCTAATGGTAGGGTGAGTATATGCTAATTTTAACCATTAGACAAAATCACCAGGAAAAGAAAATCTCTCTAAAGTATGAAGAAAGATAATACCAGGAAACTCTACACATGCTTTTTTTTTGCATCAAGGGAGGCTAAGACAGTTGTCACCTCCCTCAATGCATAAATTATATGTTGTACTTTCCTGAGGTGGTCAGACAAGTGTCTGCCAGCCATGAAACCAACTTGCTCAGCATTAATTAATTTCAGCCATACCTTTTGAATCCTAAAGGCTAGTGTTTTTGTCAAAATTTCAAAATCTATGTTTAATAAAGATATGGGTCTATAATTGTTAACATTGGTGGGGTTTTTACCTGATTTTGGTAAGACTGAAATGGTGTATTCTTGCATGGAAGGGTCCAGGTCACCTAAAAAGAAAGCTTCTTTAAAGGGACACTGTCAACCTGTTTTTCATCATATTATTTATAGTTGAAACTTCACATTTTATGATTGCTTACCCTCTCTAAAATTCACTGATGTTGCAGTTTGTTTTGTTTGTCTCCTTGCTTAGAGGAACTGAAATGCATGGCAATGTATATTTATAAACAACTTTGTTTTGTTAACAATCCTGGTTCTGTTCTTACCGCATACTTTCTGAGCATTAGAAACATGCCCAAGCAGTGCAGTCACTCATAAGGAAGTAGCCTCTTAAACTACCACTGCATCATAAGGGGCTAGTTGTTTTGTGGGTGTTCCCAAGTCCAGGAAAGATGCATTAACAACTGATCAAGGAATGTAAACAAACCTGTTTTGGTGTGATAACACCAGTATGTTGGGCAGTCTGTTTTTCACTTTTTTAAGGAAAATAAGAGTCAGAATCAAACTACCAGCTACATCAACAATCTTTACAGAATTTTCACAATCATAAAATATGTTTTTTAAACTAGGGATATTTTGAGACCTAAGGGGGTTGACAGTGTCCCTTTAAATACTTGAAGAAGTTGTGGTAACAATAATTGTGAAAAGGTTCTATAAAATAAGATCATAAAGTCATCAGGATCTGGGGCTTTATCAGGTGCCATTGAGTGGTGTGTGGATTGAAGTTCAGCTGTTGTGAGAGGAGAAAGTAAGCATTCACAATCAGTAGAATCCAGCTGAGGTAGACTGCACGAGTTTAGGAAATAAGCCTAACAATAATGTTGATTTTGCTAGTTTCTCAAGTTTATTGAGAGCACCAAAGAGAATTGGTTGTCTAGAGCTTGGAGGAGGAGTATGTCATGCTTTGGAGGAGTCAGTGCTTCACTATATGCACCTACAGTTGTGGGGAGCTGTAGGTAGCAGGGCTGCACCGCACGTTTAATATTTCTTACAGGTATGCCACCTACTGCCTAAGTGCGCAGCCTTTCCAAGACAGCTTATTTTGTGTGCACTCTTCGGTGTGGTCTGTTTTCCTCTTGCTTTCCTTTGCTTTCTCTAGGTGGACAGTTTGGGGTGCCAAACCTTTAAAAAGTTGTGGAAGTCCCAGTGGCAAACAGGAAGCCAGTTGGAAGGTCATTCAAAGCAAGAGTGAAAGTGAGGTTTCACGCTGCTGTTTGATATACAAGACCAACCACCTTACGCAGAAGATTGTATACTTAAGCTTCCTCAGACAAACATCTCAAAAGGGGTGTATTTTCTTTTTTTTTGTATTTTAAACTTTTCTGCTACTCCCCATTCTTTCTTTCCCCCATATATAGCACCTTAGTACTATTACGACAATTTTATACTCCGAATAGTATGGGATTTTAACTGAAGGACATATAATTCTTACTTGAAGCTCTTTTCCTTCTGTGTTTTTATATGTGGTTTTATGTCTTGCACTTTTTTATTTTCAGATACCAGTAAAACTCAATCTAGTTCCAGCTAATGAGGGATAGTTTCATATACATGGGTAATTCCCACGTGCTGGGACAGCCCAAAAAGCAGGTAACCATCAGCTGGCATTCTGTTGGTGTTTTTAGATGGCCGTTCACCAACTTGCTGCTCACAGGGG
Source organism: Neoceratodus forsteri (assembly GCA_016271365.2). Classification (NCBI taxonomy): domain Eukaryota; kingdom Metazoa; phylum Chordata; order Ceratodontiformes; family Ceratodontidae; genus Neoceratodus; species Neoceratodus forsteri. Next base: position 1,176,383,266 of record CM057449.1, on the reverse strand, counting down.
TGTGTAACCTCCCTGGGATATTGCAAATAGCTGGGTATTGCTGTTCACAGTTAAGCAGTGGCCTTTTCCCCAGTGACCGTGGTATTTTTCTCTGGCTGGAAGTTACAAGGCCATGGTAGATGACTCCCTGAGATTCTATGGCTGATTCTTCTGCTGATTCTTCACTTTGGCAAAGTCTGGCAACCAGCAAAGCCTTTCCTTTACTAGCTTGTAGCCAATAAGTTGTTCTCCCTATCTTTTTAAATGCAAGGTGAAATTTGTTTTGAAACCTTACCCATGGCTGCATTTATTTTGCTGTGTTATTTAAGGTTTTAGTACTGGTGTGGTTAGCAGGGTACTGAGATATATTTGTTATTGTAACTCCCAGGGACAGTGTTTTTTGTTAACTGTTTCTGCTGTGACCATTTAGTCCCATATGCAGTCATTCAGCCAGAGTTCTCTAGTTGTTTTAGCATTTTTTGGGGCCTCACTTCTCAGACATTTTTGTAGGATACCTTGAATGAAATGGGCTACAAGATCAAAGACATTATGGATTTATGGGGGAGGTCGTTTCAGATGAATCTGATTGATTTGTTTGACTGGGTGACCAGGGAAATAGATCAGGGGAGGGCAGTGAACATGGCCTGCCTGGACTTCAACAAGGCCTTCCACACATTGCTACACAGGAGACTGATAAAAATATTAAGACGCCTAAGGGTGGGATCCAAAGGGGTGAATTGGATAAGGAGCTGGTTGATGGATAGGCAACAGAGGGCGGTGGTTAACAGCACTCACTCAAATGAGGGGAGAGTGACAACAGAATGCTGCATGACTCAGTACTGGGACTGGTCCTTTTCAATATCGTCATAAGTGACATTGCAGAAGAACTGGAAGGGAAGGTATGCCTTTTTGCAGATGACGCCAAAATCTGTAATAGAATGGTCATTCAGGAGATGGTGGAGAGAATGTGTAGTGGAAGTGGGAAGTTCTAGGAGTGATCCAGAGCATGGCAGTTGAGGTTCAATGCCAAAATGTGCCAAATCATGAACCTAAGGCAAATGAACCCAGGAGCTGAGCATAGGATGGGGGAGGTACTGACAGTCACTAACCAGGAAAGTGACCTTGGGTTTATCATATCTGATGACCTCAAAGTTGCAGGGCAATGTGCCAAAGCAGTGGTTAGGGTCAGTTGGATGCTGGGATGGACATGGAGAGGTAGCACCAGCAAGAGGAGGGAGGTGATGTTGCCCCTGTATTGTTCACTCATGAGACCTCACCAGGATTATTATGTCCAGTTCTGGAGGCTGAACCTCAGAAAGGACATATGCAGGGTGGAGACCATCCAGAGAAGGAAACCTAAAATGGTACAGGGGTTGAATCAAACTGTACAAGTAGAGACTGAGGGATTTCAACATATATACCCTGGAAAAGGGGGAGTGAGACAGGACATGACAGAGACATATAGCACCTCATGTGGGTGAACAGTGTGCAGGAGCAGAGTCCCTTTGAAATGAGAAAGAACACCAATGCCAGAGGGCATGCAATAAACTTGGGGGGAGTTTATGAGGGATCTTAGGAAGTACTAGTTCATTAAAAGAGTGGTGTATGCCTGGCGCAGACTGCCAGTGGAAGTGGTATAGGAGAAAATAGTAGTGGACTTCAAACCTGCATGGGACAGACACAGGGGAATATTAATAAATAGGCAAGGAGGAGGAAGGGTTGCCACTGACCAGTTAGGATCTATGGAGACATACTAGGTAGGGACCATCTGAGCAGACTGATTAGGCATGATCTTTTTCTGCCAATGGGGTTTATTTTTTTCTATGTTTGCTAATAGTCCTGCTGTAATTTAAACTTCTTTAATAGGTGTTGCCTTAAAGGCCAAGCTTCAAGAGTTTAGGTCATCCCATTCATGCTTTAGCTGCAATGCACATGACCTGACATAAGTCTGTCTCTAAAATGTTCTGGCAACCATTCCTCACAATGCATTACATTTACCAGGGTAGCTTGTTTATTTATTTATTCATTTGTTATTTATTCATTTGGTGCACTGGTAAGAAGAACTTTTTCAGTCATGGTTTAGGCCAGTGACTGGCACATAAAATAGTAGAATACAGTGAACAACAGCACAGAAATCATACAAGAATTATAACAGGAGTGCAGTCCAAGTCAGGCCAACATACAGAGGAGGTGAAAATAAATACAGGAAAACAGTGTTAAATACATCAACAGAGAAGGTATAAATATATATATATATATATATATATATATATATATATATATATACATACACACACACACATACATGTAAACATGGCTAAGTAGTAACATCCACTAACAATAAGATAGATGAAGATCAGCAGAGCAAGCAGCATCAGGTAAATACATAGAGTCCATCAAAAAATATGTTAGCAGTTAAGAATTCAGTTGTCATTCAGGGATAGAAATGATGATCAGTGAGCCGGTATTCAGGGAGGGAGAAGAGGGCAACTAGTGGAGGTGGGTGTAAGGGTAGCTTGTACAGGAAGCACAGCAGTGCTAGTGGCCTGTGGACAGATGGCTGCAGATTGAGGAGGACAAGAAGTGGGTTCTTAGTAGGGAATTTAGATTTAGAGGGGGGGGTCAGGGGAACATAGAGAAGGGGGCAGGTAATTCCTTAGCAAGGGTTCTGCAGAAGAGATGGCTCTTTGGCACATCCTGGTGGTTATCCAAAGGCAGACGGGTTCAAGGTGGGATGAATGATGAAGATTGCAGCTGCAAGTGCTGGGCCGAATTAGAAGAGAGAGTGGAGAATAAGAAGGATTGTGTAGGGCATCTCCAACTGTCTGGGCCAGCAGGTAGGAGCATCATGCTTGAGGAGTAAGCCAGTCAAGGGACTGTTAGAGAGATCAATGATAAGTGGAGAGATGGCGTGGAGGTCAAAGCGGCATATCCCATTATAGGTAGTGTTCAGCCTGTTCAGGTTGGCAGTGGAGGTAATGGAGTACACCAGACACCCGTAGTGGGGGGGGGGTGCCTCGGACTACCACAAAGTGGGCTTCAGGTGTGAGATGGTCAATTAGGTGATAGCAAAGCCTCATCTTGTGATTACTATGCTGGATCAGTGAGGCAATATGGTCAGAGTGTGTAAGGGATGGATCAAGGATTATGCCCAGATACTTGAAGGCAGGAACAATATCAAGGGGAGATCCATCTGGAGATTTAACAGTGAGAAGGCAACCAGAGTGGGCAAGGGCAAAGAGTTTTGGTTTGCAGTCAAACAGCATGGCCTTCATTTTGGAACCGTTGACTAATAGTTTGTTGGAGGGGAACCAATGGTGGGCTTTACAGAAATTGGCAGTAAAGGTGGTGGACAGTGAGGAGGGGAGGTGTCACTTTGGAATAGTATTAGGTCATCAATGTAGAGGAATGATTTACAGGAGAGATCATCCGATGGAAGAGAGTTACTGAAGAGGGAAAAGAGGAGGGGGCCAAGAACAGACCCCTTGGGGACACCTAATGAGACAGGCAAATGGGGGAGATGGCACCACCGTGGCAGACCATTTGGGTTCTACCAGAGAGGCAGTTAGGGAACCAGGTGATTGAAGCAGGGGAGAAGCAAATGACATTGACTTTTGATATCAGGATGTTGTGATCAACAAGGTCGAATGCCTTGGACAAATCGACAAACACTGCACCAGTCAGCTTCCCTTCATTCATTTTCCTTAATACATGATCTGTGAAGAAGACAAGGGCAATGGTTGTGCTGTGCCTCTTTCAGAAACTGTGTTGCTGCAGGCAAAGGAGATTGTATTTGGCAACATGTTCAGTGATTTGGTAGTTTAGTGCCTTCTCAAGGAGCTTCTCAAGATGGGGCAGTATGGAAGGTGGGTCAGTAGTAGTCCATGAGACAAGGGTCACCCAATTTATGGATAGGGACAGTTTTGGCCTGTTTCCAGGCAGGGGTGACAGAGGCCATAGTAACAAAGAGATTGAAGATGAAGGTGAGTGGGTAGGCAATGTCTTGGGCCACTAATTTTAAGAAGTGGAGGGAGAGACCATAACTACCAGCACTTCCTCTCAATGGTAGACCAAGAAGGATCTTAAGTGTCCCAGGAGGGGAAATGGTCTCAAAATAAAAAGAGGGGCTGTTGTAAATTGAAGATGGGGGGTGTGGGCAAGGGAGTGTGGGGGGGGAGTTTAGCCAGGTAACAGCTAAGAATAGAAAAATGGACATTGATTGCATTTGCAATTTCAGTAGTGTCAGTCAGGCGGCATTGTTGTGTGTTTAGGGGGGAAGTGAACTGTTAATTGAGGGGGAGAGCAAGGTATTAATGGAGGACCAGAAGCACCTGAGGTTTCCAAGGTACTGAACTTGGATTGGAGCAACTGAAAGTAGGCTGACTTCCTACTTTGCAAAGAAGTGCAAAGTAATGCACCTGGGAAACAAAAACCAAGGGGAAGAGTACACAATGGCAGGGGGTACTAACAAAAATAAAAAAGGAAAGGGACCTGGGATAGTCATATCAGATGACCTAAAGGTAGGCAAGCAATGTGAGAAGGCTGTAAGGAGGGCTGGGGGATACTAGGATGCTTAGGGAGAGGCATCACCAGTAGATAACAGGAAGTTGTTACCCCTCTGTACAGAAAGTTGGTGAGACCCCATCTGGAGTATTGTGTGCAGTTCTGGAGACCCCATCTCTACAAGGACATAGACAGGATGGAGGCAGTCAAGAGGAGGGCAACTAAAATGGTGCAGGGTCTGCACCAGAAGCCATACAAAGAGAGACTAAAGGAGCTTAATATATATGCCCTCTAGGAAAGGGGGGGCATGATAGAAATGTTTAAGTACCTCAAGGGAATCAACAAAGTCCAAGAGGGTAGCATCTTTCAGAAAAAGAGATGTGCAAGAACAAGGGGGCACAATCTAAAGATGGGGGGACAGCTCAGGGGCAATGTGAGGAAATATTTTTTCACAGAGATGGTGGTGGAAGCATGGAACAGCCTTACTGAGGAGGTGGTGGGGTCAAAAACAGTGGGGGAATTCAAGAATGCATGGGACAGTCATAAAGCAGTTCTACTGGGGGGTAGGAGTCATTAGATTGTTGGTTAATTAGGATCTGCAGCTTATCCAATAGGTAGGCAAATGGGCAGACTAGGAGGGCCAATTGGTCCTTACTTGTCATTAAAGTCTATGTTTATATGTATTATTGATTGAATGCAGTGCTTGCAGAGATTTAGCAGGCAATGTTAGTTGTTCTAGATGGTAGGGGAAGGGGCGGCTTTGTAATGGTCCATTTGGCATCCAGCTTCTTCATCAGCTTGAGGATATCTGATGAGACCAGTGAGTGTCACCCCCATGCATTCTACAGGTAGTGAAAGGGAAATGCTTGTCTTGGATATGAGAGAGGGCTTAGACAAACGTGTCTTGACCTAGGGCAGCATTGGGTGTATTATAGAAGATAGACCATTCGGGTCTCTGAGGTCTTCCTGGAGCATGAGGAAGTCATAATAAGAAAAGTTGTGGAAAGTCAGACAGGTGAGTGTGGGATAGGGTGTATTTTTTTTTGTTAGTTGTTCAACCAGGACTAGCACACTAAGCTGAAAGCTTTTTTACAGGTGCTACCTGGGAGCACAGGGAAGTTAAGTGACTTGTTCAGGGTCACACAGTCTGCAAATGGAAGCTGTGGGATTCAAACCCAGGTCTGGTCTGCTGGATGTCACCAGATTTGCAGCTCACAGCCTTAAACCACTGCGCTAAACTGCCTCCCTTTGGTATGCCTGACATAGTAGATTGGGGTTGTGGTCAATAATAGCATTAGACAGTGTGCCAGCATGGGCAACTTGTCATCTCAAGTCATCAGGATCCAGTCAAGAGTTGTATGTTTTTGGGTCTGATTACTGAGGTCTATGTGGGAGGTAATTAGCTAGGTGAGATTATGTTGTTGTATAATGGAGTTGAAGTCTGAGAGGGGGTTGGTGTCCCAGTCAGTGTTAAATCACCTAATGGAAAGGTGTCTCTGGAGAGTGAGAGAGGGGCAATGATGTCCAGAAGTACTGCAAGCCTGGGGATCCAGCCCTCAGGGGGTTATAGCAGCACCCAACAAGCAGCTTCTTGTTAGTGGCTACTATTAGCTTTGCTGCAAGTCACTCAGTAGGGAGGTCACTGGTGGACTGGCCAAGGAGTGTCAAAGTATAGGAGTTTCAGTAGTATACAAGTACACCTCCACTATGTTGGCAGATAGTACCGTCTTGGTGAAGGAAGGTGTAACCTGGTAGGGAGTAGCAGTGGTCCGGGTGGAGCTTTTTAGCCAGGTCTCAGAGATGCCCAGAATATCAGGTTTGTACAGGGAGACCCAGGCTTCTAGCTCATCCATTTTAGCAAGTAGGCTCCTCACATTCAGATGTACAATTTTTAGGCCATGCTTAATGTCCCATAATGGATGACTGTGGGATAGAAGAGTGTTTAAGGGGTATGGTAGTGGGATAAAGGTTACTTTCAATGTCTCAGAGAATAGGAGATGTGTGGTATGGAAGATGCATGGGAGGAGGACAGAATGAGATGGGACCTGTAGGGAGAGGGAAGAGATGTTAAGGAAAAGAAGGTGCCAGTGATGGGAGATGATGAAGGCCACGGTGGCAGACAGACATGACAGAAGCAAGATGCATTCTGGACTAGGTAGTAAAGGAGCTAGGCAAAGGGTTGGTCGGGCATGCTTCAGAATGATTTGTTCCAAGGCTAGGACTGATGTACCAAACTCAAAGACCAGACTGAAGCCAAGAAGCATACCGAGAAAGAGACACTGGACTGTAGGGGAGAACATTGTGGGGAATGGGGGTGAAGGTTTGGAATGAATGCAATTGCTGGTGCTGAGAAGTTCTGGGGTACTGGAAATAGAGTGTGGACTAAAGAAATGTAGCCAGTGAAGGATTAGTAGCACCACCTGGTGGGTAGGACTTAATAGAGAGGAGACAAAAACCAGGAGCAGGGGAGACAGGCAGAGTAGAGCAGTGGGAGGAGACCAGGAGCGGCAGAGAAAGGGTTGCAGAAAACACTAGGTCATAGTGGCAGAGCCAGTTACTTATAGTGTGAATAGCATTATGGTGACAGCAGCTGTCTCTGGACTGGTCAGGCTGCAACAACCAGTGGTTTAAATCCCGAGGTGTGGAAAGGAGGAATGTGGTAAAGGGAGGATGGAGAGAGAGACAGGTTACAGCTGAAGTGGGTAGAGACGCAGGAAGAAGTGATGAATACAATGAGAGTCACAGCAAATTATATTACAAATAAGGGAGGGCAAGTAGGTGGACAGCAGGAGCCTCAGAGACACTGAAGCCATTCTCAAATATTACCCTACCATCTCTAACACTTTCCAGTTACTTTTGTTCTAAGCAAATTGCTCTAGCCTTATAACAAATAAGAAAGTTAAATAAGCATCTGTATAAGTCCAATCAAAAATCTTTCAGTAGGAGGTAAAACAATTACGCAAAAAAGCCTTTGTTTTTTACTGTACTTTTTCCCCGGACTCAGACTGACCCCATTCAGCCCTACCGCTCCATTCAGCCATGTTACCCATCTTTTCTAGGACTTACTTTTCCTCCCATTATCCCCTGTGGATGACCCCCAATGGGAATGGCTGCCTGAAGGGCACCCCATTACCCTGGGAAGAGTTAAAGCTTCAGTGAGGAAGAACAAGTCCAGTCAGTGGTACAGGACTTGCAACTCAGCAGCAGGTGGCATCCTGCATGGTTAGGGTTTTTCCTGGTTTTCCAGATCCCAAGCCCTTGAGCACTGTGCAGAGTTACCTGACATCATGAGGTCAGAGTGCTGACCCTCTCCACCCTGAATACTGGTTCATTGCATGCACTGCCACTCATGTTCAGCCAGGTGGCAGTGTAACAGTGAGAAATCAAGAACCATCCCCCCCTCCCGACTCTGTTAGATGATCTGCCATCCTCCCCTTGACTACCCTCCAGCAACCCAGGCTCATTCCCAAACTGGGGTCACTGGTGTTGCAAGCAGTAGTGCAACCACTGCACTGATAGTCAGTGAAAAAGCATTTTTTCACAAGAAAATATGCTCGTCAAAAAATATTTTTAGTATTCTTTCTACCAAATTTACAGACTTGCTCTAAAGTATGAAATGAAAAAATCCACTGATTTTACTAGTGAAAAAAAATGACCACAGTAGTCTATACAGTAAGTTGTGCTTTTAAAATGCAGTGCATACTGTACAAAGCATCAAATCAATTATGTGACTTACAAACTCATCATTAAATTGAAAAAAATCATTAGTAATCAATGATCATTACTTAATCATTTGCAGACCATCAAGCATCATCATGCAGCTTTAAGCTTTCAGGGGATTACTACATAAGTATAATTTGTTGGTTATTAATTATGTTTTAGTTGAAGAAAATATGACCATATGATTATCTTAGATCTGATTACCTTGATGATCGCATGCTGATATTTTATGACTGCCAGTGATCTTAACTGAGCTTCGGAAACATGAATAATGATTTACTGTCACCAATTAGCCTTGCAGGTTTTGTTCAACAAGTCCCTGGGGGTCTAGTAACACACATGGTCAACTCTCTTAGACAATTACTGCAGGTAGTAGCACGCTTGCACCTCCAACCCTGCATCTGTCTGAGAACAAAATTAAATCATAATCTAAATTGCTGTCACTTGTTCTGCTACTACTATAGCAAACAAAAAAAAAAGGTTTTCATTGCATGTGTAAGCCCACTGCCTGCCCTGAGCACAATGATACTTCTATTGCTCTAAACATTATTTCTCCAGGATCTTATTTGGTTACTGGTAAACGAGTTCAAGTGATTATGTTCAGAGCAACAATGGCACACTGAGCCAAGGACAGGCATTGGGCTCATGCATGCAAAGTAGAACAGATATTTTTAAGCAGCAGCAGAACCACTAAAACAAATGGTGGCTAGCCATTCTAGACCTCCAGTGAGTAAGACTCAGGAAATGGATTGTGATTCAATTTCAGAAGGAATCTCAGAAAAGTGTGGGACTACCGCAGGTTGGAGGAGGGACTGCAGTCTGTGGCTATCATGTAATCATATGGACCAGACCATGTTTATTTACTACCAGAACACTAATACTGTAATTTGCTAAATAAAAATGGCACTTGTAATATGGTAGAAATGTGTAAACATAGGAAACATAAGGGACTGGAGACAGGACACTGCCTATGAGTGTGGAAAATATTTTCAGTGTTAAAGGTCCAAGTAAGGGTGTTGAATTTTTTTACATTTTCCGTGATTGTAGTCAAATAGTATGCTGTAGTTCTCTACAGTATAATCTACAGTTCAGGTAGAATCCTTTCACTAGATGGCATGTATCAGATCTGATGAAATAATCCATTATTTAAAAGTAAACTTATTTATCCATTTCATCCATTCAAAAGTTCCTGCTATCCATTCAGTAAAAAAGGCAGAGAGATGGGGCTCACTAGATGAGTATGGCAGTTAAAGGATGGCCAAATATTTCCATAGAAAAGCTTTGTGCCAGATATTCAAAAGTTGCTAAATGTCACAAGCCACAGGTGTGTCTAACATGGCACATGTAACTTGCAGCAGGGAGCAGTTACAGCAGTGGTGTTTGGTGCAACTGCACCAAAAAAGGGTTGACTATAGGACTTGATGGAAGCCCTGCATCCTCCTTTGAAAATCTGGCCCTTTATCTCAGATGTGGTGGACAAGTAGGTGTCAGCAATACAGCCATGTTATACCATGGCTAGAGTGGACCACCAAATACATCCCTAATACCCAACTTGGGTTAGGGTCACTATGTCATCAGGATTGCTTGAAAATTAGTTTTGAAGCAGGAATTGTTTTGCTGAGAGGGATTTTGGGGGAGGAGGGTGCCACAGTGTAGCCCTAAGTGGTTTGATAATAATTATACCATGCACCTCAGGCACTGACCAATCAGATAGGCATGCTGGCACCTTACCTACATTGATTATCTACCGATAATCACCACAAAAGGTGCCAGCCAGCTGCATGTTCAAAAAAAAGCAATCTGACGGCAAAAATCACGGAACTCCGTTCGCCATCTTGTTTTCCCGCTAAGCGGAGACTGTAAAACAGCAGCTCCGTACATCAGGGGAAAGTAAACAAAAACACTGACTGCTCTACAACTGAGTCACTTATTTAAGCATTATAGCAAGTACTGTTTTTTTTTTAAATAATAAAAAAAAAACAGTACTAGGTATAATCATAACCACTCGGGGGATCTGGGTTATCGGGGGATTTACCACGGCTGGCGCAGATTTACACACTCAGCTGCACCTCATGGGTAAACCACTCAATCCGTGGTAAATCCCCCAATAACCCACACCCCCTCGTGGCTTATTGCTTAACTATCTGAATGGCTGTGATATGGATGGACAGGATTGCTAGACACAAAATTATCCATTATTGCCTGATGCACAGGATTGGGTTACTACCCAAACTATTAAAATCGTTGTAGATGCCTCCTGTACTTTTGCACTTGAGACTCACTTTTTTGGCCCCTTTAATAGCCCAAAAAAGTAATAATTTGACTTATTTTTGAAGCCTTAATTTCAGAGGTCCAGTATACTCTCCTGAAATACTGGAGAACAAACAAAGCAGATACAGCTACACCATTTAACACTATAGGACCAGGGTCAAAAACATGAATTGAATTAATAGGTGAACTATTCAAGCTAACATGACCTGCTATCAGCAGCATGCAAAAGAGGTCAGACATTTCAGGCAAGATAAGGTGGGTGAAACCACACAGATAGCAAAGATTAGTGAAAGCACACAACTAATACTTAATCAGTATCTCAACAAAAACAAAAAAAAAAACCAGCAACCATGAATCTGTTAGCTAGTCTTTTAGTAAACTTAAAAAACTGGTCGAGAAAAAGTTAAAATAAGTAGATTTATAAAGCAGACGGTAATACTATCACTGGAAAATTGATATGCAAGTAGAATCATGACTTTCACTAAGTATTTGCTCAGCTCAGAATGACTATTTGGACCGTTTGTACAGATCCAATATACAGCTTTAAAATGAATTACAATTTGAAATTCAATGCAAAGAAGTGCAAGATAATGCATATGGGGCACAAAAACCCTGGCACAATATATCAGTTGGGGGGTGAGGATATAGCATGCACCAAGCAGGAAAGGGATCTTGGGGTTGTCATCTCTGATGACCTCAAGGTAGGGAAACAGTGTGACAAGGCATCAGGTAAAGCAAATAGGATGCTGGGATGTATAGGCAGGGGCATCACCAGCAGGAAAAGGGAGGTCATAATTCCGCTATACAAGACACTAGTGAGGCCCCACCTGGAGTACAGTGTACAGTGTGTACAGTGGAGACCATACACCTCGTGGAGACGATGACAGGATAGAGAAGGTTCAGAGGAGGGCAACAAAGATGGTGCATGGGTTGCATCACAAGTCCTATGAAGACAGGTTGAAGGAACTGAACATGTACTCCTGGAGGAGAGGAGGAGAGGGGATATGATAGAGACATACAAGTATCTTACAGGGAGGAACAGGGTGCAGGAAAACACTATTTTTAAGCGAAAAAGATGTTTCAGGACTAGAGGGCATGGGATGAAGTTGGAGGGAGGACGATTCAGAGGAAACATGAGAAAGAATTTCTTCACAGAACGGGTGGTGGACAAGTGGAACACCCTGCCAGAGGAAGTGGTGGGGGCTGAAACAATCACGGGATTTAAGAATGCATGGGATAGACATAAAGGAAATCTAGAGGTCAGGGGTAAGGGGAAATAGACTTCTAGGAAAACAAACTGAACTTACAAGCTCAAATGGAGGCTAGGCTGGGCATAGGCCCCTTATCTGCCGACACTGCTGTATCTATGTTCTATGGTTTTGAATAACTCCTGTATATATATATATATATATATATATATATATATATATACTGTATATATAGAGTATGTTAATGTACAGTACTTTGCCTACCAAAGAGCATAATAATGATAATGCTAATGGTACTCAAGTACTACCTGGCTATATAGGCCTCCAGCCATACCTTCTTGGAGCCTGATCCTGAGAGGGTTCAGAAACTACGCAGGGTTAGGCCTGGGGAGTACTAAGGAGATATTAAAGAGGGAGTCTGGCCAAAATTTCTGGCATCAATAAATTCAGAGTTTGTATCAATATATCCCCAATCATCTTCATGTCAAAAGATGAGATCTCCGAGTTGCTTTGTTTAAAAGTTACGAGTGATTTTGTAACCCTAAATTCAGTGCCTGTTCAAAAAAAGCCAGTTTCAGAGAAGAGGTACTGATGTCATAACCTGAACTTGCAACCTAGTTCTCCCTGCAAGCTACCTTATATGACTTAATTCTCCAGTCATAAATAACACTGGAGTAACAGTAAACATCTGAAAAAGAAAACTGACACTGGGTGGGTCAGGGCATGCACTTCCATAATGTGTAGATGCAAGGTACAGTACGTCAAAATGTGATGGGGGGTTGAAATACAGCTGGAAAACATGGCTTTAGAGTGACAGTGTTGCATGCAGTTTTTAGAATACTGCAGGCATGAGGAGCTGACTTTGATAAGATGGCCAACAGAGTTAAGCTAGCCCTGGCAAAAAGAAACACAGGTGAGGAGGTACAGGCAAAGTGGGCAAGCGTTAAGGATACAATACTTGAAGCAACATCCCATTGTGTTAGACAGAAAAGGAAGTGCAAAAGAAGAAGGAAACCACTTTGGTTCTCAAATACAGTAGCAGAAAAGGTCAGAGCCAAAGGCTGGCTTCAGAAAATATAAGGGAACACAGCGGGATGAAGATAGGGGCATACCAAACTGCCCTAAGGGAAGCAGGTAAGGCAGTAAGGCAGGCAAAGTCCCAAACTGAGGAAACACTAGCACAAACAGTAAAGAAGGTGACAAGACTTTCTATAGATACATTAGTGAAAGGAGAAAGTCCAGAGGGGGTATTGCTAAGCTTAATGGAGAAAAGGGAGCATGTGAGGAGGAGGACCCTGTAAAGGCATCTATCCCAAATAGATACTTTGCTCAGTATTCACTGAAGAGAAGGTAGGCAGGGGCCACAGCTCAGCATCATGGACACAGTGGGGAGGGAGGTGAGCACTACTCCTTCACAAAAGAAAGGGTCCTACAAGAGCTTGCTAAGCTCAGGGTGGATAAGGCAATGGGACCTGATGGCATACATCCCAGGGTACTTAAGGAGCTAAAGGAGGAACTAGCAGAGCCATTAGCAGAATTGTTTTAGTGAGCCTCTGAGCACAGGAGAGGTCCCAGAAGACTGGAGAAGGGCTCATGTGATCCCACTCCACAAGAGTGGTAGCAGGGAGGAGGTGGGAACTACAGACCGGTCAGTCTTACCTCAGTAGTGGGCAAGATTATGGAAGCACTCCTTAGGAAAGGATAGTGCAACACCTGGAATCCATAGGGCACAGGATCCAAGACAGCATGGGTTTACAAAGGAAGGTCCTGTCAAACTAATCTCATAGATTTCTTTGACTGGGTAACCAGAGTGGTGGACCAAGGGGAGCAGTTGATGTCGCCTACCTTGACTTCAGCAAAGCTTTTGACACTGTTCCACATAGAAGATTGATAAATAAGCTAGGTAGGCTCGGGGTGGGTCAGAAGTTGGTCAACTGGTGGCAAACTGGTTGACTGGCAGAAAACAGAGAGTGGTGGTAAATGGTATACAGTCAGAAGATGCAGGTCACAAGTGGGGTACCTCAGGGATCAGTCCTGGGGCCAGTCCTATTCAACATCTTCATTAGTGACCTAGCAGATGGACTAGAGGGTAAGGCTTGTCTGTTTGCAGATGACACCAAGATCTGCAACAGAGTAGATGATCCAGATGGGGTGGGCAGAATGAGAAGAGATCTGATAAACTAGCAGAATGGTCAGAAGAGTGGCAACTGGATTAATGCAAAGAAGTGCAAAATCACACACATAGGGAAGAGAAACCCTGAAGCCACTTATAGGCTGGGAGGAGTTGTTAGCAGTCACAAAGGAAGAAAGAGACTTGGGCATCATCATCACTGATGACCTGAAATCATCCAAGCAGACCTCCAAAGCAGTAGGTAAGGCTAGGGGTGTTAGGGTGTATTAGTAGGGGTATCAAAGTCGTAAGAGGGAGGTATTAACCTCTGTACAAGACATTGGTTAGGCCCCATCTGGAGTACTGCGGCAGCATTGGAGGCCACACCTTCACAAGGACATTAACCAAATTGAGGCAGTCCAGAGAAGGGCAACCAAAATGGTGCAGGGACTGCATCAGAAGACATATGAGGACAGATTAACAGAGCTCAATATGTATACCCTTGAGCAAAGGAGGGAGTGATATGATCGAGACATTTAAACACCTTAAGGGCATAAACAAGGTGAAGGAGTCTAACATGTTTAAATATAAGAAAAATAGCAGGACAAGAGGACACAGCATGAGATTAGAGGGAGGCGATTAAGGGGAATGTGAGGAAATTCTTTTCACAGAAAGGGTGGTAGATGCATGGAATGGCTTACCACAAGAAGTAGTAGCTATGAATACAGTGCAGGGCTTCAAACAGGCATGGGATAGGCATAAGGGAGCAATACAAATGACTATGAATAGATAGGTCACTGACATAGCAAAGGCCGATGGCACATTTATAAGATAGAAAAAGAAATGGGCAGACTGGATGGGCCTTGCGGTCCTTATCTGCCGTCAACTTCTATGTTTCTATGTTCTATGTAATCTTAGAATGTGGCAGTGACGCAGTTTCAGAATGGAGCAGTGACACGCAATTTTGGAATGTGGCTGTGCTGCACAATGTCTGAATGTGGCAGTGACGCACAGTGTCGGAATGTGGCAATGACAAGCAGTTTCAGAATAAATGGTGTGTCTTGTCACATTCCAACGGTATGCATCATAGAAACATAGAAACATATCACTATATTCCAGATTATTCCAAAACCACATTTTGCGATATCACATCCATGCCACATTCTGAGATTGCATGCCCACACACAACAATTTAAACTTGTGCACCATCTAGACATTCTATACCTTGGTTCAGTGCTGCATTCTAAAACCTCCTCCATTCTAAATCACAGAACCATGCATCTGACATTCTGGAAACACAAGTACTGCAGCCAAACTTATATCAGTGTTTTTTTTTAATGATTACTATAGCTACGGTTTATTAAACTTTGGAGAAACAGGTCATATAAAGTTGCTGTCTGGGAGTACTAGACTGTAAGTTCAGATTATGACATTATCAGGGGCTCTTCACCGAAACTTGCATTTTTGAACAGGTAGTAAAATCAGGGTTACAAAAAGCTCATAATCTTAAAATGAAGTAACATAGAAACCTAATTTTTGGTATCAGATTTATTGGAGTGTGCTTATTCTAATTCTGTAGTGTAGAAGTAATGTCTGGACTCCCTCTTTAACTTACATCATTGACATAAAGAAGGGAGGAGACAGTGGAGCATCTCATAGAAAAGCCAGACTGGTAAAGGTCTAGAAAGAAGGAGAGCAGTCAGCCTGGTAGTACTGAGGGTTGAGGTGCTGGATGCCACACCTCGTGCCACGCCGGCGACGCGGGTTCAGGAATGAGCCCAGACGGCCAGAGGTCAGCAGGGGAGAGAGAGGATCGAGCTTCCAGAAGACTGCTCTCCTCTCTCGGGGATGGATCCAGGGGTGTCTGGCATAGCAGCAGCCAGCTACTGCGACACAGAGGCTTGCAAGCTGGGGAAGATGTTGGGCTGCTGCCTTCCAGATGAGGGTGGGAGCATCCACATCGTGGGCTGGGAGGCATTGCATTTCCCACATCTGGGGCATAAACACCATGAAAAAACTCCTGCCCTGATAGGCGATGGTCCTCCCTGTGCCAATCACCACACACCCCTACACTGGAGCCCTGCTACTGCCCCTTCTGTCTCCTCTAGCTCTATATACCTCCCAGGGCTCAGGGGGCAAAGTAACTCCCTTGAAGATGGCAGGGTTCACAGTGGGTGGTACAGTGGCATAGGCAAGTGGAGAGGCTCGGGAGAGTTCCATTACCTGGAGGAGATAAACAGAATTGTAGAAAAAAGAAAGAAGGAGAGTTGAAGTAGAATCAGATACACAAGGGGCTCGATTCTCAAAGCTCCTGTTATGGCGCAAGGGGCTTGTGCCACAAAGGGTGGCAGAAAGTGCTCCTTTCACCAAAAGATGTACCTGGAGTGATTCTCAATGGCAGCCTGCATCAACCACAGGCTGCCTGCCCCAAACAGGGCTTGCAATGCCCCTGTGCCCAAAAATGGACTGTGGCACGCTGCCAGAGAGCTTACGGCAGACACAGGCTGCCATATCCCCTAATGTGGGATTCTCAGAACTCTCCCAGAGGGAGAAAGGGCTGGTCTAGGGGTACTTAGAAAGGTCTCCTCTGGGAGAGTTGCTTGTGTGTGGCATTGTGCTGCAGTCCCCCCTCCAAGATCCTCGATGTGACCCCTAATCATAATTTACATTAATGCTCCCATCCCTGGTGGTTTAGCAGTCCCCCCCCCCATTCCTCATTGTGACCCTTTATTATAATATATATTAAAGCCCCATCCCTGGTGGGTTTCTTTTTTGCTCCTCTCTCCCCCTGGCCATCCACTCCTTCAGGCCAGTCAAAGCCCGTAACACTGCTGCCAAGTCCCAAATGCCATCCACCACCCTTAATTGCCATGACCCTGGGTAACTTGACATAACCCTTCATTGTGTGGGCCCCTACCAATGTGGGAGGCTGCCAGGGGAGGAGAATCACCTTGGAGGTCTTCCAATGTATCCTGGGTATGTTAGGGGTTGGCACAGATGCTTTTGTCTAGGCTTTGGGCATGTGTAGGGACTGGCAGCTATCATTCGGTTGGCCAGGTGGGTGGCTTTTCATGTTTTCTCAGGGAGCATGATGTGACACATGATGTCAAGGTGCAGGGGTGCAAGCCAGTGTCCACCACACTCTCTCCCACAGCAAGACCCAATGTGTTGCAATGCCCCTGGCCTCCATCAGGGGCCAGCAAACACTGAGCGCTGACCCCCCCGTCCCTCCCAGGAAAAGGTGAATGATCATTGGATGCTCAAGCCATCTCCTCTGGCCATCCCTCTGACACACGAGTCTGTTTCTGAACCCAGGTCATCAGCATAGCAGGCAGAAATCCAATCGCTGTGCTGGCGGGCTGGCTGGTGCCCTGATGGTTTAATGGTTCTCCATCCCCAATCTCCGATGTGACACCTTATTATAATATATATTAATGCCCTCATCCCTGGAGGTTTGGCAGTCCCCCCTTCCTGATCCCCGATGTGACCCATTATTATAATGTATATTAATGACCCCTTCCCTGGTGGTGTAATGGCCCCCCAACCCAGCAGGTAGTGTCCACCCCCCTGCTCCTTCATCCCAAATCAGAGCTGGTGACTGGCACAGTCCTCCTCTCATGTTTAGGGCTGGCCACTGACTGAACTGTTACTGAGCACATACTGTAAAGTGTACATGCTCATTGATTAATCAATTAGCGCATACACATTACAGTATGCAGTCAGTAATGGGTCAGTCAGCATCCAGCTGCAGAAGTGAGAAGAAGGTTGTGCTGGTCACCGGCTCTGTTTTGGGATGGGGGAGTAGGGTGGTAGGGCACTGCCTGCTGGAAGGGCCATTAGACTATCAGGGAAGGGGGTAATTAATTAATATATATTATAATAAGGGGTGACATCAGGGAGGGGGACCACTAAACCACCAGGGATTGGGGCATTAGTATATATTGTAATAAGGGGTCACATCATGGATCGGGGAGGGGGGATTGCTAAACCACCAGGAAGGGGTCATTAATAAATAGTATTATGTGGGGTGATGCCGGGGATCTTGGAGGTGGGACTGCTAGACTACCAGAGTCTAGATTGCCTCACAGCTGCACTGCAGCTTGAGGAAAACCTTCCTGGTGTGCTGTCTGTATAACGCTTGGCCAGGGCTGCCGAAGGCTGTGGGACTCTGCCCACTGGGACCCTGCCCGATAGAAAATTGGGCACACGAAGTTCCTGGCACACCGGGCTTTGATGCAAGCTGCCCTTGATGGCAGCTTGCATCAGTCTAAGGGCTCTTTGAGAATCGTGCCCCTGGAGTTCAGGCAGAGTATGGGGGAAGGAGATAGAGTGATGCAAGTCATGAAGCAACACAGTAATACTGTCACAAACTGCTGCCATATACTGCAGGGAACAGTTTAACTAAATGGTAATTGAGCCCTTTTTTCACTACAGTGTTTTGTGACAAGTCATTTACTGCAAGGAACTGTGTTGTATCATCATTGGGTCCACTGCAGACAGAATGGCAGTTACTAGAAAGGAGGACTCACCTGCCTCATGCAAAGTAGGAAATTAGCATGTTTCCAATCATATGGAGCAACCCCAAGATGAATGAGAGGTTTTGGAGTGTAGTGAGAAAGGCAACAATAACTAGGACAGAGAGATGAAGAAGATTGGGGTAAAGACCATCAGAGCAGTTATCCTTCAAAGAGTTGAGTGTGGACAAAGCAGATATCATAACAGCTACAGTGATGTAGAGAGAGAGAGAAGAAATGTGAAAAGGGAGTAAGGGAAGGGGAGAGTCATCTGAATGCAGAATGGGGTAACAGTATAATTTTAGAAAGAATTACATACAGAATTGCTCACTCTCACTTAAAATCTGCATTCTTGCCCCATGGGCCTTCTTAGGAACAACTAATATAGTTGCCAAACAGGGCTTCAGGTCCAGATGGTGGGTATCCAGTCCTATGGCTGGCCCAACAAAATTGGAAAAATATCTAAGACTTTTGTGATGTACATCACAGGGCAAGCCTCCCTCAGAAGGTTCAATCCATTCTTGCTGGAAAATTCTGTCTTCCTTACAAGACACTTAACTGATGTGGATCAGTTTGACTCCGGCAGTTGGCCATGTCAATAATCAGCTTGGTTCTTGACAAACAACATAGTTGCTTTAATTACCTTCTACTGAGTGGCCAGGTGCAAGAACAGTTGTAGTAGGCAGACACTTGACTGCTGTTCAAATTTTAATTTTAGACCAACGCAAGGTGTGTCAAACAACCACCTTTCACCAAATCCAGATGCACAAAATACAGTGCAATGTATTTTGCTAAAAAAGCATTCTCCATGGCAAAGTCCCCCAAAAGTACGCAAGATATCTGCTGCTTCGAAATATGACACATGGGGGTAAGAATGATGGAAGCTGCATCAAAAATATGATGAATGAAATAGCAAAAGGAATGACAGAAGGAAGGAAGGATGGAATCAGGGCTAGGCACATACAGATGCCAGGAAAACTACACAGTGACAACATCCGACATCCTAATAGTGGATGTTGATGCCAAATTTGACCACTGATATCCAGGGGTGGGGATATGGAACTGCAAGATTGAGGGACACAGAGCTGTGGTGAGGTTGCCACTGAGGCAAAGCTGTAGGCCCTGTAAAGTGCACCATATGGGAACTGCAGGAAAGGCACAATGGTATCCAACAGAAGTCAACGGAACAGATGGTCCACAACAGATGCTGTACCACTGCCAGTAAGGAAAACTAAGCCAAATGATGCCCCTGAGTGGCTGGGAAAAGAATGAGGCAGCACACCTGTGAACCTGCACTATGGAGGGTGACAGTATCTTGGACCCTTCAGGCTACACAGCCCTGCAGGTATGTATCAGGCATAGGTGCCAGAATGGGAGAACTACCATGGCATGGCTCTGCCACAGTCAGACATGGTACTGCCTAACTCTAGTTGTTGTTGAAATAATGCTACTGCTGGGGGAGTGGGGGCTTTTGTGCCTGCAAGGAAACAGAATATGTGTGTCCTGAAACAGGGTCCTTGTATGTGTATAGCACAAAAGCATTTCTGACAGCTGAAGATGCATGGTACGGTATGTGTGTAGTGTGGTCTGATACACATCATGAAAACTACCTATGCAGAAAATTGTCATGAGGAATGTCACACATCCGTAATGCTGTCTGCCACTGGCAGGTAGCACAATACACATCCACCAATGTCATCTGTGAATTGTACACAATACAGTCATAATGTAGATTTCTGAGAATGTGGCTGTCACATGTATAAGACGATACACAGTGCAACACTGTATTAATATATGTCATTCACCGTGGTGACCATGGTGCTGGAGAGTGCACTGTGACATATGCCACATGCCTAAATCATGGTGCTATAATGCTAGCAAACACCTGGCAATGTGTGTATTCTGATAATGTTGCCAGAAGAACAGTAGCACTGACAACATATGTACAAACAACACCTGCAATAATTGTGCACTAGCCTAGGACCCGATGCTCTTCCGATTAATTTTATTTCAGTATACAGCTCAGGGCTAGGTTTTGCTGCTGTAAGTCTCTGCTGTTAACAAGGACTAGCCCTTCTTCAGTGTTTGTACACATTTCCCTCCCCCTGTTCTAGTCAGTCCGCTGTACCTGCTTTGAATGCTCACCTCCATTTTTTTCTTTCCACAGCTGTGTGCCCTTCTGGTGGTCATGAGGGCCCCATCGAAGCTTGAAGTAATCTAGAGGTTCCATCGTTCACCAATCAATATCCAATATATATCCTTTTACCTCATAGTCAAGCAGTCCCACCACATCCTTTGCCTGATCACTGTCAACCTCCCTCTCCAGCCCACCCATGATCCATCACCCCACCACTTGCTAGCACCTGATTCACTCCTTTTAACTGTAACTAGTTGACAGACACTGCCCTGGGCCACACACAGCAACTGACACAGCCCTTCAGCTCACCATGTTGACCAGCCACCATCTGACTGATAGGGAGCAGAATTTAACAGCCTATTGTTATCATTTTTGGAGGCAGAAGTATTAAGGAGGACATTACCATAACTGAATTTGATTTTAGATGGGTGAGATATCTTAAGTTAATCACATTTAATTATTTGCCACAAGTCCATGAAGGTCCAGTAGTCACTCCCACAGCACCCCGGGAGACCTATCATATCAGTAACAGGTTAATTATGAGAAACATCTGTCTAAATTAGTAGACCATTTTCATCAACCCATAGTGACAGGTGTGCCCTCATTTATACAACACTCAATGGACCTCCTTCAGAAATTGAAGACTGTCAGCTGGAAACCAGAATACATGTTGGTGGTAACAGATGCCACTTCCATTTATACAAGTTTATTTTTTCTTATTTTAATATCTTGGAGAACACCTGAGAGCAAATGCTCATTTGTAGATTCCACGTCAGTTACAAGAAAAAATTGAACCGGTACATAGCATTACATTACCAGGCATAACATTACAAGCAAGTACAAAATTGCAGTGGTACAAAACAATACATTACAAGCTAGGCTGATAAGTGTACATCATATTGGGATTAGAGACTTTGGAATACCATTTGGGGAATTATACCTGTACCAGTGCATCATCCCCATCTTTTTTTATTAGACTCAGTAGAATTTATTTTGCCACACAATGTTTTTACTTTTCTATGGGAGACATTTTTTACAACATTGTGGCATGGCTATAGGGGCAGCATTTGCCCCTTCATATGCCAGTATCTTTTAAGGATTTGGGGGACTTAGGTTTATTTATCAAAATCAGAAATATATTTTCCACCCACATCATGAACTGGTACAGGTATATAGGTGATAACCTGATTATCTGTGATGAGAGTGAAACAGAGGCACAAAACCAAATTCTTCTTGAGAATATGAACACAAATGACTGAATAGAGAAGCTGACAACCCACAGCAGCAGCTGGCCCTTTGCCTGGGGCCCTCCCCAAGCCACCTCCTGGGGTGGACATAGGGCCTGACAACACCCCAGGAGGAGGCCCCAACAGGCCACCCTCATGGAAGGAGGCATCAGCTGGAGGGAGAAGACAGGGGAGACATTTATTATAGTGTGGCCAGCAGATATCCTTTTCTTTCCTCTGTCCAGCAGATCATTCACACAAGCTGTGGAAGTTGTCATTCCAGGGACCATGTCTACATGGAAGAAGACCTCATCGGCCAAGAGACAGGTGGCCAACCAAGAGCAGTTGGACCAGATGTATAAGAGCAAAGGAGCAGCATGGCTCAAGGCATGTCTAGAGGGAGTGGAAGGGTTCATCTACTTCAGGAGGGGTAGCCACAAAGAAGAGGTCAGCCAAGGAGAAAGCACTGCCTCTCGCTTAGATCCCTGGGGCCACAGGTAAGGACCAGCTGGATGGGCCTCAGGTAAGGGTCCAGGTAGTTAGGGAGGTGCTAAAGGCAATTCGTAAGAGAGTTCCGATAGTGAGGCTGAGGCAGTAGAAGGAAGGAAGGTGATGGCCGCAGGCTGGGTGACTGAGGAAATACCCCAAGGGAGGAGCCAGCTGCACCCCAGCTGGTATCGGTTCCTTCCACTTTGGCACAGCCAGGGGCAGACTTGTGGGCCACAATGGATAAGTGGCTGGCCAAGTTTACAGATGTGATAGCAGTGTTGGCATCAAAGGCGAGCAGCCAGGTGCTGGCAGAGCCAGTGGTGGCACCTCCATCAAGTGGTGGATTGGTGCCTTCCTTGCAGCCAGTGGTCAGCCCCTACATTGGCTTGGGTATGCCAGCAGGGATACAATTGACTGACAAGGTTCAGCAACAGTTCCAGAACCAGGAGAATGTAGATATGCTCTCCTTATTGAACCAGAGGCCTGATCCTGAAGCGGGTAAGAAGGATAAGTTGAAGAAAGTCAAAGTCCACCGGTCTTATGAGAATTGGATCACAGCTTTCCCAGTGTACGCCATGACTATTCCCCAGTGGGAAGAGATGCAGGGCATGAAACTGTTTAATTCTATGCACCACATCCCCATGATGTACCGATGAAAAGAGGGTCTGACCTGGCTGGAGTATGATGTGGAATTCAGGCAGATGTGGCAAGTCAACCCTACCTTGGGGTGGGGTCTGCTAGACATGCCACTGTTAGTTGATGTTATGCAGGGTGGGGGGCGGTGATGTGCCTGGATGATGGCTTGCCCATTTGGGTGTCCTCACCCCAGCACATGGAGACTGGTTCCATGCAGCTGTGCTACACTTTCAATCAAGGGAAATGCACTAGGGCTAACTGCAGGTTTCATCACCCATGCATGGTATGCTGCAGACAGCACCCATTCGTGCAGTGTTCCTCATCCCGGCTAGCATGAGGGAGCTTTTGAGGCAGCAAGGGGAAGCCACAGAAGCCACAATGTGGAACGCCTTCCCACCCCATTATGGGTGAGAAGACTTAAGCCTTGGTTGGACCAGTACCTGGACAGATGAGCCACAGCCCTGCCAGAGGATGGTTTCATGCAGGGCTACCAGATACAGTACTTGAGTCTCTGGGGGGAGTACGAGGCTGAGAATCTGAGGTCCACACGGGATCATCCATAGGTGGTCTGGGATAAACTGGAGAAAGAACAGCAGTTGGGGTGTGTCAGCAGCCCATTCAGGTCCCTACCATGGCCCAGTTTGAGAATGTCACCCATAGGCTTGGTGCCCAAGAAGGCACCAGGGGAGTTTCACATGATAAATCACCTCTCATACCAGGAAGGGGACTCGGTGAATGCCCACATTGACCCAGCCTACACCTCAGTCCATTATGAATCATTCGACAGGGTAGTCAAGGTGATTCTGGCAGCAGGCCTGGGAGCGCTGATAGCCAAGGCTAACAGTGAGTCGATGTTTTGGTTGATGCCAGTACAGCCTGATGATAGAGTATTGTTAGGTATGAAGTTTGTGGGCTAATTTTATTTGGACAACTGCATGCTGATGGAGTGTACAGTGGCCTGTGCGGTCATTAAACAGTTCATTACATTTTTGCACTGGGTGATGTCACAGGTGGCCAAAAATAAGGCTGTTGTTCACTACCTGGATGACTACCTGTTTGTGGGTCCGGCTGGGGCTCTGACTTGTGGAATGACCCTGGCATGCTTTGAGAGCATCTTCCAGAATTTCAGAGTTCCCCAGGCTCTGAGCAAGATGGAACTGCCTGGGACTGTGATGACCTTCTTGGGCATTGAGATTGATACCAAGAGACAGCAGTGTAGATTGCCAGCTGACATGCTGAAGTCTCTGAGGGACTTGTTGGATAAAGTGGAGCAGGCCAAAAAGGTCATGCCATGGGAGATACAACAGTTGGTGGGGCACCTTAACTTTGCATGCAGAGTTATACTGTCTGGGAGGATGTTTATGAGATGGCTGTCAAAAAGTGGGAATGGTTGCAAAAAGCAGCACCACAGGATTAGGGTAATGACAGAGTTTTGGGAAGACCTACAGGTCTAGAGAATTACTTCAATGAGATAACCCTGTGGCAGGATCCAGGAGAAAATTAACCTTTGGAAATGTACACAGACACAGCCGGAGGGCTGTTTAGAGGCATACTTACAAGGTGGTGGTGTGCCGGCCGCTGGCCATAGCAGTGGTTGGAGGCTGGGCTGGGAAAGTGGATAACCCTGTTAGTCTTCTTTCTTGTGGTAGTGGCACTTTGCCTCTGGGGTCTGAGGTTGAGGGACAGGAAAATTCTGTTTTGCTCCGACAACATGGGAGTGGTGCAACACTATTAACTGGCAGCTTGGACCAAGGAGTCCCATGGGAGACTTTATGTGGATTTTGTTTTAAATGCATGCTGCTGAATATTCAGTTTAAGGCAGTGCAAGTACACTGGGGGGGAATGGAATTGTGGATGCTTTATCTTGTTAACAGTGACACAGATTCAGGGAGCTGGCACCTGCAGCAGAACAGCAGCCATGGGCAGTTGCTCCATTCCTCTGGGAGGTGGTGACCACAAAACTTGGAGTTGCATATGTAATTCCATTGCCCCAGGAACAAAGGCAGCATACTGCCAGGGAGTGGAGCACTACATGCAGGTCCAGGAAAACAGCTGGGTGGCGGATGTCTGGCCTATCCCGGTGGAACAACTCTGCACTTACATTGTGTGGGCAAAGAAGGGTGGCTTATCACATGTAACTGTGGGTTGCCACCTAGTTAGCTATTCTAGCTGGCTAGGGTCATGGTATTTGCCAACAACACCAGGGCCTTTAAGGTGCAGAAGATGTTGGAGGGCTGGGAGTGATCAATTGAGGCACAAACGGATGACAGGCACCCCATTACTCCGGTGATCTTGGACCAGATTTTGACAGTGTTGCATTAAGTGTGCTGTAATGCCTATGAGGCAAACTTATTTGAAACAGCATTCTTTGGTTGCATTTTATGGGACTTTCAGGGTATCGCAATTGACCCAGCCAACACAGACAAGAGGGTCGCCAGGCTTACTGGTGGGGGATGCAGTGTCCTTGGGAGAAGGCTCGTTCAGTATGTCCATCTAAGGAAGACTAAGACAGAGCAGAGAGGGTCTGGAAGTTGGTATGTGCTGAAGCCTCCCCCTGGGTTTCCAAGGCCAGTGGTGGATAAGGTTCTGGCCTACATGCAGGCCCCTTCGGCCAAGGAGGAGGCATTCTTCAGGCATGAGGATGGGAAGCCAGTGTCGACTTATCAATTCTGATATATTTTGAAAAGAGTTGTGCAATAGGTTGGTTTAGAGGCACACAAGTTTAGCACCCATTCCTTTTGGACTGGAGTGGCAATGAATGCTCAGGGCCATGGATTGTCGGATCAAGAGATCCAGGCATTGGGGTGCTGGCGGTCCCAGACATTCTTGTGCTATGTGTGACCTCACTTGCAATAATATACCTTTTGTTTCCAGTGCAGGTCCCTTGGATGGTCCCAGGACTGAATGGGTATGTGGACATTTCCTCATCTAGTGGGCAGCAAGGTGTGCACTTGGCCAACATAGAGGAACAACCTGAACATTTCATTACAGGCAGCATGGATTGTCTAGCTGGGTAGGGAAATCATGTACTGGGGGTTGCTCCTGTTGCTTTGGGAAGAGGTTGCCTGGCATGGGATCACAGATATTTTGTTGATCCGCTTAGGAGGGGAAGATTTGGAACATTGGAAGACCATGAACCTCCTACTGGAGATAAAGTAAGATTCAATTCAGTTCAATTAAATTTTGTTTTTATACTGGAAAGTATGTGAGCAAAAATGCCCAATTTACATGCTCTTAGAGACTGGTGGCCCATACTGTTCTCATCTGGTTGCATATTCTTCAGAGAGTTCACTGGATGCATGCCAAGGACCAGGAAGCCTTAAATGTGGCATGCATGACAGTGAATCAAGAGATGAGAGCCTTTATGATTTCTGTGGGGGGTACAATAGTGAGTTATGGGGACATTAATGCCTCCTGCCAGCCCATTTTTGTGGGAGAGGATGGGCAAGTGCGGCTGTAGATTTGGACAGGATGCTGCTAGCTTTTAAGAGCATCTTGGAGGAATGTCTTGAGTTATCGGTTTGGGAGGTTGGACAGGGTCCGGCTTATGGTGGCTTGGGAGGAGCGCAGATTGAAGGTATCAGGGGAAGCGGGGGGACAAGGTCAATTCTCCCAAAGGACTCATTGTCTCCAGTCATCATGAGGTCAGGGGATCGCTAAATTATGACCCAAATGAGTGGTCATGGTCCAATCTCATCAGGTGATATTGCAAGGATAGTGGCACTAAATGGGGAGCGGCCGCAGGTGCCTTAGCCATATGACCTCCCCCAGGACTGAGAGATGTATCCTCCCAGCAGTGCACACCACTCAAAATGGTGTGTACAATATCAATAAACACATGACTGTGGTCATTTCCTCCAAGATGTGTGTGCATGTGTGTGTCTTTATTTGAGAACGGGAGATGTGGGGAGACTACCAGGCAATAGAGAAGCTGACTACCCATAGCAGCAACTGACCATTTGCCTGAAACCCTTCCCTGGATCCAGTCTTGTGAAAAGAAGCCACCTCCGAGGGTGGACATAGGGCCTGGTAATACCCCAGGAGGAGGCACCAACAGGCTGCCCTCAGGGAGGAAGGCAACAGCCAGAGGGAGGAGACAGGGAAATATTTATTATTATGTGGCCAGTAGATCTCCCTCTCTCTCCTCCATCTGCCAGATCTCCACCCATCCACCCTCATAAAAGCAGGTAGGGGGCAGAGATGTAGGACCTCTTTTAACCCAATATCGGTGACTACAATAGGGTTCGGGAAGTGACTTTTCCTGGTTTCCATCTTAACATCAGGGTTTTTCTGGGTTTTTCACCTCCTCCAAAGGGATGTTAAATTAAGAAGAGTATCAATAGTAGTGGTAGTTCAGGTAGCAGTAATAAAGGATGATGATAGTTTTAGGTTACCAAACTGTTGCTGCCATGTGAGGCAGCTTGGGAGGATCACAGACCAAAGGTATCGAGGGAAGCAGGGGGACAAGGCCAGTTGTCCTGAAGGACTCATTGTCTCCGGTCAGTATGAGATCACTGGAAAGCTAGATTATGACCCAAATAGGGAGTCGTGGTCCAACCTCATCAGATGATACTGCAAGGACAGTGATGCTGGATGGGAGCAACTGCAGGTGCCTTGGCCATATGACCTCCCCCAAGACTGAGGGGTGCATACTCCCAGCAGTGCATGCTGATTAAGATGGTGTGTACAATATCAATAAACACATGGCTGTGGCCATTTCCTCCAAGATCTATATGTGTGTGTGTGTATGTGTCTTTATTTTGGAAAGGGAGATGTGGGGGAGGGGGACTACCAGGCAATCCGAAGCTCACATATACTGTACAAATAGAGAAAATACAGTTTCTTCATCTTGAGCGCTTTACTGAGTATGATGTAAAAATAGTTAAAGAAAAGTAATGCTGGGCAGTTCCATTTTACCTGTTGCTAGTGCCCCGTCACCATCCTTGAAATCTAGTATTCCTTATGGGCAGTTTCTGCACTTGCACAGAAATTGTTCCTGGGAACTGTATTTTGCTCCTAGGAACTGGATTTTGCTGAACAGGCTAAGCACTTATCTGGGCAACTCAAACAAACATGCTGTAATAAGACAGATTTTACAAATTCATGGACAAGAGTAGATATACACATCAGAGAAGAAACTTTAGTACCCAAGGAACGTAATGAAGAGGGCAATCAACCTGACATTTTTTGCAGTTAAATAGGTTTTTGCTGAACAATTTTTTTCATCATTTTCCATTTCAGAAAGAAGATAGTGCAATTGCATTACACAAAACATAATAAAAACACACCTCAGACATTTGTGCTATATTGCAATAAAGTAGCACCCAAGATAAAAGATGTACTGTTAAGAAAGTGTGAGTCTTAGAATGCTGTGGTGTAGTCTTTCTCCAAAGAGAAGACAAGCATTACCTTTAGTCAGGCACAACATTTAAAAGACATTCTGTCACCTAGTCATTTTAAGCTTGTAGAATGAACAACTCACAAATGCTTCCCCAAGGAAAAAGTGTCTCTTCTCATGTGTTTACTGTTTTATTTGTAAGTATGTAAACACAGGTAAAATATTTAAACATCTTAACAATGGCTATTATGTAAACATCGACTAGAATGAGTTGCTCCGCGGAGTTTTAGATATATGTACTGGAATGTGAGTGCACTAACATTTATGTGAGCACAACTGTGACGGATCTATGAAAAAGAGTGCAAGCACATGTTGGTAGCATTCAACATGGAAGGATGGACTCTACAATTGGGGCATACTTTGCAAGATGCTACAAAAAAATCCAAAAGGTTTCAAATGCTCAGTTTTGAAGCAGATCCCACCACCAGAAGGGGGTGACTACAACTATTACTGTGAAAAGAGATCAAATGAAATTTTATACTGCAAGCTTTGAGCAGCAAAGGACTGTCAGGATATAGATTTTTCAGTGTTTCTATAAAAAAAACTCACATTTTATGTTTTTAAGCTGCATATTGTCATATGTGATTTATATGATTGGACTGAAATGTGCATTTTTTTGCTTAGTTTCCTCTGTTCTTTTGTTGTCAAAATTTTTATTAAAGTTTCTGAATTATACAATATATCATACGATAAAGGATCAAATATATAAAAGAACCACATCCAGAGTACAGAATGTGTTGCAAACCTAAGAGACTTGATAAAAAAAATGAAATTACATGTTGGCCAGTATTTAGGTTTTTACTACCATACTATATGTGAATGCAAGTTGGCATTATGCGAATCAACAGAAAATACATCAAACAGAAGTCACTGATGTCAAAACAGAGCTAAAAAAACTAATGAGCCCACAAAGAATACAGTTAACACAATATGACTAATCTGGGACAACAGAGAGTCTTGGCAGCACTATGGTCCAATAGCTGTGAGGGTAATGTGTCTGAGGTGATGTGGGTGAAGAGAAACTCAAATTACAGCTCCCAAGACATTGTCTAGAAAGGGAGACCAAGTGCATATATACTGTAGTCATGATACTTGTTAGTTGCCAGGTGACTGAATCTCTCATTATGTGTGAGTGGACCCACCACTTGCTTCAAAAGGAGATGGCATGAAGTGTTCAAAGAACTCCATCACTTCAAAAGGTTGTGTTTAGCTTCCACATTAGCCCCTCTAAGTCATTTCGTATGGTATTGTCTAAGGGAAGGAATCAGTGCTGGGTTCCCTAAAATGAACACCAGAGGTTGGAGAGGTAGTTGCATCTAGAGGACTATCTAGCAGAAGGAATGGGCCCCCCTCCAGATGTCCTGGATAGCTGCACAAGACCAGGGGATACATAACAGGGTACCACCTTGTGATTTGCATCCAACAGTGATCAGTAGATAACACACCCAAGTTAAACAATACTTGGGGTGTACTATACCAGTAGTACAGGACATTGTGCTGGTTCATTTGGCTTCTGGAGTCCCTGCACCCAAAGTGTACCATCCTCCAGCAACTTTCCTATTCTTGTGGTGAACTGAAATTAAGAGGTGATGTTCCCAGTGTTGTTTGGTCCCTTGGTGTAGTCTGGGTGGGCATCTGTAATTGCCTGATATAGAGCTCCTACCATGCCTGATAATTTCCTAAGCCAGAACATGAGAAGGGAGGTATCAATCAATCAATCAAAATTTTATTTGTAAAGCGCTTTTCAATAAATCAAAGCACTGATACATAAGAAAAAACATCAATTATAATAAATAATGACATAAAACAATAAAATGACCATAACATAATATAATAATATAGTAGTGGGAGTGGCCTGAGGCTGCTTGCTTTCACTGAGTCTGGAGGAGTGCACTTTGGATCTGGAAGACCTTTCAGTGGTCTTTCCTTGGGGTGTCCTTCTTCATGTGTAGATAGTCAAAGGATTGAATTATTCTTGTGCATGGAAGCAGCAGAACTTGCACCTGATAAATAGCACAAGTTTTCCACTTCCCCCAGGTGACTGTTTCCTCTATTATGATTATTTCTCATGTTTTTCATTATGTATTTCTCTAAATAAAGCATTTAAGGCCCTATGCACAATGAAGTCCAGTATGCACTAATAGGGGAGTGAGTGTCCCGGGCTGTGCAATTGAGCACTGTGTAGCCAGCCCCCACTCTATGTTCAGAGACAGTTTGCATAACGCCCTAGGTGGACGATAGGAAGCTTGAGCACAGCAACGTAGATCCACACATACAGCAAGGCCAGCTGGAGGTGGGGGGGCAACCAGGGCTGAATGGGAACTTACTGACTGAAAGTCCTAACCAAGCCCAACAGTGAATCCCCTGTTACACAGTAGTAGGGGATCATGGAACATGGTGGTCTGCCATTTCCCTGACTGCCTGAAATAAAATAATGATTTCTGGCAGCTAGCACTGTATGGCTTGTCACCATCCCTAGTCCTCTGAGGCAGTGATGGTGGCAGGGATCCATGACTACTTGGGACCATGTTGCCCTCTGCCCTTCGGTCAGAAGGGTGCACAGCTGTTATAAAAACACTCTTGCTGGCATAATGGTAAGCTCCTTGGCACTGGCTCAGCAGTGTGCAAATGGCATTGAGCATGTTAAGCTTCACCAGCCCTCTGTGGGAGTGCCCACTCCCAGACCCCTGCCCAGACCTACCATGTAGTAGTTGCACAGGAATCCCGGGCATGGCCCCGAGCTGGGTGTAGAGCAGCAGTGCACCACTTCTGGCATCCACAGGTGTCCATCAGACACCCAGAATGTGTTTACCATGGAACTATGTGCTGTTTTTCTTGGCACATAGGGCCAGGAATCTGTTGAGCATAGGTCCCACTAAAAGGAAGACTCCCCTCTGTCATGCAATCCCCTCTCGACTTTCTTAGTTCACAACAATTTAATTTTACACATGAGCTCTAACTTAGTTCCTCTTTTGTAGTATTTATATTTAAGGCATTTGGTTTTGGGGTTTCTTCATTTGCATGTTAGAGCTGGATGAAATTAGCAGATTCTGAATTTGTGGAATGCTCTTGAAATTATATTAAATTTCAGGAAATGTTTTTAAATTTTCTGAAATTCTTTAATTGACTATAGCTCAGCCAGTGTTGCAGTTAGATGTCTGATACTTGCCATGCATATTGTCTGGTAAGGGTTCCAAAACTAAGATTCATAACGTTTGACTGTAGGGTTGAGAAGTTATAGGGGCTCAAGCTCCAGCAATTTAATATTCAAATTTCTGAAAATATTTCTATACCTACAACTTAGCCAGCTTTGGGGCTATATAATTGAAAACTTAGATGTACATTTTCTTGGAAGAGTCATGGAAACTGCTAAATAGAGAAGCACTGGTTATGTAAATTGTAAGTTTTAGCCATGTCCTGCCTCCCAACACAACATCCCAGGCTCACTTCTGATCCTGGGCTGTCAGCATGACAGCATGGCACTCTGATGCTGGACCATGGGTGTTTCCTTAAAGAGCCCCGACACCATTAGAAAAACTTGGAAAAATGTGAGATTTAGACAGTTCAGCTTATATTTCATGTATTTTCTATAATTATTTACCTTTATTCTTTATTACCGAGGATAGCTGTATGAAAGAGGCTTACTGTCCCTTAGACTTTATCTGCTCTTTCTGCTGTCCCACATATGACATCATAATCCGAGTTGCACCTGGAAATGAGCTTCTGGTCATGGTGCTTTTCCCAGTTACCAACTTTTAAATAAATAAATAAAATAAATAATCCCCCATTTATGGCATCATAATTATCCCCACAGCAACAGACGGTGATGTCATAAACAGAACTGTGATGTCATATGTAGGCAAGCAGCCAGAACAGATAGGGCAGAGATCCTGTTTACATGCAAATGCCCTTAGTAATAAAGAAGAATGAGAAATATAGAAACAATACTAAAATATAAGCTCACTTGTGCTAAACATTACCTTTTCTCAAAGTTGTTACAACGGTGTCAGGGGCTCTTTAAAACCTAATATTTAGGGTAAATGAACCTAACAACTCTAGTGATATTCTATTCTCTAGCTTTAAACTTACAGGGGCTTAACATTCAGCAGTTTACATAATTGCAAAATGTAATTTAAAAATTTCTGAACATTTGGAGGCTTATAGCTCTGTCACTTTTAAAGCCAGAGAGATTTAAAATGCACCACACTCATGTATGGGCATTGTTAAAGTCACTGTACAGATGTGGTGCAGTTTGGACAAACACTTTTAGTTTACATAGCTCTTAACTAATTTAAAGCTTGTCTAAAGGTTTAGAGGCTTATAACCAAGTCAACTTTAAAAATATAGCTCTGAAACTAGGAACATGTATGTATGGACACTGGCAAAGTCACCATGAGACAAGTGGTGCAATGTGGACATATAATTGTTAAACTAGGTTGAAATAACCGAAATCACAATTTTGGCAAAATTTTGTGAAATGTTTGTTGAAATTTTGCAAGCTTTTAAGGAAGCAAAATAAGCATTTCACCAGAATTCTACTGGCAGAATATACATTTTGCCCTGTACTAGTGCATGTTTTGCACTTAATAGGAAATAAATAAGCCTTAACTCCTATGTCCAAAAACACTCCTTGGTGTTGCAGTACTAAGCATTCTTTTAAATATACATTAAATAATGGTTGATCACCTTCTGGCAGATGTTCTTGAATTTGTATAATTCAAAGTATTCCGAAATTTATTTTTTGTAGCTTGATCGCACCACTTACAGTTGTGTCTTGGTATATAAATGTAAAGTCACTACAGTAATATTAAACACGTAAGTAATTTATTGAATTATTTTTAACATTCGAAAGCTGCTTTGATATTGGCTGTCCACAAAACTGAGTGATGGGAAAGAGCTTTAAACTATAGCACCTGTAGGCCAGCCCAGTGGTGTTGATGGTTGAGGTGCTGGATGCCACACCTCACACTATGCCAGCAACCCGGGTTCTGGAATGAGCCCAGGTCATTGGGGGTCTGCTGGGAGGAGGAGGGAAGGAGTTGGATTGAGTAGCTGTAAGGCATCTCTCCTCTCCCAGGGTGGGACTTCATCATACTCACCTACCTCATTGCTACCCCTGGGTGGACGCCCAGGGGTCATGCAGATGGAGAGCAGCAAGAATAGGAAGGGCACTGTGTATCATGACGTGCATGTGCCTCCACACATGTGTGAGTGACTATAGCAGGGGAATGAGAGGAATAGGAGCTGGCAGGCTCCATGACAGCACCGGTGGCATCCCTGCTGATGGGGACACCAACTGAAACCAGAAGCAAGACCCCCAGAAGGGAAGGGCCTGAGTCAACTGCCTGCCAGCTCCCAGAAATACCTGAGCATAAAATGTGGATTAAAAAAAATACTGCTTCTGTGTTTCCTAAGCATTACCTCGATAATGAAGAGGCAGAGCTCCTCAAAGCCTCGGCGCATTTGTCCATTTGTACTTTATGTTTCAATTAACTATTTGTATTTTCTGCAAGCCATTCATTTTGCACTAAATTTTGGGAGAAACTGTGAGGAAGTGCACAGGTACTGGACTCGGAGAAAGATTTTTCTAATGTATGCACATGCTCACTCCCTGTAAGTCAAATAATGGCTGGCTGTGCTGATCTCAGTTGGTGTCCCTGGAAGTTATATATTTACTTGACACAGTTATGAGGGGTTCATTGAGTGCCAGTGGTGGAGGGCTGCTAAGCTGATGTGCTGAGGAGGGGGATTTTGACAGTGATTGGTTACAGCTGGGAGGACCACCACACTATCAGGGAATGGGATATATACTGAACTTTGGTATGGCAATATGGGGTGGGGGGGGGGCACTAGACAACCAGGGAAACTTATTACAATTATTGGTACAGTGATTGGAGGCGGGTGAACCACTGGATTACCATGGAAGCTTATTACAATTATCCGTAAAGCGATCAGGGGTGGGGGACCACTAGATTACCAGGAAAACCTATTACATTTATTACTGAAGTGATATGAATCAGTGCAGACATCACTAAACTACAGAAAAGTGTTTCTATGTATGACTTATCAGTATGGTAATTTAGGGAGCAGGAAGATAATAGCAGAGACTGACCGCTCTTGATGCCAGTCTGAACATTGGGGATTAGGCAGTGGGGTGGCCAAGGCTCTGCACAGCTCCTCCATATATTTTTGCTCAGCAGCACTCTGGAGAGATGTTAATAGCCACATTATCACATGCAAATAGATAGCACCTTGCTTGTCATTTCTGCATATTAGCATGCCAAATGCAGAGTATGGCTCACAGGATCCCAACAATGTCACTTATTTGTACTTGTTTGTCACTTTCCTGCAGGGGCTGTGTTACCACTGCTCATAGACACTTTGTATAGCACTAACACAGTCCCATATTCAGATAGGCAGTGCACACTGTTTAGGCCATGCTGCCTGTTTAAATATGACTTCCAGGCCAGTTGCATGCTACTTCACATGCAATACAAATATGTTCATGGCACAATCAGCCAGGTTTGAAAATGGAGCCAGTTTAAGTCTACCAAGCCTACAGTATTTATGCCTTGCCACTTACCTCCACTGAATAAAACATCAAAAGGAGGCAGTATTGCATAGTGGTCTAAGGCTCTGAGCTGCAAATCTGGTGACATCCAGCAGACCAGACCTGGGTTTGAATCCCACAGCTTCCACTTGCATACTGTGTGACCCTGAGCAAGTCTCTTAACCTCCTTGTGCTCCCAGGTCGCTCCTGTAAAAAAGCTTTCAGCTTAGTGTGCTATACCTGGTTAAACAACTAAACAAAAAAAAAATCAATAATCCCTGTTCAGCCAAGTCTACCTTCCTGATTAATAGCCCTCTGAAGGGGAGCATGCCATATAGTCAGCATTTTGTTTTTAGATTGGGGTGGCACTTTTTAACTGTGTAACAGTATTTTGTGCAACTTAAAAATTGACTCCAACTCACTCATAAACAACATTGGATTACTTAACCTGGCTCAGGCTCTGAGTAAATCATTTTAAAAGAGAGAAAGAGTGTGCAATAAGGAATGTGTGTTCTTGAAAAGAAAGGCAGCATTGAATGGTAGGCAGACAATACAAGGATGCTTAAACACAAAAGTGTTTGCAGTCACTAAAGCTGAGCACCTGTGAAGTGCTTTGATTATGTAGACCATAAAAATGTATTTGTGCAAATACTATGGCACTTGTGTTAGCATGAAATTAAGCTGAAGTGCTAATTACAAGATTGACACTATATAACTTTAGGCATTAGTTATTAATGCCCATGCACCATTTACAAAGTGCTTATTTGAAATTTTTACAGGAACTATCACAGAGAAGGAATCACATACAATATATCCCACAACATATCAGGTAGAAGATGTACTTTTTTTCTAAGTTAAGTCAGTTTATAACAAGCATTTGTCAATGCTGAATGTTTGCTGTATTGCTGTTGTACTGGGTCTTGCTTGTACACATTTTTACAATATATCTACTCAGGATAGAGCAGAATATCTCATTTCCAGTGGTGTCCTGCTTTGACACATTGTTAGATTGTAATTGCTCAGGATAGTGCAGCTGAGAGGCAATATTCTACTTTTAAGTGGTCTCTCATATTTTGACCCAAAAAGTGCAACAGTCTTTTTATGATCTGACATTTAGATCAAGAGAGGTGACATTTTAAAACTGTATCAGAAAGGTGATTTTGCTGTGGAACTGTGGAAACAAGTTTCAGAGGGGATTTGAAAAATGACACCAGCCATATTCAGTAGGTGGGGTAGCTCAAGTGATATGTTGAACCTTAGAGGCAAAAATCTGCAAAAAAATAAAGTTATGAGTAAATGTTGGAACAATTCATTTCCTCATAACTTAGTTGTTTTTTTTTTTACAGTTTTACCCCGAATTTTCAACATAATCTTCTTATGATCACTCCTTCAGGTATTATTTATAAAACAATGCCATTTTGCACCACCAGCGTTGAAACATATTTTGGCCAGGATCTGAGAAATGGAAGCTGTCACATTCATGAGGTAGTATGAAAAAAAATGGCTATGTTGAAAATTTGGGGTCAAAATATTGAAAATTACCACAGTTATGAGCATGTGTTGAAAAATTGCAATGTCAACTCATGATTTTATTGTATTTTAATTTGTTACCCACAATTTTAAACATAGTCTTCTTATGACCTCACAAAGCCTTTTCATGAGCCCACCTCATGAACAAGGGCAGAAAAAAAATTAAAATCTTGCTTAAGAGGTGACTTTGTACCACAAGTGTGAAAACACACTGTGGCCAGGATTTTACAAATGGCAGCTGCCACATTCATGGGGTGCTGAGAAGAAATTGCTATGTTGAAAATTTGGAGTCGAAATAATAAAAATGATCAAAGCTATGAGCCTATGTTCATAAATTTCAATGTAGGCTCATAAGATTGTTTTTTTAAATATTTTTACCCAGAATTCTCAACATAGCCTTTTTATTACCCCACCTCATGAACAAGGGCATAGACAATTTTCAGTTCCTGCCAGAAAGGTTGTTTTGCACAGCAACCATGAAATCACCTTTCAGGACAGATTTGTCTAATTCTACTGGCATTGTTTATGAGGTGAGGTCCCCAAAAGGCATGTTGAAAATCTGGACACAAATATTCAAAAATGACCAAGTTATGCCACTAAATTAAAAACTCAATTGAAATACATTGAAGTGCATCTGATATCCTCAGTTCATGGTCTGGCATTGAAGAATGAAGATGTGTCTATAGCCCAGAGGATTATGGCACTGGGTCCTCATTGGGTAAGTAAAGGCTTGGGTGGGGCGGGTAGGGTGGGTGGTGGGTACTGAGTGGGAAGGTCAGGTGGAGGGACAGTAATGACAGCAACAATCATTGTTGGATGGTGTTCCTTTTAAACAGTTAAAAATTATGAGGATGGTTTTCTTTATTTCAGGTGGTGACACTGGGAGATTCGCATAGCCCCAGTGCAAGTATTATGTTTGTCAGCACCAGAGATTGTTTCCCTTGGTGCTGCATAAGTAAAACAAACAGGGAGAGTGGTAGCAATGTGGACGGTGGATTCAGCACCCCTATACAGGAACACTAATGGGGGTTTGGCTTGGGGGTGGCATTTATGGCAGTGGCTGCAACAGACATCAGTGGCCAGTTTTCTCTTTTGCAAGGTACATTACAAAAACTACAAGGGACCATTTTCTTTACTTCAGGTGGTGACAGTGGGTGATTGGGCACCTCCTGGATTGGTATTATGTTTGTGGGGGGATAGGGGGTGGATGCTGAGTGGGAAGGTCAGGTGGAGAGACAGTAAGGGTGGGGCAGCAACAGACTTCAATGGACAGTCTTCTTTGTTACAGTGTGTCAATCAACTCAGCAGGCTGATCATAACAAATCATCTGTGCTTGCTGGGTAGCAAAGATCAAAGCAAAGAGCTGACCTGTGATTGGGTTGGCTGTACCCTTTGAAATACATGAAGTTTCAGCTCAAAAAGCCAGAATACTGTCATAATCAACCTGGACAATGATTGGTGTGGCACTGATGAGCCCCTTGCACATCACTCTGAATTGAAATGACAGTGTCAAACCCCTCAAAAGTCACTCTCTTAACAAAATGTTCACTGCACATACATGCACGACAAACATAAAAATATTAACAATTTTCTGCTTCATGATTGGCTAAATAAGTTCCTAGACCCATATGCTAATACCCCAGAAATGCAAAGATTTGAAGGCATTTGGGCCAATCACATACAGAATTCATGAGCCACATCACTAATCCCTGACTGACATCACAAACCATCTTTACTCACTGAAAATCTCCAGGGAAGACATAAACAGAAAAACTCCCTTAAATTTAGAAAATAAATAAATGTTCTTTCCTCTCTTGAAATCTTCTTTACACACATAAACAAACTTAAGTTCAACATCAATGGTACTATAGGTGCCAGAGAAGGTCAGTATAAAATAATTATGAGGCCAGAGAGATGGATGACAGGCCTCCCCTGACAATGAAAAGGAAAGTGGCTTGAGAGATGGGATCTAAGAGACAGCATCTATCAAGTGCTGGATGATGAAAAGTCCTACCTGGGGGATCAAACCGAAACATCCTACCCTCTACTGCTTTGTAGCCTGTAGCTCTTCAGCTGTACTAAGTTTGCAAAGTATGAAGTGCATGCTGTGGAAAAGCAGATCCGCACTGAATGCAGACCCCCTCCACACAGTTGCTGTGAATTTTCATAATGAACACACAGGTGCAGTGAATTTTTGTAATGAACAACAGTCTGTTTATTTGAAGTAATGTTTCCCAAGTTGCTGTTAAACCTCAAAGTTTGAGCTGGAATGTTTCAAGTCATCAGCTATATAGAACTTTATCCCTTGCTGAATTAAGCTTGCCTATAAAGGGCAAGCCATTATGTCCCAGGGACCCAGTCAGAAAGCACAAGAAGATGGAGGAAAGGGGGGAAGGGGTCAAGAGGGTAGTGAACTCACAAGAGGGGATGGGCCAATGGGGGTAATATAAGAAGGTAACTGGAGCTCGCTGGTCATTGGCCAGGGGGAAGGGCTTATAGGGGTTCTCTTCTGGGGTCCTTAGGGTCTTTATAAGGTTAGGCAGCCCCTAGGGAGCCCTCTTTTCTTGCTGATTTGAATTCATTCTATATCAGCACATTACTGGCAATTCTGTGAGGTAAGGCGCCACATGGAAAAACTAGGCCTCTAGGCCTCAGGTGTCCTAGCATTGGTGGGCTGATTTATAAAAGACAGCATGGTTTCTGTGGTATATCATGATGAGGCTATGATTGCAATGTTCACAAATTACGGTTTATTATGTGGTTTGGAAAATGCTGAAAATAATTGTTTAATTTTATTTCTGAAATGTGATATTATACTATGCTAATGAATATGTGGCTTCATGATGTGGTTGGTGGAACACTGCAAGGATTTGTTTGTAGTTTTTTTGGCAAAATGTGGCTGAAAGAACACTGGGCAGCATGCTTGGTTGGTGCTGGCTCAAAAACGCCAAGAAATGCACTTGTGGTTGGTGGAGCTTATTGTGTAAAATGTGGCTTAAGGAATGCTGGGGCAGCAGGCCCAGGCAGGGCTGGGGGCAGAAGCAATAGGCAGCATGCTCCTGGCCATGCACTGCTAGTCTGTACTGCAGGGTTGTTGCAATGCCTGGCTCAGACAGAGGGAAGCAAGGCTGTAAAAAAGGAAAAAAAAAAGAAAAGGGAAGCTGTGCAGCAGTATATGTGGCGCTTGGTGCTCTGATTTTAAGGAGGCTGGGTTACTGAGGTTTTTAGGGGCATGAACTGGATGTTCAGATTGGGGGGAGGCAGGGGGAGTGCAGGGCCAATGGGTTTGAGCTAAGCGTGAGCAAAGTTGCTGTGGTGTAGAGGCATAAGCAGTTGTCTTTGGTAATTTTCCTGCTAGGCCGCTGAGTGGCCTGGGGGGTGAGACAAGGAGACTCCCTGCTAGTTGGTGGGTCATGACCCCGGGAGAGTGCTTGCCATGGCCTGGGAGGACAGGGAAGGTTGACTGAATTGTGGTCCTACTGGTGTCACATGGCAAGGGCCTATGTTAGGCCGGAAGAGCAGCAGAGGCAGGTCTACACATGCTAGACACAGTGAAAGCATGTTGATGCCCAGTCAGCAGCAGTGAGTGGTGTGTGGGTGGAGGTTTTAACTGTGAGTGGCAGTACTTTTGGTGCCACAGGCTGCAAGGGGGGGGAAGCCTGGGGACACATGGGGGCAGATGGGACAGCCCCATGGGGGAGTGGGCACTGTGGTAGGGGTGGCAAGGACAGGAGGATGGGAAATATGCTAAAGAGGAAAGGAGGTGAGTTTTAAAGTCTGCCAGGAGGGCCTTACATGCATATCCTGCATAGTCTTCACAGGGCAGGACCCCAGTTAACACTTGGGGGGGGCATGCTGGGTCATGGTGTTGGAGATGTCCGAGGTGTTAGAAAGGCTGGTGAGAGGTGACCCGAGGGACAAGGAGGAAGCTGGGACATGCAGAAGGGGCATGGGCCTGGGGCACTGCAGAACAAGCCTGGACTTTTTGAATGGGCTCAAGGGGGTGGCATGGAGTGGCCCATGACGGCAAAATGAGGCATGGGGCTGGCGATGGGGGGGGTTAGCCAGTGGCATGGCAGGCCTATGGGAAGGGGTGACAATGGGACTAGAGGAGTCTGCCAGGGTCACAGGGACAAGGGTAAGGGAGAGAGTGGGAAGGCATGGCATGGGCCAACTTGTTCCACTGGGGGGGGCCGTGAGGAGCCATGCATGATTGCCATAGGGGCTTGGGAAGGGGGTAGGCTGCAAAGCAGTGGGCCTACAGGGGGAGGGACCCAGAGATCCATGGGCACAACCTCATGGTGAACCACCATTTTGAATGCAGTGGCTGCAAGCTTGACAGGGCAGTAGGGCCAGTGGGGGCAACAGGGGGCACCACAGGTGGGCAGAGCAGAGAATGGGGAAGTCCCAATGAGGCCCCAGGAAAAGCAATGCCCACAGGGCAGGAGCAACAAGTGAAGTGGGGGGCATTCTTATGGGCAGGGGCCTGCGCAGCCTGCCCAGGAGTGGGTTAGTGTAACCACCTCAAGGTAGAGGCTTGATCGCTTGTTTTAACCAAGGAAGAGTGAGTAGTGGAGACAAGGGGTGCAGAAAATCATTGTTGTTTTTGTACATATTCTAGTAGGAAAGGATGGCTCCAAGGAAAACCCCACCATCCAGCTCCTAGATGATGGAACAGGTGACAAGGCTGATGAGCCAAATTACCAAGTTGATAGAGGTAGCCAAGAGAAGGGAGGTGGAAGAGGAGGCCCAGAGAGAAAGAAAGGAGAGAGAAGGGGAAGCTGGGGGAAGGAGGCCAACAAGAGACCCAGGGCAGCAGGACTCTGCCCGGATCTGGCCCTGATACCCATACCAGATGTGACACCATCGCCACCAGTCCCACAGCTGTCCGGGGGTAAGTATGGAGTGGACTTTGCCAATGAGGGGGAATTTTAAAGAATATCTTGAGGGCCTCCTGGGTGACATGGGGGATGAAGGGGTTAAAAAGATAGAATGCGTGCTGCAAGCCATCAAAGATGGGGGCATAATGGGGATAGGGGGTCACCAAGACTGGGGGGATCCGGAAGTTGTATGATGGACCTCAGGGTTTCACCGTGGGGGACCACGTCCCATCCTCCCTGAAGGAAAACATTTGAATGGGTGAGTACGTGGATATTTTTGGCCTAGTGGACGAGAAGACAGCCAAAAGTATGAGCAGAAGGAATCGGTGGGCAAGTCAGAAATGATGGTAGCCCTGGAAGTAGTGGGGCACAAAGTGGAGGAGGCAAAGTACAAAGGAAAGAGCATTGACACCTGGCAGGCTGGTTTTCTGATCTACAGTGCATTGGTATTGGAAAAAGAGTCAGAGTTGGCCATACCACTCTTGACCTATACGGCGATCATTAGGGATGTGTATAAGGAGAAGATCAGTTTTGGATGGCTGAGGTATGATGAGGTCTTTCAGAAGCGAATGGCAGCAGAAGGGGACCTAAGGTGGGACTGCACCCATTTGGAGTAATGAGTGCAGACCATATCCAGGCCAATGGTGGGACCAGTGGTTGATCAGGCAAGGAGAACCATGCAGTCCTCAGGTGTAAAAACATGCTGGGCATACAACAGAGCATCATGTACCTGGTTCAGCTGCAAGTTCCTACATGTTTGCGCCCAGTGCAAGGGGACACGCCCAGCAATGGCCTGCAAGGTAGGAGGGTACAAGAGCCTCCAGCAAGGGGGACAGCTCCAGGAGCAGCTCTTTGGGGGGGTTGGGGAGCTGGACAGGGGAAGGAGTAGGACTAGCAGAAGGGGTTGTAATTCCAACTATGGATGGAACTAGGGGGAGGAGAACAGGCAGGTGGTGGGACTGCAAGCTGGTCCACATGCCCATAGTCCTCCAGGTGGTGGAAGCATGGACTGCCGGATACCCCAAGACAGGTGAGGCTGAGATGCTGAAACAGGGTTCCCGGGGGGGTTCACTAGGTTTTGGGAGACTGGGTGTCTATGAGGGTGCGGAACCTAGATTCTGTTAAAAGGAATGAGGGCATGGTCCAGGCCAAAATTCTGAAGGAAGTTTGGGCAGGAAGAGTGGAGATGCCTTTGCAGGACCCACCTTGCAAGAATTTTTGGGTATCCCCAAATGGGGGGGTGGTGCCCAAGAAGCAGGTGGACAAATACAGGCTTATCCACCATCATTCTTACCCGAACAGAGAGTTGGTCAACAAGGAGATTCCCGAACATCTGAACATGGTTTCCTACACATCTCTGGACCAAGTGGTCACACTGATCAGGGTGGTGGAGGGGGCATGGCTGGCCAAAATGGACACTGAGTCTGCTTTCTGCCTATTGCTGGTGTGGCTGGCAGACTGGGATCTACTCAGTTTCCAGTTCGATGGGGGGTTGTACTTCAATAAGGCCATGCCCATGGGGTGCTCTGCGGCATGCTCAACATTTGAGGCTTTCAGCTCTTGGGTGGAATGGGTGTTCAGGTCTCAGTATGGACACCAGAGGGTGGTCCATTATCTGGATGACTTCCTGCTGATTAGGG
The DNA here is from genome assembly GCA_016271365.2 of Neoceratodus forsteri. Lineage (NCBI taxonomy): Eukaryota > Metazoa > Chordata > Ceratodontiformes > Ceratodontidae > Neoceratodus > Neoceratodus forsteri. The sequence continues at coordinate 1,176,340,475 of CM057449.1, read as the reverse complement.
CCACCTTGGTCAAGATGCGGGTGATGCTCTAGAACTTCAGGGACATGTGCAGGGTCATAGGGATCCCACTAGCGGAAGGAAAAATGGAAGGACTGGCCCACATGTTAGAGTTCCTGGGGATTGAGGTCGATATAGAACTGGAGTGTTTTCGGCTACTGGGTAACAAGGTGGTGCAGTTGCAGGGCCTGTTGACAGTGGTTGGGGGGAGGAGGAGGAGGGTGCCGCTGGTACAAGTTCAGCAACTACTGGGGCACCTTAATTTCACCTGCAAGCCATCAGCCCAGAAAGAGCATTTACAAGGCAGTTGGGGAGGGCCACAGGGAAGAAAAAACAGCCCCACCACTGGGTTGATATCAGCAAAGGAGTCCAAAAGGACCTGAAAGTCTGGGGTACATTGGGGTGACGTTCTGGCAGGAGGACTGGGTGTACAATACAGACCTAGAACTGTATACAGATGCCTCAGAGGCCCTGGGTATGGGGGCATATTTTGGGGGGGACTGGATGTCAGAGGCATGGTTGGTGCATTAAATGGAATGGGGACTCGTCAAGGATATCACCATCCTGGAGATTTTCCCCATTTGGGTAGCAATGGAGGTCTGGGGGGAACAGATGAGAAGAAAGTGGATTATTTTGTGGTGTGACAACAAGGGGGTGGTTGAGGTCATCAACAGGCAGAGTGGGAACACGGAATCAGTGGGGCGGTTTTGAGGTGCATGGTGCTTTTGTGATTACAGCTGAACCTGACAATCAGGGTGCAGCACATTGAGGGGCTCAAAAATGAGGTCGCTGACTGTCTTTCCCATTTCCAGATGGAGAGGTTCCAGGAGTTAGCTCCAAGACCAGCACCATCCCCGAACATGGTCCCAGACAGGTTATGGAAAATTGGAGGGATAAGGCCAGGGCCCAGTATAGGGGGCCTGGGTGGACAACACCCTAAAAGCTTACGAAGGGGCCTGGGAAGGGTTCCAGGAATTCAGAGCACAGCAGGGTTGGGAAATGGTGGAACCAGTACAGGAAGACCAGGTGCTGTAATATATAGTAGAAAGGTGGGAGGCGGGAATGGCCCATGCCACCGTGGTGGTATAACTAGTGGGCATCCATTGAGTGTGCATTGACTGAGGGTGGGCATATGTAACAGGAAGCAGAGCAGTATGGAGGATGGTGATGGGCTGGCAGAGGGGGCAGGGCTCCTGGCAAGACAGAAGACAACCCATAATGGGACTGTTGCTCTGGAAGGTGATAAGGGCCCTGGAGCAAGTGTGCTCCTCAGTGAAAGAGTCTTGCCTGTTCAAGGCCATCTTCACAGTTAAGGCCAAAGGTGCATTTGGGGTAGGTGAGGTGGTGGTGGCCAAGTGGGGGATGGCCCCTTAGGCACTACAGCTGGAGGATGTGACATGGGGGAAGAAGTAGGTGAGCATTCGACTATCTAGGTCCAGCACTGACCAGAGGGGAAGGTGCATGGCAGTGACAGTGCCTAGGCATCCAGGAGATGGGGTGTGTGCGGTCTGGGCCATGGAGGAATACAGGCTAGAGTGGGGGGCAGAAAGGGGGGCATGGTTCCAACATGGAGATGGTTCTCCAGTTACAAGTTACCAGGTGGAGGTGATCCTGAAGAGGACACTTGCAGTCATGGGGGAGGACCCCAAGGAATATGCCCACCACTCTTTTAGGATAAGTGCAGCGTCTGAAGTGGCCACAAGGGGAGAGATGGCAGAAGGGGGTAAAGTTGGTGGGGCATTGGAAATCCAACTGTTACAAGCAGTATGTGAGGTATTGATGGATAACTCTTGTTCCTTTCTTTCCACAGAGGGCTCCAAGTGACAGGACTGGACTGTGGGGCACTAGTTAATTTATTGGGCAGAGAGGTTTGCGGCTGCCACATAGAGAGGGACGCAGTTGCATCGGGAAGTAGAACAAACAAGAGTTCAATGGAAAGGCATCAGGGGCATGAGGTGGGCCCAGCTCCTACGCCCACTGGAGGAATTGTGGGTGTGGTGGCCCAGGCCAGACTGCATTATTATTCACTTGGGGGGAAATGACCTGGGTGGAGTAACATGGGGTACCCTGACAAAGGACATGGCAGCGGACCTGGAGAAAGTAAAGAGTTGGTGGCTGGGCATAGTGCTCAGCTGGTCCAAGGTCACATCCTGACGGGTGTGGAGGGGGTAAAATGGTGTCAAAGCATTGGAGGTGGTGCAGAAATGCCTTAATAGGAAGGTGGCCAGGGCAGTGATAGCGATGGGGGGAGTGTACATTCAGCACAAAGAGATATCCTTTGAGCATGCAGAGGTGTATAGAGCAGATGGGGTGCACCTGTCAAAATTTGGCATGTGTCTGTTCCTTTGGCCATTGGGGGACCTAGTGGTGATGATCAGTAAGAAAGGCCTGAGATACTAGCCTGCAGGGGAGCCCCACCTTCCATCACAAGCTGGAGGTGGGTCAATGGAAAGGGGTGGTAGTAGGGGAAAAGGGGGGGCAGGATGAGGGGCGGGGGTAAGCTCCATGTGCTGGGGATAAAGGAACCCAGGCATGGGAGTAAAGGAGGCAGGGAATAGAGCTAGGGGGCAGATCACTGTGTTCGCACCTAGCAGGGAGGTGAGTCCAGATAAGAGTCTGGTACCTGGTTCTGGTGATGGAGGGGGAGCTGAATCAGAGTGTCCAGAATCCAAAGAGCAGTCCAAAGCAGAGGAAGGATCAAGGAAAGAAGATGAGCAAAGAGGAAGACATGGACTGATAGGTCCAAATAGACTGATATGTCTGAATAGACTGCTATGTCTGATTGTAAAATGAACTGTGTGTTTCTATGATATAATGAGATGTAAAGATTGTACTGCATGCCTTTTAAATAAATAATTGCCAGTGAGCATCCAAAGTCAGAAGTTGTATGGTGATTAATTTCTGGTGGGGAATCAGGGGACAATGTTTATTACTATCATGAGCAGTGACATCTATTTTCTTTTATACTACATAATTTAGAGTGAGAAAAGGAAAAAAAAGTTCTACTCTGGAGAGTACCCAGGCTCCGTACCCTCTATAGCTTTCAAGTCTGTACCTCTACCACTTTACTAAGCTTCCTATACAGGAGATGTGTGCTGTGTCAAAGGATATACATTAGTCAGTGCAGAACCCCCAGGCACAGTTGTGGTGGATGTTCATAATTTCAGTCTGTCAGTCTGAAATAAAGCTTTCCAAGCTGCACTGAAACTAGAAAGTCTCATCTGGAACTTTTCATGGTATCAGCAATACAGAACTTCAAACCTTGTTGAAGCCCAATCCCTAACATTAACATGACATCTAACAATTTCTCTCATACTACATAAATTGTAGTGAGAAAGAAAAAAGTTCTCTAAAAAAACCCTCACTGACATCACCAATGACATCATGCAGCCAAATCACTCCCACTGACTGTACCTTTTAACTAGACCAAATGCATAAAAAAGTATGTATGTATGCCAACAATTGGCACTTATAGTTCCACTGTTTGCACCTAAAATGAAGTAATAGTCACAGGATTAATTCTTGATGTTTCTTTGATGACCATAAGAATTCCCTTTTTATCCTGTATCTTTGTGAGGGGAATCTCTGCTGCTTTCATTGCATCAGATACAGTTGAGACCTTGGGCTCTGTATAAAGCCCTCTGTTATGTGAGAGGGGGTAACCACTCTGCTAGAGCAATTCTGCAGCAGTTTGAATTTCTGTGTTTCATAATAAACTAACATGCTACACTATCTATTAAATGAGTGGAGAGCAGATGATTGACAAGTAGGAAAGGATTATGTTTTGCTAGTTACCATTAACAAAATAAAATATCTGTCAATTAAAAAATGCATCTTTATTTGTTTTGTTTTTTAATTGTTTCTTAGTTTACCCATTTTACAAGTGCAACATGACAATATAGTTTGTTGGTTGGAGTTACTGCACTTCCAGGTGCAAGCACCTTGTGCTTCATTGCACACCCAGACATGCATTAAACCCCTGACAACCAATGATCTGCTGTGTTGTAATGCTTACATAAAATGTTATGGCAGATTAAAAAGTTCTAGAAGGTAGAATACAGGAAAAAACATATTTTTAAAGATCTTTTTTGTGGACCGGACCAGTGGCGCTGAGGGTTGAGGTCCTGAATGCCACACCTAGCCCCATGCTGGTGACCTGAGTTTGGGAATGGACCTGGGTCATTTGAGAGTTGGCCAGGGGAGGAAGGATTGAATGTCTGGAGGACTGCTATCCTTCCTCAGGGGTGGGGGGATTGTGCTGTGTGCTGTTGACTGACACCCAGAAGTGGCTGAAGGTCAGCACAGGTGTGCAGCCATATAGAGGGGTTGACCCACATCTTGGGTGATTGGCTGCCTCCACGAAGGTAGAGACAGCCTCTCCACCCATTGCATGGATGTGGGTGCAGGAGAAAAATGGTGGAAACATCCAGGATCTGGCAGTGCCCATGATGGCCTGATCACTCTGGTAAGTCCACCCCAGTTCTAGATTTGATGTACCAGGGGAGCACACTGGCACTCCTTGTCCTAGCCCTTCCATGGAGTGGGAATCCATGAGAGAATTCTAGGGATGGATGGATGGGGCGATCACAGGGGCCTGGAGGATGTACCCCTCCAAGGGAGGAGTCATAGCCCCTGTCGGGTTTGTGGTAGCGAAGGAAAAAGTACATATGGAAACAAAAAGACCTTTTATGTTCACCCAAAGTGCCAAAATGGCTAAGAGTTCAAAGCTGACATTTTCAGATTAGTCAGAGTCTGGCTAAAGAATGATTCTTTGATAGGTGGCTTTACTGAGAACTTTTTAGTTTCTTTTTTAATTATCAAAACTATTTAAATTTTTTCATTTTTAGAAAATTAAAAGTTATTTTATGAGTGTGCACTTAATTTTTTTCACAAATTTTTATATATTATTTTCTATGACAACAGAACTGTTCATTTTTGTGTAGCAGAATCTATTTTAGTGACAAAAGGCTTTCATTTTCATGAGTTTTGGTAGTCATGAAAGTGGGCAGAACAAGTAAAAACTTCACAAATCAGAAAAAGACTGACTGGAGTGAAGTCTGAAACTCGTGTGGCTATAAAATTAGGTATGAGATTGATTTGTCCAGTGTTATTTTGGAAAAAAAATAAATACGTGTTGCATGTTATTAAAGAAATTTGGCTGTTTCAATTGGTTCCATCAACCCACAGTGACATACATTTTGTCGACGGTGATTACGGTGCTGGCTAAATGTTGCCAAGCAACAAGGGCTGAAAAGAAATTGCCCTCCCCACACACCCTTCCTACCGGATTGTTTTCTACGGAGCTGCAAAGCTCACCGGCCGTCATGAGGGCTGAAAAGAAATTGTTCTCCCCACACATCCTTCCTACCGGATTGTTTTCTATGGAGCTGCAGAGCTCACCGGCGGTCGTGAGGGCTGAAAAGAAATTGCCCTCCCCACACACCCTTCCTACCGGATTGTTTTCTACTGAGCTGCAGAGCTCACCGGCCGTCATGAGGGCTGAAAAGAAATTGCCCTCCCCACACACCCTTCCTACCGGATTGTTTTCTATGGAGCTGCAGAGCTCACCAGTGGTCATGAGGGGTGAAAAGAAATTGCCCTCCCCACACACCCTTCCTACCAGATTGTTTTCTATGGAGCTGCAGAGCTCACCAGCGGTCGTGAGGGCTGAAAAGAAATTGCCAGCCCCACACACCCTTCCTACCAGATTGTTTTCTATGGAGCTGCAGGTAGTTACCGACGAGCTGCTTGCCAGGACTCGCATTCTGCTCCACGCTGGGTCTAAAAAAAGAACTGTCTTGGCGCCTTTTTTAAAGGGGGTCTTTGTCGGCCCAGCAGTGGAGATAGTGCATTTTCTGACTTATTTCTTTGCATTTACTAGAAGCTAGTCCTAATATTACATGTACCTCTGCATACAGCCTGTTTGGATTGCCTTGCACTGTAACTGTTGCCTTTTAGTTTGCTATTTGAGTTTTACTGATAACTGCATTGGGCAACCTGAGGTTAAAAAACGGCGACCCTTATTTGTGCCGGGGTACTGCCCTGCTAGGCTCTGGTTGCTACTGCCTTTTCTGTAATTTAAACTTCGTTTGTTGCCTTTAAAATAAGCGAAGAAACTGCAGGCAGTTTAAACATAAATAAATTCCAGCCCAGCAGTGTAACTCGAACCCTGTCCCCCTTCCCCCACAAAGGTAATCCTCGAGAGCCCTATTTAACCTGGTTGTTTTTTCTATCTCCCCTAGAGCTCACCGGCGGTCGTGAGGGCTGAAAAGAAATTGCCCTCCCCACACACCCTTCCTACCGGATTGTTTTCTACGGAGCTGCAGGTAGTTACCAACGAGCTGCTTGCCAGGACTCGTTTTCTGCTCCACGCTGGGTCTGCCCCGCTGAACACTACGCGTTTGGCTCCCCACCGCCCCCACCACCACCCTTGGTTGGCATCCACATATATAGGTTGTTTTTCTGATCACATGATCAGAAAAAACCTATCAGGCCACTTTCCCATCTGCAGCTTATCTTTTTCCACCACTAGAGGCCCTACACCTTTTTACTCTTTTCCCTTTTTTTTTTCTGCCTTTCTACCTGCCCTGTCCACATACTCTTCCTCACGTTTTTCAACCCAATCATGCTCCCACTTACTTATCGCCCCTACTCCTGCAATTTATGCAGACACCTACGCCCCTACTCATACCATGAAACAGGGCATAATATTGAAACCCTCTGTCAGCATACTGGCTGGCACCCCAGCCCTTCCCCACCCCCACGGCACCTGCACTACCAGCCCATAAGTCTCCCCTACATCTCATATATAGACGCTTGAAACCCACACCCCTGGATGTCATCCCCCATGACAAGCTACCCTGTGGAGCCCCGTTCTCCTGCCAACCTCCTTCCACATCCGCAGTACAGCAAACCCCACCCCCGTTTACTCCTCCTATCTGCCACCCTTACTCTGAAACTACCGATACCCACCATCAGCCGTGCACAGCATAAATGCAGAAGACCTGCTACTCGAACAAGCCGCAACTGACTCAGGTCTCTCATTCTCCTTCTTCTGCTGACAGGAAATGTCCACCCAAACCCTGGTCCCCATTTTGCCACTCCATCCCACCCATCCCATGGAAATGGTCTGTGCATTGCCTCACTAGACATTTGCAGCCTGCAAAAAAATGGGATTCCTTTCAGGGCTGGGTACTCCAGAACAACCCAGACATCATCGCCCTGACTGAAACCTGGCTCTCCCCCTCTGTCCCTGACTCGGCAGTTAACCTCCCTGGATACTGCCTCTATCGCGCTGACCGTATGGGAAAACGAGGGGGTGGCTGTGCTATGTACCTCAAGGACTCCCTCAATGGCCACTTTCTCCCCCTGCCCGTACTAACCCCCAGGGTACAGGCCCTCACCCTAAAAATTACTCTTGGTAGGTCTTCTTCCCCTCTCCTCCTTACCACGGCCTATGTCCCCCCCAGAGACCAGAAGCTAGCCTTCCAAGCCATCATGTCCTACCTCACCACCCTACCCCAATAGAAGAAAAAATACTAGTTGGGGATTTCAACATAAACTGGCTGGCTAAAACAGCTGCGCCCTACATCAATGAGGCTGCAGCCCTTGATCTCACCCAGGTCATCAAAACACCCACCCGTCTACACACCCATACGGGAACATCTACCCTTCTGGACCTTGTTTTTACAAACTGCCCCCACAAAATAACAAGCACCAAAGTCCTCCCTGACACCCTAAGTGACCACTCACCAGTACTCTGTAACTGGTCTGGTACCCCCTTCAAAACCGCGCCCAAAATAAATACACTACATAAATTAGGGCCCGGCAAATTACCCCTTCTCAAGGCCCACCTCCAAGATTGGGATTGGACACCACTTACAAATACACTCGACCCTGACCATGCACTCGAACTGTTTGTCAACATCTTTAACTCAGCCTGTGACAAGTTCGCCCCTTTCGCCAAATCCATGACCAAGGGGAATAATGCCCCATGGTTCTCGGACCACCTCCAAGACCTACTATGTCAGCGTGACGCCCTTTGGCATCTGGCCAATGAGACCCGACGGCCCCAGGACAGGCAACGTTATCGGGAGGCCGAAACAGGTGCACCTGGGCCATTCGCACCGCCAAGGCTAACCATTACAAAACTGCCTTAACCTCCGCCTGGGGAAATGGGTGCAAGTTCTGGGAGAACATAAAGGAACTCTGTGGCAAAGGCCCAAATCTCCCAACTGACCAAATTCTCATAGATGGCAGCCTCTCCACCGACCCTACCAGCATAGCCACTGCCCTAAATACCGCTTTCACGGATCTCTTCCATGTGTTGCCCACAAAATTCTTCGACCCCCTGCCGGACCATACCATCCCCCAACCCCCACCTGCGGCGCCTTTCTACCTATGAGTCGTTACACCGGAGACTGCGAAACCCTATCTTACTAAAGCTCTAAACAAAAACCAATACAGCCACGACTCCCTAGACCATAGACTTGTCCGCCTCACCCTCCAGGAAGTTCTGACCCCTCTCAGCCACATTCTCAATCGCTCCCTCTGCCAGGAGAAATTCCCCACCCACTGGAAATCTGCCTATATCACACCTATCCATAAAAGTGGTGACCGAACTTCCACAGATAACTACCGCCCCATCTCTATCATACCCCCCTGTCAAAGGCACTAGAACACATAGTTGCCGACCAACTTACTGAACACCTAAATAAATATAACCTCCTATCCAGATAACAACATGGTTTTAGTAAGGGCCACAGCACCACTACCGCCCTCCTTGAATTTACCTCACTTGTCCACTCGGCCCTGGACCACGGCCACCTCACGGGTGCCATCTTCGTGGACCTATCTAAAGCATTTGACACAGTAAACCATGCCTTCCTACTAAACACCCTGGCTAACATGGGTTTCTCCGATGATACCCTAAAATGGTTCTCCAGTTATCTCTCTGATAGAACGCAGTCAGTCAAGGTAGGCCCTGTCCTATCACCTCGCCTCCCTATCCGATCCGGTGTCCCACAGGGCTCCGTACTTGGCCCCCTACTCTTCAGCATGTACCTCAACTCCCTCCCATCCGCATTCCCGGAAATCTGCTCCTTTACACGGATGACGCAGTCCTGTTCGCCTCCGACCCGGCCCCCCTTAAACTCCACCAAACCCTCCAGCACTCCTTCCATGAAATCGAAGACTGGCTCACCGCCCAGCATCTTATTATCAATTATAATAAGACTAAAGTCATGATATTCACCCACCCTCAGAACCCACTCAAAAACCTGTGCCCCAAATTTCTCACTACAAATCGGACCCCCCCAGAACAAGTACACAACTTTAAATACTTAGGGATCACACTAGACCCTGCCCTCAGCTTTAATCAACATATCCTACACCTAACAACCGCCCTTAGCTCCAGACTTGGTGTACTCTACCAGCACAAACACTGCCTCACCCCTGAAGCACTACAGCTCTACAAACTCCTCGGTCCTCTCCCTGCTAGACTACAGCATCCTAATATACAGTGCCGCGCCCCCCTCAACCCTAAGTAAACTCAGGCTTGTGCTCAACAAAGCCTGCCGACTCATCCTAGGATGTGATCGTTTCACTCACTCCTGCTCCCTCTACAGCAGCACAAACTGGCTAAACCTGGATAGCAGAATCAGGTACCACACCTGCCTTATGACCAAAAAGGTACTACTCGGCCTCACCCCACCCTCCCTGCACCAAATTATCCGACAAACTCCACCTGGCAAAACAACCCATAGCACAAACAAGCGGCTACTATGGGTTCCCCAACTGGACCTCCCAATACCAACGCACTTTCAGTTTCAGGGCCCCTTCCTGGACAAACTCCCTCCCTATCCATATAACTGATGAAATAAGGCTGGGCCCATGCAAATCAAAGCTAAGGGAATATCTGCAGACTTCAAATTTATGTGACTGCCCTTGATACCTGATCTGCCACTGCCTTCTTTCAAACAATCTATTTAGCAGGTTACTTGGTTACTTGGTCAGAGGGACAAAAGAGGGCTAAAAGCCCATAAACATTGTCCTCCACATATGTGGATCATTAGTAATGGCCCCTATCTAATTAGCCATTTATCCAGTTTGAGTTTAAAATTAATAAAGGAAGGGGCATCAACAACATCCTGTGGAAGTGTATTCCAAAGTCTTGGTGTTCATATTGTAAAGAAGTTTTGTCTTTTTTTGTTTTACATTTGCTATATCTAACTGTTTGTTATTTAGTCTTGGTCCAGTTTTCCTAATAGCAAGGAAATACCACACCGCCTCATTAATGTTGGACTTTGAGTAATCTTAAAAAGTTGAAGTAAGTCCCCTCGCTGTCTTCTCAATTTAAGAGAATGCAGCCCAGTTTTATGTAATCTGGTTTCGTAATCCAACTGCGACAGGTGAGGTATAGATTTGGTAACTCTTTTTTGTATCCTTTCTAACCTATCCACATCTCCACAAAGGTAAGGACTCCAAAATGGTAAACCATAATCAAGATATGGTCGGATGTATGATCTATACAATAGTATAATACATTGCTCGATTCTGGAGACAAAAGTACCATTGATTCTACGAAAAAGTGAATTTGTTAGATTTGCTATCTTATTGCAGTGTGAGACATATGTAAGTTTATTATTGATTAAAATCCCTAGGTCTTTTTCTAGGCATGAAGCCTTAATTATGCTATTGTTCAATGTATATGTCTGTTTGGGGTTGTTTTTCCCAAAGTGCATAATGGCACATTTGGATGTATTAAACTCCATTTTATTAATAAAGGCCCAGTGTTCAATAGATATAAGATCATTAAGTAGGATTTGTTTGTTTTCAGCAGTGTTAACAGCACCACCCAGTTTGGTGTCATCAACAATTTAATGAGTATGTTAGGAGAATGAATTTTCATGTCACTAATGAAGATGTTAAACAATGTGGGCCCCAGGACAGAGCCCTGTGGCACCCCACTTGTAACCCATCCTGTGTCTGATAACGTGCCGTTTACCCTGACCCTCTGTGATCTATTTGTTAACCAGCTTTTTATCCATGAAACTAGAATCTCAGAAAAACCTAAGTGAGTAAGTTTGGAAATGAGGATGCTATTAGACACTTTGTCAAAGGCCTTACTATAATCCAACAAGATAACATCAGAAGGAATGTTTAAATCTAAATTTAAGCTAATAAAGTTATAAAAAGTCAATAAAATGGTGGTACATGACAAACCCTATCTAAACCCATGTTAGGTAATATCTGTGAGTTTTAGGATAAAATCTCCTTGTCCAAAGTGATTTGATAATTTTTTCAAGTAGTTTGACAGGATAGATGTTAAACTAATGGGACGATAATTATTTACTTGTGAGTGGAGCCCTGCTTATATATGGGAGTAATTATTGCAGCTTTCAGTCAGGAGGAACTACAGATTCATGAAGAGATTTGTTAAAATCATTGTTAATGGCTTTACAATTGTTTTTGTGTACCAGAAGAAATTTAGGGCATATACCATCGGACCCTGGCTAGTAGTTTTCTTCAAAGCTGTGAGAAGATTGTAGACATCATTTTGTTGAACTAATTGTTTATTGGTAATTATAGATGGTCTAACTGAAGTGGGTTGTGGGGAATCTTGAGTAAATACCGAAGTAAAGTAATTATTTAATGTAGATGCTATAGCCAAATCAGAATTTATTGTTTTATTATCGAGCATAAGGGGACCAATTATTTTTGTATTACTTTTTTTACTGTTTAGATAGGCATATAAGGATTTATGTGAGTCCTTTGTATGTGCTATATGAAACTCAAGATTTCTTTTTGCTGTTAATATAGATTTTTTAAGAATTTTTACTGATTCTCTATACTGTATTAATAACTTATTGTTACCTGTCAAAGTATTATTGCTACTCTTTTTTAAACATGTAAATAATTTCTGTTTACGCCGTATTTGTTTTTTAATGGAAGCATTAAACCATGGGGGTATCTTACCTTTACAGTTATGAGTACGTTTATTTGGGACATATTTGTGTTCAATAGAGTCTATTTGTGACTTAAGAAAGTCCCATGCCTCAATAGTATTTAGTGGAGTTAAAGTGTAGTCCCAATTGATTTTGCCTAAGTGTTCATTTATTTTTTGAAAGTCTGCTCTCTCATAGTGTTTAATTATTTTTTTACTAGGGGCTGAACAATAAGGTGAAATTATGGAGAAGAATATTGAATTGTGATCGCTATTACCAAGAGAATCAGTTATATGTAAATTATTTATGTGTACATCTTGACTAGCTATAATGAGGTCAAGAATGTTTTTACCCTTTTGTAGGTTCTTTGACTAGTTGGTGTAAACCCAAGTCGATAATAGTTGTGAGGAAGTTATTTTCAATGTTATTTGAGCCCGTCAGAGTATCCCAGTTAATATTTTGGAGATTAAAGTCTCCAAAGAAGAACTGGCCCTTACTGAGAACTGAGTAATATCCTCGAGTAGTTTAAGATTTTGAGTACTATCTAATGATGGGGAACAATAGCAGGTACCTACCAAAATTTGGGGGAGACCTTTTGGTTGGATATATACCCATACGCTCTCTGAATTTAGTTCAATAGGAGATTGGTATGAGGGGATACTGTCCTTAACATAGAGACTGACTCCTCCCCCTGATTTTGTATCTGGCCTATTTTTAAAGAAATGTTTATAGCCTAGAATCTCCGATGACCAGTTCCTATAGGAATTTCCCCAGGTTTCAGAGACAGCAATCAGTGACAGATCTAGAAGATGGGCTTTTAATTCCAGTTCTGCTTTTTTAGTAATATTCAATGATCGTGCATTAAGAGATAAAGTGTTTAAATGTGAAGTTAACAAGTTCAGACCCTTTTTCAAGAGTTTTGGATGACGTCCAAACTCCCCTTATTAGTTAGTTTAAATGGGATTTATGAGTAACAATCTTTTCCCAAGTATGACACTTCCTCTTCTGCTGAGGTGTAGGCCATCCCAACAATAAAGGGACGGATTAAGATGAAAGTCCTCCCAGTGGGTTAGACAGTGAATACCCTGTCTAAGGCACCATTTCCTCAACCATTCATTTATGATTTTGACTTTAGAGTTAATGGTGTCACTTGCTCTTGGGATAGGAAGTATTTCTGAAAGGCAGATCTCACAGCCCCTTTCAACCAATAGATTACAAAGGGAGACAAAGTCCTGTTTTATCCCTTGCATGGATTGCTTTGTAATATCTTTAGTTCCCGTGGACAACAACTAGTGGATTTTCCCAAGTTTAAAATGGGTTTGAGTATAGCTGTAATATCAGAAATCCTAGCACCACGATAGCTCAAACTAGAACGATGTTCTTTATCCTGGTTACAAACAATGCGGTCAATATATTTTGTTATGGAATCACCAAGTATGTAGACTTCTTTGTGGATGGCTAATGTATCTAGTACACAAGGGGAGTGTATTGGGGGGGAGAGGTGGGGCTCCGTTGGATAAATTTTTGGATGATGTATGTTGCATGGGACTATTCTCAATAGTATGTCTAAGTTTGGGACTAATTACTACAGTTTCCTCAATGAGGTTGGTTAAATGCTCAAATGAGTTATGGGTGGAAATTGCATAGGTGCCTGAGGGAGATAAGTCATTAACCACTGACTTGGACTTAGCTGTACATTTTTTTGGTAACCAGAGATTTGCTTTATCAACTGTAGACCATTGTTGAGTTAATGTAGAGGGTAGTAGGGTGGAGGTAGGTTGTTCAAACATTGAAGAGTGAATAACATTTAGTTGGGACTGCGGGTTAGATTCATTGCTTACTTTTGCTAAAATTGGAGTATTAACCTCCGCCCTGTTTGTTGTAATAGAGGTGTTGGCTTCCACTAATATTGACATTTGGTCAATATAATCCTCCAAAGCCTTAATTTCTGGATTGACAGACAGTTTAGGCTGAAGTCTAGAGACTTCGCTTTGTAACTCAGTGATTAGAATACACTTGTCACACTTAAAATCAATATGTTTACCCATGGCATACATTTTACATGTAATGCAGTATTTATTGGCTTTCTTCATAGTGAAACTTGAGACTGACACAGACAAATTTGGAGAACTTGATGGTTATTGATCTTTTATAAGTATTACCTTATTGTCCCCTTGGTCCACGATGGACACGATAGACACGCGCGTTCGCGCGTCTCCATGCAGCCCACGCACTCGCCCGCTCACTAGAGCTGCTGTTTTAAGGGCCGAAACTGGAAGTGCTATTGAGCCTTACTTCCGGTTTTGCGATGTTCAATTTTGATGTCAAACTTCAAATAAAGCCTTTAAAAAGGCTCTCTTAAGTGCTATATGCTGTTTTTAAGTCTAAAGTCTCTCTGGATTTACAAATAACACTTGATATAACAGAATTACTGGGAGGGAGGAGAGAAGGTGTAACACAGTCCTCCAACAACCCACAATCCCTTGCAACAGCCACTAACAAGCTGTCAGAGAAGGGAAGGAACTCCAGTAAACAAACAGTCACAAAGGTGTATTTAGGTGCTAAAAAAAATTCAGATTAGCATTCAAGTTCCATAAAATGAGTATAAACCTCTCTCCAGAGGTAAGGTGTGTGGTCACAGAGTGTCTATATCGCCCCACTCACTAGAGCTGCTGTTTTTAAGGGCCAAAACCAGAAGTGCTATTGCGCCTTACTTCTGGTTTCGCGATGTTCAATTTTGATGTCAAACTTCAAATAAAGCCTTTAAAAGGCTCTCTTAAGTGCTATATGCTGTTTTAAGTCTAAAGTCTCTCTGGATTTACAAATAACACTTGATATAACAGAATTACTGGGAGGAGGAGAGAAGGTGTACACAGTCCTCCAACAACCCACAATCCCTTGCAACAGCCACTAACAAGCTGTCAGAGAAGGGAAGATACTCCAGTAAACAAACAGTCACAAAGGTGTATTTAGGTGCTAAAAAAAATTCAGATTAGCATTCAAGTTCCATAAAATGAGTATAAACCTCTCTCCAGAGGTAAGGTGTGTGGTCACAGAGTGTCTATGTACAAAAAATTAATGCATTTATGTAACATGACAATCAGCCTCCTACAGAGTCTTTCTATTTTCTCCTTCCCCTTGGCTGTGCTAAAGTACCTAAATCTCTGCTAAACCTCCATGAAACAACATGTAACCTGTTTTTTTTATTATAATTGTTACTTTGTTATGTACTGTATTTTCTGTATCATAAGTCCCGTCCCTGTTCAATTTATGTATAACGTGGAACCTTTGTAAATGAGTCTCTGACTCAAAGGTCTTTCTGAATATCACAATAAATTAAAAAATAAAAAGCACTGCAGTGCCCAGCATTTGGTCTCCGGGGAAAAGTGCCATCCCTTGAAACAGTCAGCATTTCTGGGGGGCTTTGCCCCATACCCCCCAGAACTATATATAGCCTCCTCCGGGGCGGGCATGTCCTGGAGGGGCTAGAAACTGAAAGGTGGCAAAGGGTGACAGGAATGAGGGGTGATCTAAAATCAGAATCGCCCCTTTCACTGTCACTCTTGATGCAGTGACATAATTGCAGCGGCCAAATGTAGTAGTCAGTTTAACGGACTATGGTTTCAATTCACAAAGACATGGCCTGGTTTCATGTCTCAAAAAAACATCCTTTTGTTGTGACTTCCAACCCCATTTTGTAAGTGCTAGTAGCCATGAAAGTGGGTAAAATAAGAGAATATTTTGCACATCAAAAACAAACAAAAAACAACTGTGTGGAGCTGTACCTTTACAGAAATAATTATATGAAATGTTTTCATGCTGCACACATAAAACTACCAAAGTGGTATACATGCTGCAAATATGATTTAAATGTTAAATTGGAACTGACTGCATGCATATAGCATGAGTGCAGCAAGCAAGTGTGGAAACCATGATTTGTATGTTAAATTGGGAAAGACTGCATGCTGGTGGCATGCGTGCAAAATCAAGTGGTCACTGATAACTGCACATGTAAAAGTTAGGTGACTTCCTCAGGATCACACCATACAGAAGTGGGGGTTGATGAGATTCAAACCCAAGTCTTCATGTCTCCAAGTCTCCTGGCTTGCAGTTCAGTGCCTTTAACCACTAAGCCTTACTGTCTGCTCACATATGGCTCACTTGTACTTCAATACATATTACATCTGAAGATATCTGCACGCATGCAGCATGCTTGTAGCCACTGTTATGCTTTTGAGTTTTCTTCTCTCCCTCATCTCGGTTTCACAGCTGAACTGTAGCACACATTCCAATGAAAACACATGAGTTTTTTCCCACCCCAATACACAAGCTTACCCAGAAAACCACCTAATTACTTCTGTCTGGTCTGTACTCTAACTATTTTCTCTCAAAAGTGTTGAATGCTTCCATGCCAACAGACTTTAATGTGCAAACACAGAAGTAGCAATAACTCAACACACACTTACATGGCCAGTCCCCCCCCCCATGCACTCACACACACTGTAGTGGGTACGGCCATACTGCTACAGACAACCCACCAAGTATAGATATAAGTAAAAAGTTTATTACTTGCGTACTAGGGAGCCAGATGCAGGAGTCTTTAAGAGATGATGTCCATGGGTCAAGTGCTGGGGCATACCCCCTTGAAATGAATGGAGTTTTTTTTTATTACTATTTCATACATTATGATGCTGAGTTGGAGAATAATGAAGGCCACTGTTCTACTAAAAAGGCCCTTGTTAGTCAAGCGGTGTCTGTCATTAATCTCCAATTCCCCATCAATAATGTATAAAACAGTAATAGAAAAATACCCCCATTCATTTCAATGGTGCACATGCCTGCAGACTCCTTTGCACTTTGTCATAATGTACCTGAGCATGGGGATGTGGAGGTCAACTTCACAGGGGAGGTCATATGCCTGACAGTAGTGGAGCTCAAACAGTCTGTGCATACCATACTGCTCAACTGTCCATGAATACAAAAGGATAGCTCTAGAATGTCTGTAACATCTCTAAAAGGTATAACTTATTTGTTTTGACTGAAAATTAATATGCAAATCAGGAAAAATTAAAATGTGTAAGATTCATCTGTATCTACCCTGGAGCAGTACATCAGATTTGGGCTTAAACCCACCCAGTTACTAATCAATTTTTTCCTGGCTGAAGTTCTGCCCCCCTCCCCAATGAGAACTTTATCTCGATTGTTCTCACCAACTCCATTCCATTCTATTCAATACCCATCTCCTATGGGTCATGAAGCTGTCCAAAGGTGAAGAAACATGAAAAACACATCAGTATTTCAGTCCTTCCTCCTTCCCCAATCTTCCTGTAAAAAAATATTTATTTTTACTTACCTGGCCATATGGCCAGAACCTGCAGCCTGGCACAGTGTGCCACTAGCCCAGTTTTCAGTCACTCCACTTTCTCTCCTTCTGCCAGAAGCTGGATGCTAGAACTGATCATCACAGGTCCTCAATGTGGTCCATGACCAAGTCACCTCACCAACCAAACCCACCCAACCTGGGCGGCTTGCTTCTTGCTTGGTTGCTGCTGCACTGCACTGATCAAGGCCTATGAAGGCCATCCACACTGCTGTCACCACTTCTGCTAAGCCTAGCTCACTGCCATAGGGGTCTGTGCTGTTTTTTTTTGTGAGGCATGCCTATTAGAGCAAGCAGATAGCCTAGTCTTGACTTAGCTTTGAGTTCACCCTCTGCCCATTTAGCCACCAGGGGAGACAGTCTCACTAAGAGTACACCAACAAAATTATGATGCCACAACACTGCTATTGATGGTTCAGTGTTCACTGACTTCTTCAAGCTGTAGAGTGCAATCTTTCTACTCTGTGGCAGGAAAGACAGTGTTGCACTTGCAAGGCTCATGCTCTCTTTCTTGGCTGGAGCAACTCCACATCATGTGTGATTGTGCCACCACTAATAGGTGGAGAGAGTGGACAACACAATATACAGTTGAGTCTGGAGAGTACCTGCAGCATGAGCACACACAGGCCAGGTGGGCACTTATTGTGCAAAAGTTTAAATCCAAATTTAATGCCATTATTGCCACACCATAAGAACAACCTGGGCACAAATATGGGGTGGGACTGCCCCCTCTGCCCTACCTAAATGGCACCACGGCTTAATGGTAGAAATTCATTCTCAGGTGCTAATGCAATGGTTTCCATTGTGTTCTGAGGTACCGTAGCTCCATGTTTCATGATGTGTCCTGATCATCATGTGGGTTAGTGTCCCTCATTGTCCCTCATTTTGAGTGTCCATACTCCTGGTTTCAGTGACAAAATGTGAGGTATGATGCATCCTTCCAAGACCCTACTCAGCACAATGAGTGCTGAGCATGACCATAGTGTAGATGCTCAATACAAAACACACAAGGGGAATAAGTGAGATGAAACAGTCATGAAGAAACACATTTGTAGCACTTAATATGCATAAGGGATCTGCATGGTCCAAAACAAAAAGGATAGTTTTCACAACACAGAAGCCCCTCTTCATATATCTGGAATAGAGGATGCTCACTGGCTATAGCCTAGGTATTTAATGCAGTAAGCAAACAATACTTTGCAAATTAATGGTGATTTAATGACAAAAATCAAACACCATTAAACAACTTGCAGAGTATCAGAATTAATGAGTTTACCTAATTTTTATGGGAATTCAAATAAAAGTGTATTTTAATTACTCTAACTGCTAGCAGTAGTATAAGAAATAGAAACTGTTATGTTTTTTTAGACAGGATTTACACCAGCTTAGGTGCTGCACACCTAGCAAGTGTGCAACACACGAACCTGATGTAATTTTTAGAAGATGTTCACACCAGCTTACCTGCTGCGTACATGCCAAGCTTGCAGCATGCAAACCTGATTTGCTTTTTAGACCTAGTTCGCTTAGGATCACTTTGTGTATGCACACTGCATGCAAACATTGCATAGTTAAGCATGTGGAATGCATTCTGCATGTAGACAGCACACCTATATTTCTGTAAGGGTAGTGAAACTTGTGTGACCAAAAGAGGGGGGGAGTAAGATTAATTATTCAAGTGCTGTTTTTTCTTAAAAAAAAAACAAGCAATCAATAAGGATGTAATGCAATAAAACAAGGATGATTGTGGTGATGGCTGCAATTTGTTCATATTACTATCAGGAGTTTTATTAATAAGAAAGCGGAGGTCGAGGCTTGGATTGGGATTCACAGGCTGGATGTATTTAGTATTACTGAGACCTGTCTAAAATCCAATATCACTAATGGAATGTGTACTATAGATGGCTACAATGTTTTTAGGAAGAATAGGAAGGGCAATATGAAAGGGGAGATTATGATCTTTGTTTCTGATAGGGTTTAAAGTTGCAAGTGTTTATGTTTCTTTCCAACAAACAACGCTTTGTGAATAGTTGCATTTAGAGCTACGTTTGGCACATATATTAAATTAGGGTGTTGTATTGTGTATAATCCTCCTAAGGTTGGTATCAAGGGATTAATTGAGTTTTAGATTATTTTCAGCAGTTTGTTTCATCTAAATATGTGGTGGCAATGGGAGACCTTAGTCTGAATTGGCTGGGGGATGTTC
This sequence comes from Neoceratodus forsteri, assembly GCA_016271365.2. NCBI lineage: Eukaryota > Metazoa > Chordata > Ceratodontiformes > Ceratodontidae > Neoceratodus > Neoceratodus forsteri. The sequence continues at coordinate 1,176,320,950 of CM057449.1, read as the reverse complement.
ATGATCAACTTGAATTATTGACCTGTGGTGCAGGATTATCAGTGATCACAATTGGTATCAGATGTTACTGGATTGAATCATCATAGTAATCAACATACTTTAATAGACTGGATATTGACCAAGACAGTGGATAGGGTAATAGAGAGTGGAACTTATCCTGGCAGTATTAGTGACCATGTGCTAATATATTGTATTGGAGATGTATCAAAATAAAAATACCACCTAAAATAAGCACTTATTGAAATTATCATAATATTGATTGTGATAGCCTGGTTTCTGACCTTCAAATGATAGATTGGTCACTTTTGAACCTTATTCCTCATTCAAATGCAGCTGTTGATTTTTTTCTTACTTCACTTTTGAAGATACAGAATAGACTTTTTCCTCTAATAAAAAGAAGGATTAAGGGTAAAAATAGTAAATGGATTACATCCAATTTATTTTCTATTTGATGAGGGAGAGAGATAAATATTGGAAAACATATAAAGTTACCAGTAGCATTGATTCTTTCAATCACTATCGATTACTGAGAAATAAATGTAAGTTGTTAGTGTGCAAGGAAAAATCAGACTATTATCAGAAGCAACAAATAAATTCATTGGGAGACTCTAAAAACTTTTGGGGATCAATTAAAAAACTAACAGATCCAAATACAAACAAAGGAATAAGCATTATTAATTTGAATGGAGTTGTCATAACTGATACTGATGAAATCTGTGATGTTTTCTTAAAAAAGTTCACTGATCTATCCAAATACTTAACTAGCATTGATTCTTCTTATTTTTTGAATGACCTAGGATCTACTTGTTTTCACGCTAATAATTCTTATTGCTTTAGTGTGATACAGCCTCAGCAAGTACTTAAGTTGCTGAGACAAATGTCCATCAATAAAAGTGCGGGAGCAGACAGTCTTGAACCATGCTTCCTTAAATTTGTTTCTAATTTTATATATGAACCTTTGACCTCTATTTTCAACTTGTCCCTTACTACCTGGGTTTTCTCAGTGGTCTGGAAGCAGACCATTATTAAACCTATATTTAAATCTGGTCAACCCTATGAAATAGATAATTACTGACCCATCTCTATTCTTTCTCCATTAAGTAAGATCTTTGAAAAGTTGATTAATTGCCAATTGGCTGAATATCCGGAAGCCGGGGGTCTTCAGTCTCCAGAGCAGCATGCCTTTTGAAGGCTTCAGAGTACTGGCACAGCACTGACACATTTCACTAATCATACATTAAGATCAATGGATGCTGGTCAGTTGATTAGAGCATTATTTGTTGATTTATCAAAAGTCTTCGATTTAGTCAACCATGCCATGCTACTCTGGAGACTGAGGAGCCTTGGGCTTTCCAATACAACCTGCGATTGGTTTCAAAGTTACTTAACTGTACGACCAGTAAGGGTAAAACTAGGTTGAGTGGAATCGACACTGGGTGAGGTTCAGCACGGGGTACCACAGGGGGTCCATTTGGGGCCCCTGTTATTCTCTGTGTTTATTGACCCAATTGTCAAATTCCTTTTCATTCTAGAATATTGTTGTATGCCGACGATATCATTTTGTATACCAGTTCCCCAAAAATTAGTGACATAAACATTTTCTTACAGCAGGATATTTTAGTTTTAAATAAATGGTTGTTGGAACATTGTTTTGTATTAAATTCTAAACAAACTGAATGTATTTTATTTGGTTCTACACCAAAATTTGCAATGCGTAATCTTTAATAATTAGTGATTTAGCAGGTAATATGATAAAACAAGTAACTGAAACGAAATATTTAGGCATAATATTAGACTCTAACCAAACTTACTCAGCACATATCAGGAAAACAGTAAAGTCAGTAAACCAAAAAATAGGTGCTTTATACCGAATTAAGGATGGCTTAATTAGGGAAGCAAGAGAGATGATATTTAAAAGTGTATTACTTTTAACTTTGCATTATAACTCTTTTTTGTTTACCTAGTTAGCATTGAAGGATTTGTAATTTGTTAATAAGGCCCAGATATTCAAAGCTTTGCACTGTGCACAAACCATTTGTGCAGGTTTAGTGCAGGATTAGCATGGGTCCACAATATTCAAAAGGACAAAAAGCACTCGCAAACTGCATTAGTGCCGGGCAAAACCATAATATATGCAAGGGACAAACTGAACATGAATACACATGCAGTGCTGTATTCAGCGACTAGCGAGATGCAAAGAAGTTTAGCGTGACTTATCGTGACCCCTTGCATGGTACAAATTAACACCCAAGAAAAGGTGGTCTTAACCCTGGAAATCCAGCTTTGCGTGACATTGTGGCTTTGTGCGGTGTTTGTGCGGCTTTTGCTTGGCTTTGTGTGACCCTAACATACGAATATGATACATATAAAAAGCCAGATATGGAGGACACATGCTGCTCACTGATGGCACCACAATGATGCCAACAACTGCCACCAGTCCCAGCCATGCCAGGCAGTAAGTGATGACCTGGCCCCCAGAGGACACCATGGTAGTGTGGCCATACAGCACACACCTGCAGACCATACATCTGTGGTGACCAACAGATGCCAGCACACACCTGCAGTACCGTGGGCATGGTGGGTGTTGAGGGGAGGGTGTACAGGTGGCCAGGCCTCACCACAGACCAGGTGCGGCCACAAGGCTGGGACACAGCATGCAGTGCACATGGCTAGTATTGGCTGTACAAGCACCACAGCACACACAGCTGACCATGTGTATGCCACTGTAAGCATCCCATGCCAGAGGTGCAGCATCTGTTGGTAACACAACAGCATAACAATAATGTCCACTGTCAGTAAACACCTGCAAGTTGGGCTTGTCACTGTGTACAATGCAGTTGTCATCAATGCCCTACACACCATAAGCATTGCTGTGTCCCTCACACTAATGGCCCCCTTGCTACTGTAGTGTCTTCTGTGCACTGTAGCATGACCTAAAGTGGACAGTTGCATGTAGCAGCACCACCACCACCTGTGCCTATTCTGTATTGTCCCCTGGGGTACAAAATGCTATGCTGTACTGTATACATGTAGCCTGCAGCTACCATCATACACTGCCAGTCTGACCTACAGGTGGAGCTGCAGGCAGACCCAGCCAGCCCTTTTACGTCCAAACTGACCTACAGGTGCAGCTGTGGGATCCTGCAGTAACGCTGGGCAAACTGCGTGCAAATCAGAGCATAATGAGATGCTAATGTGGATGTTTGCTCAGAGACTACCTAAGTTGGCTCATTTGCATGTCACTTTTGAATATGGCAAAGTTTAGCCCCAGGGAAACATGTTTGCACTGGGCAAATAGCTTTGTTCCATGCTAAACCCATGCAAACATGTTAGCACTGCCCAAACAGTTCAGGGAATATTATACAGTTTTTCACACTGTACTTTCACATGCGCTGCTGCCTGAAGCTGTACTGGGTCCACACATTTGCTGGCACACACATTGGCCACATAGTTCACCTCTACCTACCCTCACATCACTGTGCACTGTGTTGCTGTTGTGGTTTGCACTTCCTGGTTGCTATATTCAGAGTTGTCTTATTCCAGGTCTATGTTTGCCCTGCACTCCTAGCTCAGTTTGTCCAGCTTCATTTGCATGCCATACTCAGAAGCTGTTTGCCCCGGCTATTCCTTTTGAATGTATCAGGCTTTTGTGTCCATGCTAGGTTTGCCCACTGGGAAGGGCTAATTTTGCCCTGGGGCAAAGTTTTGAATATCTGGCCCTAAATCCTTTAATTCCATTTGTAGATTTGTTTTGGCCAAACCTTATAATATGCATCATTGCGACTTAAAAAAGAACTTAATTGGCTTCCTCCTAAACTGATTTATTCTTATAAACTAGGCTGTTTGATTAATAACAAACTAGTGCAGGGTATTACATCTCTATTGCATAGCCTGATTAATTTAAAGGAAGCTGCTAGGTCATTATGTTCAACTAATATGCAACAGTTATTAACTCCTAGAATTGTTACCTGCATGGGTGAGAGAACCTTTTCTTTGCAATGTCTGATTTTATGGAATACACTGCATAATAACTGTATTATTGCTTCTAAGCAAGAATGTTTTAAAACAGTTTTATATTGTCATTTGCAATCACTTGCTGTATGTAATTGTTTTTAGGAATTCTATATGCACATACTGTCTTGTTCATTTTTTTAAGTAATTTATTGTACTGAACATTTGCGTACTATTTGTATGTTAATTTTTTTCTTTGCTATTGAAGCAACATGTCAATACTGAAAAAGGGCCTTGGTCCAGTTATCTTACCTGGTAAATAAAGTGAATTGAATTGAATTGATATTCTCGATGAATGGGTTGAGCTATGGAGACAGACTGAGTAAACTTGGATTGTATTCATTGAAATACCCGAGACTGAGGGGGGATCTGTGTCTACTATATGTTGCTTCACTGATAATGCTTTATGGAATTGCTCCAGATTAGAGCATAAAGCCAGTAACCATATAACTAGATCACACATGTTACAGCTCAAGGGAGAAACAAGTCGTACATCTAAAAGAGCGGCCTGGTTCAACCAAAGGGTCATGGCCATAAGGAATAGCCTTCCATTGGAAGTCATGGGTAGTAAAAGTATGGGAGAATTCAAGGGCAGACTAGATGATTACTGCAAAAGAAATGACATAAGTGGCTACTCTCTATGAGATAAGGGTGGGCTATTATGGGGCATGTGCCCTCCTTGGCCCGTATAATACTATGAGACCTATTAAGGAAATATATTGCAAATTACTATGTTAATGCATCTGTTAGGATTATAAATTAACAAGTCATGAAAAGTCATGGAATGTGGCATTAGGATTTTCATTCCTTATGCCCATCCCCTTTCCTCAACCCCCACTCTTATGTTTCTAATTTAACTTATGTATATTCCTGTGGCTGTCCAGCATAAGTCTCCTTCTTCAAATACAAAACACTGGGACCTGTGCAAAGCAGCCCAAATATCTGGAGGCAAGCACCATGGATCTATTTCTTTCAGCAGGGCCAGAATGGCCATGTTCAAATTAAGATATGATGCTTCATTTAGGAACCTGAAACCCCCATGTGAAGCAAGGAATCAGGTCATGGTACAGCAACACAGGCCTACTGCTTTCTGTATGTCCCACAGGTCCCAACATGGAGCAAGGTACAGGTCTGCTGCAGGCACTGTACCAAGCAAGCCATAGCTTTGGGTACTGTCAGCATGGGTTAGTTGCTTCTTGTGCAGCCTGCAGCATACTTCACTAAGCACACTACAGGTCTAGGGACATGTTTCATTTTAAAACAATCTGAGTACTACAATTGTTTTTTATATATTGTACTTTAACAACGACAGACGTGTATGCTGCAAGGTGCGAGGCACTATGCAGCCTACTTTGCAGGCACTACCCAGTCTCTGAATCTACTCTTCTTTCACAGTATCATCCCCTAAAGACACCCATGTAACAGCCCACCAGGGAAAGAACTGCTTTTAATCATTTTAACTACATTTGTTTTTCTTTTTATTAACTTTTTATGGTAGACTCCATTTTATAAATGTAGTAAGGCCCTCCAGGATGGACATTAAGCAGAGATAGAAGCATTTCTATGGCTATAAGGCCCTTCACCTTTGACATCAGGCCTCACTGCACTTCCGGACATATGTTTATCTCAGACTAAATCCTACCCTATCCTGGCTCATTTCCAAAGGTACCTCATGACATTGAGGACATACATAGTATTTTAGATTACATAGTACAGATTTTCTCAAATAGGTGTTCATCAGAGGCGCCACATCACACTGTGATCAAACAAAATACATTTGAGTTACAGGGTACAGGTAATTGAAATAGTTCTTACACAAGTTGGTTTCATATGTTGAGCAATTTACCGGCATTACCATAAGACAGCAGGCACTAGCCAGGTTATACTTAGGTATGGTGTACTGGGAAGGGGTGGAGGGGTGGGCTAGGAGGACAGCCACCCAGCAGGCATTGTCATGGGTGGAGAGGTTGAGGTCAGGCCTCATTCAGAGACAGGAGCAGCTATGAGTGTTGAGGAGTTGGCTTCCAAGGGTGGTTATGAACTTGGAGATAGTTGTGGCATTGGTGACGGGGGCAGGGAGAGAGTTAAACCAGAATGGGGGTCTGTAGCAGAAGGACCTCTGAGCATGAGTGGTTCTTGACCTAGGGATCAATAGATCGGACTTGTTGGAGGACCATGTTGCAACTGTAGGTGGGATCTGGTGGATGGATGCAGTCACCCCTGGAGGGGAGAGCCTGAATAGAGTTTTTTTAGTGAGGAGGCAGGTATGATAGTGAAGCCGCTCATCAAGGGTCAGGAGTTTAGCATCACCATACAGTTGACAGGTGTGAGTGAGCCTGGGGGCACCAGTAATCAGTCTGCAAGCCTTACTTAGGGTTATGTGAATTTTTTTTAGGGCTGTCATGTCAGCAGCACCATAGACTGGTAAGCCATAGTCTACAAGGGACAGTACTGAGGATGTAACAGTGAGCCAGAGAGCATTTGGGAGGATGCAGTTTCTATGGCGGAAGAGGATGCCAAGCCATGTGTTGGTGGTGGATGCAAGGGCATCAATGTGGTAGTGAAATGTGAGGGCAGAGTCTAAGGTAATCCCTAGGTATTTCTAGGAACAGACTTGTTCCAGAGGTTGTTTGGTACTAGAAAGGATGTGGAGTGGGTGGTTGCTAGCTTTGTTTTGGGGGTGGGCAAAAAGCATAGCTTTGTTTTTTTTAAGATTAATGATGAGTCTATGCTCCTTAAACCAGACATCTGCCTCATTGAAGGACTGTTGTAGGGATTCCTAAAGGGAGATGTGATTGCGGTGGGTGGCAAAAATGACAGCATCGTCAGCGTACAGAAGCATTTTGCCAGAGCAAGCACTGGGCAGGGTGTTCAGATAGAGTGAGAAGAGAAGGAGGCCAATGATGGAGCCCTGGGGAACCCCTAAGTGTATGGGACGGGTATCGGAGAGTGTCCCATTGATTTTAACACACTGTGACCGAGCGTCTAGGTATCTCGAGCACCATGCTAGAGGGCCAGCTGAGAGGCCAGTGTGGCAGACGGCGTTCAGCAGAAGTGGGTGGGAGACAGTGTCGAAAGCCTATGACAGGTTGATGAACACTGCACCAGCTAGGGAGCTGGTGTCCAGGGAAGAGTGAATGAAATTGGAGAATTCAATTAGCGCAGTGCTGGTACTGTGGCCAGCATGGAAGCCATGCTGCTCTGGGCATAAGATGTTATGCTTGGACAGATATTCAGTGATTTGAATGGCCACCACTTTTTCCAGAGCTTTTGGGGAGGGGGATGGAGATTGGTCGGTAGTTGTTGGTCGATGACCTGTCACCTCCTTTATGAATGGGTGTGATTATGGCTGTTTTCCAAGCAGTGGAAAATTGGCCCAGGCAGAGCGAATGGTATAGTAGGCTGGTGAGCAGGCCAAGGACTTCATCTAGCACCAGCCTGAGGATACCGGGGTCCAGTGAGTCGCTGCCGGGACTGTTGCCGTTTAAAGCTTTGATTAAGATGGGTCTGGCCTCCCACGCAGATGCCTTGTGCAGGTGGAAGCTGGGGTGGCAGACAGGGGAAGGTTGGTTTGGGGGAGGATCAAAGAAATTACTGGGGAGGACTGAGCTAAGGTCAGTGAACGCGGTGCTTAGGCAGTTAGCTATGAAGACAGGATCGGTGGAGGTAGTACCATCACTAGTGAGCTGAGATGGGGGAAGGGAGCGTGACTTACCATTTAATTGTTTAATATTATCCCAGAAATTCTGGGCTGGCCCCAGGAGGAGGTGAGGGTGGCCTGGTAATGGTTGGCCTTGGCTTTTCGGACCACCCAAGAGTACTTATTCCGGGCTGCATTGTATGCTTGTCTATCAGACAGCCGTCCCATTTCAGTAGCATGGTGCCAGAGGTTATCTCAATTTCTGAGCAATTGTAGGAGGGCAGGACTGACCCAGGGTGCATTCTGCTTTTTGGATTGGATTTTTGTGAAGGGTGCAAAGAGCTCACAGGCCTTGTTGAAGGTTTGGGAGAAGAAAGCCAGGGCAGTGTCAATGTCGGGTGTATGCTGAATGGGGGAACATTTTATCTGGGTGAGAAACTGTCTAAGTTTTTTCAGCCCAACAGGGTGGAGGCATCTGCGGAAGGTGGTCTGTGCTTTGGGTTTGGGATTGGGGACTGCCCAAAGAAATAGGATAGGGGAGTGGTCACTTAGGGAATCCGGTAGGACCTGGATGTTTTGGATTTTTTGGGGTCGGTTGCGGATGACTACATCCAGTAGGGTACTGGTTCCTCTTTTTGGGTTTATTCTAGTGGGCTGGGTGATGAGTTGTATCAGGTCTTGGGCGGCAAATGTGTCTTGGATTGAAGAAGAGGAGGAAGAGCTGAGCCAGTTTATGTTAAGGTCACCAACTAGGATTTGCTCTGCCGTATGGTGAAGGGTGGCCAGATAATCAGTTAGTGATACCAGAGCTGGATTCTGTTTTTTGGGGGGAATGTAGGCAGCGGTGAGATAGAGAGGGCCCCTAGAGGGGTCAGGGGTGAGTTTGAGGGTAAGGGCCTGAGCCCCATTTAAAAGGGCAGGGGTAGGGAGTGCTTGTCCAGTAATTGTGTCCCTAGTGTAGATTGCACAACCTCCCCGTTTGCCTACTCGGTCCTTCCAGTATAAGGTATAGTCAGGGAGAGAGACAAATGAGTCAGGGGTGGATTTGGACAGCCAGGTTTCTACCAGGGCTATGATGTCAGATTGATGTGTTGTGGCCCAGCACTGGAGGGCAACGAATTTTTTCAGCAGGCTGCATATGTTCATGGAGGCTATTTGGAGGCCAGTGGGCCAAGTTATTGGGTGGGAGGGGGCTGGGACTGGGTTGGGATGTATGTCGCCAGAAAGTAGTGGAAGGAGGACCAAGGCTTTGGTCTGGGAGTGGCAGCAAGTCAACTTCCGTGGTGCATGCTGGGATGGGGAGGTGGCCATGGCAGTGCAAGGAATGGGCAGGGTTCAAAAGTTTGGAAGGGCAAGGATGAAACCCAACTATGGAGAGTCAGGATAGGCAGTGTGGGGGTAGATAGGGGGTGGGTGCTGTGGGCCAGGGTACATGGTCAGTGTAGGGTGCGATCAGACTAGGTCAGGGAGAGTTGGGAGTGCCAGGATAAGTGGGCCTGTGAGTATGTTAGGCTGATAAGATGTGTGTACTAGCAGGAGAAAGAGGGGGAGACATTTGGGGAGAAGGGGCGCAAACATAATGCCTATGTAAGCAGTAGGGTAGGAAGGGTTCAAGTATCTTGGCTGCCCCCAAGAAAGCATGGATACCACTTTGGATTAGTGGTAGGGTCAAGGACTCTGGTGGACAGGGTACAAGGATCTAATCCCTGGTAGGGCAAGTGAAAAAGGACCTGGGCAGGTGTGGGATTTCACTTTCCAGGTGGTTCAAGGCTGGGTGGAATTGGACCAAATACAGGGTGAAAATAGCGACTCCTAGTGGTCACTGAAGGTTAGCGTCAGGCTAAGATAGGGTCTGATGGTTGGGTCGGACCAGTGTGCAGGGCTAGCTTGGAGTCTAGGTATAGGTATAAGGTGTGTTCAGGGACAGGATTGAGAGTAACGGAAGAGAAGTACTGTCTGTAGGTAGAGGGGTTCCAGGAAGTAGGAGGAGGGAAGTTCAGATAGTAAGACTGACGTGAGTAGTCAGGGGTCCCTCTGGTGGCAGGCTGGTATAAACTGCTAACAGGAAAGTCGAAACTGGGGGCGGTGGTGGATGGGGAGGAGGGGAGGGTGGCCCTACAGGGGGACCTGGAGGCTCTGGAAAGATGATCTAGAGACTTCAGCAAGGCATTTGACTCTGTTCCTCACGTGGGCCTGTTGGATAAGCTGGGAGAAATGGGGGTGGGGAACCAGATGATCAGATGGATAGGCAATTGGCTCCAGGACCGGACCCAGAGGGTCGTAGTTGGTGGCATAGTCTCATCCCCAAGGAGGGTCATTAGTGGGGTCCCACAGGGATCAGTCCTTGGGCCCCTTCTGTTCAACGCCTATGTATCTGACATAAGGACAGGAATCAGGAGTGAGATGAGTCTCTTTGCAGATGACTCGAAACTGGGGGCGGTGGTGGATGGGGAGGAGAGGAGGGTGGCCCTACAGGGGGACCTGGAGGCTCTGGAAAGATGGTCTAGAAAGTGGAAGCTGAGGTTCAATGCAGGGAAATGCAAGGTACTCCACCTGGGGGCCAGAAACCCAGGCCAAGTGTACACCCTGGGGGATGCTACAAGTCTCGATGGCTGAGAGGGACCTGGGGGTGGTGGTGGATGTCAAGATGAACAACTCTGAGACTTGTAGGAGGGCAGCAGCCAAGGCCAACAGGATGCTGGGATGCATCGCTAGGGGGATCACCTCCAGAGGAGGGAAGTGATACTCCCTCTGTATAACTGCTTGGTGAGGCCGCACCTTGAGTACTGAGTGCAGTTTTGGAGGCCACACTTAAAGAGGGACATTAACCTCCTGGAGAGGGTCCAGAGGAGGGCAACCAAAATGATTTGGGGCTTGGGGACAGGACCTATGAGGAGGCTCGAAGAGCTAAATATTACACATTGGAAGAGAAAGGGACCGGGGACATGATAAGTCTTCAGGTATATGAAGAGGGTAAATAGGGAGGAACAGTCAGGGTGCTTCGAAGGAAGGAGGAAGGGCCACTAGAGGCATGGGTGGAAGCTGGAGGGGGGAAGATTCAGGGGAGAAAGGTGCTACTTCACTGAGAGGGTGGTGGAGCCATGGAATGCACTGCCTAGGGGGCTGGTGGAGGCAGAGACAGTGGAGGGGTTCAAGAGGGGTGGGACAGGTACAGGGAAGGGTTCTGGAAGCAAAATCCAATGCAGCAAGAATATCCGGAACTGGGAAGGGAGAAGCCAGAGAAGGCGAGGGGGACAGCAAGGTCAGCACCCAGGGTGGGGGCTGACCAAACGAGCAGACACGAAAGACCGTTGGGCCTATTCTGCTGGCATTTTAGTATGTTAGTATGTTAGTATGAAAGTGGGGATTTAGTAAAATAATGCACAGGAAGTGATGTCATAAGTAAGAGACTATATAAGTAGTAACAACCCTGGGTAGGCGGGTGGGCAGTCAACCGCACAGCGTCAACAGGCTAACACCCTTACAAGGGTGCACTGAAGGAGGTTGTTTAATTATCTCCGTGTCTGTTGGAACTTGTGTAGCTCAGCTGGTGGTGGTGCTGCTGCTGCTCCGTGTGTTTGTCTGTGGGGCCAGGGGCAGGATCGGGCCTAAATAAGGAGAGAGGACAAAGGGTTAAATTAGAATGCAGCAGGAAGACAGTGTTGTTACTGCGCCTGCATGAGAGAATGTCCCAACAACTAGCTCCCGGGGAAGATGGCGATTTCCCACCAACACGCTGAGAACCAGGTAAGTTAAAAGATTCAGAAACACGCCTATCCAGACCTCAGGACTTCCAGAAAAAATGCAGTCACTAGAGATACCCTCAATAATGGCACTGTAATACAATTGAAATCCCCAGAGACGCAGTCGCTTGCAACCCCTCCCCCCGATTTGCAGACCCTCCAGGTCAGTTGAGAAGGCAGGTTGATGCTATATCCACATTTAGTGAGGACATTTCAGAGAGTTTGTAGCTGGAAAAGTCTCTGTAAATAGCACCCCTCACAAGGGTGCACTGCAGGAGGTTGTTTAATTACCTCCATGCCCGTCGGAGCTTGTGTAGCTCAGCTGGTGGTGGTGCTGCTGCTCCGTGTGTTTGTCTGGGGGCCGGGGCAGGATCGGGCCTCCGCACCTGTTGGAGCTTGGGTAGCTCAGCTGGTGGTGCTGCTGCTGCTCTGTGTGTTTGTCTGAGGCCTTACCTTGTATGCCCTCAAGAAGTCTTATATTATTCATTGCAATTGGCGCTGAAAACTGTCTGCATTATACTAAGTGCAGCCTAACCAATTAAGCATACAAGGGAAGAATAATTTTCTGATCTCTACTGTCCGTATGCTACCTAATGCATGCCAGGATTCTGCTTGCCTTTTTATCCATGGCCTTACAATTTGATGCAAACTTCAGGTTATTTGATATTATGAATCACACATCCCTTTCCTCAGCTGCAGTTTTTATATTGTACGCATTTAACATATATCTAGCTCCTACTTTATGTTTCCTCAAATGCATAACTGAACATTTTTCTAAGTTAAATTCCAGTTTGTGTTTAATGGCCCATTTCACTAGACTGTTCAGTTCTTTCTGCAACCTGTCTGCTTCCTCCCTGCTTCATAACATATAGCATATCTTTGTGTCATCAGAAAACTTTGAAATCTGTACTCCCTTCCCACATCTCAATGAAGATACGTGGATGTTGAAAATGCTTGGTCCCAAGATGGAACCCTGAGTCACACCCATGGCAAAATCCACCCATTTGGACTTATTACCCTGCATAATAACTTTTTGTTTTCTCTCTGTAAGCCATGATTTGATCCATAATACTATATTTTGCTGCAACCTTGTGTTATATAAGACTTTACTGTAATCCAGATGGACTACATCCACAGGGTCTCCATCATCCAGTGCCTTGCTGATCCTAATATAGAGGTCCAGCAGATTTGGTTGGCAGGATCTTCCCTTTGTAAATCCATGTTGTGTTATGCCCATAAAGTAGCTTACTTCTTGTTACCATTCTGCTATGAGAAGTGCCCATTTAAAACCCTCACTTTGCCACTTCACGTTGTAATTATGACTTTGCGTTGCTCACTCCACCTTACTTCACTTTAAGGCAGAGTGAGAATTCACAGACAGACCACACATATCACATGGCTTACACAGTGTAGGTCACATGATTAAAGCAGGCAGACAGGCAGTGCCTCATGCTTAAAAGAGAGTTTCACTTTCACCTTGTAGTAGAGAAAGAGGTTGGGTGTAGAGATGGAGTGAAGTTAAATTCTGCCAGCAAAGTAGACGTGAAGTAGACCACTTTACATTACTTTATGGCTATGCAAAGTGCCCATTAAAAGTGCTACTTTGCCACTTTGCCTTGTGATGATGGTGATAATGACTTTGCATTGCTCACTCTGCCTTACTTCACTTTAAGGTGGAGTGAGAATTCACAGGCAGTCCACACACATCACATGGCTTACACAGTGTAGGTCACATGCTTCAGGAAGGCAGGAAGTGAATCATGCTTGAAAGAGAGTTCCACTGTAGCACCTGGGCACTACACTGCCTGGGGACAGCAATGTAGTGAAATGTAATCTGTGTGGTGAGAAGTTCCACCGAGGCCCCAAAGGAACTCATCTTGGTACAGGTGGTCAGCACACCCACCTGTACAACCACCACTGTGTACAGTGGCAGGCCAAGGTTGCAAAACAGGGTAGTAATGCTCCTGCTGGCCCTGCTGGGGAAGAGGGGGCAGCACACTATTCACCTGCACATGGTAGTGTGAAGTGGGGATGGGCCATGGATCAAATGGCTGCTCCACCACCACAACCTGCAGCAGGTGACGGTGGCAACCCTGTCCAACTACCTGCCACACAAGCTGATCTGTGCCTTATGTGGAGTGATTTGGAGGCTGTTAACTACCATCTTGATAACGCTGAGCAGCAGTTGGAGTGAACTGAGGGACACCAGCTACAAATTATGGGGATGCTACAACTGCTGCTGTCCCATCAGAACATTGATAATTAGTTTTATTTTGTCCTTGCACCCACTACCCTCTGTGTGAAAAAAATAGTTCCTGACGTAGCCCCTGATCAGTCCCCCCTCTGTCTTCAAATGTTGGGCCCTTCCTCATGCCCATCTCTTTTTCTGGATGATGCTACCCTCTTGTATATTGTTGATTTCCTTTCGGTGCTTAATATTTTCTATCTTGCCCCCCAGTCATAATTATAATCATCAGCAGCAGCAGGAACTACTACATCACAATGTTTTTGAGGAGGGGAGGATTTAACACCAACAGACCCAGACACAGCCACCCTGACTTTCATTTTCTCTGGTTCCCAATCAGGTTATCATCAGAATTGAAAAAAAATGTAACTGCTGTGATTCGTGAAGATCGTGATTTGTCTCATGATGAGTGACTGGTGTGACTTGACTAATGATAATAAACTGTACACAAATGCCTATGCTGTACTTCCCTGACCTGTACCACACAAAACTCCCAGATTTGAAATCTCATATTAATGACTACAATGGTCAAGCCGAGATACTACAAAACAGGCTTACATGCAACTTATAACCCAAAAAGTTTTGAATTTTGTGAATTGTGACTGTGAAGATGAAGAACGTGATTTGTATTGTGAGTAACTCGTGATGATCACCCTGACTTAAAAACACATGTTAATGAGTACAGTGTTCATGCTGAGATTTGCATCACATCAATACTCTGAAAGGAAGCCAAACAAATAACTGTGACTTAAGTTACAGATGGAGATTCGGCCCTAAAGAGATGCAAATACACAGACAGATTACAATTGCACTGTGCACTCAAGAGATACAGATGCAAAGGCAAAACAGCACCAAACCAGTGCTAACAAGTCACAAATCCAAATCTGGAAAAGAATACCTTTTGCCATGTGGGGGGTGGCAGTGCACTGCAGTAACAGTCCACTACCAAAATACCACAAAGCAGTATAAAAATCACGCAGGTGTGGTGGATAGCAGGTTCATACTGCTGCAATTACTGTGTGGCACAATAAAATGTGTCTGATTTGATGGCACATGCTGCACACACACTCACACACACACAGTACAAGTAATGTGCAGCAAATTGAAAACTTCAGTAATATAACCAAATCTTTTAAACAAACTGAAATTATGCACTGTTGCACCACAACAATCAGCAAACCAATGTCAGAAATCACTGAAAATATTACTGTGTGTACATTAACACAGTTATGCAAGAAAAATATAACCAAAACAGAAAGACTACCTTTCTCCCAGTTATTCTACCTCCAGCACAGATATGCTCCCCCAAGCACACTTCAAGAGTCTGTCAGTACACAGCCTGAATGTTCTAAATTAACATTCAAAATCCACACACAAGCAATAAACACTCAACGATATACACACAAGAGGGTTTCCTACAATCAATGTACTAAATTTTGAGCAAAAAAAATGGCTCAAAAAGGTTTTTTCAATGACTTTTAGAGATTTTGAATCTCAGAACTCTGAAAACAAACTGTCTCCAGCTACCACTGCACACACACTACACAGAATTGAGGCTGTGCTGAACAATCTGAAGCCCATGTGACCTGCAATCCCATGACTCACTGCAAAATTCACCTTGGAGCTAAACAACAAGGCAAAGTGATGCGAAGTACATTGATTTCAATGTACTTCACCTTAAAATTGGTGTAGAAGTGGTTGGGGGAAGGCAGAGTAACACAAAGTCATTGTTTTCAATGGACTTCACATTCTTCATTATAATGTGAAGTACTCTGCTTCATGTTGCAAATTATTTCTTGGATTCCACCTTTATCCAAAAATTACTTCATGGAGCAGATTTTGGCCACTTCGCCCACCTCTAGTGATGGGAGATAAGATATTCAGCACTTCAGCCCTCCACACCAGCAGGCTGGTTCCATTTGTGTTGTTTTTCAAAACAACTTGAAAGCAAATGTTATACAATGTTTTTGCAACTTCACTAGAATGCATTTGCAGTTCTGTCACAATGTAATGCAAAACTGAATTGCATTTCTTAGGTAACAGTTTTTGCAAGGACATTTTGCTTGACCTTACAACATGTACTCAACTTATTCAGATGCTGAAGGAATTCACTGGTGTCTCAGTGTAATGCAGTTATACTGTATACACTGTTAAGTGTTTCAGTACTTAATGTTCTGCTCTGAAGAGTAACTGTTTCAGTAAATTAAATGTGTTGTTCATGTATAACTGTAATTTTAGAAAAAAAAATTAAGAGGTTTATTGTTTTTCTCTATGTGCACAATGGATTTTAGAACAAGCAAACAAATTTACAAAGGTTAACAAACTGAAATATTGTTTTATGCTTCACCGTTAGCTTGTTGTTTTTTACTAATCTAGAAGGAATCTGTGAAAGTAAATACTTGATACATGGTTTATTTTTTACTATGTACTTAAGAGATTTCTGTGTTTTAGATTTTCTGTCACATTTTCTGCCATGCAGTACTTTGCACATGTGCACATGGCACACTTCCAAAAGAAGACCTTTGTGGTTTTGTGAACTTTTTCAAGTATAAAATAGTAATAGTAATTGAGCATTTTTTTGCAAAACATCAACTTAGAGAAGTCACTGAATGAATTATTCTAACAGAGTGTAAATGTCAGCACTTAATTTCAAGTAACTGTTCAATTTTTTTTTCAGTTTATACTGTAGGTTTTGTTCATGTTTAACTCTGACATAAAAAAAGTTCATTTTCAGCTACTTTTTGCCTCCTTGTATACATGCACATTTTTTCAAACCTTACTTCTTAATAATTCATAAGTTAATAACACAAAAGATTGTATTTTGCAGCTACTACAAGACCCTATTCTGAGACAAGATCTAATGAACTTGTAAGTTTCAAAATGTACCTCTGTCTAGTTTTCATTATTCCTGTGCAAATAGAAAGTCTTAAATTTGGTGAAGTGTGTGTATTATATATAGCTTACAGATATGTTTATTTATATAATTAAAAATTGGTAACTGGGGAAGGCACACTGAGCCAAGGTTCGTTTCCAGGTGTGACCCAGGGGAGGAAGAATTGGAGTGCAGACATCAACAGCATTACAATTTTCTAGAGAACAAAATTCAAAATACATAGGCAATCCAATCAGCTGATTAAGTTAGATGTACCACATGAATTACCAACAGTATGGAATCTTGCATTTAATAAGAAGAACAGTGTGTAGATTCTTGCATAGATACAATGAACAGTGCATGATAGAGTGCATACATTATGCACTGTGCTGATTAGAGAGCAAACTAAGGGCCAAGAGTACAGTTAGCCCTGATTTAGGGATATATATTAATATATAAAGATGCAGACATATATACAGTATATATTATACATGCACAGTAGTATCTGTATATTAAGGTTGAGTAAGCACTTCTTTGTTGACCCCAAATTTTTGCACCTTAATAACTAAGCCCTGTTCAATTGATGTAGCAAATTTAGCAGGCATAGAGTCTGGGCAATGGTCTCTAGATACTGTGCATTTTGTGTCAGTTGGTTCAGGAGGGCTGGGAAAGTTAAAGATGTGCAAGAAACTAAAATTCACCCAAATTAAGAGTTTGTTTTGTTCACCTGTAACTTAAAAATGTTTTTAGTTTAACATGAAACTGACAATTTTGATAGAGTCTAGCCAAGGTGTGGTTTCTCAAGTTTAAAGTTTTTAACTTATATAGTTTTTTTAAATATAAGTTCAAAAACTATGCCATTTTCTTAGCATGATCAGTTAAAAAAGTGAACATTTTAATGATAGCTGAACTTTTGCACCAGCAGTCTGAGTGCAAGTGATTTCATTAAAATTCTTATTGTCAACTGGCTGACAAAAGCAGTTTAAAGGAAATCAAAAGTGATTTCATTTGCACTGCTTTTCACTAAAGCAATATGAAAGAAATCACTTTCACTGCTAATGCACCCCCAAGAATGCCTTTCTTCTGCTGTTACAATTACCAAATAGTAGGTGCCCCACCCAACCTGTGTTTCAGTTTACATTACCATATGGCAGGCAGCCAACCCTACTGCCAGTATTCTCCCTCCCTCCTGACTCACATTTTTAAAAAACACATTTGTAAAAAATCAATTGGGGTGCCCATCCCGATACAAGCTGAGATAATCTATCTCCTAATTAGGAGCAGCCCAAAGTGCCCTACCCTGGTACCACTCAAAATGTCTCCCCTTATATCCTCCCATGTTCTTGGTCCACCCTTACACAAAACTGGAGACACTAGGGTGATTACTACCGGTTCCACCGAATACTCTCACAACATGGGATGCCCAGTTCCAAGTGCCAGTACCTCTGAAAATAAGAAAACTGCCACTTAAAGATTTCATTTTTTATGTTTTAATATTTTAACCTGAATAGAAGAAAATGGTCAATCTTAAATCTCTCCACCAGCTCCAAGTCTCCTCTCCAAAACACAAGGCACAGCTCCATGCCTGCCTCATACTGATATACTCTTCAGAGGTAGAGAAGTAGGGTTCACATATGTTGCATACAGAATAGGTCATAGTTTTCTTCACACAGAGCTCTGTGGGCCCTGTGTAAAGACGTGATATCCTGTCTGACCTTGTTTGCCCCAGAGAAGGGGATAGTCATTAGAGCTGACAGCCCCAAGGAAGACCCTAACACAGATTAACCAAGACTCTGTTGACCCAAAATTCTAATATTTTTCCATTTCTCTACTTTTTGCACTTCATGTTCTTCAACCTTAATGGCTGCATTAATGTTGACTTTTTTCAATACATATATATATATATATATATATATATATACTATGTATTCACATATATATCTTTATATAAAATGGGCCTCTGAAATCCAGCAATCCGATTGGCTACTGCATCTTCTGTGCTGTGTCCTTATCAGAAGATATAGTAGCCAACCAGCACTTGCTGCCTCTCCCAAGACCCATAACAAAAAAAAAATCACTGAGCTGTGCCAGTCATAAACAAAAACACAGACTGGCACAGCTCACAGTGCAACAGCAGGAAATGGTTGTGGCATGGGGACATCAATATGAAACAGAGACATTGACCCAAAATCATGCTACAGAACACCTTACCACGGTGCTATGCTGACCTTTAATTTCTTACAACAGCACATTATTTTCCAGAACAGCTGTCCCACTAATCCTCATTCCTGCAGCTCCAGAAGATGCCCACAAATGCTGCCTGTCATAGCGCTCAGCAGGGCTACCTCTCTGCTTGTACCTCTCTTTCCCATAGCCCTCCTGCATTGCCCAATACTGGAGACCTGACTCCACCCCTCCACCTAGAACCACAGCTGCTCTCCTCATAAATGGCTTTCTATTACAGCCCTGAATTTTGTTTAAAAAATTGATTTGTCTCACAGATGCAATAAAAACAGAAAGCTGCATTGAGCTACGGCTCCTGCAAAGGAACACACTTGCAAACAGCTCCAGTCCCTCTAACAGCATGACTGCCACACAAAAAGGGAAAAAAAAGACAGTGAAATTAAAAAAACTGTATTCCTATCTGGGAGGATCTTACCTCAGTACTACAGTATGTGTCTTTCTTAAGTGATTCCTCTCACAGGCACAGTAAAAATGGAAAGTCACACTGAGCTACAGCTCCTGCAAAGGGACATGCTCACAAACAGCCCCAGTTCCTCTAACAGCATGACAGCCACACGTAAAGGGAGAAAAAAATGACAGTAAAATTAAAATACTGTATGCCTACCTGGAGGATCTTACCTCAGTACTATGTGATTTATTTTTTGGGGGGCTCCACTGTCCACCTAGGCAATGTGAAATATAGGGCAAGACAGCAATAAAGGAACTATTTTACCTATCACTACTATTAAAAAGCTCTTTTTGCAAAAATGTTGGTCATTTTCTGAATTAATTTTTTTTCTTATATTTCCTTAGGGAATTCATTTTATAAGCACAATAACACACTCTGAGGTGTGGTTTATCACCTGATGAGAGCATCTTTTAGAAAAAGAGATGTGCAAGAACAAGGGCACACAATTTAAAGATAGAAGTGGGGCAGTTCAGGGGCAATGTGAGGAAGTATTATTTCACAGAGAGGGTAGTGGATGCATGGGACAGCCTTCCTGAGGAGGTTGTGGGGTCTAAAACTGTGGGAGAATTCAAGAATGCATGGGGCAGACATAAGGCAATTCTTGTGGGGGGTAGGAAGAAATAGGCTGTTGGTTAACTAGGATCTGCAGCCTATCCTGTAGGTAGGGAAATGGGCAGACTAGATGGGCCAAGCGGTCCTTATCTGCCGTCAAAGTCTATGTTTCTATGATAGCCTGGTACTGCAAACATGAAAGTTGCTCAGCACAAAAATAATTACAACATGAGTGGAGTTTCATTTATAGCTACCTTTTATATTTTTTATAGTTAGCAACAAAACAGCAGAACATTCAATTTTATAAAAAATTTGTTTGACAAAAATATGATTAACTTTAAAACAATTTATGATAGCATGGTACTGTGAGCACGAAATATGTTCAGCACAAAAATATCTAAAACATGAGTGGTGTTTCATTTATAGATATCATACTTTTTTTATAATTAGCAAAAAATATCAGAAATTGTTTTTTTCCTTTTGCAAGAAACAAATGCAAATGACTTTAAAATGACAAATGATAGCATGATACTTTGAGCACAAAAGTTGATCAGGAAAAAATATCTACAAAATGAGTGGTGTTTCATTTACAGATACCTTTCAAACTTTTTACAATCAGCAAAAAATGGCAACAAATTTTAATTTTTGTTTCATTTTTTTGCAGGTATGGCATTAATGGAATACACAACCCCTACTGGAAATATTATCAATATTTTCTTTTCTCATGCTGATTGATCCAATGACATCACTAATGGTTTCACCACCTATGATGTCATCAGGTCAATTGGCACTCAAACCAAAAATATTGACAATTTTTCCAGTGGTGGGGGAGTGTATCCAATATACTGCATGTACACATTTATATCTATATATCCATTGAACAGGGGCAAAGTTATTAAGGTGCAAAGTTAAGTGTTCAACATTAGATAGCCTAGTCAAACCTAATTATAGTGGTGCTACCACACCACTACAGTACATACATATACTAGATATACATTTTTGTATATAAACATAGATGTATATTGCAATTCCTGTGAATAAAATGTTTTGTATATTTATAGATATATAGATATCAATTGCAATGCCTGTGAAACTACACTGCAGCAAAACAACTCAGATAGTTTTGCTGGACACAGCAAAATTGTCATGATATATTCACTATAGGTGGATGACAAAGCCAATATTCTCACTGAAGGACCTCTAGAATAGAAGTTGTACATAAGTTCCTTTTGTGACTTGATAGTACTTAGAAGTAGAAATGCAGGGAAGTTTAAATTTGCCAGCAAAGTTCTTGCGAAGTCAGGACATTTTCCTTCATGGAGTAATCTGCAAAGTGTTGCTACTAGGCTAAACATTTGCCTATCTAACTCTGCCTTTGTTTTGCAGAATTTCACCTTGAAGTGTGGAATTTCACCTGCAAATGGTGGAATTTAACCCATAAACTGCAGAATTTCACCCACAAATGGTGAAATTTCTGCCATTTGCAGGTGAAATTCCGCATGGTGAAATTCTGCACTTTGCAGAAAAATTCCACAAGTTGCAGGTAGAACCTTGCAATTTGAGTTAACAAATTAATCTGCAAATCGTGCTAAATTTGCAGATTAATCTGCGGAGCAAAATTTCTCAACTTCACTAATCTTTATTCAAAAGGTGCTATTCTAGCTCTTCAACTGTAACTCACTTGAAATGGCAACAAATCCAACAGCTTTATCACACAAAATCATATAATTGCAAGAATAAAATATGGAATGAGCATAATAAAAATATGGATCTAACCAGGAATGTTGCATGACAAAACACTGCAGCACACAACAAAGCAGGCAAAACATGCAATGCCTGCAATGTCGGCATGTAATAACATCACCGACCAAAACCCCATGGGTAGTTAAATGTATGAATATCCCTGGTGACTAGTGAGTTCCCCATCCAACCCACTAAATGCTGACTAGAGATGTGCGAAATTTGAAAATTTTGCCTAGCGAGATATTTCACATAATTAGCGCATTTTGTGAAACATTTCACTGGGCGATATGTGAAATTTTGCCCCTGGTTGGGTATGAAATTTTACCCCCAAGCCAGCAAAATTTCACTCGCGGGCAACATTTTGCACCCATGGGTGAAATTTCACTACCTGGGGTGAAATTTCTCTACCAGTGGGAGTAATTTTGCCTCCCACTGTGAAATGTTATGGTCAGTGGCCATTGACCAAAGTTCTCCCTGGTGTCCAGTGGTCCCCTCAGCCAATCAATGGCCAAAATTGCTTCAAATAAGCACCCACCAAAAAAGTTACCATGCCCACCATTTGTTTTATTTAAAAAAATAAACAAAATTCATCCTCCACTCCCTGGTGTCTAGTGGCCCCCCCCCAGCCGATCACTGGCCATAATTACATTAAATAAGCATCCCCCAATGTAACCCTGCTCTCTCCATTTGTTTTACAGTGCAAGCCAATTATAGCGTCCCCTGATATCATTGAGGATAGGTTTTCCCAGATAAAAATGGTGTGCCAAAACCAAAATGTATAACATGCAATGTTACTGGTGCCATTTAAAGTGGATGTTACATGCTGTATACAGTGGACAGGATTAGAAGCAGAACAATAAGAAACAGCCCATCAGTGAGGTGCTGAATGATTAAACAGTCATTGGCCATTCTGGGGGGGGTAGGAAAAAGTAGGGGTAGGAAGAAGTAGGCTGCTGGTTAACTAGGATCTGCAGCTTATCCAGTAGGTAGGGAAATGGGCAGACTGGGTGGGCCAAGCGGTCCTTATCTGTTGTCAAATTCTATGTTTCTATGTTTCTATTGCAAACACCTGTATAGTGCAAGTTAAAATGACCGTATCCTACCTAGCACCTCATTCATGCATTCTGCAAGCTGCGAGCTATGAGCTGATCTCTGGTGTTTTTTGAACCATGGCTACAAAGCGAGCAGCACTCACTCTATCACAGAAAGTGGAGATCTGGAAATGTATCGATAAACTGCCATGTATCAGCATACGAGATCTTGCTGCTAAACTTTCACTCACACAGCCTATGCTGTCTGACATTATTCGTGCTGAAGATGGAATTGACAGAGCCTGAATATTGACAGAGCCTGAATCAGAAATTACAACACCTGATGGCATGACAGAAGATACAGAGTAAACTCAGGATTCAGAAGCTGCTAATGAAATTGCAGAAGCCCAAGTTTCATGTATCAATGTGCAAGAGGCATTACTGACTCTCTGAAGGGCCATGGAACAGAGAGAAGAAATTGCTCTAAACTGCAGGCTTATCAAACAAACTGAGAGAGATTGGTTGAAATACACTGTGCCACAGAGCAAGGAAACAAAGATCACTGTGTTTTTAAAAAGTGAAATGTAAAGCACTGAGCCACAGTAAAGGACCACATAGCACTGTCTTTTAATCTTTAATGTTGTTTAAATAAAAGTTAAGTTTTAAGTTGCAAAAAGTACTGAAAGCACCTAAAGCACTAAAGAACACACAACCAAAAGCAAAAGCAATAACATCCACCCCCTCCCCCACTGCAGTAGCTTTCTGCTAGCTGCAATCACAGTACAGCCCACAGAATTGGAAAACAGCTCCTGTTGCCTATCACGGACACTGCTTAAAAACGATGAAAAGTTGTTGCACAAATGAGTCCATTTCTTTTAAACGGCTTTCACTGTATTAAAAAATAATTCACCCTCCACTCCCCAGTGTCTAGTGGACCCCCCCACCCCATCATTAGATAACAGCACCCTCCAGCTCCCCCAGTACCCTGATTGGACCACTAGCACAGCCCTCCACTCACCTCCATGGCCGGCAGCCTGAGTGACACTGAGTGCTTGAATGAATGTCATGCTCATTCATTCAAGCATTCAGTGGAACTCAGCTGGGCTGCCAGCCATGGAGGTGAGTGGAGAGCAGCTGTGGCCCAATCAGGGTTCTGGGGGGCTGGCTGGGGGAGAGCTGGGTGGGTGCTGCGTCTAATGATGGGGTGGGGGTGGATCCACTAGACACCAGGGAGTGGAGGGTGAATTTTTTTTTAATTTTAAATAAAACAAAAGGGGGGGCAGGATAACTTGTGTGTGGGGGTTGGGGGTTTAATTTGCTGACTTGTAGTGGCCAGCAGTGGTGGGTGAAATTACAAAATGTTGCCGCAATTTTGAGTAACATTTTGCCCAGTGAAATTGACAATTTTGTGTCAATTTCATTGGCGAAATTTTATTTCACTGCATCTCTAACACTGACCCCACAAACAGTAATGGCATCCAGCCCCAGTGTAATGGCCAGTACCCCCCAACCCATCTCCGCCACCGATCACTTGCAGCTGTGTCTCCCCACCCTCCCATCCCAACAGGTAGATCCTCACCACCCCGCACCCCCAACATACCCTGACAATGGGCGGAAGCCAGCAAAGCCCTCCACTCACCTCCATGGCTGGCTGCCTGACTGAACTGAATGAATGCATGTGTGCACATATATGCACATTCATTCAGTTCCAGTCAGGTGTCAGTCGTGGCGTTGAGTGGAGGGCTGTGCTGGCCATCCACCCATTGTCAAGGTGTGTTGGGAGTACGAGGTGGTGGGGATCTACCTGCTGTGGTTGGGGGTCCACTAGGCAGCAGAAATATAGTGCAATGCATTATGTTATGGGACACAGGTGCCAGTGATTGGCAGCGGTGGAGAGTTGGGGGGACTGGCCATCACTCTGGGGCTGGCTGCCACTACTGTTTGTGGGACCAATGCTTGGTGGGTTGCATGGGGAACTCACTAGTCACTAGGGCTATTCATACATTGAACTACCCATGGGGTTTGGGTCTGCGATGTTATTACATGCCAACATTGCAGGCAGTGATGTTTTGCCTGCTGTGTTATGTGCCATGATATTTTACGCAGTATAGCACAGTGGTTTAAGGCTCTGAGCTGCAAATCTGGTGACATCCAGCAGACCAGACCTGGGTTTGAATCCCACAGATTCCACTTGCATACTGTGTGACCCTGAGCAAGTCACTAAACTTCCCTGTGCTCCCAGGTCACTCCTGTAAAAAAGCTTTCAGCTTAGTGTGCTACTCCTGGTTAAACAATAAATAAAATAAAAAAAAAAAAAAAATTTGTCCTGCAATGTTCCTATCTGGATCCAAAAATATGACTGATATTTTACAAATGAACTGTAACCACTGTAACATCACTCATGGCTTCAACACTAGTAATACCATGGGACACAAACCACTCAGAAAATATCAGGCATCTTTGAGTTCTTTCACTTCTTTTGACGACATTGAATATGACAATATTTATTAAATAAATGTTTGTTGACCAGGAAAGGAGGACTAGTAGGGCTGTGTGGAATGTTGACTTTGCAACAGAACAGAATTCTGTGGAATTTTAGAAAATTCCAATGATTTTCATTGTTTGTGAATTTCAACATTCTGCATGAAAAATGTTTTTTTACAGAATAAAGAGGGTTGCCCTCTTTAAAGGGCTGGCCTCATTGTCCACAGGCCCAAACCAAGTGTGCGGGTGGTCAGGATCAGATGGAATTGCAGAAAAATGGGGGGCTTAGTGAGGTCACAAAAGGGGGTGGAGGTATGAGATCAGAGCTAGACTGAGGTGGGAAGCAAGGACTGGTCAGAAGTAGAGAGAGAGAGGGGGGGAGCAAAACGGGTATTTAAGGGCAAACACAGACCCTGGGAGCTCACAAATTTGCTCTAAGAGAATTTTTCTCAGAAACACATCACTTTTGGCAAAAAGTTTGAATTAATTACTTTAATTGGGCCAGTTGGCTGGTTATGAGGATAGTTATTTGGAGTTTAATAGCACAATTGATAATTCTGAAGGGTTTTATAGTGGTACTTAAGGTTAATATTGGTAAGTTAGGTGGAGATCCAGTGGTACAACCAGACCAGCTGCAAGAGAGTATTGAGGATTCCAGTGGAAGGTAAGTCCAAAAAAAAAAAGATCTGTGAGGAGGCAAGCAGTAGATGTTAAATATGCCCGAGGAAAGTCAGGAGTCATAAGGTTTTGCTCAGTACAGCAGTTGTAGCCTAAAGGGCATTTAGAGACCAAAATTAAGAGGGACTGGGAGTAGCTGTATGCCCATGGAAGGATTGTGGGTGGTTTGTTGCAACATTGTACAGCATGGGGAAAATGTGGAGGCATGTTGGTTACTGTTTCTGGGGTGGCTGTTTTTAAAGAAAAAGAAAAGGAAAATTGGAAGCATGCACCGGCACTGGTTTTGGTTTGCAAGGAGTGCAGCTCTACACAGTGAGACCAGGAGAACAGTGGTGTGTAGCGTCTTAACCTCAGAAGGCACCAGCAGGTTCAGGAAGTGGTGTAGTAGTAGGGAGAGGGCCTAGGATGCTGACGATAGTGTCATAAAGGAGCAATGGCGGCTGCCCAAAAAAGGGAGCCTTTTGTTTTGGCCATTACAGCATGGGGTACAGGGATTGTTTATCTCATTTTCCAAGAGGGTACTGCAAATGGGCAGAGAAAGAATGGCCAGGACATTCGACGTCAACCACATGGTCAGCCACCTGGGAGAGGGGTTCATTTTTTCCAAACATTTGGGTTGGGAAGAGACACTAAGCACAGGGGGGAACGAGCAAACAGAATATCAAGGATGACAGAACCTCTGCAATAAAAAAAAATAAATAAAAATACATACGATAGAGAAAGCAAGGGGAGAAAAAGGATCCAAGGTGCGACCAGCCATTAGATCTAGAGCATCACGCTCAGGAGAGAGGTTGAAAGGGCCTCCAGGCTTGTGGGCATATAAAAAAAAAAGAGAGGGGAGGAATAAAAGGAGGCAGGGGACTGCTAAGACCCCTCAGGCCTCACAGAGGGTTGGTAGGTCTGAGGGCTATAAAGAGGATACAGTTGAAAGGTATAGAGTGAATGGGGCAAGGGGCAGCAGACCACCAGAGTATTGTATATCTGGCACATTAGATAGAGGTGGGTGAGACCAGGAACCAGGCAACCAGTAATTCAAAACAAACAAAATAAAGCCTCATGTTTCTTTTAACATAAGGAACAGGTAGAGATGTTTTACTACAAGGGGTTGGGGGGGGCTACAGGGTACCGGGGTTGTTCAGTCCCCTCGCCTAGACACCCTGAGGGGTTTAATCAATAGCCAGCTATTGATATCTAATGTTTTTGTTACATATTTACAGGTGTTAGATGATTATGGCCCCTAGGAAGGACAAGTCCAGCAAGAAGGAGTACTACCAGGCAGTGTTTGAGCTAGTGTCTAAGGTGAACCATTTGTTGTAGTTGGCAGAATCACCCAGCCCGAGCAAGGCCAGGAAGCAGAAGGATAACAAGTAGCAGGGAGGGGAAAATGACAAAAGGGTACCCAGGACTCTGACCACACCAAGGTCCTCAGAGCCCATTCCGGAGCTGGCAAACCCAGTACCTCCTGCTGCCACAGTGCCTGCCCCAGTGCTGGCCCCTGCTCTGCCCCCCTGCTCGAACACCCACTCCCTTTGGGGCTGGTTTCTCCTGCCTTGATAGCATCCCAGCCTACAGCACCGGCACCAGACGACATCCAGCTAGCTCCCACAGTGGGACCCAGCTCCCAGCCAGACACACAGCAAGGTAATAAAGAGATCACATTGGAAAGCAGTGTGAAAGAATGTGTGGAGTAGATGCTCAAATTTATGGGGTACAACAATTTAGGCCAACTAGAGAAAGCACTGGGAGAGCTTAAGAACAGGGAACAAGGAGAGGGCATGGGGACAGTTGGGGGGTAGTAGGAGAAAAGGGATTTATGGCTGAAATTGGTGCCCCAGGGGTTAGGATTGGGCAACATGTCCCACTAGCCACCAAAGAAAAAATTTGGAAGGGATGAATTTGAGGACATGTCCACCCTGGCCAGTGTGGACAATATGGACAAATACGAGGAGAAAGAGAGTTTTGAGAAAAAGGACATGGCAGCAGTGGTAGTTTTATTAGAGAAGGGCGAGGAAGACAAGTCAATGAAGGGAAAAACATGGGACAATTGGTCCACTGGGTTTATGTATTACATGGCCATAGTTATAGAAAAGAAGCCAGAGCTGGCCACTCCCTTGTTGACATACTCATTCATTATAAAGAATGCCTATAAAAAAAGAGTGATATAGTTGGTTGAAATATGATGAGAAGTTCAGGAAGAGGATGGTGCACTTTGTGGACATAAAGTGGGATGCCCGACAGATTGACCTGTGGTTAGAGATATGCACAGGGTTGACAAGTAATGATAGTGAGGGGGACAAAAAAGATGGGAGTGCTCAGAAATGCTGCTGGGGGTACAACCGGGCATTTTGCTCTTGGCTGAACTGCTGTTTTAAGCATGCCTGCTCAAAGTGCGGGGGCAGCCACCCGGTCATCAGGTGCAGAAATAACTGGGACAAAGTTAACACCAATCAGAACAAAACATATAACCATTCCTTTTGGGGTAACCATGCAGGTTTTATGGGGAGCAGTGGGGGAGGGGGGCAGGGGGAGAGGGAGGGGGGCATAGAGGCCAGACCTATTACAACCTACATTGAGACAACTGAGGGAGCTGCAGCAGGATCCTTTCCGTCTGGCACACACTCCCATAAAGGTTGCAGTGCTGCAGGAATGGCTGAAGTCATACCCGGACAAGGAGGCAGCCTCCACACTAGTGGCAGATTTCTGAGAAGGCTTCAGTCTGCACATTAAGGGAGCCTGGAAAGAGATGAAAGTGAAGAACTTGAGGTTAGTTGGGGGAGGGAGATGTTACTAGAACAAAAGATTCAAAAAGAACTAGCTGTAGGCAGAGAAAGGCCCCTGGGATTGGTGCCAAAAAAGAAACCTGGGGAGTTTCAGGTGATAAATCACCTGTCCTATGTACCTGGACAGGAACTCAGTCAATGACCACATCAACGAGAAGGACAGCAGCGTGACATACACCACTTTGGAAGAGGCAGCCAGATTGATTAGGGCATTGCCGGGGGCATGGCTTGCAAAAACAGACATTGAGGCTGCTTTTCGCCTACTGCAGGTCCAGCCGAATGATTGGGACCAATTAGGCTTCCAGATTGGGGAGGGCTACTACTTTGACAAAGCCATGCCCATGGGCTGCTCAATTGCCTTTGCTACCTTTGAGATGTTTAGCATCTGGTTGTAGTAGGAGTTTCAGGCCACATACGGGTACCAGTCAGTGGTCCATCACCTGGATGAGTTTCTGTTTATAGGGGAAGGGCAACAACAGACGGAAAGCATATTGTGGGATTTTGATGTCATGTGCAAGGAATTAGGGGTGCCCCTTTTCCCAGAAAAAACAGAAGGACCTAGTCAGACAATAGAGTTTCTGGGCGTAGAGATAGACACAGTAGGGGAACTATTTAGACTGCCAGAGGCCAAGGTGCAAATGTTAAGATCACTACTGGGGGTCATTAAATCAAGAACTAGGGTACAGCTATGGCAGGTGCAGCAACTCATTGGTCACCTAAACTTTGCCTGCAGGGCCATAGCATTGAGCTGCACACTTACACGATGCCTGGCTTGGGCAATGCAGGGAGCCTTGAGGCCGCACCATTGGCTGGATATTAGCAAGGGGACCAAGGAGGATTTAGAAGTATGGGAGACTTTCCTAAGCCCTTACAATGGCAGGATGCGCTGGCAAGAAAAATTGGTTTTCAAAACAGACCTGTAACTATACACTGACATGGCAGGGTGCATAGGTATGGGGGTCTACTTTGGGGGAAAATGGTTTGCTGTGGCATGGCCCAACACCTAGTTCCAGACTGGCATGACAAGGGATGTCACTTTTTTTTAAATATTCCCAATCTGGACAGCCCTGGAGGTATGGGGGAAGATGCTCAGGAACCAGTGGGTCACATTCTTGAGTGATAATAGGGCAGTAATGGATGTCTTGAACAAAAGGGGGGCGATGTCAGAAAAGCTCATGTGGATCCTCAGATAGTTGGTATTAAAGGGCTTAACGCTGACTATATCATTTCAGACTAGACACATAGATGGTGTGGACAATGTGTGACAGCTGACTGCCTCTCCCGCCTGCAGATGGACAAGTTCTGTGCCATTGCCCCAGGAGCGGAGCCCACACAGATGGCAATTCCAGATTATGTCTGGAAGATTGGATCAGGGAAGTTGAACATTTGTTTCACAACTCCTGGTCCCCCAGGGCAATAAAGGCATATGAAACCTCTTGGAAGGCCTTTCAGGTGTTTCGGGCACAAAATGGCTGCCAGATAAGTGGGATGGTTACTGGGGACCAGATAGCACAATTTATAGTGGCAGGATGGAGGGATAATGTGGCACATGCAACAATGGGGGTGCATTTGGTTGCGATAAGCCAGATGTGCATACTGAAGTGGTGGGAGGATTCATGAAGAATAATCTCATTAGGCATATGATGCAGGGCTGGCAGAGGGGAACTGGGAGAACCTGGGCTAACAGGAGGCCTCTGACAGAAGGAATGCTGGAGAGGCTACTGGGGGTTCTGCATCAAGTATGCAGGAGTAGTAGTGAAGCAATTCTGTTTAAAGCGGTTTCCACCACCATGTATAGTGGAGCCTTCAGAGTCAGTGAGGTGGTGGGACATGGAAAAGCAGAGAGGTCATCAGCGTTGCTATGGGATGACAAGGTATGGATGGGGAATGGAATCTCAGTATTTTTCAGACAGTCCTAGACTGACCAGTCTGGTAGAAGAAACAGGGTAATGCTTTGGCGGCACAGGATTACCGCCATCTGTCCAGTAGGGGCCCTGCATTTATAAGCGGCTGGGCACCCAAGGGAGGCAAACCCACTAGTGTTTTTACACAGGTATGGATCCCCAATGACAGGGTCACAAGTGGTGGTGGTGTTAAAGAAAGGTATGGCTTTCTTGGGGGAGGACCTGGCGAGATTCTCATTTAATTCATTTCAAATAGGGACAGCCACTGACATGGCTGAACAGGGAAACACACCTGGGGACATTAAGCAAAAAGGGCACTGGTCATCTAACTGTTATAAAGGGTACGTCTGCAGTACTATGCCTCTGTACTAATTATGTTTTCATTTCTTCCCCTTAGCAGGTGTGGGTATTTAATCAAGAAGAACATAATAATAATAATAATAATAATAATAATAATAATATAATATACTTTATTTTTAATGTGCCTTTCAAATATCAAGGCACAGTACAATTAAAAGAGTTAAAAACAGATAAAACAATCTTATAATCCCATTAAAATACACAGTATAATCATCTGCAATCTTCATCACCGTATGCCTTTTTCCAAAGAAAAGTTTTTAAGGCCTGTTCAAATCCCCCCACGGTCATGTACTCCCTAATCCAAAGAGGTAGAGAATTCCAGAGGGTAGGGGCCACGAACATTAAAGCCCGGGCCCCAGGAGATTTTAAAAACACACTCAGAATCTCCAGCAGCCCCTCGTCAGATGAGCAGAGTGGTCATTCAGGGCGATAAGGAACCAGAAGATCTTTCAGGTAGTCAGTGCCCCGTCCGTGTAGGGCTTTATATGTCAGTAAACCGACGTTGAAGGTGATCCGCCATTGAATCGGCAGCCAGTGCAGTTCCCGCAGCACAGGCATGATAAGGGAAGATCTAGGAATCCCCATCAACAACCAGGCTGCGGAATTCTGCACCCGCTGCAAGCGGCAGATATCAACCTCTGGTAGCCCAAAGTAAAGCGATTTGCAATAATCCAGATGCAAGGTCACAAAGGCATGGATCAGTGTAGGAAGATCACCGCATGGAACAAGATGCTTGATCCTAGCAATGTTTCTCAGAAGGCAAAAAGATGACTTAACAACAGCCGACACCTGTGCTCGAAGTGTCAACCCCATGTCAAGTATCATCTCTAGGTCTCGCACCTGTTCAGAGGAAGGGAGCTCAGAGTCCCCAAGGAATAAACCTAAGGGTCGACCAGCCCCCAACCCCCCTATCCAGAGACCTGGATCCACAGCCATCACCTCTGTCTTCCCAGGGTTCAACTTCAGCCAGCTGGAACTCATCCAATCCTGGATTTCAACAAGGTAGTCGTTAAATACCGAGAGTGCTCCTTCCTGGTTAGGCGTAAAAGACAGGTAGAGCTGGGTATCATCGGCATAACAATGAAACCTCAGCCCATACCATCTTATAATGTCTCTGGGGGGAAGCATATACACCACAAACAACATGGGGGACAGCACTGAGCCCTGAGGAACCCCACACGACAGATAAGATTAGAGGAAAAAAAAATGACACCACCCTCTGAGTTCTTCCAGTGAGAAAAGATGTAAACCATCTGTGGACCAAACCAGAGAGCCCACAGATAAATCTCAGGCACTGAAGCAGAACCCCATGATTAATGGTATCAAAAGCTGATGACAGATCTAAAAGTACCAAACTGGACTGTTTTCTCTGTTCTCTCACCATCAGGAGATCATTGAGCACCCGAACCAGTGCAGTCTCAGTACTATGCCTCTTTCAGAAACCGGATTGGAGAGGTTCATAGATGCTATGGATGGTCAAATGGTTCTCCAGCAGAGCAGCCACTACTTTCTCAACCACCTTCCCCACAAAGAGAAGGTTAGAGATAGGCGTGTAGTTTGCAAGACAGACTGGGTCCAATGAAGCTTCCTTCAACAAAGGTGTCACCACTGCTTCTTTCAAAGAGCAGGGGTACTCACCAGAGTCAAGGGAGCACCAGACTATCTGTGCCAGAACCGGGCCAATAGAAATACCACAACCCATTATCAAGGATGTAGGGCCCGGATATAAACTACAGCATGTAGGACACATCCCCTGGACAATCCACATAACAACCATGATTTCAGGCCAGTCGAAGGTATTCCAGGTGAATGGAGGGATAGTGGCCAAGTCTTGGTCATCAACAACTCACATAGAATGTGTCGCATGGATCTCCAACCTGATGTGAGAAGAACAGTATACCCAAATAACTATGACTGGAGGTGGAGGCAATGGCGCAAGGTGAGGGTGGGGGGACAGGCCAAGAATGACAGCTGGGCTATAACATGTCTCTATTTATGGTTTCCTGCAGGAGGGTCAAGGAGGTTGGAAGCGTGGATATGTGGGCATTCCTTTGTCCACTGGGCAGAGAAATGGGTATCCAGGAGGCTTGGGAGAGGTAGCAGTATTTGGACATTAACACCATCAAACTGACTTGGAGAGGCATACAGAGGCATGCAGTGGGCACAACTACTCCTGATGCTGAGGGAAATTAGGAGGAAAACAGCCACTCAGACTTAATTTCGATTCATTTCGGAGGCAAAAACCTGTGGACCAGACCCTGGCTGGACATTTTTTACCAAATTAAGACAGGCATTGATAAAATAAAAGAGTGGTGGCCAGAAGTGACCTTAGTGTGGTCTGATATTATCCCAAGGAGGGTTTGGAGACATGCTGCCAACCACAAGGCTTTGGATAGGGCTATGAAGAGAATGAATGCCAGAGTAGGCGGGCTGTTTGAGAGTTTGGGGGGCAGGGTGGTGCATCAGGGAGTAGTTGAAGATAAGGACGAGTATTACAGGGGGATGGGGTACAACTCTCTGGTTTGGGTCTGGCAATGTTTAATGCAGTGATTGCCAAAGTGATTGAGCCCTGGATGCAAGAAAGAATAGGTTGACACAGGGAATGGAGTGTTTTTGTGGGGTAGTCCACCATCCATTGAAAGCGGGTTGTGGAGTTGTGGAAAGATGGGGGGGGACAATAGGGTGGGGGGAAGGGGTTGGGGGACAAATAAAATAGAGGACATAAGAAATGCAGCAGGAAGCAGGGTATGGTGCATATATCCATACCCCTTGAACAAGGAGGATGAGAAAAGACAGCCCCCCATGATGTACATCGGGGGGGGGGAGACAAGAATTAAAGGACAAGGAATTAAGAGAAAATGTACAATAAGTATTGTGTGATAAAGTAGATTAGGAATGGGTGATTCATGAATATGTTACTCAGAAATATATGTCTAACTATGAACTTGAATATAATGTAAAACATGAAGTGAATGAATAAGTAAATTAATTGTCAAAATTGAGCACCCACATATATATTTGTCTGTGTTTTCATTGGTGGGGATCTGGGGGGGACAATAAACCACAGTTCACATAAACCACAGATTCCTTTCCTGCAATCCATTGAAAATTATTTTGCAGTTTACATGATCTATGGAAAGTTATTCTGCAATTTGCACAGAAATGCTTTTCAAAATTCCATGGGATTTAAAAAGAAATCCTGCAAAGCATTTCAGAAGTGGAACTGCCATTCTGCAACAGCTCTGACAGTGGAATTTTCATTCTGCACGGCACTAAGGATTAGGTAATTCTACCTATTTTCAGCCTTATCTGGCAGTGAAGTTGAGGGGGAGATATGTATGGAAGCCAACAGAAACTGAACCAGAGTAAGCTGTTGGTGGTATTTTTAGCGAATGGGGGACATTTGGCCAGAACACCAGGAAATCCCCTACTCTTGCTGCAGGGGGTGCTGTGCCACTTCCTGTGAGTAGAATTGTGAAGTCCAGTGTGGAGGGTGACAGAGAAGCAGCAGGAGGAGGAGAAAATGGAGGACAGCTTGACAAAGAGACCTCTACTATATCAACTACTAGATTTTTGGATTTTTGTTCCCACCCTGCACACTGGCCAATCCCTCTTTCAGGCCTATCAGGGACCTTCTTGCCCCAGCTGCTCCAAACCCCACTGCCACACATTGCAGCCCCCCAGGGTACCTCGATGAATCCCTTCATCGGGCAGATCCCCTGCCTACATAGGGAGTGAGCCTTAACGGCCATTCCAATGGTCCTGGGTGTTGCTGAGGCTGCGGATGGAGGAGCAGGAGGCCATCACCCAATCGACCAGTGTGCCATTTTTTGATTTTCTCCTGTGTGCATGACATGCAGGATGCAAGGCAAATGCCAGAGTCTGTCACCATCCTTTAGACAGTGGGACACCCTGCCAGGGGTCAGTAGGCACCGGTCCTCTATCCCACCCTCCCCCCAAGAGAAGGCAAGCACTCAGTGATGCTCAAGCCTTCTCTCCCCCAACTGGCCCTCCAATGCCCAAGCCCATTCCTGAACCCGGGTCATGGGCATCACAGTGCTAAATCTTTCCACTGCACTGGTGGGCAGGTGGATTTTTGGATTTTAATGACACATTGAACTGATGGAGGCAGAAAGAAAACTACAGGATGATATGGAGTAGAAAAAAGTAACTGTTATAAATGATGACTGAGGCAGAACAACTGTATGAAAAGAAAAAAAAAGTAAAATAGAAGATGAGAAAAAATAGAGACATTTGTCAACAGCCCCACAGGTTTACCAGGGAAAATATTTCAGCAAAACACACTGGGTAAGACTGTAAGCACTAATACAAGTGCAAGCTAAGCAGAGGAGCTGAGACAGAACACATTACTTACATCAGGTATTTCGATGGATGAATGGACACCAGAGGCAGTGTTAAAGAATGCAGGATGGATTTCTTCTGAAGTGAAATGAATTCCAGATGCAAAGATTCCAATTCCAGGAGATTACATTTTATAGTCGACAATTTTAAATGCAGATGAAGAAAACTCTGAACTAACAGAGCAACAGAGGAATCAGCCAACAGCTTCTGCAGCTGCACACAGCACAGAGCATAGAGAACCA
Organism: Neoceratodus forsteri; assembly: GCA_016271365.2. Taxonomy (NCBI): domain Eukaryota; kingdom Metazoa; phylum Chordata; order Ceratodontiformes; family Ceratodontidae; genus Neoceratodus; species Neoceratodus forsteri. Next base: position 1,176,285,611 of record CM057449.1, on the reverse strand, counting down.
GACTCTGCTGAGTCAGGTAAGGCTGCATTGCATTTTGAGCACAACATTGTTACAGACACTACTAAATCACATGGAACCTGTTTTCCTGATTTGAATGCCATGCATGCTGATGATAATGTCATGGACATGACCCCAGAGACAAATTATAAGGCGGAGTGGCAAGATGGTTGTGGTGCCGCTTCGCTCCCAACAGTAGGTCCTTTGTTTTCCTTTTGCAAATTTCTAAAAATGCCTAGACTACATTCCTATGAAAGAAGCTTATGTTATTTTTTTCTCCAGTTTTAGGACATGTGCTATTTCTAGTATTTTGGAGTGGTGAAGTGTTTTTTTGATCCTAAATAGTCATGCAGACATAGCATTCGGACTTCTCGGTGCATGAAGCTGTCAGCAATTTTTTTAAATTTGGAATTAGGATTCCTGAGAGGAGAGGAGGATGCCCTGGATCTTGATAGCATGTTGGTGCTAACAGGCTTGTTATACCTCAGTAAAAGTATGCCAGTGTTGTCTCAGGGGCTGTGGTATCAGCTTTTGTTTGTCTTGGTAACCCCAAAGTCACTGCACTCAATGGAGCATTTCTTTTTCTGTGTGGTTTTACAGGTACATGGATTCCTGAAGCTGGTGAAGGAGGAGTGGTTGAGGTGCACCCGATAGGTCATAAAATATCCTCCCCAGAGAGCCCACTGAAGGAGACATATTTGAATCGAGTAACATTTGTGAGCCTTAGTAATACTCAAGGCTCCAACAGTTTTTAGGATATTTTTTGGGGGCCAAGAAGCATAGGAAAATTTTGAGCAGAAACTCCTTTTACAGTATGCATTTATATATCTCTGGGAGATCTGCTTGTATCCTAACCCCTGCAGGAGGCACAAATACTAAGGGCATTCACCCACCTTGCCCTGTTTGAAGGAGTTTGATTGTGAAGCCTCTTTCCCAGAGGTGCTCTTTTGATTTCATTTTACCTTTGCAGTATATTTAACAATGAAAACAGACATCCTAGGTAAAATTATGTACTCATATAAAGTGGACGCTTTCTTAGTGCAGATGCACAACAGCCTCAATATTTTATGGACCTCATGTTTCTTAGTTCATGAGGTTTCTTTGGGTTACAATGAGCAAAATATTTAGCAGATTCACTGCTTTATTTGAATCTTTGAACTACTTGGGGTTAATCAGACTTTTAACCCTAATTGGAATATTACAGACTGCTGCTGATTCACGCTTGTTTCAAACCATCAATTCACTTTAAAACTGTTTGAGATGCTGTCCAGAAAGAAACGATGACTGACAGCCATAGTGGCATTACCATGAGGTATTGTTTTTTACTACATACAGAATGATAATATAAATGATTTCAAGCATGTGGCCTTTGGAAACTACCCGCTGTTTGAACGTGCCAGTATTTGAGGACCTCAGCGTAACAAACATTGCTTAACAAATTGTGGAATTATTTGTGGTCTTAAATGCCTTTAGTGTTTTATTCAGTGACTGATATACAGTATATCAGTCTGAATTTTTTATCTGATTTATTTTAATGTTGCCATCAGTCCACAAAGATCAGCTCTGCTTTTGTAATAAGGCTGCTGAACTGGAGGAGCATACAGGGGACAATTTTAGAGTGAAGGCTCCGGCCTTTTTGCACAGTACACCCAGTGTTGGAACCAAGTTCTACTGGGGTCCATCTGTAATAAACCCTTTTTGAATGCTGTTTATCTGGATATCTTATATACAAAGGGCAGATACATAATTAGGTCCCTGTAACTGATGATCTCCAGCTGACCTTTTATGTCTCAGATGAAATATTGCCAGAGCCAAGGAAATTAGCTCAAGATTATTTTTGGTGTACTTTTACTTCAATAACCTTATGCCGAGTGGAACAATATTACTTTTATCATTTTTTGGTTCTTTTTAAATACACGAGTCTATTGCAACTATATAAATACTATGTTATTTTTATGTAAATAAGCAACACATATGGACTTCGATGGAGATTAAATGATAATTCTATTAAAAATGTATAAAGATATATAACCCTAAAAGAAGGAAGATTGTGCCTAGACGCCATAATAAACAATTAGAAGTTAAAAAAGCTAATAATAACAAAGGGTTAAATTTCTTTACCATTAGAACACCCAGGCTATGGAATACACTAACCCAGGATATTGTTGACTCACCAACTATTACAACTTTTAAGAATAAATTAGATAAATGGATGGATGGACAGGATTGGGGATAATGTTCCACTTATGTGGAGGACAATCTCGATGGGCAAACTGCCTCCTTTTGTCCTACAAACCAAGTAAACCAAGTAAACCCATAGCACGTTGGGTGAAATTGGAAGTGCACTCTGGTCAGTAATACAGTAATATACTGCCATTTTGTGGTCAGATGATTTCTGATTTTCTTGCAATAATACAGCTTGGATGATCTATTCTGGATCTCTGGATATGATGGTACTTGGTGGTAATTTGGGTGGATGGCACATGAGAACCAGGGAGGGATTGGCCTGAGCTGACAAGCCATTTACAATGGGATATGGATTTCAGATGACTCATAGCAGTTATGTTTGACTGAGTTAACATATGGAGCCCAGTATCGAACCCTGAATTTTTGCAGGAAATGAAAAGACTCATTGTGTAATTATGCATCTTATTCTTTCACCCTATATTAGTGGTCTAAAATATAGATTGGCAGACTGTGCTTGATTCTGGGACCTTTTAATGGAATATGGGTCAGCTTGCACTGTGGTACTCTTGTTAGGTTCCTTTAGTGCTAGGCCTAAGCCTGCTGTAAGGTTAGCCCTTTATGGATGATATTACAGGGACATGTTACCTCACATAGAGCTGGAGTAACTCAAAGCAGTAATATCTTAGGTTTTGGCTGGGAGGCTACATTTGGATAATTGACCTAGTCACCTGTAGGGTTTACCTGATATTCTATTGAATTGGATATGTGGTACTCAGACTGGTAGGCTATTCCCTGGGGGTCCAGGAGCAGGTTTTGCCTTAATCAGCACTAAAGTTGGCCATCCAACCCAGAGAATCTTTGCTATAGGATTACTCCTGGAGATTGAAACAAACTGTAGGAAATTACCTAATCTGAGAAGTGTATAATTATTATTGAATGGGTTATAGAATTAACTATTAATAAGAACCTATTTTTCTGTATTAGAAACAGAGAATATTTTGTAATTATGATTTTAGTGAATATATTTTTAAATAAGATGTGCATTGTGTATACATGGATTACTGAATTTTTAATGCTTTTCTCGATTTGTACATGTTGTAATGGCTTGCCAACCGATCAACAATAAACTACTTGAAACGTGACAAATGACAATTCTAATTCAACAAATAAACTGGCTAGCTATACAAGCTTGTTCCATCTACCTGTTGAAGCTGCAAAAAGAAGAACTGTGTTACACTTTTGATACAGGGGTGGTTTAGAACACCTAGCCAATAGATACTATGTGGGCAAATCTTTAATTAAGGATTCACTGCAATTTTCACTGGCAGACATGTATGCCTATACCCATACCCCAGGGAATCTCAGCTTCAATAAGAGTTTTAGGAATGCTACCCTATTAAATAAATGTTGGAGTATATATTATACTGTGAAATATATTCCATCATAGGCACCTTGTGTTGTTATTCCCATTACCAAACCCACATTTAAAACAATCACCATTTTAATCAGAAACAAAGGGGTGAGTGTAAATTATATTGTTTATTGGTTGGAAAAACAATCTGAACTCCAAGACACCTCTGATTCAATAGTAGATGAAAATGGATTTTGGACCAGTGGATGGAAATTCAGAATAAAGCTTAAACAAATTGAACAAAGCACTTAACATCTACCCAGTTGTTTTTATCTAGGCAGGGATAGAGGACTATTTTCTACCCTGGACAGCCCAAATCATGTTATAGATGTGGATCACTCACTCACCTTAATAATAATTGTTACAAAATAAGATTTATTCAGTCGTGGATAATTGGTCCACACTAGGTAACCTGTGTAATTTTACACCTAAATGCAAGTTGTGTGGTGAAGAGGAGCACTCATTCAGAGTGTGTCCCTGGGCTGCACACAACTCCTCTGACTATGTGGAACAGGATTATTGTATTAATAAAGCAACCTAACCCTACTGGACAACACATGCATCTACAGTTCATCCACCTATGCCATTTCACCTTGCGAATCATAAACAAAATGATCAACAAATAGCACCTGAACAAAATATGATAATGCCTGAAGTAGAAGAGAATCAAAGCACCCAAGACATAATACAAACTGATGCTTTAATAGACATGACAATACAAGACATGCCCCCCCCCACACCCATTAAGAAGCAGTTCCAGGTGGTGGACAAAGAGAAAAAGGAGAAAAATAAACTAAAATAAATTCTCTTGGAGGAACCCATACAACTGGTAAACAGGTTTGACACTTTAAAAAACTGGAGTGACATCATGGATAATGAGGACTCAGACATTTCGGCACACTCATCACAAAAATATATTTTTTCAGAATCAGAAGAACCAAGCACTTCTGTTGACACAGGAAAAATGGAACAGTAGATCAGAATGAAGAAGGCCTTTAAACACATAACTTATTTAACAGCATTAACATTAGCAAGTCTGAATGTTAATGGTACAAAGACAGAAATCAAGAGAACCACTATATATGCAATATTAGAACATTTCCAATATGACATTTTTCTTTTCCAGGGATACTAGGTTATGAACTTTAAATGAAGTATGAAAAGCACACAATCAGTAGTTGTGGGGAGATTCATATTGGTCGATAGGTGAGGAGCAATGCTGTGGATTAGTGATATGTTTCAAAAACCCTGCAAAAAAAGTTCTAAAATTAATTGATGTTTGCCCATGCAGGGCATTCATTTTAGACATTACTTTCCAATGACAGGCATATAGAATAATAAATATTTATTCATCACAAAGAAAAACTCTTAGAATTGATCTTTTAAAGCAGATACAACTGTATTAGTTTACACCCAAGCAAATATTGTTTGGGGGCAATTTTATTATTAGTCTATTAAAAACAGACACAGGCCACAAAACTACAAAATCTTACTGTGATGGTACCTTTTTGAACTCACTATTAAAACAAGCAGGACTAATGGACACACATGCAGAAAAATGTAAAATACCAAGACATATATTTTTAAAAGGAAATCTGTCAACTCAAATTTATTTTTGGTTTGTGTCCAAACATCTCCCAATTACACATGCTGATACTACACCAACAAAATCATTGGACCATGTCCTTATAGGAATAAAGATATCAAATACTCTAAATAGAGTCACAGGATGTGGAATATGGAGACTAATCACAAGTTTGTTAAATGACAACCAGGTAGTCAAAGAGCTAGAACAAGTAATAGAGGCTAGAAAATCAGTTTTTTGTTTTCTTATAGGACTCAATAACAATGTGGTGGGAGGATGGCAAAAAACTGTTTAACTGACTTTTTTTAAGCAACAACCACTCAAAAAGGAAACAAGAAGTACCAGTCATACTTAGATTTAAGACACCAATTTTATAAACTCTTGTAATTAGAATGACACAAAATATGGATTACACAGTACAGATTGCAGCAATAAAAAAAGGAAATGTTTCTTTATCAGTAAGGTCAGCAGAAGACTTTGGAAATGGAACAAAGATTTGGGACACAAGGAAAAAAAATATCAAGTAAATCCCTTTGAATGATGTAGACACTGAATGACACAAGGAGGTATCTCCAACTGAGACATATCTTTATATCATGGGCCATGAAAGACTACCAGTTGGTGCAAACTGATTTAACCAAACACTTGCAGACATGTTTTTCCTTGTCAAAGATGCATACAAGTGTTTTATATAAGCTTCTCCAAAAAGCTTGTACCCCAGACTGGGAATCATCTCGGCATAAGTTGTTAGAGAAGATACAGGAACCATTGGAAAGTGTTAATTGAAACTTGTGCTGGACTGAAGCTCATAGAGCTTCCCCTGACCCAAAAGTTCATCTTATTTAAAAAAAGATTGTTAAATCGATGGCATAGGACACCAGTGAAATTATTTAGTATGGGCTTCTCCACTTCAAATGTTTGTTGGAGGTGTGGTATGAACCCTGGTATTCTCATTCATATTTTGTGTGGTTGTACACTAGTTAAAAGCTGGTGAAGGGTTATTATTATGACCGTAGAGCAGATATTGGACATTGAAATATGACAGTCCTCTTCTTTTTTGATATTAGGGGACCTGTTGTTGTTGTCTCCCCAAGCCATGAGGTTTAAAACAGTTCTCTATACAGCTGCTTTGGAGGCCAAACGACTCCTCCTTCTTTAATGGAGCTTTCACATCCTCCCCTCATATACACGTTGGTTACAAGTGGTGTCCATGTCTGCCTGTTATCAACAGGTGATGTTTTGAAGAAGGAAAGCATTTTTAAAATGTTACCAAGCTTGGCATGTCTGGTTAGGTTATTTTGGAGTGCGTTCATAAGGAATGTTTTTTTTTATTACCAATAGGTGGATAGTAGATTTTTCTTTGACTTGGTTTTGACTTATCCAGGGAGAAGTCAATGTGTGCATTTGGTATTTTAGTCTCTTTACCCATCAATGTCATTGGGTAAGAATGTTGCCACTTTTTAGTATTATGGTCAATTGTCTTTTGTGACATTCTCTTTTGTTACTTTGTGGTTGTCTGTACTTTATCAATACTTTGGATTGTTTATTTTTTCTTTAGAATATAATATATATTGTACTACGTCAAGCAGGTAGTTTGTATTTGCATGAGTTTATGGATTTCTACTTGTCTTTCTTTTCATGATATCACTTTGTTAGTATATGACAGCTGTTAGTACTGTTGTAACTGGCTCTGTTTGGAATACTCGATAAAGTGTTTATATACTGTACAACACTAAATTGCACACATAAACATTTCAGAATTAAAAAACAACACAGACCAAATAATAATGGATAATAAAGGGAGCCTAAAGAAAATGGAAAAGCAGATAACAGACCAGTACAGTACATCTATAGATAGTAATAACTGTATGACAGAACTTTTGCACACTGCAAATTTACCAAAGATTTTAGGAAGCCAATATCAGCAATTGACATCCAAAATAACATCACAAGAAATAGAGGCACTAATTAAAGATCTAAAAACTGGGTAGCACCTGAAGCGAATGGACTACAGGGACAATTTTGTAAAATATTATATAAAAATAAGCCAGTAGAATTAACAATGCTGTATAATGCCTTTCTCACTGTAAACTAGATTTCAGACAATACAGTATGTATGAAGGTCTAAATCCAATTTGACAAACTGGAGACCAATTTCACTTTTAAATACAGATTCCAAAATACTAACAAAATTATTAAGTAAAAAATTTGCTAACAAATTAGAGACCATAACACACCATGCACAGTTCTGTTCCATCCCAGGGAGACATACTGCAGATGTCTTAATACTCATAAGAGATATTATAGATTAAGGGTAACAAGGGATTACGGAAGGTTTTATCGTAATGACTCCTTTTGGATATGTATGAAAGAATATGGACTTCCTAAATAATTTATTCAGTGGATAAGACTGTGCTATAAAAATGCTTATGTTTTACCATATGACAATAGATGGATCGGAAACAAATGTAAAATCAAGGTGGGGATGAGACAGGGATGTCTGCTGAGCCCTCTACTGTACTTATTAACAATGGACCCTATAATTAAGCAATAAGACACAACAGTGTGTGTGTTATCGTGTAACAACATCACACCTCAGGTGGTTGAAACACATGGCCGCAGGTTGAGTGCATTCAACACTCAAGAAGTGATGATATATAAAGAATAATGGATGGGTAGGTGGCTATAACAAGGATTTTACACCTCCCTGAGGGGTGGGATGCCACATAAACCCCAAGAGTTAAGCTCAAGCAGTTTATTAAGGCATCCCACCTGGAGGGTGTGTGTAAAATCTGAGTTTTACACACCTACCCATCCTTTATTTTGTGTAATTGCAGGGGATCATTTTTTTACCGCAGCAATTATACAAAATATGTGGATTTCTGTATGGAGTTGAGCTGTGTATCATTTCAGTTTTAGCATGGTTCATAGTGGCTGGCTTCTAAACTGAAGTAGCCTTTTTTCTTCAGTCCGAATAGGTATTGTTTTTTTTGTGCCCAATAGTATTTGTTTTGAAAAAAAGAACTTACCTCCGACTTCTGTTGGGGAAACTTGCAGCAGTGAAGAACAAGAAGGAATGGTGCAAAAAACAGGAAGTTCACGGTAGGTGCAGTGTATGTGTCAAAGTAGGGAAATCAGGTGCATGTTCATCATTATAACTGGCTGATTATAATGACAGAACTATGACCCAGTTTCCCTACGGGAAAAAATGGTCACCAGTTATTATTACACTATAACACACACCCTGAAGTGCCTTTTTGCTATTACACAATGGTTCATTTTGTTTTAAGAAGTAAATGGGAAAAATATTTTTCAAATACTTTTTCTTTAACTTCTGAAAAATAGCCCATCCTTCCTCTCTTGTCCAGCAGATGACGCTGCTCCTACACAGTTGCCCTATATTCATTTGGTCTGTGTTTGCAACTGTGTTTGTGTGCCTGTGACCCCCTGTGCCCTATTGTTCTGTAGCAGTTTCCCCCTTCTGTCACACACAGACAGTGTATTTTGCTGTTTCTCACCCTGCCCCTCCGTGAAGTCAGGATCCAGAAGAGCTGTGACCAGCACTACAGTTGGATCAGGTGAAAGTGGTGTAGGACTTGGTGTGGATCAGGAAAAGAAGGAGCTGTGTGTAGCCATTTTTCTATTAAATATTCAGTTTGAACTGCAAAAAAAGGTAAGATCTATAAGAGAATCAGAGGTTTGCCACTGAGCAACTGTACAGCATGGTGCTAGAGTGTGTGCTTGCGCTAGCTAGTCATGATGTAGAGTGGGGGACAGAAAAGCCCTTTGGAGCTATGGCTTCCTTGTAGTTTACATACTTTTTAATTTTAGCTCTGTGGCTGTGACTGGGAGTAGCAGGATAATGTGTGGCAGTGCTCAGAGTTTGTGACTTTTACTCATGCTCTCTGGTCACTCGACTGGCAGTTAGATTCTATGCAGCTCACTGCACTTTCGTGAAGCCACTCATCTCTGACAAAAAAGGATGAGCACACAAGCTGCAGCAAAGAGTTTTCTGGGACATAAAAATGACCGATTCGGGGAGAAAAAAAAAGATTTTGTGTGTGTGTGTGGGGGTGGGGTGGGGTGGAAGGCCATGACACTGTGTCTTGTTGGAAGGGAAAGCCGGGTTTGGTATGAATTGAAGGAGGAGGAATTTCTTTGAATGCTATACTGCCATCTCTGTGCCTGTCCTAGATACTGTGACGTTATTGTCAGATGACATCACTGTCTTTAGGGCAGTTGGACCAATCAGAGGTGAGGATTCTTTCTTGCCATTGTATAATTAGAATTAGAAAACAATCTCCCAGAACACAAGGAGCGAGTTTTGAAAATGAACCTGAACCAAACAAGTGGTGTGTGCAGATGATTTATGTCTGTTAGTGAAGAATAACAAGTCAGGACAAATAGCAAGTGACCTCATACAAACTATCTCAAACATAACTGGATCACAAACTAACATACACAAAAGTCATACTACAGAGATCAGAGAAACTGGGAAGTCAATCAGACAATAGCTGGCATCCAGGTGGAAATCCAATCATGCAAAATTCTGGGAGTGTTATTTTGGCTCAGGGGACATGGTGTCATACAACTGGGAAAAACAGATAAACATAGGGAAACAAAAAGTAACAGATGCAATATATGGCATATGAGTAAACAGAAACAAAGCTATTTAATTAAATCATATCTAATTCCCATCTTTTTTAAGTTATAGTTTCCCTATACAAAAGAGATTAGAAACAGCATTGTATAGCTGTATTTTTTTTACTGTTTATGTGGGAGTCGTATGAACCCTATAAAAAGAGAAATTACATATTTGGAGAGAAAACAGGGTGGAGTCGGGATGATAAACTCAGTAGTTTTTTCCTTTAGTATTTTCTTCTAGGCTAATTTAGCACAAGTATTAAATAAAGGAAAGAAGGAGTGGGTAAAATGGGAAACACTTACATTTATGTGGATAGTGCAATAATGGGAGTCTAATAATTTTATACATAAAAACAAAAGGAAACAAAACTAAATCAAAAATGGTCTTATTGCTTTGATAATATAAACAAGCATTTGTCAATGCCGAATGTTGTCTCTCTGGCATTGGCATTAGTAGTACAGGAGTTAGAGATGCATAATAGGAATGGCAGTGAAGTACTGAACTGATGCCAACCTCACCCCCACCCTGTAGAGACACATTTTCAACATAGGCATTTTGGGACCTCCCCTCATGAATGGTGGCACTGTGATTTTGTTAATCTGTCCCAAAAGTTGATTTCCCACAGTGACAGGTGCGAAAACACATTTTGGGCAGGATGTGAAACATGACAGCTGTACTATTCAAAAGGAGGTGTGAAAAAATGCCAGTGCTGAAAATCTGGCATGAAAATATTGCAAATTTGTGAAGTTACAAGGGGCGTGGAAACTCGCGCAATGCATGCTTGCAACACAGTCATTTTATGGACTTTCATCATCAATTTCAACATGGGCATTTTAGAACCTTCTGCTCATGAACAGTGGCACTGTCATTTTCTTAATCTGTCCCTAAAACTGATTTCCCAGAGTGACTGTGCTGCTCTGAGCCGGAAGTGCAAAACACATTTTGGCCAGGATATGTAAAATGACAGCTGTTCTGTTCATAAGGAGGTGAAGAAAAATGCCAATGTTGAAAATCTGGAGTGAAAATATTACAAATTAATGAAGTTACAAACGTGCGTGGAAACTGCACAACGCAAGCTTGTAAAAAGAGTCATTTTTTTGATTTTTTAACCAAATTTGTAACATAGGCTTTTTGAGATCCCACCTCATGAACAGTGGCACTGTCGTTTTGTTAATCGGTCCTGAAAGGTGATTCCGTGCAGTGACCACGAAATCACCTTTCGGGACTGAATAATGCCATGACAGTGACTGAATTCATGAGGAGTGGTCCCAATAACCCCATGTTGAAAATGTGGTGCCAAATTCCCAAAATGCCTGAGATATGCACCAAAGTTAAAAACAACTATTTATTCCATTATACAGCTTACCGGCATTTCTTCATTTCGCGGTCAGTTTGAAGAGTGCAGACATGTTCCCGGTCCACCAAAGATCATTGCACCATGCTCTGGAAGTAAGTATGGGGTGAGGGGGTGTGGGGAGGTGGGGTGCATGGTGGGTGGGAGCAAGTTAGGGGAGGGGTCCCCGGACTCGACGAGGGACTGTTTTCTGTTTTACAGGTTGTAACAAAAAGAAAAATATTGCGGGAAGGTTTTTTTTTTTTATATAAGGGTATTTGGCATGCTGGGGTGGGGTCCCAATGTGCCATCTGAGTGTTTTTTGGGGGGGGCTGTAGCCAATGGGGGATTGGGCACCCCCCTCGGCACATAACAAATGAGGGGGCATTATGCCAATGGGGAGTGGGCTCCCGTATAGGCAGACTGAACTGGGAACAGGGGTACTGAAGCAGATGGGGACTGGGTCCCCCACCAGCAAAGAAAGACTGTTGGGGGGGCACATGATGCCGAGGGGGATTGAGCACCCCCTTGGCACACAGTTGAAATGGGAAGGGGACATTATGCCAATGGGGAGTGGGCTTCCCCATCGGCACATGAAATGGTCAGGGCATACCAACAGGGGGATTGGGCACCCCTGAAGTTGGCATTGTGGCAGGTGGTGGCAGTCACTGCCACCATGTTTCCTGGAATGCTTCACCAGGAAGGGCATGTTGGGAGGCATGTTATTGTGCTGCTGCATGATGAGCTTGCCTTTCATTGCAGCCGCACTTTTCTTAGATGTGGTGGCCACTTTATGTATCACCTACATGCTGGCTTATTGGAGAATGAGGGACACACCTACTGATGCGTCCCCTGCATTCGCCCACAGTGACCGCACCTTCAAATCTTCTACTACTGCAACATGTTGGCTGGCACACAGGTGTGAGCCAACATAAAAATGGGGAGTAACCACCACCCACATTAAAACAGTACCCTGAAAACAGAAGTATAATAATAAGATGCATCACAACTTTGTTGAACCACCTTTGTTTTCAACATATGCAAGCACTGAACAAACCATGATGGGACATATGTTGATAGATACTAGAATTCCTAAAAAATGTGTGACATAATTTGGCTAGGTGTGCACAGTAAGATAAATGTGAAAGGCAATCATATGCATAAAGAAATTCAAGACAGATATTGTCCTGGAACAACTTGTACAACAGTGACTGATGAAATGGACCATTTACTTATGGAGTGCCCTTTTATAAAGGAATTTTAGGATCAGATCTACATTAGATGGAATACCTGTATTTCTTTTAAATATGACTCCTGAAATTTTATACATGGAAATTTTCCCACAGTCATGGAGTAAATATAATCAGAGCAGTATGAGAATAATGATGGCATGTTTTAAATTCTGGATTTGGCAAATCAGTTGTAAATATGTACTACAACAACACCAAATGACACAAGAATTATTACATCTGATATTGAATGAACTAACTCAAATTCAAGAGATAGAATCTCAGAATGTTGGAAATAAACAAAAGAACATAAGAAAAGTGTTAGCAGATGGGGACCATGTGGTCCTTTATAATCTGCCCAAGGTGGCTACCCCATTATATTTTTTGTCTAAGTTGTCCACATTGCCTGTCCCAAACAAGTCTGAATTCCCTTACTGTCTTCAGTGCCATCACTTGTGGTAGCAGGCCATTCCATGGGTCTATCACATGCTCAGTGAAAAAGTATTTTCTAGAGTTGCTTTTAAACTTGCCTCCCACCAGATGCAAGTTGTGCCCTCTAGCATGTGCTGCCCTGTTTTCCTGGAAGAGGTTTTCCTTTTCAGTTGTGTTAGCTCCCTTGACATATTTAAATGTTTCTGTCATGTCCCCCCTGTTTCTTCCCTGTTCCAGAGAGAATAAATTGAACTCTTTGAGTCTTGTCTTATATCAGTCAATCAATCAAGCAATCAAAATCTTTATTTATCCAGGCGAACACCATTGAGCAAAGATCATTTGCAAGGTGGACCTGGGTCAAACAAGTTCAAAGCACAATACATTTATATACAGACAAAGAATACACTCAAAACAATAGCATAAGATCCACTTTTGGAACAGTATCCCAGGTATGTATGTAGTGGTTAGAAGAGTTAACAAGATATAAACGGCATGTACACCACAGTGTTTGGTGGAAATGACAAAAGTAACTGGTTTATGGTAACAGGAAATCATTAAACACTGTCATTGCCAACATGTATGGCTCATGATGCAGCACCTGCACCATCTTTGTGGCCCTACACTGCACCATCTCCAGATGGTTGTTGTCCTTTTTTAGGTGAGGCCTCCAGAACTGGACACAGTACTCAAGGTGCGACCTCACCATGCATCTGTAGAGGGTCATGATAACTTCCTGCTTTCTATTCATAATACCCCTTCCTATGCATCAGAGGATACCACTTACCTTCTGTGCTGCCTTTTCACATTATTTTCCTACCTTTAAGTCATTGGTAATGATCATGCCCAGATCCTGTTCCATATCTCCTCTAAATGATGCCTTTCTAGTGTATACTGTTTTCTGGGTTCGGCTTCCCCAGGTACATTAACTTACACTTCTTGACATTAAATTTTAACTGCCAATTTCTGAACCATTCTTCCACTCTCCTTAGGTCAGCTTCCATACCTAATACCCCCTCTAGTGTATCCACCCTGTTGCAAAGCTTTGTATCATCTGTGAACAGGCAAACCTTTCCCTCCAGTTCATCAGTGATGTCACTGATGAATATTTTGAAGAGGACTGAACCTAGCACCGATCCCTGTAGAACATCACTGGTCACATCTTCCTCCTTTGATAATGCCCCTTTGAACAAAATTCTCTGGATACTATTCCGCAGCCAGCTTCTAATCCAATTTACTATTTTTTGTCCAACTTCTGCGTGTTCTAGTTTGTTAGCAAGACTCCGTGGGGAACGTTGTCAAAGGCCTTGCTGAAGTCTAGGTACACCACGTCCACCGCCCCACCCTTGGTCATTGTTCTGGTAACCGAATATAATAAATAATTAATAATAAAGATAGATGGGAACTCTAAATTGGTTAAAATAAGGGGAAAGAGATACTTTCTTTTCAAATTGGTAAGAATATAAAGTTTAGCATTTTGCAGATGATCATAGTTAAACTTTTTGTTTGCTTTTTGTTTTCTTAAATTGTGAACGAAATAACAATTTGTTACATGTTGCTTTATGATTTCTGTTTGTAAATATGTATCACAAGATGCTTCTTTTTTCTATCATCTATTTTTCTGCATCACAGGAATGGCAGGTGACTACGGACCCCTCTTGGAGGACTCATCCTCCGAACACAGCTGCACCTGATCCAGCTCCATTTCAGCATGTTCTCTCATGGATTCCCCCTTCCCCTTTGGTGGGGCCACTGGGAGAAGTCCCCCCCAGAGCACAGTCTAGAAGCTGGTGAGCTAGCAGCTGGGTGTGGCCAGGCCATTATGGAGCCTGCCACTTCCATTATGCATTTTCCCTGTACACCCCCTTCCCCTCATGGCGTGAATGCGTGTATGTGGAAGCACATGCATGCCATGTCTCAGCATTCCTGTGTCTCCCAGACTCTGATGCTGTCCCCTTGCCTCCACTGATGGCAGCCAAGGAGCAGGATGGCAACCCTCCCCACCCTGGGACAGGAGAGGAGAGCAGTATATCAGACTCTCAATCTTCTCCCTTCCCTGCCAACCCCCGGTAGCCTGAGGTCACTCCCAACCCCTGGTTGCCGGTGTGGTGCGAGGTGTGGCATCCAGTGTCTGAACCCTCAATACCACCAGGCTGGCTTTATCACAAGATGTTTCAATAAAATAAATTCCCCTACTCTTTTGGAGAATTGCCAGAACAACCACCAGAACAGGCAACCAGGACCTCGGTTTATCATCTCACCTAAAAATGGTATCTCAGAAGTGCAGCACCCCTTCTCATGCTACACTACAGTGTCAGTATTTGGATTTTCCCTCCAAGTTCCTGGTGTGGGGATAGACCCCACAACCTTCCGATCTTCCTGTCTCAGAGGCTAGTGTGTAACCTACTGAGCCACTGACATGGTTTAAAATATTTATCATACATATAAATTAAAACAGTTGCTTATAAGAATTTGTTTTTCTTGTACTGTACTGTGCTGTACTGTACGCTGCAACATTAAGGTCAGGTCATCTGTGTTTTACATGAATGAGCCATACCTGTTAGTTGTAGACCATCAGCATCTCCACTGGGGAAAGTAGTCATACATGCAGACATATTGTGTGAGTTAGCTGTCAGATGGTATGTTTGATCTGAAAGTGACTCATTTTTGATTGTAGTGTCAACAGAAAGATTTCCAGTTTTGCTTCGGTTTGCCAGGAAACAGGAGCTGGGGGAGGCTGTAAAGGCTGCTTTACTGGCATCTGAATGGTAATGAAAGAAAACAGCCATCATTTGATGAACATGAAAGTACCACATAGTTTCTAAACAAGGAAGGCACAGATCCCCCCCCCTCCCCGAAAGGTGTCACTGGCATTGTTTTCAAACAGTATATTATACTACAAAACCTCATAATTCTTATTAAACCTGTTGGACTCAGTCATTTACTGAAGTGCCTTACAATGCAAAAACAGTTTTTAAATTTGAAAATATACTTCAGGTAGAATAATACAACTGAGGTTTGATCATGCCCAACTGTACTGAATTTGCATATGGCAGGTAATCAAAGTGAAAAAAGATCCAACACCTATAGTGCACAAATGGTGATAATGAAATTATGTAGGCAACAACCCATGACTGATTGTGCAGCACTGCTAAACTGAGGTATGCCCCATGGGTGATAAGGCATGCTATGTTTGTATCAAGTACCTTTGCACCCCTAAGAAGTGCATCAATCTAGTACTACTGCACACCCCTCACTGTCATTTAGTAAACATGATTTTTGTCAGAAAAAGGCAATTCTAAAATCTGGCCATGCTTCAATGTGAAATATATGCTTGGTCATGTGTTCTGTGCCAGCCAATTTGCTTTATTTATTTTAATATAATTTTATAACTCCACATAAAAATCAATAGAACCAACATTATATTAACATAGTAGTTGGAACACCAACTCTAGAAACTTCAGGAGATGTAAACATTATGGCTTAAAGGGTCACTGTCGGCCCTTTTTGCATTGTATTATATGTAGTTGAGAACACACACGTTATTATTGCTTACCTTCTCTAAAATTCATTGATGTTGCTGGTTGTTTTATCTGTTTCCAGTCTTAGTAGAACTGAAATCATGTTGGTGGTGTAATTATACCCCAAAATTGTTTTGTTTCAAATCCTTGAGTTGCTCTTATTGCATACTTCCGTAACATTAGGAACATCCAGAACATATGAACATATGAAAACTGCCAGCAGACAAAGGCCATTTGGTCTATTGAGTCTACTCAATTATACAGCTAGTATCCCTGTTCTGCAGCTGCCCCACCCTTCCTGCACCTCCCTTCCTTGGATCTCCATTTTGTGATGTCCTAGCCCCTCTCGAAGCATCCCACTGTTTTACAGGCCACCACCTCTGCACATTCCAC
This sequence comes from Neoceratodus forsteri, assembly GCA_016271365.2. Taxonomy (NCBI): domain Eukaryota; kingdom Metazoa; phylum Chordata; order Ceratodontiformes; family Ceratodontidae; genus Neoceratodus; species Neoceratodus forsteri. Next base: position 1,176,268,881 of record CM057449.1, on the reverse strand, counting down.
TCTGTCACCATCCTCTCTGTAAAAAAGTGCCTTCACAATTCCTTCCTAAACCTTCCACCCTTTCCTTTTTCCTTAAAATAAATGAAAGCATTGTCAGGCTTGCTTGTGTGGGGTTCCCATACACTGTAAAGTATTGTGTGTTGACAACGTCTTGAGTCATACACAGGCTTGTTGTATATGGTTGCCTATACACAATCCTCTTTGTTTTAGTTTTGGAAATGCCCACTACAGTACCACTCCAGAGACTGTCAACTGAGACCAGACACCATCTAGATCCTATAATTAAACTTTACGCTATTCACAACCCTGAATTACCACCCCACCAAGGCAATACCCACCTTTACTAGCCCAGCTAGACCATACCAAGGAGCCATGGAACACATCAACCTTGTGAAAGATCACATATTTGTCCAGCCCATTGGACAAGGGATCATGACTATTTCCTGATACTTGCTATGGCCAGTGGGTGAGTATTTCCACACTTATAGAACATACTTATGCTTCTTTTACAATAGCCCTTGTGGTACATAACAGAACTGATGAGGTTTCCACATAGTACACATATATACTTCTAACTCAAGCCCAAACTACTCACAATATCCTCTTCACCCGATGGCTTACCCCTTGAAACTGTCAGTTCTTTTAAATACCTGGGCATTACCCTTGAACCTGACCTTACTTTCTCCAACCATATAGAGATCATCATCTGCCATGTAAATTAGAGTCTGGAGGGTAGCTACTGCCTACTCAGTTTACTCACTCCAGATGCCCGGCTTGCAATTGCCCAATGTAACCTCCTCTCTTTACTGGATTATTGCACAGCTGTCTACACCCTTACCTCATCTACAAACCTGTCAAGGTTAAACACAACCTATAACAACATCTTCCAGTTTACCCTTATGGCCCCATATATACCACTCATCAGCGCACCCTCTACCAGGTCCTTGGCTTGCTCCCCCTTCCAGCCTGATGTAGTTATCTCCTAGCCAGTATCGTTGAAAAAGCCATCCAAACTCAAGCTACTTCTCCTCACTCTGCTTCCTCATCGGGCCTAAAGTTTTTCTCCAGGACCTCCATCTACCTGCTAGCCCCATGCATGACTGTCCACAAGTTTCCTCTTGCATGGGCAAACAAGCTTTCTCATCTGCTGCCCCATCCTCTGGAATAGCCTGCCTCCCCTTAGATCCTCTGCTTCCCTGCAGCATTTCCACTCTCTCCTCAGACCTCACCTACCCTCTTCTACCACTTGTTCCTGTTCCCCTGGCTGATTAATGCTCCTTCGTCGCCCACCCTTCTGGTCTAAATGCCCATGCAACCTTATGTAACCCTTTTCTTGATATGCATCCTCTGCCATTCCTTAACACTGTATTTGAATTTTCCTGCTACATACAGTGTCATTTTTTATTGCATGTTTTACTGTATTTTTTTATTGTGTTGTAATTTTATTTTTCTAACTGTGTAGTTTCTCTTAACTTCATAGTGTTTTATGATGTCTCCTTATGCATTGTACCCTAAGCTTTTGTACTTGCTGTATTCCTGTGCCATTCTTCATGGCCTGGGTCATGCCTGAAGATGGTTTCTGGACCAGTGCACCTACCCGGTTATCAAATAAATAAATAAATACTCCCCTCACCTGGAAGATCAGCATCGGACATATTTTCAGCATAATAATACTAGCCATTTTTAACTAATTGATAGTTACATTAAACTATGCTTAGTATTCCCATCATAGTACTTTACAGTACAAAGAAAAAAGTTATATTCCCTTATGTCACTTGTTTAAAACATAAATAATGTCAGACTAGCCAATAACTATTCAGTAACTGTTGCTGTAGGAGGTAAATAATTTAAGGAGCAGTTACATTATAAACCTTAAATAACTACATTAGCTTTTAAAAATAGAACTTCTATTAGACAGTGTCTATCAATCTTACAATCACAGCTCAGCAGTGCAAAGTTCATTTGTGGGGTACACATCCCTTCAGGGAGCCGCTCAGCCATGTGACTGTCACCATCTTGATGGCAAATATAGGAACACTTAAGAGTACATTAAAATTACTGATGCCACAATATGGACCTAAGGTCTACAATTAGTCACAGTTTCATGCTGGTTGTTAACCTCGAGACCCCTACTCCCCACATGTTACTCACAAGCTAGGGACAACTTGGTTCTCATATCAGCCCTCATATCAGACCTTCTCCTCAGCAGCTTCTCTTGTGACCCAAAGTCTAAGGTAATTTTCTTTAGATGTCTCCCTGCGTCAGATGTGTCTGAAAAAATATATTGTTTTCCTACATTGATGACTCCCAGTCAGGTTGGGTATTGTAGCGTATGACAGATTCCAAGGGACCCCAGTGATGCCCTGATTGCATCAAAAGATTTCCTGACATCCCTGGTTGCATAGCGTAAGTCAGGGAACATGGAGGGCTTCTCACTCTCAAGGGTAGTAAGTGCCAGAATATTTGCACCACCGGCATGATTTTGTCTCTCTCCTGTGGTCCAAATAGTTGGATCAGTAGAGTTCTGGGAGCACTGGTGGCAAGACACATTCGGGTAGTGATTCAAAATGCCCTGGTGACCAAGGGGGCTGGCTCCAGATTTAAATTAGTTCCCAGCCAAGACCTCACATACTCTGCAGGATTGTTCCCCTCAGTCTCCTCTCATAAACCTAATAGTCTTAAGTTCAAAGCCCTTCTTTGTTTCTCTATGGCTTCAAGACAATATCTAAAAGATTTATTTTCTTTGATAAGGCTTGCTGTGCCTGTTGCCACTTTTAGTGCTGCCTCTGCTGCTCCCATTGCCTCTGATTGAGCTGCCGCTGACTTGGCCTTTTAGGCCAGTATCCTAGTGTCAAAGCACTGTACCATGTAAACTAAGGTGAGTACTCTCTTGTCCAATGCCTGTATAGCTCTAACCAGGCTTGACATAGTTGAATCAGTGACCACTAAGCGTGGTGGAAGCTATTGATGCTTTAACTTCACTAGGCCCCACTGCAGACCCTTTCTTCCTCCCTTCTTCTGTAATCATCTTGTGTTTCCCATGCTCAGTATTCAGTCAAAAGGTACCCAAAGTGACAATCAGTACTTGGGCAGTTATTTGCTCTAAGATTATCCCTGAAATTCGAGTTTAAGTGTGTAGATTATAATAGATTCAAATCTTCCTTGCAGGAATCAATGCAAGGTGTGTCCATTCATGATGGCTGCTGGTCACACCCCCTCTCATTATTATTAGCACCAAAATGCCCTATTATATGCTTTTTGCTAATCCATGTATCCCTCATGCCTAGTTTAAAAGAAAGGCGCACACAAAACCATGATGGTCCTTTAAGGAGTTGCAACTTTTTCTTATTTAAAAGCTAGAGAGCTAGTCTCAAAAACAATTTTATTAGTTCAATAAAAGTTATCACCTGCAACATATTTGTTGTTTTTTTCTGTTTTTCTTTTTTGCATATTCTTTTTATCCCTCCTTACTGCATCCAGCCGTCCACACCTTCAGGCGGCCAGCCTTTGCCCACCACCGCCTCTCTGCCATCCTGCTGCTCCATTGACCAGCAGACCTGGATGTATCCCTTTGCTGGGGTAGGGCCCCCTGCCTAGTGGGGACCATCGGGAGCAGAGACCAGAGTGCACCTCAGCACTCCCTTGCTTCTTTGCCGGGCAAGGGTGTGCAGCTGGGGGCTTCTTGGCTTTGAAGCATGGGGAGACAGGGCTGCTGTCATCCAGCCAGCATGAGTGCCATTTTCACATTTTTCCTGCCCCGTCTAGAGTGCTGCTTTTATAGTGCTCACTACCGGGGGCCACTACAGAGTGAGGCAACCTCCACAACCTTCCCAAGAAGAGGAAAGCAGTCCTCCAGATGCTCAATCCTCTTCTTCCCCTGCTGACCCCCAGCATCCCAAATCCATTACTGATCCCAGGCTGCTGGTGTGGCACGAGGTGTGGCATCCAGCAGTGTCATCAGGCCCCCCTTTTTTTTCTTCTGCATCATTAACTGGACTAACACAACTACCACATTTCTTTAAAAAACAAACAAATATGCAAGGTCATCAGACAGCCTAGTGGTAAGTATCTCCACTCACCATGTGGGAGACTCATTTGTTTCGATCTACCCAGGATCTCAACAGAAGCAGCAGAAGAAAACACCAAAGTCAAAGCAAACAAATTTAGTCTCTGGAATGTAGTGTCTGATGCTTCTTTGTTGTTCACTGGCAGCCCAATGGGAGGAAGCCACCTACAGTAGGCAGAGAGTCACTGCTTCAGCTCTGCCTCTGTCAAGCATGGTGAAGCCTCTGAATGATAAGTCTTGGGATGACTAGATGTAGAAGGTATGTCTTGGGTATATGCCCAGAGAAAAGCTTCTACTATAAGAAATTACACTACTATTCAGTGATAGAGGCCAAGACACGTTTACCCTTGTGGGTTTATCAGGCCACAGAAGGCCATATCTGGCAGGATTCAAATGGAGGGTAAAGACTGCTATGGACACAGGGGATTGGGTTGAGTAGATATGGGGAGACAAGAGGATAAAAAGAGTTAAGCAAGACTCTGGTAGATTGCATGCCTGACCATTGATTCTCCCATTTAACAAAAAGACAAACAAAAAGCAAACTAACTTGTGCATGCTTCCCTGTTGGAAGATAATCAAGCTTTTGTAACTGAAATTAATTTAATGCTGCTATGACCTGAGATACTGCACAATGTGATTATAGTCAGAGCGTTTTTTAGGCTGTTTTCTTTGAGTCACTTTGTTCAGTCTATCAAGAATATTTCCTAAACAGGCATATACGAAACTAAAGGAATTTCCCCAGCCTCTCTCATTTGCATATGATAATGCACAAGGGGAAACTGACTGGAAAATGGCACAGAATCCCAAGGACTACAAATCTCTCACCAATAAATACAAATAAAACCTAAGAATCATTAAAACAAAGACTTGCTTGTTTGAGCTAGATCCCAGCATTTCATATAGTCTAAGATGCTGAGAGACTAATACATAAGACAAGTTAGAGTAACCCAAAACTAACATTTATCTTATATGAACGGTTGTGGTTACTGCTGACCTTACTCCTTCCTCAGTTAATAACTGACAGACTGCAAGTACAAAAAAATGCAGTCTTCATCAGTTTCAGAACCACTGCACAACTGCATATATTAAAACATATAAAAAAAGAAATCCAGAGCATATTAACATAAATGGAAAATGAATGTCAAACACAGAGATGGGTGAACAATTTAGTTTTTGCCATTGCATATTTTGAAATGTGTTACATAATTTTGAAAAGAAAAATAGATTTATGAAGTTAGTGAAAATGTACTAAGACAGGAATTCATGATTTGCCCCTTCTACTTCTAAGTTATGGAAGAAAGTTCCATAATTTTGGTTTAAGCGAATCAACCAATTTACATGGAAAACTGCTGCAAATACTGCACATTGAAATGTAAAGTCCTGATTATTACCAGTTGCAGGATATGCAACAACAGAAAAAGACAGTGTATCCGGGAACCCCAGGTAAAACCATGTGAGCCCGTACCTCAGTGGTTAGAGCACTTGGATGGTATTCCAGGGGCCTGGGTTCCTTTCCCAGTAGGTCACATTATTTCTTTCTCACTACAATATGTAGTTTAAATTGCTTAGCAATGACTAATACTGCACCAATAAAGGAATAAATAAATCCCTTTGTCACACAATTTGTTTGTGGAATTGCATAAATGCTGAGTAATGATTCTGTGCAACTTCACCAAGCCCTAGTCAAGAATAGAAATTTGTTTTCAGAATGGCCATTGACATGGCAGCGTTACTGTTCATACAGTGTAACAAGTGCATATTCTAACAGGGATAGTTTTGAATATGTTGTGCCTTTTAATAGTCATACTTAGATTCAGAACTTTTAGTGTTCACTGTTGTTTGTGAATCCTTACTTTTAACAGTTTACACAGGAATAGCAACTGCTCAAATACTGAACAGTGCAGACATTTTTTTCAAAATTTGTAATGAGAAATGAATACTGTAACCTAAAGAGGAATTGAACTCACATCCATAGTGCACAATCCTGGTGTTCTTCCAATGAAGGTCTCAGGCCCACTGAACAGGAATGGCTAATACTGCCCCAATAATACTGAGGGGATGGGCACAATACCCGTTTAGGTCACATTATTTCTTTCTCTTAACAGATTTTGTTTCTAATGTTAGCTTTGGCTGGTGCACTACTTCAGTAAAGAATCACTATCTAAATGTTGCATACAAAAATTACTGCACCACCAGAAACGAATGCCCACTCCCCACCCATTGCATGAGGTATCTCCACATATTTTCTCAGTACTTAAAGGAAAATGCCACTCTCACCAGCCAGGAAAAATTACAGGACTGGCACCAGCACACCCTTGGACTGGATCCTTACCAGTCACCCATCGCTGATACCTAACACTACTGTCCTCCCTGACTCTCTCAGTGACCACTCCCCTGTTAGCCACACCTGGTCAAATAAATTCATCAAACAAGCACCAAAAACTATCACCAGCAGGGTTCTACCTTGTGGTCACCTTCCTCAACTTAAATCCCACCTTCTCCATCAAGACTGGTCCTCTATCTTCAATGCAACCAACGTATAAACTGCCCTTGACCACTTCACAAACATCTTCACTGTGGCCTGTGACACGTATGATCCTATTAAGAAATGCAAAGTCAAATCACTCAGTAACCCTTGGCTCACAGGTGACCTCCTCAAGATGCTAAAAACAAGATACATCTATGGGAGCTAGCCAGAAACTCAGGAAGGCAAAACGACATCCAAAACTACAAACGTGCCCACAATGACTGCATCAAAACCATCTGGCAAATGAAGTCCACCTACTATTAGCATGCCCTCACAAACTCCTGGAACAATGGTCAGGAATTCTGGAAGAACATAAAGGAACTCACCGGGAATCCACCCAAAACCCCCCCATCAATACTCAACATCAATGGAACCACAACCCTCAACCCAAAAACCATTGTGGATACCTTTAACAAAGCCTTTACTGACCTCAGTGCTGTCCTACCCCAGGACTACTTCAAAGATGGTGAAGCCCCTCTGTCCATAATTAACACTACTCCTACCAGCTCTCCCCACTTCTACATCAAAGCAGTCAAGGCTAACCAAGTACACAAATATGTAACCAAAGCCCTTGGCAAATCAAGATTCAGTAATGACTCCCTCGATCTCAAAATCCTGTCTCTCACACTTGATGAAGTGCTTAGTCCTCTGACCAGAATTTTCAACCTCTCCCTCAGCCTTAGCCAGTTCCCGGACAGATGGAAATCTGCCACTGTCACCCCAATCCATAAAAGTGGTGACAAAACTGCCCACGATAACTACAGACCTATCTCCCTACTACCCCCACTCTTCAAGGCACTAGAACGCATCGCGTCTGACCAGCTCACAGAATACCTGGATACATACAACATCCTGTGCAAGCAACAACATGGGTTCCACAAAGGTCACAGCACCTCCTCAGCCCTACTTGAATTCACAGGTGCAATCCACAATGCACTCGACTCTGGTGAACTACTAGGCTCAATCTACATTGACTTAACTAAAGCCTTCGACACTGTCAATCACCGCCTCCTGCTTGTCCAGCTTTAGAACACTGGGCTGTCAACTGACTCCACTGGCTGGTTTAAGAGCTACCTTGAAGAACGGTCCCAAACAGTAAGAATTGCTGGTACACTCTCAGACCCTAGACCGGTCCGCTCGGGAGTTCCCCAGGGCTCCATTCTGGGACCCATCCTCTTCAGCCTATTCTTAAACTCAATACCGGACAGCTGCCCAGAACACATATTTCTCTATGCTGACGATGGTGTGATCCTCACCTCGGACCCTGATCCAATCCAATTAAAAAATAAACTTCAGCAGGCCTCCTCCATTGAATCCTGGTTTCTAAATCATAAACTGCTTCACAATCAGAAAATATCCAAGTCTATGGTCTTCTGCAGCCCCCACAACAAAAACAAACAACTCCACCGCTCCATTGCAACCAAACAAGGAGCCATCCTAGAGCAAACACAATCGTTCAAGTACCTCGGCATCACCCTTGATCCCCAGCTGTCATACGCTGTCCATATCAGCAATGTTGCAAAGTCTGCCAATGCAAGGTTAGGCATATTATTCTGGCACAGGAAACACCTAACCACAGAAGCACTGGCAGTGACTGTCCAAAGCTCCATCATCAGCAACAAAGACTATGGTCTTATCATATATGGGTCTGCAACTACCTCTGCTCTCAAATGTATCACAACCTCCCTGAATAAAGCCTGTCGTATCATCACTGGCTCACATCGCCGAACCCACACTTGTGACCTTTATTCCCAATCTGGATGGCTTCAACTGGACAAATGCATAACATACCAAACATGCATCACGGCCAAGAAAATTATAATTGGTCTGGCCCCACCTGGTGTCTGTGCCCTCCTTAAGTCTAGACATAGGAACATCACTACAAGGAGATCCAATTCCCATCTACTACATATCCCATGATGTCACATGACCCAAGGACAAAGATCATTCGCCTGTCAGGCATCCAACTGGCTCAACGCTCTTGGCAGTGTAATAGTGACCGCTCCAACACTTGGCCTCTTCAAGTCCAAGCTGTGCCTCTCACTGCTTGTATCCTCTGATTGCCCATCTTAATATTTCCACTGTTCCAGCTGCAAATGCCCCAGCACCCAGCACTTACAATCAGTCTTTGCACCCCTAGCACCTTACCTGTCATATTCCCTCGACAAGGCCCCCTGACTGTACTGTCTCCCACCCTCGCTCACCTCCATCCCTTATCTCCACTCCTGCCCCTGCCCCAACTACTGCCCATACTCCCCCTTACCCCCTGAACCTCCTTCCCCCTTCTATCTCCTACCTTCACTTCCCCCACCACCCACCCCCTTCCCTTGTCTTGCTCTTAGCTCATGTCTTTGTACTGGTTATTACATGTCTGTAAGTCAATGACTATATGTTTGTAACTAAATATGATGACTGTTGCACGCTGACGTGGAATTTTTGTAAAAGAGCCTCGGCTCAAAGGTATTGTAATCCTAGATTGAAATAAATAAATAAATTGTAAATGTTATTTGTTTATATGTCAACAGGCAACTCTTTTCCTGTAGCTGTTGGCAAAATACATGTTTGCTTTCTTTTACTATCACTGTTCATTCTAGTCTCATGTAACTATCCTAGGAGTCTTCATTTTATGGCTGTTGAAATCTCATTATCCTTGAGAACTGTATTAGCATATGAGAACATGATGGCACAATACCCATTTATGCCAATCTGAAAGCTGAAAGTACAAATATCCCAGATACTCTGGAAACACACAGATTGAATGCAGTTTTAAGGGAAAACCCCTGCATTAAAAACTTTTTTTATAAAGCTAATTAAAGGTAAATGTGGTACTTCACACATTGCTGCAACTTGTTTTTTTTAACTCCAAGCAGACAGGCATACTGTGGATTCTAAAGTGGGCTGACATATCATATTCTCATATGCTAATACAGCTCTTAGCAACAAGGAGATTTCCACAACCAGAAAATGGAGACCCACAGGATAATTAAAGAGCTAGTGCACTGCCTAAAATTATTATTAGTTTCTAAAAGCAGTTAACCATTACCTGTAATATGCGAAGTACTTTTTCTTTTCCTTTTGGTTAATTAGAATATTGTTCACCTGCTGTTAGTATGTGTGATGCATGGAGCAGCACTCTGCCTGACAGCTAATATATTTAACTTTATTCCTCCATTACGTATTCTGCATTCTTACGTCACTGACTGTGACATCATCACTGCTTAGGAACTGCCTCTCAGTAGCTGCCGTGTCAGTCACCTGTGATGTCACTGTCAGTGAGATCGCAATGCTGATGATGATGTAGTTGGGGGGCTGAGGGTGGATATGCCAGCTGCCTGGCTAAGAGATCTTCCACACATCCAATACAATATTATTACACAGAACTCTTTCTATTGAGCAAAAGGTAGAAGAAAAATACTACAGAAATAAAAAGATACTACCGTTTACTTCTTAAAATTTATGTAATTTTCCCATCTGGCTGTTTTGTAAACATGGTAAAAACAGTAAACAGCATTCCCTATATATTCCACATTCCCTAGATATTCCCCAGTTCTAACAGACCCCTGGAGCCCCTCTGTATATATGGTGCTCACAGTCAGACTGATCCCCAGGATGATGCCATCCTACTCATTCATTTTGCTGTTTTATGTCGCTGTTGGTTTCCCTTGGTGCAGTACATGGAGAATGGAAGAAGTGGAAGACAGCGAAGAGAAATTTGTTTAAAACATCATTTTGAGGTTGTTTCAAACTTTCCCCACCCTCGATCAAGCCCCACTCTGCTCTTACCATGCTTATCAGTGAGACGGTGCACCTACTTGCTCCTCTCTCTCTCTGCTGTCCTAAACTGCCTGTATTGAGTCCCTGTCATGAAGGTTGAATAACTGCTACAGTTAAAAAAAAAACAGCAAAAGGAGATGAGTTGCTAGAGTGGTGCTATGATCAGAGGCTGTATCATCAATATGTGCAGACTTTCAAAGTGTACCATAATAGCGATGTACTCAAGAGGGTACAACAACCTTGAGATGTCACTATGATGGTACAGCAACATTAGGAATTTACTGAATTCCATTGTTAGTCATGCTCTACCATACACTATATATCCCTTACAGCTACATGAACAGAATTGTTTGTTGACATGGAAATAAATAACATTTACAGAATATGAGGGTCTAGTTTTCCTTTAAAAACATATTAGCAACCTGTTTTTTTTAACTATGAGGCAATTTCTACTTTAAAAAACTTTGTATGAAGGACTTTCAGAAAATGTTCCAGCTACAGTGCATGAGTATTCCCTTGCCTTACAGAGGAGGAGCACACATTCAAATAAAGGTGGGATAAATGTCAGGGTTATTGCTTACAGGCTAGGTTTAGTATTGATGCAATAATTCATGGAATTATTTTATTATTTACTGGTGCATTTATCTGCAGCACAAACAGAAAGGCACACATATTGTGTCTTACTAGGGTGCACATTCTCATTAAATCAAGGTACACAACTTATAGGAAATAGAACATTATGACGATTACTTGTGTACCAAGTTTTTTCCACACAAGTTCAGTGGGTACAGCCATTTATCCATTTTTCTCCTTGGTACTTTTCTAGCCATACCGTAAAGATATGGTTCATTTCCTCTGGCAATTCCTTATATGAAAGTCTGCTGGACAAATCTAATACTCTTTTCTATGAAATAATATTTTTAAGTTATCCATCTTGCCCACTTACATCATTTAGTTCTCTCTTGTTGGACACATTTTGGATGCTTTATCTGATCGGCTACTGTACTGAAGAATGTATTCCTTTCACTAGTTTCAAGACTCTTAAATCTCTCCTCAGGCTTCTTTTCTCTGTTGAGGATTATGCTTGCCCAGATACTTTGTGTTTCTAGTTTACACCCCATATACTACACATATGTTATATTGACATTACTCTGAACTATTTTTTTATATCTATATCTTTTCTATGGCACGTTGAATAGAGCTTTACAGAATGTTCTAGATGGAACCTGACCCACTCTCTATACACAATTACTTACAGTAATTTTTTTCTTCATTTACTTATAAAATAGATTGCAATTAAAGGTGTGCGAAGTTTGGAAAGCTTCAATTTACAATAACTTTGCAAAGTTCTGCACCATCACAAAGTTATTTGCACTTTGCGAAGTCAAACTTCAAGACATTGTCAACTCCGCAAAGTTACAAATGTACAACTTCACTGGTGAAGTTCATTAGGACTTCGCAAAATGGCTGAGACATTCAGTGCCGTTGCTGCAGCATGTGGCCTGCTGATCACATGGTTACACTGCAGCAGGAAACTGACTAGAAGAGCTGTGCAGTGTGCAGTTATGGGAAGTGTGTTTAGGAAATAGGATCTGTACTGGACTTACAGCTCACTTTTGACTTGACTTGTACTGTTCATTGCATAAAACAAACTTAAAAAAAACACTCTGATGTACATGTGTTCTATATTGTGTTCTATATATGCAGGCTGAAGTTTGAATGTTTTTGCCTATAGTTTAGTTTATTCTCTTTCTTTCCCATTTCTCTGTGGTGCTGCTGTGCTGGACTATTGCTGCATGTGGGGTGAGAAGCAGCCAGCCAACAGGTTTAGTTTCAGAAGTTTTTTAGTCTCACTCTCAGACAATCCATTTTTCTTAAGTTTCATAATTCTGGGCACTAAAGTAAATTAGAGTTTAGATGTGCTGTTGTTTTGGGAGATTGACTAACACAGTGCAACAACATATAGCAAGTGTATATAATTTCTGGTACTTAATAAAAAAGGGAAATGAGATTTTCATATACAGCAGAATCATGCAAAAGTTGACTGGTAGTGAGTATACCATGTGGTGCATTTGCACGGTAGCCATTGAATAACATGTATTGCGCTTCCTCACATACTGTGCTATACCAGGGTACTGGTCAACTTTTGCATGATTAAAGTACCACTGTATTGTGCATTTCTGCACACTAAAGTGAATTACAACTTAGAGGTGCAATTGCTGTTGTGGGAGACTGACTAATACAGCGTGGCGGCATGTAGCAAGTATATATGATTTCTGGGATATGAGAAAAGTGGGAAATTAGATTTTCTTATAGTGAATTTCTGGGCACTAAAGTGAATTACAACTTAGAGGTGCTGTTTCTGTGGTAGAAGACTGACTGGGTGCAGTGGCATGTAGAAAATATATATAATTTCTTGAACATGATGAAAATAGGGGAATGAGAATTTAAGAAATATGAGGGCAGAGTTTTGAAAGCTCTATGCATGCCCTGAGTGTGTCAAAGATATGGCACACTGGGCTTGTGGCAATTTGGACCTGATTATCATATTTCATCTTGGAGGCTGGGGGGCCGGGCAACGAGATGGCCGCAATGAATCTCCTCTCCCTTCAACATGCTCCTTGTTCTCTGGATGCTAGTTAAAAGAGGCCTTTTCTGGGGGATCTATGAATAAAACTCTAACTGTTTTGATGAATGGTATCCAGAAATATGCAATTTTTGTAGTTCAGAAGTCATACAAGTTGTAATTAAATGCTTTCATATTTTGCAGTTGGTCAGCCGGCCGTTGGTTCTCGGCATCCTGCTGGAAATGGTTTGAACTGTGAAATAAAAGTGTATGCACACTATAATGGTGGGTTTCTTCAGATTTTGTTTGCATTTGAATGGTTACTTGGCCATTGTTTCTCAGCATCTTGCCAAGGTATTGCCAGAATGGTAAGAGGAAAGTGTGCACAAGCTATGATGGTGTTTTCCATTCCGAATTTGCTTGGAGTGTATTGGCAAAAGTACAGCTCCTTTGTGCTGCAGGTGCAAACATTGACTGTCATTCTGAATTTTGTTTTGTACAACCACTCACCAGTGGGGCTTTTGACAATTTTATAAATAAAACCAAGGTTGCATTGTTCCACTTTTGTGGACAGGCTGTTTTGAGCTGCTTGAGCAGCCCTAAGTTGCTGCTCAGCACCCAAGGTGTTGTATGGTTGGTCGTTATCTACCTGTGTTTTGGATAGCGACTGTGTCTACTCCATTTGGATGAGTCTGGAGGGAAACTGCCGCTGTCTCAGTCATGAGCATTTATTGACTGGAGTCCTTTTCGAGTGTTTTTGATGTTCTCTGTGGCTGTGAGACACAATCACATTGTAAGTACTCCTTTATATGCTGATTGCTTTGTTGGAAAGGAACTTGGAATTTGGAACCAGGGAAGCACTTGAAGAGGAGGGCAGAGAGATGCCAATGAGTGCACGGTAGGGGCTAAATTATTACAATGTATTTTAAACATGTATGCCATCTTTGCTGGAGGGCATGGGGGTATTGTTAATCAAGCAAACTTACTACGCTCAGATGAGCGATGTTTTAGGTTTTGCTTTCTAGATGCTGCAAGCCTGCATCTTTCCAGTGGTGAGAAAGAAAACTAAACATGCAGGAAGGTTGTAGGGGACACTTATGACCAGGAGGGAGTTTGGAACCATGGACTCCTGACTACCTGTTCAAAAGGAGAAAGAGAATTCTCCATCATGCAGTGCTTTGGATGCAACAACCATCTCGAAGGGCTCTGGTGTAATGCTGATCTAGTGATCACTGGTGATTTGTTAAGGGGTATTTTCTCCAAGATATACTGCTTTTGTTTTTTACCTTGGGGATAAACTGATTGCCCCTTCAGGTCTGGATGTTACAAATCCTCTACCACCCCAGAGACTGACTCCCAGGGCCAGAATCTTGTTTCAAACTGCATACCTAGTTAGCCACTGGCCTCTCCATTTGTTCCTTTTGTAAATGATACTATTCTAGTGACTCAAGGTGAGGGAATATGGGGTTTTCTTTTTTTCTCCATCTCTGAAAATAGAGGGCTGTTGGGCCTTATGTGTCTGATCCCCCTCTGCCTATTTTACTTATAAAAGCAGGACTCCAACATATTGAGATGAGTCACTGATTGATTGATAAAAATTGAAATTTTAACTTTCCCTGGCACACTGGCTTTGGCATTTTGTAAACTCTGGGGGCCGGATTCACAAAAGGTTGCTGCAAACTGCAACAATGGCAATGGCCCCTGCATCCTGCACCCTGAGCCTGATTCAGTATCAGACAGGGTCCAAGAGCTTGTGGCTTGCAGCATCAATCCAAGGGAGGGCACAGGCCCTCAGAATTCCACAAGCCATGGGATGGGTGGGTGGCAGATGCGCCCATAGAAGTGAGTGAGCTGTGGTGCCCCCTCCCCACATGCCCAATGCTCCCACACTAGTCACTGAAAAGCCCAGTATGGGCTATGCCCCCCCATCCTGATCCTGATAGTGCCAGAGTAAAAGCCCTTATGGGCTATCTGAATGATGCCCATGTCCTGCACCCCACCCCCAAATCCCATCCTGGCACCACTGATACAACCCCTCTCCAAATGTCCCACATTTCCCTGGTGATCCAGTGGCACCCCCCACTAGACAGTGTAAGTCCACCCCGCTTCCCCCTCCCAATAGCCAGCCAGCAACTGGCATAGCCCACCTCTCACCACCACAGCCAGCCGCCAACTGAGCTGTCTACAAAGCACGTAAAATTAGTATACATGCTCCATGAATGGCAGCTGCTGTAATTCATCAAACATGTATATTAATTGAACATGCTTCATGGACAGCTCAGTCGGTAGCTGGCTGCAGTGGTGAGAGGTGGGCTCTGACAATTGCTGGCTGGGTATTTGAAGGTGGAGTGGGGTGGACTTCCATTGTTGTATGGGAGGTGAGGGGACCACTGGATCAGCAGGGTTATGGGGGCATTTGGAGGGGGTTGTATAGTGGTGCAGGGATGGGATTTGGGGCATGGTGGGACATGGGCATTGGGGCTGAAGGGTGTCTAGATAGCCCATAAGGCTTTTACTCTGGCACTATTGAGATCAGGATGAGGGCTATAACCACACTAGGCTTTTGGACACACTGTGAGACTTTCGGCATGTTGGGGTGGGGTGGGGTGGTGCTGTACACTAAGGGAATGGGGCTATTGGGGACCATAGTGGCCTCTTGGTTCTGCAGCACTTGCTACACATTGGCAACCCCCGGTGGACGGCAAAGAACATTTATGCTACCTCATAGCTGGAGTAAGTGTTCTTTGATGGATATCCACTGGAGGTTGTTTCTGAATACCAATTTGTAGACTTTGCAGTCACCGTTCCTGAATAGGGTGCAACTGCTGCCATAAACCCCCTGACACCATGTCGCAAGGGGGTTTATTGCACATTGGTCCACTTGGGTGCAATCAGCCTGCAGCATGTTGCAGGCTGCCTTTTTGAATCCATGCTACTTGTGCCAATTTTTTGGATGCAAGTTTCCTTGTGTCTTAAGTTATCTTTTGTGAATCCAGCCCTATATTTTGAACATTTTGTTTTAATATTCTGGGGCTACTTAATTTATCTGTCTCCTGAACTGAGCTTTACTTACTAATGTCTGGACTCCAGAGTAAAAGCAGCTTTAACTGTTAGTACAAATTGAAATGCACTTCTAAGTACTAAGGAGCCACAACTTGTGCTGAGTTCATATTGTCCCTTTAGCCCATACGAAATGTTTTAACAACCTGTAATATTATTATTTGGTAAGTCTTAACCTGCAATAAGTGTTTACTTTGAAAACTGATTTAATGATGTTTTAGGAATTTGTGCCTTTTTCAGTTTTTATAGGTTAACATTGTATGGCATGAAATGGCACCTTTATGTGAAAACCCAGTCCCATTGGGTTACTGGAATCCTATCAGTGTTATTGTTAGGAAGGTAGCAGGCAGCTGCTAGGGAGCTCATTAGGGGCTTCTTATATAATGGCATCATTGTTTACTCAGCTATCCTGAGGGAAGAATGATTAGGTAATTTTGAACTCTCGCAGCAGCATGAGCCACACTGTGTGGACAGCTGCTCTGGGGAGCTTATAATGCTCAGTTAGAGGCTGGTGTCAGTCAGAGCTTGAGTGAGGAGGTAAGAGTGGCAGAAGGACTGCTTGTGGGCTCTGAGGAGAGGGTCCAGCATTTCTCACCCTAGTAGATTGTCATTTCCAGCTTCCAGTGAAGCGGTGGAGACCAGTTCTACAGCAGGATTTCCTGATTTCTACTTCCAGTGAAGTGGAAGGAACTGCTTATTCTCAGTGGACTCTAGGGGCAATCCCCTGAAGGTTTTGTGTGTGTTTCAGCTGCCTTGGGAAGGACTTCCAGAGAGTGTTTGATCTGCCACCCAGTATAATGCCTTTTCTGTTGTTGTTCCATGCCCAATGGACAGGATAACCTGTTGTGAGTACTGTTTTAGGAGACAAGATCTTCATATACTTTAGGGGAATCATAGTCTGGGGTGTGTGTGCCCATAGATAGGGCTGGATCATACCTGTCAGTGCCCTTAGTTCACCCAAGTGAGTGATTATTCTGTTAAATTGTTCACCCAAGTGAGTGCAGTTTTTATTTGGTCACCCCAGTGAGTGACAAAGTTAAAGTGTTGGACTTCTAGCATTTCAGTGGGGGGTTTCAATGGCATAACCCTGAAGAATGGCTGAGACTGTCAGTTGGGGCCAAGGGAAGGAGGTATGCCATCTAAGGGCTTACAAAGCAGGGCTTCCTGGTTTGCAAAGGGCACCAGTTATGCCTGAGCAAGGGCCAAGCTGCAGTTTAAGGTGTGTGCTGAGTTTCACTTAATTGCACCTTTGTTCAAAGAGGAGGTCTGAGTGTGTGGCTTAGATTCAATAAATTACACTCATGGGAGGAAAATCTTTTGGTGTGTGGTCAGGTGTCCACTAGATGCACCATTGGGAAATTGGGATGAATATGTTCTTTTGTGTGTTCATGAACTGCACTGCATGCAAGGAAACTTCATGAAATGTACCTGCCCTGCCTAGACCAACCCTTGGGGGTCCACTTCTGCTTTTAATTTCCATCTGATGAATAAAGCCTTACTACACAATCCCAGTTACTGTTCTGGACATACTGATGAAGGCTTCTGGTTGTGTGGATTTACTGGGGCCCCATCAGCAGGTTAGGTCTAGCATATGCCTGGCTGCCTCCACCCAGGACCTGGGTTGTAATGTTTACACAAGGTTCATGATGTTTTGTTTCTGTACCCCCACCTCTCTCTTCCTCTAGAAAATGAGACGGGTATACATTCTAACTCCAAGAGTGGTACCAACCTTTCATAAAGTAAAATGGTAAGGCAGCATATGGGTACCAGTGTTTCAAATTTTAATGGGGTGTGTGCTAACTAATCAAAAAGTGGCCTGGGGGTTGCAGTTATATTTATGTTTGTCTTTTTATGGGGAGCTAATTGTGCTGAGTCCTTCTCGCTTTTTGAGAGGCTGTCTGATGGCAAAATGAACTTTTGTGATGGCATCTAATTAGGATGCTAAGTTCACTCAGGGATGCACCAAAGTGTTGGCCTTTTGTCCATAAAACCACTCAATTTGAATTATGTGTGATCCAAAGTAATAGACTCTTTTGGCTAATATGGTGTTTGTTCTAGGGGCTACTAGAGCATCCTTAGGTTGCCAACTCATAATTGATATTCAAAGTAGCTTTCTGATATGTGCTGGGAGGGGTTTAAGATGGTCAGGCATTATTTTTCCACCATGATTAGGGATTTGCACACTTTTGACTGTCCCCTATTATCAGCTGAGGTGTATAAGAAATGTCAAGTTTTGGGGACAATGAGAAATCGATTTAAGGGGGTGCGATCTGGGAGTGGTAGGAGAATGGAGAGGGGTGGATGGATAGAGGTTGTAGGAACTAGGAGATGCCCTGGGGTGAAATGGGGTCAGGAAAGGGTTTTTTCCTGCCTGGTTCCCATACCCTAGGGCTCCATATATTGTGGGCAGGCTCCAGGATCTTCCTTGAAGATCCATCCAACTCGGGCGGTGCTGTGTAATGCCAGATCAATTAGGAACAAGACGGCCATTATAGCTGATCTTGTTGGAACATCTGATTTGGCTTGCATCACTAAGACCTGGCTGGATGACAATGCAGGCCCTATTTTGGCCTCTGCTGTTCCAGCTGGGTTCTTGGTGATACACCGCCCGAGATTGGATTGTAGTGGCGTGGGTGTAGCCATTATGTTTAAAACAGAACTGGGCCTTGTGGATGTGCCAGTGGGATGCACTCAATCTTTTGAGTGTATCCTGGGTGCATGTGTAGAGTTTAGGCTACTCTTCATCTACCATCCACCCAGTGATGGAGGAGAATTCCTGAAGTAATTTGCCGACTTCATTGTTGATGTGGCCTTGGAGTCATCCAGATAGTTGATTCTGAGTGACTTTAATGCCTGGGTCGACAATGAACTCTTGCAATTTGGAAATAATCTCCTCCAGCTTATGACTATGCTGGGCCTTACACAGGTGGTTACCTCTGCTACCCATATAGGGGGTCACTCTCTGGATCTTGTGCTCCTCCTGGGGATGGAGACCACAGATCTCAGGGTGGAATCAGTTGCTTGGTCAGATCATCACACCATAAGGTTCACTTTCAGGGCACCCCCAAATAGGTCTTCCCCTACGTAGATGGTCCAGTACCACCTATTAAGGGGAGTTACCCCAGAGAGCCTATCAGTGGTGCTGGACCTATTGGGTTTATAGAGTCAGTGCATGAGTCCAGGGGTCTTGTACTGGCCTATAATAAGGTGGTGGGAGATGCCTTGGACTCAATTGCTCCTGTTTGTGTTCACCCACTCACTGTGCACCCAAGGACTCCTTGGTTTGATGAGTCCTTGAAGGAGCTGAGAAGAGTGGATTGAAGGCTAAAGGGAGCTTGATGGAAATTTGGCCTTGATGCTGACATGCTTAGATTGATGGAACATTATAAGGGCTATCAATCAGCAATCACCCATAAGAAGGCAGAATTCCTGTCCGGGGAGATTGCTGCTGCACAGAATCGACTGGCTCTGCTCTTCCAGACTGTGGACAGACTGAGCAATCCAGTCTGTCTTCAGTCTGGAGGAGATTTATCACAAATATAGTATGTTGAGCTCACTTGATTTTTTTGCAGATAAGGTTGCCAGCATCAGGTTGGGTATTGGCCCAGCTCTCTCTTTGAGGGATTGTGGAGAGTGGCAGGAGGTGGTGAGCGCCTATTCTGCCTGATCTGACTTTAGCTGGCCAGAATTCATGGACATTGTGAGGATTGTCCAGACTTTGTGACCAACCAGCTGTAGTTTGGATCTGGGCCCTACACTACTATTGGTAGGTAGTGTAGATGCTATCTGCCCGATCCTAGCTGAAATTGTCTGGAGTTCCTTGGAGAAGGAGGTCTTTCCTGATCCCCTCAAGGAGGCGGTTGTTCGACCACTCCTCAAAAAATCCTCCTTGGATCCAGATTGTCTAGCAAACTAAAGACCTGTCTCTAATCTACTCTTTGTGGGTAAGGTTATTGAGAAGGTGGTTGCGTTGCAGCTGGAGGACCATCTTACAACCCACAATGTCTATGATGCTCTCCAATCTGGGTTTAGGAAAAGGCATAGCACCAAGACCTCCCTTGTTCAGGTTTTAAATGACCTCCTAGTAGTGAGAGATAGAAAGGCTAGTACTATCTTAGCCCTTCTTGATCTCTCAGTAGCATTTGACACTGTAGACCATGGTGTGCTTTTGGAGTGATTGTGGCTTCTGTGCAGATTGTCTGCAACAGTCCTAAGTGGGTTCCAGTCTTTCCTCTCAGGCAAGTCTCAAAGGGTTTTCACTGGAATTTATTCCTTTGATGCCCTCCCCCTGTCCTGTTGGGTGCTGCAGGGCTCCATATTGGCACCCATGCTGTTTGCAGTGTATATGCTGCCACTGGGAGATATCATTAGGTGATACAGTTTGGGTTTTCATTGTTATATAGATGATACCCAACTGTATTTGTCATTTATTCCTGGACAGGATGATGCAATCTCCGTGCTTAACAACTGTCTGGCCAAAATCAAGAATTGGATGAGCACTAGCTGGCTGAGGTTAAATCCAGATACTGTAAGACTGAGATGTTGGTTGTGGACCCAGGTTGTCTGGAGGTGGGTCTTGGAGCAGGGCACCATTTGGCCTTATGGCTTTAAGGTGTCCAGCTCATGACCTCAGACCGGGTGTGTAACCTGGGCGTTATTTTTGGCAGCAGCTTGACCCTAATTTGACAATGTCATCACATTAGCAAACAAACATGTGCCATTTATGAAGGTCAGGATGAGGAACATAGCACACCCTTGCTTCTCTGCTGAGTTAAAGAATGCTCTCTCCTACCGTGTTAAATTATGGGCCAAGGCTAGACACACCAAAAGCCTGGCAGATTGGCAAGTCTTTAGAGCTGCCAGGAATGCCTGCATTAAATGCATTTGATCCACCAAAGCCAACTTCTACATCTACTCACTAGAGCAGGCCAAAGGGGACCCCCCAAAAATCTGGAAGACCCTTAAGTCTATTGAAAGGTGACCGGTGACCCCTCCTCTATCAACTAAGATAGTCAAAATTGATAAGGTAATTGAAAACAGTACCCAAATCCTTGAAGAATTCAGCTCTCACTTTGTCACCACTGGCCTAGCGTTTGATTCATCCCCCTATGCTGCATGTGTTAGTAGCCAGGACAGTACAAACTCCATTACTCCAGAAATGAACCATCCCTTTCAGCTGCTCCCCCTTAACTTCAAAGAAGTTGAAGATACTCTTAAGAACTTGGACAGCAAGAAAAGTGCAGGGGATGACAGAATTGAACTGCTTTTCCTAAAACTCAGGTTCACCTACCTTACAGCCTCAATCTTACACATATTCAACCTCTCTAGTTCTTCTTCCATAGTACCTTCATGTAGGAAATCAGCCCACGACCTACCTTTATTTAAGTTGGGGGATCCATGCGATTTAAATAATTACAGACCCATTTCTATCTTACCCATCCTATCCAAGATCTTTGAAAAACTGGTTTAAGCACAACTTAAGCACCACTTAGAAACCCATTCGCTCCTGAATCCAGCCCAGTCTGACTTCTGCTCTAACCACAGTATCATCACTGCTTTGGCTAAAGTAACTGACGATTGGATCTCCACTATGGACTCCAAGAAGTTCATGGGAACTGTCTTCTTAGACCTCAGCAAAGCTTTCAATACTGTAGACCACAGCCTAATTGTAAACGGCCTTGCTAAAATACGTGACACCCTGCCAACCATCCAATGGTTTAGTAATTACCTCTCAGGAAGGTTGCAAAAAATAAAAGCAGGTGGCCTGTTCTCCTCCCCCTACCAATAAGCTGGGGAGTCCTGCAAGGCTCCATCTTAGGCTCCATCTTCTTCTCTCTATACATTAATGACCTCGACAGCCACATATCCATCTCAAAACTGCACTTCTTTGGTGACAATACAGTCCTCTACATATCTAACGCCTCACTACTTGAGGTCAGGAATGTCCTCCAAACTGACTTTTCTCAGCTTGAATCCAATCTCATTAGCACCAGACTCCTCTTAAACACTAAGAAAACCAAAGCTATGATCTTCTCCCCTAGTACACTGCCTTCTGTACTTGCCACCCTACTGAAAGACTTTATAGTTACCTATCTAGGTGGGCCCTTGGAAGTCGCCTCCAAATTTATATACCTCAGTTTTTGGCTAGACAGCAAGCTTGCCTTCACTGAACACCTTGATGACCTTTGTAAAAGATTAAAAATAAGGCTAGGCTTCCTCTACTGCAACAGGTCACTATTCACAACCGAGATCAGGACCAGGCTTGTCCAAGCCATATTCCTCCTGTTATTAGACTACGGGGATATAATCTATAACTGTTCTACAACCTCAAAACTCAGTAAACTGGACATTCTCTACCACTGAGCACTGCACTTCAAACTCCCCATATCGGTCACATCATTGTGACCTGTATTCAGCCGTATGTTGGTCATCCCTTACTACCAGACGCATTCTCCATGTCAGTACCTGGACCCTAAAGCTTCTCCTTAACAAACTCCTGAGCTATGTAACCTCAATTATCCATACCTGCTGCAGTACCTATGCTCTCAGAAAATCAGATTTTATCTTCCTATACATCCCCAAAGCTCGCACCATCTTCGGTAATCGTGATATCTCCATTGTCTTCCCAGTCATCTGGAATAGGCTCCAGTCCTCACTGAAACTATCTAATCTAGTCTCTTTTAGCCTCTTTAAAATGTTAATTTCTGAGAAAATAAAAAATGTCTGTAATTGTCATTAAAATAATTTTGTCTATGACTAAATATGCCTTCAGTTTGTCCCAAGATCCATATGGATGGAAACTGCACTTTATGCATGAGTATGATGACCTACTCGATGAAAGTTGGAATAATTCTTGTACATTTGTCTCTCGTGTACCCTACCAGCACTTGAAATCGTGTTGTATGCATTTACTGCATGTTTCTGTTAGTCTTGTTATACATGTATTCCAGGACTTCCTTGTGAATGAGCTTGCTCAATGGAGTTTTTTTTCCTGCAATAAACTTGAACTTGAAATCACAGGTATCTACCATTGTCAAATCTTCCTTTTACCATCTAAGGAATATTGCCTGAGTGAAACACCTGGTTCCTCTGGCTGACCTTCCTACATTAGTCCATGCCTTCGTAACCATCTGCCTTAATTACTGCAATGTCCTCTACCTAGGGCTTCCAGTGGTTGATATCCATCGCTTGCAGCTAGAGCAGAATGTGGCAGCCAGGCTACTGACTGGTACATCTAGGTCTAGTCTTATAACACTTGTGCTGTGCAAACTGCACTGGCTGCTGGTACAGTGGCATATCACCTTTAAGGTCAGTTTACTGACCTACAGTATAAAGCCTCACACTACCAGGGACCCCATTATTTGCAAGAGCTCCTTACTCCCTACTGCCCCTCCTGCTCACTCCAATCCGCCAATGAGGGATTGCTAGATGTTCCCAGGGTTCGGTTAAAAACATCTAGAGTACGTGATTTTTCTCATGCTGGCCCTTCCCTGTGGAATTCTCTACCTCATTGGTTGAGGGAATGCCAGACCATCTCAAGTTTTACAGTAAATCAGAGCTTAAAACATATTTGTTTTATCAAGCCTTTTCTGATGGTTTCTAGAATTTATTGTTATTATTTGTTATGTTGAATGTTTACTTTATTGTACAGTGCCTTGGTATTTGAAAGGCGCTTGAGAAATAAATTTTGTTTACTTACTTACTGATTTGGTCTTGACTATCTCTGGCTGACTAAGGACTGAGAGCTCAGCTTAATCTCGTTTCATGTTTAAAGACATGTTTTAATGTTATATGATGTCACACGTGTTGAATCATGAAGGCAATTTCAGATAAAAAACAAGAAAATTATTTCCTATTTATTTTACATAGGTAAATTCTGATACAGCCTAAATGTGATGTTAGTTTTGTGTATTTTCTGTTTTTTATCATGTAGTGTTGTAATGGTTTTAATCGATTAACAACTTAAACCTTTGTAGCTGTGGCAATTTACTGTAACATAGAAACAGACTTTGATGGCCAATAAGGACTGCTTGGCCTACCCAGTCTGTCCATTTCTCTAACTATTGGATAAGCTGCAAATCCTAGTTAACCAACAGCATACTTCCTCCTACCTCCCACTATAATTGCCTTATGTCTGTCCCTTGCATTCTTGAATTCCCCGCTGTTTTTGACCCTATGACCTCCTCAGGAAGGCTGTTACATGCGTCTAACATCTTTTCTGTGAAAAAATACTTCCTCTCATTGCCCCTGAGTCATACCCCCATTATATTCACACTGTGCACCTTTGTTCTTGCACATCTGTTTTTCTGAAAGGTGCTACTCTCTTGGACTTTGTTGATTCCCTTGAGGAACTTGAAGGTTTCTATCATGCCCCCCCTCTCCCTCCTTTTCTCGAGGGTATACATAGTATGTTGTTTTAGTCTCTCTTCCTATGGCTTCTTGTGCAGACCCTGCACCATTTTAGCTGCCCTCCTCTGGACTGCCTCCATCCTGTCTATGTTGTTGCAGAGATGGGGTCTCCAGAACTGCATGCAGTACTCCAGATGGGGTCTCACCAACTGTCTGTACAGAGGGATGACAACTTCTTGTTTTCTACTGGTGATGCCTCTCCCTGTGCATCCCAGTATCCCCCAAGTCCTCCTTAATGCCTTCCCACATTGCTTGTCTACATTTAAGTAATCTAATATGACTACCACAAGGACCCTTTCCAATTTTGTTGTTGTTAGTACCTCCCCCCATTGTGTACTCATCTCCTGGGTTTTTGTTTCCCAGGTGCATAACTTTGCACTTCTTTGCAAAGGCCAAGGCCTACAGGATGCTGGGATGCATCGCTAGGGGGATCACCTCCAGAAGGAGGGAAGTGATACTCCCTCTGTATAACTGCTTGGTGAGGCCGCACCTTGAGTACTGCGTGCAGTTTTGGAGGCCACAGTTAAAGAGGGACATTCAACTCCTGGAGAGGGTCCAGAGGAGGGCAACCAAAATGATTTGGGGCTTGGGGGACAGGACCTATGAGGAGAGGCTCGAAGAGCTAAATATGTACACATTGGAAGAGAGAAGGGACTGGGGGACATGATAGAGGTCTTCAGGTACATGAAGAGGGTAAATAGGGGAGGAACAGTCAGGGTGATTCGAAGGAAGGAGGAAGGGGCCACTAGAGGGCATGGGTGGAAGCTGGATGGGGAAGATTCAGGGGTGAAAGGAGGAGGTGCTACTTCACTGAGAGGGTGGTGGAGCCATGGAATGCACTGTCTAGGGGGCTGGTGGAGGCAGAGATGGTGGAGGGGTTCAAGAGGGGGTGGGACAGGTACAGGGGAAGGGTTCTGGAAGGGTTCTGGAAGCAAAATCCAATGCATCAAGAATATCCAGAACTGGGAAGGGAGAAGCCAGAGAAGGCAAGGGGGGCAGCCAGGTCAGCACCCAGGGTGGGGGCTGACCAAACGAACTGACATGAAAGACCGTTAGGCCTAGTCTGCTGGCATTTTAGTATGTTAGTATGAATCTAAGCTGCCATACTTTTGACCATTCCTCCAACCATGCCAAGTCCCTTCTCATCCTACCTTGTGTATCAAGCCTGTTGCAGATCTTTGAGTCATCTGCAAAGAGACATACTTTCCCTTCCATTCCTTCTGCAATGCCACTTATAGAGACATTAAAGAGGACCATCCTGAATACTGAACCCTGTGGTACCATGCTACTAACCCCTTTTTATTTGGAGTGGACTCAGTTTACTATTACTCTCTGTGTCCTGTTGTTCAGCCAATTTTTTTACCCAGACTACCACCCTGGGACCCACTCTTAGGCTGGCTAGCTTGCTTATTAATCTTTTGTGAGGAACTGTTTCAAATACCTTGCTAAAGTCTAGAAAGGCCATGCCACGGCCCCTCCCTGGTCTACCACTTTGGTCACCCACTCAAAGAAATCTATTAGATTAATCTGACATGACCTTCCTGCTGTAAATCCATGTTGCCATAGAACCTGTGCCCCACTGGCCTCTAGGTACTCAACAGTTCTGCCTCTCAGAAGTGATTCCATCATTTTCCCTACCACTGAGGACAAACAAACAAGGCTGTAGTTGTCTGCCTCTGCCTTGCTCCCACTTTTGTGAAGGGGAATCACATCCACCTTCCTCCAGCCCTCAGGTACCACACCATCCTCCCATAATTTGTTAAAAATGGTAGTCAGGCAGTTTAAAGAGAATTTCTAGCCCTTGCACCAACTGATGCTAGCTAGACCAACTTTTTTGTAGTCTAGCTTGCATCAATAAGGGGGCCCATTTTAATGGAGTTTGCATTTGATGTTTGGTACAAGCTGTTGTAAAGTGGGTAAACTGTTGTAACTATGCCCAATATCTTAAAATCAGATGCAGTTGCAGCAAATGGGAATGGCACAGCTGCATCAAATAAAGGGATTGATGCAGTGAATACCACAAGCCCTATGCTACCCTTTGAAAATCTGCCCCCCTGCTGTGCATTCATTGCTATGACCTGGGAGGGACAGAGGGTGCACCTCCACCACAGAATTCAGCCATTCCCTCAAGCAGTGTCCACTGGTTTGATAGCAGTGTCTAGAGCATGGCCGACATGGACACAACTCTGCATCTGAGGTCCCCCATCTCAACGCCGAGTTGTGCCACTTAATCTCTTAACAAGGAATTTGAAGGAGAAGGATCTGCAGCTTGGGTCTCATGTGCTCTTCCTGGCTGCAGCCCCTGAATCTTGCTACAGGTCCCATTTCTCTCAGCAGTTCTCAGTTCCAGCAACTGTGCAGCTCACTGGTGCTTGCTGCACCACCACCATGGTATAGAAGGACCACTAGGAGTGGTCCCACCTCCATCCCTCTCAGCAACCTTCTTGTATTGCCCACACTCTCAGTGGTTCCTTATTGTAAAGTGAGTGTGCTGCCACTTGGGCACTGGTGGGCAGCACACTTTTATTAGTCTAAGGTGAGTGTGATGCCCACCAATACTCAAGTGGCTGCCCCATTTGCTACACCAAACAACTGTCTGGCACAGTTTGCATGTCACAGCACAGCTGTTAGCAGGTTCACATCAAAACAATTCCCAAGCTAGGGACTTGAGCTGCTGCCTAGGGGAAAAGCCAGAGGTGGATGGTCTTGGGGGCTCCTCCTCATGAGTACCAGCCAGTGGTGGCAGCGGTACAACAGGGAAGGGGCACAGGAGGTGTGCAGTATGCCTTGCACCTTCTTCTTGTGGCTGAACATGGTGATAATGAGAGGTATTGATACTTGCAGGTGCTGCTGCTGCAGGCTTCTTTCTAGCCCTTCCTCTGACACCCAATGCTGCTGGTGCCACCCATACAAGTGTCCTCTTCAGAGAGATGGGATGATGTGTCCCATCTTATGAATGAGTGACCATTCCTCTCTCCTCCATCTCTTCACTCTGACTCCCACTCCTCCCACTCTCCTCTCTATCTCCACTCACTTTCATTTAAAAGCAAAGGTATGAAAAGTAAAAATAACATAATGAAAGTGAATTTGGAAAAGACAGAAAAATGGAAAAAACAAATTATAAATAATAACTAAACAAGAATTTATAGAACCAGATCATCTGAACAAAGAAGTTAAAGGAAAATGCAGATAGGAGGCTGTAGATAAAAGTGTAGAAATATAAGAAAAATCAGTCATCATTGACAACTATGTAACTCCTAACAAACTTCTAAGACAAGAAAAGATGTATAAAATACAAAATGAAAAGCTGTAAAACTTAGATGTACCATCTGTTTCTCAAGGTTCAAAAAGCAGTAGATCTGTTCCCTTCCAGTCACTCACCTGGACTGCAAAGTAAAACTGAAGGACATGCGTACATAGATCTGTATCATGTGACCTGCAGGAACTGCTGCATGTGACCTACAGTTGCTTGCAGGGACTGAAATAAAAGGGCGTTGTCCTGGAGGATATGGAAAGGGGTTGCCTTATCGGGGCTGCATTCGTGGACTTGACCAAGGCATTTGATCTGGTAGATCATTTTCTTTTGGTCCCTTCTCTTGGCTCTTTGGGAGTTGGTAGTCCCACCCTTAAGTGGTTTCAGAACTATTTTAGTGACAGATTTCAGAGTTAAGTATTGTGGAGTCATTTCAGGTATTGCACCAGTCAAGTTTGGAGTCCTGCAGGGCTCCATACTTGATCCTGTAGTGTTTGCTTTTTTTTTTGATAAAGTTAGTTTAGTGTTACAGCATGCCAGGCTCACATTATATGCAGATGATGTGGTTAATTATTTGCATAGTACATCTGTTGCTGATCTAAGTAATACATTGTCTGTGGAAATGTGTGCCATGCAGTGTTGGCTTGAAGCTAATAGATTGGTTTTGAAAAAGGTAAAAACCAAAACTATATTATTTGGGACTAGTGCTAGGGTTCAGGATTGTGAGCAGAGTCTACATGTGACTGCTCTTGATGCATCTTGGTATAAACAAGTTTCTAATTTTTGGTTTTTAGGTGCTATATTGGATGCTACTTTGAGTTACGATACTCATTTTGTAAAAGTTATTTCCATAATTATTTCTGAAATCTTATTATAATTATTGGTGACTATAAATAGCAACTGGATTACTGTTTTGTTAAAAATGCATTTCAACTAGATTTTGGGTTATTATGCTCCAAAGGCAATTATAACCTGAAATCCAGTTAATATGACACTTCATAATAACCTGAAATATGGCTGATATGACATCCTCCAAAGAAAAGACTTTAAAACTGTTGCATTCCATTGTTTTCACAAAAAGTATTTCAACTGCAGTAGTTTCAGCTGTATTTTATTCATGTACAGTTCAATTTCTTCAAAACTAAAACTTCACTCTAGCTAAAAACATATTTTACTTTCGAGCTGCTAGAAATACAGTCTAAACCTCCATACCAGCAATTATAAAAAATATAAAGGATAGGTAAGTTTGATGTTATGGATTTCTTTTACACACCCTCAGTGTGTGACGACCACGTAAACCTCTCGAGCTTCACTCTCGAGGTTTATGGGTCATCACACACCTTGGGTGTGTGAAAAAGATCCATAACACACACTTACCTATCCATTATTCTCTATATCATACAGGTTATGTTCCTTCTTAACTGTTGAAACTAGAATGGCAGTTGCTAAGCAGCGTCTTGTTCCTACAGTAAACTCTGTCACTTTGATCACCAACAATGCTTCTATGAAGGTGGTGGCAAAGAAATTAATTTGGCTCTGCTCTAGTTAATTGGAAAATCTGTGCTAATAGTGCCTGATACTACATATCATTGTGTGGTTTTTAATTATATGGGCTGGTTTCCAATTCATTTAAATTTTACATTTCAGATGGCAACATTTTCATTCAGAGTTATGAAGTCTGGTGCTCCCTTAAGTTTGTACAGACATTTTCAATCATTTGGTCTGGGTTCTTTCTCAAGGAGTAGGGTAGAAAATAATTTTGAAACTGTCTTTCATGAGAACTGCTAGTGGTCAAAGGGCTTTTACTTTTTCTGGGCCATTTATCTGGAATAATCTCCCACTTGCTTTAAGGGAAATATCGACTGTCTCTACCTCTACAAAAATGTTAGAGCATTTTAAAGGATTAGTTACAGTAAATGGGGCTGTTCTGTTTGATGTAAAATATGATATCATGTTTTGTATTCTGTTTTGTTTATGTTTCATTGTGAGTCGCACCTGTAAACAGAACATTTGTTCTAGAGTGCTAACTCATTAAGCAAATAACCAACAAACAGCAATAAATCACACTTCAATGTTATTAATTACTGCCTCCTGCTTTAAGAAGTTGCAGCTCAATGGCACTTGCAGTAGCTCCTTGTATCTGTGCAGTGTTGAGATGAGGGGCATGAAAAACACTGAAACTTTTAGTCTGTTTCTTTATTCTTAAAATTTATTTCATCTGTGCCCCAACATTTCACCGACTTGGCTTCTTCAGGGGGACTGTTAAATACATAAAATATTTCATATTTTGATATTCAAATAAATATAATCTTTCAAAAATCTCTATGCACTGTTAAATATTTTTTCAGGGTACTTAATCAGTTACAATGCATCTTATATTTAAATAAGCAGTCTATTTGGCCAATGCTAAATAAATTGTTTAGAAAAATTAATTACTACATATATTGGCTAGTGCCTCACAATTCTTAAATCTTGCCCCATGTGCTTAGACTACTTTCTCACTGGTCATTAGTACTCTTTATAAGGGTCAGAACTGATGAATCTCAGAGATAATAGATGGCAGCTTTTGAAGTTTTAACTAAGAACAGCAAGCTGAAAGATAATACATTATACAAAGAATTAATACTTTTTTAACAGTCAAGAGAAGGATGGTTAATTGAAAGTTTTCTTTGCATATTTTAGGGAAGTTTTAGTAGGTTTCATAGATTTCATATGTAAATCAGAGCCAAGAAGACCATGGTCCATATTGCTCGCCAATTTTGTTAGTTATAACCCTTTATTAATTTGTTACTCAGAAAAGTGTCTAAACCATTTTTGAATAAGTTCATGCTTTCACTGGTCACCACAGAAAGTGGTAGGCCATTCCATATTTTGGATACTCTGACAGAGAACCAAGAACTTCTCAGTTTTGTTCTACATCGTTCTACTGTTAATTGTAATGGGTGAGCCCTGGTTTCATAAATCACATCTCTGAAAACCAATTCCAAGGTGTACCACAAACTAATATCATGTAGAGCTTGATACACCAAGCATTAGTCTCCCCTCAGTCTACGATATTCCAGACTGTAAAGTCCAAGTTTTCTAAGTCTGTCAACATATTCTAAACCCTGTACCTCTTCCATTCTTTTAGTTGCCCTTCTCTGGATTCGTTTTATAGCATTTATAGAACCCCTGTCTCCTGGTGCCCAAAACTGGGCACAATACTCCACATGAGGCCTAACAAGTGAGTACAGTGGGAGCAAGACCTTACTACTTTTACTTTTTATGTGCTTAGCTATACAATGGAGAATACCCCCATCTTTTTTGATAATTTTTTGACAATGTAGGCCAAAGTTTAAATCAATTTTTTACTCTGATTCCCAAATCACACTCATCTTCAACAACCTGAAGCAGTTTGTTACCCATTTTGTAATTTGCTAATGGATTTTTCTTCCCAAAGTGCCTTACAACACATTTCACGATGTTAAACATGAGTTTCTTTGTTAAAGCCCAGTTTTCTTGTTCATTTAATGCATATTGTAAGGTAATTACATATTCAGGTTTGTTAACTTTGTAGCCTATACGGGTATCATCAGCAAATTTGGTCAACCAGACGTCAGTTGAGAAAGATAATGAGGAGATATAGATATTAAAAAGACAGGGTCCCAGAACAGACCCCTGAGGGACCCCACTAGTAACCAGTTCATACTCTGAGTAGTAACCCTTTATACAAACTTGTTGGGTCCTCTCAGACAGCCATGACTCTATCCATCTGGTAATATTCCCTTCTAATCCTATTTGTATTGTTGCATCTATTAGTTCACCATGTGGCACTTTATCAAAGGCCTTTGAAAAGTCCAATAGAATCACATCCATAGCTTCACCCTTGTCCAATGCCATACTGACTCCACCGTAAAATTCTAGCAGATTGGTCATACAGGATCTAGATTTTACAAAACCGTGCTGTGCAGTGTCAGGTTACATAATGATCCCAATATAATTTTTTACTATAACCTCCATGATCTTACTCAGAACAGATGTTAAACTAATGGGTCTATAATTTGCAACATCATGTTTGGATCCTTTTTTAAAAAAATGGGAATAACTGTGGCCTGTCTCCATACTTCTAAGACTTCTCCTTCTGTAAGTGATTTTGTGAATAAGGCAGCTAATGGACCAGATAGAGGAATTTCCAATTCTTTCAAAATACGGGGGTGAATTCCATCAGGACCAGCAGATTTGTTGGAATCTAATCTCAAAAGTAATTGCTCCATTTCCATTTTCTCAGTCTTATATTGTTTAGTTGTGGAATGTATATTATGAGTAACAGTAGGACTAGTTTTACTATTAAAAACTGAAGAAAAGTACTTATTACAAACTGTAGCCATTTCTAATTTATCAGTTTCTAGTTCTCTGTTATGATTTTTTGTTGGGCCTATAACAGGAGCACCTCCCCCCTTATTATTTGTGTAGGTATAAAAAGTTTTATAATTATCTTTAACATTTACAGCTAACCTATATTCGTAATCACATTTTGCTTTTCTAATACTCTTTTTAGATAATTTTTAGTGTTGTTTATAATCTAGCCAATTTTTTTGAGAATTACTTAATTTAGCTTTTGTAAATGCCCTGTTTTTATTTTTAATATGCTTCCTAACTGTTGAGTTCATCCAAGGTGTTTTAGGTTTGTTGTTTTCTATTTTCTTAATTAGGGGAATATATTTTTTTGTAGTAATGGTCAATTTAGTATTTAGGGACTGCCATATTTCTAAAAGTGTTTTATGCTTAAAGTCAGTTTCCCAATCCTAATCAGCCATTTCATTTCGAAAGTCACTAAAATTAGCCTTATTGAAGTTATATATTGAAATAGTACTGGGTCGAATTCCTGGTTTATTTTATATGTAAAATATACTACTGAGTGATCACTGGACCCAAGTGGTGGAATAACCTTACAATTTGTTATACTGGTACCCAAGTTGTTTAAGACTAAGTCCAAAATATTTTTGCCCCTTGTTTTTTTCCTTTACTATTTGTTCCATATTGTGCTCCAGAAGTAATTCCAAATAATTATTTTCAGTAATGGTATTGATATGTAATGTGTTCCAATTTATGCCTGGTAAATTTAAATCCCACATAAGAATAGCATTTGATGTTGATGAGAACTCATTTACGAATTCAAGTAATTGGACATCGTCTCTTAGGGATATATATGGGCACCTGTAGACTACACCTAAATTTACATATTCACCGATTTTAGGGAGAACTTTAATCCACAAGGCTTCAATGCTGGGCCATTGGGTTATTTCAATATTCACAGTTGTGATGTTGTTAGAAACATAAAATGCCACCCCTCACCTCTAGCACAGATTCTATTCTTATGGAACAAGGTGTAGCCAGTAATATCCTTTTCCCATGTATCTATATCTTGCCACCATGTCTCAGTTATTGCACATACATGGATATTTAACTGAATCAGAATATATGTTAGTTGATCAGACTTATTATTTAGACTCCTAGCATTTATGAGTAAAAAATTCCAATCAGGTGCATTTAAACCAACCATGCTATTCTTTTTCTCAGGTTTTATGGATAACCCCCCCCCCCATTTAGTAGTTTAAACTACTATCAATTTGTTTTCTTAACCTGTCTGCAAATATTGATTTCCCTTGCTTGTTGAGATGCATACCATCCCTTGTGAATAGGTCCTGATTTAAAAACCTTCCCAATTTTCAAGAAATACAAAACCTTCTCTCTGACACCATCACTTGAACCACCCATTCAGAAAAATTATATTTTGTCTTTTTGTAGGGTTAGCTCTAGGGACGGGTAATAATCCAGAAATAATTAAGTCTCCACCTTGATTCTTTATTGAGTTCCCTACCAATTCTAAGTCTCTTTGTATTTCAGTAATAGGTCACTTGCCCAAGTCATTTATCCCCACATGTAAAAGAGTGAGTGGGTTGTGCGTATGTTCTTGTAGTCCTGTTAGTAATTTACTTATATCACCTATACCTGCCCCTGGCAGGGTACTGACAGTGGTATACATGTTTCTATTTTTGTATAAGGTCTGGTCTGTGTAATGCAGCATTGAATCACCAATGACCAGAACATCTCTTGGGATGTCTTTAAAGTTTGATTCATTGATGTTCTGTGCTACCTCCATTTTGCTTATACTAGATACAGTACCTGTTGGGGGAATTATACTACTAAGTGTATCTTTCAATACACTATACCTATTAGTAAGTGCAATGTTTGTTATGTTAGAATTTCCCCCAATATTTCGCCTTTCCTTTTTTCCAGTTTTCTTTGGAACTTGACACCACTCATCATCCATATTTAAACTACCACCATTTGGAATAGTAAATGTAGGTGAATCAGTGACCAGAGTATCTGCCACAGAATCAATATAATCTTCAAGACAGGTAATTTCCATTTGAGTTTGTAACTGTTGCTCAAGTCTAGCAATTTGAGCCCTCAGTCCTTCAATTGTTTTGCAATTATCACATGTGAAAACTAAACATACAGACTTGTCAGTATACATACTACATACTAGACACCTTGTAAACTCCTTTGATGATTCAGCCATTTTATTTCGTACAAAAACAATTTCAGGGCCCTGTGCCCAGTGTCCCAGCGGACACAGCAGACACACACTGATGCACGTGTCTCTGCGCATGTCTCCATGTGCTGCGATGCGTGCCCTGCTCACACTTGTCCTGCTCACTGCAGGGCAGAGTTTTAACTCAGGGGACAACTGGAAGTGACAGAGTGAGCTGCAAAATGCTTGCAAACAAAATTTTGCAAATGACCAATTTAATGTGCCAAAAGAGACACTAGTACTGTGGAATCCCCCCAAAAAGTTGAATTGTTGGTCCTTTTATAAGTTTGGGGGAAAAATACAATGTCTTGTAGTTCTCCAAGTGTACCAGAAAACTACAGGCACTCTCTTCCTGCTTTCTGTACAACAGGAGGTAGGGCTCCTTAGTAGTAATATAAGCTGCAGTAGCACACAGTGAAAAGGTATATTCACACACACAAGTTTCAATAAAAACAGTTTTAAAAAGTGACTCCCAGCATAAAGAGTCCAACCAGAAAGGTGGCAGGTTCAGAGCCACTACTGTATCCCCTCACCCCTGCCTTTTTAGCAAAATGACAGGTGGCATGCTGTTGAAGCTGACAGCAGTACCTGGTGGGGACTGGGTTTGGGGAGGATGAGGTTACTCAGCACGGGAGACCTAGGTTTGGCTACTCTGCACAGGGGCACCCAAGTAAATCCGAACACAGGAAGCAATAACTGTAATGTCCAGAACCAGGAATGGGATTCTACAGTGTGGCTTTTATTCACATCCAAACTGAACAACAAAGCATAGACAGACTCCCATAGGGCTACATTCCTGGTAATGCAGATTAGAGACAAGAGCACACTTTATCACTATTTCCAGCATTCAGGCTCAAAACCCACCAGGCACACAGCCTGGCCTTGCAAGCAGCTTTGGGTAGACAGCCTGACTTGTACACTACTTGGGTTTTCCCACTGGCCCAACTCCCCCACCAGCCAGATTGATCCATGATCCACTTGATCCATGGTCCATTTGAGGAATGAACCACTTATCCTGTTGTGGCTCCCCAAACCACACTAGAGTCTTCGACTCCTAGAGAGAATTTTCCTTACAATCCCACATCTGGGTACTTCCCTCATCACTGGCCAAGTGCCTGAGGTAAAGTAGAAATCAACAGAAGAAATCCGTAGAGGTGGACCTGGTCACTAAAGATAGGGTCCACCCACCTCCAGCTCCGACAGCCCATACCCGGCCATTTCTCTGGAAACTGAACAATTCCTTTACTGAACTTTCAAATGTAGATTCTGGGTAGACGTCTGTCACATCTCTTCTACATATCATTTGCATCCCAACAAGCTCTGGACTTGAACCTACTTTTACTTTGCTTAGCCCATTACTCTAGGCTTCTACTATTTTAGTAGTTCAATCCCCACATTGTCACACAAGTCCCAGGGTGAAAAACATAGGCCCTTTTAGCAAGAGCAGATACTCACCCTCACATTTCAGGGGCCCCACAGGTGACTCAAGTCTTCTTGTTCTCCCAAATTAATTCTGGCACACTTAGGCAGCTTCTCCTTTATGAGCAGAATTGGGGTTGCCCCAGGAATCTGCAGGGAACCCTTTCCTGCCCCCCAGAGGCAGGGGGCACTGAAACCCGAAAACAGCGGTCTCCACCACTTCAATAATCTTCTGTGTCTCTCTTTAAGGTGGAGACACACACCCTTTTACTTTAAAGTCTGTCAGGACTGAGGCTCCTAGAACCTTCACTGAGCTGCTTTCTCAGCAAGCTCCCAACTTCACACTTCACTGACTCACACTCAACTGAAGACTGACTGACTTCAAAACCTCCCAACATTCTATGCCAACTCCCTTGATGCAGATTCCAATGTGGCTCATGCAGCTGCGATAGTTCTATTGGTGATGTCATCCCTCAGTCTCAGCTGAGACTGAGAACAGAGTGAGAAAGTGTGAAATCCATTTAACTGGAGTTTCACAAGCTGCCTTCCCTGCCTACCACTATGTCTTACTGGGATTCTAGTAATCCCAGGTAACAAGGGGGTTACACTACGATAAGATTATAAAGGTGATTATAATAATAAATGGTTTTATGAAAATGTTGAATCATTAATGGACTATTAGAACTATATGGAGTTGTGTAAAATGTATGTGACAAAGACTGCTGAATGGTTATACAAAGGAAATTAATGGTATCATAGAGGTTTCAGTAATGATGAGTTAAAAAGTAGTCTAAGCACATGGGGCAAGATTTCAGAATTGTGAGGCACGAGTCAATATATGTAGCAATTAATTTTTCTGAATAAATTATTAAGCATTGGCCATATAGACTGCTTATTTAAATATAAGATGCATTGTAATGGATTAAGTATACTGAAAAAATATTTAACAGTGCATAGAGATTTTTGAAAGATGATATTTATTTGAATATTAAAATACGATATGTTTTGTATATTTAACAGTCCCCCAGAAGAAGCCAAGTAGGCAAAATGTTAGGGTACTGCTGAATTAAATTTAAAGAATAAAGAAACGGATTGAAAGATTTCAGCGTTTTTGGTTTATTAGCAAGAGTTGGTGCAATGTCTTATTAAAGTTGAAAGTTTTACATTATATCTGGTATCCATAAGGGGGTCCAACCAACATGTGCTTTCTTTAATGTATCAAGTACATTGCCACATTATGTGTATACAGTATTCTTTATCACTTCTGGAACAGGTGCAGTCCTCAGTGATATTTGCTTTCTTCTTATATCTGCATCTCAGTACGCTACTATCAAATTACTCAAACTTATTAATTATAAATGTCGTTCATAGAATGGGATCTGTCAAGCTATCCAAGTATGATTTACATCCAAAATAATAATTATTAGTAATGAACCACTTGGAATAAGCTGCCTCCTTAATTTTTGAAAAATCATGAATATTCCAGAAAAATGTATAATTCTCTTCGCAATATATTTCTTATATTTCAGACTTATCTTGACCCCTTTTTCCACATAGCTTATTAGCATACCTAATTTATGTTTTTTTTAGTATTGATAGTATCACCTAAAATTATCATAAAGCAATGTCTATGGTGAAGATATATGCAAAGTGCTGGCAATATTTTTCAGAGTCAAAGTTGCCACAAAATGAACAACTTCGCAAACTGCTTTGCAAAGCTGAATTTGGAGACTTTGATGGAGATTTGTGTAGGAAGTAAAACTTCACTGAATCTGTACTTATGATACAGGCAGAATTTTTAACTGCATTATATGTTGTAGCACTGTAATTTGCCACCCACTTCATCTTATTGTTTCCAAGTTTTTTTTTTCTTGGCCACTCTTAGTAAATGATGTGCCCTATAAATAGTGATTGAGTGTAACTTGTTCTTACTTACAGTAGAAACATCATCAGTATTATTAATAACAAGTCTTTTAGTGCTCTATTAAAGCCTTGTAATATACGAACATACGAACATATGAACATACAAAATTTGCCAGCAGATAAAGGCCTAGAGGTCTATCAAGTCTGCTCGAATGTGCAGCTAGCATCCCTTATTCTGCAGCTGCCCCTCCCTTCCACCCTTCCCCTTCATTAACCCTCCCCCTTGTCCTGTCCCATCCTCATTTGAAGCAGTCCACTGTTCTACTGCATACCACTTCAGCAGGTAACGCATTCCACCCAGCCACCACCCTCTCTGTAAAAAAGGTCTCCTCATCTCCTCCTGAACCTTCCTCGCTCCAGTCTCATATCATGGCCCTGGTGGCCCTCCCTCCGTTACTTTGAACAGCCCCTCTGTACCCATCTTGTTTATTCCTTTCATGTATTTAAAAGTTTCAATCATGTCACCCCTGTCTCTCCTCTCCTCCAGCGAGTACATGTTCAACTCCTTCAACCTCCTCTCGTATGATAAGTCCCCCAGCCCCTTGATCATCTTTGTCACTCTGTGCTGCACCCCCTCCAGTAACTTATTGTCTCTCTTCAGATACAGACGCCAATACTGCACGCAGTACTCCAGGTGTGGTCTAACTAATGACCTATACAGTGGCAGAATCACCTCCTCGAGGATATACCCCTTGCAATACAACCCAGCATTTTGTTGGCCTTTGCAGCTGCCTTCCTACATTGTGCCGAGTTGTTCATTGACCCTGTAATGAGCACACCCAGATCCTTCTCCTCCTCCTCTCTCTGGGCTAGCTGCACTCCCCCTAGCTGGTTACTCCTCCTTGGGTTCTTCATCCCAAATGCAGCACCTTGCACTTTTGGCATTAAAGCCCAGTTGCCAGGTGTCTGACCAGGTTTCAAGCTTTGCCAGATCATCCTGCACCCCTGCCATCCCCCAGGTCATCCACCACTGGGCCTACCTTGGTATCATCAGCAAACAGACTGATTTTGCTCTTGATGTCCCATGATATGTCTGCAATGAATATCCCAAACAACACTGGTCCCAGCACTGAGCCCTGTGGAACACTGCTTGTCACTGCCTTTGGGTGTGAGAACTCCCCGCCCACCACCACCGTCTGTTGCCTCCCCTGCAGCCAGTTTCCTACCCATCTCACCAGCTTTGCACCCGCCCCTGTGCCTACTAACTTCCTTCTCAGCCTTCCATGTGGCACTGAGTCGAATGCCTTATTGAAGTCCAGATACAGGACATCCACTGCATGGCCCCTGTCTAGTTGCCTAGTTACCCAGTCATAGAACTCGACCAGGTTGGTTTGGCAGGATCTGCCATGTATGAAGCCATGCTGTCTGCTGTCCTGCAGTCCTTGGCCTCTAGGGAGGGCCACCAGCCTCCTTCAGGATAGTCTCCATTAGCTTACCCATGATGGATGTGAGGCTCACTGGTCTGTAGTTTCGGTTCATCCTTGGGGCCACTCTTGTGGAGGGCACCACATGAGCCATCCTCCAGTCCTGAGGTACACACCCGAATGTAGTGAGGCATTAAATAGGTCTGCCAAGGTCCTGCAAGGACCTCTGCCAGCTCCTTCAGTACCCTGGGGTGGATGCCATCTGGCCTGGCGCCTTGTCCACCCTCAGTGCTTCAAACCCTCTCGAACTCTGCTCTCCATGATTTCCCCATCTGTCACCACTTCCCCCCCTGCTTCTGCCATTTCTCCCACCTTGGATGTCATCCCCCTCTTCTCTTTAGTAAATACTGAGCAGAAGTACTCATTTAGTGCTTCCACCTTATCGCACCCTGCTTCCACCCAACCCCCCTTTTCCTAATCCTTACTATGTGGTCCTTACAGGTCCTTTTCTCCCTGATGTACTTAAAGAAGTCCTTCTCCACCTTCTTAATGCCTTGTGCCAGCCTGAGTTCCATAGATGCTTTGGCTCCCCTTACTGCCCTTGTCACCTCCTTCGATTCTGTCAAGTACTCCTCCCTGTCCTCCCCCCCTGTTTTCTTGTACTTCCTAAAGGCAGATCTTTTCCTCCTTACCTTTTCCATGACCTCCTTGCTCAACCAGATCAATTTCTTACTCCTAGCCTTCTTGCTCTGGGCTTTGCAACAGGTTTTGGTTGCCTCCACTATCCCCAGCTTTATGAGCTCCCACCTCTGGTTAGTGTCCATACTAGATTGAATTCTGGCCAGGTACCCTTTTACCACTTCCCCCATCCTCCCAAAGTCGGCCCTCCAGAAGTTCAGCACTATTATGCCAGATTCCACTCCTTCCTTGCCCATATCCAATGTGAGCCATACTGAGCGGTGGTCACTCCCTGACAGCGGTTCCTCCACTGTAAGTTCTCTCACAAAGTCCCCATTTGCCAGCACAAGGTCAAGGGCATTTCCTAACCTGGTTGGTTCACTGACCATTTGCAGCAGGAAGCTGTCCTGGAAGGCATCCAGCAGTATCTGCTCCCTTCTGTTCCTGGTGGTTGGGGTGCTCCAGTCCACTCCTGGCATGTTGAAGTCCCCCACAATCATCACACTACCCTTCTCGCAGGTCCTCATGATCTGTCTTGCTAGTTGCCTGTCTAACTCCTCCGTCTGAGATAGTGGCATGTACACCACTCCCATTCTAAGAATCCTATACTTGGAATCCTGGATTTGCATCCAAAAGTGACTCCGTACTACCCTTCTCCCCTTCCTCCCTTACACACTTCAGTCCTTCCTTCACATATAGTGCCACCCCCCCCTCCTTTCCCAATCACTCTGTCCCTATGAAATAATCTGTACCCTGGTACAGACAGGACCCAGTCAGTTGTATTGGGTGTCCCATGTTATCAATATATTACTTATAAATGACTAGTAGAATAATTTTTTAGAAGGATCTTTTTGAGAACAGACTATCACTCTTTTAACAAACTCTAGCAGGAGCCAATAAGGCTACAAAATAGTGGTATTGTAGGCAGTGAGAAATGTGTAAACTAGCAAATTTTACACTAACCACTGAGTCACCTAATTGCACTTTCTAATTGTTGTGATATACACACATACTAACTAATACATATACACACATATGCATATAATTTTCCAGTGTAACATAGCAGTGCACAGTCTACACACATTTTTACAGATTAAAAAAAATACATTGAGGGCTGTTTTCTTCTTTTCAGGCTCCAAGGGACATCAGAGTGTGAAGGGCTGCCACTAGACACCTTCTTTAAATCAGCAATGACATGCATAAGGCTGAAACTGATTTAGATAGCAGGGGAATATAGATTAGCAATTTGTGCACCAACTACTGAGCCACATAACTGCACTTATTAATTGTTATGATACGCACACACAGCCAGAAGATTTAGAACAACATAGCTGTGCACTGTCTACACATACAGAGCATCGCCACACAAACACATACACACACACACAGTAACACAT
This sequence comes from Neoceratodus forsteri, assembly GCA_016271365.2. Classification (NCBI taxonomy): domain Eukaryota; kingdom Metazoa; phylum Chordata; order Ceratodontiformes; family Ceratodontidae; genus Neoceratodus; species Neoceratodus forsteri. The sequence goes on along the minus strand of CM057449.1, from coordinate 1,176,227,868 downwards.
ATAAACAACATTATAGTCACAGCCAAAGATGTGATCAGATATTTCCTGACATTTCTGTGATATTTCTACAGAAATCTCCTGCTTTCCACATTTCCACAGTAGGGGCTGCAGAGAGAAATGCTTTAGAAATTTTGCAAAATATCTGGAAATATCTGACCATGTCTGGGGCTACCACTGTAGATGGCATGTATTCACTTATACATCTATCCATAAGTTTTACTGTAGTTAGGATAAGCACTGTGTTTTGCATTAACTCATTGTACTAATATATTGCATGACTTGGTAACTAAGGTAGTGAACCATGGCGGTGTGGTGGATGTGGACTATATGGACTTCATAAAGGCCTTTGACACCATCCCCCATGCAAGGCTAACTAACAAGCTGCACAGCATAGGTGTGGATCCTAAAATAGTTATGTGGGTGGACAACTGGCTGAATGGCAGAAGTCAGAGGGTTGTACTAAACAGGGAGTACTCTGGAGCAGGAGAGGTGATGAGTAGGGTGCTGCAGGAGTCAGTATTGGGGCCAGTCCTCTTCAATGTCTTTATTGGGGACATTACAAAGGGACTGAAGGGGAAGGAATGCCTCTTCACAGACAATACTAATGTATGCAGTAGAGTGGTCATGCCAGAGGTTGTTAAAGGAATGAGGGAAGACCTTAAAAAACTGGAGAAATGGTCTGAAGAATGGTAGCTAAGATTCAACACAAAGGCAATGCAAAGAAGTGCAGGATCATGGAAATAGGACACAAGAACCCAGGGGCAAAGTACACACTAGGTGGGGAGGCACTGACAGTCACAAAGCAGGAAAGAGACATGGACGTTATCATCTCAGAGGATGTAAGAGAATCTAGGAAGAGCAATAAGGTGCTGGAAAGGTTATTCAGATGCTTGGATGCATAGGGATGGGTATCATGAGTAGATATAGGGAGGGCATCTTACCCCTGTGTAAGACACTATTGAGAGACTGCACCTTGAATACTTCGTCCAGTTCTGGAGGCATCATCTAAAAAAAAACGCAGTGTGGAGGTGGTGCAGTGGAGGGCAACCAAAATGGTGCAGGGCCTGCAGGATAAGACCTATCAGGAAAGACTAACAGAGTTTAATATGTATTCCCTGGAGGAAAGGAAGGAAGGTTGGACATGACTGAGAAATACAAATACATCACCTGTATAAACAGAATACATGAAGGAAGCATCTTCCAAAGTAAGAGATGCTCCAAGTCAAGGGGACAGAAAATGAAGTTAAAAGGGGAAGACTTAGGGGAAATGTGAGACAAAAATTTTTTCACAGACAGGGTGGTGGATGCCTGCAGTAGCCTACCAGAGGGGGTGGTAGGAGCTAAAGTGGTTACAGAATTTAAGAAGGAGTGGAATAGACACAAGGGTAATCTGGAGGCAAGGGGGCTCCAGAGTTCAGTTTGGGCATGGGGCCTCACACTATATAAGGTTTAATAGGGCAGACTGGCTGGTGATGCAACTACCACTCACCCAGCCTGACCTGCCACTGAGCACCCACCACCCTTCAAGACTCCCCCACACACCCTCACTCACCTAAACAGGTCCCAGTGTGAAGATCCAGTCTCCCATCTAAGGCACGTCTTGCTGATGGAATTGGTGACAGCTATATAAGAAATAAGGTAAGTGCAATGCAATGTATTTCAATGGGTTTTCAACTTCACTTACCTTATTTCTCATATAACTGTCACTGGTTCCAGCAGAAAGATATGTCTTCCATGTGACAGTGAATCTTCACACTAGGATCTGTTCAGGTAAGTGTGGATGTGTTGGGAAATCTGTGGGATGTGAAGTGGTAGGTAGAGTTGGTGATGCAGGGTTGCATCAACAATGGACTTTTTTTACAGATTAAAAAAAGACATCAAGGGACTGTGTTCTTTTCAGGCCTTGAGAGACATCAGAGGGAGGTGGAGTTGCCACTAGACACCTCATTTAAATCAGCAATGACATGCATAAAGCTAAAACTGATCTAGATAGTGGAGGAATGTACACTAGCAATTTTGCACTAACTACTTAGCCACCTAACTCCACTTTCTAGTTGCTATGATACACACACACACTGACTAATACAGTTACATATATATGCATGATTATACAATAGGAGTGAGTAAGTAACTCACTGGATAAAAAGATGTATTCTCCCTGCAGTGCAATATATCCATTTATTCCACCGTGGTGACATTATCAAACCAATAAAATGGCAAAAAACACAGTCCTGTTGCATAAATCGGATATGTTATGGCCGGTGGTGGAATACACCATTTATGCGAATGAGTGGAAAGTGACCTTAGCTACCATCACTCATGGCTCTGCTACGCTCTGCCACTTATGAGGATATCCAAGGTCACTCCACTCATTCAGATAAATAGTGTATTCCACCACCGGCCATAACATATCCCCTGTCTGTATTCCAGTATAACATAGCAGTGCACTGTCTACACACATTTTTACAGATTAAAAAAAAAGACATTGAGGGACCATTTTCATCTTTTCAGGCTCAGATGGACATGGGAGGGTGAGGGGTTGCCACTAGACACCTCCTTTAAATAAGGCTGAAACTGATTTAGATAGCGGAGGAATATAGACTAGCAATTTTTGCATTAATCACTGAGCCACCTAATTGCACTTTCTAATTGTTGTAATACACACTACATACACATATATGTTCCATTATAACATAGCAGTGCACTGCCTACAGACATTTTGTCAGATTATAAAAAAAGACATTGAGAGACTGTTTTCTTCTTTTCAGGCTCCAAGGAACATTGGAGGGTGGGGACAGTGCCACTAGACACCTCATTTAAATCAGCAGTGGCATGCAGAAGGCTGAAACTGATCTAAATAGTGGGGGAGTAAAGACTAGCAATTTAATAAATTTTATTAAAGTTTACAAGATGCAATGCAATAAACACTCCATAACACACAACAAATAATATAAACAACAATACAGTAACAACAACAACAAATACAACAATATTTTTCTCTGTAGCAAAGTGTTTCTTACAAGGTATATCTTCTCTGAAATTATTACAGGTGGTGCTTACATTTTGTGACTTTTTATCATTGGGCTAAGCAAAATTACTGTTTGACACTGTTTTATTTTATTCTTTTTTTGTTGAAAAGGTTTGTTGTCTCAGAGGTGTTTCAGTCTCCTTCTCACATTGAAGGAGCAAATTGCTTTCCTCTCACAGCTCTTCCAGAGGATTAGGTGTGTATCTGGGGGGGGGGCTAGCAAACTGTTAGTAATTTCCAACAGAAAGACGGGTTAAAAGGTCAGGTTAGTTGATATCTTGGGGGTAGAAGACTTGGTTTGCCAGCCAAGGCACCTAGCCTCACCTGAGCTCTTTCCTTCTAAAATTGCTTAAAAGGACAGAGCAGAGAACCTTACCAGAACAAGGGAAATGGATTAAGACTTCTTTTGGCTAAGCAGATTTACTGTGTGTTGTTATTTTTATTGTTGTACTCACAGGGATTGCTACTGTTTGTTGCTAACATTTCATTGCTTTATTTTTCTCTGATACAAATTGTTGTTGCTGGTATACCTTCTTCTGTATTATTACAAGGTGGCCTACAGGTGTGTGCTAACAGATTATTGCTGTAATCTTCTGATTCAAATTGTCTTTTGCAAGGTATATCTTCTGTTACTACTTTATTTTTCTCTGTAGCAAAGTGTTTCTTACAGGGTATATCTTCTCTGAAATTATTACAGGTGGTGCTTTACAGGTTTTACAGTTTTATCTAACATTAGGATAAGCTTTCAGGGCTACTGCATTTGTTGTTGACTGATTGTTTCTGCTCTTACCTCCTTGTTCTTTCATCCATGGTTCTTTTTCAGCAGGGGAAGGGCCCAGCCACTCACCCCCATCCCCAACCACCCCACACTACACTCCTTTTATAGGGTACCACAGTTGTGACATTTCCTGTGGCAGAGCAGGAAGGAGTGGATCAGTAAGACTTCCACAAGGTGAGCTCATTTACAGGGGCACTAGTAATTTAACTTGTTTTAACAAGTTATATGAAAACAAAACACAAAATCAAACCATTACTTGCATTTTTCTCCTTCTAATTGCTCTGACCAGGTTATAAACCCAGCTACTTATCTGGAATGGATATCATTAACTGCAGGCACTGTGGAACACTTTACAGAAGGACAGTCTTACAGGATTTAGGACACTGTCCTACATGCTGGGCCATTGGACATCTTAGGGCTCAGCTCCAGGCAGCATGGGCAGAGACTGCGCACCTCAAATTTCATATTCAAGAGGAAATACATTATAAGAACCAACTGCCATTTCCCCAACATCCAACAGAAGAACCTCGCCACAGAGAGTAGTTGGTCCAGGAGGTTGGCAGGTGGTTAGGAGGGAAAAATTGGGTGCCCCATCACTCTGTGCTCTCCAATATACAACCTCCAAAAAACATATAAACACTACAAACAGGTATCTGCCTCTATCTCTGAAATCAAACAAAGGGGCAGAGGACACTGCAGAGCAGGACACTGTAGTACAGGAGCTACAGTAGCACAACAAAAGTCACCCAAATCAGGAACCAAAACAAAAAAGCAAAAAGGAAATCCAAAAAACATCTGATCATAGGGGACTCCATGATTCGGGGAGTTGATACCCATCTCCAGCCAGGAGTAATGGTCAGATGTCTTCCAGGTACATCAGCATGGAGAGACACTGACCACATTGTTAAAATTGTTCACAAAGCAGGAGAAAACATTGACATCCTAGTACACATAGGGACTAATGATATCTCCAGCTGGTCAGTTGTGGAGACCAAGAAACACCTGACGAGGCTTGGTGACAAATTATCATCTATTTCATCTGACATCTCTTTCTCTGAGTTCCTGCCAGTCTGGGAGAGGGGGGCAGATGGACAGAAGGTCAGAGAAGGGGAGACAGCGGAGCTAAACATGTGGCTCAAGGGCTGGTGTCAGGAAAAAGGACACAGATTTGTAGGGAGCTGGCAACAGTTCTGGGAGTGAAAGTTATTTAAATTTGATGGACTGCATCTGTCTAAGGAGGGAGTCAGTGCATTGGGGCAGAAGTTTGATGTCTTTGCAGAATATTTAAACTAGCAAATGGGGAGAGGGGTGCAGCACCCCATACGTCGAATGGGAAGACCACCCCTTCCCCCTCAGCTAGTGGTCAAACAGGGATTCAGCATGTTTGCAGTTCATTTGCATCACCAGGTAAGAAAAAAGGTCTGTCTCCCCATATGACGCACAGTGGAAATGCCGAATCTCACCCAACAACTAACACACTGGAATCTGGCCAATGGAAAATCATGTACACCAATGCTCACAGCCTGAGAAATAAGATCCCAGACCTGCAGGCAATAATTTCAGAGGCTAAACTGGACATAGTAGCAATTAGTGCAATGTGACTTACCAGTAAGCACACTTGGAAGGCTTCAGTACCTGGCTATGTACTGTTCAGAAGAGACCGAGGTGCAAAAAGGGGGAGGGGGGTGGAGTGGCTCTGTATGTCAATGAAAATATCAAAGCTACAGAAATTCAGAATACACAAATGGAGCCAGAAGAACTGAGGGTCACCCTGGAAACAGGAAATGGGATAGCCATAAGAACTGGGGTTGTCTACAGGCCCCCAGACTAGGGGGGAGGACATAGACACATTACTGTTAGAAGACATACAAAACATGACACCTAAATGAGAGGTTCTGATAATGGGAGACTTCAACATGTCAGATACAGATTGGTCAATTCCAGCAGGAACATCTGCCAGAACTAGACACATGGTGGATTCCCTGCAGGGGGAGGGCCTCAAACAACTGGTACAGCAACCCACAAGACATAGGGCTATCCTAGATCTAGTACTGATCAACAGGGAAGGGATCACAGATCTCCAGGTAGAAGGTCACATGGGGGCCAGTGACCATCACATGGTATGGTTCAGTTTGGCCACTACATCTAAGTTATCCCATTCCAAGGCAAAAATATGAGACTTCAGAGGAGCTGATTTTGATAAGATGACCAACAGAGTTAAGCTAGCCCTGTCAAAAAGAAACACAGGTGAAGGGGTACAGGCAAAGTGTGCAAGCATTAAGGATGCAATACTTGACACAACATCCCATTTTGTTAGACAGAATAGAAAGTGCAAAAGAAGAAGGAAACCACTCCGGTTCTCAAATACAGTAACAGAAAAGGTCAGAGCCAAAAGGCTGGCCTTCAGTAAATATAAGGGAACACAGCAGGATGAAGATAGGAAGGCATACCAAACTGCCCTAAGGGAAGCAGGGAAGGCAGTAAGGCAGGCAAAGTCCCAAACTGAGGAAACACTAGCATGAACAGTAAAAGAAGGTGACAAGACTTTCTATAGATACATTAGTGAAAGGAGAAAGTCCAGAAGGGGTATTGCTAAGCTCAAAGGAGAAAAGTGGGCATATGAGGAGGAGGACCCTGTAAAAGCATCTATCCAAAATAGATACTTTTGCTCAGTATTTACTGAAGAGAAGGTAGGGCAGAGCCCACAGCTCAGCACCATGGACACAGGGGGGAAGGGGATGAGCACTACTCCCTTCACAGAAGAAAAGGTCCTACAAGTGCTCGCTAAGCTCAGGGTGGACAAGGCAATGGAACCTGATGGCATACATCCCAGGTTACTTATGGAGCTAAAGGTGGAACTAGCAGAGCCATTAGCTGAACTGTTTAATGAGTCTCTGAGCACAGAAGAGGTCCCAGAAGACTGGAGAAGGGCTCATGTGATCCTGCTCCACAAGAGTGGTAGCAGGGAGGAGGCAGAGAACTACAGACCAGTCAGTCTTACCTCAGTAGTGGGCAAGATTATGGAGACACTCCTTAAGGAAAGGATAGTGCAACACCTGAAATCTGTAGGGGCCCAGGATCCAAGACAGCATGGGTTTACAAAAGGAAGGTCCTGTCAAACTAATCTCATAGATTTATTTGACTGGGTAACCAGAGTGGTGGACCATGGTGGAGTAGCTGATGTCACCTACATTGACTTCAGCAAAGCTTTTGACACTGTTCCACATAGAAGATTAATAAATAAGCTGGGTAGGCTTGGGGTTGGACAGAAGTTGGTCAACTGGGTGGCAAACTGGTTGACGGGCAGAAAACAGAGAGTGGTGATAAATGGTATACAGTCAGAAGAGATGCAAGTCACAAGTGGGGTACCTCAGGATCAGTCTTTGGGCCAGTCCTCTTCAATATCTTCATTAGTGACATTGCAGATGGACTACAGGGTAGGCTTGTCTGTTTGCAGATGACACCAAGATCTGCAACAGAGTAGATGATCCAGAAGGGGTGGGCAGAATGAGAAGAGATCTGGATAAACTAGCAAAATGGCTGAAGAGTAGCAACTGGGATTTAATGCAAAGAAGTGCAAGATCATGCTCATAGGGAAGAGAAACCTGAAGCCACCCATAGGCTGGGAGAGAGTTGCTGGCAGTCACAAAGGAAGAAAGAGACTTGGGCATCATCATCACCGATGACCTGAAATCATCCAAGCAGACCCCTAAAGCAGTAGGTAAGGCTAGGGTGAATTTAAGGTGTATTAGTAGGGGTATCACAAGTCGTAAGAGAGAGGTAATAATCCCTCTTTACAAGACACTGGTTAGACCCCATCTGAAGTACTGCGTGCAGTACTAGAGGCCACACCTTCACAAGGACATTAACCAAATTGAGGCAGTCCAGAGAAGGCACCAAAATGGTGCAAGGACTGAATCAGAAGACATATGAGGACAGATTCACGGAGCTCAATATGTATACCCTTGAGCAAAGGAGGGAGAGAGATGATAGGATCGAAACATTCAAACACCTTAAGGGCATTAACAAGGTGAAAGAGTCTAATGTGTTTCAATATAAAAAAAATAGCAAGACAAGAGGACAAAGCATGAGATTAGAGGGAGGCCGATTAAGGGGGAATGCAAGGAAATTCTTTTTCACAGAAAGAGTGGTGGATGCATGGAACGGCTCACCTCAGGAAGTGGTGGCTATGAATATAGTGCAGGGCTTCAAATAGGCATGGGATAGGCATAAGGTAGCAATACAGATGAGTATGAATAGATAGGCCACTGACAGAGCAAAGGCCAATGGCACATTTATAAGGTAGAAAAAGAAATGAGCCGACTGGATGGGCCTTTCAGTCCCTATCTGCCGTCAACCTCTATGTTTCTATGTTTCTGTGTTTCAATAAGAGGAACAAAAAACCCTCCCCCACAAAAAATAACCATATAAAACATACAGAAATTCCCCCTAAACCCACTCCCCAGTGTACACACATGGTAGTAAAAAGATATAGGTTATGAACAATAAAAAATAAAAAGTATAGCCACCTAATAGGTCATACCAGTATAAGGAAAAGTAAAAGTAATAATATTTAATATTGACAAAGGTAAAAACAATCCAGCAGCCAAGGATAAAAAGAAGCCATGATAAACTGAAAACTTTAATCGAATCCACACCATCCCCACTGAGTTACTGAATCATAAAAAGTAAAGTATGTAAAGTCTCTCAGCGTGACTAAATGTAGGTAGTGTATGAAATAAACTTACAATAGATCCTTCAGCATTTAAAGCTTGGAGCATAGGGAGGACATCTTACTCTTGTATAAGGCACTCATGATATCACACCTGGAATACTGCATCCAGTTCTAGAGACCCCATCTGAGAAGAACATAGGGGTGGAAGCGGTGCAGTCGAGGGCAATTACAATGGTGTAGGGCCTGTGGGATAAGACTGATGAGGAAAGACTAACCAAGCTAATATTTAAAATATGTATTTAATTTGGGTAAAGCATTTAACTCATTTTAAATATTAAATTTTGTATAGGATATGCCAGTTGAGATTCGATATGTCATTTGCAGTGTGGTCATACTTGTAACCATTTTTTATAATGTATTTGCACAACACACATATCTGCTGAGAGGTAGTTTCAATGTTGCCTTCCTCTTTTTGCACATTTTACAATCTGTTTTTCTGGAATATACCTGCTGATTGCTATATATTTAGCCTGGATATTTCACAGAAGATTTGGCATCTTATTTTCAGTGGGGCTCTACATCTACACATTATTATGCTGCATTCAGTAAAATCAGAACATGCTGAAAACAATATTTTACATCTCGATTAGGCTATCCTGGATGAATACATTGTAAAATTGGATAAAGCATGACCCTACTGAAAACAAGATATTGCATCTAATCTGGAATATCCTGAGTAAATACAGTGCACAAATGTATAAAATATGGATCCCTATCAGAATGAAATATAGCATCTCCCCTGAGCTATCCAAGGTACAAAATATAGGATAGGGAATATTCAACTTAAATCTATAATTCTTTGTATACTATCATTATGTAAATCACATAAGTGTGATTACATTAGTCGAGACATGGTGGTAGCAGGGAAGAAAGTTAAATTGATGAATATGTTATTATAATCATTAAACAGCTGAATGTAAATATGTAATAATTACATTTACCATGGTAACAATTTCACATTGTAAACTAAATGGCATTGTGTTCCATAGAACCAAGAGTGACCGAAACAAACAGTTTCTTTATTGTTTTATAACAAATTAGGCTGGAGTATTTATTTTGAATGTTGTGGTCATAAGGATGGTGTGTATGTGTGTTTGAGTGAAAAGAGTAAAGAAACAACTGTCTTATGATATAACAAACTATACTGGACATATCAATCAGTCAATTGATCACTTTATTTAGCCAGGCATAAACACCATTGAGCAAGCTCATTTTCAAGGTGGTCCTGGGGCATAAATACAATACAGTACACTTCATAAGATTACAATTACAGTGGACAATGGTGCAAAAAAAAAAAAAAAAAACATTGTGAAGATGCCGGTCAATATGGGCCTATACATACCGGTCAACATAATTAACATGCAAAGGTACATAATGATAAGCTTTACTGAAATGAGAAGAGACAACAATCCCACATAGTCTCCACTGAGTAAGAGCTCATACCTAAATGATAAATAATAAGGAGGTATTAAGGAATAGGGTAGAAATTGGGGTGAAAGGGTAGGCAGCCAAAAGGGAGGCCAGAATAGGTAAAAGGTAGAGAATAGGCAGGGTCATCTTGGATTAAGGGAACTAGGCTTGTAGGTCCTCAGTTTCTGTTGTTAGGAATGTGGGGTGGAAGATGCTTAGGCGTAGGATTTGAGAGTGGCACCAGAGGCTTAGGGGTCATCGGCATCTGAAACAGTTGCATGATTCCTTCAGATAATCCATTAATAGAGCTTTGAATGTGAAAATGCTTGGAAGTGAGGATAATTTTTAATGAGTCTTGCATAGTGTTCCAAAGTGATGGAAGTGAGAAGTTGATTGCTGCTGAGCCAAGGGTAGTTTTCACTCTAGGAATCTGAAAGCAGATTAAGAAGAAGCATCTCAGGCCATAGGAACCTTTAGACTGTTTGAAGATGTTCGAGATGTATGCAGGGAGGTTATCAGATAATGCTCTAAAAAACCAGAGGAGAACATTCCTTTTTCTTCTAGTTGAGAGTGAGGTCCATCCTGAAACCTGGTATAGATGACAGTGATGTGTACTATGGGGTAGATTTAAGATAAATCTTAAAGCCCGGTGGTAAAGGGTGTCCAGTTTGTTTAGCATCGTCGATGGGCAATGACTGTAAAGGAAGTCAGCGTAGTCCAGTAGAGGTAGGAATGTAGTTTGTACTAGTCTCATTCTGGCTTCTAACATGAGTAGGTGTTTAACGTGATAGTATAAACCTAATCGCTGTCTTAGTTTCTTTAAGGTTTCATTTAAGTGGCACAGAAAGTTGAGCTTGTTATCCAGCCAGAACCCTAGGTATTTAAAGGTATCAGACTACTTCAATGGGTTCATCTAAGAATGTTCGGATCTGTGTGATATGTGGACATCCGGAAGTAGACTTTGGTGAGAGAATCATTGCTTTAGTCTTTTTGGCATTGAGGAGGAGCTTATGAGTGAGAAGGCTGTATTGGAGGGTGATGAAGTCTTTCTGTGAGTACTCATGGGCCAGATCCAAGGATGAAATTGTGGTATAGAGTACAGTATCATCTGCGAATAAGTGCACATTTGCTGTGCCCAGCTGCGAGTCCAGATTATTGATGTATATTGCAAAGAGGATAGGGCCCAGGATGGAGCCTTGTGAGACTCCTCGTAACAAGGATTTTTGTGGGGACAGATCTCCTATGGCTTTGACTTGTTGTACATATTGCTGGAGGCTGTAATATGTACTTAGATTTGAAACCAGAAAAGTTGCTATTTACAGGGTAAAAGTTACAGGACGTGTTTACCAGCCATACTGTAGCTCAGTATAAATGATTATTTCCCCAAAAACATAGTAAAAGGAGTGAACAATATAGTCTTCTTTATGTTTCCTAGGGGTTAAAGAAGCAGCTGTCTTCTGCTATACTAAAATGCATTCTAGATACTGCTGAGGGCAGTAACAAGTTTAGGGTAACTGGTGCATTGTAGCAGATGTGGGGCAGCTGTGTTCAGAGAGACTTTCTAGACATTGCAGTGCTGCCCTATCTGCAGACGCCTCTCTGTATTGAGGAAGGAGTTAGCTGGACTCTGAGCAGAGTTGGCAAGGATACAGGTGACCTTTCCTCCATACAGATACCACCATGTCCACCACCACTCCCTCAGAGATCACCAAGAAGGAGGGAAGGATGGACTATGGTGGGCTCTAGGATGGCACAGGAGGCAGCTTGGAGGCACATTCTCCAGCCGGTGGCACTTCAGAACTCATATGATATCCTGGCAGAGCATAGAGATTGTGCAACATCTCCAGAAGTGAATACCATGTTGGGTGAAGGGGTCATCCAGGATGGAACCCCAAATGGAGATGCAAGGAGAACACTCAGGAGGAGGAAGTGAAATCTTGGTTGGGGACTCTATTGTCTGGGGGATTGAGCTGGGATCAGGTAGCAATGGTGAGAAAGAGGCAATATGCCTACCTGGAGGCACAGCTCAGAAGGAGGGCAAGCGAATCCTTAGGATTGCAAGGGTGGTAGCAAGGAGGGGGGAGCTGGATGTCATTATTCACTTGGGGACTAATGACCTGGCTAGAGGGGGTAGATGTAGGAAGAGTACAGCAAGAGTTGAGGGAGCTGGGGAGGAGACTTGGGCAAGTTGCACCCTCTGTCACCTTCTCAGAGGTGCTACCTGTCCACAGCAAGGGGGATGTGAGGGATATCTGCATCATTGAATTCAAAAAATGGCTGAAGAAATGGTGCAGAGAGGTGGGGTATGGCTTCACTGGAGACTGGAACATCACCTGGAGGGATGAAGGACTATATTCTCCAGATGGCCTGCATCTACCCAGGGGAGTCAAAGGTATCCTCTCTGAGATGTTTAAGTGCGTCCTTAGTGATCATTTAAACTTGCCAAGGGGGTGAGGCACAGACAGTCAAGAGGATTATCATAGCCCCCCCCCGCAGGGCATAATTGAAAGCTGTGAGGACCCAATAACTAGCACAACATCTAACCATAAAACTACCATGGTTACAATAGGGGAGAGAACAGAAGGTACATCACTAATGCAGCACAGGGCAAAGACCAATAATCAAAGGAATATTAAGGGGGTACACAGAGTGGAAGGTCATGTGCACAAATGCCAGCAGCCTGGGAAACAAAATCCCAGACCTCACGGCACTGATGGCAGACACACACCTGGACATTGAGGCTATTATGGAGACATAGTACAGAGGGAACCATGACAGGAATGCAGCCATACCACGGTATACACTTTTTAGAAAAGACAGGGAGAGGAAGGGGGAGGAGGAGGAGGAGTTGTTATGTATGTAAAGGAAGGGATTAAAGCTACAGAGGCTCAGGGATCCAGGGAAAAAGCAGCGGCACTGTGGGTCACTCTTGAGTCAGGGAACAAAACAACCATTCATGCTGGAGTAGTCTACAGGCCTCCAGAGCAGGGGGAAGATATAGATCTAGTATTAGTGGAAGCCATCCATAACATGCCAGCCAAAGGGAAGTACTACTAATGGGTGACTTCAACATGCCGGATGCAGATTAGAATACCCAGACTGCGAGTACATCAAGGAACAGAGACCTCATGTGTGCCATATATGGGGCAAACCTAAGGAAGCTGGTGGTTAAGTCCACCAGGGAGGGTGCTGTACTGGACTTACTGCTGACAAATGGGGACAGAATCATGGATGTTGAGGTGGGCAGTCCCCTTGGTACCAGTGACCACAGAACTGTATGGTTTACAGTCAACACATTGGCAGAAGAAAGCCATTCAAAGTTTAAGATCCTAGATTTCTGGAAGGCCAACTTCATGGCAATGGGGGAACAGCTCAAAATTGCCCTGGCAGCAGAAGATATGGGGGATGATAGAAGAACAGTAGCTTAGAATCAAGAGATCCATGACAGGAGTGACAAGTAAATGTGTCAGATTGCTTAGCAAAAGCAAAAGAAAGAAGCAGCCACTGTGGTTCTCTAAATCAGTAGCTGAGAAAGTAGAAGAAAAAAGTAAGGCATTCAGGAAATACAAAGAGACACAGAAAGAAGAAGACAGACTCAAATATCTGGAGAAGCAGAGAGAAGCTGGGAAAGCTGTCAAAGGGGCTAAGGCAAGAACAGAGGAAGGAATAGTGCAGGCTATTAAGAAAGGGGACAAGACCTTCTTCCATTATATTAGAGAGAGGAAGAAGACCAGAAATGATACTGTTAGGCTAAAGAAGAAGAAAGAGGGTGGGTAGGTGGAAGATGACCTTGAAAAATCTGAGGTACTGAACAAATATTTTTGCTCTGTATTTACCAAGGAAGAGGCACGGGAAGGGCCAAGACTCATGAGAAGAGATGTACAGATGGGAGAGGTAGACACCAGCCCATTTACAGTGAATAGAGTCTTGAAGGAACTAGGAAAAGTAAAGACAGACAAGGCAATGGGGCCAGACAGGATGCACCCTAGAGTGTTGAAGGAACTCAGGGAAGTCCTAGCAGATCCACTGACAACCCTTTTCAACCAATCACTAGAAATGGGGAAAGTACCTAGGGACTGGAGGAAGGCAAAGGTGGTCCCCTGCACAAGAGTGGAAGTAGGGAGGAGGCAGGCAATTACAGACCTGTAAGCCTGACCTCAGTGGTGGGGAACTAAGTTCCTGGAGTCAAGCAGTGCCTAAAACCCAAGGCAGCATGGATTCACTGAGGGTAGGTCCTGTCAGACTAATCTTGTCAATTTCTTTGACTGGGTGACCACGGTGGTGGATCGGGGGGGTGGTGAATGTGGCCTACCTGGATTTCAGTAAGGCCTTTGACATTGTTCTTCATAGAAGGTTGCTTTACAAATTGGGGAATCTGGGTGTGGGCTCTAAAGTGGTAAAATGGGTTGGTAACTGGCAAAAATGCAGGATGCAGACGGTTGTAGTAAATTGCATATAATTAGAAGAGGGTGAGGTGACCAGCAGGGATCCACAGGGATCAGTGCTGGGTCCAGTTCTATTCAATGTCTTCATAAGCGACATTACAGATGGACTGGTGGGAAAAGTATGCTTGTTTACAGATGACACCAAGCTCTGTAACAGAGTCGACACATAGGAGAGGCTAGATAAAATAAGAAATTACCTAAGACTACTTGAGGAATGGTCAAGGGTTTGAAAGTTGGATTTCAATGCTATGAAGTGCAAGATAATGCACCTGGGACACAGAAACCCAAAAGAGGACTACAGGATGGGGGGGGAGCAAGTTCTAGCCACCACAAGTTGGGAGCGAGACCTGGGGGTTATCATATCCGATGACCTGAAGTCAGCCAAACAATGTGAAAAAGCAGTGGCGAAGGCAAACTTAATGCTGATGGGCATAGTAAGGGGCATAACCAGTAGGATTAGTGAAGTGGTGATGCCACTGTATAGATCACTTTCGAGGCCTCATCTGGAATACTGTGTCTGATTCTGGAGATCGCATCTTAGGAAGGACATAGACAGAATGGAAGCAGTCCAGAGAACAAGAACAAAAATGATACACAGACTACACCACAATCCTTATGAGGAAAGACTCAAGGAACTAAACAGCTATTCACTGGAGGAGACAAGGGAGAGCGGGGATATGATAGAGACTTTCAAATACCTTAGAGGAATAAACATGGTACAGGAGGGGAGCTTATTTCAGAGAAGAAAGTGCACAAGGACAAGGGGGCATAACATGACGCTGGAGGGAGGGAGGCTTAGGGGGAATGCTAGAAGTATTCACAGACAGGGTGGTGGATTCGTGGAACAGCCAAGCAGCGGAAGTGGTGGAAGTGAAAACAGTACAGGGACTCAAAAGTGCATGAGATAAGCATAAAGGCACCCTGTTGTACAGCAGAGCAGGGGAAAGGCAGCCCAGATAAAAGTAGGGATTGCCCAACCAAGTAGGGAAATGGGCAGACTAGGTGGGCTGTATGGTCCTTATCTGCCAACAGATTCTATGTTTCTATGTTTCTATGGTGTTACTTTGTACTTAAATTTGAAACCAGAAAAGTTGGCTGCTTTCAGGGCTAAAAGGTTCATAATGTGTTTGCCAGATAAAGACCAATGCAATTTTTTTTTTCAAAAAGCACATTAAAGATAGTAACAAAAGATAACAGTTCTTTACTTGTCTTATGGGTTAAAGCAACAGATGTCTTCTGCTATAGTGAACTATGGATAGTGCAGTGGTTTAAGGCTCTGAGCTGTAAAGCTGGTGGCAGACCAGACCTGGGTTTGAATCCCACAGCTTCCACTTGCATACTTTGTGACCCTGAGCAAGTCACTTAACTTCCTTGTGCTCCCAGGCCACACCTGTAAAAAATTTTTCAGCTTAGTGTGCTACTCCTGGTTAAGCAACTAAAAAAAATATCTGAAACAGTGCTAATCAGATAGTGTCTTTAGAGGTTAAAAAGAGTAAATCTTTTTTACGAGATTTGTTGCTGGGAAAGGGTAACTAAGCAGGCATGTTTATGCGCTATGAATTTTTCTTGAAAGAGAATTCTAGCTAGATTGAAGCTTAACACACAAAATAGTGCATTGCAACACTGCTCTGCTGAATGAATTAACTAATTAATTAGTGGAGTGATAGCACAAACCTCCAATTTTATCTAATCAATAAGGAATCTGGAGAGCTCCCTTTTTCTACTGTAATAGCAAAACATCAACAGGAATCTTCCCACTGCAGCTCTAAACACGGGACGTGCAATCAAACTGTTTTACTTCATTTGAATTTCATGCCCCCCAACATGATATACTTGAAGTGAAAGTGTGTGTCATTTTCCCCCCTGCAAATCATGTCTTTGTTGTCACAAATGAATACAGCTACTAAAAAATTGTAGCAGGGCTGCTCAGACACAGCTGAGCAGACACAAGCACAGCCTATAACCATGTCCATTCCTCACCCTGGTCATTTCCCACACTCTTCCTACTTTCTGAGACATTTGTTTTATATAAAAAAAAAATAATTTCCATCTCGTGGTACCGTACCAGATGCTGAGAACTGAGTTAAAAAAAATACATATATATATCTATATATATTTATATATATATATATATATATATATATATATATATATATATATATATATATATGACTGGAGGACAAAGGTAGGGATCCCTGGGGTGGGTAAGGGGTGATTGAGGGATGCTGCTTATCCCTATTCGTAGCCTGCTAAGCCCCAATATTAAGGACTTGCAGTATAGTTGATCAGAGTGTGAAAGCTGACTTAAAGACAGGGGGTCCTAAATAAAGCTAAACTAAAACTGCCAATTTCCACTGGTGCTCATCTTTAGTTTAAAGCAGCAGTGCATTTTAAGGTGAAAATGTCCAACAAATACCTTTTTAATCCACTGTATGTCACCAACTTCTCCTGCCCTGTACAATGCCTTTTTCCTCCTGTTTTGAGTCTGCTTTAGCATTTTTTTTACATTTAAAACTATCACTTATTTTAATATTCTTATCACCAGGTTTTGATAGGTATTCACAGTTTTTTTTAGAAAATGAGAAATGCTAAAGTTGAATTAAATGAGGGGAAAAATGCATCTTACAAGACAGGAGAAAAGAGTGAATACAAAACTAAATTGTATACAGATGGGCAGATATTCAAAGGGGCTGTCCCTGGTGCAACTGAGTTGCACCAGCACAACCCCAGAAATGCCCCCTGGGGCAATATTCAAAGGAGGGACCTCTGCGGTGCAAGTCCTGATGTGCCAGGGTGCAAAGATAATGTGTGCGGTGCATCCTCAAGGGGTGTGCCCATGCATATGCGGCACATCCTGATATTCAGCCTGGGATGTGCGGTGCCTATGCCTGCATAACTCTGGGATGCGCTGTATACCTGGGCTCAAAGTTGAGCCAGCAAAAAAAAGGTTCAAATGGTGGCCACTCACATATGAGCTGCTGCACTGCAAGGCGCAACACAGCAGCTGCCAGCTGTGGGTGGCCTGCTGCCCACTCAGTACACTGTGCAGAAGCACCCATATCTCCTCTGGTGGTCTAGTAGCATGCCCCACCCTCCTGATGCACTGATCACTGTAAAATAAGTATTTAAACTCTCCCTGGTAGTCTAGTGGCACCTCCTCCCTCCTGATGCACTGATTGCTGTTACGTAATTATGTAAACCTCCTGGTAGTTTAGTGGCACCCCCCTCCATCCTGATGCACTGATCGCCATAAAATAAATATTGAAACCCTCTCTGGTAGTCTAGTGGAACCATCCACCCTGCCTGTAGCTGCGATGCCTGTAAAATAATATTTACTATTCCCTGGTGGTCTAGTGGTAAATCCCACCCCACCCATATCCCCGATCGCCAGTATGAGTAATGTAAATATTTCTCTGGTGGTTCAGTGGCACCCCCATCCCCCCACCCACACAGGACCCCCTTTCCACCCAGCCCCGCCATCATCAGTGGGCAGCAGTAAACCCACCAGCATACCTCAGTGATTGCCCGCTGAATTACATCTTACAGTATCAGCTGTAAGCCCACTGGTACACACTGTGGACCAATGGGCTTAGCAGCGGATACTGTAATAGTCATTCACAAATATGTGAATGAATGTCTTCCATTCACATATTTGTGAATGACTATTACAGTATGCACTGCAAGCCCAGCATGCTTCCAGTGTGGGACCAATGGGCTTACATCTGGTACTGTAAGCGGGTCATTCGGTGGGCAGCCAAAGAGGTATGAGGGTTGGTTTGCTGCTGCCCACTGAAGATGGGGGGCTGGTGGGCAGGGGGTCCTTTGTGGGTGGGGGTGGGAGTTATCACTGGACCTCCAGGGAAAATTTACATTGCTCATACTGGCGATCAGGGATACGGTGGGGTGGGGTTACCACTAGACTACCAGAGAATAGTAAATATTATTTTATGGACATCGCAGCTATGGGTGGGGTGCGGGGTGCCACTAGACTACCAGGGAGGGTTGAAATAATTATTTTACAGTGCTCGTTGCATCGGGAGGGAAGGGGCTGCCACTAGACTACCAGGGAGGGTTGAAATAGATATTTTAAGGTGATTGGTGCATCGAGTAAGAGGGGGTGCCACTAGACTATCAAGAAAGTATTAAACGGATATTCTACAGTGATCGGGGCTATGGGGAGGGTGCCACTAGACCCTCTCTGGAAGTTGTTCCAAATTGAGTGCGCACTGGGATGTGGTGCTCAAGAACCAACGTATGTAGTAAGCAGGAAAAGGTTCTGGACACCCAACTCATAAAGGAAGCATGAAGTAATAAAAAATAAAATTTATTGCACCAAGAGATCAGCTGACAGTTAGATTGACTACCAATCCTTTTTGAAAAGGATTGGTAGTCAATCTGAAACATGTCAGGCAAGATGTTCTGTCTCTTTTGGTGCAATAAATTTTAATTTTTTATTACTTCATGCATTTCTTTTATGAGTTGGTGTGTGCCAGAACCTGTTACTGCTTACCCTCTCTGGAAGCACCACATGCTGTGCAGGGCATCATGCACATTTTGCTGGCCTGCCCTGCACAACTCATGCAAATGGAGCCATAATGACATGCAAATGGCCCCATTTGCACTTTGCAAACATTATGGCCCCATTTACATACTGCTGGCTGAATATCAGGGATTTATGCATAGTGTAACTCTGTTGCACAGGTGCAGTTCCCATTCCTGATATTCAGCTCTGTCTAGGGGGGGATGCGTCAGCACACCGTATTTGTGCAGTGCTCATTTCCTGATATATTCAGAGGAGATGCGGCATTGCTCATCTCTTTGAATATATCCCTGGGTTCCACCAGTGCAACACAGATGCGCTGCGCTACCACATGCGCCATTGCTGTGCCCAACTTTAAACATCGGGGCCGTAATGTACAACATTTTCACCTTATAATTCACTGTGCTTTAAAACAATTGTGCTACTAAAAAGAAACAGAAAAAGAGAGAAAATTGATGGCAGAAAAGGACCTCTAGGCCCAACTAGTCTGCCCAAGGATCCCTGCCTATTGTACCCCTGCTGACCCTGTACTCAGTTTCTATGTTTGTGACCTCTGCAGACTTTTTCTGCAATATACCTATGTGCCTATCCCATGTGTACTTAAAGCCTTTCACTATTCTAACATCCACAACTTAGACTGGTAGTCGGTTTCATGCTTCTACCACCCTTTATGTGAAGAAATATTTACTCATGTTCCTCTTGAAATGTCCCCTCTCCAATTTTATTGCACGCCTCCTAGTCCTGGAGCTCATCCTCTTTTGAAAGAGGCTCCCTTCCTGCACCCTATTCAATCCTGTAAGGTACTTGATGGTCTTGTTCATGTTACCTGTCACTCTTCCGTCCTCAAGAGTGTACATATTGAGATCCTCCAAACTCTCTCTTCATAGGACATACCTTGCAACCCTGTACAATTTTGGTTGCCTTCTCTGCACTCTGTCTCCTGAACTGGACACGTTATTTCAGGTGGGGCATAACAGAGAGCAGTATGGTGGCAGCACCACTACTCTCCTCTTGCTGGTGATGCTCCTCCCTGTGCACCCCAACATCCGATTAGTCTTACCCAAGCCTTATCACAATGTGATGCCACCTGAGATTTTGAAAAAAATTAAATAACCCCGAGTTTCCTTTCCTATCTAGTAACTACCAACCACCCCCCATTCTATACTGTGCACTGGGGTTCCTGTTCACAAGGTGCTTGATTTTGCACTTTTTGACACTAAACCCCAACTGATATGACTTTGGCTACTCCTCTAGTTTCCCTAGATCCCTGTGCATTGTCTCCACTCCCGCCTGGGTGTCTACCCTATTGCAGATCTTGGTGTTATCTGCAAAAATGTATTTTTGTTTATTTATTATTTATTTAATGTTATTTAATGTTATTGCAGTGTCAGTGGCTCAGCAGGTTGCACACTCACCTCTGAGGCTGAAAGATCAGAAGGCTCTGGGTTCTATCCCCGCACCAGACACTTGGGTTAAATTCCAATACTGACACTGTAGTGCAGCATGAGGGGGGGGGTCCTACACTCCTGAGGTGCTGTCTTTCAGATGAGATGTTAAACCTGGGCTGGCAGTATAGCCTTGGGATTAGAGGAATGAGCTTGGTACAGCCAGCAGACCAGACCTTGGTTTGATTTTCACAACCTCCACTTGCATACTGTGTGACTCTGAGCAAGTCACTTAACTGCCCAGTGCTCCCAGGTCACCCCTGAAAACAGACACTTGTGCCTAGTGGGCCTTATCTGGTTGTCAAAGACTAAAATTAAAATAAACCAAGGTCCCAACTGCCTGTTCAGGTGGATATTAAAGATCCCATGGCACTTCTTAAAAAGAATAGGGGAAGTTTTTATTGTGAATTATCAAACAGTACATAAAGACAAAGGAAATCACCACTTGCTTTAGAAAACATTGGAGAACAGTCAACAAAAACATAAAAAATAACATCTTACTCCATAAAACAGAAGAAATTCTGAATTCACTCAGTTAAGAAAAATAATACATGCTTAAAAGAAATTTAGTTGGTTATCATCCCCCTTTTTTTCACAAAAGAAAACACTGAATACTAAAGAAACATTTTCTGTAACCAACCGTTACAGTGTTTTCAAGATTTGCATAGTTGTTGTGCTGAGAACATGTCTTCCTTTCCTTAAAATATATTTGTTGCACTTGTCCTATATTAAGTCAAACCAATTCCTTTTGTGGTAATTAATGTTGCTGCAGCATCAAATGACAATGTGCTTACCAAATAGCATATTTTAAGATATTGCAGATAGGTCTAAGGGTACTAGGAGAATATTTTAGCCAAGGCACAGATAATATTCCCAGTGGGCGCTATGCACTAACGGGCAGGTTATATGCACCTGAGGCTCATACCCCACCTGCATACCTATGCAGCCCCAGACAGGCGCAGGGTGCACAGCATGCATGACTGCATGCACCCACAGGGTACCTGTTCATGCCCATGACCCCTTTGTGCTCAGGGTCACACGGATGGGGGTGGAGTCAATGACCTGAGTGGGCATCCAATCAGATGCCAGTACCGGGTCCTGCAATGGATCCCTTGTGCCCATGCAGTGGGTGCACAGAGTAAGGGCCTGCTGCTTAAAGCAGCAACACAAGTACTCATTCCAGAAACTCACCTGAGCCACTGCCCCAGCCCTCTCCTGCAGCCTTGTGGGTTGTGGCAGCAAGGAAGTCCATTGCATGGTGCTGCCATGCCTGGTAGATGGAGAACACAGGGGTGCATACCAGGTTGCACCTGGTCTCAGCTGGCCTACCCGACGCCCCCTGAGCCTAGCACTATGCGGCTTAGTGAATGCCGTGTAGTGCAGGCATGCCCCCAGTGCAGTGCTCCTCATGTGGCATGGGCAGCTGGCATGTAAATGCCTTGCACACCCTTGGTGAATGCCACTTGCAGTCCACGGGAACCCCACTGTGTGGTATTCACACATGAGGTTGCCTATATGCGGCATGTAGGTGACTTTTCCTTTAGTGCATAGGGCCCATAATGAGTACATCATAAGTCATTTTCTGAAAGTTTGGATCCTGTACTCTAGTTGCCAACAGGTTCCAAAAACTAGTAATGTACCAGCATTCAAAAAATAAATATTCCTGTTTCTCTAGGAGCATATTACAGACGTCTGTAGGACAATAACGGTCCTCTAATGATTTATGTTTGTTATCATTTAACCCCTAGCCTCCCATGCCATGTTAACCAAATTGTGTCCCAGAGGCATTTGGGTATTCTAATATCCATCAATTGCTTTATAGTCTGTGGGAAGGTCTGAGAAGTACCTTTTGGGAAAATTAACATCAGCGGAGTGTTGCCTTTTAGCTTCCTTCAACACCAATCAGATACTTGCACCGAAAGAAACCCGGGGACACAATTAAACTCCCATCCACCTTTCTACTTCAGAGCTATCGCCTTTCTGGAAGCAAAAAAGTATATCCTAAAAGTGCTAGGTGATTCCAGAACTAGCTCTGATCAACTTGACCTAAAACTAATTAGACTCACCCTGACATAACTCTCAAACCCCTCACCAAAATCTTAAATCTCTCCTTAGCATCAGGCAAATTCTCATGGATCTGGAAGGCGGTGGTGGTTATCACTGTTTACAAAAGTGGTGACAGGGCCAACTCTACAAATTACAACCCAATATCTATCCTTCCTCCACTATCAAAGGCCCTGGAGTGAATCGTAATAGACCAGCTGATGGAATATCTAGACAAGCATCATTTACAATGTCAGCAACAACATGGATTTTGAAAACAACACAGTACCACAACCGCTCTAGTGGACTTTACCAGCTTTATCCATAATGCACTAGACAGAGGGCTCTTGGTAGGGGCAACATATGTTGATCTCACCAAGGCCTTCGACACCATCAATCACAATCTGCTCTCCAATACCAGCCTCTCCCCTGCAATAGTAGCATGGTTCAGAAACTACCTCTCTGGGAGGGTCCAAAAAGTGAAAATCCTGGACACCTTCTCTGACAACCTTAGTGTTAACACAGGGATTCCTCAATGCTCTATTCTTGGCCCTCTACTGTTCAGCCTGTTCTTAAACAACCTCCCTCAATCAGTAAACGACTAGCTACTACTATATGCAGATGATGTGGTCCTATATTCATGTAATGCTGACTCCTCCATACTGGAAAAGCAAATGCAGGCTAATTTTGCCGTGGCTGAGCACTGGTTCCTTCAATCAAACTGCTCTTCAATTATAAAAAAAACAAAACTATGTTATTTGCATTATCACATAACAAACACCTAACCCACCAACTTTGCATTTGTAACAATCAGAATACTTCCTTGGAGATGGTTTAAACATTTAAATACTAGGATTGACACTGGACCACACCATCTCATTTAACCAACACATAGACGCAGTCGCAAAGTCATCAAATGCAAAACTAGGATTATTGTATAGGCACCAAAAAGGCCTGACTTCTGAGGCACTAAAAATTGCTGTTAATAGCTCATTCCTCTCAGTGATAGACTATGGTCTGGCAGTATGTGGGGCTGCCTCCCAAACTGCTTGAAATGTATCAAAACAACACTAAGCAAAGCATGTCGTTTAGTCCTAGGTGTACCCCATCTCACTCACACCTGCGAGTTGTACACTCAAACGAACTAGCTCAACCTTGACAGCTGCCTCCAGTATCAAGTATGCCTGCTCACCAAGAAGTCTATGCTAGAACTTACCACCCCAGGCCTGCAAAGCCTTCTTAGCTGACCTAATTCCATCAGATGCTCTAGGGGTACAAACAACTCGGCCCTCTGTGTCCCTTTCCATAGAACCACACAAGGCCAATGGTCCTACGAATACCCAGCACCACTTTGGCTTAATGTGCTTGACCTAGACATCATGAAACAATGAAAGAGGACAAAATAGGCCCCTTTAAAGATAAACTCTGAGTGGCCCTTGCCACAAACAGTAACTGTGACTGTGAGACCTGAACCCCCCCACACTCTTCTCTCCTCTTTCCTGCTTCCCTCATTCTAACCTGTCCCCTTGCCTTCACCTCTCTTCTTGCTAAATAACACTCCCCTAGTAGGCTCCAGGTCCCCGCCTCAGCACTTGCCCCCAATGAGTCTAGCCCTCCTCTATGACTACACTCTTTAGCACTTAAGACAAGAACTGCTGCTCATAAAGTTCTCACCTCCTTGCATATAGTATTAGTTAATTATTTTATAGACTATATCATACTCTGTTCCCTATCTGATTTGCTCTATATCCTGTAGTTTCTCAAGCTGTTCACTTAAACTTCTTGTCAGCCTAGCCTGCTATAAACTATGTATCTGCATATTTTTACTTATGTAATCCCTGTTATTTTAATTATGTAACCTCTGTAACCTGATGTAGTCATGTTTTCTAAGGCATGGAACCTCCTTCTATCCGTTTATGTACTTGTAACCATTGTAAATGATGTTATGCTCATGTATTACTATGACATGGGACCTCTGTAAAAGAGCCTTTGGCTCAAAGTTACTTCCTATAAGTAAGTAAGTAAATAAATAAATAAATAAATAAATAAAAATATAAAAATATAAAGTCAAAACATAGCCACGTAGGGTGTTCAAATGTCCCCCAGGAAAAACTTCTCTTAAACAAAATAAATTCTCTCTTAAGTTTCTACCTGGGATAGCACAAGTCTGATAAGGAGAAATGATTTTCTGTGCTACTTGACAGAGTCTATTGCACAATATGAGTGATAGGATTTTAAAGTCTATATTTAGAAGGGTGATAAGTCTCCAATTAGTAACATCTAATCATCTCCCTTCTTATATAACAAGATTAAGGAAGCAGTAGTCATATGTTCAGGCATTTCATAATTACACAGAATATCATTAAATGTTCTTAACAAAATAGGAACCAAAAGGTCCTGAAACGTCTGGCACTGAAGCTGTATTTGGGCATAATATCTATGTGGCTTCCTTAATTTCTTCAGGTTTTAGGGGCTGAGTAAGATTAATGGTATCTGTACTTTGTAAAATTCCCATATATAAATCTATAACAAACTATTTTAAATTCCTGGCTATATCAATTGGATTACCAAAGGTAGAGAGTAGATAGTTAGAGATAACATCCATAATACTGGTAAAATCCATGTGTACAGTATAATACCCCCTTGATCCCTCACTTCTGACCATTCTCTATTATCAACTCTACGGTAACTATCCTTCAAAATATCCAAGGAGCCTTTAGTTTCTTGTGCTCCACTTTTAAAGATTTGCCCCCATCATAAAGGTATTGCCTCATCTCTATTTTTAATTGCTGAATTTGGGTTGAATAATCAATATGGTCAGTACTTTGTAAAGAAATAAGTTTATAAAGACACTTTCTTAATTGTAGAAATTTGAAATAAGCATCTCTGCCCCCTTGTTTGCCCAATTTTTGGTATAAATGCTGGAGAACTACTTTAATATCTTCCCATCACTCCCCTAGGGAATCATACCATACTGAGACTGTAGCTCTGGCTTTAAGATGTTCTATGGTCTTTGCTTTTAAATGAGAATCCTAAAACACAGAATTATTGATATGCCAATAATGTGCAGTGTCAGTGACTCAGTAGGTAGCACACTCACCTCTGAGGCCGGGAGATCAGAGGGCTGTGGGTTCAGTTCCCACATCTGGCACTTGGGTTAATATCCCAGTACTGACACTGTAGTGCAGCATGAGAGGGGTGCTGCACTTCTGAGGTGCCGTCTTTCAGATGAGACGTTAAACCAAGGTCCCATCTGCCTGGATTGGTGGTAGTTCAGGTGGATGTTAAAGATCCCATGGCACTTATCGAAAAGAGTAGGGGAATTTCCCTGGTGTCCTGGCCAAATTTCCCTCATTCACTAAAAAAAAAATACCACCAACAGCTTAATCTGGTTCAAGGTCAGTTGGCATTCATCTGTATCCCCCCCCGGGTCATACCTGAAAATAGGCAGGATTTGTCTAGTGCACTTACCCGGTCAACAAAAGCTAAATAAAATGTTTCTCAATATTATTTTTTGTAGCTGACCTAAAGTAATGTGAAGTTTAAAATTATCAAAGGTAGCAGTAGGAATAGTCTGTGCCTTGCATGCCTGTCAATGCTGTGAAATAAAACCATGATCAATACGGGAAGAGAGAAACCTTCTATGGTATGTATGACCCCCTGATTTTCTAATTTGTCAATATGTATCCTGTAAAGCTCCTGTATTTAGTACTTGTTTTAAAACATTAGTATCACAGTACAGCTTGGAGGTAGTTCCTTTCTTATTGGTAAGTTCTAGAGGGCAGTTGAAATCTCCACATAAAATAATTTTCCTATTAGTATGCAGATAAGGCTGAATTAATTTAAATAAGGTAATTCTAGATATTTTTGTTTGTGGGGCATATATAACACCCACTCTAAGATCTTAATTATTTAATTTTATGTTTAAAAATAAAGCCCTATTATGGTCAATGTCCATTATTTTTAGAATTTGCACTTGCCTACTAAAAAGTATTCCCAGCCCAGAGCACAAATCTTCCCATAGGGACCACACAGAGAGACCCCAAGGCCAAGCTTTTTGTGTTTGATAAATATTAACCTCAGATCTTAACGTGGAGTCTTGTAAAAAACAGATCTGTGTCCTGTGAGTGGCCAAGTGCTTCTAATATAATATAACATCTTTTGTGATTTTTTTATGCTGTTGACATTCAGTGATATAATTTTTAATGTATCACCAGAAGCTGTATACATTTAGGAAATGTTAACACTTGTGCCAAACTATTACATCAAATTTTCTTCCTAGTCTTTTTCTTGACCTTTGGTTTCTCTGAGAGGATGCCCTCCACGTACAATGTATCTTTTTGTGAAGAAGCAACTGACGGTATCTCCGAATCTTCCCTATCATCTGCCAAATTCTGCAGCAGAACTGTGTATTTATTGATAATGTCTAGTGACTCAGTTTTAGGAAGTTTAGTTTCAGCACAGTTCTAGATGAAGCCATTGTCCCAGAACCAACTGGTACCCGTCTTGTGGTGGAGTGAGTGGAGGTATGGAAATCTTCTGCTGCAACTCTGTTGGGAGGGAAGTATGTACTGTTGAAGTGGAAACCTCCATCTCTTGGTCTCCCTCCACAGGTGTAACCTTCTGGTTACTAGTGGAATTATCAGTCAGCATTTCCTCTGTATCTTCAGGAGGAACTGTCAAGGTTTGGGGTCTAGGTGGTACAGTAACAGTAGGATCCACTAAAGTCTGAAGCTGTGAAGTATCCATATTTGTAAAGGTTTGGCTAGACTGTTTTTACTGGGCAGCATGAACAATGTTATCCTAATTCCAAAAGGTGCCCTTATTGTGGACTGCCCAGGGACACTGCAGAAAAAGGTGACCCAGCTCTTCACAGAGATTGCACTTTGGAGGGTTGGAGCGGAAATTATTAGCATGGCTTATCTGTAAACAAAAGCTGCAGGCCATAGCATCACAGACATTGCTTAGGTGAGAAAGTGAACCACAATGATGACAGGTTTTCAGCTGACAAGGGTAAAAGCAAAATCCTCTGTCCTGCACCGGGTAGAAGCAGCTGGGAAAATGTACAGGTCCTATATCAGTCATACTCAATTTTACTTTTGTTTTCCAACCCCCCAGTCCAAATGTTTTCACTATCCAGGATAGGCATCGGCTTCTCAATAATATCAGCCCTTTGTTTTACCCAATATAAAATATCCAAAATATGTACACTCTCATTCCTGAACAAAATGGTGATGTTTTTCACTGCAGGACGGGTAACTGGGATAGCAATAAAGTGAGAACATAAAGGGGAATGTTTCAAATGTTAATACTTAGATCAGAATTTTTTCAGCTGTACATGGGTATTAAAACTAATGTCAAAAATAGTGTGACCCAAGATATGAATAAGAGCAAAAATGTCAGTGGCTGGGAACTGCATTGATTCTTTTAAAAGTTTCCTTGCCAAAACCCCCTGTCAGGGGATGACTCCAACTCTCCTTTATAATTCAGCTGAACAGCATTTCCTCTAATTCTAGGTTTCCCTAGGTTGGAGAATAAGTCCAACATTCTAAATCTTGAGTTTGGATTTGGCCGTGAAGAGCTTTGCTTTGGGGAAGGGGGGACTGCACCCTTATAAGTCTTTGAAAAAGAAGGCTCATTTGTATCGTTATGCATGGCATCAGTTTCAACAGCTTTAGCCTAAGATGCAGTAGGAGCTGACTGTAAATCATCAGGAACTTGCTACATATTTTCCCCATTTTCAGGAGCCATCAATGGAGCAGAGGTTTTAGGGTCACACTGGTTATCAGTATGTCCACTGGTCGCCAGCACTGTACAGCCCCTTCTCTATACCTGACATAATCTCAGCAGGCACAATTGAAGTAGAACAAAAATCAATACCTGTTAAGGGAGCCTTATGCTCCTCAGTTTGTCAGGCTTCTGAAGGTGTGGTTTCCATGGAAGCCATAGTTTGTTGATGCGTAGAAGTGGCCACACCTTGTGCAGGAACAGAGTAAGTCTTGGGGGTTTGTCCTCTTGTTGATCTCAAAGAATTTCTGCCAGACAGATTTTGAATGTCCTTTGCTGTCGATGGTATTCCTTGGAGCCAGTTCCTCCCATCAATTGCAAGTGTCCACCCAGCTGCTCGGAGGTCCCGTTCCAGTGACCAGGTGCCTGCTTTACCTTTCAATTCCTTAATATTTTTTGAACTGGACTTAAATGTGTGGTAAATTCTCCAGCTGTCTTCCAGTGCCCGACGATGTGGCAAAGTGTTATCCAAGTGTAGTAACTTCAGGAGCCAAGCCCTATGGGCTTCACGGTCTAGAGGTATTATCATCTCCAATGTATCTGCTGCAGCTGGAACAGCTGCTGGTCTCACAGGTAATTGCTGCATAGGTAAAGTTTCTTTAGACTACTCTGTGGTATCATCTGGAGCCATGCATATTTCATTAGTAGTACTTTTGAAAGTCCACATCCATGTCTGGAATTTCCATGGAGTTGCAAAAAGGTATCGCAGCAATGTTGGAGTTCTGAGCTCCTAAACTTCTTCTCTTCTGACCTCCACACTATGGTCAGTCATCTTGCCATCCAGAGCACAACAGTGCTCTCTACCCAAACAGTAGGAGAATTTTTTTATTAAACTGAAAAACTATTCATACAGATTTTATTACAAATAGTATCTCTAACATTAAGAATAAACATGGATTTAAATAAGTATTCAAGCATACATTCCCCTTTTCAAAAGTAATATTGCAACTATGTAACTGATTCTTTTAACAAAAATAAAAGTCCAAAGCAAATTAGCTTTCTTGCATACCACCCCCCCCCCACATTAGGACAAGCATAGGGAAATTCTTCTTATAACTGGAAAGCAAATGAAATACCCAATAGTATTACTTTGCATTTGTTCTAAGATGAATTTAAAGTAATCATAAGTAATAAATTAATTCTATCTCTAATACAATATATCAGTTTTGTAGTCTCGTAAATGTTATGTTCAAACTCCTCCCTAACCCTGTCCCCTACTAAAGGAGTTGGGAAATGTTTATGGTAAAGAATTTACAAGGTGAAGCTGGCCCAGTGGTGTTGAGGGTTGAGGCGATGGATGCAAACCTCATGCCACACCGGCAACCCAGGTTCGGAAACAAGCTACGGTCATCGGGAATCGGCAGGAGAGGACTAGGATTGAGCATCTGTAGACAGCTCTCCTAGTCCTGGGGGGGTTGGGGAATCTCTATTGCACTGGTGACCCCTGGTGGAGGCTAGGGTTACTCCAGTGCATGGCAGCAGCAACATGGGGATTTGAGCACTGGCATATGTCTTCCGTATGCATGCAGGAGCATGCACACACCAGGCGGGACATCATTGCATGTCCATGCTCCCAGGTGGAAATCAAGAAAAATTCCTTTACAGTTGAGTGAGGTGACAGCGAACATAGGCAGGCCGACCGACCACACGCCCAATGTTGGCTGATTCTCCAGTTCTCCTTGGGGTCTGGGGCCTCTCCATGGGGGCCGGGAGTGCCCGGACCTCACCTACCCAATGCAGCTTCTGGAGAGTTTGGTTTAGGCAGTCGGTTGAGTACAGTGGCAGCAGATGGGACCCTGAGAGATGCCCCAAAAGTAGGGTGCATAAATAGAGCATACAAAAAAAAATACAAGGTGGGTGTACATAGGTATTTCCTCATACATTGAATATACAATTACATATTTATAATCCCAGAAATTATTCATAACTACTGGAATCAAAACTCTTTCGCTCCCCCCATATTGTTTTACATACAATTTTCTAATACCAAGAGGAGTGACCAAAAAAATTAAATACATCATCAGCTATCAAAAACAAAATTGCTTTTTTGAATTTTTTTTTTAAACCCCCAAAAGCTTATTTCTGAAATCTGAAAGTAACTCCCTCTCCTTGCATACTCCAAGAGTAGTGGAAAATTTAAACACTACTATCCCAACACTCATAAGGCAATATCAAAGACAAACATGACATTTTTGGAGTACAGACAATTTTCTCTGCATCTCTCTCCTGGTGAAGATATTTAAAATGTATTCTGGGTATAATTTGTAATGAGGAAACTTTTATGTTTGTAGCATGTCTTGCATATTACTTAATATTGGCCCCATCAGACCCCCTCCTATACCCCATAATTTTTAGGGAGGAGTTGAAGAGCCACATCGCCCCAAATGATACTGTATTGGAATTCAATTATCAACCATATAACTATCAAAACAAAATATACTTCCTATTAATAATACATT
Organism: Neoceratodus forsteri; assembly: GCA_016271365.2. Classification (NCBI taxonomy): domain Eukaryota; kingdom Metazoa; phylum Chordata; order Ceratodontiformes; family Ceratodontidae; genus Neoceratodus; species Neoceratodus forsteri. The sequence goes on along the minus strand of CM057449.1, from coordinate 1,176,197,198 downwards.
TCTGCATCTACTATATCTATAACTGAAACGTCGTGTAGGGGGAAAATCATCCTGGATCTAACCAGACCATGTTTCTCCACCATTGCTAATATAACTCTGGTGAGGCAGTGTTTTCCTGTTTTTTCCTAAATTTGTCGACTTCTGAGACAACTGCATAAACCACTTGCTCCATTGTTTTAAGTTGTTGCTTTAAAGTTAGGGCACATCTTGCTTACCAGAGCTGGTATTTAATGCATACAGTTATAAGCCACATTGTGCTTCTGTCATATTTCCCCCAGGAAGCAGGAAATATGCAAGCAATATTACTGACAGGGTGGGTGGTATTGAGCAATGCCGGACCACTCAGAGGCATAATGAGGCCCGACGCCGCAGGCGGAGGGCCTTATAGCCTCTGGGTGGTCCGGTATTGCCCAATACCGCCCACCCTGGAGGGTATTATTGTGCTTAGAAAATAGGCTACCTGTGGCATTTTTTATGCAGTAGGATTCATTTATAAAGAAATTTAAAAAAAAAGTAAAAATGAAGTTGAAGTCTTCCTGTTGTAAAGTAGTTCCTCTGTGTCTGTGCTGTTCTCTCTCCTGGTTCCCTCCCCTGCCTGCCCCACAGAGTCATTCTCTTCTGCCCCACCCCTCTCCAGAACAGGACACAGCATTTTTTGCAGTTAAGAAAAGAAAAAAAAAAGCAGCAAGTTGCGATCTTCTGTAACGCTGCCCCATACAAACAGGAAGTGTTGAGCGAGCAGTGCAATGTGGCAGGCAACAGACAACCACTAAATGTTTTTCACTCAAGTTAACAACACAGTTTAAACATAGTGCCATGACAACACAAAAAATGAACAGAGCAGAGCGAGGTAACAGCGACACTGCTGCAGCTGAGATGGGGATTTTTAAAAATACATTATACAAATGCAGTATCAAAGTCACAGCAGTCTGCTGTGCATAAAATCTTCAGGCTATGTGGCTGTCAGTCTCACTCGCTCCTTCATTATTAACTCCAAGCATGTTTAAAGAAAAGAGACACTGAGGGGCATTTAGTACTTACTAGCTTTAGCCCGCATCAGCGATTGATGCAAACTAGTGAAATGCAGAGCAGTTCAGGAACTGGATTGGGTGTAAGTGGATTCAGCTGGGAGGGAAGCTATACATTTACCAGCAGGAAATTAAATGCTAAAAAAACCTACACCAAGAGAGTTTTGAATACAAATAACATTTTGTATTATTTTTTTTTTTTTGCATACTTATTCGTATTGCATGTTACAATTTCTAATGGCTTTTCACTCATATTGTAGTTTACCGTACAGCTGTTGCGCGAGTATTGAACTGCAGAACGTGCGGCTGTTGAGTGGTCATTTGTAACGGAAAACTGATGGAGTAGTGGTTTGGGGCATAGGTGAATCAGCGGGCAGATGGAGTGGAGGAGGCGGCAGATGCGATGTTAATCTGACTTTGCAGAAAGCGGTATTTTGACTATGTTGGGTTTGTTTTCTAGTATTGTTAAGTAAAATGAGGGAGTGTGTGTGGACAGGAATGCTGGGATAACACTGTTAAATGGTACGCTCTGACTCACTCTTTGCTGTGTGGCAGTGGTACAGATGAGCAGTTGTATTTTTCTGGAGGGAGTGGGCTGGCAGCTAAAGGAGGGTGTTCAAGAGTCAGACAAGAGCATACACTAAATGAAAAATAAAAAAAGAAACAAAACAACCAAAGGTAGCCAGAAATGTGCTCAGTGGAGGTTGATCTGTGGTTCTATTAGGCAGTTGGAACTGAACTAGTGAGAGTTGCGAGTCAGTATCTCTCGCTAAACGAGAGAAAAAAATGGCAGCGATTTGAAATCAAATGAGGTACTTTGGCCAATTAGGGAGCAGGGTGGGCACAAGGATTCTTTAGTGGGTGAAGGGGCACTAGGCTGGTACTTTTTATTTCCTGGGCATCTAGTGAAAGTTAATGTACCCCCTTGGCAAGGGTACTAGCCAATCAGATGCCAGGAAATAAAAAGCCCATTTTCTAAGCCCAAGTATGGTATTTCAGGTATTAAATTGTGAAAGGGAGCTTGTATCCACACTGTATTTAAATAATGCCAAAAGAAGATTCCAAAAGTGCATTCTAAGAAAAGGTGTTGCATAGTTTCTAATGTATCCTGACAATCCCCCAATCTTGGGCAACATCTTTCTGTGATAGCCTTAAAGATATTAAAGTAGTTTTCCAGAATTTGTGCTAGCCTTATGTTTCATATTATTTTTGACCACCAGCTTTTGATGTGCACATATCCACAGAAAATCCCACATGTAAACAGGAGTCCATTTTGATGTTAGCATTTTTAAAATCATCTCTTGTTCCTTCTATGGTTGCTCCTTATACCATCGAAGCTCAATATAATGCATCTTCATAACCTTATTATATAATTATTTTTTTGTTTTTGTTTTAATGTCAGCTTTCGTTAGCCCCTACAGTTTTAATTTACTGATGACTTCTCCTAAGTATGCTGGTAAGCCAAGGACTTGTGCTTGTCTAGGAATTAATGCATGTGCTTGCCATCCTGTCAGAAAATTCCCAATGTTATCTAATACCCATGTACTACGTACCTTATTCACTTGTTTAAGTAATGGGAAAAAACTGTGAAATATGAAAGCACAGTGTCAGAAACCTGAAGGGTTGATCATGGCTAATCCACCTTTCTCTATTGGTAAATATGTAACTCCCCTCTTTAGGGAGTTCAAAAGACTACCCCATAACCCTTGGAAGAAAACACTTAAAAGGAATGTTTCCAAAGACTGAGGGGGAGGGTAAACTAAACTCAGAAAAAGAAATACAGGGAGAAAAAATGACTTTATCATAAAAATGCTTTTTTTTAACATTTTCCACTTATTCCACTTTGTTATTTTCTCTTTTGCAATCTGGAGCTTGTGTTCCCAGTTGTATAATTGGGGATAATTTCTCCCAAAATAAATCCCTAAAAGTCTGTGCTCACCCGTAATTAATGGGATGTTTAAGGTTTGTGCAAGCCTATGTTTTTTTTGTCCTATATTCATGCAAACACTTTTCATTCTATTAATGTTTGAACCAGACATGTATGAATATTCTAGCACTATACATAGCAAGTACCCCAGATTGTTCATCTGCCACAATTAAGGCAAGGTCATCAGCGTAAGCCATTGAACTTACCTGAGGGTCTTCACTCCCTACTGAGAGCCTTTGTATAGTATCTGTTTAATTTATTTTGTGCAATAGGGGGTCCAATGTTAATATGTATAAGAAAGAACTAAGGGGACAGACCTGTTTGACTCCTTGATAGATACTGATGTTCTGACCTATCCATCCATTGACAGTAGCAATAACATAACTCCCATTATAGCAAGTTATTATCCATTACATAAATTGTGTTAACAGCCCATATTTCTGTAACACCAACCATAAGTAATCTTACTCCACCCTGTCAAAAGCCTTTGTCTGATCTAGACTGATGGCATGCTCCATTAATTCCTCTGATTCTCTTTTTTGGAAAATTTCCCTTAATAATATTAGGGCATCATGTATCTTATATGTAGGTACTCCACTTAACTGCATAGGATGAATTATTTCATCAGTAACCATTGAGAGCCTATTATATGACATTTTCATCAAAATCTTGCAGTCTGCATTCAGCAAGGAAAGCGGACTCCAACTCCTTAATTCCCCTTTCTCAAAAGCTTTACATAACAGAAATAAAACTCCCACATACATACTGCTGGGTAAGGTTTCCTTCTCTAGTGCCTCATTATATAGTTGCACTAATTCATCTCCTAGTATTTCAAAAATGTTTTTGTAAATCTTGTTGGGGAGTCCATCACCTCCTGTAGTCATACCAACTTTTAAGGACCAAATGACATCATGTAGTGCTACCTGTGTGATTGTTTTTTATGTAATGGCTGATGAACTTTTGGGAGATTACAACTAAAGAGCCATTTTTCCATTTTGCTAGTAGACAATTTTTGGCTTGTGAACATTTGTGTAAAAAACTATTTATTTCATCCAAGATTGCTGTTTTACCCTCTACAGATGTTTGTGTTTCATTAAGTATATAAGTTATCATTTTTTTTCTAAGTTTGCTTTATAATTTTCAAATGGGACAGTAGCTCATTTCTTCCCAGCTATGCAATACTGCTGATTTCTTTCTAGGCTTCTTATTTTTTCTTGTTGGATTGATATCAGTTCATCTCTAGTTACCTTAATCCTTGATTCCAAATAATTAAACCCCTCATTGCATAAGGCCATCATATTCTGTAGTTGCCACCAAAGGTATTTGTATTTATCCATCATTTGCTTCACATTTAATCCCCCCATCAGTTGAAAGTATGTAATCATATCAGTTTTTGAATCTTACCACCAAATATTCATATTATCATACCAACGAAAAACTGACTTTCAGGCTTCCAATGTATATTTACCGCTTCATGCTGTTAAGTACAAATACACACATGCCCACACAATGCAAAGCATCATGGGCTGCATATGCAAATCACCACAGAATGTTATGCTGGTTCAACTTTAAGCAGAATTGCATGGTGCCGGAAGGCCTCTCACACAGTTTGCAAAGGGTGCTAACAGATGACATAGACACATGTTTCATCCTACCAGGACTCATCAGTATGCCTCGTCTGTTTGACACCCCAGTGGAATGAACCAGCTACCCTAAAATGGTCTGTCTGGGTTATGTTGTGGTGAACCCATTAAAATAAAAAACTATTTAAAAGACAAAGGACCTCTGTGTGCAAACACTGAGGCAAGAGTTACCCCAAAGGGCATTTGGCTGGGAAGCCAAGTTTCAAGAAAATACAAATACACACATGCCCACACAATGCAAAGCATCATGGGCTGCATATGCAAATCACCACAGAATGTTATGCTGGTTCAACTTTAAGCAGAATTGCATGGTGCAGAAAGGCCTCTCACACAGTTTGCAAAGGGTGCTAACAGATGACATAGACACGTGTTTCATTCTACCAGGACTCATCAGTATGCCTTGTCTGTTTGACACCCCAGTGGAATGAACCAGCTACCCTAAGATGGTCTGTCGGGGTTTGTTGAGGTGATGTTATGCTGAGGTGAACCCATTAAAATAAAAAACTCAAATAATGTGCCTGAAAAACATCAACTAATTGCATATGCACTACTAACTCTTGTAGACTTTTTTCATCGCAAAAAAATTATTTGTTTTCAGTCCTCTGTCTTGTAGTGACATAACACAATTAAAGTCTCCCCCCATTATAATATTTTTTGGTGTAACTAAGTACAGTTTAAGTTTGTTAAACAGCGCAGCTCTATCAAATCTTAGTTGCAGTACATAAATGTTTACAATTCTAAGTTCTAATCCTTTAAGAATAACATCAGGTAACAATGCTCTTCCTGACCATATTTCTATCATGTTTACCAACCATACTTTGGAGCCGAAGCAAGTCCCTAAACCAGAACAAGTTTCTAAACCCTGTGACCACCAACAATCCCCCCATTTCCACCCTTTTTTGCAGCCTCCCTATCCCCCAAGGTATGTAGTCTAACATCTTGAAATAACACAACATCAGTTTCAGCTCCTGGAATATCACACAGTTACTGAGACATTTCCTATTGGACTGCAAACTACGGTATTCACATTCAAGGAAGTGAAAGTTAACCTATAAGTTGGTATTCCCATCTAAATTTAAGATTAAAAATCCTACTTAATTTTGCTAGAGGCCCTCGTAACACAACCCACTCTCTTAGTTTTTGGGCATCTATCTTCTACATGTTCTGTATCTGATAGGGTCCCTTGGTGAGAGTACCTGATCCAGGCAGTGTCTGATTCTGCATTTATTTCTGAATTTGCCCATAACAAGGGTGTGTATCTATTGGAGTCTGAAAGCCCTTCCTCCTGCACAGTCTTGGTGTTCGTTTTCCATTTTTAGACTTCCCCTTTTTATCCGTGTAATGAACCGGGGTAAATTCAGGCTCAGCTACACCATCAATATGGGTGAGGGGGATGCTATTCTTTTGCTTGTCCTGCTCTTAAACCTGAACTATTGACATGCATTCTTGTGTTATTTCTACATCTCTTTTGGGGGTCTGACTCCCTTCTCTTCTCTGTTTGCCTGTACTTGGGCTACTCTGCTTACAAGTTGTTTTTATTTAAAAATCCTGTATCCCAAAATCGGCATTGTCATTGTTTCTTGTGGCCCATGAGCAATATGTGAAATTGTGACCTATTTCCTCACAGAAATTACACCTTAGCTCCTTGAAACAATGTACACTCAAGTGATCTATTTCATCACAATGAATACCTGCGAGCACTTCACAATTGATGCTTGTATGTCTCTTTGAGGCACTAAAACAAATCCTAGTTGTCCAGGATAAAATAAAAAAAGCCCTTATCATGACCTGTGAAACAACAATTTGGCAGATGAACAATATTAGTGTCATCCTGATGTAGCTTGACTTTGATTTTCCAGCCACCATTCCAAAATCCCTCATCATCCAAAATGGGGGCTGGGTTTCCTTGGACAGTACATTTTTTTTCCAACCAGAACATAATGTCTGTTATATTCATTCCCTCATTTAGAAAGAGAATAGTTATTATATGAAAAGGTTATTTTCTCAAAGAGATCACCACAAAGTCTGACCAAAGGAGTTTGTTTTCAAATTTGAATACTTTATCCAAAAGCATTCTGAAGCTTCTAGAGACCTGAAGATAATGTCATAGGTAAATTACCCTTGGGCATGTATTAACACATACACCTCTGATGGAGTAAACCCCATTGATTGTTTTAGCAGAGTTTTGCCAATATAATGTCTGTCTGGGATGTCCTCTTTATTACCCATGAATCTGAGTCTAACTGAGTTCCTCCACTTTGCCAGCTCTACCGGTTTGTGAAATAGGCTGGCAAAGGAGGGATTTCTCTTCAGTACTTGATTGTCAGATCTTGAAGGTTCTGCTGTATTCGTGTCTATAGATTGTGGTTCACTAAGCTCTATCATCAAAGGATCATTGTCGAACAGGTTTTCTTGTAGTAATTCATTTGAAAGTCTTATTTGCCCATTAGCTGCTTAGGTAATATTGTAGCCAGAGTTCCAATCACCATTAGCATCTTGTTTCAACTCTGCCTTTTTGCAAAGCCACCTCTAGAGACCAGGTTCCTTGTACACCCATGTTCTGATTAGTTTGGGTGGTGGCCACGTTTCCATCTTCCAGGTCTCCCAGTGAAATTTCTATGGCATGCAATTTTGAAGCTCCCATGTTAACTGGACCTGTTGCAGAATTTAAAGATTGTTGTCTCTTTCTTTCTTCTTCCATTTTCACTTTAGCTGTAGCGATTTGCTCACCAACTCTTTTCAACTCTTCCTCAAAGCATTTCTGTTTTTGCTCCAGAGATAATTCCTCAGCAATGGTAATATCCTTATTCTCTGAGATAAGATCATTTTCTTCTATAGTATGTACATCAACTTTTGCACCTAAGACAATTTGCTGGCCATCTCTCAGATGCAACCCAGCTGTCTCATTACTTTTTTGCAGGAGTCTGCACACAACCACCATCCACCTCCTTCTCCAGTCGACTACTGACCTCCTCCTTCCTGGGACCTAGGAACAACAGCGCCTCTACCCAAGAGTAGGGGAATTTCTCTGCTGCCCTGTAGTTGTCTACTGTTTTTTTTAGCCCCATTAAAACATCTTGCCCAAGTCATTCAATGTGGTTAGTGTAAGTGAAAATCTGCCACTAACAAATATTGAGGTTTATACATCTCTTGAAATTGCTAATAAAACTGTTTCAAACATGCCTTGTCTGGTATTGCTAGTGGTAGTACACAGTACAGCTCTTATCCCTTGCTCCAGGTTGGCGGAGTCTGGAATGTACTATGGAGCCTACACATTCAGACTCCATGGGAAAGATTGATTATGTCCACTAAAGCAGTGCCTCCTTATGTAGTTTGAGTTCACAGCACTGGCTCTATGGGTGCCCTCATGCATCTGGTGGGGCCCCACCCAGATGGTAAGAGTAACACTGGAAGTGCTGTACTGTATTATCAGCTGGGAGGTGGTATGTTCAGTGTGAAAATTGGAAGGACTGGGTAAACTTTGCTCCAGTAATCAGAAGCCATTACATGTGATCCACTACTGAGAATCTACTACATGTGACCATTGTCAAGACCTTGATGGACTAAAGGTCTTTTAGGTCCTCTGCTGTTCAACTGTGGCATTTACTCCCACATTATCTTATATCTATAATGTCTCACACCAGCTTTAAAATTAAACTAATTGCAAATGTGGGTTGATTCTTTGCCAGATCATAAACAGAAATAAATGTGCCTAATGTGCCTGTATGTAACTAATATGGCAGATCCCCCTGACCAGGGGTTGGAGGGTGGCAGGAAAGGGAGAAAGGGAAGGTCAGGTATGTGGATTATGGGAGGCATGCAGGGCCCTCCAGTAGTGTCCCCAAACCATTCTGTACCCTTGAATGAGATGCAGTTACATGACTCACTTGGAGGAGGCAGAGAGTCAGTCACTGCTAAGAACCAGTGAGGGAGTGGAGCTTCAATCAGGGATCAGGGTGTCAGGAAGGCACTGAGCAGGGTTAGGGCAGTAAGGGAATAGGTGAGCAGGGACTTTATAGTTGGGGATTCAATGGTAAGTGGAGTGGAGGGTGCAGGGATGGGTCAACAAAGGGGAGGTCAGGTGCTTCCTGACTAGGATAGAGAGGATGCTAGATGGTGTAAAGGAGGTGATACATGTCCTATTGTACTTGGGTACAAACAACTTGGCAAATCATGGTCTGGAGGTTATTATGTCTGACTACTGCAACCTAGGGAGAGAACAGAAGGGAAAGCCAACCACACTGGACTTTTTGGAGGTGCTGCCTGTATGGGATGGGGAAGGAGTGGGATGCGGTAGGAGGAAGCCAAAACATTTAATGTCTGGTTGAGGGTATGGTGTAGGGAGGAGAGATATTTATTTATTTATTTGAATCTCAGAATTAACACCTTTGAGCTAGAAGCTTGTTTACAAAGGTTCCATGTCGTATTGTACAGTACAGACACACAGAGTAATTACATATAATTACAACAGAGGTGATAATTCATCACAGCAGGATTTATTGGTTTTGATGCAAACAGTATATTATACACTAGGAACGAGAGTTACACAGGAAAGCAATACTAAACATGATAGAAGTGAACTAAATTCAGGAAACTGACAAGCAGACAGATCTGTAAATGCTATTATGTAGCATAGGGATGGAGTTGGGGAAAAGAACTTAGAGAGTAATAGGAGTAGGTAGGGTAGAGGTCTGAAAGGCTAGAGTTGAGTAGAAGGTAACAGAAGGTAACAGGAGGTTAAGGATAGTTGGAGGAGTAGCTGCCCCAAAGGGGCCTTGTCAGAGAGTAGCAGAGATAGTCAGTGTAGGGGAGGTCAAGGGGAGAAACGGTAGGGTAGGTGGTAGGAGGGTGGGGTTTAGTTGGGGCAAGGGGTTGGGAAGATGAAGAGGGGCCCAGGAGGGTGGGAGGGTAGGGGTGAGTAGTGAATGTAGTGGGGAGGAGGCACAGAGGTAGAATTAAATGAGAGAGGGATTGTGATATAGATTGGGAGGAAGTGCTAGTGATGGGAGATGGAGGTGAATGCAACAGGATCACACTAGGGGGAAGAAGAGGGGAGATAACATAGAAGGGAATGTGGTAGGGATGGTAGGGGAGGAGTGAGGGGTGTAGAGGGAGCTAGTGGGTGGGTGATTAATTGCTGGAGTTGGACAAGCCATGGTAGGCTGGGGGGAGAACAGTATGGGGGTGGGCGAGCTAGGTGTTACAGTAACACATACTTGTGGTGATGAGGTGTTTGTGAAGAAGGGTTTTGAAGTAGCTAGTTCTTTGCACTGCTTGAAGGTTGGCATCAAGAGAATTGATCCATTTAGGAGCTATATAGGCAAAAGAGCTTTGCTCTAGGGATGTTCTATGGAAGAGGACCAGCAGCATACGTTCACTAGCACTCCTGGTATTTCTAGGTCAAGAGAATGGGCAGAGGAGGTTCTGTATCCCCAGAGGGGTGAGACCAGGGGCAGCCTTCTTGCCTAGGAGGCAAGTCTGGTACTGTATTCTGTTGTGTAAACTGAGTCACTTTGTGCTAGAGTAGAGCTCACAGGTATGAGTTAACCTGTGAGTACCAAGGACTAGCCTCCAAGCTTTATTGAGTGATATTTTTATCCTCTTGAGGACAGTAACATTGGTGGCACCAGAAACTGCAAGCCCGTAGTCTATGACTGATAGAACAGAGCTAGATACCACAAGTTTGAGGGCGATGTCATTTAGACAGTGCCTATTCTTGTATAATTGATCTAGCCTTGCATTGGTGGCCTTGGCTACTTGATCCATATGCATCGAGAATGTAAGGGCACTATTAAATGTGGCCCCAAGATATTTGAAGCTGTTGACTATTTCAAGTGGAGTGTTCTGATTGTTTTGGATATTTAGGCAGTATTCTGTGCTGAGGCGAAAAACATTGTCTTAGTCTTTTTGTAGTTTAGTAGTAGCTTGGAGTTACTAAACCAAGTTTGAATTTCAGTAAAGTCATTCTGAAGTTGTTCCTCAAGTTCTTGGGGGTTGCAGTGGCTGGAATACAGTTCTACATTGTCCATGTACAATAGGAAATTCCTGCAGCAGGCCATAGGTAGGTTGTTGAGAAAGAGGCTGAACAGAAGGGGCCCCAAGACTGAGTCTTGGAGGACCCCTGTTATGACTCTGCAATGATCTGATAAGGTGCCTTGTATTTTCACTTGTTGACCACGTCCTGTCAGGTAGCTCCAGAACCATTCCACTGATTCTGTGGACAGTCCAGTGTTTGATAGTTGACTTAGCAGTAGGTTGTGATTGACCATGTCGAAGGCCTTGGTGAGGTCAATGTAAGTAGCCCCCACCGAGGGCCCCTGATCAAGATCCTCATGGATATAGCCAGTGAATTCCACAAGTGCTGTGCTCGTGCTATGAAGCTTCCAAAAACCATGTTGCTCATTGCATTGGAAGCTATACTTGTTGAGATAGTCTACAAGCTGGTTATAAACAATCCTCTCAAGTGCTTTTGAGAGTGGTGGAAGGATAGAAATAGGTATGTAGTTGGAGTGAAAAGACCTATCCCTGTTTTTGAAGACAGGTGCGACCAGTGCCACTTTCCAGGACTTGGGAAATTTCGTGGTTATGAGGGACAGGTCGAGGATCCTCATTAGTGGGGAAAGAACCTTGTCAAGTGTGTAAGCTAGGAATTTGAGGTTTATGGGGCCACTGGCTGACTGTGATTTCCTTAGTACTTGCTGAAGGTACTTCTTGGCTGTGGTTTTGGAGATGATTTTGAGGTAGAAGGGGGGAACAGAATAGCCAGACTCATTGTTGACCCCTGTAGGGTCAGAACTGGTATCTGGAGCAAGAAAGTCTGGGGGGAGTATACCACTTAGGTTTGTAAAAGCCTTGTTGAAATGGTTTGCAATTGCAGTAGGGTCTTGCATGTGGTATACCCCCAAACAGTGACACCAGTGCAGCGAATGACACTACAGCGACTACAGTGCCATGCCTCTGTAGTGTCTGCGCTGAAACCCAGCACTATCTGTCGAGGGTCTTGCATCCCCACCAAATTAGCTCCAATGCAGAGTTGATCATCCTTAGTTGGAGGGTGCAGTGGTTGGGTTCAGGGGACAAAGCCCCCAGAAGAAAACACTGTGTGCCTTGGAACCGGCAGCTGATTGCAAAAAGTGGTTGACCTGCTGGTTTTGCTGTCTGGTTGTTCGACAAAATTTTTGTCAATGACCATTCATGGATCCTTGTGTTGCGACACCATTGATAACAAGCATTGCAGGCAGTGTTTGATTAGTTTTACCAGTGAGTGACTTTATGTTGTCCCAGAATTTGCAGCAGTCTCCCCAAGAGTTTTCAAGCTGGGATTTGAAGTAATTTTTTTTGGTGAACGGATGGCCCAAGTGCATTCCTTGTGGGCAGCCTTGTACCTCTGATAGTAAATAGAGGACCCAGAGCTATTGGCTGTGTACCATAGGTTGCCCCTTACTTGCATTAAATCTAGCAGTGCTGGGGAAATCCATGACTTACCGGTCCCCTTGATTTTCCTAGCCCTATAGGGTGTGAAAATATCACAGGAGAAGTTAAATTTGCTAACAAAGTCTTCCAGGATAGAGTCAACATCTTTTGTGCAGTAGATATTAGACCACTCCTGGTGTAGAAGGTGTGCTTTAAGGGAGTTGAGTTGACCTTTTTTTAGTATGCAGGTGGTGATGACTTTGGAAGGTGTTTTAAGGGTTTTGTTAGTCCGTGTGCAGAGAATTGGGGAGTGGTCACTGATGACATCAGGGAGCACCTTGGTGCTGGCAATTCTGTCAGCTCTGTTGGTTAGCAGCCAGTCTATTAGTGTACATGAACCAATGTGGTAATTTCACGTCGGTGGGGGTCTCAATTAGTTGGGTCATACTGAGACCAGAGAGGGTGTTTTTGTAAGTCGATGCCTCAGGGGACAGCCAATTGATGTTGAAATCCCCAAGCAGAAGAATTTCAGAGGTGAGTCTGTGCATTGATAGGTAGTCTATTATTGAGTCAAACCTAGCAGTCTAATCTTTAGGGGGTATAAAGACAGTAACTAAAGTGATGGATATGGATTTGTGGGGGACTGGGGAGGATTCTGGGAAAGAAGGCTTTTGAAGGGTGATGGCCTTCATCTTACAAAGAAGGAAGCTAATGCTTTTGGGCAAAAAATTAGGCATCTATGTAAGCAGTCTTTTAAACAGAAGAGGTTGTAGCTGATACTGGAAATGCTCTTGCAGGTGATAGATGCAGGGTAAACCCAGCAGATGCTGTCCCAGACATGGAAATAAGGCCAGGGGAAGCTAGCAGCAATGGAGATGAGGAAATGAGTAGTAAATGTACACATATCAGAGAGTGTGGTGGATAGGATGCTAAAGAATTAAACCCCATGCGAATGGGAATCAGGTAAAAGGGCAAGGAGTAAGATGGGTGTGTGGAGGCTGGTTTGCCTAAATGCAAGAAGTTTAAACGACATCAGCAAACTGCAAGTGTTGGTGGTGGACATTAAGTTAGACATAGTGGCAGTCACAGAGACGTGGTCAGTACTGGTAAAAATGATTGGGATCCAGCAGTTCTGTGGTATACTTCACTTAGCAGAGACAGGAGCAAGGTAGTGCTGTGTGAAATGTTCTGATTACAATGGAATGGATTTCTGCTGGAAGCGAAATTCTGTCATATCACAAGCAAAATGGTTTTCATGGATTAATAATCCACAGTGTACATAAATTGCAGATTCTTTTTATGTATTGCATGGAAAATTATTCCACAGTTAATTTGATCCACAAAAATGTATTCCAGTTTACACAGAAATACATTTTGGAATACTGTAGAATTTAAAAAGAAATTCTGAAATGCATTTTACAAGTGGAATTGGCATTCTGACAGAGTTCTGCATTCCACACTGCCATAGGGCAAGGGTAAAGAAGGGAGGGTATCCCTATATATTAGGAAAGGTATGGCGGTGACAGATGAGGAGATTGTAAAAATAGATGTGAAGGGGGAAGTGGAATCAATCTGGGTGCAGCTGACAACTGCTGTTTGTAAGAGGCTTAGATTAGGGGTGATCTACAGACTATCAGGAAAAAAGTGGAGAAAGACTTGAGGGAGCTGGAGAAAGAAAATCAGAAGGGGAACAGCAAATGGCAATTTGGTGTTAGTAAAGGACCTGAACCTACTGGATACAGACTAGGATATCCCAGCAGCAAAAGCTCTAGGACTCAGACAGTATTAGATATATCAGGACTGTTTGAGGGCAGCTGGTCAAGGATCCTACATGGCAGGATGCCAAACTTAACTTGGCAATCACCAACTCAAATATGGTGAGGCAATAACTATCAGGGAACCATTGGGGTCCAGTGAACACAACACTGTGTGATTTGAACTGGCAAGGGGGAACAATGGAACCCCTTTGAAGACAGTGGTTCTGAACCTCAAATGTGAATTTTAGAAAGATGTGGGAATTAGTTAGGGAAAGACTGATAGGTGTAGAGCAGGACAAGGATGTTGAATAATAGTAAGGTAAGATTAACGGGTCACTAATGCAGGTGATCAAATCTTATGCAAGAAAGGTTAACAAAAGAAACAACCACAAAAAGTCTAGGTGTTTTTTGAAATGAGTGAGGGAGGCTATGATGGCAACATGAAGGGCCTTTACTGAGTATAAGAACAAGAGGGAGGAAGCCTGGCAGAATTATCAGGGCAAACTCAGAGGCAAGGGTGGAAATCAGGAAATAGGCAGATAGAGAGATACATATTGATTTTTGTTAGGTACATGAGGGAAAAATGAAAACAGGAAGAGAAGTTAGGCTAGCTGAGGAAGGTAGTGTGGAAGATGGCAAGCAGAAGGCACATGAACAAAAAATTACATCTGGTCAATGTTCACGGTAGAGGACAATGTTCTCTAGCCACAGAAAGTTATTAAAGCCACCACATGGGGCACTCAGGATATGGATGACGTGCAGATCTTAGGTGTCAGTGTGGCTCAATTGGTAGCACATCCACCTTTGGATCAGAAGGTCATGGCTTCTTGTCCCACACCGGGATGGACTTGCACCTAAAAATCTCTGGCATCCGAGTGCAGTATTGGGGGGGGTGCAGTACTGCTGGGGTGTGCCATCCTTCAGATGAGACTTTAAACCAAGGTCCCTTCTGCCCATCCTGGTGTTGTCCTGGTGGGTGTCCAGGTGGAAGCAAAAGAACCCAGGGTACTCTTCGTAAAGAGCAGGGGACATTCCCAGTGTTCTGGCCAACATTCCCCTTCCCATAAACCGGTTCATGCAATTATCCAGGCTGTGTGTGGGTGATGATGTGTGATATGACCGCCACCACACATTCAGTCACTTCACTACCAGTCTAGCATTGCTTGTAAAGTGCTTTGGGATACTGTGTATGAAAAGCGCTATATAAATGCTGATTCTTCTTCGTAGCTAACAGGATAAAAAACGGTCTACAATCTCTCATGGTAGACAGCATGCCAGCCCTGGATTGTCTGGTCTGGCAAGTGCTTAGGGAACTTGTTGCAGATTTGGCAATACCCTTAACCAGTCTATTGAATATTTCACTGACATCCAGAGTGTTGCTAGTGGATGGGAGATCTGCTGACATACTACCACTTTGCAAGAGGTGGGTACTGGGAAGATCAAGACAACTATAGACCTGTCAGCCATTCTCCATTGTAGGTAAGTTGATGGAGACCATAGTCAAGGAAACATTTGTGGCCTATTTAGAGGACAACGGACTACAGGACAACAAGCAGAATGGACTTGTGTCAGGGAGGTCATGCAAGACCAACCTGATACTGTTTTTTTAATTTGGTAACCAAAGCAATTGGTAGAGTACAGGTGGTAGATTTGCTTTATTTTGACATCAGCAAGGCCTTCAATTTGGTACCACACAGGAAACTGCTGAAGAAGTTGGAGGACTTGGGGGTAGAGTAGGGTGTAGTTAAGTGGGTAGGAAGTTGCCTTGGAGAAAGGCAGCAAAGGGTAGTAGTGGAGCTAAATCTCGAGACAGAGAGGTCATGAACGGAGTGCATCAGGGATCAGTCCTGGGACCTGTCCTGTTTAATATATTAATATGTGACAGTGGAAGAGATCCAGAGACAGTGTGTCTCTTTGCTGGCTATACAAAAGTTCAATTAATTTAACTAATTAATTTTAATTGAATTTTTTCAGTAACTGATTATTATGTTATTGTAACACTTTGATGTAGCTCACCATTAGCATATTTGATCACTCACTTTTCAGTGACATGAGGTCTTTTGGACCGTCTTTAGCAGGTTAATGTCATTTTTAAGGTATGGGCACTAATACTGTACACTGTACTCCAGATGCAGCCTCATTAATGACCTGTACAATGGCAGTATTACCTCCTCTTGCTAGCTGCTGATCCCTTTGGTAACACAGCGTAACATTTTGTTTGCCTTTGCTGCTACTTTCTTGCATTGCATGGAGTGTTTTGAGTCACTAGTGATCATCACTTCTAGGTCCTTTCTGCCCTCTGATGCAGATACCTGGAGCCCCCAAGGCTGTACTCAGTCCTTGGATTCTTGGCTCCAGTGTGCATTTCTTTGTATCAAAGCCATGCTGCTAAATCCTAGACCACCTATCTAGTTTTCCCAGATGCTTCTTTCTTCTATTCTTTCTGCTGTTTCCCCCTTCCACAAAGTTTGGCTTGTCTATGAATAGGCAAATATTTCCTTAATGATATCCCTCTATATCACTGATGATGACATTGAACAGCACCGATCCAAGCACTAAGACCTGTGGGACCCCACTGGTGACCTCCCTGGTGCTAGATAGCTCATCCCTCTACCACACTCTTCCAACTCCTCTCTTGTGCACATTAAACACTCCCTGATGTAAACCAACACCCGTCCATCTTTTCTGATCTCACTGTCCCTTCTGTATCCTTTGTACCCAGGGATCAAGAGGTCCCATTCATGGTTAGGTGTGGCCCATGTCTCTATGACTGCTGTGATGTCCACTTCCCTCACTGCCAACAGTGCCTGTAGGTCCTCCATCTTGGGTCAAAATCTTTGTGTGTTCAGGGAAACCACCTTCCACCTAGAGTCTGAGCCTCTGTAGCTTCCCTCCTATCTGGCTTACCTGTTTCTCCCCATTACCAGTGCCCCACCCCCAACTTCTACCCCTTCACTACCCCTGCACCTCCACCTTCCAATCCCCCATACTGGTGTGGGGAGGAGGTCACTGACCTCCTCTTCCCAGAGTCTCAGGGCCTGCAGGCCTGCTTGTCCATCTCAGTAGTTTAAGTTTTTGGTTTCTGTACCCCCCCCCAGCTTGCTCTTGAAGACCCTGCTTATTCCTGAAGACCCTCAAGCCCTCATTACTAAGGTGCAGTCTGTCTGGTGCAAACACTGTTTTATTTGTCCAGGACTTCCCCCCAGCCCCTAATACAGTCATACTGTTCTTCTGTGCACCATTTCCTCAGCCAGTCATTGAGCTCCTCTATCCTTTTCTTCAAGACCGTGCTGACTCTCGGAACTGGCCACACCTCAGAGAAAGCCAGTGAACTGCCTATCTCCCTGTAGATCTTCTCTACCACCCTGAATTTTCCTGTACTACATGCACGTCCTCATTGGCTAGGTGATTGGTACCTAGGTGTAAAACTACAATTGCTTCCCCCAACTCCCCTCACCAACTACTGTCATCCCTGGCATGCAAACCATCATCCTAGCTGTATCTGGGACTCCTTCTTCCCCCAAGAATTCCCTTTATTATGGATTCTCCTAAGATTACCATCCTTTCACCCCCTTCCATTCCTGCTGCCAGTCTTTCCTTCTTTTTCTATAGTACGGGTTTCTCTCCCACCTAACTGCTCCCCCTATATTCTGGTTGCCACCTCACCCCACCCTTATTCTTCACAAGCCCTGATTGCCTGACACACCCACATACCTCTACGAATCCCCTCTGTTTTCCCACCACTCTGTATCCTTCCCTTTCAAAACACCCACAAACACTGTCTCCTACCCTCTCCTCCAGTCACCCTATGCCTCCCTTCCCCCACTCCAATCTCCATGTTCCCTCTCCCCGCCTACCTTGAATATCTTGTACGGTCATACCCCTTTCCTCTCCTATTCCTGTGAATATGTTATCTTAACCTGACCTCTCTCCCCACTTCCTGCTCTCCCTTCTCACTTCCAGACAGTGGGTATAACCTATTCCTTAAAGGCACCCTGAATGTTCCCACTTTTGTTGCATCTCTTGCAGTTCCACCCATCCCCCATCATTTGCCATTCCTCATTCCTGGCTCCCCTATACTCAGAGGTAGGGTTACCTTGGAGCTTGAGTGATCCTCTCTACCACTTTCTGCTGCCTGCTGACATCACTCCCCTGAGCATCCCCATCTGTATTTCTCTCCCCTGCCCTGCTCCTCTTACACTGCACTCCATCCTCCGCAGTTGCTATCTGAGCTACCTTACTTTTGCCCTTAGACATTCCAATGCTGCTGCACACTGGACAGCCTCCTGATACCCACAACATCCCCATTAATACTGCCACATCACAAGTATTACAGCACACCACCCTCTTCCCACTATCCTGATGCCTGTACATATTCCTATTCCCCCACATCCTCCCATCCCTTGGCCCACTCACTCTCCGTATAGGCATCTCTGTATATAATTCTGATGGGGAAGTCTACAAAAGCCCCCAAATCCTCTCAGTTATCCTATCCCCTACTTCTTCTTCTTCCTTGATCCCCAGTTCTAAGGTAAGCTGACCCTAGATAGGGACCTGCTGTATTCCTTTGCCTGTGTTACCCTTGTGGGCTAGTCCCATATAGGAGCTGGCTGCCCACTCTAGGACTCCCCTAATCTGTTATATTTTTACAGGCTGACCCTATATTGGGATCAGCAGCAATTTCTTACCAACACCCTACAGTATTTCCTGCCCTTCCTTTACACTTACCTACCCTCCACTGATGAGCATTCTCTGTGGCCTGCGATCCTTCTTACAGATACCCTGCCAACATTCATAGATACCACATAGATATGGAAACCACACTCCTGCTTTATGACACTCACACTTTGGGGTCACAAATGATTGTGGGTCTTTTTAAGAACAACTGACACCCCGTTGGCTGGATTGTTCATCATGGTGTACAAAGTCTGGCTCTGAGTCCCTCCTTTACCCTCTCTCTAGTGATATGCTCCCTCTTCCCTGCTCCACCCACAAGTCCCCCAGCACAGTTTCAGCAATCTATCAAGCCGCTTACACAGTTCACAAAAAGTATCAGCCCAAAAAATGTGGCTTCCCTGCTGCAGTAGTCCTGTATCCTTCTCTCTGCTCAGCAGCTGCTACTGTGGGGATGGATTACAGGAATGGCACCTTAAATCCTCCAACACTACAGCTGCCCTATTGGCTGGCTTCTAACTCATAGTGTATGGTATCTGACTCCATGTCCCTCCATTGCTGCCCTTCTAATAGCATTCTTCCTCCTCTGTGCCCCACACACAAGCCCACCAGCACAGTTTCAGTGCTCAATCAAGTACCCAACAGAGTTCACTAAAAAAAGAAAAAAAAAAGGCCCAAAAATGTTACTTCCCTGCTGCTGAAGTCCCAGATCCTCTTCACTGCTCAGCAGCTGCTACTGTGAGGGCTGACTTGAGGGAATGGTGCCTTAAATCCTCTGAAACTATAGCTGCCCTATTGGCTGGCTTGTACCTCATGATGTATGGTGTCTGGCTCTGAGTCACTCCCTTAGCAAGAGACTCTTTCTTTAAACAAAAGTTGCCCGTAAGGCATATCTGCCTCAAAGGCAGAGCTGCCTCCAAGGTAAAACTGTACTTTTGCAGTTACTATTTCTCACAGCTAAGTCCCTTTTCTTATATATTTACTGTTCTAACATCACACCACCATGGATCGCCACTCAAGTGAAATTTTGACAAAAGAGAACTGAAGTTACCTTGTGCAGATCTGAACTCTCAACCTCTTGTTTATCAGGCTGTAAACCTTTCCAATACACCACCAATCTGGCACAGCAGTGAAACTCAGGTCTTTAGCTTTAGATGTCAATACCCTGTCTTTGAGGTAGCCCTTTCCACATTTTCCTCAAAGGCAGGGCTTCTTTGGAGGCAACATTAATTTAAAAAAAGTGTCTCTTACCCATCCCTTACCCACCCTCTAGTGGCATCCTTCCTCCTCCCTGCCCCACACACAAGTCCCCTAGCACATTTTCAGTGCTCCATCAAGTCACTAATGCAGTTCACAAACAAAAAAATTCAGTCCAAAACTGTCACTTCCCTAGCTGCCATAGTCCTGTGTCCTCCTCTCTGCTTGTTGGCTGCTACTGTGAGCTCAAGACTGAGATCTAACATTTAGGCAAATGATAGGGATAAGAGCCATGCCTATTGTTATTAAGAAGAAAGAAGGGGAGAAAACGCATGCGTTTGTAAAGCTGGAATTTAACGAAATTACCTGCATTTTTCATGTACTTCTCCAATAAATTCTGTAATTCCTGCTCTTTGTCATTGTTGAACTGTGTTTCTATGGCTAGTAGGATGTATTCATCTAGCAGCATTCGGACCAGATGAAAGGAACCTGTGAGGAAAGAAGAGTTATCTTCATGAATATCTCTGTATTTGCCATGGGGCATGTGCAGTAAACAAGCTGTCTTACATGAAATGATCTACTCATGCCAAGATTAGTTTTCTTTTCAGCCCTCCTTCAGTTTAACTGCCTCCCAGAATGTTAGGCAATTAACTACTTCAAAGAAAATACTTGATGAAAGTGACACATGCTGTATACTCGAGGAGGATACACAGTGAAGTAAGGTAAGGATTTACTTTTGTTTGATTGGGCTTATTTCACCACTCTGGTTGAGGCACGGACTGTAGTACAACTCTTTTGTATCTCATCACAGTGTGTGCAAATAAATATTTACATTTAGTCGTGTGAAGGTTGCTGGATTTGTGGTTTAAAATAAAAAGCACTTGCTTTGTTGAATATCATGTTAATTCTTTAATGAAATTACTGAAACAATTATAGTGAGCATGGTTGGTATCTTTTCTACTGGGGATTAAATCATCATTTCATTTGTCCTGAACAGTATTTTTTAGACAATTATTTTTTTTCCTTCTTCTTTAGTAGCACAGCATCAGGCTTTTATGACATATTTCCATGAAAAGTAGATATTGTCTTGTGTGGAATATATTTATAAAGAGCAGCCCTTTAAAAATGAATTATGCTAGCCTAGTGAAACTGAAAAAAAAATGATAAAATTAGTTTAATGTTTTGTGGCTAACACCCTTAATTTTACTGAAGTGGCATTGAGAACTTCATATTCAATGTATCAGACAGATACTACTGTTACTTTACAGTACATCTCTACTGGTCAGCAGGACATGATACTCCTCCCTTAGGTTTTGCAATTGGAAAATATTATAGTTTTATCCCAACAATACTGTAACAGATACCTTCTTTTCTAAGTGACACAAAGGGCACAGTTTTCAAATGGCAATGCAGGGCTTGTGACCAAGCCCTGCATCCCCACAAAGTTAGCTGCACCTACATCCAAGGGTTTGACCAACTTATACCCAATTTTAGAACTTTTGATGCAGGTTGCGACAGTGCCCTCAACTTACAGCAGCTAGTCAGCCCAGTGGCACTGAGAGCTGAGGTGCTGGATGCCTTACCTCATGCTACACTGGTGACCTGGGTTTGGGAATGACCTTGGGTCACTTGAGAGCCAGCAAGGGGGTCGGAGTAGAATTGAGCTGTGGTAGGCAGCTCTTCCCTCCAGAGGGTGGTTGTCTGCTCCTCCCGTAGTTCCGCTCCCACCAGGTGGAGGTCTGGTGGGAAGCATAGGTAAGGGTGAGTGGTGGCAATAATGCAGGAGTGGGGTGGAAGAGACTGAGCCAGTGCCTAGCATGCATGTGCCCATCCATGCATGTGCACATGCATGTCTGCCGGGGTCCCAGATCAGGGGTAAAAAAAAGGAAAAAATTTAAAATATATATAGAAAAAAAACTTACAGCAGCTTGCACCAAAGTTGTGATTCAAGCCCCTTAAACTGGCTCCCCCATGGATGCAAAATTAGACTGGGGAGAGCTGGTCTCATTTTGCAGTTGTCACCACAAGGGACGTATGGCTGGGGGTTTGCAGCAGGTTTCCTTGAAAATTTCGCTTTCAGCATGGTTTGACACAAGTCAACACCTGTGTCAAACTCCCTTCTGCAAGTCCCTTGTGGTGCTCTAATTAGTTTTGAAAACTGTGCTCCATCACCTAAAATGAACAACCCATATCATTTTCCAGATAGAGGAAACATTACTTATAGGACCATGAAAATTCCTAAATCTTGTTGTAATGCAACCATTTTTTCACTGTTTTCAGATTGACCTACTGTAGTACAGCCTGAAATGCAACTGAAGATGGCCACAAATAAGATATATTTGGGAGGAATATATGACACTTCTTAGACAGGACAAAATTGGCCAGGTCATCAAGACCTACTTCCTTCTATTAATTTAGAACTATTCCAACTGATCTATTAAGCTATCAGTAACACTTCACTATTAATTTACAATATCGGAGCAGGGTGTGACTTCTTGGTGCCAACTACAGTATTTATTCTTCAGATACTGTACTGTTTTGTATGTGTAGGAGCAAGATGCTACAGGCTGAGTATCCCTCATCACAGTGACTGAGTTGTGTCAATATCTTAATGACTGTATGACCCAGGAGAAAAATGTTGCACTTACACCATGACATTTATATTAATAATGGCTTTGTAAATGTGATGCAAGGACTTAAAAATGATATTATGGGGTACTACTTAATGCTGCTGTCTTCTGAAAGGTATCGCTTTTTGCAGTCACACTGTTCTTCCTCGCATAGTGAACTAAGACTCTATGTTTGTGAAGAGTTTGAGCTATCTTCATAATAATAAGCTCAGTTTCAAAAGCAAACAAGAGCAAGCAAGAATAGCGAACCCTAGTTATGATTCTTGATATGTAGTATTAGAGCTGAGGGTTGGTTTGCTTGTAGCTGAGCAGGAAGTAAAAATACTTCTAAGACAAAATGAAGTTAAATCTAATGTGTTGTGCTTGTCTTTGGATAGTGAAGTAGATCCAACTCTGTGGGTTTCTTATCACAAATACTGCAAACACAAAAGGTGGCCGATGTCCAGTCAGAGTGTGTTTAGGGTCATTATTGATTTAATATTAACATGTATGGCCTGTGCAGAATGGAAAATCTCATGTTATAAGATAATATACTCAGAGGCAGAACAGTTTAACTTTTGGTTGATGAATTGTTATGCTTAATGGCACATTCATTGGAAATGGGCCAGCATGTAAACCAGCAAATGGATATACAGTATATATATATATATATATATATATATATATATATACTGCATTTATTCATTGCAAAAAATGTTGTTACTCATCAGTTAGGGTTGTTAGTAAGTGAAAAAGGAAGGGAAATATGGCATTAGTGTTTCCAACCCTAATGACCCACACCTACTCTGCAGACACCAACAGGCATCTGGGTGTGCTAGGGGTTGTCAGCCCTAATGCTCACCCATTCCATAAGTAAATAAGCTAAGATGAGTAAAGTATAGAAGAATGGGTGAGTGTTAGGGCTGATGACCCCAAGGCACACCTCCAGTGCCTGTCAGTGTCTGTAGGGTGTGGGTGGGGTGTTAGGGTTGGTAACCCTAATGCCATATTTCCCTACTTTTTTCACGTTACTTACAACCCTAACTGATGCATTAACAAAGTTTTTGCAACAAATTTCCTTACTTTTTCAGATAGTTGACTTGTATTTTTATTTGCCTGTGGGAGTGAAGGGCCATTTAGGCCCTGCACTCCCACCCTCTATAACTATCCTTATGTCACAGTGGGGCCCTATGCTCCCATGCTCCATAATTTTCCATATTTTACTGTGGGGGCACAGGGTCCTTCAGAACCTGTGCACCCATCCCTCCTTAGAAGTGTGACCAAATTATCAGCATAGCCATCTTATTACTCCAGCACATGTACCCAGTAGAGAAAATGTTCAAATCTCGCCAAAACATAATTCAGCACAACTGCAATGCCATTTCATGCCACAGGTGCAAAAACACACAGATTTCATAGATTTACACTGGAACAGGAGGCAAAAGCCCATATATGGCCTGTCACTTGTCAGTGGATCACCTGATACTTCTTTATACCCATGTACCTATCTAATGATGTTTTAGACATGTGCATTGTTCCACTTTTAACTACATTCTCTGGTAAGGCATTCCAACTGGTAATTACCCTCTCACTAAACCATTTCTTTCTCTTATTAGTTTTACTAATATCTCCTGCTAAGGTTAATGAATGTGGTCTTGTATTCTTAGTATTGTTTTGTTTAGTCAAGACAATAGTTTCAAATGGGTCTTCATTTTTTGTTGCACTATAAACCAAACACAAATCTCCTCATAACCTTCTGTATTGTAAAGAATGCAAGTTCAGCTTCTTCAATCTATCATCATAATCCTTGTTTTTATAATTGTAATTCTCTTTGTTACCTTTCTCTGTGTTCTTTCCATTAATTGTATCCCACTCTTACTTTGTGGGGCACAAAATGGGGAGCAATACTCCAGCTGAGTTCTCACCAGTGATGAATAAAGTGGAAGTACAACTGACTCATTTCTACTTTTTATGAATTAAATATACTCTACATGCTATGAGTCTATTACATTTGTTAACAATTACCCTAACATGTATCTCAAAATTAAGCGTGTTTGTAATCATCACTCCCAAGTCCCTCTCACTGTCTGTCACCTGCAATACACTGCCCCCAACTTATATGTAAACATTTGGTTTCGATGTCCCAAATGCATCACCTTATACTTCTCCACATTAAAGGCCAATTTATTTTGTATAGCCCAGTTCTCTATATTTGTCAATCCCCCTTGTATCATTTCTGCAGCAGCCATGTAATTTATCACAGGCCAATTTTACTATCATCAGCATATTCACCTATCCAAGCTCTCTCAGAAGTTTGCATATTAGCAATAAGTACATTGAACAAAGTTGGCCCCAACACCACTCGTAACTTCTCCCCACTCAGAATAATAACCTCTCATCCCAACTCTCTGTCATCTATTCAGAAGCCAACTACATATCCAACTCACTATACTATGATGTAAATGTATATTATTGAACTGCTTCAGTAAGACCCTATGAGAGACAGAATCAAACACCTTTGTATAGTCTAAAAATATAATATCCACTGGTAGGCCTAGGTCAAGTGCAGCACTAATTGGTTTAAAAAAACACAATTGATTTGTAAGACATGATCTCCCTCTCACAAATCCATGCTGTGTTATGTCTAATAGTCCTTTCATTTTTACATGCTCTATGATTAGATCATGTATTAGTCCCTCCATTATTTTCCCCAAGACTGAAGTCAGACTTATAGATCTATAATTGCTGACTTGTTTCTTATCTCCCTTCTTACATATCAGTGTCACATTAGCTTCCTTCCATTCATCAATTACTTTACCTTCTCTGATTGATGCATTAAATAATTCTGTAATTGGCCCACACAAGTCTTCCTACAATTCCTTCAATAGTCTTGGACTCACTCCATCTGGTCCCATAGATTTATAAGGTTTTATTTTCTTTAACTTCTCCACAATGTCCTGTTCAATGAATATAATTTTACCTTTTTTGCAACCTGTTCTCATCTAGCTGACTATCTTTAATTATTTATTTTGGCTAAAAGTTTGTTAGAAAATAATTATTCAACTCATTTACTATGTCTTGTTCATTTTTAGTTATTGTGCCATTAACTACCAAGGGGCCCATATTCTTTTGGTTACCCCTCATGGACCCCACATAGTTAAAACAAGCTTTTTTTGTTGTCCTTTACTGAATCAACCATTTTCTTTTCTGCCTTAGCTTTTGATACTCCGATTATATATTTGGTTTTATTAGCTATTTTTTTGTAATTCATCCAACTATGAGTTGTGGGATTTTGTTTATGCTTATTTTATAAGTTCTTCCTTTTCCATATTGCTGTTTTAATTTTCTTCCCCCACCATGCTGGTACTCTACCTTTTATATTGTATATTGGTAATTCTGGTACCCATTCTCGAACACAATGATCTAAACGTATTTTAATTTTTCTCCATATTGTCTTCATTCCCAGATCTTTTAATTCTTCTTTCCATCTCCATCCATTTAAATAATTTCTCATTTGAACAAAGTCAGCTTTATTACAGCACTTTCTATTCATTTTCCCCTTTACATTATTTATCTTTATACTAACCTCTACTATGACCTTATTGTGGTCACTGTCTAATAATGGGAATTAACCCTAACCTTAGTTATTTTTTCCTGGAAATTACGTAGGAACAAATCCAAAATGTTTTCACCTCTAGTTCCTTCTGTTATCATCTGGTCAAGTCCTTTTTGTACTGTCATGTCTATAAATTTATTTACTACTACTGTAGTTCCTTCCAACTTTTCCCAATTAATCTTTGAGAAATTAAAATCACCTAGTATCATGTAATCTCTTTCAATATCTATTTGCTGTAATATATCCATAATCATAGTATTATCTACCAATTATAAATTAGGAGGACGGTAACATAAACACACTGTTAGGTGTTGCGTTGGAAGATATAATTTAACCCACATCAGCTCACAATTTTGTATTACATCCATTACAGGTGTTATCTCCTTAGCCTCTGTATTACCTCTAATATATAATATAATACCTCCTCCCCTTTTTTGACATTCTATCCCTACAAAAACTATTATATCCTTTAACTTCAGTATCACAATATTCCTCTGCAAACCATGTTTCAGTTACTGCACATATTGTTATATCCTCCTTTATCATATTATATTCTAATTCATCTTTTTTATTTCATAAACTTCTGGCATTAGTCAGAAGTATTTTATCATTAGTTGGTTTAAACTTTATCTACTTAATTTTTCCATTCTCTCTCCTTTTTATTTTATTCTCCTTTGTCACATTAACTTCTCCTACATCTTTTTCCCATTTCCCCTGTTTTATTAGTTTAAAACCTGTTTAATACTATTCACAAATACATTAGCAAGTTTATGACTGCCCTTCCTGCTAAGATGTAGTCTATCATGGCTAAACAAAGTTCTATTCCCCTCAAATAATTCCCATGTTTTTATAGTACTTATGTCATGTATTAATGTCCATTGTCTAATCCAATTATTCAATTTAACTATTTTCCTATTAACTATCCAATTCATCCTAGGTATAGGAAGTATCTCTGAGATAATCAGGTAGCATTTTGCTCCTGTCACCATACTATGCATAACTTGTATTGCACTAAAGATTTCTTTTACAGTACTACCTTTAACATCATTTGCACCTATATGTATCAAAATTATTCATTTTTGTTGAATCTTTGGAATCAAGTCAGAAATGATTGTTATCATATCCCATACACCTGCTCCTGGATAACAACTAACAACATTTTCCTTATTATTCTTGGTGGTGATATGATCCGTGAATCTTATTATAGAATCACCTAATATATATATATATATATATATATATATATATATATATCTTCCTTTGATATGTCCTATCTACATTATTTAATTCACCCATATTACCCTTGTTGTTCAAACTTCTTATTTCTCCTTGTGTATATATCTCCGAAGTATTCTCACTCATTTCTACATTTTCACTAATTCTCCCAATTACCATTTCCTCTATGCTGTTTACCTCCTGTTGATCTTGATTACTATTTCTCTTCTGTTCTAAATTGTCAATTAGAGGAATAAAGTGATTATAAATTGGTATTTGAAATGTCATTGCTCTTCTTCACTTCTTATTATTCCTGTTTATTTGTGAAGTTAATAACCATTCACCTTCAACCTGCTCCTCTTCCTGTTGTTCTCTTATTCGTTTTTTACTCACACTTCCTTCATACTCTGTATCATTTTGAACATCTTCCCCCACTTTTCTAATATTGCCTTCCATAGATGACTTTTGTAGGCACGTTACCTCCAATTGCAAGCCCAACACCTTAACCTTCAGTTCCCTAATTTGTATACACTGTTCACATGTTGTATAGTCTAGGCAATTATTAACTGTTATACTTATTTTCCTACCCGTATCACACATCACTCCTCTATGACCATCATTTAGTGTGCTATATGTAGTCATCATTTTAATAAATATTATCTCTATATTCTACTCTCTAGTTGTTTGTGCCCACAGCATCTTAGCCCTCTCACCCTCTTTCCCATCTGATGCAATCAGATGCCACTGGTCTCTGCCCACATCACCTCTGTTTCATGCTCGGCTCTGCTTGCTGTGAGCGCTGACATCACCCATTGCTATGGCAATGGATTCCAAATACCTCCTTGTGCTGCGGACAGCACACATAGCCTACTTTTAAAAAGGCAGACTAGGCAGTGCTAGGCAGCTAAATGCTTCTCCTGAGCACCAGTGAAACACTGATGCCTGTCCAAAATTTCTACCCCCCTGATCAAAACAGGAGGGAGAAAGGCCAGAACATAAGTACACAAATTCAACAGAGTTTAAAGTGTCCCACAGTGCCTATGTGAGCCTGCAGCCTCAGCCTTCTTCAGAGAAAGCTGCACTAGAACTAGCTTTGCAATGCTGCCTTTCCAGCAGCCTAATAGAATTACACCTGTTGCTCCACTCGCTAGAGGCGAGTGTTTTGTAGCTGTGAGCGCTGATGTCACTGGTTGCTACAGCAAAGGATTCCAAATACTTCCTTGTGTGCAGACAGCACATATAACCTGCCTTTAAAAAGGCAGACTAGGCAGTGCTAGGCAGCTAAATGCTTTTCCTGAACACTAGTGAAACACTGATGCCTGTCCAAAATATCTACCCCCCTCATCAAAATGGGAGGGTGAAAAGCCAGAACACAAGTACACAAATACAGCAGAGGTTAAATTGTCCCACAGTGCCTACATGAGCCTGAAGCCTCAGCCTGCTTCAGAGGAAGCTGCAATAGGAACTAGCTGTGCAATGCTGCCTTTCCAGCAGCCTAATAGAATTACAACACACTTTGAACAATATTTGAAAATAAAAACATACATTAGGTTGGATAATAAGAAGGCTATGTTGAAAATCTGGTGTCAAAATATTTAAAATTTCTGAAGTTACGAGCGGGCATACCAAAATTGCAATGAATGTTCATAACTTTGAAATTTTTTCATATTTTGACCTCAAATTTTGAACACTGTCTTCTTATGACCCCACCTCATAAACCCCATAGGTGAACATTTTCAAATCTGTGGCAAATGACATTCCACAACACAGGTTCAAAAACACATTTTGAACAGGATGTAAAATAATGACAGCTGTACTGTTCATGAGGTGATATGAAAAAATGGCTATGTTGAAAATTTTGAGTCAAAATATTAAAAATTACCAACGTTATGCAAGTGCGTAGAAACTTATCAATGAACACTCATAACTCAGCCATTTTTAGGAATGTTTTCACCAAATTTTCAACATGGGCTTTTTGGGACCCCACCTCATGAACACTGGCAATGTCATTTTCTTAATCAGTTCCAAAAGGTAATTTTGCACAGCAACCACGAAATTACGTTCTGGACCCGATTAACAAAATTACAGTCACAGTGTTCATGAGCAGAGATTCCAAAAAGCCCACATTGAAAATTTAGTGAAACAGATACCTAAAAATGGTAAAGTTAAGAACAGAAGTTCAAAATGCCATAGGACTACATTACATAGCAGGTACCTTGATTCCTCAGTTTGTAATTTGGCTTTGAAGAGTGCAGACGTATCCCGGTCCACAGAAGATGACAGCGGATGACCTCCAGTAGTAAGGATAGGCAAGGGTGTGTGTGGGGTTCTGGATGCTCAGTGGGAGGGTTGGGATGGAGAATGCGGACAGCAGGGACGACGAGGGACCATTTTCTTCTTTTCAGGTTTAAAAATAAAAAAAGACGTTGGGGGACTGTTTTCTTTTCTCAGAGCTTTTAATAAAAAATGTATTTTGGGACACTGGGAGTTGGCTCCCCAGTGTCCCACACTGCTGGGGTGGATACATGTCTCAGGACACTGGGAGTGGGCTCCCCAGGGTCTCACACTGCTGGGGGGTTAAACATCTCAGGACTCTGGGAGTTGGCTCTCCAGTGTCCCATACTGCTAGGGAAGGGGGACTCCTAGTGCTGAAACATGGATTGGGCCTACCGATGGGGCTGTCAATTATGTGCATGTTTGGCCACAAGTAGATGGCTAATGTTCAAAAGTGTGTTATGTGCAAAAATAGGCTATGCCTATTTTCGCACATACCACATTTTTGCACAAAGACATTCACCTGCAAACAGGCAAAGAACATCATTGACAGCATTGATAAGTAAAGAAAAAGCATCTTTGTGATTGTGCTTCTCCTGTGGAGCAGAGGACAGGGCACACAATTGTAATCCCAAGGGTCCTGGCTTTGAGGTCACTCTTCTCTTATTTTTTTACCTTCATTCTAAGTGAAAAAATATGGAGAGACCAGTTTCAAAGCCAAACCAATGGGTGTCTGGACCTGTGCCTTGTACTCTGCACCACAGAGGAACTGTAGTCAACATGCAGTTTTTTCTTTACTTATCAAATGTCTCAATCATCCTTGACTGCAACTTAATATTTGATTTTCAAAAATGTAGCATGTGCAAAAATAAGCTATTCCTATTTTTGCACATACCACATTTTCCAACATCAAACATCCATTTCGTAGAGGACAACAATCATGTCTAAGTCCACTGAAGATGACAGCACATGACCTCTGGAGGTAAATATACAGTAAGGGAAGGGGTGGGGGGTGCTTATTGGGAGGGTCAGAATGGGGGAGGGCAGGGACGATGATGGA
This sequence comes from Neoceratodus forsteri, assembly GCA_016271365.2. Classification (NCBI taxonomy): domain Eukaryota; kingdom Metazoa; phylum Chordata; order Ceratodontiformes; family Ceratodontidae; genus Neoceratodus; species Neoceratodus forsteri. The sequence goes on along the minus strand of CM057449.1, from coordinate 1,176,166,785 downwards.
CCATTTTCTTTTTTCAAAGTAAAAATCAAGACATCAAGGGACTGTTTTCCTTTTACAGGTACAAATAAATGTATATTTGGGGATATTGGGAGTTGGCTTCCCAGTGTCCCACACTGCTGGAGGGTAGGGGCATGTAATGCCAACACAAGAATTGGGCCCTCCCGATGTCAGCACATATTAAACAGAATGGGCTGCAGGGTGGGGGCATTGGACACTGGGGGACTGTCATCCCAATGTCAGAATATATATTTAATAAATAAAACTATGGAGGGTGGAGGGTGGCAATAGATAACAGGGAAAGATATGGGAGGATGGGATTGCCACTAGACACCAGGGGAAAAGGTGCCTAACAGCTAAAAGTGCAGCTGGCAGTACAAGTTCAAGCTGCAACAGCACAAGTCAAGAAAATCCCACCGTTCTGATACAGAGAACATGGCAAAAGCAGACCTCTTGCTAACCTTGACACCCAGGATTTCAGGTGCCCACAAAAGATATTTCTGGCCAGTACTTAAAATAAAAACACATCAAAACTTGTCACATTTAGCTAAGCTCTGATGTTTCTTTTTTATATTACATTTACTGTTATATGTTTTCTTAATTTTCTCTCTCTCTCTCTCTCTCTCTCTCTCTCTCTGTCTCACTCATGCTAGCAAGAAAACAAGATGGTAGACACAACAGAGCTCTGTGAAACTACAGCAGGCTCTATTTGACTCTACATGTGAAAATGCACTACCTCCAGTGAAAACAAAAGTATTTTCATGCTGAACATCAACATTTTCCCATAGGAAATAATTAGAAAATTAAAAATTTTATAACTTTTGAATGAATTAATATTTTTTCACCAAACTTTCAAAAGGCATATCAGTGAGGCAACAACTTTCATCACTGAAAATGTTACACCATAGCCAAAAGCCATTTCCGATAAATGGCTGATGAAAGAAACTAAAAAAATAACATTGAAAATAATGCAGTGAAATTTTGTGTTTCTCACCACTCTGTATCTCAAAAACCACAAAAGGGATTCACATGAAATTTGGCACATCAAGAGACCTAGCTCCAAAGCATGGCAAATTTTGTGCAGAATCTGTAGAACTGTTGAAAAGTTATTAAAGTGCAAAGTTTGAGATATAACATTAAACTGTCCGGCCAAGTCTAACTATATTGGTGTTATACTGGTGCACAGTATAGATATATAAAATCACTCCCACAACCACTTTAACTGCCCACCATACTGTACAAATACTGTACATACAAAAAGTCCCGATGCTTATCCCTGGTTCCATGAAAAAACCTTCCTCTCAAGAAAGATCACTCTGGTACAGGGAGTCCACTCCTGGTGCCAACAAACAGCATCCCCATTAAACACTGTTAATCCAGCAGTGAGAACACATTCCTAGGAGGACCAGTTTACAAGGCCAACTATTGAGCCAGCACTGAGAGCCCATAATTTGTGCCAGTATATGACACCACCTTTTAAATACTGTACAGGACCCATACCAGTTCGGTGTCAGCTTTCTCCCCCAAGCAGCAAATATTCCTCACCCATTGCAACCCAATTTAAGCCTCAAAGACCCCACATTAATTAGATTTGAAGAAAGATCCATTATCAGGTGCTACCCTTGTCTTAAACATGCTATAACTAGTAAGTGCAGTTTGGCTTGCAATGCTCTGTAATCAGTACATACTGATTCTTGGACAGCAGAGCCAGAAATACCACAAACATGATTCATGAGCCAGCCCTTCAGTGCAGCAGTAGTGCTATTGCTTGTGACATAGGCAAACTGGGTTTGGTAATGAGCCTGGATCATTGGGAGCTGGTGGGGGTAGGAGGATTGAACATCCCAGGGGATGATCTCATCCTCCAGGGAAGAAGGGCTATCATGCTACCCTCTGTCACTGTGATCTATGGATGCATGGGTGGTAGGGCAGGCATCACAGTGTAAGGTGGGGGAAGACACCTTTAGGAGCATGGCTGGATCACATGCTGATTACTTGAATGTAAGTCCTTGTGATGTTGTCCTTAGGGAAAGAGAGTCCAGAGGGAACTAAGGGCAAGTTCCCCTTCACTTAACAGCAGTGTGATTATTGTCACAACGTGTGTGGCCTGAAGATATATATCCATCACACTGCCAGAGATAGAATGCAAAAACTATGGCTGAAAAAAAATGACCCATGCTTCAGAGTACACCTCAGTTGTGCTATTCAGGATTTCCTCTGTATGAAATAATCAATGTCAATCAACAACCCTTACCAGGTGCCATGTGTAGAGAAATGAGAATGGCCCACAATAATAGATGGTGTGCAAATCTGGTTAACATTGGGGTCATGAAGATGGTTCAGCAGTGGGATAGTATACAAATGTAATACAGGGATAAAAGGATGTTTACTTTTTGCAGGGTGCCTGACATCAAGAACTGGCTCCTTGTGCAAGCACTGCACATGAAGAGGAGAGACTGTACCAACACCCAAGATGGAATCCCATTATCAGGTTGAGTTGGGGATGGGCTTGCAACCAGCACTGGTTAAGAACTCCTAGTACAAGACTAATATTTTCTTTGAGGGTGCGGGTGGTTTTATTGCACTGAAGTAGACTCTTGGTTCCAGACTGCTTAGGGAGGCTGATAAACCAACACTGGAGATAGACTGCAAGTGCCAGCCTAATTTAGGCAGTTTAGTCAAGTGGTTAGAATGCAGATCTATGAACATGGAGAGAGGACCAGGTGTGATTCCCATAACTGCCATTTACTCACTGTTCAACACTGAACTATACTTATCTTCTCTGTAACATCCCTGGCTAATACATCTCTGTGCTGTTTGAACCACCCTGTGCACCTGAAATGGCAGCATTATTCACCTTTCCCTTCCCCTGACTGTATAAAATGAGCTATATAAAACCAAATTAATTTTCTTCTACAAATCCCAGATCTTAAATTACCACCAACATAAATTAATTTAGCTCACTGGGGCTGAACTGCAAAACAAGGAAAATTAACAAGGCAGAACTGGCCTGCTCCCTATACCAATTAGGTAAACATAGACTTTCTACATGTAAATTACTGTATTTTAGATCCACAATTAAGGGAAAAGGGATCTTGGGATAAGGAAGTACATAACTAGGGTAAGACTGACAAATAGAATTATTTGTTACTTTTAGTTACTTGCATAGAATAAAATGTATAAATGATCTTCATAGGTGTATGTCCTTTGAAGCCATTTCACACACCTATGCTTTTAGAGAGGGTGCCTAAGTTAGAAAAATGCCAATACTGCACTGAACAATTGTTAAAACCTTAAGAAACACCACACCACACATTCACCACCAGTTAGGGGAATTATTTTTCTCCTGCTTTGAATTTTTCTACTTTTGTGGCTTGTGCTTCAACTCTAAATAATGGTTAAATATAGTTGTTTGCAATGAATATACCAGAGAGGCACAGCAGTGCCACTGTAGTTTGGACTAAGTAGTAGATTTCTGCAGCATTCAGAATTCCACTGACAGGCTTCTGGCAGAATGGTAGTTCCACTTCCAACATTCTTTTTTTTGGAATTGTGGGATATATTCTACAGAATTGCTAAAGCACTTTGTATTTATTTATTTATTTATCTATTTTTTATTGAAACCAGGGATTTGTTTTCCTCATGCGATTTTTGATGGAAGAATAGTTTTTAACAGTTTACATTTGGTCTCAGTAAACTGCAGAATCTGAAGAATGTGATGATGAACTCTGTTGGCAGGTATCTAGGGCCATTAAAAAAGAAGTAGAAGAACTTCTGATGGCAATCACCACTAACTTCACCAGAATTCACATATAATGGTCAAGAAAAGGTGCTATGTGGAAAACAAATTGAAACTGTGGGATTCTAGGACAAAAAAACACATAATTTCAATATCCTGTATATTCTGATGCAGCATTTTTTGCCAGTCTGCTTTTAACAATATCCAACAGAGCTTTCCAAATTTAAATGGATTTCCATTCCACTGTTACTACCAAGTACACACTTTTTGTAGATTGAAAAATCCTGATGTTCAGCCACTTATAGTGCAAACAAATTTTAACCAAAGAGACAAGACATCTTTCAAACAATAGTACAATACTTCATAAACTAGAAGGGTTAAAAACTAAAAATTGCCAGTTTCAGGATGTGTGTTTTGATCTCCAATAGTGGAAACATATTAAGGATGTGAAAATTAAAATGATGAGGTTCTTTAGATCCTGTCTCAGAGGTTGTGCTTTTGTAGTTTTTGGAACAAAAAAGTAAAAAAAAAACAAACAAACATAAAATATTATATACAAAAATATGGTGTCTAAAACCACTAAAACCGCAGTACTTTTTCTTAATTTGTATTTTTATAAGATATTTTTAAGTATCTATAATTTAACTAAGTGATTACAGGCACATGAAACTCATATGTCAGGCTACAGGCACTGTTGATCCTCTTCCCACCTCAGCTGGTCAAGGTCGCACTGGAAGTGCATACCCAGTGCTATCTAAATTGGTTTTCTAGGTTTCTGCAAAACAATTACTGTCGGCATAGGCAGGAATCAAATCTCACAAGAATACCCCCAAAATTTGAATGACTGGACATTCTATTATTTATTACTAAATACATTTGCATCTTAAAAAGCTCTTTGCTCCTTAGGCATCATCTGAGTCTACTGCCTTTTATGCTTTAAAAACCTTATTTTCTGTTTGCAACATTATAATAATGTCTGTGGCAAAAAGTTGTGAGGTGACAAGCAGAGGATTATAGTACATAGTCATTAAGTGAAAGGGGAAATTGTTTAACCAGAAAAGGCACACTAAGCTGGAGTTTGTTTCTATGTACAGCATGACATGGGAGTACAAGGAAGCTAGGTGACTTGCTAAGGGTCACACAGTATGCAGCTGGGGGCTGATGAGATTCAAACCCAGGTGTCCAGGTTTGCAGCGCAGTGTCCTTAACCACTATGTTCTACTGCCTCCAGGTATAAACAATGTGATCAGATGAAGTTTAAAGGAAAGACTATTCTGTTTTAATGGCAATGTCTTCAGTAATAAAGAACAGTATGTCTGAAAATCCACACTTTGGATGAATTTGGTGTAACTGAGTTGTGCTGATGCCAGCAGTAAAGTTGGAAAGTGTAACAACTTTTTAAGGAGGAACTGTTTAAAAACTCAAAACCCAGCAACCTGGAGTGCCTTATCATAATTCTAAAAAAGAACCGGTAGAATTAAAAAAGGTTTATATCAGTTTTTCTTCAGATTATTTTCTGACCAAGATGTTGTACCAAGTAAACATCGTGGCTGAAACTGCCTCTAGATCAATCAGTGATTATATTTTCATCCATTTTATAATAAAGAGAAACTCCTGCACCTAGCTATTTTATCATTTTCAGTAAAAGTAACAAGAAGATTGACAGTTATGTGGGCATACTGGGAAATACATTGTACCAACAGATTCATAAAGTAGAAGAAGAGACATGTTGGAAGGATAGGAATGTGCAACCACACTCAGCAAAAGAAGCAGCATAAACTCAGACTGGCTAAAGGAGTTATATAGAAAATAATGCATAGGTGACTGAAGTTTTTTTTGCACACCCAAGGTGTGTGATGACCTGTAAACCTTGAAAGCAAAGCTTGAGAGGTTTATTAGGTCATCACAAAATGAGGGTGTGTAAAAATCTTCATAGGCACACAGTCGTCTATGCTTTATTTTTTATGATTTCTGGTGCAAGTAGTCAGTGCAATGTTCAGTCCCACCACCAATACACACACACACACACACACACACACACACATACACATATATTTTTTTTTAAACTTACGTGTGGAACTGCACATAAGTAGTGCTATAGGTAGCTAGCCATGGCCAGTTCCTGATTGCAGTCTCTGTCTTCCAAAGCCAATAAACATCAGGATGAAACAGATACATTTTTACATTTTAAAAGGCAGGATCAACCAGATAAATACAGAAAAGTAAATAATCCATAATGAGCATAAACAGAGGAAACTAAACAGTGTGGATCCTTGCTAACTAAGAAACAGAGCTGTCATATCTGTGGAAGGGCTCAGCCCACCCACAACCAGAGTAAGAGCCAATGAGGTAGCATGCTACGAATGGAACTGACCGGGAGTGAAACAAAATCCCACAATAACTGGGTACCCGGTTATTACGACGTTTGAAACACGGATCAAGTCCGCTTATTAAAGAGGACTGCCAGCAATTATATATGCTTAAATTATAAGCAATATGCCAGTTGTTGATTATCATTATCAACTATTTTTCCTTTTTATGGGCTCACCCACATAACCTATTAGTACTGTCAAAAATGACTGAACAGTTGATAAACAATTAATTGTAAGCCTTTTTTGACTGAGTTTGGCTCATAACTCCCAACACTGTGGCTTCAGAGTCAAGCACAGCACTGCATCATCACTGGTCAATGTAACATCTGACTCTATGACTGCAGTAGACCAAACATATCACTTTGGGGGCTTATTCCAAGGTCTATGTAAAGAGTGCAATACTGTGGACCATGATGTGTTTATCTGCAAATTAAATAAAATAAGGATTGGCCCTCCTACCCAAGTTTGGTTCACCAGTTACAAAATTTAATTAGCATACTCCAACAAGTTAAGATTACTGGCATCCTCTCCTCTCACTCCCTAATCCGTAAGAGAGTCCTCAAAGACCACTACTAGGCCCTGTTACTCTTTACGTTGTATATACTGTAAATGATTGTGAGAATGGAATTAAGGATGCTAAGATGCATTTTTTGCAGATAATACCATCCTGTATGTAAACAGCCCCATGGTCTCCCAAATAAACCACTGACAGCAATCTGCATTTGATGTCCAGCTGGGAAAGTGGATGAAAAAAAAACAGGCTACCTCTTTAGTTCCCAAAAACAAAGAAAGAAACAAAAATAAAAACAGTGCTTTTCACTCATAGAGACATGTTGCAAACCATCTAAATTCTCTGCCACTACCTTGTCAGGTGATACAGTATATTGGAGGTGGCAAAGTATGCTTCTTCAAGTACCTTAGCCTCTGGATTTACAGTAAGATGTATTTCTCTGAACACATCAATGAACTCTGTAAAAAAACTCAAGATAAGGTTGGAGTTATTTTACAGAAATGAAACGGGCTTCTCCAGTGAGGCCAGGAGGTGAATAATGAGCCATTGGTGACTTTAGTTATGTCACATGGAAACCACCTATTCTCACATATCTACCCTGGACAGAGCCATACAGTTCATAACTAGACAGCCAACAGAATGCTCCACTGCTTCCTATATGTTGCCCTTAATTAGACTTCTTTGACCATCATGAGGCTAAACAACATTAACCTCTGGATCTTCAAAGCCATAAAACATGATTATCCCCTATATATCACTGGATCTGTTTAGGAAAATGAACTCTGCATGTTCTCTTCCCTGCCTCTTTTCAAAATTTCAAGATACCATACCCAGTTTGGAAAAAAATTGTCAGTTGGTTGTAATGCACCCACACTTAGGAATAAATTATTAAGTACATTAAAAGTGGAAGGTAATTTAAGCTGGAGTGTTTTCAAAGCACAAGTTGGGTCTCCTTGTATGGAGAACTGTAACTTTTGGGAATCTATCAATATCAAACTATTCTGTAGTTTTAACATTATTCGTATTGTAAATACTTTCTGTACATTATCATCTCTGTTGGATGATTTTGTCAACTTTGCTCTGTTTGTTAGTACCCTGGACCGCCTTGAAAAGGAACTGTTGTCAAAACAGATTATCTTGGTAAATTAATAAATGCAAATACAAAATACATAAGGGCTATGCAAATATACTGTACCATGTTGTATGCAAGCAATAATACCCATCAGAGTGAGATGTATTGGGCAATAACAGACTGCCAAAGGTGTAAACATGGAAGATGGAGGGCATTATAGCCCCTGGTTGTCCAATATTGCTCATACCACCCACCCAGGTAGGTATTACTGTGCTTAGAAAATGGTCTGCATGTCTTAAGTTTCATAGGATTAAAAAAATAAAATAATGCAATAAAAAAATGAGAAATACATTTTTAGTTGGTGTGTGTGTGTGTGTGTTTTTCATATATGTGTGTGTGTGTGTGTGTGTGTGTGTGTGTGTGTGTGGTGTAAGATAGTCCCTCTATTGTTATATCTGCTAGTAGAGGGCACTGTTAGCTTCTTCTTTAATTTAGAGTTTGAATCTTGTCCCCTGACAATGTCTGTTGTTTTTCCTATGTCGGCATCTTTTGAGTTCTCAACCACCCCCCTTACACACCTGCCCTGTTTTAAGTCCTCACCCTTCCATGTCTCCATGCTCCTAGTAACCACCATGTTCTGTTTGTGTACTGCTGGCTTGAGGATAAGATCAGTGATACTTTCTTGACTTTCACATCTGCAGGTGGTGGTGGTGCACTAGGGGCTTGTGCAGAAGGGAAAGTGGATGGGCGGCCACAGAATGAGTACACTACTTATTGATTTGGTAGCACAAGCAATCAAGTGAGAGAAGGTATTTATTAAAAAATATATATATCAAGAATTGTTTTTAGTTCAGTGGAGTGTGGGTGGATGGAAGATGAATCAAGCTATCTTACACTAATGCTGAGCACACAACATGCTAGCGGTAGTAGTTAGAAGTGAAACAACTTGTTTTTTAAAGAGGAAGAAGTTAGCAAATTAGTATGGAAGTGTGGCAATGTTTGGCAAACCTTGTGAAACACTTCTCAGAGCAAATTTACCTGACTTCACACACAAATAGTGGTGTGCAAAGTGAGAAACTTTGCTACATGGCATGATCCATGAATTATATCCATTTCACGAAGCAAAATGCAAAATTTCACTCGGCAGAATGGCGAATAGTTGCCTACGGAATGGTGAAATTTTGGCCTCAAAATGGCAAAATTTCACCATACATGGCAAAATTCCACCTTCTGTGGTGAAATTTCACCCACAGAAGGTGAAATTTCACTGTGGCATGCAAAAGTTCACCCACAGAAGGTGAAATTGCACCGAGTGAACAATTCGAAGTTCTCTTCTCCTTATCTGCCTCGCTTGAACTTTTTTTTACAAAGAAATCCCTAAAATGTAAAAGGACCCTGAGTCAGCTTTAGCAGATTTGCAAGAGCAACAACTAATTCCACTGGAGGATATGGAGGTACAGGCTGTGTGAGTTAAATATACCCTTCAGCAGGAGCTATGGTCTAGGGTGTCTACAGAGGGGAAAAGGAAGAAAAAGGATAAACTCTGGAGGAAATACATTCTGTCCTGCAAACTTTTAGATGGGAGCTTGCATACCGAGAGATAACCTGCTTCATCTGTTTCTGGTTTCTTCAAATCCTCAATCTGCATGTTGTTTGTGAGATGGACCTCCTGTAAGTGACTGGATTCAGTATTGGAACCCTGCTCTCACCCTTTCAAACATTACCAGCTCTAGCCCTGGGTTTATTGTCTCAGGATGGGAGGCAGATGGGGCTAATTGAAGACTACATGCTTTGTTTTCCAATATGCCACAGGTGAGTGATTTTCTTTTATTCATTATGGCTATTGTAGGAGAAACGTCTTCAGATGTCAGGCCCCCAGGCTATATATCCCTAGACCTGGCTGAACTCGGCTTTTAATACTATGCTCTACAACTTTCCTTCCCAAATTGGCTCCCTGCTTTTTGAATTTCTATGGCTCCTTTTTGTGTGTTTTGCCTCACCATTGTCAGATATTGTGTGGAGTGGCCTAATATAGCTAATTTTGGATCCTTACGCCGCTCTCCACATCCTGAATCGAACCAGGTTTTCTGGTTCTGTAGCAGCATTGTACAGCTTTTTTCTATCTGACAAAGACTTGGCTTTGTTCAAAGTAGATTCTACAATCAACTAAGGATTATCACTCAATTTCCTCCATTCAACAGACTCCTTGTTAAATTCAAAGTAAATTTTGTCATCGGACGAGGATTATCATTCAATGCTTTTTTCAGTTCGATATAGCCTTCTTGCTTAGTTTGAAGTAAACTCCATAACTGAACACGGATTATCATTCAATGCAACTTTTTGTCAAACTGGACTGTAAGTGGTAGCCTTGTTTTTTTTTTTTTTAGTTGGAGGATCAAAATGACTGTTTGGACTTTGTTATTTCTTTTCTGTTTAATGGGACTTGCAAGCTGGATGGTTGTCACTACCTCCTTTTAGACTTTTATTATAGACTTTGAATTAGACATTCTGCTCTATTTTAGTTTGGTAGTGACACCGATCCATTATTATACTTCAAACTGAGGGAAAGCCACTGCTCAAGTTTTTTCTTCCTTCGAACTAACTTTCTACTTTGATGTTGGATGTTGGATATATGGAACATTTATGGATTCTTATACTATTTTTTTACTATACTGGGATTTATTAAAATAGTCTTTTGGAATAATTTCATTGTTAGCTTGATATCAAAGTGACTTTTTCGATTGTGCCTCCTGGTGGATTGAAGTGGGTGGGGCAATCCTATGTTTTGGGTCCTTGTAAGCTTTTATTTTTAGGATGGGCAATATGGAAGGTGGAATTTTGCATGCGGGAGGCAAAATTTCACCTTGGTGAAATTCCACCTAATGCAAGGAAATTTCATGGATTACTCCACGTGGTGAATTCAGCCACTTCGCCAGCAGAATATAAATTTGCTGCATCTCTACCCACAAATAATGAAAATCTTGAGAGTGAGGCTTGAGATTTTCTCATGTCACCATAACCTCGAAATGGTATTATAACCAACTCAGATGGGGAAAGGGGTTGATCTCCAGATATCTTATCCTATAAAAAAGGATATATAAATTGGCTATTGAAGAACTCTCTTAGAGCTCAATCAAACTGAATGTAAACTGACAGAAAAAAACAGAGAAAGGGCTCCTTTCCAATGTAGTATCCAATTTAAACAAATTTTATTTAATTTCAGTGCCACCATAAACCAACTCCAGCTTCATTTACGTAGCAATAGAGCTGCTGATCCTGACTCAAGGAGAGCTTATATGCTAGGAGCTGGTCACAGACAGGGCTGCTATGAATAGATAAAGGGATATGAGGAGGATCTAGCAAGTCGCAGAATCAGTAAGCTGAAAACTCATTGTATGAAGCATAATTTATTGATTTTCCTTTGGTAACTGGATAAGGCCCACTAGACACAAGGGGCTGTTTTCAGGGGCAACCCGGGAGCACTGGGGAGATTAAGTGACTTGCTCAGGGTCACATAGTATGTGAGTGGAGGTTATGGGAATCAAATCCCTGTTTCCTGAATGTACCACACTCATTCACAGCTCATTACTGTAAACTTGAGTCTATACTGCCAGACATAGCATACCTGAGAGACAGAAATGAATGATGAACACTGCTTTCCTTGATAAAGTGGTGCCAACCACAAAATGTCTGCAGTGTGCATGTCTAAGGCGGTTATTAAATTAAACAAAACATATCTAAATTGGGTACTACAGTACATACATAAGATTTATACTATTTTTTCTTACTTAGTTATAGCCAAGTAAAACATATCTCCCCTAGCTACTATTAATTTATGGGTCTGAGTGTTATTTTTTTTTTTACAGAAGGAAGGAAAAATGTAGTTACATGGAAAAGGGCTGTCAGAATGTGACATTGGCAGCAAGTTTCTCATAAGAGTGCCATTTTACCTGAGAAAGTGTATGCGATTTTTAGCACAGTTTCTGACAACAGTATCATTTGATCTCAGATGCTGACTGTCTTTTACTTTTCAGGATGATTACATTAAAAGACATACACTCTTCCAAGTGGATTTGCAAACATGTGCTGATGATTCTATCTGATAATATTACTAGGATCTCTGAAAGATGAGATTATTAGATACTGTCAATAGTACTTTGGGGCTACTGACATCACAAGTATAGTATGTGAGATGTGGAGTGTCACTAGATGCCAGTGACAACTTGACTTGGGGAAGGGTAAGTAAGGTGTCACCCGATGTTAGGGACTGCTTACTTTGAGGCAGGGTAGTAGAGGGGAATTGTTTGTGTCCATTATCATCTGGGACCACAATGAAAGTCTTGACATGTCCTAATGGGAAGGCTTTAAGCCCGTGGTTCAATGGGCAGAGCAACAACGTCACTCCCCCATCAAGCCTTAAAAGGCCACTCCTCCTGGACTGTTTCAGGATTCATTCTTCGTTGCAGCTGGAAGCACTACCCTTCCTCACTCCCCTCCCTTCACTTCATTTGGGCTTTCACCCATGTTCTTCAGCTGCCTCCTGCTCACTCTCCTGCCTTGTCTCCTGGTGCCCTGCATGGCATGTGGTTCATTTGTTTGCCTTGCTACTTTGTATCTCATTTTTTGCCTTCTTCCTTGCTTGGCCATCAGTGGTGTTGCTCCTTTCTTTTATTCCTCCTTGCTCTGCTACTCAGCTCCCTGGATCCCATTCCTGCAGCCATTCAGCTGCCCCCCCTTCATCATTCATCTGACTGAATACCTCAACTTTCCACAGTCACTGACTTGCCTCCTCTCAGGTACACTTGTTTGCTCGTTTTGATTTTTTTTTGGCTCCTCCTTGGGTCTTCTCCACCCTGCTTCTTTCCTAGAACTCTTGTCTCACTGTGGCCCTCTCAATTCCCCAGCTCATTCCTCGCTCTACCCCGCCTTTCCATTCCAGGTCTGCTGACTCACCCGGTCCCCTCTCTCATGCGTGTTGTGTGGCTCCCTTGCTGCTCCAGCTTGACCTCTATCGGCATTATTGCCATTGTAATCATGCTTTTCCTCTGATGTGGATGTCTTCCCATAGGGAACTGTTCCACCTGCTGGAGCCAGTTTTGGCGGCTCTAACTCATCGCTCCTGCCTCTTTCTCCCCTCCTTCCCTGTCGATCTTCCTAGCTAGCTCATCTGCTGTTTGTAGCCTCCTGTGCTGGGCTCCTACCCGATTCTTCCAGTCCCCCCTTTTCCCTGTGGCTTCTTGGCTTGCACTTTCCACTTTACCATGTCCCAATGACCCATGCTATGCCTCTCTGCTATATCCTGTCTCTATCTTTTTATATGTCTGGAAACATGTTCATTCATTGCTCAGTCTCACTTGGTGCATTCTGCCTTTTCTGGACTTCCTTGTACATGCATTTCCTCAATATTTTCTTTTTATTTACCCTGCATGCACACGAATTGCTCAGAACTCTATACTCTTGGACAACATTGGCTGACATGAACAATGGTCCATCCTTCTGCCCATAGTTCCTTATCACATCACAGGACCTGTTGCCCATTTTGGGTAGTGGCCCTCAATATCCACACCCCTGTTCCACACTCCTGCTCCTACCTCACATTCCTGCCCCACCTTCCACTGCTCCCACGATCCTCATGCCTTTGTTCTTCCCCTCATTCTTCGTACTTCAGCCTTGGCTGTGGGCTTCACATCACCGTTCTTGTTTCCAACTCGTGCCCTTTGCTTCTTCTCCTTCCTCATCCCATGCTTTTTTTTGGGGTGTTTCCCTATCCTGCCATCATTGTACTTATTTATATACTCCTCCTACCCTAGTCCTACACTTTGGACCTCTCACCTTGTATAGTCATCATTTCTTGTTCATCATTCTCGACCATCCTTTCCTCCTATATTCAATGTCTTAATGCATCATAGGCTGCGGGCCTTGCCTGGCTGTCTTAGTCTATCCCCCTTTTTACCTACATTTCCTTGCTTTGCACAGGTTTCCTGATGTCCCCCATCATGCTTCTGCTGTTTCTGGACAACAACTCTCTTAAATCATTGACCTGCATTGCTAGTACCGTTCCTTATCTCTATCTGCATTGGGCCAGCTATCTGTAGACATTTTGTAGTTTACAGTATGGAGTGCTCCTCATTCTGGCCCTTTGCTGTGATTTGTGGCCTGTGCTCTGATTTTTCTGCCATGTGGTTCAGGGTATGGTCAGTCAGGACCCTGTGGGGTTCATCCCTTGGATGTCATTTGCCGTAAACTCTGTCAGTGTTCGTTCATTCCCAGTTGCTCCTGTAGCTTGGCCTTCCTGTACTTTAGATCACTTCAGCCTTTTCTCATCTGACCCTGGCTGGGACTGTACTCTGCACTTCCTGCATCACCTTTTGTGCCTTTCTTGCCCTCCAGGCTTCTCTCCTGTCCCTGGCATGCTGGCTTCGCCAGCTTGCTGTCCATGTATTCTTTTATTTTTTGGGGAGGGTCCATGCCCTACCTCTACCTCTTCACTACTAGCCTACCACATAAACCCCTGGCTTATTTCATCCCCATTCTTTAGTCCCTGCCAGTCTTCAGGTCTTCAGGTGTTCAGGACTTCAAGGCTTCTCTCCATCATCGTACATCTTTCATTTCATACCTCACCTTAACCGTACCATCCTCCATGACTTCCCTCCATCATCGTACATCATATTTTTCATATTTTGCCTTACCATACTGGCCTTCTTGGCCTCATTTTGTCTTTGTACATCACCCATTTCATTCCTTTCCTCAACCTGTTCAGGCCTTCAAGGCTTCTCTCCATCATTGTACATCGTCCATCTCATAATTCATCTTAACCATTCCAGCCTTCAAGGCTTCTCTCCATCATCATACATCCCATTAGGTCCACATCTATAGCATGCAAAGCTTGGAGTGGAGTTCTTCTCCCTGGTCCACAGTAAAAAAATGTCTTCGTTCCAAGTGGACCTTCAGTCATCCTTGTTTCGGTGACACCTCTGGATGTAGAATTTCTGACTTCAGGCTGCGAGGGATGGGGCTCTCATATTCAGGGCTCCTTTTGGCTGCCCAAGCAGGTTCAGAGGTACTCTCTACTTCATTCTCCATCTGACCACCTCTGGTTCATCTGGTCTATTTCAAAGGCTTGTGTAGGCTGGCTGAGTGCCTCAGCAGTCATCTCTCTCCTGTCTTGCTTTTGAGCAGCTAGTTGCAGACACATCGCTCACAACCCTCAACAGCGGTCCATCTAGATGGAAGGAGTGAGAGCTTCCTCTAGATTGGAATGTTTTCCTCCTTCCTCTATCTCATCTATAAATGTTCATGACCATTTCATGTTAAATGTACATACCAGTAGCAACAGAGTTTCATACTTTTCAAACACTCTGCTCAGATTTTATGGATATTTCCTTGTATAGTGCATTGCACAGAGACATGAAAAGTCTAATTTTCAACTGCAACTGCTTTATTTGTTCCAAGTTTCTATGCAATCACAGACTTTGCAATCCAGGTTTAGATGAGCAAGTCTTACTATGCATTCCATTGAGCTCATTTTACAGATGTTAACTTCTGACTGTACTGAGCTCCTGTCGATTCCTGCTAGCTGTTTACAGCGACAGTGCTTCATTTCCATTGCATGTTCCGAGCTCAGTTCTTGGCATTCCAGGCCTCCTTTGCCTGCATTGCAGAGTTCTTTTTCACCATTCCATGTTCTAAGCCCCCATTTCCATCCAAATTCATCTTGTCCTCTGCAGTACAGCTCCCTTTCCTGCCTCTCGATTTCTCTCTGTGTGGGCTTCCTTCACCCCTCATTCTGCCTCCCTTGCTTGCCTCCATATGATTTTGCCTTTTTCACCCATACACTGTTTCTGTTGGTCTCCTCGAGTGCCGTGCACATTGTCTGTTTTTGGCTACTGCTCCAGATCTCTCGCCATCTTGCCTCTTGAATTGGGGATAAGGCTTCCAATAAGGAACGTGCTCCCATACTCCTGGACACCTCTTTCTAATCCTTACCATTCTCTCCCACAGATTGACAGGATCATGGGATTCATGTTCACATGCATTTTTCAATGAGGATCAGTCTGTACCTTCCTGTTTGCCATTCTTTCCTGTTTATTGTCACCTCTGTTCTCTTGCTGGAACCTGAATTTTGCATAGGTCTGAGGAAACATTGAGGCCCTTCATTCCCTGTCTTGCAGTTGAATTTGGGTCTGAGGACTGCCGTACCCCGCTCTGTGGCTTGCTGACATCATCGCCATGTTGCCACCCAGATGCCTCCATTCTCCGGTGGGACTCCATGCTCCTCCATGTCTTTCCTAGCCCTTAGCACAGACGAGACTTTTGCTGCCCATCTTTGTACATTGGGCTGCATGCAGTGGGTCTCAGTGTTTCTGTATTCCTTTCCTTGCTCTTCTTTTCTTGTGCGTAGTTTGGTATGGTGCTTTGCTGCCTGGGTTGCTCCTTTACCTTGCGTTAAACCTCTCTGTCAATCTCCTGGCCCATCCCCTGGCTACTCCCTCAACTCACAATATGCCCACCTGATGCACATTATCCTTCTTATCCTGGCTGTGTTTCCCCATGGTGTGTGCTTGTCCTCCTCCTCCTCCTCCCATTCCCTCAGCCCTCCATTCCTCTCCTTCTCTGACTTCTGCTTTCTTTTGGGGGCTTCCCTATCCTGCTGTCCCACTATCCCACCATACCATACTCATCCATATCACCTGATATTCCATCCTGCATTCTGCCCCGCCTACTCATCTCCTCCTTCAACCATATTTCCCATTGCTCATCTCCTCCTCTGACCCTATTCCCCATTTTAGTCAAACCTTTTCTGATATCTTCTCAGTTCTGCCTACCTCACCCTCAACTGTCAGCTTCACCTGGCCACTCTCACTGCTATGTTCATGCAATTCTATATATTCCTAATTTGGCTCAATGGACCTGACTGACATGCACTCCCATGGATGCCAATCACAGGTAGCTTCTTCATGTTATGAGTCTGGTTTTTCTTCACTCAGTCCGACCTCAGGGTCTACTTGTTCACATTGCTTAATCAAGCATATGTCTCATTGGGTCTGTGCTATCTCATCCACCCGCTGCATTCCCGTGGTTATCACCATTAGTCTTTTCATGACCGTATCTGGGTATCCCTTGCTCATCTGACTGCTATGTTGATCTACTCCTTCACATCGACTACTCGCCATAACCCTCTCGGGTCCATGCTACCTCGACTCGACCTGCTCTCCACTCAAAGACATGCCTTAATTTCTATTTCCCTTTGCTCGGGGCTGGCAGGCTTCTCGCCCTCATCCTACATCATTCATTTCTTACCTCACCTTACCCGTACCAGCTTCCACAGATTCACTTTATCATTGTTCATCTTCCTCTTCATAGTTCACCTTAACCATACCAGCTTTCTATGCCTCATTTTGTAATCGTACATCATCCATTTCACTCTTCACCTTGAACCATTCAGGTCTTCAAGACTTCTTTCTATCTTAGTACATGCATTCTTGCTTTTGAGTGTCTAGTTGCATAGACATTGCTTGCATCCTACAACAGCTGTCCATTTAGATGGACAGAGCAAGAGCTTCCTCTAAATTGGACTTTTCCTTCTTCCTCAATCTCAACTTTAAATTACTGTAGCTGAGCTGTCACTAATCAAACATCCTTCAGCCTGGAGGGAAGGTGACCTAGGCCTTGGATCCCCAGAGTTTTCCTCCTCAAAGGGTTTTTTGCTCTCCTCCATGCCAATGGTCATATATTAGTCAGGGTTAGTGCTTTCATAGGTTTTGTATTTAGGTTCCACTGTTGGATGGAGTCAGATGGTGGCCCCGGCTGCCCCCCTGTCCTTAGAAAGTCCACCCTTCTACATCTCATCAGATTTTCTTTTGTTCATTGTCCTAGCCTTATATTGTTCTTCTCCTGTCCATCCTATCTTGTCATCACATTTATTTCTAGATATCTTCTGATTTCTCACCTCTTTGATACTTGGCAACCTTTCAGTATACTTTTTGGGCTTCTTCATAAAGCTACCTTTAGACAAGGTAATTATTCCCACAGGACCTATGTGGGGGAAGCCTCCTCTAGATTTCCTTGCATCATGCCCCTACAGGGTGGTATATCCCACTGATTGAGAGGCAAACAGCCACAATGTATTGAAGTCACACAAGCATGCTTCTCATCCAGGTGCATAAGCACAACTGAATGGGAAGTCTTTAAGCCTGAGGTTCAATGGGCAGAGCACCAACATCACTCTCCCCATCAAGCCTTAAAAGGACACTCCTCCTGGACTGTTCCAGGATTCATTATTCATTGCCCCGTCATCTGCATCTCCTACTCCAGTGGCTCATCTCTCTTTCCTATGGGTTTCTTCCTAAGCTACCTTTAGCCAAGGGAATTATTCTCATAGCACCTATAGGGGGGAACCCTCCTCTAGGGTTCCTTGTGTCATACCCCTACAGGGTGGTATATCCCATGGCTAGAGAGGTGAACAGCCACAATGTATCGAAGTCACAGAAGCATACATCTCATTCAGTTGCATAAACACAATTGAACTGCTATTTCATTGTCTACTGCTTTGTTTACAAGGAACACAGTTTGTGGTTGCTTGGATTTTGTATTGTTTCCACAGCCCATGTTCAGTGATGGATTGCCAGGAATCCTATGTATTTTAGTAGTAGAGGGGGATACCCAGGACATCATGGATTGATTGTCTTAAGCCAGGATGGAGATGGGGTGAAACTGGTTATCTGGGACTACCTGGCATGTGATGGGGTGAGTGAGGGGGTGATAGAGAACACAAGGAACTGGTAGTCAGAAAAAGTGTTAACTGACCCACATTGTCAATGCAAACAACTAGTGATGGGCTTCTCATAGAACTACATCTCAGTTGTAACAGTGGCATTTATTTTACTGTTTGCTCTCTTTTAATTTCTGGGGCACATGGGCACATCACTATCACACATGAGTCATACTCACCCACTTTAATAGCTTAAATCTACATTGAGAAACTGTTTTAGTCACACTGTGACCCTGAGGTGCACTTCCAGGTCTCAGGCGACTATTTAAAATGCTCAATCTGGGGTCAAAACAAGCTTGTAGACCAGACTGTCAACCAACAAAAGCACTACTAATGTCCCCTAATATCATTATAAATGGTGACCTGATACAACTAAATCATCCAATGGAACTAGAGAATAAAGATTCCAGACAAGTGTTTGCAATAGAAGATTCCATCATAAAACATCTTGATAGACCTATTTGCAATCCAGATAACAATAATAGGACAGTTTCAAGCTACAGGGGTGCCAAAATTAGAGACTTGGCAATTAGATTAGACAATATATTAGGAGAAAACTCCTTGGTAATTTTACACATGGGTACTAATGACATCACAACCCAGCCTACAAATAAAATAAAACAGGATTTTGTGGCAATAACAAATAAACTGGTGGAAATTAAATGTTCAATCATGATTTCTGTGATTTTTGCCTGTACCCAAATCCAAACAATATCAAATGAATAAAATAAAATCTATTGATATATGGTTCAGGAAATGGTGCCTTACCCAAAATATTAAATGTATTCCACACTGGGAGGAATTTTACAACCATAATGAGAACTTCTGATAGAATGGTCTCCATTTTAACAGAAAAGGATGCCAATTACTTGAAAGCAAAATCCTTAAAAAAATCAATGAGGCTTTAAACTAAATACTAGGAAGGAAAGGAATGAACTTTCAACTTCGCTCACAAACAAGGTGAAAGACAAATCAACAGTATTTCGGAACACCATAAAGCAAAATATAACTGATCCTTCTGTGCAAGAAACTTTTCCACTCATCTTAATAAATGCAAGATGCTTAAGAAACAAAATAGATGAGCTTAACAACTTTCTAGTAACCAATCAAATCTCAATATGTGGGGTCACCAAGACATGGTTCCAAAATAATGAATGGAATACAGAAATACCAGGCTACTTGAAAATAAGTAAAAATAGAACTAATAAAGCAGGTGGAGGGGTCACCCTATATGTTGATGAAAAATACACAGTAACTGAATTAATAAATACTAGGAATATCACATCTGAAATACTCTGAGCAAATATTAATCTTTATAATAAACCATTGACCTTAGGATTAGGCTATCATCCACCAAACCTAAATGTTGCTGAAACCCATCTATTCCTTACAAAATTTAACAATACAGAGGTGGAAGGAAACTATGTCCTGATGGGAAGCTTTAACTTCCACTCCATAGACGGGGACATGCTAGGAGGCCAAGGCACCTGTGAACACAGATTCATTGACATCATGATAGCAAACAACTTAGAACAATTGGTAAAAAACATACAAGAGAAAATAAAATACTTGATTTTGTACTAACTAATATTCAGACAGGTATAACCCCCTGAAATCCTGCCACCTTTGGGTGATAGTGATCACCAAATGGTTGCATTTAAAATAGAAATTAAAAACCAAAATACCATGGGTATCACAATAGAGAACGACTTTCATAAAGCAAACTATAAAGAAATAAGAGAATATCTGGCTAGATGGGACTGGGAAAAGGACCTAGAAGGTTTAAACCTTACAAATACTTGGGAAGTCATCAATAACAACATCCAATTTTGCATAAAAAGTTGGGATCCTCAGAGGAAAAATATCATAATAATAAAAGATTACCCTTATGTTGGAACAATAATATAAAAAAACTCATTGACAGGAAAAATAAACTGTATAAAAAATATGTTAAACAACCTAATGAAAGAACTAGGAACAATTACAAATCTCTTACAAACAAAATAAAAACTAACATCAGAAAAGCAAAAAGAGCCTTTGAATTAAGAATAGCCACAAATACTAAGGACAACAGAAAAATAGTTTTTAATTACATTGGTTCCATGGAGGGAAATCAAAAAACCATTGGTCCTACTGTGACTTCAGATGGAACTATCTCTAATGAGAAAAATATGGCATCTGAACTCAACAATTACTTTACTAATATATTTAAACCTAAAGATCAAATAACAAAGATATTACCCTTAAATTCAGCTAAATTTGAGGATTTTTCAGTGTATGAGGCATCATCAGTTATAGGTTCTATAAAATCCAATGTTTCAGCAGGCCCAGATGAAATACCTTCTAAATTGTGTAGTACAGTACAGTCTGCACACCCATTGGCCTATGCAGTGGACCAATGGGTGTACAGCTGTGCTGTACGCTGTCAGTCAGTGGGCAGCTGGGCAGCTTGTGGGTGGGGAGCTGCTGCCTGCTGCTGACTGGGGGAGCAGGGTGGTGGGTCTGAGTGGGTGGGGGAGGGGGTACCACTGGATCACCAGGGATTTATCTTCATTTACGGAGCCCATAATCGGGCTGGGATTTGGTCCACTAGACCACCAGGGAAACATTTATATTTACTAAGCCCATGATCAGGCTGGGGGGGGCAGGTCCACTGGATCACCAGGGAAAATTTTATATTTACTAAGCCCAGGATTGCACTGGGATTCAGTCCACTGGATCACCAGGGAAACATTTATATTTTCTAAGCCCGCAATTGGGCTGGGGGGCATGTCCACTGGACCAACAGGGATACATTTAATTTCACTATGCCTGTGATCGGGCTGGGGGGCAGGTCCACTGGACCACCAGGGATACATTTATTTCAACTAAGCCTGTGATCGGGCAGGGGAGCAGGTCCACTGGACCACCATGGAGTTTACATTTTTACAAAGCCCATGATTGGGTGTTGGGGCGCGTTGGCGCCTAGGGGCAAGGGGAGTCG
This sequence comes from Neoceratodus forsteri, assembly GCA_016271365.2. NCBI lineage: Eukaryota > Metazoa > Chordata > Ceratodontiformes > Ceratodontidae > Neoceratodus > Neoceratodus forsteri. The sequence goes on along the minus strand of CM057449.1, from coordinate 1,176,145,340 downwards.
GTCCCTTATGGCTGCAGCCTGGCAGGGCACTGGGCACAAGTCACCGGAGATCGGTGCACCTGCATGCAAATGAGGCCATAATGACATGCAAATGGCCCCATTTGCACCTTCCATGCATATGGCCCCATTTGCATATCCACTGCTGAATATCGAGGTTCCTGCAGCTACGCAACCACACTTGTGCTGGCACATCCCCCTGCTCCTCTCTTGCCACTTGCACTGGTGCAATGCCACTGTGCCATGTGCAACGCGGGCAGCCACAGTGCCATATTCAGTGGTGCTGAGCCATGGCACAGCACCATTGAATACCGCCCAGGCCACACCCTGGCATATCCCAGTTGCGCTGCGCCCAGGCTTGCGCCCCTGCCTGGCACAGTCTGAATATCCAGCCCTAAGTCTACAAGCCATAACAGATGGGGGATAAGTAGGTGTAGATTAAATGTTGAATATGTGAGCAAGAGAGAGGGAAGAAAAAAAAAATTCCAGCAGACACTTTTTTCAACATTACCAAACTCTCATAATATATTGGTATGACATTGCAGCAGCACATAGGACTTGTGATGTCATACCAATGTATAATGACAGCACATAGCTTCTGAACTGGTTAGAAACACATTAATATTTAATAACTGCAAGTGAGCATTTTTAGTGATTGAAAAATCAGTTAGTAAAAATGCGTTACAACCACTTGGTTGTAATTATGTATTACAACTGTGCAGTTGTAATTGTTCCCTGTTAATCAAGCACATGGTGTGAATGGCATCAACATTAGTCACAAAACTGCCACCAGTTAACTAAAACAAAATCCCCCTCAAAACACTGCTTTGGCTACAGCAAAGAAAAAGAGCAACTTCTCTCTGTAGCTGAACAGTTCATGGTCGCAGAACTGTAGTTCACTTAGTAAAAACAATACAATTAACAGCATTTTTAAAACGTTTCTTGTTTTTATTTAATTCAAGCACATCACCAATGCCCCACATTTATTAAAACTGCTCACTAGTAATTATAAAAAAACAAAACATTGGTGGGTGTGTGTAAATCAGATTTTTGGGAAGGTTCATATCAAGTTCAGCAGTCAGGTGAGGATTTAAATACATCAAATACAGTTCAATACAGTAACTAATGTGTTGTGAGCATTTCTCAGTCTCCCCAACAGGACAGCATCAGCACCAGGTCAGAGCTCTGAAACCGATCATGTGACCAGCACAGACCACTGGGAGAGAGTAGGAAGTAATTTTCCTGCAGTTTCACATTTGAGGTGTCTAGATTGGGCTGCTAATCAGAGGCACAGGCTGACATAAGGGGATTCGTTTTCAAAGGTCTGGGAATGAAACATAGAAACATAGAAGTTGACGGCAGATAAGGACCGCAAGGCCCATCCAGTCTGCCCATTTCTTTTTCTACCTTATAAATGTGCCATCGGCCTTTGCTCTGTCAGTGACCTATCTATTCATAGTCATTTGTATTGCTCCCTTATGCCTATCCCATGCCTGTTTGAAGCCCTGCACTGTATTCATAGCCACCACTTCTTGTGGTAAGCCATTCCATGCATCTACCACCCTTTCTGTGAAAAAGAATTTCCTCACATTCCCCCTTAATAGGCCTCCCTCTAATCTCATGCTGTGTCCTCTTGTCCTGCTATTTTTCTTATATTTAAACATGTTAGACTCTTTCACCTTGTTTATGCCCTTAAGGTGTTTAAATGTCTCGATCATATCACCTCTCTCCCTCCTTTGCTCAAGGGTATACATATTGAGCTCAGTTAATCTGTCCTCATATGTCTTCTGATGCAGTCCCTGCACCATTTTGGTTGCCCTTCTCTGGACTGCCTCAATTTGGTTAATGTCCTTGTGAAGGTGTGGCCTCCAATACTGCACGCAGTACTCCAGATGGGGCCTAACCAATGTCTTGTACAGAGGGATTATTACCTCCCTCTTACGACTTGTGATACCCTCTACTACACCCTAACACCCCCCAGCCTCACCTACTGCTTTTGAGGTCTGCTTTGATGATTTTAGGTCATCAGTGATGATGATGCCCAAGTCTCTTTCTTCCTTTGTGACTGCTAGCAACTCCCTCCCAGCCTATAAGTGGCTTCAGGGTTTCTCTTCCCTATGTGCATGATTTTGCACTTCTTTGCATTAAATCCCAGTTGCCACTCTTCTGACCATTTTGCTAGTTTATCCAGATCTCTTCTCATTCTGCCCACCCCATCTGGATCATCTACTCTGTTGCAGATCTTGGTGTCATCTGCAAACAGACAAGCCTTACCCTCTAGTCCATCTGCGAGGTCACTAATGAAGATGTTGAATAGGACTGGCCCCAGAACTGATCCCTGAGGTACCCCACTTGTGACTTGCATCTCTTCTGACTGTATACCATTTACCACCACTCTCTGTTTTCTGCCAGTCAACCAGTTTGCCACCCAGTTGACCAACTTCTGACCACCCGAGCCTACCTAGCTTATTTATCAATCTTCTATGTGGAACAGTGTCAAAGCTTTGCTGAAGTCAAGGTAGGCGACATCAACTGCTCCCCTTGGTCCACCACTCTGGTTACCCAGTCAAAGAAATCTATGAGCTTAGTTTGACAGGACCTTCCTTTTGTAAACCCATGCTGTCTTGGATCCTGTGCCCCTATGGATTCCAGGTGTTGCACTATCCTTTCCTTAGAGTGCCTCCATAATCTTGCCCACTACTGAGGTAAGACTGACTGGTCTGTAGTTCCCCGCCTCCTCCCTGCTACCACTCTTGTGGAGCGGGATCACATGAGCCCTTCTCCAGTCTTCTGGGACCTCTCCTGTGCTCAGAGACTCACTAAACAATTCTGCTAATGGCTCTGCTAGTTCCTCTTTAGCTCCTTAAGTACCCTGGGATGTATGCCATCAGGTCCCATTGCCTTATCCACCCTGAGCTTAGCAAGCTCTTGTAGGACCCTTTCTTTTGTGAGAAGGAGTAGTGCTCCCTCCCCCCTGTGTCCATGATGCTGAGCTGTGGGTCCTGCCCTACCTTCTCTTCAGTAAATACTGAGCAAAAGTATCTATTTAGGATAGATGCCTTTAGGGTCCTCCTCCTCACATGCTCCCTTTTCTCCATTAAGCTAGCAATACCCCTCTGGACTTTCTCCTTTCACTAATGTATCTATAGAAAGTCTTGTCACCTTCTTTTACTGTTCGTGCTAGTGTTTCCTCAGTTTGGGACTTTGCCTGCCTTACTGCCTTACCTGCTTCCCTTAGGGCAGTTTGGTATGCCTCCTATCTTCATCCCGCTGTGTTCCCTTATATTTCCTGAAGGCCAGCCTTTTGGCTCTGACCTTTTCTGCTACTGTATTTGAGAACCAAAGTGGTTTCCTTCTTCTTTGCACTTCCTTTTCTGTCTAACACAATGGGATGTTGCTTCAAGTATTGTATCCTTAATGCTTGCCCACTTTGCCTGTACCTCCTCACCTGTGTTTCTTTTTGCCAGGGTTAGCTTAACTCTGTTGGCCATCTTATCAAAGTCAGTTCCTCTGAAGTCCCATATTTTGCCTTGGAATGGGATGATTTAGATGTAGTAGCCAAATTGAACCATACCATGTGATGGTCACTGGCCCCAGGTGACCTTCTACCTGGAGATCTGTGATCCCTTCTTTGTTAGTCAGTACTAGATCTAGGATAGCCCTGTCTCTTGTGGGTTGCTGTACCAGTTGTTTGAGGCCCTCCCCTGCAGGAGATCCACTATGAGTCTAGTTCTGGCAGATGTTCCTGCTGGTATTGACTAATCTGTATCTGGCATGTTGAAGTCTCCCATTATCAGAACCTCCCTTTAGCTGTCATGTTTTGTATATCTTCTAACAGTAATGTGTCTATGTCCTCCCTCTGGTCTGGGGCCTGTAGACAACCCCAGTTCTATGGCTGTCCCATTTCCTGTTTCCAGGGTGACCCACAGTTCTTCTGGCTCCTTATGTGTATTCTGAATTTCTGTAGCTTTGATATTTTCATTAACATACAGGGCCACTCCTCCCCCTTTTTGCACCTCGGTCTCTTCTGAACAATACATAGCCAGGTACTGAAGTCTCCCAAGTGGGTTACTGGTAAACCATGTCTCACTAATTGCTACTATGTCCAGTTTAGCCTCTGACATTATTGCCTGCAGGTCTGGGATCTTATTTCCCAGGCTGTGAGCATTTGTGTACATGATTTTCCATTGGCCAGATTTTGGTGTGTTAGTTGTTGGATGAAGTTTGGCATTACCCTGTGCATCGTATGGGGAGACAAACCTTTTCTTACTTGTGATGCAAATGAGCGGCAAACACGCTGAATTCCTGTTTGACCACTAGCTGAGGGGAGGGTGTTCTTCCCATTCGACGTATGGGGTGCTGCACCCTCTCCCCATTTGCTAGTTTAAATATTCTGCAAAGACGCCAAACTTCTGCCCCAATGCACTGACTCCTCTTTAGTCAGATGCAGTCCATCAAATTTAAAGAACTTCGCCCCAGAACTGTTGCCAGTTCCTACAAATCTGTGTCCTTTTCCTGGCACCAGTCCTTGAGCCACGTGTTTAGCTCCCTATCTCCCTTCTCTGACCTTCCGTCCATCTGCACCCTTCTCCCAGACTGGCAGGATCTCAGAGAAGGAGATGCCGGATGAAATAGATGATAGTTTGTCACCCAGCTTAGTCAGGTGTTCCTTGGTCTCCACAACTGACCGGTTGGCAGATCATTAGTCCCTTGTACTAGGACATCAATGTTTTCTCCTGCTTTGTGAACAATTTATGTCGGTCAGTGTCTCTCCATGCTGATGTACCTGGAGACATCTGACCATCACCCTGGCTGGAGATGGGTATCAACTCCCGAATCATGGAGTCTCCTATGATCAGAAGTTTTTGGATTTCCTTTGTGCTTGTTTAGTTTTGGTTCCTGATTTGGGTGAGTATTGTTGTGCTAGCTCCTGTGCCGCAGTGTTCTGCTCTGCAGTGTCTTCTTCCTCTTTATTTGATTTCAGAGATAGAGGCAGATACCTGTTTGTAGTGTTTATATGGTTTTTGGAGGTAATGTGTTGGAGAGCAGAGAGTGATGGGGCACCTGATTTGCTCCTCCTAACCACCTGCCAACCTCCAGGACCAACTGCCCTCTGCGGTCGAGGTTTTTCTGTTGGATGCTGGGGAAATGGCGGGTGGTTCTTATAATGTATTTCCTCTTCAATATGAAATTTGAGGCGTGCAATCTCTGCCCATGCTGCCTGGAGCTGAGACCTAAGATCTCAAAGGCCCAGCATGTAGGACAGTGTCCTAAATCCTGTAAGACTGTCCTTCTGAAAATTGTTCCACAGTACCTGCAGTTAATGAAATCCATTCCAAATAAGTTGCTGGGTTTGTAACCTAGTCAGAGTAATTAGAAGGAAAAAAGGAAAAAAATGCAAGTAATGGTTTAATTGTGCTTTGTTTAACTTGTTATAACAAGTTAAATTACTAGTGCCCCTGTAAATGAGATCACTTGTAGGCCCCACTGATCTGCCCCTTCCTGCTCTGCCACAGGAAATGTCACAACTGTGGTACCCTATAAAAGGAGTGTAGCGTGGGGTGGTTGGGGATGGGGGTGGGTGGCTGGGCCCTTCACCTGCCTAAAAAGAAGAACCACGGACGAAAGAACAAGGAGGTAAGAGCAGAAACAATCAGTCAACAACAAATGCAGTAACCCTGAAAGCTTATCCTAATGTTAGATAAAACTGTAAAACCTGTAAAGCACCACCTGTAATAATTTCAGAGAAGATATACCCTGTAAGAAACACTTTGCTCCAGAGCAAAATAAAGCAGTAACAGAAGACATACCTTGCAAAGACAATTTGAATCAGAAGATTACAGCAGTAATCTGTTAGCACACACCTGTAGGCACACCTTGTAATAATGCAGAAGAAGGTATACCAGCAACAACAATTTGAATCAGAGAAAAATAAAGCAATGAAATGTTAGCAACAAACAGTAGCAATCCCTGTGAGTAAAAAATAAAAACACCACCACACAGTAAATCTGCTTAGCCAAACTAAGTCTTAATCCTTCTCCCTTGCTCTGGTAAGTTTCTCTACTCTGCCTTTCAAGCAGTCTTAGAAGGAAAGAGCTCAGGTGAAGCTAGGTGCCTTGGCCAGCAAACCAAGTCTTCTACCTCATGCACAATGAGGTAGTGATGCGCAGTGCTTGCATCAGAAAGAAATGATGCATGGATACCTTATACCACACCATGTTTCATATCCTGATTTTCTTACACAGCCTGTGCCATAAGGAGGTCACCTTCGCCAGTTCGGCTTGTGCCATGTTTGCGGTGGATGCATGGCTGCGGCAAGGTGGATAGGGTCTTGAGCCACAACAGTGGTGCAGCATCCCTTAAATTCTGACTTTCAAAGCCCCCTTCAGGGCCGCAGGGCTCGCAAGGGTTAAGACCTGCCACAACTGATCTAACAGCCCCGGGCACCACCACGGTCAGTACATGAGAGATGGCAGAGGGACTTCACAGCACTGAACAGCCACCTGCCATAGCCTGGGGTAACCACAGAACTGCATGGGTAACCAAGGATCAGTACTATGCCCCCAGGAGGCCTCCCTGCTATTGGCGACAGCTATGGTCTGACACTGCAGCAACAGACACATCATGTCAATGGTGCAAGAATGTTTGGCATGTACCATTCTGTATGTCACATACTACACTGCCCACTCCCCATTGCACATAACAGAATGGCCGTCTGAAGCACAGAACCACCTTGGCAGTGTGATGGTCCATTGTTCATAGCTTGTACGACCCAACACAGTGGGTGTTGCTGCCGGGCATACCAGACTGCAATTGTGTTTACCACATACTTTTCCTGTACCCTCCGATGTACTCTGCAGCACTGGGCAGCATCCCGGTGACACAGAACAGGTGACTTGTCCTATATACAGCTCTGACTACCAGACAACCACAGTAGCATGCAACAGTCTTGCATTCTGGTAGGCATGTGCAGGTCACTATGTGACAACCCGCAGATTGCCCTTACATGTCTGCAGCACTTTACTGTTGCTATAGTGCTGACTTCCATGAACTGGGTTATATGGATAACTGACACATGTCTTGGATGGCTGCATATCACACAGGGGAACCAGAAACACAGTGAAAAATGAGAGTATGGATGTTGGACAGCAACATCTCTGTTTCTCTCACTATGGAGGCAGTTGGACTCATCAACATTTGTGGAGCAAGACAACAGAATGGCTGTCGGTGAACAGGTACATTATGTTGACATTGTCAGGCTACTGTACATAAATGTTATGGTGTGAGCAATGTGCCAAGGATGAATAGAGGTTCAGTAGAGTACATACCATACAAACTATGTGGCGACAGGTTTGTGAAAATGATATGCTGTGCACATTCACTAACTTTCTGGACGATGAGGGCCTCCAATCCTGACCATTTGTACTGTACAGTACTACCAGACCTTACCACCGTATTATGTTATGTACTCCAACATACTCTAAGGACTCACGTTATTTTATGCCAAAATTACCTGCTTTAAGTATCATAGTTTCTATTTGCATATAACGTTCTCAGTTGCAATCAATTCCAATAATACCCTTTCAGTGCTGATTGATGTGGTGCAATGGTGGCTACAAAACATGCTTTCTTCACATCTACATGTCCTGTTGTACATGCACCCCCCTTTACAAGCACATTGGGTTGATCCCTGGCTGCTTCTGTTGCCAAATGAGGTCTCTCTGATCACTTTTGCTGTGCACATTGACAATGTGCATTGCTCTGTTTCCAGCTTCCACAACCTGGGTATCATTATCATTATGTTTGTGTAAGCAGATGAGCCAGTTTTCTTCAGCACCAGTTTTAAACATTGGACTCTTGGGCCTAGATGTTCACAGGTCAGGAGATGATGTAAGCTTCCATCAATCCCCGCCCATGCGCCATTTGCTCGATGTACATGATCAGTTGCAGCAACCTTAGGGAGTTTGATGACTGGACCCCTCCTGTAGCAAAATCAAGTGCATAGTCCCTGCCACACTGTGCTTCAATGTCAGCTGCCATTTGCTGCAGCTTGTGTCAGTCTACCAGCCCTCTGAAAATCAAGCCCAGGAAGTCCCGCCTGGAAGAAGCACTTCCTGGTGTATAAAAACAGATACTCCTAACATGTCCCCACACATGTTCATGTCCTAGTGAGTGACTGGAATGGCACAGTAGTGGAACAGGTGTGAGACTGGCATTTTAGGCATTGACAGGTGTCCACAGATGAAGGCAAGGAACAGGAGGTTCTGACAGTCTACCAAGGTAAGACACCTCTTCCTTCCTGTTGTAACCTTCACTATAGGGATTTATGGTGGTCCAAAGTTAGGTTGTAACAGGTACTAGGCCCAGAGTCTAGAGATGTCATCCCTCAGCCCAGAGATGTGCATGCATGGTGTCTGCAAGCTCCACAGCACCACATTGGCCGTAACCTATTTCACTGACCATGTACTCAGAAACATGTATTTGGGTAAGACCACAGGTGCTGTATTCATGGATCTGACTAAGGATTTGACCTAGTCAACCACCCTCTCCTACACTCTACTCTCCACAGCCTTGGCTGCTCTTCGGAGACTTCCTTATGGTTTTGGAGCTATTTCGAGGGCAGGTCCCAGTCAGTTACCATTGGGGCTGCATTCTCCCCTGCCCTGCCTGCCTCTACAGGGGTCCCCCAAGGCTCCATCCTTGGCCCTTTACTGTTTTCTATATTTATCAATGCACTCCCTGCAGAATATGTCTTGTGAGGCACTACTTTATGCAGATGGCCTTGTTCTATACCATAGTGACAAGTCACTTGCAAACATCTCCTTTGTCCTTATCCTTAATTATGGTGCTGCCTACAATTGGTTTACTTCCAAAAAGCCCCTGGTAAATGAAAAAAAGATAACAATCGATGTTATTTGACTCAAAACCTTTCCTCACAAAGGTCTTGAAAGCGGAGCCCTCTTTACTTGTACTCACACCTGTTGCCCCCCTTAAAAACATCTCTAATTTCAAATACTTGGGCATCAACCTGGACCACTCCCTTACATTCACTGATCATGTAATATTTCCATGCATAGAGTTAACCAAAAATTAGGAGCTGCCCACCGGCTAAGACAATTCCTGTCTCATGAGGTGTGCCTAGCAATTGTGCAAGGCAACCTTCTACCCATTATTGATTAATGCTCCTCCATATATTCCCCAGTGTTGTCAGCCCTGCACTCTAGGCTGACATCAGTTTACAACAGCATCTGCCAATTTGTCATCATCGCACCCTTTTCTACCCATCATTGTGACTTATATAAATCACTTGGTTGGCTCCCACTTTAAGGATGCTTCGACTATGCCTTGGGCTGCCTAATAGACACTACACTCAGAGATGGTCCTCTGTCCCCTTATTCATCCTACTCATGGGCAAACTGGCTGCTAGGTGCCACCAAGAATCATTCATCCTCCCCCTGGTAGTTCCAAGAATCTCCGCTACCATGGGCAGCAAAGCCTTTTCCATCTCTGCCCCTTCCTTATGGAACAAGCTCCCTATATCACTCCACTCATCTTCCTCACACTTATCCTTCAAAAGCCACTTTAAAGATTGGCTGCTGCTGTAAGCCAAATGCTGCTGTCTATCTGTGTAAGTTGGGAGGATTCCCCCATCCCCCACACCTTTTGTGGGGTCTCCCCACCCTTGCAACACCCCTTTCTCTCCAGCTTCTTTCCCACCCCATCTGGCCCTCTCTCCCCTCCCTATAGTCTACTGCACTGCACTGTGTTTATTCTGGACTGTCACACTGAATTTTGGCTCTCCACCTGGTTGTTACTTGATTTTGTTATTGGTATGCCTTTATGAAGCTGCACTTTATATGGTTTTCATGGTAATTTGTCACCTCACTGTATTGTTCTCCATGTTCCTGTGATGTTGTATATGGACTTGTCGCTAGCCTACAACTTCACCTTGTATCTTATTGTATTCCTGTTTTTGTTAATACCCTATGTACTGTATGTCTCTGCACCTCATTGTTAATAGCCTGTATTGCAGCCATGTTACTCCTCCTGTAATCTGTTCTGCTAAATGTGCCATTGTTTATCGCCCGTGTCATGCCTGAAAACAGTCCTTTGGATCAACACACCTACCCAGTCATCAAGACATAAATACATCAGAGGGCTGTGGGTTCAGTTCCCACAGCTGGCACTTGGGTTAATATCCCAGTACTGACACTGTAGTGCAGCATGAGGGGGTGCTGCACTTCTGAGGTGCCATCTTTCGGATGAGATGTCAAACCGAGGTCCCATCTGCCTGGATTGGTGGCAATTCAGGTGGATGTTAAAGATCCCATGGCACTTATCGAAAAGAGTAGGGGTGATTTTATTTACAATAAAACATAATACAGATATTTTAAATTATGAATGAGGAAGAAAAAAACATTCAAATTCAAAAAGAGAAACACTCCATTACATTATCTGTAAAACCTAAATGGAAAATCAAAGGAAACTAAACACAGATTATAGATATACACTGCTCCCAATCTTTAAAAAATCATGTTATTTTCTCTATTTGTACTTAATTATATGCGAAAACCCTTTCCAGCATGTCTGTACTTTCTCCACATTATACAGTTGCATATCCTTGAGATATACTTTTTGTGATTCATTTGATACATATAAGCAAAATCCTTCAAAACAGGTTTTCTTTTGATATAACACCCATTGGCATCTTACCTGCCAGAGACAAAATCGCAAACATGCCATCAACACCCACAGTGTACTTTTCTCATATATTTTTAGCTTTGGGGGAAAATTGCCTATTACTAATATATCATATGTCAGTTTAGCCAACCTGTCCATTGTCCATTTCTTTACCAAATAGGCCCATAATTTTTTGAATAAGAGCAAAACAAAAAAATAATATTCCATGGTTTCCTCCTGGTTAATACATTCTATGTATGGACAAGTCATCTCCTCCTTAGCCTAATATTTTGTAGTCCCCCTGATATTATAATGCCTATACATAATGAGCCATTGAACCTCCCACACATGTGGAGGTAATCTGGAATTATTTAACTGATCTAGAATGTTATTATTCAAGGCCGGAGGGCAGTTTTTAAAACAAGGAATTATGGGATAGATTTGGGATATAACAAAATTATATAGGTTTTGAGATGTGCTCCTACTAATCTGGCATTTAGTCACTTGCCGCTTATATAGTTTCTGAGCAGCAGGTCTAAAATAGGTCGGTAAAGTAATGTAAGGATTCAGTTTAGGTGCACAATGCAGCCAAGCTGATAAGTATCATCCTAATGAGTCCCTGAACCAAAGTCCCTCATGGCTGACTGGAACTACTAAACTGATTTTTAATGAATGGGAAAAAAACAAGGTAAAACAGAAAACTACCGGGTCAACCATTCCTAAACCTCCCTTATTTTTTTCCACATACGTAAAACATCCCTTCACTGGGTTTAGTCTATTTCCCCATAACATCTGGAAGCAAACACTATATAGTTTAGTTTCAAATTGGGATGGCAGGGGCTAGATTAAAGCTACATGCTGCAAACAGGGCAAAATAAATTGTTTTAGAATAAGAATTCTTTTTTTTTTTAGTAAATCGAAACTGTTTCCATCTAGTTATTTTTTGTTCCACCTTTTTTAACACCCTTACCCAATTATCATCAGGGAGATTTTGAGACCCATAAACAATCCCCAAAATACTAAGAGGTTCTATTGATATTTTGATAGTATTGTATTGAAAGGGGGCCTGAAAAGTACATCCCATCAACAGACCTTTTGATTTGGAATAATTTAATTTTGCATTAGAGAGATCAGCATAATTCTGAAATTCTTTCAAAAATTCTCCAATTTGCTCAGTATTTTTAAAAAAATAAACAAACATCATCTGCATACGCCTGGACTGTCAACAAATAATCTATCAGTGGTGCTTTGAAACCATCGCATTTGGGACAATACTTAAGGCTCTAATAAGGGGTTCTAAGGAGAAAATGTACAATAACAGACTTAAAGGGCAACCTTGACATACCCCAGTTTTGATAAAAAACCCTTTTCCTATTTTACCTTTTATTACTGGGTATACTTTATAGGATTTATACAAGGATTTTATAGGTTTAAGTATCTCCTCAGGAATCCCAAAATATTGTAAAGTTGCGAACAAAAAAAATTACTAACCCTATCAAAAGCTTTCTCGAGATCTAAAGAAGGCAGACAGCCATTTCTACCATTAATAGTCAAGTACTCAATTAAATCTCTTGTAGTTGTTAGAGCTGACTGGATTCTCCTATTAGGCAAACCACAATGCTGAACTGGTGAAATAACTGTTTTTACCATATTTTTAAGTCTATTATTTATTAGGGTAGTAAAAATGTTATAGTCTGAATTCAGCAGTGTAATTGATCTTCAGTTTCTTATGTCCCCTTTATCCCCAGATTTAAAAATGTAGATATGCAGCCCTTCTGAAAAAATAAATGGGATAGATTCATCAGCTATAAATTTGTTGAATACCAAATTTAAACAAGTCACCATTTCTGCATGAAAAGTTTTATAAAAAAAGGTTAGACAGACCATCTAAGCCCAGAGAAATGTTATCCTTCAAACAATTAATTACTGCTTCAGTTTCCTGTGAGGAAAATGTTTTTTTCATATTAGAAACCATTACCTGATCTAAATGTTGGGGGGGGGGCTAAATAATTTTTTATGTCCTGTAAAGAGGAGTAAGATTTTGGTTGTAAAGCACTGAAATGTAATTCGATAATAGCACTAATGGATTCTACGTCCTCAACTCTACTGTTATTATAGTCTAAAAAATCTATAGATGAAGAGTATCTAATTGTTTTGCATAATGCATAAGGGTCTCCTATGACAGATTTTTTCAGATGGTTATTAATGAGAGCTTGTAAAGTTCTAGCTCTATCATATTGTAGTTGCCTCATTTGTAGTTTAATTATATCAATTTGTAAAGAAAAATCCTGTCTAGAGGAATTAGCTACCGAAATTAAATGTTGCAATTAGGATCGTAATTTTAAATAAGAAAAGAAATTAGAGTTCCTCTGATGTGTCCCATAACATTTAAACCAATTGATGCAGTCATTTTTTGTTTCCCACCACCATACCCCGAAATCAGGGTATAAAAATGCCACTGATAACCTAGCTTTTAGGATTACTTTAATATAATTTATTACAATCTTTTTTGCAAAATGGAGGTATTCAATTTCCATCTTTTTCCCTAACAATGCTGTTTAAAAATGTCCCCACATCCACCTGAATCAGTATGTGGTCTGAGAACTCCACTGGGACCCTAGTAAAGGATTTATCAGGGAGGTTTTTAGAAGTAAATAAGTAATCTATTATAGATCCATTTCTCCCCTAAAAAGGTACACCCAGAGCCCTTTTTATCTAACAGATTACATGTAGTTAAATCTGCAGTTTTAATAATTGACTTCAAGCAGTTAGAATCACAATACATTTTCTTAGAAGAGGCACCCTTTGAATATAAACTACAATTAAAATCTCCTCCCCAGAGAATATGTAAAGAGGTGGCCAAATAAGGCTGTATGTCCTTCACACAATCAGTCCTAGCTGCCTTTGTCTGGGAATTATAGATATTAATAAATCTATAAGTATCAGATTGCCATTTCCCATCTATAATTAATACCATACCTGGGACTACATCAATTAGTTTGTATAGGACAAATTGAAAAAAATTAAAAAGAATCCCAATGCCATCTGCTGTCTTTCTACCAAAGGACCAATATGAAGGTCCCCACGGCCAACCTTTTTTCAAAGAAGAAATTTGATCCCAAGAGAACATCCAAGTTTCTTGTAAGAAACATATTGAAATATTCCTATCATGCACCAGTTGTAAAACTGCTTGTCTTTTATCACTATTCAGAATAGTGTGCATATTCAAAGAGCCCCAAAGAATTCCCAACATGAAAACAGATTAGGGGGAAAAAACTCATGTTTTCCTTCTTTTCCTTTTCTTTTCTTTATAATCCTCTGTAGGGGTCCCTAGGGTATTCTGTACTGATTTTTGGCACTCAGAGTCACCAACCTCCATTTTGGAATCACCTCAAGCAGTAAAAAGGGCAGCATAAGAATTCTGAGATTCAATTGGCTCAATTGAGGGAATTGGAACTGTTTTTAGGTTCCTACTGGACCTTCTTGGAGGTAATGGAGACTGTCAGGCAGAAACAACTGCTGACTTGTCTTCTGGGTCCACATAACAAACCGGTTCCAACAGTTCAGAATTTTGTACTATTTTATCTACTATGATCGGTATTTGTTTTGACTTGGGAGGCAGGAGGAAGAGTTGCAATAGCCACAGATTGTGTGTCTACTGATCTAGGGGGTAAGGGGGGTCTCCAATTCAATATTATCAACAATTCTTTTCTCCATAGCCTCTTGGGCCTGCTGGATAATGAAATCTGGGCTTCCACAAGAGGCCTTGTTTTTAGCAGCCCATGGGTACTCCCTAAAAGCATGTCCACACTCTTCACAGAGGTCATATCTTGTATGATTAGCATATTGCATCGTTACATGCCCCACCTCCCCACAATTATCACATCTAGACTGGTCACAGGTGCTTGATAGATGTGTTTTAGAACCACATTTATAACATGCTGTAGGCTGGCCACTATAAAAACAAACCCCTCTATCCCTTCCTAATAAAAAAGAATTGGGGATATGCTCAGTAGCAACATCAGACTGTTGCAATTTAACTTTAAACTTCCACCCTCCCATCCAGAATTGCTCTGAATCTAAAATAGGTTCAGGATCACTTTGTATAGTACATCACATTTTTGAGATAAGCAATAAGTAATATCCTCAACATGGACTCCCTCATTCCTGAACATTACTGTGAAGTTTTTAATTAAAGGTTTAGTTAGGGGAATTACTAAAAAGAAAGTCCATGCTGGGGAGAATTTTACTTGACTGTATCTTTCCCAAAATAAATCCAATAAATAAGCAGAATGAAAGCTAATATCATAATTGTCTTCTCCTGAGATGTTGATAAAAACAAACACATCTCTGGGAGAAAAATGCAATGATTCTTTTTTGAGAAATTTCTCCACATAATATCTGTCTGGTCTCTCTGCCATGCCACCTTTGTACCTTATACGTACAGCGTTGTGTCTAGGTGCAGCCTCTCTTTTAGCTTGCAAAAACAATGCAGACATTAAGGGATTATCAGTAGTTTGCTTTTCTTCATACTTGTTTACCACATAATCCTGTCTAACACAAAAAACAAGACAATCTTTAGAAACAAGTCCTAAAGGTTCTTCTTTAACAAGAGGTCCCTTTTCTTTTTTTTTCTTCTGTTGGAACCCCTTGTGCTACACCTGGTTTCCACCCTGGGGAGTCACTGTGTAGATTGAGTGAGGGATCCCATGCCAAGTCAGGAGTCCATACCCCATTAGCCGTTTTCTCCCAGCCGGGTGCCCTGGAGTGTCAAATTCTCATCATGAACTTGACAGTCAGTCACTGGTATGGGGAGCACATTAGGTACTTCTTGGTTTAAAATTATTATGTCCTCATTTTTAGAAGCAGTTTTCTGTTGCACAATATCCATTTGTGGGGTTGTTGGTTTACAGAAGCTAAATTCCGTCACCCCGTTTTGTTTATTCGCTTCAGTCTGGTATATAGTAGGTGACTGGAAGGCCTTAGCAATGTCACTTACCCCCGCTGGTTGAAAAATGAATCCAGCATCTTTATTTAAATGCACAGTTTTTAATGCAGTCTTAGTTTGGGATTTACTCACCATTCCCGGTGTAGCAGACACTTGGGGAGCGGCATTTGATCCAACCAGCAGGACCGGAGTAGTCGATAATGCTGTTGGCTTTTGGCACTTTTCAACTGTAGAATTCACTGCCAGTCAAACTAGAAACACTTATTCTCTTGTAAGACACAGAGTCAGGTTTTGACTCACCCGCACTCTGACTGGGATTTTTCAGTTTTACTTCTGCATACCCCCTGTCAAGCTGAACACCTTGTTTGACAGGGAAGTTAGTTGCCAGCTGTGTTGCTTCAGCACAGGTAGTCACACAATTCGAACACACAGGATCCTCCACTGTCACAGCTCTAAAGGAACTCCCTTCATTTACTCTCCAACATAGCCAAGATGTGTGGAATAGCAAAGGACTCACTTGTAAATATCGCCTCATGGTAAATCTCTTCTCTGCCCATTTCCAGGAAGGCTTTTAACTGTGAATCTGACTCTGTGAGCTGCGCAGCCTCCACACCTGTAACACCCACAACCTTCACCTCCAAACGATCTCCTACAGTAGCCATCTTGCAGTAAGACAGCCAGTCCCCCTACTGGCCAAACAATAGGGGAATTCCCCTGGTGTCCTGGCCAAATTTCCCTCATTCACTAAAAATACCACAAACAGCTTAATCTGGTTCAAGGTCAGTTGGCATTCATCTGTATCCTCTCCCCCCCCTCCGGGCCGTGCCTGAAAATAGGCAGAATTTGTCTAGTGCACTTACCTGGTCAACAAAAACTAAATAAAAATAAAGAAATAGTTCTGTTTAACCCCAATACTAAAAATAATGAAGGGAATCTGAACATCAAAACATCTGAGAGAGTGACATTACAGGAGGTACAGTCATAGCAATTTGAACTGGGATGTTAATATATAGAAAAAATACTTAAAAAAATATTGGGAAGTGACTAGGAGCCCCTTATAGGACTAGATGGTGCATGACTAAAAAAATCAGGAAAAGAGTGGTTGATACTATGATTATACAATATTTGGCCTGTATTGAGGTCATGTTACTCCTACTGCATTCTATTCTGCTAAATGTTCCATTGTTTATGGCCTGGGTTGTGCCTGAAAATGGTCCCTTTGATCAGGGCACTTACCCAGTCACCAAACACAGAAATACATAAATAAATACATATATACATACATAAATAAATAAATAAACAAATAAATAAATAGTTATGTTTAACCGCAATACAAAAAATGACAAAAGGAATCAGAACATCAAAACAATGTTCCCAAAGCAGTTACACTCCATAAATAACCACAGACTCCAGGATATTTTACCAACTACAATTGTTGTATTAAAGTTTTTCACCAGTGTGAGCCCCTAGTGCCTCGGCTGCAAGCCCTTAAGGGGGTGTATACCATACAAAGTTCAGAGTGCAATTTATACAAAAACTATGACATCACAGTGACACATTAATTAAACACCAATTAAAGATAGAAGTAAATCATTAAACATTTCAAAGGAACATGTCATGTCTAAATTAACTCATTTAGTTACAGAAGAGAAGGAAAGGGCCAAAGCATATAGAGGAAGGAGGAAAGAGAATGGGGAGAGGAAAAGGAATGAAAAGACAAAGGGAGTGCTGTTACCTTAATTTACATAAGTGCACTTAAAACACAATTTTATATGTTTCAATAAAGGAATCTCCTAAATGGGATACACCATGTAATAAATTAATTTAATGTTCATGTTTTAAATTTCAGACAGCTTAAATGGCAAGCACATTCCATATATCTAAACAAATTAGTTTACTCCAGAATTTAAACCAGACATTTCATAAAAATCAGAGAAAAAGGAGTAAAGAGGTCTACACTGAAGGAACAGTTCCTAACCATGTATGCAGCATCCAATAGGACTAATTCTTAAGCACTGTTAACCGGAAGTGACTGGCAACTCAAAAATCATTCTAAAAGAAAAAACACAAAAGTTACTATAATTCATCAGCAGATAATACAATATTATATTAATATTCAGGCCTATAACACCTTGAAAAGTAAGAGAAAAAAAGCAGTGAACAATTCACATAGTTAGTATGTAAATCACATCAGTTAGCTAACAGTAAATAAATTCTATTTTAAGAATGGCTTAAGATCCCATATTTCATTTAGGCCTTTTGGTTTAACAGTTTCTTCCCTGAAAATCCAATAACTTTCTCTACACAATAAAGATTATGTCTATCACCTCCTCTGCAGAAGTCTTAATACACTTTAAGCCCATAAACCTGAAGCTTTCTGGGTCAAAGTTCTGTGCTTCTGCGAAATGTCTGCTAACTGGTTTATCCAATTTTCCACTGATAATGGATCTAATGCGTTCTTGAATGCACTTTTTTAACGTTCTGATGGTTTTGCCTATGTAGTGCAGTTGACAGCTACACCACAACACATATGCTACAAAAGTGGTAGTACAAGAGATAAAATCTCTCATCTCAATTTTACTATTGTTAGGCACTCCCAACATTCATGTATTTGCAGAGACTGCTTCTCATACATTTATGCACACCTTTTGGTCTAATGGGTAGCCACATTGTTGACACCTGTGCCTTTTGATAGAATTGACTTCTTACCAATCTATCTTTCAGATTAGCTGTTTTTTTGAAAAGTGATGTGAATCTGAAAATGATAGTGTCTGATACCCCAAGGGTCACTTTTAGAAAAACAGCTAATCTGTGGCTACCAAGTAGACCAAAAGGTGTGCATAAATGTATGAGATGCAATGCATGAGATTGTTTTGCCTAACAATAGTAAAATTAAGATGAGAGATTGTATCGCTTGTACTACCACTTTTGTAATATATATGTTGTGGTGTAGCTGTCAACTGCACTACATAGGCAAAACCATTAGAACATTAAAAGAGTGCATTCAAGAACATATTAGATCCATTATCAATGGAAAATTGGATAAACCAGTTAGCAGACATTTCGCAGAAGCACACAACTCTGACCCAGAAAGCTTCAGGTTTATGGGCTTAGAATGCATTAAGACTCCTGCAAGAGGAGGTGATAGACAGAATATGTTATAGCATAGAGAAAAGTATTGGATTTTCAGGGCAGAAACTGTTAAACCAAAAGGCCTAAATGAAAGATGGGATCGTAATCTATTCTTAAAATAGAATTTATTTACTGTTAGCTAATTTATGCTTTATTTTATTTTTTATTTTAGTCTTTGGTAACCGGGTAAGGCCCACTAGGCACAAGTGCCTGTTTTCAGGGGCCACTTGGAAGCACTGGGTGGTTATGTAACTTGCTCTGAGTCACACAGTATGCAAGTGGAGATTGTGAGAATCAAATGCAGGTCTGGTCTGCTGGATGTACTAAGCTCGTTCACAACTCGTTACTCTAACCTCTAGGCTATACTGCCGGTATTTGATTTACATACTGTGTGAATTGTTCACTGCTTTTTTCTCTTACTTTTCAAGGGGTTATAGGCCTGAATATTAATGTAATGTTGTATTATCTGCTGATGAATTATAGTAACATTTGTGTTTTTTCTTTCAGAATGATTTTTGAATTGCCAGTCACTTCCGGTTAACAATGCCTAGGAATTAGTCCTATTGGATGCTGCATACATGGCTGGGATCTGTTCTTTTGATCTAGACCTCTTTACTCCTTTTTCTCTGATTTATTTATTTATTTTAATCTTCTTTATTAAAGTTTATGATACCAACAGATAAGACATACATACACATATCCCAGGTTGACCCCGGGCCCACATCCCCAAACTGGCTGTGACTATTACATACATCACCATAACTATTTACATACATGGTTTTCATGTAATATACCAGCTAAATTGCCTCTAACTTACTAATATAACGTTGAATTCTATCAACTCAAAGTTAGCTATGAACCTAATCAACTTCCAGTTTAATTATCCCCTCTTTATTACTGACCTTAATTTCTAAGAGGCTGTAAGTCAGTTAGGCTAGGCTTTAAAACTGTGTCCCTAGGAGAGAGAGAGAATCCATCCTATCATTCTGATGTAGCAGACATAATATAACCACACTAAGAACTATCTAAAGAGAGTAAAACACCTCTCTGGGAGGAGTACTTAAAGGCACAAAATTACACACATCAATAAAAATCATAGTCCCTTATATCTTTTTCTTAAGTAATAATTGCTAGCTAATCAGAATCAGACAGACAGATCTGGGTTTGAGTACTCTTCAGTTGTATTGAATACACTGCCTCTAATGCCCTCCATCTTTTATCATAGTCTTTCTTTTTTATATTCTATTATCATTTGTCTTTTGAGTCTATCTAAGATATGTAACATATCTCTCACCCAATGATCATAATTATAGATAAGATCACTTTTCCAATGTCTTAGGTCAAATGCCTTACCCAGAACGGACATCAATGCCACATGATGCTTAGCTGACTCTCTCACAACCAATTTCATATCTCCCAAAACACAGATCTCTGGCTTAATATGCTCAGAATAGTTTAGTAATGGATCCATGTTGTGACCAATTTGAACCCATAATGGATGTATTTTGGGACAATTCCACATCACATGTAACATATCCTCTGGTTTCATGCCACATCTAAAGCACAGATCTGTCTGTCTGAGTCTTCTAGAACACAGCTTAGCAGGGGTGTAGTAGATATTTGAAAAAATAAAAAATTGCATAGTCTTGTATTTCGGTATGGGCAGGAATTTAACACTTTTCCAAATCTCTTTCCAGTCAGGCCACAGGGAGGTTATATTTTTTTCCCAATATAAAACTTGAGCCGAGGAATCTGAGCTCACAAAATCTAACAACACTATATAAACTTTTGAGAGGGGGTGTTGAGAGTAATCAATCTCACTCAAATTGTCCCAAGTAAATGGACTCTGACCAACATCTTTATTATCTCTTAAAAATTGCTGCACCATATTCGTGATCTGAATCTTTCTAAAAAAGTCCCTTTCCCTAGTCTGCGGTGGGAGGATCACCTTATCGTCTGCTATAAAATCTGTCAAGGTAAGGTCAGATAATTGCGGAGCCCAATGCTCATTGATTATTTGTCCCCCCGGATGAAGATTAGGATTTCCCAGTATGGGCTGATCCCAAACTCTTATTTGGACTCTCCTCTGTGTGGGATTTAAAAAATTCCACCACACCACCATTGATTTAAAAATTGCTGTCTGCTTTCCCCTTTTAGGTAAGCCCTCTGGATCTAAGAAGTGCAACGCTGCTGGGGAAAGTTTCAGGTCCTCCAGAATCTGTCTCACAATTTGGAGCCAGGTTGGGTTGTATCGCCCTTCTTCCCAGGCTCTGTACCACTGTCCCATTAAACCTAGTAGTCCCGCGACATAATATAAAAGTAGATCTGAAAGTTTAATACCTCCCATAAGATGGAGAAGGCGTAGAGCAGGATGTTTTCTCCTGGGTGGGGGGTTGAATTCCACAGAAATGCTGAGATTACCCTCTGGATATTAATAAACCTTCCTTTAGGAATATTATAAGGTAGCAAATGAATCGAGTATAGCAATCTAGGTAAGAGATTCATTTTAATCAGTCCCAGTCTGGCAGTGAAGTTCAGGGGGAGTTTGTTCCACCTTAAAATATTATTTTTAATTATAGTCAAAAGATTATCAACATTTTCTTCCACCCCATTTTCTGTTTTAGCCATAATCCAGATACCCAAATATTTAATCTTAATTGGAGCCCAGTTTATTTGCAAATGCTCAAAATCTTCTCTATAAGTATAAGGGGTAAGAGGAAGAACCTGCATTTTGCTTAAATTTAATTTGTAGTTGTAGACCTCAGAGAATTGCCTAATAATTTCCAGGGGTTTTTGGAAGCTTTCAGCCGGTTTATATAATGCAACATTAAATCATCGGCAAAAAATGAAAATTTAAGCTCCATCCCATGAACCTTAATCTCTTGCATCACAGACTCCATGTGAAGTGCCCTTAATAAAGGTTCCAAGTAAATATTAAACAAAATTGGTGACAGGGAGTAACCCTGTCTAGTCCCATTCATCAGAAGGAACTCTTTAGAAAGATAGCCATTACACAGAACCCTGGCAGTGGGGGCAGCATAAAGGTTTTTTAAGACCTCTG
This sequence comes from Neoceratodus forsteri, assembly GCA_016271365.2. NCBI lineage: Eukaryota > Metazoa > Chordata > Ceratodontiformes > Ceratodontidae > Neoceratodus > Neoceratodus forsteri. The sequence goes on along the minus strand of CM057449.1, from coordinate 1,176,123,522 downwards.
AGAAGGCCCTCCAGGAAGCCCATTTTCTCCATTGTAAGAAATAGAAAAGCATGGGAAACCCCATCGAATACCTTCCCGGCATCAAATGCAATCACAGCCATAGCTGACTTGGAGTTGGAGGCCTGATAAAGAATATGATGCAGCTTCAGTAGTGCATCATGCCCCCACCGACCTGGCATAAACCCAACTTGCTCCTGACTAATTAATAAAGGAGCAACTTTTAAAACTCTATTAGCCAGGACCCTTGTAAGCACTTCAATATCCTAATTTATTAAAGCTATGGGTCTATAATTGTCAGGCAGATCCCTAGGTCTATCTGGCTTTGGGATAAGTGTAGTATAAGCTTGATACAAGGGAGGATGGGGATCCCCATCTTTCATAATGTTGGAGAATAAATCTTTCAGGAGAAGGAGTTTAGTCAATAAGTGAACTTTATAAAATTTAGCCAAGAGACCATCAGGCCCAGGTGTCTTACCATTTGGCAATGCTTTAATTGCTGCCACAATTTCTACTTCTTGAATTGGGGCTGCCAAGGCCTGAGCCTGCTCTTGGTCCAACTTAGGCAAGGGTATCTTATCCAGGAACCCTCTAATCTCTTCCTCTGAACTAGTAACCCTCCTTGATAAATCCCAGTATAATATTCTGTGAAAGCATCAGCCATTCCCTGAGGATCTGTAAAAATGGCCCCTTCAAACTTCACTGCCATAACTGTTTGATCTGCCTCCCATTCCCTAATTCTACTAGCTAACAAATGACCCGGCACATCTCCCTGCAATAAGTATCTAGCATTTAATCTTTCAAACCAGCAATCCATCCTGACATACATCATGCTTCTCATTTCATCTCTTAATTCTCTAAGCTCCTCATCCAATTCACTAGAGTAACCCTCCAAAGGGAGTAGTGACTTAATGGCACCAGTTAAAAATTCTTCTCAGGCTCTATTCATCCAGTTCCTCCCAGCAGTATATTCCTGGGATATTCCTGCATATAGTACCTTGGAAGTAGGCCAAGCAAGTTTCTTATCCATGAAAGTCAGTATTTGGGTCTGGATAATCTCCACTAGTGCTTCCTCTAATTTAGACACAACATTATCAACCATTAATACCACATCATCTAGCCGATATCGGTATGGTTTGGGGGGAATGGTATCTATCTCCCAGAGCATCTGTACTGGGGAGTGGTCAGATAATACTCTGTTAAGAGTAGTCAGTTCTTCGACACCCTTCTCTGATTTTTTATGAAATGACTGGTTTAAATTCTGGAGTAAATTAATTTGTTTAGATATATGGAATGTGCTTGCCATTTAATCTGTCTGAAATTTAAAACAAGTACATTAAAATAATTTATTACATGGTGTATCCCTTTTAGGAGATTCCTTTATTGAAACATATAAAATTGTGTTTTTAAGTACACTTAAGTAAATAAAGGTAACAGCATTTCTTTTGTCTTTATATTCCTTTTCCTCTCCCCATTCTCTTTCCTCCTTCCTCTAAATAATTCACCCCTTTACTTCCCTTCTGTAACTAAATGAGTTAATTTAGACATGAAATGTTCCTTTGAAATGTTTAATTTTTTACTTATATCTTTAATTCGTGTTTAATTAATGTGTCACTGTGATGTCATTTTCTCTTGTATAAATTGCACTCTGAACTTTGTATAGTATACGCCCCCTTGAAGGCTTGCAGCTGAGATGCTAGGGGCTCGCATTGGTGAAAAACTTTAATACAACAATTGTAGTTGATGAAATATCCTGGAGTCTGTGGTTATTTATGGAACACAATTGCTTTGGGAACATTAATATAAGTGATAGGCTGGCTGCCTGCTAACGTGAACCATCTCTACCTTGATGCGCAGGAGTTGTACTTTGGAACTTTTGAACATCAAAACATCTGAGGGAGTGACATTACAGCAGGTACAGTCATATCATTATTTGGGGATGTGGCTATATAGCAATTTGAAAGTGGACGTTCATATAGAACAAACACTTAAAAATATTGGTAGGTGACTATTAGCCCTTTATAGGACTAGGTGGTGCATGACTAAAGAAATCAGGAAAAGAGTGGTTAATGATATGATTATACCAATACTTGATTACAGGGATATCTTCTTTGCACCTGCAAACAAGAAGGAGCTATCGAGACTGGATACCAGTTACAACAGACTTGCCCAATACATAACTGGAGCACCTAGGTTAATGCATAGTTGTAACATGTACGTACCATGGGGGTGGCATAAATTAGAAGAAAAGACACAGCCATATTCTAGCATTTATGAATAAAGCTATAAGAGGACAGGGACCTAGCTACAGTACATCTTGAGTAATAATGTAAACAAACAAAAGTGTGGTTCATTAAGATCTGCCTTGGGGATAGATACGGTGGTACCGAAATGTAACCTGGAGATAGGAAGAGCTCCTGTTTTTTATAAAGGAGCAATGGCATGGAACAATTTATCTCAAAACGTAAAAATAATAGGGGAGAACAATGGGTAGAAAGAAATAAAGGGATGGTGGGAAAAAATGTAAACAAATATGTCTGTGTTGTTCAGTGAATTAATTGCCATTGCAGGGCGGTGGTTCTCAGCCCTGCCTCAGACCCAGACCCCTGAACTTTGTATTGTCCATGCAATATGTATATGTATATGTGTATGGATATGTACAGTATATGTATATGTATAATGTAGTTTTACACCAATGTACAGACTAAGCCTATTTTGTTATTGTAACCTATAGTGTTCTATTTTTGAAAATGTGCAATGGGACCTCATTGTAAATGAGCCTTGACTCAATCAAATTAATCTTTGTTCATGAACTCATGAATAAAATATTTTATTACTTACTACTGAAGGCTGAGAAAAATACTGGAGAGTGTAGGCAGAGGGGAGAATCAAAAAAGAATGGCATTACCAGTGAAAACAGAAGGGTGATAGATGGACTTAGAAAAGGAGTGCAAAGTAGGGGCAGGAAGAGACAAAATGTCTGGGAGAGCCATGTGCACCAGCACAAGATGCCTAATGAAAACAGTTCCAGATTTTGAGGATACCATTACTGAGGCAGACCTGATCTGATCACCATCACAGAATCATAGTGCACTGATAACCACTGCTGGGAGGTGGCCATATTGGGTTACAACATGTTTCAAAAAAACAGGGCAGAAAGTAGGGGGGTTGTTCTGTATGTAAAGGATGGTATAAAGACCACAGAAATAAAAGGATACAGTGGGGAAAAGGAGGGACTGGAGTTTCTGTGGGTTGGATTAGAGATGGGGTCCTGGGGCCTTTATTCAAGTGAGGATGGTGCACAGGCCACCAACACAGGGGGAGGAATTAGGCAGGCTGCTGAGGGAGACCACAGGCAAAATGGCAAGAAAAGGAGAAGTAGTAATTATGGATGATATTAACATGTTGGATGTGGATTGAAATATATTGGCCTTAGCTATAGCTAGGAGCAGGGCCATCCTAGACTACCTGCGAGGGGCATTTCTCAGGCAGCTGGTTACAGATTCCACTAGGGATGGGGCAGTGCTGGATCTGGTACTTACAGACAGGGACAGCACTACAGACATCCCAGTGAGTAGCTCCCTGGATAGTAGTGATCATCATACTGTGTGGTTTGGCTTACCATTTGGGCAGGAGAAAAAACACATTAGGACAAGAGTCCTGGACTTCAGGAGAGTATATTTTTAAGGAAATGGGAGACTGCTTTAGGAAATACCTTGAAAAAGGGTATAACTGGTAGAGGGTTGCGACACAATGTAATAGAATAAAGGAGGGAATAACTAAGTTAACAGCAAGCTATTCAAAGGTAGTAAGCAAGGGAAAGAGGAGAAAAAGGCCAGTGTGGTTCTTAAAGGAGGCAGCTATGGCAGTAAGTGAGAAAGAAATGGCTTTAAGGAAATAAAAGGAGACCCAAATGGAGGCATACAGGGAGGTATATATTAAGAACAATAGGAAGGAGGAAGGGTAAGGTTAACAAAAGCTTGAACTGAGAAAGGGATCCCCCAAGAGGTCTATAAGGGGAATACAACTTCCTTCAAGTACTGTATGTGAGTAAAAAGAGGAAGGCAAGGGGTGAGATAGTGACAATTAGGAGATGAGGGGGGACAGTGCAGAAGAGGACCAAGAAGGAGATAACATTTTAAACAAATATTTCCACTCAGTCTTCGTAGTGGGGGGAGGGAGCAGAATGACATGCATTAACAGGCATTGGGGGAGGAGAGAGTGGACACAAGTCCATTAATGGAAGAGGGAGTCTGCCAGGGGTTGGAAGCCCTAAAGGAAAACAAGATGATGGGTCAGGCAGAATCCCCCTATGGGTACTTAAGGAACTGAGCACGGTGCTGGCCACCCCTCTGGCAACACTTTTTAATGCCTCATTGGGGAAGGGGTGGTTCCAGAGTAGTGGAAGAGGGCCGAAGTGGTCTCTCTGCACAAGACTGGAAGCAGGGAGGAGGCCAGCAATTACAGACTAGTCAGTCTCATATCTGTGGTAGGGAAGTTTATGGAGTCCTTGCTTGAAGGAGAAACTGGTGGAGTACTTGGAGAGACATGGGCTCCAGGACCATTGACAGCTTCATTGGGGGGGGGGTCATGTCAAAAAAATCTCATAGCTTTATTTGACTGGGTAACTTGGGAGGTGGATCGGGAAAGGGCAGTGATGCGAACCTGTCTAGACTTTACAACATTCCACAAAGGAAGCTGATAAAGAAACTTAGCAGCCAGGGGTGGGGAGAAGGTGGTGAGCTGGGTAGCCCTCTGAGGAAGACCTTGATTAGTCACAGTGCTGGGACTGTTATCAGCATCTTTGAACCTGGATTAAATCTTTGAATACCTTCAAAATTTCTTTTGTCCTCTGGTTTTGTTCAATGAGTGTGGTATCTTCTGTATCTGTGACCGATTTGGGCTTCCAGCCTAGTACCGCACCACCAAGATCTTTCCTGGGCCCACTTTTCTTTCATTCTGGGTGAGCTGGGTAAACAACTGGTTGAAAGATAGGAGGCAGAGGGTGGTGGTAAACAGCAGTTACTTGGATGACTGGAGAGTAACCAGTGGAGTACCACAGGGATGATACTGGGCTCTGTCCTTTTCAATGTCTTTGTGAGTGACATTGCGGAGGAATTAAAGGGTAAAGTGTAGCCAGCCCAGTGGTGCTGAGGGCTGAGGTGCCGGATGCCTTATCTCATACTACACTGGTGACCCATGTTCAGAAAAGAGCATGGGCCGCTAGGGGTTGGCAGGGCTGGAGAAGGACTGAGCATCTGGGAGAATGTTCTCCTTCTTCGGGGAGGGGGACATCAGAGGTCAGCGCTCGGCTGACTCCTAGTGGAGACTGAGGACAATGCACCAACACTGTAAAAAGAACGGCGGGAGGGGGAAGACGCTGGGACAAATGTGTGCGGATGCATGTGTGCTCCTTCCACTGGCATCATTGCATGCCTCTCCCCACAGGGGAGAACCAGGAGAAATCTCTCAGCAGCATGAAGGATGCCCCAATGGTGCCGCCACGGTCATGCACAAATTAGCTCCCTCCTGGGTCCACCCTCCAGGTCTCCATAGTGGTGGGGTAAGTATCCACTCTGATGCAGCCAGAGGGGATGTGATGGGGAAGCTTGAGCTCTTCTGTCCACATCTGGGGCAGCAGCCATAAAGATTGCCTGGATAGGGAAGGGAACCAAAGGCACAACCCCCCAAGTCGAGGATGTAAAATATATAAACTAAAAGAAAAAAAAAGGTAAAATGTGTCTCTGCAGATGACACAAAAATCTGCAACAGAGTGTACACCCAGGAGGGTTTGGAAAGAATGCAAAGAGATCTGGGGAAACTGGAAAAATGGTTTAAGAAGTGTTAGCTGGGTTTCAGTACCAAAAAGGGCAAAGTCATGCACCTGGGGAAGGGCAACCCAGAGGCGTAATATAAGATAGCAAGGAGGTACTTACAATTACCAAGCAAGAGAAGGACCTGTGGGTGATGATTCTGAATGTGGCAAGGCGGTGCAACAGGACAGTAGGCAAGGCAAGCTGGATGCTGGGGGCCATAGGGAGGGGGATTTCTAGCAGGAGAAGGGAGGAGGTGTTACCTCTGTATTGCTCACTTTTGAGACTATGCCTTGAGTACTGTGGCCAGTTGTGGAGGACACACCTTCTTAAGGACTTTAACAAGGTGAAAGTTGTCCAGAGAGGGCTACTAAAATGTTGCCAGATTGCACGAGAAACCATATTTATTTATTTAAGGAATCGGATTTTCAACCTTTGAGTCATGGACTCATTTACAAAGGCTCCACATCAGAGTACAATACAGGTCAATAACATTCAGTGTACAAAAGACGAAAAACAGGGTTTGAACAGTGCAGTACAGTTAGTCCTATACAGTGTGAAATAGTTCAGATAATCCTAAACAGTTTGGTAGCTATACAGGTTTTGAGAGGAGTTTGTGCATTTTACTGAGCAGTACAAGCAGGGAGAGGATAACACTTGAACGTCTTCATGTGGCATGATCTGTTGGAATACCAACATTGTCCAAAACATGCAGTTAATACAATGATACCAGCTGAAGATACAGTGACCTTAGCCTATAATTCTTGCCGTTTTTAGGCAGATTCCCTTATTAGCCAGATCATTGGCAGTGATGGGTGGAGAGTATGTTGTTTTTGAGGGCTATCTTGTAGGGGCCTAGTCTGAAAATAGAGGTAATGGCCTGAGGAAGTTCATTATACCATAGTGGCGCTCTGCATGAGGACTACCTTTGTGCTAAGGAGGTTGCGACCCTGGGAACAGCCCACATTAGTTTACCTGCCATGGGCGTGTTTACAGTGATCTGCACAGTGAGGATGGAGGCAGAAACTCCAGTTGGGGTGAGGTCTAGTTGGATTTTTTTGTGAGGAGACGTTTGATAGCAGAATCTTTCGTCTATGGCAAGAATGTTTGCTAGGGCATACAGTGTGCAACTGTGGGTACATTTATCTACTCCAATGAGGAGCCTACAGGCTTTGTTGATGGCTAGGTGGATTCTATTTAGGGAGTTGGGGTCTGCAGCTGAGTAGACTGTTAATTCATAGTCTACAAGCGAGAGAACAGAGGAGTCAACGGCAATGTTTAGGGCCTCAGGTGGTAGGAAGGCTCTGTGCTGATACAGAAGTCCTGCATGTATATTTATTGCAGAGGACAGATTACTGATGTGAGGGTGGAATGAGAGGTTGGGATCAAAAGTAAGGCCCCGGTATTTATAGGAGTAAACCTGTTCCAGCGGAAGGTGTGCTTTAGATAAGATTGTTAGCTGTGCATCGTAGTCTTTGCTCTGTCGGTGGGCAAAGAGCATTGATTTTGTCTTCTTTACATTGACCACCAGTCTGTGGTCAGCGAACCAGTTTTTGACATGGTTGAAGGCAAGTTGTAGGGAGGACTAAAGGATTGCTGGATGTGTGTTGGAGGCATAAAGTACTGCATCATCTGCGTAGAGCAGAAAGTTAGTTGGGCAGAATTTAGGCAGGGTGTTCAGGAAGATGCTGAATAGTAGCGGACCGAGGATGGAGCCCTGCAGAATCCCAGAGCAGACTGGTAGAGTAGGTAAGAGGGTGCTGCTTATCTGCACACATTGGGAGCTATCTGTGAGGTAGCTTGTGAACCAAACGATCGGTCCAGGGGTTAGACTGGTGTGGCGAAGGGTATTTAGGAGCAGGGTGTGGGAGATTGTATTGAATGCGTTTGATAGGTCTATGAAGACAGCTGCAGCGAGCTGCTTCTTATCTAGGACACTGTGCAGAGAGTTGGAGAACTCTATGAGGGCAGTGGTTGTGCTGTGTCCAGTTCTAAATCCATGCTGTTCCTTACATAGTACGTTGTTTGCAAGCTGGTAGTCTGTGAGTTGGGTTGCAATGATTTTTTCCAAAGCTTTTGAGAGTGGAGGGAGAATGAAGATGGGCCGGTAATTACTGGGTAAGGTGGGATCACCACTCTGTAGTATTGGTGTGACAGTGGCCATCTTTCAGTCTGTAGGGAATTGCCCGAGGCATAGGGACAGGTTTAGGAGATCGGTCAGTGGGGAGAGCACCGAGTCAAGTGCCAGGTTAAGGATTTTCATGTTGAATGAGTCTTTGCAGTAGTTTGAGCCTCCTAGGGCTTTAGCTAGAATAATAGAAATATAGAAACATAGAGCTAGGTATGATCTTGCTTCATTTATGGTAATAACCCTAAGGTAGAAGGGGGGGTAAGTGTTGCTAGGCTCGGGATTCTCAGGGGTGGGGTCAAAGAAGTTGTTTGGAAGAACTGTGCTTAGATTGATGAATGCAGCGTTTAGGCTACAGGCGAAGGTGAGAGGGTCTGAGGTAATATTATTGCTGACAGTTAACTGGGAGGGGGGTGGCTTCCTGGAGTTTCCATTCAGTTCCTTTAGGTCGTCTAAGAACAGCCTGGCATATCCCTAGGAGGAGACGAGGGTGGATCTGTAGTAGCTAGATCTGGCCACCCTAATAGCCCAGGTACACTTTTTGCGTGCCACTTTATAGGCAACTCAGTCCGCCTGCCCACCCGAGGCAACTGCCTTGTGCCAGAGTCACGGTTCTTTAGCTGCTGAAGTAGTGCTGGTGTGACCCAGGGGGCATTACATTTTTTGGACTGAACCTTTGTGAGTGGGGCAAATCTATCACAGGCATTGTTGAATGTGTGGGTGAAGTAGTCAAGGGCTACATCTATGGAGGGTGCATGGCTGATGGGGGACCAATCACACTGGGTAAGGTATCTCCTCAGTTTAGTGAGGCCTCCAGGTTGGAGACAGCATCTGGTAAAGCTGTTAGGCTGAGGAGGTTGCTGATAACATGACCAGGTGAAGAGCATGGAGGAGTGATCGTTTAATGTATCTGGGAGAACAGCTAGGTTTGAGACTTTGTGTGGGTGGTTGGTTAGTGGGAGATCGAGCCAGGTGGCAGTACAATTACTGGGGTTCACTCTGGTTGGCTGGTTAACTAATTGGGCTAGATCTAGCGCAGAAAGGGTATCTTTTATAGGGGAGGCCGAGCTTGATGACCAGTTCACGTTAAAGTCCCCCAAGATAATGTGCTCTGTCTTCAGTGGGAAGTTGGCAATATAGTCAGCTAGGGATTGAAAAGCTGAGCCTGGTTTGTGGTGGAATGTAAGCCACTGAGATGGTTACAGGGGCTCTGGTAGGGTCTGGTGTTAACTTCAATGTCAGTGCTTGTGCCCTGTGGTTCAGGGAGGGTGTTGGAAGTTTTTGGCCAAGTAGAGAGTCTTTGATGTAAAAGGCACACATCCCCTCCCCATTTGTCAATTCTGTCGGCTCTATAAAGCGTGAGGCCTTGGAGTGCTACAGAGGAGTCTGGGACCTTCTTTGACAGCCAGGTTTCAGTGAGTGTCAGCATATCTGATTGATGCTGCTGCATCCAGTATGGTAGTGGGGCTAACTTTTTGGGTAGGCTGCGAATATTCATAGCAGCTATACTTAGTCCACAGTGTGAGGCGTAGGGTCTGGGTGAGATGGGGCCTGGGTTGGGGTGAACATTGCCTGAGATAAAGAACAATAGGGCAATGATTCTGAGTAGTGCCAGATGTCTCAGTTTACTGGAGTTGGTATGATGCTTCTTGGCTGAGGTGCCGGTAGTGCAAGGGATGGCCATGGAGCTGATAGTGGGGAAGGAGAAGCACATAATGGAACAAGTGGGGTTGGGGTGAGCAGAGATAGCTGTGAAGTGTGTAGGGGTGGTAGTGTTAGAGCTGCCATGATAAGGAGAATAGGTGGGTGCCTGTGTGGTGTCATGTGGGTGCCAGGGGGAAGAGCCATGGGTGTGGGGCTGGGGGGTCGCTGGAGGAGGATGGCGAAGGTGAGGAGTGAAATGAGCACATTAGTGCTGGTCTGCTGTGAGCAGAGGAGATGCAAGTGATTTGATATGCAGCAGGTAAAAGGGGCAGTTAATAGTGAGAGTAGGAGGGGAGAGTGTGGAGAGAAAGAACTGCAGACAACAGTATAATCATACTTTGCAGGGCACAGTAGAATCAGTGGTTGTGGAAGAGGTATAGTGCTGCCTCAAGTGGTGATCTGTTATAAGCTGCAAAGGGTGAAGTGGGCTGATTGGTTCAGAGCTCAGCCTCACCACTATTGGTTCCCCTTCAGCCCTATATAACAGTGAATCAACCAAGGGTGGTCGTGAGGAACCAACAGCGCAGCATCGGTGGGGCAGACACAGTTTGAAGTGTGCCACAGTCTTGTGGCCGAGCTCCGTTTTCATACCTGTTGGTGTTCTCTGGGGGTGGGGGAGGGTGCCTGCTATCCTGGCCCTCGCAACCTCTCTGAGGATCCTCACTGGATCCTGGTGCAATCTGTGGAGAGCAGCTAGGAGATTAAATAGTCTGAGCTGAAGGGAGGTGCTCACTAAACAAATTGCTGATGTCTATCCCCTCACAAATGAGATCTTAGTATTTAGATGCATTAAACATTGAGAGACTGCTCCTGAGGTTGAAATTTTACATAAAATGCTATCTTGTTACTGGGCTTGTGGTATCTGAACAGTTGCTACAGTTGCAGCGAGGCATCGAGAGATCAGTTTTATAAACAAAAATTATATACAGACTACTAAGACATTGGACGGTTCCTTAAAGGTCCTTAAGGTAAATTTTTCTTACTGCAAGTGGCTAATGGTAACAGCGTTAGAAATCTAGGTGGGGGAGATACTGTCTCCATTCCTGGACCGACAGAAATTTAAAGTAAAAAGGAGCCAAATATTAAGACAAGGCTCAAACTGAGCCACAGTCTTGAGGCCAAGCTCCATTTTCATACCTGTTGGTGTTCTCGGGGGGTGGAGGAGGGCGCCTGCTAGCCTGGCCCTCGCGACCTCTCTGAGGATCCTCGTGCAATCTGTTGGTGTTCTCGGGGGTGGAGGAGGGTGCCTGCTATCCTGGCCCTCATGACCTCTTTGAGGACCCACGCTGGATTCTGGTACAATCTGTTGGTGTTCTCGTGGGGGGTGCCTGCTATCCCACCTTCGCTGGATCCTGGTGAGGCTATGGGAATTCAACTCATACTCCATGGAGGAGAGGAGACCAAGAGGGGACATGATTGAGACCTATAACTACCTTCCAGTTGTGAGCAAGGTACAGGATGGGAGTCTCCTTCACATTAGGAAAAGTACCAGAACATGGGAGCATGCTATGAAGCTTAAGGGGGGAGTTTAAGAGGGATGTGAGGAAATACTTCTTCACAGAAAGGGTGAAGGAAGCCTGGAACAGACTGCCAGAAGAGGTGGTAGGAGTGAAGACAGTGGGGAGCTTCGAATATGAGTGGGATAGGCACATGGGTAAAATAAATAGAGGTAAGGGAGGAGGGAGAAGGGAGGGACACCTGTGACCAAATAGAATCCAGGGTGGAGTGTTAGGCAGTGAAAATAGGGCGAACTAGACAGGCCTACTGATCCTTTTCTGCTGACACATTCTGTTTCTATGTTACACACATCCTTGATGTGGGAGGCTTTTATAAACCCCCTCGAGCTTTGCTCTCAGGGTCGTTCTAGCATAGTACACATCAGGTGCGTGCAAAATTCTGGTTACATGCACCCACCCATGTATTACTCTCTATAATTCTCTTTTTTTTACTAAGAAAGTTATCATGATGGCTCATGCCTGTACTTATCAACTAAAAATGTCGTATCCCTTAAAAAGAATAAGCCTGAACAGTTACTTTGGTTTGTTTTGATAGATGTCCGGTACACATCTCTGTATTCATTTCTGTAGGGCATCAAAGCTTTGCAGAGGAATGCACTGGTAGTCAGTTCTTGATCATTTTTAAGGTAATCAAGGAGTGGTGTTGCATGCTATTCATGTGATTAAATAAGATTAAATTCCAACTTCATATCCCCCGGCCTAGGATCACGTATCTTCCACAGGCTGCCAGTTCTACCAATAGCTTCTGAAAAATATTCAGAGTTGTCCACATTGGGGTCATACACAGTCCCCAATGTCTACTACCCCATAGCACCCAACTGGAACTGTGCAGGAGTATATCTCCATGCTGCATCATTAATCACTTCAGTGACCTGTTCAGAAAAATTAGGCTGCAACCAAATTGTCATTCCACATGTCTTTGAGCTGAAATAGGCTGTGTTCTAAGTTCTCCCCAGGTGTGTTTCAGATGGGTCATCATGGTATACACATGTGGGATTCTTGTAGTAACACAGCATCTACTTGATGCAGTTTAACATACACCTGCACTCTTTTCCACTTTATGATGGTTTTGAGGACATTCATCCTCCAAAATAACACTATCAGAGTGTTGTCTCAGCACAGTGGGAGTTCATCACATCCTCAAACCAATTCACTACAGTAAAATAATAAACACAGACAGCTATTTTCCCCATCAGCTACTAATAATAGGTGCCAGTGGGGGAAACCAAGCTAACTAGCATCCACATACCTCAACTGTCCCTAATTTTCAGAGGTGTCCCTGATTTTGCCCCAAAATTTCCTCTATCCCTCCTCGTAGAATTTATGTTGTTGTGACTGAACAGTGAGAATTGTAAGTACAAAGCAATGTCAAACATTACAGGTATAGACTTGTTCTTCTTCAGAAAATGCATCCTACACTAATGCCCCTACTCCATTAGCTCTCTGAATGAATAGAATCAATTTGTAAACTGTGTCCCTGATTTGGGGTCATTGTGCCTGACATTTTAAGCCTTGTCCCTGATTTATGAGGCAAGATGTTGAGAGGTATGAGCATCCGTCATTGTTGCCAGCCAGGCCACCCCCCCCTTTTAAAACTATCTTTGAAGATGGACAGCAGAGTGGAAGCTGCAAAATGATGACTGTGAAGACAAAGATTTCCCAAGAGAATAGGACTAGTCACCAGGGCAGGACTAAAAAAATGTTGTTTTTTTTAAATATACCAAAATATCGACTAAGTGAAGTACAGTATCTGGGGTCTGAATGCTAACATTTGGCAAGCACTCATTAAACAGTATTCACACAGTTCTAGATTACACTTCCTTGAAATAAGAACATTTCTACCTGACTATCAGATGGATTTATATCTAATCTTTGTTCTCTCTCTCTCTCTGATGGACAGATATTATGTGACCCTCTTCATTACATTTTATTTTACAGATACTGCCTCTCCAGGATCTCCCAGAGGTTCCCTCACCTAGACTGGTAAGTACCAGTGTTTAATTTGATAAACTGAGGCAGAGGGAACAGAAAAGAAGAAAGAAAAAAGATATGGCTTCACTATGAGTCCATGAGACCAAGAACTACTGAAAGGAAATGTAAGCGATAAAATTTAATAAAATGTGTTAAATAGAGCTTTAATGTACGTTAAGGGAAATGGCATTTTAACGAAATGCATTAAGTTTTATTTTTGAGTCCGTGCATATGCATTGACCTCCTTGGGATAGTGACTTTTGAGGGGTGTGACACTGTCTGTCCAATGCAGAGTGCTCTGCAAGGGGCTCAACAGTATCACACCCATCATCAGACAGGCAGGTCATGATGCTGTTTTGCCTTAAGTGGTCTGCACTTGAAAAGAAAAAGCCTCACCAATCATGTGGTGGCTTTTTCCTGTCATCTACAGGTCACCGCATAGAAAACAGCTGTTTGCATCGTGATCAGCCTGGCTGATGTCTCTGCCCCACCTTGCTGCCCCACCATCCCCCCCATCACCCCACCAGTCCCCTCCTGGAAGGTGGGAAAAGGCGCTTTCCTCGCCTGCCTCCTCCACTTCTCGCTGACTCCTTTTGCTTGTTTTCCCCCACCCATGCAGAGTAGGCCACATCCTAAGCTCCGTAGAGTCTGGGAGTATATAGTGCCTGAAGGCACTTTCACTCTAAGCGTGATGTTCTAGTGGCTCCCCCCTGACTGCCAACATTGAGGTGCTCAATCCCTGTGTCATCATGTATCTCTCCTCCCCTTTAATGTGGCACACTGAGAACCCACCACAGTGTGCCAAAAACTACCTTTAGTGTTTCCGACACTGGGATGCCCACTCCCAGTGTAGGATGTGCCCTCCCCACACCCCCTATATTCTCAGCCGACCTCAGGGTGCCCAACCCCCAGGTTGACAATGACCCCCCCAGTACTCTGGCACACTGTGAGCCCACCCCAGTGTGCTGAAATCCATGTTTTGAATAGTTTACTTGTAAAAAGGAAACAGTCTCATGATGTATTTTTTTTTAAACCTGAAAAAAAAGAAAATGGTCCCTCGTCATTCCTGCCGGCTCCCCTCCACCAACCCGCACAGTCCCTCTGTGCACCCCACCGCTCTGCACCCCCCTAACCCATATTTACCTCTGGAGGTCAGAAGCAGCAATCTTCTGTGGACTGGGAACATGTCTGCAGCCTTCAAAAGCTGACCGCAAACATCAGAAAATTACAGTAAGCCCTACAATGTCAAGTCAATGGGGGGTTTCAACTTAAATTTATATTTCAGCCATTTTTTGGAGTTTTGGTCCCAAATTTTCAACATGGGGTTCTTGGGACCCCACCTTCTGAACACAATCACTGTCATTTTGCTTGTCAGTCCCGAAAGGTGATTTTGCAGTCACTGCACAGAATCACCTTTCAGGACCAATTAACAAGATGACAGAGGCACTGTTCATGAGGTGGGGTCCCAAAAATCCCTTCTGGCAAATATGGAGGAAAAAACTCTCAAAAATGACTGGGTTACAAGCATCCATTGCACAGTTTCTATGCAAGCTCATAATGTCATCAATTTTTAAGATTCTCACTCCAAATTTCCAACATTGCCATTTTTTTCACACCCTCTTATGAACATCATAGCTGTCATTTTTTAAATCCTTCCTGAAATGTGTTTTTTCACCTGTGGTGCAAAATGGCATGGTAACTGTGCAACATCAATTTTTTGGACAGAGTAAGGAAATTCCAGTGCCAGTGTTCATAAGGGGAAGTCCCAAACAGTCCATGTTCAAAATTTGGTGAAAACGTTCAAAACAAGCATTTGTCAATGCTGAATGTTGATTGTGTTGGTGTGTTGAGCTCGCTCACTGCCCCTGTGTCACTCGCTCAGTCTGTTTCTCTCGGTGCTGCAGGCTGTGCTTATGTACGGGGCTGCTGGCTGCATTGGCACCTTTGTTTGTCCACAGATAAATCTGCAGCTGTACCGACAAAGCTCCATTGAGGTCACTCAGTCTCCCTCTGTCACACGCTCATTCTGTTTGTCGCGGCACTAGTAGCGGCCCTTTTGTACGAGGCTCCTGCCTGCACTGGTGCCTTTTTCTGCCAACAAAGAAATCTGCAGCAGTCCTGATAGAGCTCCGTTGAGCTCACACAGTCCCCCTGTCTCACTCACTCGTACTGTTTCTTCCACCACTGCAGGCTGGCCTTTTCTACTGGGCCCCTGCCTGTATTGATGCCTTTTTCTGGCCAAAAAGAAATTCGCAGCAGTCCTGACAGCGCTCCGGTGAGTTCACTCACTCCCCCTCCCTCACTCACTCTCTCGTTCTGTTTCTCCCAGTGCTGCAGGCTGCCCTTTTGTACTGGCCTCTTGTGTTGGGGCCTTTTTCTGCCAATAAACAAATCAGGAGCAGTCCTGACAGAGCTCAGTTGAGCACGGTCACTCCCCCCTCTCACTCGTTCCATCTTAATCTATCCCAAACACTGATGTTCCACAGCAACCATATTATTCTCCGTCCGGAGTGCAAAAACATAATTTAGCCAGGATGTGAAAAATGACAGCTGTACTGTTCATAAGGAGGTGTGAAAGAATGCCACTGTTGAAAATATGGCGTGAAAATATTACAAAATTGCGAAGTTACAAGGGTGAGCGGAAACAGTCGAATGCACGCTTATAACACAGTCATGTTATGGAGTTTTGGCACCAAATTTCCAACATAGTGAATTTAGGACCTCTGCTCATGAACAGTGCCACTGTCATTTTCTTAATCTGTCCCGAACACTGATTTCCCACAGTGACCACGTTATTCTGTGCCACAACTGTGAAACCACATTTCACTCAGGATGTGAAAAATGACACTTGTACTGCTCATAAGGAGGTGTGAAAAATTGTCATTGTTGAAAATGTGGCATGACAATATTACAAATCTGCAAAGTTACAAGGGTGTGTGGAAAGTGTGCAATTCACACTTGTAACACAGTCATTTGATGCGCTATCATCACCAAATTTTCAACATAGGCAGTTTAGGACCTCTGCTCATGAACAGTATCACTGTCATTTTGTTACTCTGTCCAGACAATAATTTCCGACAGCGACTGTGCAATTCTGCGCCAGAACTGCAAAAACACATTTCAGCCTGGATGAGAAAAATGACATCTGCACTGTTCATAAGTAGGTGTGGGAAAATGGCAATGTTGAAAATCTGGGTGAAAATATTATACATTTGTGAAATTCACGGCGTGTGCAAACTGGGCAACTACCGCTCAGTAACACAGTCATTATAGATGTCATTGTCCAGTTTTCAACATAGCCATTTCAGGACCTCTACTCATGAACAGTGTCACTGTCATTTTCTTAATCTGTCCCAAACACTGATTTCTGACTGCAACTTCGCTATTCTCGCCGGAGTACAAAAACATGTTCACCAGGATGTGAACAATGACAGCTGTACTGTTTTACTAGAAGTGTGACAAAATGCCAATGTTGAAAATCACAGCATCTAAATATTGCACATTCACAGAGATTACGAGCGATGCGTAACAACTGTGCAGCGCACGCTCATAAAACAGTCATTTTGGGGATTTTCCCACCAGGTTTGCAACAGACTTTTTGAGAGCCCGCCTCATGAACACTGGCACTGCCATATCATTAATCGGCCCCCAAAGGTGATTCCATGCAGTGATCACTAAATCATCTTTTGGGGCCAATTAATGCCATGACAGTTGAAGCATTCATGAGGAGGGGTCCCCAAAACCCCATGTTGAAAATTTGGGAAAAAAATTCCAAAAAATGCCTGAGATATGCAGCAAAGTTGAAAAAAACCTATTTACTCCATTATATAGCTTGCCGGCATTTCCTCAGTTCTCGGTCGGCTTTGAAGAGTGCAGACGTGTTCCCAGTCCACCGAAGATCATCGCATCAGACTCTGCAGGTAAGTATAGGGTAAGGGTGTGTGTGGGGAGGCAGGGTGCACAGTGGGTGGGCGCGGGTTGCATGAGGGGGGTCTGGGAGTCTGCAAGGGACCGTTTTTTCTTTACAGGTAAAAAAAAGACAATGTTTGCCAACGGGGATTGGACACCCCATCGGCAAATAACAAAGGGGGGGAATCCTTTCTGCCAACAGGGATTGGGCACCCTGTCAGCAAATAACAAAGGGGGCGATAATTCCTTTTTGCTGTCCAGGATTGGGTACCCCGTCGGCAGACACTGAAACGAGGGGGTACATTATGCCAACGGGGACTGGGCTCCCCTGTCAGCAGATAAACATGTGGGAGGGTTATATTGTTTGTGAACAGGGTGGCAACCCACCACCCTGTTCACAAACAATATCAGGCTTGCTAGATTCACCCTGCAATGCCGAGTCACTCCCTTATTGCAGCGGATGGTTTACGCTGCAATGACGAGGCGGACCCTGATTGCAGCGGCTGATTTGTCACAAGTTGGTGCGAACATTCCAAACCTGTGTCACCAGCAGCCTGCAATGGCATTGTGGGAAGTGGGACAAGCCTTTTAAGGCTGTGGGGGCATTGGCCACAACAGTGCCGTGCCTCCACAGCCTGCTTCTCAGCAAGCTGTGTCAATATGTTTCTTGCGCTGTGCGCAATCAACATAAAAATGACTGCATTATGAGCATGAGTTGTGTAGTTTCTATGCACACTTGCAATTTCACCACTTTGTCATATTTTCACCCCAGATTTTCAACATTGCCATTTCTTCATACCTCCTGAGGAACAGTACAGTTGTCATTTTTCACATCCTGCCTGAAATGTGTATTCGCACCTGTGGTGGTGAATGGCACACTCACTGTGCGAAATCACCTTTTAGGATTGAGTAATGAAATGATACTGCCACTGTTCATGAGTTGGGGTCCCAAAAATCCCATGTTGAAAATTTGGAGCAAAAATATCAACAAACACCCAGGGCATTAGGATTTCCAACCATTATGCCCACCCTACACAGACTGACAGGTGTCAGGGGTGTGACTTGGGGTCGTCGACCATAATGCTCACTCCATTCCACCCCCACCCACACCCTGCAGCCTCTGACAGGCATCGAGGTGTGCTATGGGGTCTTCAGCCCTAATGCTCACCCCATTCTCCTATACTGTACCCATGTCAGCTTGTTTCCTTATGGAATGGAGTGAGCATAAGGACCGAAGACCTCAAGGCACACTGTGACACCGATCATTGTCTACAGCGTGGGGTGAGGTGGAATGGCATGAGTGTTATGGCCGATGACCCAAAGGCACACCCCCAATGCCTGTCAGTCTCTGCAGGATGAGGGTTGGTGTTACTTCAATACTTCAATGCCATTCCTATTATGCATCTCTCTCTAAGTCCTGCACTACCAATGCCAATACCAGCAAGCAAACATTTGGCATTAACAAATGCTTGTTTTTCTAATGAAGTAAACCAGTGCTGGAAGAACATAAGAAATTTGTTTTGACAGTGATGCCTTAAAATGCAAGGCAGAAAGCCAGCCCGGTAGTGCTGAGGGCTGAAGCACTGGCTGCCTTACCACACGTTACACTGGTGACCCTTGTTTGGAAATGAGCAAGGGTCACTGGGGTTTGGCAGAGGAGAAGGAGGATTGAGCATCCCAAGGACTGCTTTCCTTCTCTGGGGAAGGGGGACACCAGCAGTTGATGCTCGACTGGCCCCTAGTGGTGGCTGGGGAACAGTGCACCAATGCTCAGAGAAAGGGGGGAGGAGAGGAGGCAGATGCTTGGAAGAGCGCATGTGGATGCATGCACGTTCTCTCCATAGGGCATCATTACATGCCTCCTCATCTCAGGGGGAGAAAATGGAGGAAGGAAAAAAGGCTCTTTGGCTGGATGAATGCTGATCCCCACAGGCACTGCCCCCGTGAATAGGCAGTAATCTCCACACCAGATCTGTTCCAGTGGGCTGAGGGATGCCCACCGCCCTGCCATGGGGGGCAAGCCATGGAGGAAGCGGATGGTAAGCTGCAAGTATGGGACGGGGATGGGGGATCTGGCATGATGGTGAGCTGTAGAGGAGGTGGATAAACAAATTAACTAAAAAAAATGCAAGACAAAGGAATGTACACAGAATAATATGGGAGGCATGTACAATAGCAATACCAACAGTGAACTTTCGGCATTGACAAATGCTTGTTTTTAAATGGCAATAGGATGAAAAGAGTATATTGTAGCAGGGGAGGTATCATTTTTTTTATATGATAGTGAAATAACTATGTGTTTTTCTAGTTTTTTAATATTTCATATTGTGTAAAAGTTGTATATATGCAGAATGTACTCAACTTCAATATCCCTTTTGGGATTGTTGCAATAATAGTTGAATAAAATCAAAATTAACTGTGTGTGTGTGTGTGTGTGTGTGTGTGTGTGTGTGTAGGCTAGCACTACAGGACCAAATATTGTTTCTCTTTCTTGATCTCATCAGCTGTAGGTAGCACGCTAAAAAGCATGCCACAGCCTTACTCCACCCAGCCAGCATTACTGCACGTCACTTACAGTACTTTCAATATCCTAGATCCCACACCAGAGGTTAACCTATCAGTGAAGTGGTAGCACTGCCACTCATGATCCAGGCAACCTGCATTGGGAACAAGGCTGGATTGGTGTGGCTGGCCAGGGGTGAAGAGGATCCATCATACCACAGGATGCTCTCCTCCTCCTCCAGGGTGGGAGGACAGTTAGCTCCACTGTGATACTGCTACTTGGAGGACCACAGGTAGAAGTTCCATCTGAAGCAGCTTCATGGGAGGGAGGACATCAGCTGTGACCATGTAACACATGCTTGCACATGTGTGCATTCTCAGCCTCCTCACCAGCATCCTATGGTAGCTGGGATAAGATAATGAAAACCCCAACGAAAGAAAGGAATCTGGCTGCCCTCTGGCCCCATGCTTGTGATGCAGGCAGTTCCTCGGACTGGATCCTGTTCACAGTGGGAGTAAAGGAGCCCCACCACCCACAGGGGTAAAGAATGGGGAAAAGAAGTTGAGGGTAAACCTGGGAGAAGTTGGAGGGCGGGAGAGACTGGCACAGTGGTGGCTTACATCAGAGATGAAGGGGGACAAATAGAAAAACTAAAACCCACACCCATCTATCTCTGTGCCACCAACCCCCTGCCCAGACCTTTTTGGGTCTGTTAAGTTACTCAGTATAGTAGAATAAATTAAGCCATGTAACCCTTCTGACCCCTCAAGTAGCATGCCTACTGTAGTTGGGGAGTGGGCCTCCCCCTTTACAGTGAATGCAGAACAATAATACTGTCATTACAGGGTGCATGCTGGTAGGCAGAGTCATGCTTTGGGTGGGTAGAAGCATGAGTCCATAGGCTGAGTACTTCCATTGCTTAAGAAATTTTATTTCCCCATCACAATGCACCCCCAGATTATTTTAATGCAATTATGAACTAGATCCTTTTGATCCTGTGTTGGTATTTTAAAAAAAGAGTATTTCACTGTGTAACAGTACACATTTACGAAATAGTTCCTAGTAAGTATTATGTTTTGCCATTAGGGAGCACTCAGGTTGGTCTGGGTTCTTCCCCCACCCCTGCTCTCTCTATGCCATATCAGCTATAGGCACTCATGGTGGGCAGCACTGAGATGGATGTGCTGGAGGTGGCCCCATGTGGCCATTTTGTAAATGCTACTGTATTAGAGCTTTGAATACTATGTGACTCTGTTCAACTAATTATGTTGTGGCATAGGGGAAAAAAATCAATCAATGGTAGTTGAGGTGTTCTGTCACGCTCAGTTGTTGAATGCTAGTTAAGCTTTCTTTGTTTGGGATTGCGGCAGCACCGTACAGTTAGGTTTACAAAGTGGTGTATAGAGACACATTCTAAAGAGAATCATGGTGACCATATTGTCAGAATAAAGTCACAGCAGCATAGTCAGAGGACTGTGGTAGTAAGATGGCACCAAGGCAGAAGTGCAGCAGTGAGCTACTTGAAGCAGCACAGGACATGGTATGGTACTGGCACTGACCTCAGTATCAAGACAAGAAGAATAGTAAAAAAGCACATATTGTGTTTTTATCATATGGGCAGTTGGGCGTAAACCATGTGGTTGGTGTCAGTGCTGGTATCCTCGGGGGTGGGGTGGGGCATGAGGAACTAAACAATTATGACATGTTGCCAGGACAGTGATACTTGAATTTAGGGCAGGTGGATAGGCTGATCATTTGGGGGTCAGTGTAGAGGCTATTTTGTGAGTAATAGTTTCAGTAGTATAACACTGGGTAACAGAGCAGTTAAAATGTCACCTCAGTTAGTCTAGATGAAGTATTTTGACCATTTCATAATTGTAACCATCTCGTCCACCATTTTTGCAGGGAGAAGAGAACAAAACACATTATAAATTGGGGCAACACTGTAGAATGCCAGTTCCTAATTAGTTCATCATATTCCAAGAACTTTACATTAATCTTTTGTTAATATATAGTACCTGCAGAGCCGTATTACACAAAACTGTCAAACAACTGTCTGAATTTACACACTGCAATTTAGATAACAACAATACTTCACTTCAAGAGGTTACAGTTATTCACCCTTGATACCATGTAGCATTCAGCTGCACCTTGTACCCAATTTTGCCCCTAAACAGTGATAAGGCAAGACTAGACAGGCTCATTTTTAAAGTGTGCTGTCCCAAAGGCTCAGAGTACTTTTTAAAAAAAAATATTTTATTTATTTTAACATCCATAAAACAATTATTTTCACTTCATATGAAATTATTTTATCACATATAATACCTCTATTGAATCAATCATTTTCCTTTACCCCTACCTTCCCCACTTCTTAAAGGGCAGCTACTGTACCAAATGATACAATCTTCCAGGCTTGTTTTATTGGGCGCATTAACACAAGTTTGTTATCTGCATATTTTTGTAACTGCAAAAAGGTGGAAGTAGATTAATAATTCCTTTCCATGTGGTATCAAATAAATCATCTTTTTCATAAAGATGGTCCAACATTCTTTCAGTTCTTAAGAAATCTTTAAAATTCAGTAACCATTTATTGCTATCATATTCCCCCAACTTTGACTGTTCCACTCTGTTAGTATCATTCTTTTTGTGGTGATTGTTGCTAAAGCAAAGATGTTATGTTCTTTAAATTGTAGTTTTAAACCATCAAAATTAAGAAGAATACTTTGCTGTGATTGTGGTATTTGGGTATCCAGAATTTTTTCTATCTCAGTCCATATTTTTCCCCAGCCATTTGTTTATTATAGGGCAATTCCATAACAAATGAAGGTGATCAATTTTCTCTTGACAATGACACATATGCCAACATATATCCGAAAATATATATTTTAATTTATTTGGTGTAATATAAGCCTGATCTATTATTTTATATTGAATGGATTTTTTTTGCTGATATGTATACTTTATTTTTATTTATTTGTATATTTTTCCAGTTTTTTCCTTAATTTGTTGATAAAGTTCTTTTCCCCAGACTTGCTATTAATGTTTTCCATTTTTCTATATAAAGTTTTAATATAATTTCCATAGAAGAATGTGATAATATTTACTTCATCTTTATTTTTTTTTTATTTAGACAACAGTGAATGTCTATAAAAAGATTATGGGTTACTGCAAAGTCTTTTGGTTTGATATATTTCTTATGTGTATTTTAAAGTATTAAGAATCATTCTTTAGTGTAATCATTGTTCACAAGCAATTTTCGGCATTCCACCTCACTATAGAATTTTTTTGAATTTTCTGTGCATTTGCTCAATCTAAGTTAGAGGAATTTTTTCTTGTATCCCTTGAAAAAGGTACATTAGCAATGGCATAATCATCATTTTTAATGCCTCAGTCCTCCCCCATAGAGATAAGGCCTTGTTTTGCCATTGGTTAAGTAATATATGTATTCTTTCAGTAAATATATTTAAGTTGGTTTCAACAGTTTTGTATACATTGTTTGTGATATATATTCCCAGTTATTTAATTATTTATTCTTGCTTCATATCCTTAAGGATTTCATTGGTCTCGGGTTTTAACTTATTAACGGGTATTACCGCAGATATAGCGTTATTTAATTGATAACCTAGTATAAATGAAATCTACTAAATTTGTGCATTAAACTTGTGAAAGTTATACAGGGATTAGAAAGAAATACCAGTATATATTCATCTTATATATTAAGCTTAAGTTGTTCATCCATTTTTTTTTATTTCTATTATTAAGTTATTTTTTCCATAATAAATATATATATATATATATATATATATATCTTCAATTATTTAACTAGGATTGGAACACTAAGTTGAAAGCTTGTTTACAGGTGTGACCTGGGAGCACTGAGAAGTTAAGTGACTTGTTCAGGGTCACACAGTATGCACATGAGGGCTGTGGGATTCAAACCCAGGTCTCCAGATTTGCAGCTCAGAGCATTAAACCACTGCTCTATACTGCCTCCCAGATATGATTTAATAATGATTCTAAATTAAGTATAAAAAGTATTGGTGAAAATGAACATCCTTGTCCTACACCATTTCACATATATAGGGGAGTAGATCTGTACAGGTTTATTTTAAAGATTGCTTTTGGTTGTTGATATACTGCTTTAACAGATGCAATTATATTTTTTTTGTAGACTCTCTTTACTCTGTTTGCTGGCTGCTGGGGCCACACTCAGGAGAGACCCACCTGAGCAGCTCCACCACCATGCCTGAATCCCTCCTGGTGAGGAATTGGAGACAGAGTCCTCTCCTACTGGACCCAGAGCTGGGTGGACCCGAGAGAGTCAATCCAGGATGGGACTAGTGGTGGGCATGTGAGCTACCCCCTAGGGTCCACCATCATCCTCCCAGCTGCCGGGGGTTGTCCACCTTGCTTAGTTATATTTCCCCCAATGTGTGGACATGCAATGATGCCACCATGCAGGGGGGATGCTCCTGTCCCCCCTCAAAGTTGTCCACTGTCACCTCCCCTGATTCAAGTCCTTCCTTCTTGTAGTGCTCCCGGTCTCCACCAGGAACTGCTACAAGTGGTAAAATCTCTGGAGCCCACCCCAGGAGAGGAGAGCAATCCTCTGGACACTCAATCCTCTCCTCCCCTGCCAACCCTGGTGCCCGAGTCTGCTCATGAACCTGAGTCGCCAGCATGGTGCAAGGTTTGGGGTCCAGCACCTCAACCCTCAGTGACACAGAACCAGCTAACTGCTGAAATTATTGAAGGTGGGAATTTAAATGCCTCTTAAACTCTGAACATATAATGCCAATTTAAAAGACTGAATGATTTTGTAGCATACAAAGTAATCACCACAGTTTCAGAATCAATCCGTCTTACCGGGGAGATGGTGAGCTGTATATCAGTCAGGTCTTCAAAAATATTTCTGTTTTTAATAAATCCTTTTTGGTCTGGGTGAATGATCTCAGCAATGTAGTGCTGTATTTTTAATGTAATTAATTTGGCCAAAATGTTATAATCCATACTCAGAAGTGAAATTGGATGGTAATTTGTAGGAAATAGTATCTTTATTTTCTTCTGGGATTAGGATAAAAGAAAATTACGTACCTACTGTAAATGTTGATCTTTCTGTGTATCTTCACCATTCATCACTAGTGGGTTATAGTGCCGGTACTAGGACCCTGTGGGAGACATTTGTTTTCTATGGGTGGAGTCCACGAAGGGCTGGTGCCACCCTCAAGGCTGACGTTCCATGTGGCACTTACAGGTTGGCTGTTAACTGCTGTCAACTCTGCCCCTGCCCCAGTTCTGAAATGCCAAAGAGTGCAAGGAAGGGAGGGTGAGATGAGTCAAGAGAGCCCAAGGGATAGACAAAAGGAAAGGAATAATGAACTAAAAGGAGAAATAAACAACAGAGGAGACAGAGGAGAGAAACCAGAATAGGAAATTGGGGTAGGAAGAAGGCCCCAATCTCTGGAAGGAGAGCAGAAAGGATGGGTAAGGGAGTGATAAGGGAGGAAAGGGGGGAGAGAAGCACACCCCCAGGAGCAGTTCTGCAACTTAGTATTTTAGCAAAACGATAGTCCAACACTTTGCTATCAAGGTTCAGCTGCCAGAAGGCAAGGCCTGAAGTTTAAGCAGCATGGGCCTGGAAAGACCAACCTTAAGAGGGGTGCAGGCTGGGGGTGTGTCTTGAACTCTTCCCCCCCTCCCAAATAGGTGAAAAATTAAATTGCCATGAGGACATTAAGAAAAAATGAACTCAAAATTTGAGTTCATAAATCAAACCTTGAAGGGGGGAGCTCCCCAGCACTCCACTCACTCCCTAGAATTGAGGGAGAAGAAGAGAAGGAGAGAGAGACCCCCCATCCACACACCCCAATAATACCCCAAAGG
This sequence comes from Neoceratodus forsteri, assembly GCA_016271365.2. Classification (NCBI taxonomy): domain Eukaryota; kingdom Metazoa; phylum Chordata; order Ceratodontiformes; family Ceratodontidae; genus Neoceratodus; species Neoceratodus forsteri. The sequence goes on along the minus strand of CM057449.1, from coordinate 1,176,098,097 downwards.
GAATTCATCCCTGTGTCTCTAAGGTCCTCTTCTGTCTAACCACAAAGGAGAGGAGAATGAGGAGAATAACAGAAGACATACGGAGGGGAGGAGGGAGTCCAGAGACTGAGGCCCTAGGGGGAAGGAGGGTGGGATTTAGTGACTAGTGGTGAAGATACACAGAAAGATCAACAATTATGGTAGGTACGTAATTTTCATATCTTATCTGTGTCAATCTCCACCATTCATCACTTGTGGGTGAGTACTGAGCCTCTTTAGCCTCCAGTGGGTGAGACACCAGGGGAGAGAACCCTTATAGGCCTGGGAAAGCCTGAGACTGGTCCAGGTGAGATGGGGAGCCCCCAGTGGGGGAGGGAAGGTGTCCCCAAAGTCACCATCTCACCCTATGGGAGAAAAGATGGGTTCTCCAGTATGCAGAGTAAACCACCCTACAACGGGCCAGGGGTGATAACCATGATAGGCAAAGCCATGCCATCTACCTAAGGCAGATCACTGTCCCTACCACTCTGGATGTCACCTCATTGGCATCATAAAATGCCCTTCCTTGGTGCCTTGCTATCTCCAGGCCCTGCACAGAGAGGGCAATGGCTTGCCCGGTTTCCTAGGTATCAGTCATTGAGGCTAGGATCTGTCCTAGACTGGACCACAAGAACCTATTGTAGGCTGAAAAGTAGGCCTGATGTTCTGCAATAGATAGGGGGATCCGTGTCGAGTAGAACATTCATCTCCCCCAAAAATCGAAGTCTGCAGAGTCCGAGACTGGGGGACAGTCATGGTAAGGGGTGCGAGGCCCAGAGGAGGTGTCCAGGGATGTCAAAGCTGAAGATGGATGAGGCAGAGAACCTGGAGACCTGGGGGAGTGCAATACTGCTGGTGTAGGTCCCTTGCAGCTGGAACAGTGGAGAAGGGACATAGCCAGAGCTGATGTGATGCTTCCTGAAAAGGAATAGGCCAGGTGGGAGCCATCAGGTGAGCTGCACTGTACTCCCCTAGAAAGGCATGCATCTCAGGCTTAGGATTGCTAACAAAGACTGGGGTAAGATGGAGCTTGTCCAACATCCTCATGAGGAAGTATTGATAAGAAGAGAGATCAGATGATGGGGAGATGCGGACAGATGGCTCCTCTCCCTCTATGGAGGAGGAAGAAGATGAAGATGAGCCTTGAGGTTCAGGGTCTGGCTGCACGGGAGCATGGTGGAACACCTGCTGGTCTAGAGCATGGAAGTAGGTAGGGAAATGTGCAGTAGAACCTTTGAACTGCTCCCAGGTGAGAGGTCCCTGAGGACCAGGAATACCTGGGATAGCCAGGATGGAGACAAAGGCTCAGGTGACAAGTTCCTAGCAACAGAAAAATGTTGTCTGTCAGGGCAGGGTGGCCAACAGGAAACCCTTCGCAGGGAGGGGGATCCGAAGGCCCCAGCAGCTAACAGCCATTCAACCATAACAGAACGGTCAGAGCTGTGCCCAAAGGAAGAAATCCCCCCGTGAGGTAACCAGGGCTGTGAGAGTCCAGAAGGATGGCCCCTGACCTCAGAAGTTAAAGTCCCTCTTGAGGACTCATCCAGGTAAGGGCAAGAGTCTGTGCTGTGACTCCTCCCAGAACCTGGCCGGGCTCCAGTGAGGGTGCGCTGTGCCACACCCCTGCCCCATAACCGTTTAGAATTGGAGAAGGACCTTGTCCTCATAGCCAACAGCCTAGGCAGCTGGCAACTCTGGGTGGCCTCCGAGGAGTCAACCCAGGGAGCAGTACCCTCCCCTTCATGGTGTGCCCCAGGCTGCCCCAAACTTGGGCTGTCCAAACACACCAGGGAAGGTGGTGCCCCAACTGGAGGAGTAGAAGTGCCAGTGGCCCCAGGTTACATGGCTGTAGCCATGGGGACCACTGCTGGCTGGTCAGAACCACTGACTCTAGGGCCTATGAGGAACAACTGACCCCCAGAGGGAGGCTGAGTGGGGGCCAAGGTGCTGGAAATGGAGGAGTCCAATGATTCTGAAGAATCTGGGAGCCAGTCCGGATCAGACCCAGAGTCCTCCTCCGAGAAGCAGGCTCTGAAGTCCGATGCCAGACAACTCCCTGAGCCCCCCCCAGTTCCTGGACCTTGAGCAGGAGCACCTTCCAGCCTGGCTCCGCAAACAGTGCCAGAGTGAAGCACAGCCACATGCTCAGCACCAACTCCCATCTAAGTGCCATGAGTGGCACCAGAGTTGGGCGTGGCCCTGAGTGCAGCACCGCGCATCTCTCCAGTGCCTCAGACAACCAAGCTCAGCATGGCACCACGTCCAATGCTGACACCCACCCCAGTGCTGTGAGCAGCACCGGAGTTGGGCACTGCCCTGAATGTGGCACTGCACAGCACCCTGCCACCGTGAGAGGCCCCAGAGCCAAGGTCAACACCAACCTTGGTGCCAACTCCATCTCCAGTGCCGCGAATGGCAAAAAAAACCAGGGTCAATGCTGGCTCCAGTTTTGGTGCAGCATATAGTGCCACAGCCAGAACCAGGCCCAGAAACCACCAATGCACCATCCCTGGCACCACTGAGAGCCCTGACACCATGAACAACATCAGAAGCAACAGCGGCACCAAGAGAAGGCCGAGCATCAGCTGCGGCACCACTCTCTAAGCCCATGGCACCGTGAACTGCACTGGGACCAAGAGCGACACTGCAAGATGGGGCCAAGGACAGTGCCGGTCCAGACCTGGAGGGCCCAGAAAACAACACTGAGGGAGCCTTCACCTCTGAAGAGGCAACTGCCAAAGTGGTGCCTCCCGACTGACCCCCGATAGGGCCAGACTGGTGCTTCCTGCACTGTGGAAGAAACTCCCACCGAGGCAAGGCTAAGAGAGTGGGGCTTCCTCCTCCATGGGCCATATAGGACTGGGAGGGGACCCAGAGGAAGGGCCGAGAATCCATGCCTTGGCCCACCGACTGCGCACTCATCCTCCAAAAGTCAGCGGAGCATGTCCAACTTTCAACGTGCGGTTTTCGACAACACGATGGTCCATGGAAAAACAAGCATAGAAATTGTCCATGTCATGGCCCGGGCTGAGACAGGAAAGGCAGCGGTCATGCTAGTCCATCACAGAATAGAGGCATCCACAGGGGCACTGATGCATAGGAGACCACCCCGCTTTCGATGTTTTTTTGCCCCCCTGGACGAGACATGACCAGTAAATAAAATACAAAACAGTACTCGATGCCGCTTTAAAGAAAAAGGAAAGATCTTACCAGCCAGAAGTAACGTTGAACAGGTTGAACAGAACCAAGGGACACTCACACTCAAGGCCGATAAACTAGGCCGCAAAAGCAGATTACCAGCAGAATCTCCACAGGAGGTCATCACTCAACAGTGGGAGAAGAAGAACTGGCGCTGGAGCAAAGTTGATGGCAGTTAACTGCCAACCCGTGAGCGCCACATGGAATGTTGGCCTCAAGGGGGCGCTGGCCCTGCATCAACTCCACCCATAGAAAGAAAAAGTCTCCCGAGTGTTCCTAGCTCCGGCATTATAACCCACTAGTGATGAATGGTGAAGACTGACACAGATAAGATCAAATGCTTCCGAACATGGACTCTGCTACTCTATTGCTGTTTGCCATCTCCTTGGCCATGGCCAATATCCACAGCAGTAATTTGTTTATAAATGCCTTATAATATTCAGAAGTGAAACCATCAGGACCAAGTGTGAAGTTATTCTTCATAGAGTGAACTGTTTCAATTAGGTCAGTTTTTGAAAACTTTTCTATGGTAAAATTAACTTTTTTTTTTTTATTCTTTGGTAATCCAGTAAGGCCCACTAGGCCCAAGTGCCTATTTTCAGGGGCAACCTGGGAGCACTGGGTGGCTAAGTGACTTGCTCAGAGTCCTACAGTATGCAAGTGAGGTTGTGAGAATTAAACTCAGGTCTGGTCTGCTGGATGTACCAAGCTTGTTCACACCTCATTACTCTAACCTCTAGGCTATACTGCCTTAAGTCGGTTTCTTCTATATACTGTTGAAATAAAATCTTATGTGTACATGTTTCTTTATTATATATTGTACTGTAATATTTTAAGAAAATCACCACAATTTCTTCATCTTCAGTAGATTTCTGTCCATTTTCGTCGTCTATACTTGTTATATCATTATGTTCTCTTGTTTTTTCAAGGTGTATGATAATAGTGTCCCTGTTTTATTTGCATGATAATATAATTTGTTTTTAACCTATATAGATTGTTTTCCCACTTCTTTCATAATCCCAGTTTTTTTTTTACTGCAATTGTTTTATCCAATATTTATTTTGTGGAAACATTACCACCAGAAATTTGTGAATGAAAATATTTCTAGTATTTCTTTATCTAATTCTTCCCATTTATTCCTCTGAATTTTGTTTTTCTTGACTTCATAGAAAATTATATGACCTCTGATGGTCACTTTGAATGTGTCCCATATTTGTGAAACCTGAGTACTTTGTGTATAATAAAATTCCCAAAAGATTTTGATTTGTTCTTTAATTAATTCTATGAAAACCTGGTCTTTTAATAAATAATTTTCAAATCTCCATTGAGGAAGTTGCTATCTGTTGTAGGTGCATATGTTATAGTGACCATAACATGATCTGATGTAATAATATCTGTTATACATACTTGATTAATGTTACAAATAAGTTCCTTATAAATTAAGAAAAAATCTATACTGGAGTATATGTTTATATGTCTGGCTTTGCATGTAAATTTGGATTTTTTTTTGGGGGGTTATTCACCAGGGATCACATAGTGAAAATAATTGAGATATCCTGTTTTCATTTTGGATAGGTTTGGTGTTATTATCTTTTAAAGGATTTAATAAGACATTCCAGTCACCACCCAAAATAATATTAGATACATTTAAATCAAACAGGGTGTTTGTGATGGAATGCAAAAACTCACTATAGCTAATAAAAGGTGCATAAATTGAACCAATCACTATTTCTATTCCACAAAGATAACTTTTATTAGAATTATCCTCCCTTCATTGTCACACCACTGATGAGTCAATTTAAAGTCAACATTTCAATCTATTAAGATAACCTCTCAATGATTGGAAGTAACTCCTGAATAGTAAACTTGGCTAATCCAACCTTTTTTTCAATTAAGAATGCTCTATAGATGTTAAATGCAGGAGAACGGTCCATAGGATGCTTGATCCTCTTTCTCCAAGCTGACCCCGACACTCCGAGTCCATTCCCAAACCTGTGTCACAGGCATGGTGTGAGGTGTGGCATCCAGCACCTTAACCCTTAGCAGCACATGGGTAGGCACGTCTCTTGTAATATTAGTACTTTAACATTTATCTTTTGGGCATATACTAAAATTATTTCACCTTTTTTTCTGTTATTGATTCCACTAACATTAATTGATGCTATGACAATTTTGGGAGACTCATGAACATTCATTTGTGTCATCATTGTTTTATAATGTTTTTATTCAAAACTTTCTTGCATCTTCCTTTGACCCTGGGTTCTAAGTGTTTGATAGTAAAATCACCCTTTGTATACCATTGGCTGACCATGTTTGTATACGTAATTATATTCCAGGACTCAGTTTTGTTTTTCTGCCCCTTTTTAGTTACCCTTACATATCTGTGTCTATGTTTCCCCCTTTTAACACCATCAAATGAAAAATGTTGACACAAAAATAGTGTCAGTGCTGAGTAATGCTTATCATGACACTCAGTTTTAAACAGTGAATCACTGCTGGCTAGGTGAAAATACATTCCTTGATCTAATTTCATTAAAGGAAGAGAATATTAAACAAAGGCATTCCATAATGCATTCTACATGTGCTTATTGTATCTATTCATCCAATGAACTCCATCCCTGTTTATTCGATTATGTTTCACCAAAGATATCTCAAAGGGACAGAAGATAGAAAAAAATACATGTACTGATTGTATCAAGTTCATCCATTAAAGTCCATCCAAAAGTGCTCTACTGTTTCTCTCCAAGGACACCTAAAAGGAAAAGGGAGAGAGAAAAAAAAACAACCTCTTCCTCATAAAAGGTGAGGAGTTACAGTAGAGTTTTGTCCATATATCTTTTTGTCTTCAGGTCTTCCAAACCTCAAAACTTTTAAACACTTTTTCCATGAATCGAACAGCAGGGATTTTATTTATTTATTTATTCATTATAAATCAGGTTTACAACCTTTGAGTCAGAGACTCATTTACAAAGGCACCTCATCGCAGGGGGGACAGACATCAAGACAGTTATTACAGTGCTGATTAAAACAGAGGATAACATTACAGGTGCAGTAAAAGGAACATTTAACATTGCCTCCACAGGAGCTCTCTGAAGTTGTACCACTTGTCTCCTGTATACTGTTAACAGTAAATCCTGGGCCTTTCTAAGCAAAATCAAGCTATAGTCAGCATGCCACAAACAAATCCTAATAGCTCAAGAACCGTAAGTGCTAGACATAAAGTATGAGTGGCAAAGTTATTCAGCACAAAATTACCTTTCCAATGGTGGTATGCAAATAATAATATACTAACGTACTATTTGCCAGCAGATTAGGCCTTACGGTCTATCAAGTCTGCTCGAACCTTAGATCCTTAGTTGGGTGCCGAGGCCCTCCCATCCCTTGTGCTCCAGAAACCCCTATCATCCATCCCCACCCCCCTTGGATGGGCCATCATCTGATACATCCACTTTCTGTGTCTGTCCCACCCTCTGTTGAAGCCCTCCACTGTGGATCTCTGAACCAGCTCACCAGGCAGTGCATTCCAAGGGTCCACCACCCTCTCAGTGAAAACCCTCCTCTTTTCCCCTCACCCTTCCACCTTCCAACTTCAAACCATGCCTCTGGTGATACCTCCCTGCTTTAGTCTAAAGATACCCTCCATGTTTCCCTATTTATTCCTTGAGGTACTTGAAGACCTCAATCATATCCCCTCGTCTCTCCTCTCCTCCAATGAAAACAGGCAGAGCTCCTCAAGTCTGTCCTCATACGTCAAATCCCCTAGCCCTCGTATCATCTTAGTTGCCCTCCTCTGTACCCTCTCCAGGAGCTGTATGTCCCTCTTCAAGTGTGGTCTCCAGTACTGTACACAGTACTCAAGGTGTGGTCTAACCAGTCCATTGTACAGTGGCAGAATCACTTCCTTGCTCCTAGAGGTGATCACCTTTATGATGCATCCCAACATCCTGTTTGCCTTGCTAGCTGCTGTCCTGCACTGCTCAAAGTTATTCATACATGCATCCGCCATGACCCCTAGGTCTTTTCCCCTATTGAGGCCTCCAGCTCCTCCCCTCCCAGGGTGTACCTGTGTTTAGGGTTTCCCTGACCAAGATGCAACACCTTGCACTTAGTGATATTGAAATTTAATTTCCATGTGTGAGCCCAGCTTTCCAGGGTGTCCAGGTCCCCTTGCAGGGCCAACCTCCCCTCTTCTCCCTCAACTACTGCTCCAATCTTGGAGTCATCCATGAAGAGACTCATTTTACACCCTATACCCTCCCTGATGTCTGATATGTATGCATTAAACAGGATTGGACCCAGGACCGAGCCCTGCAGTACCCCACTACCAACCTCTCTAGGGTTCGAGAGCTCCCCACAGACACTACTCTCTGGGTGCATCCAGCTAGCCAGTTTTCAATCCATCTGACCATCAAAGGGCCTACTCCTAACCCCATCAGTTTCTCCACCAGACCATTGTGGGGACTGAGTCAAACACCTTGCTGAAGTCCAAGAATAATATATTCACAGGCTTTCCCCTGTCCAGTTCTGATGTTACCCATTCGTAGAACTCCACAAGATTGGTTTGACATGATCTACCTGGCACAAACCCATGTTGCCGACTATCCAGATCTCCCACCTCCTCCAAGTACACCCCCAATCTTTCCTTTAGTATACTCTCCATTAATTTTCCCACCTCCCAGGTCAAACTGATGGGTCTATAGTTACCTGGTACTTCCCTCAACCCCCCCTTTATGGATTGGCACCACATGTGCCTCTTGCCAATCCCTAGGTACCCTCCCTGTCTCAAGTGACATAAATATGTAATTTAGTTTTTTTCTATGCTGGTTGAAACAGCAAAAAATATATATTTTTTCACCAAAACAGGCAACGTAAGCTATACACACCATACCATAAACAAATGTGAATAACTCCTAAAGTATACATCATATACACAAAATATCAATGGCAAAGTTGTTCAGCACGAATTTACATTTCCAGTGGTGGTATGCAAATAATAATATGTATTTTTTTATGCTGGTTGAAACAGCAAAAAAATATATATTTTTTCACTAAAACAGGCAACATAAGCCATACACACCATACCATAAACAAATGCAAATAACTCCTAAAGTATACATGATAAACACAAAATATCAGTGACAAAGTTGTACAGCATAAAATTACCTTTCCAGTGGATGACAGACAGTGTCAAAGGCCTTGGAGAGGTCAATGAACACTGCTCCTGCAAGACTGCCAAAGTTGAGAGCAGCATTCAGGTGTTGGGAGAATTCCAGGAAAGCAATGGTTGTACTGTGTCCAGGGTGGAAACCATGCTGCTCTGGGCACATAATGTTGTACTTGGTTAGGTGTTCAGAGAGCTGGATCAACACCACTTTTTCAAGGGCTTTAGAGAGTGGGGGGAGGATGGAGATGGACCAGTAATTGTTGGGGGTGGACCAGTCCCCACTTTTATGTATGAGTGTGATTTCAGCAGTTTTCCAAGCACTTGGGAACTGACCTAGGCATAGAGACCATTTTAGAAGTCAGTCAGGGGGACTAGGACTTCGTCCAAGACCATACGGAGGATCCTGGAGTTGAGGGGGTAACTGCTGGGGTTATTGCTGCCTAAGGCTTTTGACAGGTGTGGTCTGGCTTCTTGGGGGGATAGGGTGCACAGGTAGAATGATGGGTGATGCAGGACTGGAGGGAGAGAGGTGGGGATTGAGTCAAAGAAGCTGCTGGGGAGGACCAAGCTTAGGTCAGCGAAGGCCGAGTGCCTTAACACTGCCTTCACTGCAAATGTTTAAGGATGCAACGTGGAGGCCAGTTGCAGTACAGGGTTTAGAAGGGCTAGAAGTCATAGGTCCTGGGTTTGGGTGTACATTACCAGATAATAATAATAGCAGTGTAATTATTCTGGTAAGTGGCTAGTGGTGAAGGAGACCCTTGGGTCGACACCCAACTGAGGACTTTACAATCAGGGTGCATGGGATAGATAAAGTGCGAAGGGTGGGAATGGCAGGGGAGAGCTGGGTCCAGGTCGGGCCTTGGAGGGCGGAAGGAGTGGGGGTGTTGACAGGTTGGGGGTGTTGGGGGGTCACGGGTGTATCAAGGGTGGGGGAAGGCGGAGTCACCGTTGGGTAGTCTGGCGATGAGGTGACTAATGTGGAGGAAACGTGCTCCATTCAGTGTGAGGTCTGTACCAAAAGGGTGAAGGAGAGCAGACTTAGTAATGGAGTGTAGGTATCCATAGCAGCTGAGCAGTAAAGAAAGAGTGTCCAGGAGTAGTAAAGAGTAAGGAGATGTAGAGCAGCGTTGGCACAGTTGAGGGAAAACCCCTCTAGTGGATGAAGAGTATAAGCTGTAAATGAGAAAAATCAGTATCAATCAGTAGAAGAGGGAGGGGGCAAAGACTGTTGAATAGTGATAGACTGACCACACAATAAGTCAAATGAGACAGGAACTGCATTGTGTTGGATTGGGTAAGTGTGCCTATAACTGGGCCGTCTAGTGGCTAAAAGATATAATCTGCTAATGGAAAAGTTTATCTTTTATGTTTAGAGCTCTTATTATTATTCCTTAAACATTTTTGGACATCTCAGCTTCAAGGCTCAGTGTGTTTAACAAACAAAATGTATGAACATTTATAAACTGTTACTATAACTCATGGTCATGCCTTATGATTTAATTAGTCTCTCTTCATATAATGGCCCTATTTGCTTTCCTGTAACTGTTTTTTTTTATGAAAAAAGAACATTGGTTTAACTATGAATCCTTTGTTAGGAATGATATATAATAAACATGTATAGTTACTTAAGCAATAATGCCCGACAGGATGCATGTCATGCTGGGGTAACGTCACGCCTCAGGTGGTTGGGCACGAGGCCGCAGGCCGAGTGCATCCAAAAGCTGAGGTGTGATGTTATTCCAAACGACACACACCCTGGAGGGCATTATTGCTATTATACAATGGCTCGTTGTTATACAGAATAAAAAAATAATTTTAAAAATGTTTTTGTGTGGAAAAATATTTTTGTTCTTTTAAGAGAAGATGAAACAATCAATAAAAAGCTCCATAAAATGCTCATCTACAGGTTCACAGTGAGGTTGAGACTTGACCCATGATGTTGTACTAGGTTGACATCATGGGTCCAGCCCAAGACTGACCAATCAGAGTCCAGGATTTTTTCTTGCCATTGTATAATAGTTATTATTACGTATTGTATCTTTTTTTAGCATGACTTCCAGATAATCCCTTTTGTTGTTCAACTTAATAAACTGTGTTTTAATGTACGAATAATATATGTGTGGGGATTTTGCACTGAGCTGGACATTTTATTTAAAATATACTATTTGTATGAAATATTAAATATCTAAATATGGCTCATACAATAAATCTCCAGAGTTTCAGGCTGTAGGCACAGACTACATTTTGTTGTATACAGAAATGAATGAAGGTTCAGCATTACAGCCTTACCAAAACTTGAAGCATTGTTCAGTGTGAGGTTGTGCATCACCCGTGCACCAAAAAAGCTCCACTTCAGGAGAAAATCCTGAGCTCTCTTCTTCAGAGATCTTCCATTTTGCTTGCTTGGCTTCAGAAAAACATAAAATAAAATACAATTAATGAGAAGAAATGTGTGTCTCTCTCTCTCTCTCTCTCTCTCTCTCCCTCCCCCTCTCTCCCTCTCTAAACACTTTCAAAAGGATGCCTTTATTGTTAATACAAAGTGTCCCCGGCACCGTTTGACAATATATTCTGTTTCATAAACACATACAGTACCTGATACAATCCTCATTATTTAACTGATATGTAATTGGGTGATACGGAGGAACTGAAGTGACATGCATATACAGTCAGGGAGTTAAATACTGAAAGCCCTTAGATGACCATGTTACATGCATTTTTACACATGGTTGGGATTTAAGGAATAAGGCACAACAAGGTGTATGTTATGATAGCATAACATCATGCCTCTGGTGCATTTTGAAGCATAAGGCACACCTGAATGCCTTCAACAACATAAGAGGTAACACTAACCAACACAACACATGCCCTGGAGTGCCTTAGTGTGATTTTAAAAGAAATCATGTGGAATTAAAAAAAACTGCTTTTAATGTGTGTTTTCTTTAAATTAGTTTCAGATTGTGTTGTTGTACTAAGATAGCATCATGGCTGGAACTTCTTTTCAACCAAACAGCTTTTAAGATTTTTTCTACACATTTTATAATTAAATAGCTGGACAGTTCTGAATGCCCCTTGTATGCCATGCAGATTGAGATCAAATTTTCAGCTTTTTATTTTACTGCAGAATTGCACCTTTCTGATAGTAAGTACAATGCTTTATCTTTTAACTTCCAATCTCTGTACATCCTAAATGTTGGTGGATAAAAGAGGGTGGCAGTTAAAAGAGGAGATAAAATTTCTGGAAAATGGGACAGGAGCTCTCACTAGCAGTAAACAGATAAAAGGGGGGTCAGATAAAAGAGGGAGCACTGAAATTAGTAGATATGTAATTTGCAAGTTGGAAATTCAGGTGGTTGTGGTTTTTAGACTTGTTTCCCCTATCCTTTAAATATAAACTTTTTTTTCCATTTGTAATATTTAATTCTGTCTTTTGTTTTGAATTGATGCAGTTGTGAAATGAAATAATGGTGGCAGTGTTTTCTAGCAATATTTTTCTCAAAAATCTTCTGTCTAGGCTAGAATGAGCTAGGCTAGAATGAGCTGAATGGGGTTCAAATCTAAGAACACCCTGGAACTGGTCCAGTTCTAAATGTACAGCCACAAATAGCATCCTGTTAATAAATGGTAGTTTATCTTAATAAATGGTAGTTTGTCTTCCTCAGTCTAAACTAGAATGAATGTAAGTGTCTGTTACCAGTAAACTTTTGTTTAGTGAATCTTGTGAGACTGACCCACACAAGGATTTGCAAATAGCTGCCCATGTATGTCTTGCACTCAGTTTGTATATTTAGAGAGAGTGCTGTATTTGTACTTTGGAGGGAAACACGAAAGTGAAACAATTTTGGGACATTCACATTTTCGGTCACAGTTGGTGGCAGTGAAATAGGAGATAAAAAAAGTTCTCTTGGTTGTGCCACCACCAAAAAATGCCATATACAAAAGGTTATCAGTCACTGACGGGGATGAGTCTCCCCTGGACTGAGTTTCAAAAGAAATGCCTCTACAGCATGGTATCTGGAACGCTTGGACCAGACCAAGGGCAAGTGCAGAGGCAATCCCACCTTGATGTGATGAAGATACAGATGATAGGTTGCTCCCAGGATGTGCAGGACCTTCCTGACAAAACTTTGTTAAGCAAACTGTAAAATCACCTGTCAAGTAAGAGAGAGGTGGGAGTGCCAGTTCCTTCATGTCCAGGATGACTGTAGCACACTCTGGAGTTGAAGCAAGGTGCATGACTCACAGAACAGGCCGGGGAAAATCTGAGATATCACTAGAGTAGTTAACACTGTGCCAGGAGTAAGAGGGTCATATTTAAATCATTTAAGCATGCTATGATGTAGGGTGTAGCATCTTTATGCACAGTGTTGTATACCACAGCCCTGCAGTACATGTGACCATTAAGCAAACCGAAGTGTGTATTGATGGAAGATTTGCATGTAAATCCTATCTGCATCACTACCATTGACTGTGCAAACACTTTCTTACTGAGAGTGCCGGGAACTAATGGGCTTGACATCTGGACCATACCATTATACAGGCTTGTCTCATTATAGTACTCAGTGTTGGCCTTATTTTTACATATGCAATAAAAGGACTCTGCTGAACAATTGGAACTCAAAAGTATATAAGTATTGCTGTAACACAAATAAGTTATTGATAGGTGGTAAGTTTCCAGTGCAGATGTTTAAATGCTGTGTTATCATAGTACAGTGTTATGTATCAAGTCAGTATGTTCCCCTCCTGTATATAAAATGCATAGTGCTGATGCTTAATTGATTTTGTACTGTTTATCTGCTGTTTTATTCAATGCCAATGTACCCTATCCTCATGCCAGTATGTTCCTTTCTTGTATGTCAGTTGCATAGTGATGTTCTATTGTAAACTTATGTATTCTGTATTCCTCATCTCCCCTTCCCTGGGTCACAAATGGAAATGAGCCTCTGTGTGCCTGTCCAGGTCACCAACTTTTAAATAAATAAATGTATCTATTTTCTCCATAGGTGCTGGTCAGAGAGCAAAGTTAAGCATACAACAAACTAAAGTGAATGTCATTGAAGAGCCATAATGATGGTGTCCACAAAGGAAAGCCGTATTTGATGTGACCTAATAACAAGGGGTACCCCAAACTCAGGGATGAAAGTTTGTTTGCACAGAATGATGAACTACAGCATGTAAATGTTGAATTATGTGCACCAGTTATGAATTCTATGCACTTGTATTTTGACCTAATGATTGCCAATAAAATGAAAAAAGTATTTGTGTAATCACATATCTAGCTCGTTCTCGCTTCATAAATAGGCATTCACTTTATTATCCATGGGTAACAGAAAACAATGAAAGGGAAGGTGCAGGACCTCTGGGTGGATAGTACAGTCCAGTTACATGACTACCATGAGCCCAAGAATAGATTATAGACCATGTAGGAAGGATGATTTCTTGAGGGTTACAGGTAAGAGTTAAAGGAAAGCTGAAGCAAGCACTGCACTCTGCATTTGGGCAAGAGGCAACCTGGGGTGCTGCATGGCAGTTTTCCTAGGAAAAAGGAAAGTACCACTAGCAGTTGTAGTTGTAATTGACTGAAGTGTCTTCCAAGATACCTGAAGAAAGTAAAGGGTTGAGAGGCTCCCTGTAGTGCATGGCAGGAGATGTCTTGGTATGGAAATGGATTTTGCTAGAGAGAGTTAATCAACCCCCTCCTACCAGTAGGGGAAGGGGGTTCATTACTAGCAGGTGCCATGCTAAGACTGGCATTTGTGCTTCAGTCTGGCAAGAGTTAATGTCTGTAGGGGGAGCTTAGTGATAATATAGTTTACAGATAGTTCAGATAGACACATCCAGAGTTTGGAGCTGATTAGATCAGTCATCTGGGAGCAGCCCTGTGAGCTGAGACCCTTAGGCTCCAGAAAGGAAGAAACTGTTATGGCTCAAAGGCATCAGTGTGGCTCAGATGATATCATATCCCCATTGGGGGCAGAAGGTTGTGGGTTCCAGACCCACTGTGGGATTGGGCATATACTATAAAAACACTAACACCCAAGTGAAGTACTAAAGGGATGCTTTGCTAGCAGTGTGTGCTGTCCTTTAGATGAAACATTAAACCAAGGTCCTGTCTGCCTGTTATGGTGCTTTCTCTGTTGAACATTAAAGATCTCATGACAAGACTCCAAAAAAATTAGGTGTATTTTTATTAAAAGAAATAAATTGAACATATATATATATATATATATATATATATATATATATATATATAGAATAGGAAATTAAATGACTTCAAGAGCTACAAATTTCAAGAAAATAACTGCAGAAACATTATTATATACCATGTTGTAAAACAAAAAGCAAAACTAATCAATCACAATGCAATGTGGGAAACAACAACAAAAAGCATCTTTAAATAAACATTTTGTATCATAAATCTGCAATTATCCCCATCTCCATAGTCTACAGTTACAAATTTAGGAAAGCCTGTTTCAGTATTACAGAATCCATGAACAATTATTCGATACAGTAGTGCTACAATCTTATTTTGATGTAGTCTAGAGCATTCTGACCAGTATATTTTCTTTAGGCAATGTTGTATCATTTCTGTTTTTACCTATGGGGTACTTATTTTTGTTGTTTCATAAGAGCATATCTTGCCCTCCACAAAAAGATTTGCACGCAGCAAAACATAACTAAAAGGCACTCTTCTGAAATACTTCCCAACCCTTGTGATATATTCCTAATACTACTGTTTAGTAAGTAATTGTATTAAACAGAAACTCCTTCAAAAATATGCTAAGACTATCCCAAAAGGCTTTACTGTAAGGGCAGCCAAGTAGGAAATGATGGGCTTACAACAATCTTTTGCATTCCCAGCACAAGCATTCCTTTTTGTTCTACTGATTTGTGCTGTAGGAAGTCCCTTACAGCCATTTCTCTGTGCAAACCCATCCATAAAACTTCTCATATAAGTGGTAATTCTGGAACTGGTCAGCTAAAACAATTCCTCTGCTCAAGAGTTCAAAAACTGCCTGCACACTAAGTTAACAGAAGCGTTGCTTCTGTTAACTTGAAGTGCAGGCAATTTTTGACCTCTCGAGCAGAGGAATTTATTTCCAATATTACAACATACAGTGCTTTTCCATATTGTCAGGTGCATCCATCATGGTTATATTCAATTTATGAATGTCAGTCAGAGCATATCTGATGTATGCAGGAATCTATAACCCTGGTTTTGCATTGTGCTTGCTATTTTGCCTATCTCCCATTCTGGTTCTATTGATATTATCAAATCCTCAGTCAACAGGACCCAATGTTTTCCTGCTTTACATTACTGGGTTGAAATTGTTAGCTAGGAGTATACAGTTAAAAGACAATAGGGTTAGCTATGTTTACCCTGCCATGGGCTAAAGATCTATACGTAACATCTCCCTTGATTGCTAACTTATGAACATACCGTATTGATATGGCCAGCAGAAAAAGTCCTTATGTTCTATCTAGTCTGCTTGAGTTTGCAGACCCCCAGATACTACTGAGGGATTTGCCCCCTTCCCACTATTCATTTCTCCCTTCCCTTCAATATTCCCTCCCTCCTTCTGCCCATGCAACTTTCTATTTTACCCTGTCACAGCCTCTCTTCAGGCTGTCTACAGGCTTCATGGAGACAACTGCTTCCTGATGTTCATCCCATTTTGCCACCACCCTTTCAGAAAAAAGTGGTCCTGTTCCCACTGGTGTTGAACAGACCCTCAGAATTCACTCTGTTGAAACCCCTAAGGTATTTAAAGGTTTTGATCATGTCACCCCTCTTCCCTCTATCCTCCAGGGAGTACATGTTGAGGTCTCTGAGTCTCTCCCCATATGGCCTGCCTTGTTGTTTCTGGATCATGTTGATTGCCCTTCTTTGTCCCATCTCCAGTTGGCTGATGTATTTCTTTAGGTAAGGTCTCCAGTACTGCACATTGTACTCCAGATGCGACTGAACCGGTGATCTGTACAGTGGCAGTATGACCTGTGCTGACCTACTGGTTATAGGCTATGCATCCTGACATCCAATTTGATTTGGTTGTTGCTCTCTTGCAATGTGCTGAATTCTACAGGTCACTGGTAATGATCACACCCAAGTCTTTCTCCTCTTCTGACATGGTGAACTGCACACCTTCCAGCCAGTATGTGGTCTCTGGGTTCTTCACCCCCAAGTGCATTAATTAAAACATTTTGGCATTGAGTCCCAGCTGCCAAATACTTGACCATCTTTCTAGTTTAACCATGTCCAATCTAATGTTCTGTCTCACCACTTCTTTTTCTACTCTCCACAGAACTTTGTGTCATCCAGAAACAGGCATATTTTGCCTTTTACTTCATCTGCATTATTGCTAATGAAGATGCTGAGTAACACTGGTCCAAGCACTGCACCTTGTGGGACCGCATTAGTGACTGGTCTTGCTTCCAGGAATTCCCTCCCAACCACCAACTTTTGATTCCTATCTTGTAGGCAGTGTTTTACCCACCTAGACAGTTTCATTCTTACCCCCAAGTACTCTAACATCCTAATTAATCTCTTGTGGGAAACAGAATCAAAGCCTTGCTGAAATGCAGATACAGTATGCCCACTGCTTAGCCCTTGTCCATAGTCTTCATTACCCAGTCAAAGAAATCAATTAGGTTAATCTGTTAAGATCAACCTGACAAAAACCCATACTGCCTATCATCAAGGAGCCCATTTTCATCCAGAAAGTTTACCAGTCTTTTCTTCAGTATGGCTTCCTTGAGCTTCCCCACTATCAAGGTCAGACTTGCTTGTTAATAATTACCAGGGTTGTCCCTCAGCCTGCTCTTCTGTAGTGGCACTACACATGCTGTCCTGCTGTTCAAGGGTACTTCTCCTGTCTCTAGACAGGTGTTAAACAGGTCTGCTAGGGTACCTGCCAGCACATCTGCTGTCTCTCTCTCAAAAACATTCGGTGAAAGCCATCTGGTCCTGTGGACTTATCCACCTTCAAGGCCTTTCATCCTTTCTATACTCTATCAGTGTTGATCTCCCATCTGTGACTCCCCCACCCCATTACCTCCCCTCCCCCCTTCTTTCCTTGGAGTACTAGGTCATCTTTCTCCTTCATGAAGATTGAACAGGTAACCAAGGGTTTTATGACCCCTGCTGCCCCAATTAGTTTAAATTCAGTTCTGTACTAACTTACTTATCAAATATGACCTTTAGCTCTCTTGCACCCTCCTTGTTAAGGTGCAGCCAGTCTGATGCATAAAAGTTTTTGTTCTTCCACATGCTCCCCCAGCCACCAATTAGCCTGTATCGTCCTCTTTATACCACCCCCTGAGCCAGACATTAAACTCGAAAAACACAACAACTGGGTAAGCTCTCAATCATATGTAGATTGTGCATATACTCAGGAGTGTAAGCAGATAGCAATACAAACTACTTCACTCAGTGGAGAGAGGGTCAGCACTAAAGCAAAAAAACATTGTCTCAAAACAGTCAAATTGTATTAGGTAAACAGCGTATCACAAGAATTGCAACCACTTAAAACAAAAAGCTAAAGTTCACCCACGAGGACACCTGTAGGCTTACAGCAAGTCATAAATATCCACAGCTGGTGTGCTGAACCAAAAAAAGGCAGCAACTCTCTGTAATAAATCCATACAAGAAAAACCATGAAAAAAAAAAACTGAATAGCCCATGCTCATCAGATATGCCAGCCAGTGTCTCTGTAGTCATGCTTCTAGTTTACATATCAATGAATTAAATCATCATCATTATCATCAGATAGTGATGATGATAATGGAATTCATCATTATTGTAAGCTAGAAGTGTGACTACCAAAACACCAAACCAGCTGTCAGATGAGCATGCAAACTGATTTGTTTGTTACCAGTTTGTCTTGTATGAATATGTGTTGCTACTTTTTAGATTCAATGTGATAACTGTGAGATATATGATCTGGAAGATCTAACTTGTACTGTGTTGCTACTGTTCATACCAGAAGCCTACAGGTGTCCTTGTGGGTGAGATTTTACCTTTTGTTTTAAGTGGTTACAATTTTTGTGATAGCTTTTTACCTAATAAAATTGGACTGTATTGAGACAGTGTTTTTTTTGCTTCAGAGCTGACCCTCTGTCCACTGACTGGAGCTGTTGGTAACCAGACATTAAACTCCTCAATCCTAGCCTTTCTTGCTGTGCTGGCCCTTGGTACTTGTAGCACCTCTGAGAAGGGCGAAATGTGGCTGTGGGGGAACCACTGCTTGAGACACAAATTGTTTGGAAATCAGCTTTTTTTAGAGATGGAGGTGGAACCTGATGTCAGAAAGTCTTTTAAAATTAAGGAGACTAGGGCCGTTTCTGATATGGGCTTTACAGATGTCGCACAATGTGCTGAAATGCTTAAATCGTATTACCAAAAGGTATGCCATCCTTACCTAAGGGCTGGGGGTATATGGCTTAATCGTAGAAAATGTATTATGCTCAGAAAAGTGATGGATTTTGTTTATTTTTCAGATGCCTGAATGCCTGGAGTTCATAATCCCCAGCATAGGAAGTCAGATTTGTCAATTGTGGGAGCCTACCAGGAGAATTTTGTAGAAGAGGGCAATTGAATCTAGGCTCTGATCAGCACTCAGAAGTTAAATAGAACTTAAATTTGCCTCATGAGTTTGGTGAGAAATGTTCCATTTATGGGGGCCCTGTGAGAGCTGATATTTACTGGTGTTCGGACCCTGCAAGGTACTGTTCTTGTTTTTCTCCACCCGAGGCTTAACTGTTTTTATTGATATGTGAATTAACTTGGGCATTGGAAGATATAAAATTTGGACTGTTATCTTACAAGGCCTGCAATTCAAGATATGTATTTAATAGGGCTATTTGATTATATTGAGATGCTGGCTTCTGGTGACTCTTAGTGTTTCTTGAAAACTAGGAGCTCTTAATGGGACTTTAACACCCTGATTTGAGCCATTACTCTCCTCTACTTTGGTAAATTAATATATTAGACATATCTGCTGCTTTATGAGAAAGTTTGAAAATTTATCAGACATTACTAGATACAAAGGAGCCATAAAAGGAGCCTGAAAGTTTATTTAAATCATTGACTCCTCTGGAAAATGAAAATTTTTATTAGCTGCCATTATTTAAATTATGAATATAGACTCCGGCCTACTAAGGGAGGTATTCATTTTTGTTAAAATTAGTAATTATGATTTTCTTCTTCTTTTTAAGGACTGTAATCAGAGATGTGGAGAGGTTGGAGCTATTTTTAGAGCATTGAACAAGGTTTTTCACTTAAGTGTGCCACGGTGCTTAGGTGGGACTCTACCTTTTATTATGACTCTGAGTTGCTTCACACACAATTGCTATCTTGGATGCTGTAAAAAGTGCTAGCTTTCAAAGTTTTTAAAGAATTAATAGGTTTTAAATGTTAATGGAATAGCTATAATGCTGTTTTAGCAGAAGTTTTATCTACTTGATTCTCTGAGAGTAATATGCAGCCTGCCATGGATTACAATGCATTACTCTCTCTGAGATGTTTAGGAGACGATGATTCAATGATTTTGTGAGGATATTATAATGTTGTATCTGTTTGTATCTGTCTGCATTTTACCTTTTTATGACATGCTGGGCATTTGAAAATATCCAGAGCTTTTAATTTTTGTGTTAATTGATGGATATCTGAACAAAATGAGCTCTAAATATTGTTTTAAGTGAACGTATAATGGAGCAGCTATTGTACTTATTAGGATTTCAGCCGTAACAGTTTATGTAAAAACAATGTAATGATTGACCTAAATTTTAGTCTTAGGTGCAAATGATTATTGGCCTCATGTATCTTTGTAAATGTTGGGAGCCATTATCAATAGTTCCTCTTTGGGAGAAGGGGCAAGGATTGTTAATTTTATTTAAGTTAACTAATTATACATTGATTAAGATAGATCAATTATACTCTGAGTAGAGCTCCTTAAAGGTAACTTAACATAAAAGTATTGAGAACATTGAGGATACTGAGCTTAAGTGAAACTAATTATCTGCAGCTACAGTATGTCTCAGTTCTAGCAAAGAGATGGAGCTCTCTGGATACTAGTGTTTACTATTGTGGTACTCCTAGTAAACGGCTTCGGCTGTAAATGTGGAATGCGGACTATGACTAAAGAAATTTATAGCTGCTAAAAGTTTTACTAAGTAATAATTATATGTAATGTAGACTATCTACCCCTTCCTCATACCTGCACCCCATTCAGACCACCTGCAAACACCTTACATTTCTCCCCATTTTCCCATACTGCCAATCTCCACTAAGCCCTTTCCCTACCTCCCCTCATCCCTTCTATGCCCTTCCACCCCTACTTCCACCCCTACTTACCCCATTGTCCTCCCATCTGTGGACACCTCCCTTAGTGTTTATATCGCCATCCTGTTGCTGCTGCTTCCTTCCTCCCAAGACTCTTTCCTGTAACCTCTCTAGTCAATGGGAGGACTCTGTTATGCATCAGCACCTCAGGGGTGCTCCCACTGTCCTCCCTTTCATCCTTGCCCAGCTTGCTCCTCTTACTAGAGTCCATCCCTATACCCCAGGCCTCCTTTCCTGCTGGGAAAAAGGGACCCAGAGAGCCTACCTTAGCTCCTCCTCATCCCCCCCTCGCTAGACCTCTCACCCAGTATAGGCTCCATCAGTACACCCCCACTAGCCACCCTGCCACAGCCCACCAAAGCCCCATTCAGATGTCCTCTATCTACTAATTCTCCTAACCCCAGTCAAAGCTGCCATACCTCTGCTGTCATCTGATCTTTGCTCCTACAGACCAGACACCTCCTACCTTCTAGAGAATACTGAGACAATCACTGCCCCACACCCCTGCAACACACTACTCTGCCCGCCCCTCTTGCCCTAACTGCCACCCCTTCTCCACATAAAGTTTTCTCTTCCTCTGACAGAATGATTATACTGTCCTTGCCAACCACTGTGACTTTACCCTTTGCAGTAGCTCTCATAGAAGCCTTGAATTTGAACCTAGTACTTTGACCTAGATGTGGATAGCTGAAAAGCTGCAATCCCTGAGAGAGCCCTATTAACTTAGATGGGGATGGCTGTAAAGATGCAGTCCCTTAGCTAGGTTATTCTCTAATCCTAGACAGGGGCCAGCTGTATGCCCTGTAATAGCCCCTTCAATCTGCATCCTTGTAAGATGACCCCAGATAGGGATTAGCTGCAACCCTTTGACAAGGCCTGCTTGCTACAATGTGCTCTTACCTTATCTGGCCTTAGCTGGGCAGTGTGGCCTGTGGCCTGCCTTTCTCCTTGTACTGCCATGCAGATAGACACCACCCTCCTGCTTTGTGGCACTCTTGCTTTGGGGATGCTTATGCAAGGGGTCACTTGAACGTCTGAATATTATATAGGGATTACAGGTGCCCTGTTGGCATACTGCAGGCATGTGGCCTAATACCTCTCCAATGGCACATGCTAGAAGGCCTTTGATCCCTCCATCCTCTCACTGCAGGCTTGTTCCCTCCTCCTCTTGCTACTTCCACACACTCAGCAGCCTGCAGATTTACCTTGTTTATTTTTGTTTTCTTTTCATTTTCATTTAGCGTCAGTTCTAGTCTCTGTTTCCTTTGGCTCACCCCACAGATTTCTGCGTCCCTCAAGTCCCTCAATAGTACCAGTAAAATAAAGTAAAACAAGTATTTGTCAATGCTGAATGTTTGCTTGCTGGCATTGGCAGTGGTAGTGTAGAAGTTACAGAGCTGCGTAATAGGAATGGCAGTGAAGTATTGAACTGAAGCCAAATCCCACCACCACCCAGCAGAGAGTGACAGGCATTGGGGTGTGCCTTTGGGTCATCAGGCATAATGGCCACGCCATTTCACCACACCCCACCCTGCAGACACTGACAAGTGTCATGGTGTTCCTTGGGGTCTTTGGCCCTTATGCGCACCCCATTCCATTAGGAAGTACGGTGAGATGGGTGTGATATAGGAGAATGGGGTGAACTTTGGGACCGAAGAGTCCAAGGCATACCTCGATGCCTCTCACTTTCTGCAGGGTGTGGAATGGTATGAGCATTACAGGAAAGAATCCCAAGTCACACCCCTGATGCCTTTCATTCTCTACAGGGTTAGGCATTATGGTTGGAAACCCTAATACCTCAGGCATTTGTTGGTATTTTCACTCCAAATGTTCAACATGGTTTTTTTGTGACCCCACCTCATGAACAGGGGGAATATCAGTTTGTTAGCTGAAAGCTGCTTATGCACAGTGACTACGGCATTTAGCACCACAGGTGCAAAAACATTCCGAACAGGATGTAAAAAATGACAGCTGTACTGTTCAAGGAAGGTGTAAAAAATGGCAATGTTGCAAATCTGCAGTAAAAATATTTAAAAAAATGGTGAAGTCACGAGCGTACATAGAAACTGTGCAACGCACACCCGTAATATAATTAGGTTGGGGATTTTTTTACAGCAGATTGTCAACTCAGGCATTTTGGTGCCTCTGATCACAAACAGTGTTACTGTGATTTTCTTTATCTGTCCCGAACAATGATTTCCCACAGCGACCACGCATCTCTGCACTGAAACTGTGAAAACACACTTCAGCCATGTTGTGAAAAATGACAACTGTACTGTAAATAAGGAAGTGTGTAAAATTGCCACTGGTGAAAATCTGGACTTAAAATATTACAAAGTCATGAACTTACGAGGGTGCGTGGAAACTGCGCAATGCTCACTCGTAACACAGTCATTTTATGGGCTTTTGTCACCAGATTTTCAACATAGCCATTTTAAGACCTCTGCTCATGAACAGTGTAACTGTGATTTTCTTAATCTGTCCCATACATTGATTTCGCACATCGACTGCGCCATTGTGCGCTACATGGGCAGAAACACATTTTGGGCAAGATGTGAAAAATGACAGCTATACTGCTCATAAGGAGGTGTGGTAAAATGGCAATGTTGAAAATCTGAGTGAAAATATTGAAAATTCGTGAACTTACGGCGTGTATAAGAACTGTACAAAGCACGCCGAAAGCAGTCATTTTGGAATTTCTTCATCAAATTTTCAACATAGCCATTTTAAGACCTCTGCTCATGAACAGTGTCACTGTGATTTTCTTAATTTGTCCGTACATTGATTTTGCACACCAACTGCGCCATTGTGCGCTACATGAGCAGAAACCGCGTTTTGGGTAAGATGTGAAAATGACAGCTATACTACTCATAAGAAGGTGTGGTAAAATGGCAATGTTGAAAATCTGGAATGAAAATATTGAAAATTCACAAACTTATGAGCATGCGTAGGAACACGCAATGCACGCCAGAAAACAGTCGTTTTGGGATTTCCACCAAATTTTCAAAATAGGCTTTGAGAGTCCACCTTATGAACACTGGCAGTGTCTGTTTCATTAATCAGTCCCAAAGGTGATTTCACGCAGTGACTGCAAAATCACCCTTCAGGCCCAAATAACGCCATGACAGTGACAGCATTCATGAGAAGGGGTCTCAAAAACCCCATGTTAAAAATTTGGTGCAAAAATTCCAAAAAATGCCTGAGATATGCAACAAAGTTGAAAACCCCTATCTATCCCATTAAACAGCTTACCGGCATTTCCCTCAGTTCACGGTCGGCTTTGAAGAAGTACGGCGTGTTCCCGGTCACCAAGATCATTGCGCTGGAGCTCCAGAGGTAAGTATTGGGTGAGGAGTGTGGGAGGCAGGGTGTGCAGTGGGTGGGTGCGGGTTGTGGGAGGGGCAGGAAGATTGCGTGGGACGTTTTTATGTTACAGGTATTTTAAAAAAAAAAGATGATGCAGGACGTTTGCCATGTGGTGGGCTCCCAGCATGGCAGAAGAATCAGCTGAGTGTGGAGTCAATGGGGATTGGGCCCCTCCAGGCCATGGTATTTGTTGCCATGCTGGGGTGGGCACCCAGCGTGGCATTTGGAAGGCTTTGGGGCGGGAGCGCAGCACAGCCAACGGGGGATTGGGCACCCCCATCAGCTATAGAGTGTGTGCGTGGGGGGGAGCATGCAGTGTGCATGTGCGTGTGTGTGTGTGTGTGTGTGTGTGTAAGGGGAGCTGTGCATGATCAGGCGATATCTTACCGCTGCTCACTGAAGCGTAGCTCCCCCTTTCAACTGTATGCCACTGCATTTTGGATCTTGTCATAGACAGCTCCAGCATGCATTGGCAGACAGGGGCCGCGCCTGCTAACACACTGGCTGAATTGGAAGACTCCGAAAACTCAGATGATGGCACTATGTTTCTTGCACATGCGTGCAAACAAACATAAAAAAGGTTGAGTCTGGAAGCTCAAAGACCCTGAAAAAATACTGTATAAAGGTGTATAGCTGGGTTTCTGCCTGTACTGGGAGCAGAAATATGTGACTTAGTGAAATGAAACATGAAAATAATAAAGTTTTGATTAGGTACACTCTCCTTTGTTTGGACAGGTTTCTGTTTTTCCAAACTGACAATTTTCTTTCTGCAACTTGTAGATTGTCTTGCCACTTTATCAATACCTCACTTGGGTGTTTAACCTACTATATAACCCAAAATCCTAATGGGTGTTTAAATAACATCTATTTTATTGTCCTCCCAGTAGAAGGCTGGGGAGCATGCCCAATATGTATTGATGTGCCATTGCCATAATTCATTCTTAAACCAGCTATGTTAGACAATACTTTTAATGTCTACTGTACTTCAAGACCAGATCACGTCCTGTAAAATTATGCAAATATTATTGTCAAGCCAAAGATTTTACTTCTCATGAGTCTGGTGTCAATTTTATGCCATGTATAAAATTATTGTTCTTATTAAGCCTTAATAGGTCCAAGGAAAAAATATACAGAATAGAACTCAGTGGATATCCTTGTTTGACCCCTCTTCTGATTGTCGCAGAGGGACCTAACCAAGAATGTATATGTGGCATCATTACCACATTATCATATAATATCTTAAACCATGTAATGAAAGTTTCTGGTATACCATATATACAGAGAACATTAAACAGATATTTGTATGTAACCTGATCAAAAGATTTTTCTTGGTCAAGTGAGAGCAGGAAACCAAAGACTGAACATTGCTGACCCCTACCTAATAGTCCTGTACAATTTTCTGTATTTGATGCAGTGAAACTGCACATAATTGTTAGGGTGAAATCACAGTCAATGATACTGAAGATAATCCATTGATCAATATCTTCAATAAGAATTTTTGTTCAGTATTTAAAGATATATGAAGGCCTCCAGTTCCACAGCAGGGTCCTATTCCCTTTCTTGTAAAGAAAGATCACTATCACCTGATACATGGAGTGTGGGAGAGTACCTGTTGCCAGAATTTACTTATAAAGTACCTGTAGAATTGGGCCTAATTTGTCTATGAAAGTTATATAAAATTCAGATAGAATTCTGTCTGCTCCAGGGACAATGTGGTTATTTCAGTTTTTAATAGCAGTTTCAGTCTCTGTCAGCTGTATAGGTTCTACCATATTCTTAAGAAGATTCTTGGGCATATCTGGAACTCCTAGATCAGGCAAGTCTGAAATATCCTATCCATGAGTTGTAGGTGTTTTCTGAATAGGCTTGCACAATATCCATACTACTATGGCCACTATTGAACCTTGATTATTGCAATGCTGTATATCTAGGGTTATTAGGGGTGGACATCAGTCACTTGCAGCTGCTGCAGAACACAGCAGCCAGGTTGTTGATGAGTTTGTTGAGATCTAGCCATGTCTCACCTGTGCTCCGTGAAGTGCACTGGCTGCCGGTGTGATAGAGAATCACCTTCAAGGTTGTTTTGCTGACCTACAACGCTCTACATGGACAGGGACCCCTTATTTGCAAGACCTCCTTTGATCCTGCTTCCCCCTCCATCCACTCCACTCCTCTGACAAGGGATTGCTAGATATTCCCAGGGTCTGCCTTGAGACTTCAGGGGCCAGGGCTTTTTCTTTCGTGGCCCTGACCCTGTGGAATTCTCTACCTCGGCGGATTAGAGAGTGCCTGTCCACTGAGACTTTTAAGTCCGCATTGAAAACATATTTATTTCAGCTTTTGCAGACAGTGTCTAGAGGATAATCTATTGTGCTGCCTATTTTAATTTGCATGTTTTAGTTGTGAATATTTATGTTTTTATGATGTACAAGCTCTTTGGTATTGGAAAAGCGCTTTTTAAATATAAAGTCTTACTTGACTTGACTATGTATGTCCATTTCAGGCTGTTCATTCTCAAACAGACATAGGCCTAGCATGACCCTTTTGTTTACTCTGTCCTGGCATGCTTTAAAGCTGTCAAGTGACTGGTATCTCCCCTGTGTGAGAATTTTAATTGGTGGGCTAAGGAAGAGATCCAATCACATTGGTATATTTTAATTGTGTTCTTTATGTTATTTATTTGGTTTGAGAGATGTATTCCATCTTCATACATACATGAGATTAGTTTATGGAGCCAGTCCCTCAAACCAAGCTAACGCAAATACTTATCTGTCCCAATGTGTTTTGCAATTCTCTGAAAAATAGTACCTAAAATCACTCTTAGAGTCCTGCCACCATACGAGAAGATTGCCATATACACTAAGTACAGACAACTTAGCAAAAAATAAATCAGTCTATTGTTTTGCTACCTTTGGTACTTCCTAGAAGGTAGTGTTAAACCTCCAGGTTGGTTTGTGAGGGGAAGACTGACACCCAGTATTTCATCTGCAGAACATGGCCAAGTGGTCTGAGGTTTCTACTGCAATTGTTTTAGCCACAGTAATACTGAACTATTTGGAAACAAATGAAACATTAGTACTAATTGCAAGGTTACGTCTGTGAAAGTGGCATTAGTTTTGTCATGAAGTGACATAAAGCAATCTTGCAGTTCAGCTACAGTTAGGATATCTCTCAGACAGTCCGTATTACAAAATGTTTTAGAGATTTTACCCCCTCTGTCACTCTGCAAGAGACTGCAATTAAAATCCCTACCCATTATAACCAGCTTGCCTATGGCTAAACAGGATCTAATGTCCTGAAACAGTAAAACACTGGCAACCTTCATCTGGAGGGGCATATACTTTCATAAGACTTAGATCCCTGCTATCACATTTAATAGCCAATAACAGTGTCTGGCCTGGTGCCATAGCCACAAGGTGATGAAGTTGAAAACTCATATCCTGAAAGAGGATGCTTTGAGAGCCTTAAGACCAACATGAAGGACCCTGTAACTATGCTCTTCTTGTTTCAGTAATTGCACACAAAATTTTTAACCATGTGTCTTGTAAGAAGATGAAATTACCAGGTAGAGTGTTTATTAAGGACAGCGTAGACATCTTCTGTCAAAAAGTCTTCATGTTATTAACATTAAGAGTATGTGGTGAGGCAGAATAACCCAAACTTCTTGTTACTGCTTATTAAACTGGAGGATTTATATTCTGCCTGGTTTGGGATCAGGATTCTACATCACAGTTTCCATTTTCCTGAGACTTCAGAATGAAAATTGTCCAAATCTGATGAGAGATCTGAAAGCGAGGAAGAGAAGTAGGAATCCTCTGAGTCTCCTTCATCTCCTTCAGTATCCCCCCAACCGGTGAGTTGAAGCCAAAGCTCATATCTATTTTCCACTATGGTTACAGGGGGTTTATTGGTTTGGTCTTAGTCTTCCTGTGTTTGCCTTGCTTCTAGACAGATATTGCTAATATTCCTTCCTCAGCCGTGGAGAAGGGGGGAGGTGGCATATCTAGCTGGGTAGTAGTATTTTCTGCCATTTCAGGGTTTAAAGCTAGTTGTTCCATATCTGGAAATGGTGTTAAAATAGCCTTACCCGTGGGTTTAGGGTTCCCTACAATATTTGCACTACTATCTCCTGTTGCTGCCCATGTGTGTCTTGACGGTCAGGAAGAAGAGTGGGAGGCTTTGGCATCCATGAAGACTCATGCCCTTGTTGATCTGTTGACTGCAGTTTAGATGCTAGCAGTAGATCTGCCAGCCTTTGGGTTCTTGCCTTGGCAACCCCTTGTGCTTCACCTTAGACTGTCAGCTCCTTCTAATTTAAACCATCATATGTGTTGTGTAAGGGCCAAGGGCAGTGCTGATATGAGTGCCCCTGCCCTTCACACTGGTTACACTTAAAAGGATTTGGGCACATATGGCTAAGGTGCCCCTATTGCAAACAGCTGTTACACTTCTCTGTGTCATAAGCTGAACATAGGTGCATGTGGGCCCAACATTGTAACAGGCTCAGGGCTGTCCTGGGTAAAAAAAATCTATCCCTGTCTCAGCCCAGGAAGAAACTACGGGGAACTTGACATATGCCAGTATTTGTCTACTATAACTTCACCTGAAATTTCCATCCCCCTGTCCAGAAACTTTCAAGTATCTCAAGGGAATTAACAAAGTACAAGAGGGTAGCATCTTTCAGAAGAAGAGATGTGCAAGAACAAAGGGGCATAATTTAAAGATAGAGGGGGGTGGCTCAGAGGTAATGTTAGAAGGTATTTTTTCACAGAGAGGGTTGTGGATGCATGGAACAGCCTTCATAAGGAGGTTGTGAAGCCAGGAACAGTGGGAGATTTCAAGAATGCATGAGACAGACATAATGCAATTTTAGTTGGGGGGGTAGGAGGAAGTAAGCTGTTGATTAACTAGAATCTGCAGCTTATCCATCAAGTAGGGACATGGGCAGACTAGGTGGGCCAAGCAGTCCTTATCTGCCATCAAATTCTTTGTTTCTATGTTTCAGACCTGTTTACTGTCAATTATTGGGGTGGGCAGATTAAAAACTTCTCATCTTTTATGTAACCAATAGCTGATGTCTGAAATGTTAACACCTTCATGACAGAAGAGGAATGTCATGGTTTTTAATTGCAGGTTTCAACAGAGGAGTTGATAGAAATAGTGTCCACAAAGCTATATGTGTTCAAGCAGAGGCTGAAGGCCCACCTATTTGTCCTGGCTTTTCAAGATTTCTGAGTACATCCTGTAATGGTTCCTTCTGTGTCTGTCTGAAAGCCTTTTAAGTAATTTTAAACTGTTGTATTTATATTTATGAATTGTTTTTGCTTTTTCACTTATGCTGTTCTTATTGTGCCATGTTATAACTCTTGTTAGGTGCTCAGTGCCTCTGGGATTGGGCACCCTACAAATAAAATTGCCTTGCCTTGCCTATATCTTTAAGCTGCTCATCCCTAAACCAAAAGTGCTCAAATTCTTTAATGGTGTTAAAGCTTATACCACAGGAACATTCACCTGAGATGAGCATGGCTGTGTAAAGACCTACTGGAAAGAAACTCATTGATTCCTTTAATTGATTGCTTTACAGTGGATATAAATACTGCTTATGTTGCTCACTTCTGCTATTCACCTGAAGAAGGGACCTGTGAGGCCCGAAATCTTGTTTATAATTCCATCTTTGAACAAGACACTTGTTGGTCCAATAAAAGGTATCATACCTTCTATCATCTCTCATTGATTCCTTTAACAAATTTCTAATTGCATAGACTATCTGGATGTTCTTCTAAACCACCTTCATATTTTAAACATAAAGCATCTCACATTTGGGCAGGCCCTTTCTGGGATGAAAACAAGTCTGACATCTTAAAGGGTCTCTCTGGTCCTTCTTGCAGGTTTGTTTTAACCTCTCTAGGTGGAGAGGTAGCAGTATGATTCCCAGATTTGTCCATTTCTGAGGTGCCTTCTGCAACACCGAATGAGTCCTCTGACTTCATCTGAACCAAAGGCTGATTCTTGTTGTGCTGGGGTAGTTGCAAGTGATACTGACTGCAAGGATGAAATACTGTCAATAATCATTGTGTTATTAACATTTCATGCAACAGTTATAGTGCTAGAGGTCTGTTCTATGGACGAGCTGGTAGGAGCAGTTCGTTGCAGCTCTATTCAATTTCCACATGCACTTTCCAGATAGTTTTTTTCTTTTGCAATATTCCCACTTTGTTTCTGATGATCTTGAGTATTTTCCCTGCTTACCTTCTTCAGTGACAGAGTGTGGCAGTCAGTCTGTCTTGTTCGATTTTGACCAGTTGGCAGTCGTGGATGTGGTGGATGTTGTCCAGGGGCTATGGCCAACCTGCTGTAGTTTGGACCCAGTATCAACATGCCCCAGACCTATCCAGGATAGCTCATCATTCCTTAGTGACAGACATCTTTCCTGAAACCCCTGAAGGAGGCAGCCATCAGGCCATCCCTGAAAAAACCTTCACTAGACCCAGACTGCATCACAAACTACAGACCTAACTCTAACCTGCCTTTTCTGGGCAAGGTTATTGAGAAGATGGTGGCCTTGCAACTGGAGACCTATTTAACATTACACAACATCTATGACCCTCTCCAGTCAGGTTTCAGGAAGAGGCATAGTACCAAGACTGCCCTAGTTCAGGTGCTGAATGATCTCCTGACAACTAGGGATCAAGGGAGTGATTCCATCTTGATTCTCCTCTATCTCTCAGCAGCGTTCGAAACCGTGGACCATGGGGTACTGATGGAGTACCTGTGGGTGTGTTGTGGACTGTCTGGTACAGTCCACAACTGGTTTAAATCATTCTTCACTGGCAGGTCACAGGGGGTGGTATTGGAGAGTTTCTCCTCTGGCCCTGCGCCACTGCCACGTAGTGTCCCACAGAGCTCCATTTTGTCCCCCATGTTGTTTGGGGTGGATATGCTGCTGCAGGAAGGTATTATAAGATGGTATGGACTGAGTTTTCATGGCTATGCAGCTGATAATCAGATATACCTGTCTTTTGTGCCCAAACAACAGAAGATGGTCTTGGTCTTTAACAACTGCTTTGCTGAGATCCAGGGTTGGATGAGGGTCAGCTGGTTGAGGTTGAATCCAGATGAGACTGAGGTACTGGTATTGGAACCTGGTCTTCAGGGATGGAGGGTACAATCTGGGTAAGTCTCAGGGCTTGGGCTTGGGGACTCCCAGTTACTTACCTCTGACAGGGTGAGGAATCTTGACATTGTTCTGGATTGCAGCTTGACTCTTAAGGTGCAGCTGTCATCTGTAGTCCAGACCTCTTTTCACCATCTAAGAAACATCACCAAGATCAATCACCTAGTACCCCCTGGTGATCTGCTGAAACTGGTCCATGCTTTTGTGATCTCATGCCTAGATTACTGCAATGCTTTGTACCTAGGGCTACTGGGGGTAGATCTCTGCCACCTGTAACTAGTACAGAATGGTACTGTCAGGTTGTTGACAAGCCTGTCTAGGTCATGTCACATTACACCTGTCCTATGCTATCTGCCCTGGCTGCCAGTTAGGTGGTGGATCTCCTTCAAGGTCGGTTTGCTGACCTATAAAGCCCTTCATGATCAGGGGCCTGGCTACCTGCAAGACCTCCTTTGTCCATATCATCCCCTCCACTCCCTTCACACCACAGATGAGGGACTATTAGAGGTTCCGAGGTTTGCTTTAAAATTATCAGGTGCTCTGCATTTTCTTGTGCCCTACCAATCCTCCGGAACTCTCTCCCATGCTCCATCTGGGATAGTCCATCATTAGAAGTTTTTAAGTGGGAGCTAAAGACCCAGTTGTTTAGAGAAGCATTTTTGCTGTAAGTTAACTGTTTTATACTGCTGATGCGATATGTTTTATTTGTATTTTAATCTAGAGCTGTAATTTTACTGTGATGTTTATACTGTTTGGAAAGCACATTGGTTCACAATGAAATCTGTGCTATAATAAAAAAAAAATCTGATGATGATGGTGATGTGATGATGATGTTGAATTAACTGGGACCCAGAAAACCCTGTCATCCACTTTTCTTCATCCAGCAACTAGCAATGATGCTTCTACAGACCATTTGGACAGTATTTTTCTGGTCAGTGGGGCAGAGATGGGTGGCCACATCTTAGGCTGAGCCAATGGCAATATTCACCATCCTGCATGTAGGGCTTCCTGACCTTGCCTCCCACCTGTTGCTCAGTAGCGGTGCTCTGGTATGCTGTTTGCAGTTGCTATGCCATGTCAAGCTTTGCAGTTGTTGAATATGGTAGGGTTTTCTTTTCAAGTCCTGATTACAGTGGCAACATGGTATAAACATTGTCAGACACGTTATCTCTGTGCAAAATAGGATCTCTGTCACCGACCAAGGTTATATCCAGTGTCTAGGTTAGGCTGCCAATCTCCGAAGTTGTTACATCACTGAGGGAGTCACTTTTAGGAGCTGCAGACTGAGGGCATTATTTGCATCAGGTTGAGGTAAGACTGACATTTCTTTCACAGAATCAATTCCTTTAGTGGGAACAGTAATCTTGCCAGCACTGATGGGGCGGGGGCTGTCACTTGGTTGATTTGATGTTACCACATTATTCATTTGAGAGGGAATCAGCTGAGTTAGTTTGACAGAGGCTTTACAGGTGTCAGCAGAGGTGCCAGCTGTGGCCTTTGCATGCAGAAGTTCCACAGACAGTCTTTCTTTAGGGTTCTGATATTTAGCTTTCTCTTCAGCAACCAAGGATAAATGATGTTTTTTTTCTTTTCCTTCATTGCAGTTTTTAGTTCCTCTTCCTTCTGTGGTATCTGTTGCTGTATGATATTTTGCCTTTCTGTTAGCATTTCAGGGCTTATGTTTCCTAGTCCCATTTCAATCTCTTCCATGGTTAAAAATATTTCCAGTTCATTTTCTGGAATGGCCTCTAGGTTAAAAGAAACAGGGATGGAGGCCTGCTCCCCTGCTTCGGTCTTGATCATCCGCTCGCCATCCTCATCAGCATCAGCTATTTTGACTGACAGTCAGATGGAAAAAGGCTCCCACTGCTGCAGTATAGGGGAATTTCCTTGGTGTGATGGCTAAATTTCCCCTTTTCATGAAAACCACGAAACAGCCTAATCTAGTTTAATTTGAGATGGTTTGTATCTGTATCCCCCCTGCAATTGGAAGAAGCTGAAAATAGACAGAACTTGGATTTCAGCAAGGCCTTTGACATCTTTCCACATAGGAGGCTGGTAAACATGTTGGGTAGCATGAGGTGGGCAATAAGTTGGTAACCTGGGAGATAAACTGGTTAGGGGATAGGAGGCAGTGGGTGGTGGTAAATGGAGTTCACTCTGAGGAGAAAAAAGTGACCAGCAGGGTACTGCTGGGATCAGTACTGCGACAGTCCTCTTTAATGCCTTAATTAGTAACATAGCAGAGGAACTGGAAGAAAAGGTCTGCCTCTTTGCAGATGACACCAAGATCTGCAAAGAAGTGGAAAGAGACTTGAAATGGCTGGAGAAATGGTCAGAAGTTTGGCAGTTAAGGATTAATGCAAAACAATGTGCAAAATAATGCACTTGGGTCACAGAAATCCAGGGGTGTAGCACAAAATGGGGGCAGAAATACTACCAGCGACCAAGCAAGAAAAAGACCTGGGAGTAATCATATTGGATGACCTGAAGTTGGCCAAAGAATGCAACAAAGCAATTGGGAGAGCTAGTGGGACACTGGAATGTATAGGTAGGGGGTATTACTGGCAGGATGAAAGAGGTGGTGTCTCCACTAAATAGGTCTTTAGTAAGACCCCACCTGGAGTACTGTATCTAGTTTTGGAGGCCACATCTCAGGAAGGACATAGACAGGATGGAGGCCATCCAAAGGAGGGCAACCGAGATGTTACAGAGTCTACATCAAATGTCCTATAAGGAGAGGCTAAAGGAATTAAACATGAACACCCTGGAGGAGAGGAAGCAGAGGAAGAATATGACTGAGACCTTTAAATACCTCATGGAGTGAATAAGGTACAAGTGGGAGGTATTTTTCATAGAAAGGGGTACTCCAGAACAAGGGACCACAATATGAAGCTATGGGGGGGGGGGTTAATGACAGATGTGATGAAATACTTCTTCACAGAAAAAGTGATGGATGCCTAGAATGGTCTTCAAGAGGAGGTTGTGGGAGTGAAAATGGTGGTAGGATTCAAAAAAAGCTTGGGATGAGCACAAGAAAGTCATAAGGGATAGGTAAGGGGATGACAGAGTAATTGCCACAGAACTGGAGGGGTCTGCAGTGTATGCAATGCAACAAAAAAGGGTAGACTGGATAGGCCATGCAACTCTTATCCGCCATTGCTTCTGTGTTTCTGTTTCTATGACAGTATTGTCTAGCCCTCCTTTCCCATTCAATGACAAATCAATCAATCAATCAATCACTAAATCAATAAAACAGTAGTGCAACCACTGACAGGGCCTGGGAACTGTTGGGTGTTCCCCTATGAGAGGAGCACCCTGATGTGCGGCCAGCCTGAGAATGGTTCCCATGAATCACAGAGGAAAACCGGGGGTTTGTTGGTGCCCATGCCAAGGCAAATGGCACACATAGACAGATTGGGTGGACCCAGAGAGAAGGCAGTAGTAAGGTAGAAGATGCCCAGTCTCAAGAATCAAGGGGTGCCATGTTAGACTGACCCCAGGAAATGAAGTTTCCATGAGGTGTAGGATATAGCAGTTGTTAACAGGCATGCTGGCCAGATGATTATATGTAGACAAGAGATGGTGTTCTAGAAATCCTGCACTGTTATAACTCACTCTAATACAAAACAGAGACAAAGTTCAGAGAGTTATCAGAAAGGAAAGAAAGCTCTTAACTTGATGGCTGAACTTTATGGTTAAATTAAATGCTTTGATTAGTGCAAAGCCATGCCTGTGAAAAGCTGTGAGGCAGGCTGTTGCAGGTAAGGCATCATGGTCCTTAATGTAAGTAAGAAAGAAAGTAAGAGTTAATTTAACTGGGCACTAAATCCCAGAGGCTCTGCATGCTGTAGAACTAAGTGGGAACATATACCACAATAGATAAACATAAAACAAATAATAAGATAAAGCAGTTAAAAATCTAATTTAAATAAGATATTGCAACAGGTTTATGTCTTAACTCGAAGTAATCTGGAAATGCTTTCCTAAAAGGATACGCCTTCAGGACCTGCTAAAAAGCATTTACCGATGGGGCCTCCCTCAAAGAATTTGGTAACGAGTTCCACAATATGGGGCCTGACACCGCAAATGACCAGTCACCAGAGGACTTAAGGTGGGCCCTGGGAACAGCTAGGAGGCTGTCAGTAGAGGAGTGAAGCCAGTGCACTGGACGGGCAGGGGTCAGGAGATCATTCGTGTAGCTAGGGCCCAATCCATGTAGGTCCTTATAGGTGAGCACGCCCTCCTTGAAGGTAATTCTCCACCTAACCAGCAGCCAGTGCAGTTCGCACAAAACTGGGGTCAAATGACAGGACCTTGGAAGGCCCATCAATAACATGCTGCTGTGTTCTCTATCAGCTGCAGTCACCGGAGAACCCCTCCAGTGACCCTGAGGTACAGAGTATTGCAGTAATGGAGCCACAATGTTACCAAAGAATGTACCAGTGAGAGCAGGTCATCAGGCAGAAACAAGGCTTTAATCAGGGCAACATTCCTCAAGTTGTAAAAAATACTCGCGCACCACTACATGGTCCACAGTGTTAAATGCTGAGGAGAGATCAAGAAGGATGAGAATTTTACACTTCCTTCTATCCATCATCCTGAGGAGATCATTTTGAACTCTGACTAATGCTGTTTCAGTGCTATGTCTTGACCTAAACCCAGACTGGACCCTAAACCCAGACTGGAAGGGCTCATAGATGTGATAGGCCATGAGGAATGCCTCGTGTTGCAGAGCCATGACTTTCTCAATAACCTTATCCAGGAATGGGAGGCTAGAGATAGGGCTACCATTCACCAAGATGTCAGGGTCGAGAGCTGGTTTCTTTAGGACTGGTCTCACCAGTGCCCCATTCAAGGCATCAGGAAAACATCCCTCCAAAAGCAAACACTGGACAATCATGGCGAACATAGGACCAAAGGACTCAACACATCCCACTAAGAGACAAGTCAGGCCCAGGTCCAGTTCACAATAGGTGGGCCACAGCTTTGAAATCACCTCACAAGCCTCAGCCACTCCAACTGGCCTGAACTTGCTCCAGACAATAAGAGCACCTCTAGACACACACGACTCGCTATGGTGGGGCTGCAACTGCCCTATTGGGGAGATTCCAGCCCTAATGGAGGACACCCTGTCAGAGAAAAACAGAGCAAACTCCTCACACTGAGTGACTGAAGTTGCTTTTTTCAGCTTCAGACAGGCAGGGAAGAGAAGGCTGTCTACAGCACAAAAGAGCAGAGCTGGTCTGTTTCTCCCAGCAGCAATCTCCCCAGACAGGAACTCTGCCTTCTTATGATTGATTGCCCTTTGATATTCACTGCATTGAATTCTCAAAGTCAGATTGTCCTCCTCAGACTAAGACTTCCACCAACACTCTAACATCTGACCCCTGATTTTCCTTTCCCTGACAGCATCATCAAACCACTTGACTCCCAAGCGAGAGGACCTGGGTCATACAAGGACCAGTGCAATGGAGTCGAGCACCATGAAAATATAGATTCATTACTGCCATCATTCCCTCTGGGGAAAACCCATTCAAAGGGTGATAATTAACCATCTCCACAGGAAAGGACTAACAGGGGGCCCCCCAAATGAAAACCTGACTGTGCAGTGATCTGACCAAATGACGGATGAATCCTGAGATCAAAGTCCTCAAGCCCCAGTGAGAAGACTAAGTCCAATGTATGGCTGTGGCTATGGGTCACAGAAGCAATAGCTTGTGCAAGACCCAGTGAAGTCATCGACTGGAGGAAGTTGTAACTGAAACGTGAATGTTCGTCATCGATCTAGACATTAAAGTTTCCCAGAATCAACCATCTAGGTGACTCCATCTTCTTGGTGATGAAGTCCACAACTTCCTGCATAAATTCCTCCTTGCACCCCAGGGGCAGGTGTCTGAAAAGGATTCTGCACCCTGCACCTGGACCACCTCTCATGGGCATGCATTCACTTGATGAAGTGGAACCCACTGGAATTAATGCTTTGCACCTTTATGTGATTTATACCGATTATGGCTTTACAGTCACAAGCCCTGAGAGGATACCTGAAAGAAATGGCAGATCTTGAAGATCTGACATGCAGTCCAGAAAGAAAAGTGAGATAGCCCAAAGTTCACCGGTCGAGTGACACAAATATTGAATGTCTGCTAGGAGATGGCAGGTGTTGGTATGTGTGCATGTGTACAAGTGTGCATACGTGTGTGTGTGTGTGTGTGTGTGGTGGCAGTCAGGCGGGGGGGGGGGGTTGCTGAAAGGTGCCCTGAATTAATATGTTACCAAAACTGGAGGGGCCTTAAACTTGGCTACCCTTGTGATCTGCTGAGCTAGTGGAGTTACCCTTGAATAATGTAGACATAGGCGTAGATCTGGTGAAGCTGCCTTTGAGTAATGTAGAAATGGTATATCTGCATGGATAAATTATACAGGCAATAAACTGAGTCCCCACACTATAATGTAAATATGCTATGAACTACCTCACTAAATAAGTCAAGACTGTGCTGCAATACCATCTCCAGAAGTGTTTCTTTGTTGAGTTCCAAGCTGCAGACTACCCAGCCCCACATTAAAGGTAGACTCTTGTAACAAAAGCAAATTTTCATTTGAAGTACAGCCTCACGGGCAAGGAAGGTCCCTGGGCATTACCCAAGGTCTACTCACAATGCCCTCATGCTTTTGATGGCACTATAGCCAGGGAAGCCATGAATGAGGGGGTCACATCAGTAAATCACAAATCTTATATCCCTTACTTCCACTCTCATTACATCTAATCTTCACATCCCCTTGCAATAATACAAAAGCATTCCCTTCTACAATCTTGTTCCCTGTGCCGCTCTCTTCCCTCATGACACCAATTAAAATTCCCCCAATCAAAGGTGATTTATACAGTCCTCCTCTCTTCATCACAACTGGCTACCTTCGGAATGAATGAAAGCACATGAATTGGTAGTACTTTTCATGATCTGATTCATTCAGACAGTGGCTGAATAAGGCAGAGAGAGGTGAGGCAGGACTGTGCAGCTTGCTAAAAATTGGGGGAATTTCATTAGGTGCCTCAGGGTCAGGAGGAGGGAATGGGTGCTATTGGGGTGGATAAGAGGGGTATCTGTGTATTGGGCTGGGGAGAGTAGGGAAGGGGAGTGATGATTTGTGATTCACTAGTATACTTAACCCTTAGGCTGCTGAAAGAATTAGACTATATAAGAATTCTGGACTGATATATCAGTCTGTGGCACAACAAGGGTTAATAACAGTGTACACTGTGCTTTTACATTGGCTGAGAGAGGAGCATTGGATGGGGTGCTTAGTTGTCCAGTGGGATGGGTACTTTTCATTGAGATGGAAAGGATGAAGAACACAGTGCTACAAGGGGTATGAGGAAGTTACAAAATAATTAAAAAAAAACTCTAGCACCTGGGATGCTGACAAACTAAGGTAGACATGTAAAAATATATTTACGTAAGCCAGCCTATCACCTTGACTTGATAAGAAAGGAGGAAACCCAAAATGAAAATCCTTTTCAGCTCTTTGCACCAACCATAATGACTGCAAAATTTTTGGGTAACATCATTTCTTGTACAAAAAATGTGTATACTCTGCTATATTAGGAAAGGAAATTAAATGGGTTTTATATAGCATCTTTCATACAGACTGACTCCCATAGTACTTTACAATCCATGAGAGGGAAGCGAGAATGAATTGCTGCCATTTTCAATGCACAGTGAGATTCAAAGGACACAGAGATAGGTTAGAGATGAGAGAAAGAGACAGGTTAAGCACGGGTAGGTAGATTTATTTGTTTAGAGTCACAGTGAATAATGGGCAATTTTAGCCTTAAAAATCAGGGGCAGGATTCACAAGGAAGGCCCAAAATCCCGCAGCTGCAGGAAAAAAGCCTGTAGCACTGTGGAAACGCAGTTGCGCGATATTCTCAAAGAAAATGCCTCAACTGCGGGAATTCCGCAAAATGTCCCATAGCAGTAGAATTTCACCAGCTGTGGGAATCCCACAAGTGCTGCGAATCTGCAGTGGCAGATCCGCAGCTGTGGAAATAGCTGAGGAGGCACAGCAATAGTACAACCCAGTAGCTGAAGCAGCAGACATTAACATTGCTGCCATAGTATGAGGCTGACAGCACCCACAAAGAGACCAGCAACCAGTCCCTCAACTGGGACCACTGCAGCACCACAGGTACCAGCGATACCATGGCACCACAGTAGCCCATCGTCACCGCTGGTCATCCCTCCCTGGGGGAGTTCCTGTTGCCTGCAGAGGTAGCACTCGTTGCAGGCTGGTCAGGCTCTATTGCCTGTGGAGCACTGTCATGGGCTGCACTGGGTCTGGTGGTTGTTGTCTGTTGCGATATCATGGCAATGTGTGCTTTTGTTGCTGTAACAACAGCCACTGCTATACTATCTGGGTTGCTATTACCCGTGCCTCACCTCCACCTTAATTGATTCTAATTGTTGGGCCACTACTGCAGTTTGCTGAGGGGGGGGAGGTGACACCTCATTCCACTGTGTGTAACATATTTTCTGCAACTGCAGAAAAAATCTGGCTCAGAATAGCCTTTCACGGGATATGCCTTACTTATCTCACACCTTTTTTTCCTCAGGGACTTCCGCAGCTGCACTTTTTTCCACAGTCTGAAGTGCTTTTTTCCGCAGCTGTGGAGGGTTTTGTGAATAGCACATAGAGCAATCACCACTTTTTTTTCCATAACTATGGCAGTTTTGGGGACTTATGGAAGGTTTTGCACCTTCTGAAAGTTTTGTGAATCCAGCCCCAGGTCTTCAAGTTCTTAGTTCTGCACTCTTACA
This sequence comes from Neoceratodus forsteri, assembly GCA_016271365.2. Lineage (NCBI taxonomy): Eukaryota > Metazoa > Chordata > Ceratodontiformes > Ceratodontidae > Neoceratodus > Neoceratodus forsteri. Next base: position 1,176,058,018 of record CM057449.1, on the reverse strand, counting down.
ACTAAGGCAAAATGACTCCCTTTTATCATAAACTGACAGGCCATTTTGTTTACTTTTTTCTTTCTTCAGTAAAAAGCACTTATTTTGGCTAATGTAACATTTCCACTACAAATTATATGTCCTTATTAGTCTACAGTGGTTCCATCTTGCTTTTTACTACACTATTAATACATTATTTTTCCTATCATAAATGTTATTGCCCCTGGTGTTAAGTTTTATTGATGGCAATGGCCATTACTATAAATCTTACTGGTAATAAAATATTAAGATAAGGATAATTATGGAAGCATGATTATAGAACCATTTATGTGATGCACATATATGTTGGGTTAAATATGCTATTATTATTATTATTGTTTTAATAGAAAGAAAATACGATGAATTTGCATGTTAAGTTCTTTCTAGGGGATCACTAACGTGCCATATGGACTAGAACGTCATGTACAGGCCTAAAATTTCAACACACAATAGGATGAAATATTGGCTCTGTATTAAAGGCAATGGAAACACTAGTGCAGGGCGAATGATATAATATCCAGCCCAATGCAATTTAAATGGTCAACTGAATGTACAGTATAGTGATGGGCTAGGGGTCCATTTTCCTTCAATTTACCCCATGCAAAGAGATGACTGTGGCTGCACCTTAATTTCTGCCTGGGAGGATGGGAAAGCACAATGCACAGGGTCCATACACTCAGAGAAAAAGGCAACTGGTGCAGTTGCAGAAAAAAAGCATACACAGCAAAACACAGAGGCTCTGTACTTGGTCTGCAGAATGAATCAGTCCAATGTAGTTGATAATTGAAACAATTCCATTTAATGTAGAGAAATGTGGCACTAAAAGCTTCGAAAAGTCCCCCAAAGTATCTCATGGTTATCAGAGCCAAATCTGTGTGGAAACTAAGGACAAACTTCTTGGAATGTTGGGTTGCTCACACCCTCAACAACATGCCCATATTGTACTGGTCATTAAGTGGACAGTGGAGTTTTCATACAAATCCAGGTCTCTCAAGTAGAGATGTTGCGAAGTTTTAATTTGGGGATGTTATTGACGCAAAATGGGGAACAACAGACTTTGCAAAGCTTCGTGATGCCTTTTGACCTCCCACCAACTTCTCCCACAGTTTTCCTTTGGTTTCTTTCTAACCCCTCCCCCACCCTCTTAATCATGGCCACCCAGTCAGGTATCACTACTATGGTATATGTCACTTACCATATATTCAGACTTAGAATTGGAAGAGTGAAGAGGCAGTTGCTCCAACAGTGGCTGGGTTTATTTTTACCCATTTCTATAATGTAGTTTGCATTGGGGTTTAGAGGCTTAGGGGAGGGGGAGAAGATGAACATATTCAACAGAATGTGTAGAAGGGAGGATTTAATTTATGGTTTGTGGGGATGGATCAAGGGAAGTGGAGGGATACTTGATTTTGTTGGCTGGAAGGGATCATTTATCATACATCTACTCTTCTGAACTCAGCTGTATGATCATTAGTCATACAGCTGAGCACAAAAGGGTACCCACTCTTACTAGGGATGGCTTTCTTTTTTACAGGTATTACGTTTACAATGGAGTTTGGCGGCTTTGGAGGGGGTGAGGGTTTGGCTTTAAAAGAGGATGGCAAAGGGAGAGGGTTATTTGATAAAAATGTGGGATGGGTAGTGGGAGGTGGGGAGAGCTTGCTGTTGTGGGTGAGGGGGAAGGAATGACTGGTGTGGTTTTTATTACTAAAGCATTGTTGCATTTTGTGAGGAGGAGGAAGGTGAATGCCTAGTGGTGGATGGGTACAGGTCGGACAATACAGTTAAAAGCATCTTATGTGTTGGGAGGAGATGCAAGACATGATTCAGAGGGCGGTGGTGGTGGTTTTATTGTTTTGAATTTTAAAACAAAAAATCGTCACTCCACTTCACCTACTAGGTAAAAAACTAAACAAAAAAGGCACTTTACACTTTGCCATGTTGGGAAATGTTGCAATGTATTCCACAAAGCAATGTTTTCTGAATTCACAGTCCTCTACTCCCAAGTGGAAGTGTAGAGATGACAAAAGTTTTGAAACATTTTACAAAGTTGTGGAGCTAGACATCCATATGTGTGGTTTAATGTGATACAGCTGAATGGCTACTTGAAATCAATCAGTTCTTTATGCTTCCATGTGTTATTCAGAAACAGATTAAACACTGCTCGTGGTTTAAAGCAATTCTACAGGTGACTCTCAAGCTTATAATCATTGCTCTACCAGTTAAGCTACTGGAGCAGCTCCACTAGCTCAGTTATCAGAAGACTATGTAATATACAGCCAGGTTTATTAGACTGCTTCAGAATGTTCTGATATACAAATGTTTGAACATTTCAGTCTTTTATAAAGGTTTTGTTGTGTACAGTATCTGTATGGTACCATCATTTATTTAACATTCCCTACATAACCCAAATAAAAAGTGGGTCTCAAAATGTAAATGTATACAAGACATTCCTTTAAAACTCTGCAATGCAGTTATGTTGGTATGTGGAAGCATATTTTATACTGTGATTGCAGATTTATATTTGGGGAAATCAGCCAGTAGCCACCACTGAACTTATTTTTCAGTTCTGTAATGTGGAGGTATAAACATGAGTCAAGTGGTGTAACTGCCATTGAATCTGCTGCGGTGTTTGCCTAAGCCAGTTTAGGTAGGAAGAGGGCAGGATCAAGTCACACTGGACTGGTCTAGTCTGAGCTGCCAAAAGTAAGCTTGCATTGTTTTAGAGCTAGATAAATTGTCATTTGGACTGAACACTACCACATATACAGTACACTGAGTATGCTGCAAAACAAAGCAGTTCTGATGCAATGAGCATCAGAACAGCTATACATCTGCAGAAGGGATGAGAGCAGAGTTGTACGCTTTAGCAGAAAAATCAGAATGAGGGTGTCTCACACATACACTCTCTCTCTCTCTCTCTCTCTCTCAGGGTGAGCTGATGATGAATTTGCACTTGCCAAAAGTACCATCATTTGGTGTTCCCACCTTCGATTCAAGGTGTCAAAGGTCTGGACCACTTTGGGTCACTTTGACTGTTCAACATACTGATAGAACTCATGGCATCATGTTGGAAAACATATTCCACTCTTACATGTTAACAGTGGTTTGTAGTCCCCAACACTCTATGTTATGTAGAATTAGCTGTCTGTTTATTATTGTTTAGTTATATTATAATGATTGCTACTGTACTACCATAGAATTTGTATAGTTTATCTTATAATGTTATATGACATTTGGGGTTTGAAGTAATGGCAGATGTAACTTTCAGCACTGAGGAAGGACTATTATGAGTCTATCAATCTGTATTTGTGGAAAATCATCTGTCCTTGTATATGAATATTTGGAAATGTGTGAGTTTGTAATTGTAGAGACTTTAATACATTTTCTGAATTGGATTTGATGTTTTGCGCCTGTTCATACTGATTTGTACACTTAAGATAAAAACTTGAATAAAATATAAATAAATAAAACAAATACTGATACAACAATTCTATTCCATTTTACATTGTCAGGGCTAGTCATGTGGCCACCTATCCCAGCTCTCTCCCCCATCTTCACCCTCTCCCCATCCCCCCAACATTTTTCATGTAAACATAATACCCATTCCTGGCACTGTACCAGTCCAGGAGACAGCATTTATATATTTACGACAAACCATCTGGGATGGGAAGGGAGTGGAGTGTGGGAGGTGGCTGGGGTGATCATGTGTGGAAGGATTTCACAAACCTCTACTGTAGCCTGCTATACCCTATTTCAGAGATCTGAAGTGTTTTGACAGAAGTATCAAATCCAAACCAAAGTTGGGGGGGGGGCAGAATCATAGCTGGACCAATTTACCAATGGCCAACTTCTCTCATCCTTAGCACACACACACACACACACACGCACGCACGCACGCACGCACGCACGCACGCACACACACACACACACTAACATACACACACACATCCATACCCAGAGGAAAGAAAGGCAAAAAGTAAATATTATATAGAAACATAAAAAAGTACATTGTGTCAGCAGAAAAAGACATAAGAGGTACATTCAGTCTGTTCATTTCCCTGCCTATCTCCATGCTCAGCCTACCACCAGATAGGATTTAGAGATATGGTAGTCCTAGTGGCTGATTGTTACCCCTTCTCTGCAGGTATCCCTTTCCCTATTCTGCTTCTGGGTCCCACCATTTCCTTATATCTGTCCCACTCAAGTTTAAACCCCAATGCAGTCTTCGATTCAACCACCAATCTTGGAAGTCTATTCCATTCGTCAACCACCCACTCCATGAATAAAAGCTTTCTCATGTCTCCCTAGTCATGAGAAAGCTTGTCTTGAAAACAATACAGGAATTCAAGAGTGCATGGGATAGACATAAGGGTACCCTGGAGATGTGCAGAGCAGGAGAGTCGCAGATCAAATAGGGGTTGCAGCAGTGAGTAGGCAATGGGCAGACTAGGTGGGCCTTATGATCCTTATCTGCTACAGATTCTATGTTTCTATCAGTCACAACCCACCAGTCTCCACCTGTGTTTTCAAGTTATTGAGCTCTTGTTCCTCATTAGCAAATCCTCACAATTTACCCTGTTGATTCCTCCCCAGAACTTATATGTCTCAGTCATATCCCTCCTTTCCCTCCTGGATTTCATTGTATGGATGCTTAGGTCTGTCAACCTTTCTGCATGCAACCTCCCATACTGCACCTGGATCATCTTTGTGGCCCTCCTTTGGATGGTCTTAATGCAGTCCCTGTCTTTCTTGATGTGTGGGCTCCAGAATTGTGCTCCATACTCCAGGTATGGCTTTACCAAGGACAGATGGAGGGGCAGTATCACTTCCTTCCTCCTACAGATATAGATAACACAGATAGAGAGATACTGTATGTAGATAAGAAAGGCAGTGTAAGGACAACAGGTTGCAAAACAAGGAGTAAGCAAGGGAAAGGTTGAACAAAGTAGAGAAAATAGAAATGTAGAGCTTTATGCCACTCGCTGCACTAAAGCCTGCCAGCCACAAACCAGTCAGCTGGACCATGTCAGTCAATAGTCATATAGCCAGTCCATAGCAATTAGTCAGTAGCCTGCCAGACATCATCCATTTAGCCTCACAGTGGTATTGGTCAATGATTTTCCATCTGCTTTCAGTGTGCAACATCCATCAACCTGCTATTCACCAAGATGAAAAGCAGTCACACCAGCCTGTTATTTACCAGTGAATAAAAGCTGCAACCACATACAGCAATGGGGATGGGAAGCACAGAATTTGCTCCTGCAAAAGTACTTCATCCCCAAAGAACTGGACACTGGGGAATCTAGCAAGTCTACATCTTCCAGGGCATGCATACTCTAGAGTTTGACCCCCAGAGACAACATTTGCTTCAGTCAGATGATATGTAGTGACATGACTACTGTACTATCTCTCCCTCTGTCTCTAAGGTACTGGTTTATTGGTACAGAGTAGTTAAGCGTGTACCCATCAAGTGTAATGGAGTGGGATTTTACAAATTGGAAAAGTCAAGCATTTGAGCTTTGTAGTCTACTTTTAGCTACCTGAAATAAGCTGTTATGGTTACACAATCTTATTATAGAATATCAAACCTCTTGTGGATTTACAGCATATGATTATTTATAAAACAAGCATTGTAATTCCCACAAAATGGTCCACACATGAGTAGTTTTATATGGGTGTCCCACGAGTGCTGGATAGTCCAGCAAGAGATCTCCATCTGCATGGCGTAAAACTCTCCATAGCTATCATGTAGTTTCAAAACAAATATAAAGGCCTATATTCATGAACATTACCTCAAACAGTAATAAAAGTCTACCTTGCCTTTACAAACGTGATTCAGCAAAATCCCCTGTTGTTAAAAAATTTCTGAATCAGGCCAGTAAAGAAAAAGTACAGCAGTGCCCAGCAGCAGGTTCCATTATGACTAAAACTATCTGGATACAGCTCTAGCAATGTGCACAGTTGCAACTAGCTGGTATCACTTGGTGCCACTGTTTTTCAATACAAAAAGTATACACTGTCATCTGTAGGGTTATTAAAGAGTCAGCAGGTGGCATTATACAGAAACAGTGCTACATGAGTGCGTGTATGCCTCCATAAGCCCTTTAGCCTGTGGGTCGAGATGGGTGAAGTGGCCCCAATTCGCTCTGCAAAGTGAATCGCAAAGTGAAAGCAAATTTCGCGGAGTGCTCTGCAATGCAAATTGGAGTACTTTGCGTTATAATGTGTAACACAAAGTCCATTGAAAACAATGTACTTCACCTCACTTTGCTTTGTTTTTAAGCTCCAAAGGCGAATTTTGCAGAGATTCATGGGATTTCATGTCACATGGGCTCTAGATTGTTCTGCACAGCCTCAGTTTGGGGTAGTGTGTGTAGGAAGCTGTAGGAGACAGTCTGCTCTGAGAGTTCTCTGTGATTCAGACCTTCTAAAAGATATTGAAAAAAGCCTTTTTGAGTAATTTTTTTTTTTTGCTGAAACTTTAGTTCATCGATTACAGGAAACCTTCCTGTGCTCATATCATCGAACGTTTATTGTTTGTGTATGGATTTTGAATGTTAATGTATGACATTCAGTCTGTGCACTGAGAGAAAGTGGAAATGTACTTTGGGGGAAGGGTGTATCAGTGGTGTAGGTAGATTAACTTGGAGAAAAAGACAGTTCTTTCTGTTTTGGTGATATTGTTCTTGTATAACTGTGTTAATGTACACAGTAATATTTTCAATAATTCTTGCCTTTTTTGTTGATTGTTGTGGTGCAGCAGTGCATAATTTTAGTTTGTTTAAAATATGTGGTTATATTACTGATGTTTTCAATTTGCTACACATTACTTAGTATGTGTGTGAGTATTTGTGTGATGCATGTCATCAAATCAGACACCTTTTATTGTGCCACATAGTAATTTCTGCAATGTGAACCTGCTATCCTCTGCAGCTGTATGATTTTTGTATTTCTTTATGGTATCTTTACTGGTGCTAGTACTAGTGACTGTTACTGCAGCAGTGCACTACACTGTCCCCTCCACGGCCTGCCCCAACCGGCAAAGGTATTCTTCTCCAGATTTGAATTTCTGATGGTGAGCACTGGTTAGGTGTTGTGCCTTTGCATCTGCATCTCTTCAGTGCGCAGCACAATCTTAATCTGTCTGTGCATTTGCATCTCTTTAGGGCCCAATCTCCATCTGTAACTTAAGTCACAGTTGTTTCTTTGGCTTCCCTTCAGAGTGCAGGACTGGTGTGGTGCATAATTCTTCATGAACATTGTACTCATTAATATGCGTTTTTAAGTCAGGACCATCATCATGAGTCACTCGTGATACAAATCACGTTCTTCATCATCATCACGGTCACAAATGCAGTCACAAATCATGATTCATGATCACGTCACAAATCACAACATTAATTTTTTTACTAGTTACTTGGATGTATTGTAAGCTTGTTTTGTAGTATCTCTCCAAGCTTCACCATGCCACCATTGTACTCATTAATAAGTTCTTTTAAGTTGGGGAGTTTTGTGCTACAGCTCCTCATGGAAGTACAGCTGTAGGCATTCGCGTTCCCAATACAGTTCCAAATTGGTTATCTCACACTGTCGACACCAAATCACCTTCTTCATCATCACGGTCACAAATGCAGTCACAAATCATGATTCACAATCATGTCACGAATCACATTAATTTTTTTTACTAGTTACTTGGATGTATTTTAAGCCTGTTTTGTAGTATCTTTCCAGGCTTCACCACCCCACCATTGTACTCATTAATAAGAGTTTTTAAATTGGGGGAGTTTTATGATACAGGCTCAGCTCATCAGGGAAGTACAGCCATAGGCATTTACATTCCTTTCTGTACAGCATGTGAGTTACAGTACTGTAAGTAGTGGTGGGCGAAGTGGCCCCAATTCACTCCGCGAAGTGATTCTTGGAGTAACGGAATCCACGGAGTACTCCACAATGTGAAGCAGAGTACTTTGCTTCATAGTGACGAATGCAAAGGCCATTGAAATCAATGACTTTGCATTATTCCGCCTTCCCCAAACCACTTCTCCACACTTTTAAGGTGAAATACATTGAAATCAATGTAATTCACCTCACTTCGTCTTGTAATTGAGCTCCAAATGAAATTCTGCAGTGATTAATGAGATTGCTGGTCACATGGGCTCTATATTGTTCTGCATAGCCTCAGTTCTGGCCTGGGTAGTGTGTGTGTATAGTGGTAGCCGGAGGCAATTTGCTCTCAGAGCTCTGCGATTCAAAACCTCTAAAAGCTGTTTAAAATGTCTTTTTGAGTAATTTTTTTTTCTCAAAATTTAGTACATCGATTATAGGAAACCCTTCCGTGCTCATATCATCGAGTGTTTATTGTTGTGTGTGGATTTTGAATGTTAATTTAGAACAGTCAGTCTGTGTACTGTGAAGTGTGCTTTGAGGGAGGGGCGTATTTGTGGTGTAGGTACATTAACTGGGAGAAAAAGGCAGTCTTTCAGTTTTGGTTATATTTTTTTGTATAACTGTGTTAATGTACACACACTAATATTTTCAGAAATTCTTGACTTTTTTTGCTGATTGTTGTGGTGCAGCAGTGTATAATTTGTTTAAAACATTTGGTTATATTACTAAATGTTTTCAATTTGCTATGCATTACTTGTAGTGTATGTGTGAGTGTGTGTGCGATGCGTGCCATTAATTCAGATACCTTTTATTGTGCCATATAGTAATTGCAGCAGTGTGAACCTGCTATCCACCACACCTGCATGAATTTTTTATACTGCTTTGTGGTATCTTTACTGGTAGTCTATTGTTACTACCGTGTACTACTCCCCCCAACTGGCAAAATGTATTCCTTTCCAGATTTGGATTTGTGACTTGTGAGCACTGGTTAGGTGTTGTGCATTTTTGTATGCATCCCTTGAGTGTGCAGCACAATCTTAATCTGTCTGTACGTTTGCAGTGCACCATTAATTCTGGGAGACCGCATTTCTTGTTACACTCCCATTTCACTTCATCAGCACAGGGGAATTTTCTGGACACAAGACAGTAACATTTCGTCAGCACTGGAGAATTCTCTGGACACAAGACAGTAGCATTTTGGGGATGCACATTCATTCTAGCGACTCTGTGTGTGACCCCTGTGTGCATGACTGAGTGCGCGTTTAATTCTGGAGACTTTGCATTTCTTGTTAGGTTCTCATTTCACTTTGTCAGCACTGGGGAGTTTTCTGGACAGAAGACAGTAGCACTTGGGGGATGTACATTAAGTCTGGTGACTGTATGGGTGGGGTGCTGCCAATATTGTTCTCACTCTGCCTTACTTCACGTTTAAGGCAGAATGACAATGCAAAGTAATAATAATAAGGTGAAGTGTGCCTCTTCTATGGGGCAGTCAACGTAGCAAAGTGCCAATGTGAAGTGGCCACCTTGCGTTCACTTCGCTGGTGGATTTTAAATTCGCTGCATCTCTACCTGTGGGCTCTAGTAGTCAGCTGACAAATTGCAGAAAAGTATGCAAGTACAAAGTGATGGCCTGACTATTCTCAACTGTGCTTCACTCATGACACTAACTGACATGAAGGAACCTGATGCTGGGCACAATGGTAAAGCGGTGCTACCACTGGTGGTAATGCACATGAATCTAGGCCAAAGTATCTGCATTCCAGTCATTTTGTTACTGAAGACCAGTGAGGCAGAGCAGCAAGATCCCTTGTGAACAATTTGGAAAAGTGTTCTAACATGGTCGGAATGCACAGTAGCCTGGTTTCCATGTTCACTGAAATGCACCAAATGCTGTATATCTCCAACTTCCAAGTGTTAGCTTTAGTGAAAATGCCATGTTACATGTAGTGTGAAAAATACATATTCAACAGAAAACTTCTGTTTACAAGATTCTGAAAAAAAGCATTTTTCCACTGAAATCAATAGGAAGGCAACATTCTAGTGCAACAAGTTAAAATCTTTAAAAATGTAGCATAATCACATTGTAAAATAATGTATGTTATTAGCAAAGTGGTTCAGTGCCACTCCCATCTTGGAACCAGGAGTTAAGGCTCTGCTGAACACTAAATTGAAAGTTTTGAGAAACTGTTGATGTCTTTGAAAAAGTTCATGTGGTCCTCACTGAAGAGTTGTATTGCACCTGTCTCAAAAGCAGAATCACAAATATCTCAAATAGTCTCACAAATAACCTGGAAAATCAAACTACAAATATTTGCTTCAGCTTGCTTGGGGCTTATCAGTGTGGTGAAGCCATCACCTGAGATGAGCAAAGGATGTCAGAAGTCAATGGCAATAGTGTTTTGGTCATAAGGCCAAAGATGTAAATTAGTTTAATTAGTTATTAAACTAGATTTAGAATGCATAGGTTTTTAGACAAGATATTATGTCAGCGGCAGCCTAAGGGTTAATGACAATTGTAGTGCAATTTTATTAGATTTGATAACAATATCTGCAGTAACTGATATATAGTTATACCTTGATGACTCTTTGCTCGACTACAGTATCCAACCATTCAATGAATGACTCAACAGTAGCATTTTTCTTCAGGAGATCTTTTAGCTCTTGGAACACTGTAATAGAGTCATCTAGCAAGAAAAGAAGAAAAACAAAAGTTATGTGCAGAGAGACTGTAAACATTCTACAATGTGAAGTAATTAGCATTTGTTATTGAGATATACAAATACCACACACCACAACATTTTTTTAAAAGGTCCACTGTTGTATTATCAGCTTGGCTGGTAATATAAAGGTAACTTCTCAATCATTTCTGATGAATTATCATATTTTAAAAATTACACCTCATGGCTTTCGATGATGCACCTGCTGGCAGTAGATGCATCTCTGTTAGCTCTGGAGTGGGTCACTGATATACAGTAACTAAATATGTGCCATCTTACATCACACTGAACCTCCTACAAACAGTACTAATGGCGCACAGAACACCTTTCATCTTGAACCAAGCACTGCTTCTATCAAAATGGCAGAAACTAATGTTGAGAAACTTCCCTCAGCCATCGCAGGCCCCATTGATCCTGGAACAGTCTCAGACTCCCAAAAAACACAAGGCAAGTCTCCTCAAGCATCTTTTCAGATGTCCTCAAAGACAGTCCCCTAGCTGATACCTTTCTTGCTGAATTCATATCACTTAAACAAATGCTAATGGATCTGACAGGAGATGTGAAAGCTGTTAAATCCTCTATAGACTTCTTTGTTATCTGAATAGGGGATGTTGATGCCTGCATGAGCTCTCTAGAGTTCAAATGTCATAAAGGCAAGAGAGAACTTTTCAGTCACTGAAGGAAAGTTGCAAGATTAGCAGTGTATTGATGATCAGGAAATGGTGCAGATGCAATTATCTGCTAATAGTGAGAATACCAGAGAAGGTTAAAGAGGCAAATCCTATTACATTTGTCAATGAACTCTTCATTAAGTTGGCCAGTCCACCTGGTTCTGGCAAATAATATGTGATTGAAAGGGCTCATAGAGCCCCTAGGCCAATGCCTCAGAAAGGGGAATGATCTAGAGTTCTTATGTGCCAGCTCCTTAACTTCCAAGACAAAACAGTGATCAAGCCGGTGGCCAGTTCCCAACCAATACCACACTGGAATGCTAACAGATATTTCATCTTTAATTTAATAATGTGGGCCAGAATGTGTCTGTAAAGCAAACAACCTACAAAGAAATAAATCAAAAACTCCACTCAGGTGGAGTTAAATTTAGAGAGCAGTTCCCTGCTAAATTACTTATCACCCTTCCATGTGGCACATACAGTGATGAATCACCTGCAGCCATGTCTCAGCAGCTCCACACAGTCCTGCCAAAACTCTTCCCAGTGCCCCAGAGAAAAGATTCACCAGAAGGAATGGAATACTGAATAAAAGAACTCCTAAAATATAAACCTAATGCCATTGAATTACAATAGAGTGTCTGCCACAATTTTGAAAGATTTATTGTTTGACTGCAGTCACACAAGTTGTTTATTTGACTGAAGCTGTGCCATGGACCAGCTTACCAGTGGGGGTGGTAGAAGCAAAAACCATAAATGTGTTCAAATATGTCAGGGACAGAGTAAGCAGTAATATTGTTATGCAGGGGTAGAATTAAAGCAGTGAACAAAGGGGGAGAAGACAAAGCACCCCTTCTAGACAACAGATCACAGGATTGGGAAAACAAGGCAGACTGAATGGGTCAGTTGTCTTTTTCGGATGACAGTGTCTGTGTTTCTGTTTCTTTTTGTTTCTGCATTTTATTTACTCCTTCCATCTGTTTATTGCTTGAGGAAGTGATCGGTGGGGGCCAAAATGTTTTTGTATTTTAACTTGTGATGTCTCAATAAAATGCAATATTTGTGTACTTTGTCTGTTTGCTGGATTATTCAGCATTTCCAACAATCAACAGTAGCCATTGTTCACTGAAAATTACCCAAACGTGTTTTGCTGTCACATAAAAAGAGGCCTGAAAATGGGACAGTGCACTTTAAAGGTTTATTGTGTGTATATTTTCAGCAAGAAACAACATAGACATTAACATTTTTGTGTCGTTTTCATAAAAGTATTAACATAGACTTACATTCAGAGTAGACTTCTAAATCAGATTCTGTATTGCCAGAAACAGTGAGAAGAGCCTGTGATCCAATGCTGTTTAGGTCAACTTTTTCAATGTCCGACACCATGGAATTTACAACATTCTGATCAAAAAGGGCAGGACGTGCAATCTGTAAGTCAAAATACAAAATTACAAGTCTCAGAGGCATGCAACAGTTATGTCTTAAAACAGACACAGATAATTTTGAAAAGATACACATAGTAACAGTGAAATTTAATATCAGCAGGGACACTATAACATGTCACTCTCCCCTCAAAGCATCATAGGCACGGATGGGAAAAAATAGTATTCTGTGCAAATGCTATAATTCATTTAGATGCTCCCTGGACTGGAACTTGATGTAGCACTACATGCAAGATCATCAGACTGGTGCTCATAGTCAGAATGAGTTGCACTGATTGAGCTAATGGACACCCCTACAACAGGCTTTGAGGGCTCTTTCACCACTGAAGCATAGAAACATAGAATTTGTCAGCAGAGAAGGGCTGCTTTGCCCACCCAGTGTTCCCAAATGGTCCTTGCCTAGTCTAACTAAGCAGACCTTAACTGGTTTCTAGCGACCCTCCTACCTATTTACTAATAGTCCCCTAGGTCAAAGCCTAAGCTGGTTCTGCTAAATCAAGCTCCATTGTGGCTTCAAGGATGATGTAGGTGCACAATATCAGGGAAGTTATCAAAGTTTAACCCACATCAAGAAACTTGTGAAGGGAGTCTATTTTCACTCTGTGGTTACTTTCAGCAAGAAAAGAAACTGTAGACAAAAATTCTTACCACATCTCTTTTATTCCTTTTAAACTTGGGCATAGTTTAACCGAAGAACAAGCCAGCTTGTTTCTTCAATATATATACATTACAGAAGCAATCCTTTGATCCTTTGTATAATGGTTCAACTTCCTATTCCAAAGATCTTTAAAGTTCTGCTTGCATTACCTCTGTTTTTCGGTAGCCTTAGAAAACTTTAAATTCCACCCTTTCCTGAGTTGCTGGAGCAAGGCTGGTGTGCATCTGCATGTGTACATGCACATGTGACATCAAAGCTGACATTTCAATATTATAACCATGCCTTCTGCAAAGCTATGTAGAAGGTGTGGTTTCAACACTGAAACATCAGCTTTGACATCACGTGTGCATTCACATTTGCATCTGTGCACGTACACATCAGCCTTGCTCCAGCAACTCAGGAATGGGAACAATTTAAAGTTTTCAAAGGCTACAAAAAATAGTGGTAAAGCAAGCAGAAAATTGAAGAATGTTGGCTTAGGAATTTGAGCCATTATACAAAGGATTGCTGCTGTGATATGTATGTGTGTGTGTGTTTCTGTATGTTCTTTACAAAAAAAAAAAAACTGTTAATGCAATGCTTAGGGTTCAGGCTAAAGTGAAAAAAGTAAGAAATATGGTTTTAAGATTTCTAATACCCCTAAAAGAAATCGGGAGTGCAGTCATCCTTGGGGTTGTCAACCTTAAGCTCACCCCATTCTATACACTCTAGAAACATACACACCAAATGGGGTGAGCTTTAGGGTTCACAACCCCAAGGAAGACTTCACCACTGATTTCTTTTAGGGATGGGGGTGAAGCTTTAGGGTTGGAAACCCTAAAACCACATTTCCCTACCTTTTCACTTTAGCCTTAATTCTAAATGCTGCATTAATGTAGTTTTTTGCAAATAATTTTTTTACTTTTTGAGATAGAACAACTGCATCATTATTCACCTCTGGGAATGCAGGGCCCTGTGGGTCCTGCACTCCCATCCATCCATACTGTTTGAGATAGTGTAATTGTATACTCATTTGCCTGGGAGAGCACTGGGCCCTCCAGGACCTACACTGCCATACTGCCATAGATGTGAATATGTATGTTGCTGTGGATGTGCAGGACCCTTCAGGTCCTGCACTTCCATCTGTAGCATAACAGCAACCAAATTGTCAGCATAGCCTTCTTATTACCCCACCTCATGTACCTGGTACAGTAAATTTTGAAATTCCGCACCAAAATGTGATTCCACAACACCACAATGTCATTCCATGCCACAGGTGTGAAAACACACTTTGGTCTGGATTTGAAAAATGACCGCTGTCATGTTCATGAGGTTGTCTAAAAAATGGCTGTGTTGAAAATTTGAGGACAAAATATCTGAAATTACCAAAGTTACAGGCAGACTAGATGGATCTAATGGTCCCAATCTGCCATCACATTCTATGTTTCTATGTTTCTAAGTATAGCAAAATTTCATTGGATACACATAACTTTGCCATTTTTACATAGTTTGACCCAAATTTTCAACATACCCTTCTTGTGACCCCACATCATGAACAAGGGTGGCGAAAATCTTCAAAGCCTTCCTGTAAGGTGATTTTTCCAATCAACCATGAAATTGCTTTTTGGACTTGATTTATAAATTTCCACTATCATCAGTAATGAGGTGGTGTCCTAAAAAGGCCATGTTGAAATGCTGGAGTCAAAATATGCAAAATTGACAAAGGTTTTACATCAACGTTCAAACCCTTATTGAAAACATTGAACCTCGCTTACATTACCTTTTCATATTGCAGTTGGCGTTTCCAGTAGCAAGACATGTCTTTGGAGAGTGGATCTTCACCTTGGTACCTGTTCAGGTGAGTGAGGGTGTGTGGTGGGAGTGGTGGGGCGGTGAAAGATTATGGGTGCTCAGTGATAGGTCAGGGTGGCAGAGTTGGAGCATGAGTACAGAGCAAGGCTAGAGGTGCTTCAGACATTGAGAAGGCTAATGGGAGCCTTTCTATGGATTCCCTATCCAGCCATGATCCTCCAGGCTCTGCAAAGTCCTGTGGACTGAATGGAGAGCTTAAAGTTTTGAATCTGCTCAAATCAGGAGACAGTCTACAGTAAGTAAGGATAAATGTGATGCCCCTCGTACAAAAGGAGAACAACCACAACTACTAGACTTTAAAGAAAACAATAGTAGAGATGGGAGAAGCTGGAAAACTTTGATTTGTGGATTATTTCATGAATTTGTCTGAATTCACAAAATTAATTCACAAGGTGAAGTCGCATTTCACCTAAAATGCAAAATGTGTGACTGTGGAAAATGGCAACTTCCCTAACTTCACCTAGGAATAATGGTCCTAAGGTAAAGCTAACAAGGATTCATGGGATTGGATGTTACATGTTGCCAAAACAAGCTGTGTATACCACAAGGAGGCTGTCTTCAGTGCAGTGATCTGAAGACAGAATAGGAGAGAGATCTGTGTGCTTGTCCAAGGAAAACACTTGTAAAATACATCTCAAAACTAAGCTTTTTGAATCAAAATTGTTCTTAAATTTTTCTAGAGGGCCGTGTGTTGCTAGAGTTGTATGTTTTTTTCAGTGATTATTTACTTTAAAGTAGTGGTTTCTGTTTTGTCAGTCTGTAAAGCAGTGGGGTGGGGGGAGGGTAGATGTACTGTAAACCAAGGCAGACCAGAAAGATCTGGAGCCTTTTTGTTTAAGAATGAGATTTGTGTAAAATTTCTTTTTCTCACTCTTTCTTGTTCCTCATTTTTGATCTGTAGTGTGTAATTTAACATGTTTATGTCTGTAGTTTAACTTGGTGTGTTTAAGTAAAGTAAATTGTTAGTGTCTTTCTGTAACATTTTTAGTAATCTTTTAGTTGTATTTTTCTTAAAGTGATGGTGTTCTTTCACTTTTTAGTAAATTACCCATTTCCCCTGTTGTTTTAATTGCTGTTCTGTTTTATTAAAAAAAAGGAAAAAATTACTTTTTTTGATTGTTTTTAGTAGTAGTTTTTCAGATAACACTGCTGACCCCTGATTATCATGGGGGAGGTGTTGTCTGCTACTGGTAGTTAGTAAGTTGCTTAATCCTTTTACCGATGTTGTGTGTCGTGTTAATCCCTGTAGTGTTTTATTTTTCAAATCACACTGCTGATCCCTGATTCCGTAGGGGGAGGTGTTTTCTGCTTCTGATACTTATTTGTACTGTAGACTTTCTTACACTTTGTAATTTTTCAATACAAATCAAGTTATAAATAGCATATAAGACTGACCAGGAAGAGATGCTCTACTAAAGGGAGATGTTCAAAATCTGTGGGGCAAAATAGTGCTACAGTTCAAAAAACAGTGCCTGTGGCAACATGTTCTGTGGCCTCCGGGGCTGGTAGTAGTTAAGAAGTAATTGGCAGTGGTGGCATAAGTGCTGTCACATCTGTGGCAGTCATGCTGGTGGGGATGTAGAAGGTGACAAGAGAAGCAGCAAAAAACAAACCAGTGGACATGTTTATTGCCTAGGTTGTAAGTGACCACACTAACCCAAATGTCACATAGAATAACACTGCAACTTTAACAAGCCACAACGCCATCAGTCTTTGAAGTTAAGTGACACTCTGTACATCCAAATAAACATCTCAATGTGTACTACACTAGTAACTGATAATATCCCTGGAATAGTTCATAGGTTGTACAACACCCCAAAAACATGTTTTGACTTTACCATGGTGCCAAATCCATAATATATAGTAGATCCAATATTCATCAAAAATGCACAGAATATGCACTTCCTCTAAGACTACAACCATACCAGACTTCAAACAAATCTGATAAAGGTTAAAATTTGACCATGTTATGTCTAAAAAAAAAACTAAAGGAGTAGTTAGTGGAAGTCATTTTGACCCAAAGTCACCTTTGTGTATCCTGAGGAGAAGCTACAGGCAAAGGTGCAAGGTGAAGTTACCATTGTCAAATTTCCTATTAAATAGAAGAACATCATGAAATGATCTGCAGAGTAGAATTTTGTGATTTCACCATAACTATGCTGGTGAATTAAAACTTTGCAACATCTCTACACACTAGAGGCAAGCGGCTTAACCCCAAGGTCTGGTACTTGAAGTGTTACTCTCTGATGGTAAAGCTAAGAATTTTCTGGTGTGACTACCACACTGGAATGTCTAAATAATCATCTGATGGATCTACTGAAGCTAGAAAATTACCCATCTGAATTACCAAAATGATTGCCCTTGGGGACTCTATCTTGAACTGGACAGGTCTCACAAACTGTTTCATACTACAGAGATCCAAGATTAGATGTAATCCTCCTGATTTTCCTGGGGAGCTTAAAGTAAATGGAGTAAAACCTTTGCTCTTTTACCTTGAGAGGAACCTGGATCACTGCCTCTCTACTGAACAGATGACTAAGGTTTGGTCTACTGTTTGATGTTACCCGTGATTCATAGAAACTGGGAAATGAAAAAGAAAATTACCTCTGGCGGGAACAGAAGAAAAACTCTGTTGCATAAGCCTGTAAAACTATCTCCAGTACTTAGCCGTCTTATGCAGGTAGAACCCATAAGTCAATAAATCTCTGCAGCTGTGCATCTAGAGCTTGTAAGCAAAGATAGAACCATGATCCCCATATGGCGTAACCACCTCCATCATTGGCTTCATCAAATCATTTACTGGAGACATTGTCTCTGTTCTACCAGAACTTTAAGCTGTGTTGCTACTTGGCTGGTTTCCATAGCCTTAAAAGGCATGAAACATGCAATAGGAGTTGTGACCATGCCCAAATCCCTGACATTTAAAGCCACAGTTAGATGGTTTCTGATAATTGGAGCTCAGCAAAGACCCCTTTTCTTCCTTAAGTCCCTTCAGAATCTCTTTTAAGCCAAACAATATGCCACCTGTGAAAAGCCCTCTGAGTGGAGACATAGTGTACCAATCAATGTCTCAGCCAAATTGACATAGGGCCTTTCATAGCTACAGCACTGCCTCTTGTTGAGGCACATAGGGGATTTACAACAGAATCCCATAAAAAATAAGGCAACATATGTACAGTACCAATGAAAGGAGATCTTTGACAGGGAATACTGCAGAACCTCACCTGCCACTGATGTTGACCATTTACCCATTGCTGCTGTAGTTTTACTAATGCCAGGGCTAACATGACAGGATTAAAAATTTATTTAACTACTATGGAGATGGCTGCATGTATAACAGGAGGAGCCTCCATTTTTTAGCCAAATCAACAAAGAGTAGGCAGTATTTCATCCAAGATTTAGAAAGCTGTTTCTTTTTGTTTGCATTATCCCATTTACAACAATATGAGCAAAGGGTTCAAATGATGAATATAGGCACTCCCTGTGGAGTTCAGAATGGGATAACATTTTATGTAGCAGAAGATTTGGCATGTGTGAAGTCTGTTTTATAAATCCAATGTATTGTTTTGCTTGTTTTGAAATAGTCCTAATTGTTTTAGTGTCCCTTGTTAATGTTTCCTTTTTCCGTGCCCAACATTCAGTTTTGAGACTGCATAGGCGGAGCTGTACTAACGTATTGCTATGATGCAGGAGAGAGAAGGGATGGTGGAAGTATGTGACTGGATATTTTTACCTTGTCCTTCCACAGTGGAGTGGTCAGTTTTGTTCTGTTGTTTCTCTACTGCTCCTCCCCTCGGTGTGTGCCTTAGACCCCCAACCATGCAGGCACACTATCTTCTTGCTGCCCATCACTTTTGCTTCACTTCTTCAGTTGCAGATGGAACAAAAATTCTACCGTGTCCAAGATGGCCGCCATGAGGTCAGTGCACATGTGCAAGTTCACTTCTGCAGATGCACATGAGTGAGTTCACTTCTGCAGTTGCAGCCAAAAAACAAGAGCCCGCCGTGCCCAAGATAGTCACTGTGAGCACAGTGGGCATGTGCGAGTATCGCCCATCACCTGGTGTCAGTCACGGTGGGACCTCTGATTATTGTTTGACTTGGGTTGCACACTCCGAAAGCAGTATGGAAGCCATTTTAGATCTGACTAGAGCTGGTTTATCTAGTTATGAATTCTGGAACCCATTGACATCAGTGAAGGTGATGTCTACAGTGAAGCTTTCTATGCAGGTCTTCCACTCAAGTGATATAATTGAGTTCCAAAACTGATAAGCGATAAAAAAAAACTAAATATTATATGAGAAAAAGATTTTCTTCAAAAGGTTCATTCACCGCAGCAAACCTGAAGCGATGAGTGTCATTATGCCACTGTTTCATGAGTAGCACACAGGTCACTCACAAAGCAAGCTACAGATCTAGGACAGTGCCCTTCATTATGCAGCTGCTTCATAAGTTACCCACAGTTCTACTCAAGAAGGAAGCTACAGGTCTGGTGCGATGAGCATCATGATGCTTTGTTCATCATGAAGTGAAAAAGGCAAAAGCTGAAGGTGTAAGTTGTTATATGATTTTTTTATAAAATTGGTAAAGAGATTCCCCAGACCTGATTGGCTGGCAGTTCTTACCTGATATGCTCATTTCTTAACTTATACCACATAAAATAATAAGTTCCCAGATCCATGTCAGGAGTCTTGTACAGATTCCTCCAATGCCACTGCAAACTCCAATTTACCACCATTTTGTTTTAGTTTACTAAGTGAAATTGGAATCCAGAAAAGTAAATAACACCCACAATACTTTAAAAAGTGTTGTTTCCAGTCCAGAAATCCTCCTGCTGCCCTCCTGAGCTGTTCCTATCCAATCCTTAGCCCCAGGTATCGCAGAGGATATTACCTCTCCCAGATCAGCAAGGAGAGGGAGACCAGTGGAACTTTTGTGAACAGTGTACCACAGATGGTAGTGTGCTGCCAGCAAGTCAGTCAGGAAACCATGGTCCTGCTTGGTCCCCATGCCAGTGACCTGCACCACTCCACAGAGCTCCTAGTGACACCAGCAAGTGGTACAGCACCCAAAGGGTCAGCGGAGGGACTATTTTAAATGAAATAACAGTATTTATTTCTAAATTTCATGATTTTTTTAATAAACACTACAGTTTCTCAACATATATCCATTTTAACAGAACAATAACACACTCCAGGATGTGGGTTGCAATCTGATAAATGCACATTGAGGGCAGTAAGGCACTTAGCCTGTAGCCTCATGCCTCACTATGCTCATAGGTGTGCATTTATCAAAGCATAACCCACACTCTGTTGTGTGTTATTGTTTACTAAAAAGAGTTGAAGCATAAAATATTCAAAGTATAGACATTAAAATTTAGACTTAAAAGCTCAAGAACCTATCTCTGTCAAACACAGACACTGTATCTAAGCCATGTGGTCACCATCAACACGACACCAAAAATGTTTTGCTTTCACTGACTCTCCAAGGCAATTTAGAGAGTACCATCAAAGACCTAACCTATACAGGTCCCTGGTAAGACTGCACCATGAGTGGTGTGTAGTATTGGTGACATTATCTAAAGAAAGATGTTAACTTGTTGGATACAGTCCATAGCAGGGTGACCAAGATGATCCAGGGCCAACAGGGCAACACTTATGAAAAGAAGCTCATGGGGATTCAGCATGTACTCCCTTGAGGACAGAAGGGAGATAAGGGATATGATCAAGACCTTCAAATATATTAACTGGTTCAACAGGGTAAATATGGAGGGCCTTTCCAGTCTTAGTGGTAACAAACTAAGGGGACTAGCTTAAAACTGGTAAGAGGAAGTTTCAAGCAAGATGTGAAAAGCACTTTTTCACTGAGAGAGAGAGGTGGCCAAATGGAATGAGTTGCCAGAGGAGGTGGTCTCCCTGAAAATGGTGGATAGCCTCAAGAGAGGATGAGATAGAATTAAAGGGAAATTTATGGATAGAAGTGGGGTAGAGGGCACAAGGGGAACTTGAGGGGGGTCAGGGGAGATTTGGGGAAGGGGGCAGGTCACTCTGTAAATACAGTGGGGATCTGCACACTTATTAGCATGTTCATATATTAGGATACCAAAGTCAATTGGGGCAGAGTGACAGTTACAAGACTGATACACCTTATAGCTATCCTTTTTTTTATTATAGGTTTTGTGAAACAAAATTGAAGAAAGGATGTCCAAATTATGTAAACATTCAAACATAAAGGTTGGATGATGCTCTGGTCTGAATGCTTGGCTTACACAACTAATATAAATACATATGATAGAAAATGATTAAAGGTTACAGGGTAAATACTGTACATGCACATTGGATTTTGAAGGGATCAGTTATTTAGACCTACTGTTTGCATCTGTGGGTCTGCTCCCATACCCCTTTTTCTAACTGGTTCTAATAATTATATATACAGGCAATCCTTTATAATAGTATTGAACAAAAAGCTATCACCCTTGGCATGCACCCCCCCATTGCTGACCAGGGATCCCATGTTTGAAAAATCCCCATAGATAGCTACTGGCTCAGCCCTCCTCTGAACACCTCAGCAAGTTGCCATCTGATGAATATGCAGCCACATAAGTATTAATCAACTAGTCCTGTTATTACAGATTTGGACTCATTCTTTTTTCAGCCAGCAATCAGCCAATGGGGTAAGAGGAAGGCTGAGTCAATTGCTGTCTATGGGGATTTTTCAAACACTTGGATCCCAGTCCGCAAGGTGGACAGAGAGGGACAGGGTGGTTTAGTTTTTACAGCTGAGTGGGTGGAGCTCCCCAGACATTATGCCTTCATCTTGAAGAAGAGCACTGTGGAAGCATATGAGTGGACCGTGGTTCAGTGTGCTTCCACAGTTTTCTGGTAAATGTCCACTCCTTCTGTTTATATGGCTCTTCCCTTCCATGGGTTGCATAAACACACACCCTTTGTGGGGCACTACTTTTCAACTGAGGACGTAATGGTTGCCATGCCCAAGATGGCCACCAGCTCAAACTGCACATGTGCTAGTACCCTGCTTACGCAGTTCTGTTGGCACCGCCATCTTGGGTACAGCAGGCTCCGGCATGGTGAGAGCTCTGAGTATTCTTTTACTCACTCTTGTTGCACTGTTGCTGCACTGAGAAGTCGTATCAGCTCTGACCAGAGTTTGTTCTGCAGAGGAGAAGTTGAACACACAGGACCTAAGACTTTTGTGAGCAGAAGTAATAAGCAGTATAAATACACAGTTAGAAGCAAGAATATAGTGATCAAACCACTCAGAAGCAAACTTAGTAGAACCAGAGAAAGAAGTAAAATGTTACCTGCAACCTTCTGTTGATCTAAATTTACAGAACTCAGGAGTGTATCATATGGATACAGAACTGCAACCTAATCTCTTAAAGCAGCAATGCAATGAAACTGGAAGAAAAATTTTGCCCTACATTTTCTTTTCCATTATAAAAAATTGTAGGCATTTTCCAGTTTTATTAGGTGGTAAGATTTTCTGAATCCACCAAATTGTGAGTATTTTATAAATGTTTTAATTATTTTCTCAAGAAAAAAGACTGCCACCACATTTTACATAGCAATAGCATTGTAGACCTGACAAGGGTTAGGATTGAAAAAATAAAAAAGACTCATAATGCACAGCAGAGGAGGTACCTAGACAAGTGCATTTGGCATGCAGCATATGCTAATATTGTTCTTAACTGTTGCAGACTCTAGCCTTTTTGGAAAAATAATGTTCATTCCACTGCTGCTTTATTGGCAGTAACAGAACAGCTCAGAATCAGTGATCTCCTATTCACTAAATATCTGCCAAAAAACTAAATGTTCCTAACATATCAGAGTCAGAAAACAGTAGACTTATGGTGATTATTGTAGGAATGCATTAAACACCCTAGGAAACAGAATGGAATCAAATGCAGCTACACAGTGAACAAATTAATTATCTGCAAAAATGTTATTTTTTCCCACTCTTCCCCTTTATATTTTTCTCTTTGTCTTTTCTAGGAATGCTTATTAAAAAAATAAATGGCATACAATGCCAATGTTATTTTTCAAAAACAATTATCATAAGGGATCATTCAATTAACTACCAGTGTAATTGTAGAAAGAATAGAAAAAAACAGCTTTATAAATATTGAAACAGACAATAATGGTAGAAAGAGACTGAAGGTCCATCGAATCTACTCGGAGGTTCCCTATCTGCCTCAGGAACTATTGCCCATATGGGGTTCTATCCTTCCCAGTCTACCCCCCTGGCTACCCTCCCTACTGCTACCGACCTGAGCCACCATGAAATCCTTCAGTCTGTCCCAGCCATGCTTAAAACCATTTACGGTCTTGGATCCCACTGCTCCTGCTGGCAGACTTTTCCACAGCTACACCAACCTTTCTGTAAAAGAGAACTTCCTAACATCCCTTTTAAACCCTCCCCTGACCAGTTTCCACTCATGACCTCAACTTCTTGACTCTGTACTACTGCTAAATAGTTTCCCAGAGTTGACTTTGTTTATTCCCTTCAGGAACTTGAAGGTCTCCATCACATCTCCTCTCTGTCACCTGGTCTCTAGTGAATACGTGTTCAGTGCCTTGAGGCAATCTTCATAAGATCTGCCCTGTTGGCCCTGACTCATCTTGCTTACCCTGCGTTGCTTTGTCTCCAGCCTGTCACTATCCTTTCTTAGGTGAGGATTCTGGAACTGAGTACTGTTTTCCAGGTGGGGCCACAGCAGTGATCTATAGCGAGGTAGTAGTACCTCCTTTTTCCACCTGTCAGTACCCATTCTGATACACTCCAGCATCCTATTAGTTTTACCATAGATCTTGTTACACTGGATATATCATTTGAGGAAGTCAATAATGATGATTCTCATGTCTCTTTCCTCTGTCATAGTGTTCAGTTTAACCTCTCCTATCCAGTACTCTGTTCTGTTTTTTTCTTCCCCATCAATGTGCATAATCTTGCATTTTATGGCATTGAATCTCAACTGCCAAACCTTAGACCACCTACTAGTCTTTGTAGATCCCTCTGCATCTCCCTGATCCCTTCATCGCTATCTTCTCTACTGCAGAACTTCTTGTCATTTGTGAAATGGCACAACTTGCCCCAGATGTCCTCGCCAATGTCAACAATGAACATATTGAAGAGGACAGGACCCAGGATAGTTCCTTGCAGCATTTGTGATCTCCCTGCATTATGATTTTATCCTGCTTACCATCAACCTCTGCTGCCTCTGATTAAACCAGTTTCCTACCCATCTAACTATGTCCGTAGCTGCACCAAGGTCCTCCAGCTTTTTCTGCAATCTTCTAGTCAAAAGCCTTGTTGAAATCAAGGTATAGTAAATCCACAGTGTGGCCTTATCTACTAACTTTCTTATCCAGTCAAAGAAACCTACAGTATCAGGTTGGTCTGGCAAGAATTCCCTACCTCAAACACCTGCTGTTATCCTATAGACCATTTCTCTTTAGATGGCACACAAGGTCTTCTTCAATCAGTGACTCCATCAGTTTACCCACTACAGAGGAAACATTCACAAGTCTGTAATTCCATGATTGCTCCTTGCCCCCCCTCTTGTAGCAGGTCTATGTCTGTCACCCTCAAGTCTTTTGGAACAACCACTCTTGGAATTGAGATATTAAATAGCCCTACTAGGGTTGAGTCAGCTCCACAGCAAATTTTTATAAACAACTTGAGTGCATCCCATCCAGTCCTGGGGCTTTATTTACCTTTAGGGCCTTAAGCCCCTTCTGGGCCATTTGATTGGTAAATACTGGCTGCCTCATTTCAAGAATGCTCCTCGCAGCTGCTTTAATGCCATGTTCAGGCAAGGGCCAACTGTCTTCCCTTTTGAAAACAGAGCAGAACTGATCATTAAGGATAACTGCTTTTTGTTCATCTTCCTCTAGTAACCCCCCCCCGTAGCTTAACAATACCCCCTCCCTGATTTCTATTTCCCTTGAAATATCTGAAGGATTGTTTTTCCCACCCTTGACCCTCTCTGCTGTATGCAGCTCCATGACTGCTTTTGCCTCCCTGACTGTCCTCTTTTCTTCCCTAGTGTGCATGACTTTGTTGCTTTAAGAATGGTGCCCTTGATTGCCTCCCTCTCAGTTCTGCTACTCCTCTAATGCTGTCCACCCTGGTCAATTTGTCTTGGACCAGCTCCCTCATCCAACTGAAGTCTGCTCTTCTAAAATCTATGACTGCAGTTTTTGATAGGGGCATTCTGGTCCTGAAGGCCAGTCTAAAGCAAATGGAGTTACGGTCACTGGAACCCAATGGCTCCCCTACCCTCACTCTACCCACCATCTTTGAGTTGGTGAGCACCAAAATGAATGACTGCCAGTCTGGTGAGTTTATTAATCAGCTGCACTGGCATGCAGTCCTGCAATGTATCCAACAGGGCCTGAGTTCTGGTGTACTTCACCTCTGGAATATCCCAGTTCATGTCCAAGTTCAGATCATCCACCACCACCACTTATTCCTTCTATCCCTATGTCAGCTCTTCCCAGAGCTCCCTATCTCTCTCTCTTTCTCTCTCTTCCCCTTGTCCTGGTGGTCAACACATCACCACCACCCATTGTTTCTTGCCTGAGCATGCCATAAGGAGAACCTACAGTGACTCTGTCTCCACTTTGCTTCCCTTGATGTGTCCATCCTCTGCAACCTTTATGCCCTTCCTGACATATAGGGCTATGCTGCCCTTTGCCTTTTGCTCTATCCTGTCCAAACATTGTGTAACTTAGGACTGAAAAGTCTGAGTCATTATTCTTTGTAGTCCAAGTTTCTGTGATGACTACAAAGTCCACCTCTGTATCTGTCAATAATGCCTGTAGCTCACTGATTTTATTACTCAGACTCCTGGCATTAAGGAAGACCCCTTTCCAACTAGCTCTGGATCCTCGTTTTCTGTTTTGTGACCCTATACTTGCATTTATTCCCTGTGAGAACCTTTCCCTCTTTGCCTCTTCCACTAACCTTTTTGTACCTCAACTTTTTTTTTAATCCACCTTACTGCTATCAGTCACCAATACAGAGGGAGTACCAGCCAGGTTCATCTCCCATACTCCTTTTACTATGGCTCCCCTAGCCTCAGTGCCCCCAATATCAGTTTAACTTGTCTACTGGTAGATGTCAAACTTCTGCCGCAGTGTACTAGTCCTCTCTAGTCAGGTGAAGGTTGTGTTTCTTGCCTGAGCATGCCATAAGGAGAACCTACAGTGACTCTGTCTCCACTTTGCTTCCCTTGATGTGTCCATCCTCTGCAACCTTTATGCCCTTCCTGACATATAGGGCTATGCTGCCCTTTGCCTTTTGCTCTATCCTGTCCAAACATTGTGTAACTTAGGACTGAAAAGTCCGAGTCATTATTCTTTGTAGTCCAAGTTTCTGTGATGACTACAAAGTCCACCTCTGTATCTGTCAATAATGCCTGTAGCTCACTGATTTTATTACTCAGACTCCTGGCATTAAGGAAGACCCCTTTCCAACTAGCTCTGGATCCTCGTTTTCTGTTTTGTGACCCTATACTTGCATTTATTCCTGTGAGAACCTTTCCTCTTTGCCTCTTCCACTAACCTTTTTGTACCTCAACTTTTTTTTTAATCCACCTTACTGCTATCAGTCACCAATACAGAGGGAGTACCAGCCAGGTTCATCTCCCATACTCCTTTTACTATGGCTCCCCTAGCCTCAGTGCCCCCAATATCAGTTTAACTGTCTAATGTAGATGTCAAACTTCTGCCGCAGTGCACTAGTCCTCTCTCTAGTCAGGTGAAGGTTGTCACCAAGATCCCCCTGCTCCAGAAGTGCCCCTAGTTCCCCATTCAGACACCATCCTTTAACCACCCATTTAATTCCGCTATCTCTTCCCTCTTATCCCCCCAAACTCCACACAGGAAGTACCTTGGAAAAGGTTAAAGAGGCTGAGAGTGTCTGCAATCTGTCCCCAGCCTCTAAAATATCGACTTCACTCATTCCACAAGTGGGTTCCTCTGATCACTGATATACAAGTGTACCAGCACCCCTAGCTCTTCCCCCTCTCTGCTATCCTCTGCATTCTTTATATGTCCAAGATGACTGATGCTCCAGAAAGCACCTGACCATCCACTACCCCTCCAACCCCCACCCACCACCCTCTCTACTCCCCTGCTCATAGAGTCCCTGACCACTAAGACTCTCCTAGCTGTCTTCTTCCTGCTTTCACCCCTGGGTGCCACCAGATCATTGCACCCATTTCCCTGAAAGACTCAGAGGCTGCCCAGTGGAGTCAGATATCCGAGTCTCTTCCAGTGGCATAAAGACATTTGCTTGTCAGGATGGAGCGGGGTTGGTTGACCTCCTTGTGGCTGCCCTGCCACCCTTCCCCCTCCCCATCACTCTCCACCACCCAGATCAGTGGGACTCAGGGGAGTGGGGGGATATGGGCTGTGGGCTCCAGCTGAGCCGCTGCTACAGGACAGATATCTCTTATCTCACTGCTACCAGATGAGTACAGAACTCTGCAAAGTTCTTGCAGAAGCAACAGTGACCTCCCCTCCTTCAGAACAGAACCCTGGAGAGATGCACCCAACAGTCCTGCAACTGACTTGCTCCCCGCTGCACTTCATCCCTATACAAATCCTTTTGATTACCTTTAGACTACTAATTTAAATGTTTTATCCAAAACGTTCTAGCTGCCTCAGTCAACTGCCTGCTTGCTCTGATAGTAAGAGCTAATTAAAGGGAATTCTAAATGCAGATAGCTGCTCCACTTCTGACTAAGCCACACCCCCAAAATTAACAGCAATCCCCCCAGCTTACTGTAGGCAAAATGTTCAGCTGCCTCCCACATCTCAAACCAGATTACTGCTAAGTACTGTGCTTTTTATACACTGATTGAAGATCCCAATTTAACTTCCAGAGCCTACACTTCTAATACAGTATCTGTCTACTTACCCCCACTTAGAAATGTTCTAGCAATATAAATATAGCTTTATCTGAAGCTAAGATGGAGTTTAACTTAAAGCGAAAAAAAAATCCTTCTCAATTTAAGTTTCTTGCGCTCTGAATAAGGGCAATGAATGGGATTCATCAAAGGGTTCTAAAGGAACTGAGCAAGGTGCTGACTGCCTATCTGGCAGTGCTTTTAGCACTTCAGTGGAGGGGGGGGGACGTGTCAGAGGAATAGAGGAAGACTGATGTGGTCCCTCTGTACAAAAGTGGCAGTAGGGAGGATGCTAGCAACTGCAGGCAGGTCAGTCTCACATAAGTGGTGGGGAAGTTAATGGAGATACTAATGAAGGAGAAGTTCATGGAGCATCTTGAGGCTAAAGGGCTGCAGGACCATGGGCAGCATGATTTCACAAGGGGAGGCCATTTCAAGTTAACCTCATACATTTCTTTGACTGAGTTACTTGATAGGTGGATCAAGGGAGAGCAATGGATGTAGCCTGTCTGGACTTCAGTAAGGCTTGCAACATTGTGCCATACAAGAGGCTAGTTAAGAAACTAAGTAGCCTTGGGGGTGAGGGGAGAAGGTGACAAGGTGGACATCAAAATGATTAAGGGATAGAAAGCAAAGGGTGTTGGTAAATGGTAACCACTCAGGCAATACTAAAATGACTGGTGGAGTGTCACAGAGTTCAGTGCTAGGACCGGTCCTCTTTAGTGTCTTCATAAGTGACATTGGGGAGGAGCTTGAGGATAAGGTGTGTCTCTTTGTGGCTGATACAAAAATCTACAACAGGGCTTACACTCAGGAAGGGATAGAGAAAATGCAAAGGAATCTGAGGAAACTAGAGGAATGGTCTAGTGGGTGGCAGCTGGGTTTCAATGCCAGAAAGTACAATGTTATGCACGTAGGGCTGTGGAACCCAGGGGCTGTATAAAAGATAAGATGGGGAGAGTGGAGCTTACATTCACCAAGCAAGAAAGAGTCCTAGGGGGTCACTGCATCCAATAACCTCAACGTAGCTTGGCAGTGTGACACAGCAGTGGGAAAAACTGGCAGGATGCAGATGTGCATTGGCAGAGAGATGGTAGCAGGAGGATGGAGGTGGTGCTGCTGTTTTGTTATTCACTGGTGAAATCCTACCTGCAGTACTGTGTCCAGTCCTGGAGGACCCATCTCTGCAAGGACATAGAAGGGGTGGAGGTGGTACAGAGGAGGGCAACAAAACAAAAGTGGTAAAGGGGCTTGAATGAAAAGTTCAACCAAGAGAAAAGGCTGTAGGAGCTCAGCATGTACTCCCTTAAAGAGAGGAGAGTGAGAAGGTACATGACTGAAACATCCAAATACCTCACAGGAGTAAACAAGGTTCAACTGGAAAATCTATTTCTGGGAATGTAAGGCACTAGAACAAGGGAGCTTGCAATGAAGCTAAGAGGGAGAAGTTTAGGAGAGATGTGCAGAAATACGTCTTCACAAAAAGGGTGGTGGATGACTGGAACACAAGGTTGAGCAAAATGTATCTTCTGCCAGAGAAATTCTGGCTAAAGTCTGATTTTGCTTCTCCAAAATGTTATGAAATTTCCACAAAAATGTCATGAAATTGCACCAAAGTTGTTACTCCAGTTATTTCCATGTAATTGGAAAAGTGTTTCTCCACATTACATCAGATTTGATCAGATGACATTGCCAAGGCACATACAGAAGTGTACCAAGTTTTAGATCTCTATCTTTAAAGGTGACTGAATTATTAACCTCCAATCTTTTGGGAATCTTAAAATTGCATTTTCCAATTCTGTAAACTTCAGCATTTTAAACCCCAATATTTTTAAAACTAGAGAATAGAATATCAACAATTTTATTAGATTTATTGATATTAGTTTTGAGTCTAACTAGACTTTGAGGTCACTCCCATGGCCCAGCAGCACAGCACTGCATTGCCATGCTGATGACATGCCTTTGAAATTGAGCCTAGGAAGCCACATTGGGAGCAGGCCATGGCTGAAACAACTTCCACTGTGCAGTTCATCATAGCTGGGGAGTGTTGGTAGCAGGTTCCAGCACAGACTGCCACTTGCCAAGTAATGACAACATGTGCTCTCAAAGGGGACAGGTACTATACCAAAAAGTGCTGCACAAAATAAAAACCATGGCAGCACTCCAAAAATTTAACAAAGTACAGCATGACAGGTACACACTTAAAACTACACGTATAGCCAAACCACACAATTATTGCACTGAAATCAGAAAGCATGGCACTGAGCCCCGACACTTCACTTCTATGTCAGGTGGCATGGCTTGCCATACTTTTTCAGTTCTGGGAATGCTGTCATGCTTTGGTTTTGAGTTGCTGTTGCCACAGGGGAAGCTATGGATGTGTGAGGGTGACAGTGGCACTGCCCCCACCAGGGGACATGGGAGGGGAATATGTTGGAGAAAACCCAGTAGTCAACTGAATGGTGGCTGGGTTCAGCCTGATCAGGATATATCCCTGTAAACAGAGTATATTCATGAGACATGGGCTGCTGTCTGGGAGAAAAAACAATATGTGAAAAAAGAGGCTATATGTATGTGTGTGTGTGTGTGTGTGTGTGTATGGTCTAATGTCTTGCTCAAAGGCTGGCCATGTTATAAGCAGCCAAAGATTCCAAAATAACAATTATAATTAAAGTTGAATTTCATGAGCTTTTGTGAAATTGTGGAATGCTGAAATACTTCTGTCAAAGTCATGTCCATACGTTTTGCTCAGTCATACACTTGAGTTGCCATGGTAGAAGAAGGTAATGGCTGGGCAAAATGGCAGTAAGGTAGCATTCAGAGGAGGCTTCGTAGTAAAAATATAGTGGTGCCAAGTGTCAGGTCACTATCTTGAGTGATATTCATTCACATATATGGACTGAGTAGTATGGTATGGGCTGTATGCCCATTGGCTCATGCTGTGAACCAATGGGCTTGCAGCCCTACCAACTGTCAGTCGGTGGGCGAGCAGGCAGCAGGCAGGTGAGGTGCTGCCGCCGCGGCTGACAGAGGCGGGGGTGGTGGGGCTCAGTGAGACGGGTGGGGGTACACTAGATCACCAGGGATATTGGACATGGGGATGATTAGTGATGCCCGCAATCGGGCTCAGTGCGGTCCATTGGACCACCAGGGATATTGGACTTGGGGAGGGATACAATGATGCCCGTGATCGGGGCACATAGCAGTCCACTGGACCACCAGGGATATTGGACTTGGAGTCACCCTCGACCCTCAACTGGACCTTTCCGGGCACATCAGGAGCATATGCAACACTACCAATGGCAAACTTGGCCTAGCATATAGGGCTAAGGACTGCCTCACCCCCGCTGCCCGGCTGGCCTTAGCTAGGGGGATACTACTGCCCACCTTCTCCTATGGTCTCGTCCCCTTTTCCTCAGTCCCCTCCTCATGCCTAGCCAAGTGGGATACCACGTACAACAACATATGCCGCTTTGTGCTCACAGCCCCCCCTTCTCACTCACCGATGTGAGCTCTATTCTCGACTGTAATGGCTCCCTCCAGAAAAACACCGGATCTACACCATGGGTAATTTCATTGACAACATAATTCAAATGGCCGCCCCCGCCCCGCTCGCCCTCCCCCTGAAACATGCCTCCCCCTTCTACCACCTTAGGTCCTGTGCATCCCAGACTCGCCTGTTCCCCAAGACCCGCACCCTCACTGGTGATAGGGCATTTACTTCCCATGCACCCAAGCTGTGGAACTACCTTCCCCCACAAGTTCGTGCCTCCCCCTCCAACTCCACCTTTAAAACCTCCCTTTGGAGCTTCCTGAAATCTGCTGAAACCTGCCTGTGTGCCACCTAATTGCCCAGCCCCACAACCTATCTGCTTTGGTACCCCAACCAGGCGCTGTCCCCCTCGCCTCCTCGGTGCTGCACTCTACTAGTAGGTATATGATTTTACTGTCTTTCCACCTGAGGGAGGTCTCTTACCACCCTGTAGCCCCTGAGCCTGTATGTTTGGTAATCTGTGATTGTTGATATGCAATTCCATTGCTTGTTCTCCCTCCTTAATAATCCCTGATGTTTTATCCCACTATTGGAGTACATCTGCTCCCGATTGTAATGTTGACTATGTAACTGATACTCTGCCTCACTATTGGAGTATGTCTGCTCCTGATTGTAATGTTGTCAATGTATTTCTCCTATGTAATTACCTTGTAATTCTCCCGGGTCGCACCTGAAAATAGGCATTTGCTGTCTAGCGTGCTTACCCAGTTATCAAAAGCAAATAAATAAATAAACAAATAAAATAAAACATATCTGCTTCCACATCTCAATTACTGTTCTCAGGTTTGGAGCCCATGGCTAAAAAAATACATTACTGTACTGGAAAAGGCAAAAGAGATATACCAAACAAATATCAAATCTGAATCACACTGATTATCCAAATAGATTAAACCATCTCAAGTTCTGGCCTTTAAATGTTAGGAGGGAGAGAGAGGCAACTTACTGACTTTTTATAGAATACTAAAGGATTTTTAAGTATCACAAGACTTACAAATCAGTTACAGAGGCTATACCATTATTTAAGAGGGCACAGTAAACAGATACAGGGGGAAGTACCCAGAACCAATCTGAGGCACAATTTCTTCCTACTCAGAGTAATAAGGTAATGGAATGCACTGCCATCAGATATAGTTAATCAAACAACATTTCTAGGATTTAAATCCAAGTTCAATGAATATTTTAACAACAATGCTACTTATAAAATGATCCACTGAGTAGTGGGGATGGCAGTTATGGGAATATGGCCTTCTGCCATCCTAAATCACTTAGTATAATTAATTTATTTATTAGAATTTTGGATAAATATCTTTGAGACAATGGCTCTTTTACAAAGGTTCCACATCAGTATACAAAGAATAGAAGTACAGTTTGTGTGAGATTAGCAGGCAAGCAGTTTGAATACAAAATTTAGTACAGGGTATACATGGTCTAAAGCTACAGGTGATATAAATAACAGAACAACATAATCAGGCATACATTTAAGAATGATGTGTCACAACAAATAATATTTATATGAATTAAAGCTGCCAGAAGGGCATTGTTAAAGGGAAGGGAGAGAGGAAAAAACTGAACACAACACATAACACTTAACATAAACACTTAGTATAAATATACTGTTTCCTAAGCTGGCCCGGTGGCACTGAAAGTCGAGGCGCTGGATGCCACTCCTCACTCCATGCCGGTGACCCGGGTTCAGGAAGAAGCCCGGGTCATCAGGGGTCAACAGGGGAGGACTAGGGTCAAGCATCCGTTGACAGCTCTCCTAGTATACCTAATATTCTTCAGGTGAAGCTACCTCTGGCTGGTAGCTGCAACACTGGACTTAGGATTTGCAAGAAAGTGAGTTGTGCTCACAACAGAGGGAGGTGAACCTTACAATTTACAGTTGTCTTTGGTTTGAAGCAGACTCCTTAGGAAAGTTAATATTCTTTTGGTAGAGGATAGTTCTAACTGAAAGGTGAAATAAGGAACTTAGAATTATCAGAAAAGGCAGTCTTTCAATTAACAGAGGGAGGTGGACCTTGCTTTACTTTTATTACAATTGTTAAGATTTTCAGTACAGGAAGAGTTTAAACCCACAGGGACTGAATACTGTTTATTGTGTCTGTCCTTGTGCACAGCTGACGTGTTTTGGGGATGACTGCTTTCAGAGCACAAGTCACTAGGCTGTTTTGGGGCTGGGGAGGTTTACCTGTGTCTGACTTGGATGTTTGGATTTTTCTCTGTTTAATTAGCAGGGTATTTTCTCTGTCAAATTGTCATGTGGAGCATCTTGCTGACAGGAAGGCACTCTTCGCAGTGATAGGTCAGAGCTTTTAGCTGATTGTTTTGTGAGGGCACAGTTTAGGCCCAAACCCTTCCCACCCCTCACCCCACCCACCCCTGGAAATAGTTCCTTTATACCTGGGGTTCTGACATCATTTCCTCAAATGGGCAAGGTGCATATCACTGTCATATCCTCTCTAGCACATTGAACTGACAATATAAGCATACACATTATATAATATATATATTTCTATATAACAAACCAGTCACACACACACACACATACACACACACATGAAACAAACAAAAAAAAAACAAGGTAGACAGACATGTGGGGTGTAGTGCAATGTAATGGCTGTGGGGCAGCAGTCTTCCAGGAGTCCTTCTGGAGGCTGAGATGCTGCCCTGTTAGCAGACAACTCTCTGCCCTGAGGGAGGAAGTTGCCATCTTCAGGCTGCACTGGACAGTAGTAAGGAACCACCCCCATCCAGGGAGCACCAGAGCTACCACCACTACCTCAGAGGTTGCGAAGAAAGCACAGCAGTTGGACCACAGTGGGCACAGGGAGAGTAAGGGTGGTGGAACAGAGGAACACCCAGTCAGTTGTTCCACTCCACAATCCATACACCATTCTGGGGGAGCATAGTTCCCCTATGGATGCATCCGCAGAGGAGACGAAGGAGGTTGCAGACAACTGTCACAAGAGAGGCCCCTCAGAAGGCGCAGATGACACCACAGGGAAAGGAAGCAGCTCCTGATGGGGGACTCAATTATTAGGGGGATAGAACTGGGGGGAGCAGGGAAAACTGAAGTAAGGTGCCTGTCTGGTGCCATGGCTTAGAGGGACAGGAAGCGCATCCTTAGGATCATGAGAACAGTTGCACGGGAGTCTGAGGTGGACATCATTGTCCACCTAGGGACAAATGACTTGGCTCATCATGAGATTAGAGCAGTGCAGAAGGACTTTGAAGAGTTGGGGAGGGGCCTAAGACAAGTTGCACACACAGTATCCTTCTCAGAGGTGCTGCCTGTCAGTGGCATGGGTGAGGCGAGGATACTTTGCACCATGTAGTTTAATGAATGGTTGAAAAAATGGTGTGGAGCACAGGGGTTTGGCTTCCCTGGGGACTGGTGTTCCACCTGGAAGGACACCAGCCTATACTGGCAGGATGGTTTGCATCTGTCCAGGAAGGGAACAAGTCTTTTGGGCAATTGGATGAAATGCTTCATTGGCAAGCTTTTAAACTAGTCAAGGGGGGAGGCACTGATAAGCAGCAGAAAAATCCCAGCCTCCCCCTACAAAACAGGGTACTAAATGAGAAAAAGACCAAGGTAGAAAGGTCAATAGGGGATGCTGCTACAGAAGGTAAAGCCATCAAAAAATGGAGAGCAATGAGTACCAATGCCCGTAGTCTGGGTAACAAGCTTCCTGAATTAGTGGCCTTGATGGAGTACGAACATCTGGATATCCTGGCAATCACAGAAACATGGTACACACAGAATCATGACTGGGATGTAAACATACCAGGATACACTATCTACAGGAGGGACAGGGAGGGTAAAAGAGGAGGAGGAGTAGCTCTCTACATAAGGGAAGGAATCAAAGCAACAGAACAACAGGGTAAACAGGGAGGAGAAGAAGCACTGTGGGTCAATCTGGAGACAGACACTGGCACCACAATCCGCACAGGGATTGTATACAGACCCCCCTCTCAGGGGGATGAAATGGACAAGAAAATGATAGAAAGTATACTTAGAATGGCAGAAAAAGAGGAGATATTACTGATGGGTGATCTGAATATTTCAGATGTTAACTGGAGTGCAGTTCCAGCAGCCACTTCTAAGAGTGGGGTTATTCTAGATGCCCTACAGGGGGCATGCCTTAGACAACTATCATTGGAACCCACTCGAGAGGGGGCAATCTTAGACCTGGTTCTCTCAATTGGAGATGGAGAGATGATCACAGATGTAGAAGTGAGTAGCCATCTGAGATCTAGTGACCATCAAACAGTATGGTTCACAATAAACACGGCAATAGAGTCAAGCCATACAAAGGCAAAAGTACTGTACTTCAGGAGGGCTGACTTTTCCAAAATGGGTGAGTGCCTTAGGAATGCACTAGCAAATGGGCAGGAAGGAGGGGTGGATGAACAATGGGGAATAATAAAAACTGCCATCATAGAGGTATCAAGCCTTTGTGAGAAGCAAATAAACAAAACAAAAAGATGTAAGAAACCACTATGGTTCTCAAAGGAGGTGGCAGTGAAGGTCCAAGAGAAAAAGAACGCATCCAGGAAGTACAAGGAATCACAGAAGGAGCAGGACAGATAATTGTATCAGTTAATGCAAAAGGAAGCTGGGAAGGCAGTCAGAACAGCAAAGGCCTGAACCGAGGAAAAGATAGATAACTCAGTTAAGAAGGTGGATAAAACCTTTTTTAAGTACATCAGGGAGTGAAGGAAGACCACGGAAGGGATAGTGAGGCTTAATAAAGGGGAGGGGGGGCAGAGGGTGACAGTGAAAAGGCAGAGATACTAAACAAATATTTTTGCTCAGTATTTACAAATGAAGAGGGGGAGGTACCTAGACCAAACAATAGAAACACTTTGGATACAGAAGTTGATACCAGCCCCTTTAGAGAAGAAAGGGTTCTGAAAGAACTCTTAAAACTGAAGGTGGATAAAGCAATGGGGCCTGATGGGATTCATCCCAGAATTCTAAAAGAACTAAGGGTAGAACTAGTGACACCACTGACTATCCTCTTTAACAAATTATGGGAGGATGGGGTGGTACCTGAGGACTGGAGGAGGGCAGATGTGATTCCCCTTCACAAATGTGGGAGCAAGGCAGATGCAGGAAACTACAGACCTGTTAGTTTAACCTCAATGATAGGGAAAATAATGGAATCCCTTCTGAAGGAAAGAATTGTCGAGTATCTAGAGGCCAGAGGGGCACAGGACCCAAGGCAGCATGGATTCACAGTGGGAAGTTCATGCCAGATGAATCTAATAGATTTCTTTGACTGGGTGACCAAAGTAGTAGCTCAGGGAGGGGCTGTGGACATGGCCTACTTAGACTTTAGCAAGGCATTTGATGCAATCCCACACAAAAGATTAATATACAAGTTAGCCAGCCTGGGAGTGGGTCCCAAGATGATAGCCTGGGTAAAGAATTGGCTGGAGAATAGGACACAGAGGGTAATAGTAAATGAAGTCTACTCTGAAGAAAGGGGGGTTACTGGTGGGGTACCGCAGGGTTCAGTATTAGGACTGGTCCTCTTCAATGTCTTCATAAGTGACATTGCAGAGGGCCTGGAAGGAAAAGTATGTCTCTTTGTAGATGACACAAAGATCTGCAACAGAGTTGATGCACAGGGTGGGGTGGAAAGGATGAGAAGACACTTGGCAAGGTTAGAGGAATGGTCAAATGTATGGCAGCTTAGATTCAATGCTAAGAAGTGCAATGTAATGCACCTAGGAAACAAAAACCCAGGGGAAGAGTACACAATGGGGTATGAGAACCTAACAACAACAAAAATGGAAAGGGACCTGGGGGTAGTCATATCAGATGACTTAAAGGTGGGCAAGCAATGTAAGAGGGCAGTAAGGAGGCCTGGGGGGATACTGGGATGCATAGGGAGAGGCATCACCAGTAGAAAACAGGAAGTTGTTATCCCTCTGTAAAGACAGCTGGTGAGACCCCATCTGGAATACTGTGTGAAGTTCTGGAGACCCAGTATCCGCAAGGACATAGACAGGATGGAAGCTGTACTGAGGAGGGCAACTAAAATGGTGCAGAGTCTGCACCGGGAAGACATATGAAGAGAGACTAAAGGAGCTTAATATGTATAGCCTCAAGGAAAGGAGGGAGAGGGGGGACATGATAGAAATGTTCAAGTATCTCAAGGGAATCAGCAAAGTCCAAGAGGGTAGCATCTTTCAAAAAAAGAGGTGTGCAAGAACAAGGGGGCACAATTTGAAGATAGAGGAGGGGGTGGCTCAGAGGTAATGTAAGGAAGTATATTTTCACAGAGAGGGTTGTGGATGCATGGAACAGCCTTCCAGAGGAGGTTGTGGAGTCAAAAACAGTGGTTGAATTCAAGCATGCATGGGACAGTCATAAGGCAATTCTAGGGGGTAGGGGAAGAAAGAAGTAGGCTGCTGGTTAACTAGGATCTGCAGCATTTCCATTAGGTAGGGAAATGGGCAGACTGGGTGGGCCATTATCTGCCATCTAATTCTATGTTTCTATGCTTCTAGTCCTGGGGAAAAGGATGGGATCCACACAGCACTTTGGTGGTACTGCAGATGTGCGGTTGACTAGAGGAAGGGAGCATAGCGGACACCTGCACATTTGTGCATGGATGTCATTGCTCATCCATGCTCCCATTTGGCAGAACAAGGAAAAAGGGCTGTACGCAACCATGTAGCTTGATGGCCACACCCTGCCATGCAGGGAGGACTGTCATGGAATCACGTTGGGGGGTTCAGCACCAGTCCTGCTGGCAGGGAGGGGGAGCCCTCCAGCCGATCATCCACGGCCGGGCAGACCCTGTCATCATGCGAGTGAGCCTGCTGCTCTCCCCGTGGGCAGGGTCAGTGGCTGGATGCCCCTACAAGTAGGTGCCACAGTGGGTGCAAAAAGAGGGATGCAATAAAAAAATAAATATACTGTTTCTTTGGTGATCTAGTAGTGCCTTCCCTGTACTGATCTCCAATAGCTGTCCTCGTATCACAAAATAAATTCCTGGTAGTCTAGCGGACCTTCCCCTTCCCCTGTTCTCTGATCACTGTCCCATTATATGAAAAATGTACCCTGGTAGTCCAGTTGTCCCTCCCCAATCACCAATCACCATCATTGTAGCAAAAAACAATTGTCCCTGGTAGTCCAGTGGTCCTTCCCCCCTTCCCCAATCACCGATCACCATCCCATGAATGACTAAGTAACATATTCCTGGTGGTCTAGGGCTCACCTCTAGCAGGCGCCGAGCCACCTCTACCCCATCCCTGAAACTGATCCGGACGACTGTCAAAGCCCTCCTCTCTCCACCATGGCCAGCTGCTGACTGATCTGTCCTGGAGAACATGCTGTATACAGTATGTGCCCATTGATTGACAGTGAGTCAGTGGGCATGTACTGTATACAAAGCACACTCCTGGACAGCTCAGTCAGTGGCTTGCCACAGTGGTGAGATGAGGGCTGTGCCAGTCTCGGGTTTTGGTATGGGGGAGCAGGGTGGTGGGGCACTACCTACTGGGGTGGGAAGGTCCACCAGACTACCAGGAATATTTTACTTAATCATTCACAGGATGGTGATTGGGGAGGGGGTAGGGACCACTGGACTACCAAGGATGGTTGTTTTTTTCTATGGGGACAGTGATCTGTGATCGGGGAGTGGAGAGGGACCACTGGATTACCACGGACAGTTGTTTTTTCCTACGGTGATGGTGATCGATGATTGGAGAGGGGGAGGAGGGACCACTAGACTACCAGAGTAAGTTGTGTTTATTACTCAGGACAGCAATAGGCAAGTGGCACCACAGTACTTCCACCAACCATTAGAATTGTGCAGAGTTTAGAGGAGGTTTCCCTTGGTGGTATTTTCTCCATGCAAGTGAACCCCGCAAAAGGCCCTTTCCTGGAGAAAATGCTTAGTAAATCGGAATGCACCAATATGCAGGTTCCCTGCCCCCTTATTTGCATTACAGCCCTCTCAAAACTTTGCCTCAGTACAAATCCAGTTTGTGAGTGTAAACTGGGCTTTTGTGAATACCTTTTAGGGTCAAAACCTAGTTTGCACAGCGCAAACTGGGTTTAAGTCAGCGCAAGGTTTTGTGAATCTGGCCTCAGAGCAGTAAATCTATAAAACTTCTTTTCTTAAAACTGCTTTTAGTACCATTTTCAATTTGTTTAATTTAATGTAATGTATGGTGAACTCTTATTATTAACTGAAATTAATAATTATGCCATTGTTATGACATCACTCTGTTGTAAACCCTTCTTGAGTATGTCATATCAATGGTATAACAAAAATGGAATGGTCATAACAATTAATGTTCTCAAACAATGGAATGCTCACAGCAATCATTGTTCTGTAAAGTAATTCAGTAAAGTAATTAAATGTGTGATTACACAATCTTAGTAACAAATACACTATAAAATATGATGTATGGTCTTTGGTTACCAACCTTGCTGAAAACACATCTCAAGGTTGCTATGACATCTGCAAACCTCTCGAGCTGCTCTCTCGAGGTTTACAATGATGTCATGGTAACCTCTTTGAAGTGTTTACAGCATGGTTATTAACCAAAGATCATACATTATCCTCTGTATATTAAGCTTTCTTTCATTCTGATTATTTGTACACATATTAAAAAAATTACAGTAAAATTTCAGTCAAATCTGGAAATTAGACTTATAGTCACTGGAACAATTTTCAGAATTTCAAGTCATGGAAACAGAATCTCATTATTTTAATCATCGTAAATCAGTGGCCTTGAACAATATTTATGCCCCAAATTGTCAAAACTTATATTTAAGCCCTGCATCATCCACTAAAGTGACAGACTTCCAATTTTAAATTAAAATTTTAAACCTTTTAAATGTTTTTTATGGAATTACAACATAAAAACACATTTAGAGGTGAAGTGACAGTTGTTACCAACTATGTTTGTCTAAAGGTCTTAAAAACTATGATTGCTAAAAATGTGGTGAAAAATTTTTTAAAAAGGGCTAAGTTACAAATAGTAATATTTGTTCAAATATAAATAGCTTTAAATGTTAATATCAGCTCCATTCTATCATTAATGTCATTGTCCACTCTCTGACATTATAAATGGTGGTATTCCATATAATACAATAGGGGTGAGCTGATAAAACATTGCATAAATCCATGTATCTTCACAGCCATGTGATAAATCCTCATAGTCATGTGATGAAAGTTATTTAATGGTTCACGCAAAATGTCACCATTAGTGTGGAATAGCGTGATTGAATACTATTGAACAACATGAATTGCATGACTGCACAAACCATGCTATTCCACGCAAATGGTAACTTTTGTGCAACCTTCCCCCACAGTAGGGGGCCCTATCGTATAAATGGAATACATGATGGCTGGCCATTGAATACACTATTTATCTGAACTCATGGAGAGTGACCTGAAGAACCATCACTCATGGCTCTGCTCTGCCACTCATGAGGTTACCTGAGGTCACTCTCCACTTATTCAGATAAATAGCATATTCAATGGCTGGCCATCACATATTCCTTATCTATATCCATATTTATATCCATATCTGTATCTGCATCTGCATCTGTATATGCATCTCTGTCTCTGTCTCTGTCATTATACCAATCACACATCGACACTGCTACCATAAATGACAGTACAGCAACACAGCAACGGGTCACTGTACTGCCACTGCGGGACCCCGGCACTGCTTTCTTGGGTCTTGCACCCCCTCCCCAAATTAACTCTGACTCAGAGTTGATTATCTGTTGTACAGGGTGTGAGTGGTCAGAGCCCCCCACATGGGTGGTTTGGGTGGCAAAGCAGTCAAAGAAAACAGTGTTTCAAGCTGGATTTGTGTTGACTGCAAATGTGATAAACATAAATCCATCTCTGTAACTCCAGTTGACAAATTATTTGTCGAACCGATGTTACAGAACCATCTCTATTGCCATGTCTGTCTCTATCTCTATCTTTATCTCTATCTCTGTATCTATCTACCCAACTAGCTAGCTAGCTATCTATCTACCCATCTATCTAATTACCCCTCCCCTAGCTCCATCCCCTCTTTCCACCCTGTGGCAAACCCCAAGGGGATTCTAACATAGCAGGGTTACCCCCCTCCCCTGATGTGTTTTTCTATCCTCCTCCCATGGTATCCTATGTACTGCTGCCATCCTCTCCTGCCTTATTCTTTTACTGTCCCCAAACATTCTATGATGAAGTATCTATGTATGTATACAGCCTATGCTATCTGAGATTTATTCCCAGTATCATCTTATCTTGTAATGTTATTTATAATTATACTGTTTTCCAGCATGATATGTGCTGACATGTTGTTGTAAACTATAAATGAAAATTGTTCTGTGTGTCCAGGACCATCTTGCAAATGAGCTCGCTCAATGATGTAACTGCCTGGTTAAATAAAGTTTGATTGATTGATTGATCGATTGATTCATTGATATGTATACCTATACACACACACACACACACACACATGCACACACACACTCACACACACACAAATATATATTTGTAAATGTTTGCTATGTTTAAATTTGGTGAACATTTTGACCCAGATATTCAAAAGGGTTGCACATGGTGCAAGTGCAACCCACTGATGTGCCCTGATGTGATATTCAAATGGGAATTGTGCCTGGAACAAATCCCAATGCGCTGCAGCACATCAGTAATTTATGCGGTGCAGATGGGGGGGCATGTCCATGCATACTCTGCATATCCCGATATTCAGCCCGGGATGTGCTGAGCCCATGCATGCGCAACCCCTACTTGCGCTGCACAAAGTTGAGCCCCCCAAAAAAGCAACAATAGCTGACCACCAACAGGTAAGTTGATGTACTGCAGGGTGCAACATGGCAGCTCCCGGCAGCTGCCACCTGTGGGTGGACACCCGAGCTCCGGCTGCACCTCTGTGGCAGCACCCCTCCCATACCCGATCATGGGCATCTGTTGAAAATGATAACATCCAATATCCCTGGTGGTCCAGGGGACTGCTGTCGGCCCAATCGCGGGCATATGTAAAAAGAAAGATGATCCAATATCCCTGGTGGTCCAGTGGACCGCTCTCAGCCTGATTGCAGCCATGTGTAAAAAGAAAGATGATCCAATATCCCTGGTGGTCCAGTGGACTGCTCTCAGCCCAATCGCGGGCATGTGTAAAAAGAAAGATGATCCAATATCCCTGGTGGTCCCGTGGACTGCTCTCAGCCCGATTGCAGGCATGTGTAAAAATGAAGATAATCCAATATCTCTGGTGGTCCAGTGGACTGCTCTCAGCCTGATCGCAGGCATTTGTATATAAAAATTACGCCCACTATGCCTGGGTGGTCCCAGAGGACCCCACCCACCCACCCACTGATCCTCACCACCCCGCTTTCCCCGGTCAGCGGGTGCACTCACCACCTGTGCCCAGTTACTCGACTGACACATCGATAGGGCTAGCACTTTTGGTCCTGGCGTGAGCCAATGGACGTGCAGCCCATACTACTACTCTCATTCCAGATATGTGACCATTTACATATCTGGAATATGTAGTATACTGCGACGCCCATTGGCTCATGCCTGGACCAATGGGCATACAGCCCTACCTATGGTGTCAGTCAGTGGGCGGCGGGCAGCAGGCAGGTGGTGCTGCTGCCCGCCACGGACCGGGTGGGGAGCGAGGCAGTGGGGATCAGTGGGCTGGTGGGGAGGGGGTCCGCTGACCACCAGGGATAGTGGATGTACTTTTTATACAAATGCCCGTGATTGGGCTGAGAGTAGTCCACTGGACCACCAGGGATATTGGAATATCTTTCTTTTTACACATGCCCGCGGTCAGGCTGAGGGCAGTCCACTGGACCAACAGGGTTATAGGATGCTATATTCTATTTACTGAAGCCCATGATCGGGCTGTGGGGCACATTGCCATGCTGTGTAGGGGGCATTGGTCCCCGACAGCTGCTGCCTGGCAGGGCGCCAGGCGCAAGTCGCCGAGAAGCGGTGCACCTGCATGCAAATGGAGCCATAAAGACATGCAAATGGCCCCATTTGTGCCTTGCATACATTATGGCCCCATTTGCATGTGTACTTTTGAATATCGCAGTTGCTCCGCATGGCACAACAGAACTTCGATAGTGCATCCCCCTGCTCCACTCTGGCCACTTGCACTGCGGGTGGCCAGGGTGCAATATTCAACGATGCTATGCCCTGGTGCAGCTCCGTTGAATATTGTCCAGTCAACACCCCTGCACAGCCAAGTTGCGCTGCACCTAAGCTTGCGCCACAGCCTGGGGCAGTTTGAATATCTGGGCCTTTGACTTACTTTTTATTGCTGTGCTTG
Organism: Neoceratodus forsteri; assembly: GCA_016271365.2. Classification (NCBI taxonomy): domain Eukaryota; kingdom Metazoa; phylum Chordata; order Ceratodontiformes; family Ceratodontidae; genus Neoceratodus; species Neoceratodus forsteri. The sequence goes on along the minus strand of CM057449.1, from coordinate 1,176,013,945 downwards.
ATTTGGGAGCATACATGATAAACAGTATATATATAGGGGATAAGTCATGGCCGGCCATCATGTATTTCATTTATACAATAGGGTCCCCTATTGTGGGGAGGAGGGTTTTTTGGAAAAGTTACCTTTTGCATGGAATAGTGCGGTTTGTGTGGTCACACGATACATGTTGTTCAATGGTATTCGATTATGCTGTTTCACGCTAATGGTGACATTTTGCGCAACTCATTAAATAACTTTCATATAATACCTGGGGAGTGTTTTCTCCCATAGACAAACCTGATTATAATTTGCCGTTATAACCTGCAGGTTATAATGACAAAAACAGCAGCCCGATTGCTGTCATTCAGCGTTACTTCACTGCTTTTGTCGCACATACTGCACACGACGTCGTCTCACACTACTCATCATTCCCTGACTTCAGTACAGCATTTCCACCACAAGTTTTTGAACATTTTAATAATTTATAAGTCAGATTCTCTCCCAGCACCACAGATGAATATCAGTATCTTGACTGTGACCTCTAAGAGTATCAAAGTGAAAGTAAAAACTTCCCAAAAGCTAATCGCATCTGACCTAGGGCTACTGAAGACACTGAAGCACTCTCACTACCTGTACCTCTCATTCTAAGTTGGTGGAGGGTGATAGACAAATGAAGGCACTTGACACAAAGAGCAATCTCTCAAACTTGGAGAGGGGGTGGCATTAAACACCAGTTCTGCTTTTATACTATAAACGACAGCTCCATCTAGTGATCAGACTGTAATTTATTTATTTGTTTGTTTGTTAAGTAGAACCATGCAGGCTAGAAAACACTCCTCAGCAATTATGTAAGATAACACATGGGTAGGGTGTGGAAAACACTTGAATTTATACACACCCTCGGTGTTTGATGCTACTATAATCCACTCGAGCTTCGCTCTTGGGGTTTATGAAGCATCACACATCTTGGGTGTATATAAAATTTTTGTCATGCACACCTACCCATGTACTATTCTATATTTATCACATAGCTGTGAGGATTTATCACATGGCTGTGAAGATACATGGATTTATACAATGGTTTATCAGCTCACCCTCTTTGTATAAATATATATACATTTTTTATTTATTGTTTCTCATCCCAGTGATGCTTTGCCCCTGGCTCACCCCAGTACTGACATATACACTACTCTGTGGGACTTCCAGACCCACAAATTTCCCCATGTGGCTGGGCTATCTCAAGGACAGAGACCACCAGGGTACCCTCATGGAGGTAATGCCTGGGCTCGTGTTGAAACCGGGAGGTCCTGAGGCATGGGGAGAGGGTCATTTGGTTTCCCTTTGTTTCCACAGTCCAAGGACAGTGGTGTGCAATGGGGTCCAAGGAGATAGGCACATGCAGAGACATATTGCCACTCTGGACTTCTGCCATCACCCTCCCCTCCGACATGGCACCCTGACTGCACTGCCATCCAGGTTCATTAGGGGGCACTACTGCAGTGGGTGTGGCAGCCCTTTCTCTCTGAAGGAGGAGAGCATCCCGTGGACAGTCAGGCTTCCTCCCCCAGCCAGCCCTCTGATGACCAAGGCCCACTCTCGAACCTGCGTCGCCAGCATCACAAGTGGTAACTCTACCACTGCACCAGTAGACCAGCTACAGTAAATAGTATGTATATTTGAGAATATTACTTTGTTTAGCAACAGTAGTAATTTCCTTTGCTCTTTAAATGGGGGCTGGTTTGTTTAATGATTGTCTTTGCTTGTTTTTTTATATTTATTATTGTGTGAGTTTGCAGTATTTGACTTTAGAGTAATTTTGAATCTCGTGGTTGGTGGTGCGGGAGGGTTGGCAGCATGCAGATTTTTGTCATGTGGTTAGGTTTGATCTTTCACCCTGGAGTATTATTTTTTTGTTAGCATACTTCTTGCTACTCTTTTTTTTATCCAGATTTTTTTCTGACACCTCCAGCCTTGCAATCTTCTGGATGCCATCAGTGAACTTCTATCTTCGGCACTACTCATCTGTCAATGTGCCCTTGATGACTTATCTGTTGCTGGGGCCTTTGGGTTGTGGACATTCTCCCACCTGTATTGTGCAATCCATCTGGTGCAGGTGGGTGATCATATGAGCCAAAAATGATCAGCATTCTGCCATTATCCTGACAGTTTGGTGGTAGTGGTGGTTTGAGGGGTAGCCCTTTTTGTCCACATAGTGTGCTTATTCTATAGAGAGCATCTGGTTCCCTCATCCTTCCCATCTTCCCTAGCATGACAAGTACCCCCGAATGCCCCTTGAGAACTAGCAGTAGATAAATCAAAGTAGGACATAATGTTATCCCCTTGTCCTTGTATGACTCCAGAGCCAGTAGTAGTGGCATTGATCCCTCACAGGCTGGGATATACAGCCATCCTCATCACTCTTCACTGCCTGGCCATCCAGCTGTTGAACCTCAAGTCTCCCCTTAACCTAGGCTGCCTTTGCAGAAGCATGACACACTTCTTCTGGCCCACCATGTGGCCCCTCACTATTTATTTTATGTATATATGCATGTATGTATGTATGTACAGTATGTATGTATTTTATAGGTTTTACCAGGAAAGACATACTGAGCTGGTATCACTTGCTTCCAGATGTGTCCTATACTTAAGCTATATTATTAAACCCCATGGAAGTAATTTGGCCCTATCCCCACGATAAATATGTACAAAACATGTCACACTGTCTGTTGCATATGTGGAAAATTAGTTCAGAATTCCACTGTTGATATTGAAAACACAACAGGAGTGAACTGTTCAAATTCAGCTAGAACTCAATTAAAATCTAAAGCTGGGTTTACACAGCCATTTTCACTCCCACCACAGTAAGTTATTACATTGCTCCAACCTCCTGATGCAATTACCTCATGCATTCACACAACCCCTATCAGTGCAGATGCAAGACATGCTGGAGAGGCTCTGTGAGTTTGGGGGCATTTGGCTGCCTGGTGCCATGACAAACAATGCGATGCATGAGTGGGTGGAATGGCAACAGAAACCGATGGGAAACAAATTGACAGCAGCAGAAAAAAAGGACTAAAGGGCCACTTACACAAAATTAAAGAAAAAAATAATATGGAAAGAACTTTGGGTAACCCTTCTAAGGTCAGCCCTCTTTGTACCATGGACCACAGCAGGAGCAAAAGTGGCTGTGTGAACATAGTTTAAAACAAACACAGTCATGCACTGACCTTCTATGGCATTTCCAAAGTTATTTTCATATATTTTTTTTATTCAACGTAAGTCACCATTGCCATATAAGCAGGGACCAACCATCAGGCAGAGGAGGATTGATGAGAGGTGCTGAGTCATGCTGGGATGGTTCGTTCTGCATTGGAGCATGCAGTGCAGCCTATCCACATGGTTGCTTACATTATTCACTCCATCACGTTTTCAGGATTTCTGCAGCTCTTTGCGACTTCAGCAAGTGATTTCCCATGATTTAGTATGTATCCTCATGGCTGCTTTTGCACCACAGCAACCTGAGTGCTCGGGATGCAATGGTGCAAAAGACATGGTGTAAACAGCCCTTTAATAGAACAAGAAAATCACTTAGTCTATGAATAGGGTATCTATAATATTCTTCAAATAAGTGCTAAGTGTTTTTGGGAGGGTTTTTTTGACTGGGGAAAATCCTAGTTCTACCAGTTCTTAGCCTAAGAGCAGGTAACGGCAAGAGTCAGTTGTGGATGTTTCTTGTACTGTAGCCAGTGCACTAGATAAGTTGTTTACAAGACATATTTTCATGGCTGTAAGGGGCATTTATGATGCTTATAGTGTGTTTTGCATTTAAAATATACTTGTTTTCAGCAGTGGCCAACTTTAATATTTCCCTCCATTCCAAGCACATTGGGTGCTTGTAGTTCCTTTTTTTGTTCCCAGATCCATGTGCTACACATGCCAAAGGTGCTTTTGTTAATTGGCCAGGTCATAATCTCTGCCTGCAGAATGCAGTGAAAAAAATAGTTTTCTTTTCATCCCCACGTGGCAGCAGAACTTGCTTCATCAGTGTGGTTCCGCCAAGTCGCGGCGACAAGAGTTTCGCTGACCTCCCCCACAGTGACACATTGTTGTCAACATCCCTGACACCTCCAGGTCCTGACTGCAACCAGGGATCATACTGACACCTGTTCAATGTTAATGCTGGGGGTCTGTGCCCCCTCGCATCTTCCTATGTGGGGCTCTGCCCCCCCTTCCCCCAGACTTATGAATTCCAACTCCAGGGGAGGCAGATGTTGGGGGAGAGTGGCCAAACCCAAGAGTCGATGAATCATTCATAACTGTAACAACCCGTTTGACACTGTGGATGTCGATGGGTTGGTGTCGCTGTGGGGGATTCACTGTAACAGCATCGCTAATACAATGGTATATGCATCAGTGCTCATTCCCATTTTGTGGTTGACAGAGAGAGGAAGTGTCACAGTTTGCTGGAGGAATAGAATAAGCTTAGACAGGGAGGCTAGGCTCAAGTCCCAACAGCAGTTTTGGCTGAAAAAAATCATCTTTAGTTGGAAACAAACATCATTAGAGTACGACTTTGGGGTATTACTGAAGACAGTGAGGAACAGAAAATGAGAGAGAGAATAAGGAGCCTAGTGGAGTGACAGCGGCAGTCAGTGGCAAGGCTAGCCATATATACAGAGGGTGTCTGTACTGTATGTGTGGCATGAGCTGACCAGCCACAGATACACACATAGTAGCTGACTGACACTGTCAAACTTATACTGTGACACACCATTAGAGTCTGTCATACACTCACACAAATGTACTGTTTTTGCAGAATTTTTAATTACATGAAAAAATAAATTTTTCAAAAAAGTTCTCCTCATTTGACACCCTTTTGTCATTTGTATGCATCTGAATTTGGTTTTGCTCACTTATTTAAAATGAGGATTTAATACTCACTGCAAAAAAAAATCTTATCTGGAGCAGGGACTGTAGCATCAATAGCACATTTATGTCCAGGTGGAGGAGTGATAAAATGATGCCAAAGCATGCTCCTCCATTAGTACATCCTACACGCCAGTACACATCTGTGTGTAGTGCACAGTAGCTCAGCGCTACTGCTCACCACTGAGCTGGTTTGTATCCAGGCTGACTTGAAATTGTTATATAAAATATACAATGTGCAATGAGTGACATTGCCAGAACCTTGGAATCTTACCTGGGCTAGATGTAAGAATGAAGTCTGACGCTTCAAAGAAGACACAAATCTTCGAGCAATAGGCAGTTTCTTTTCTGAGAGGGCTTCAGGGAGATTTTCCAGTGATGAAGCAACCCAATGTTCCCAGTGTTTAGCAAAATTCCTTATGTCAGCCAATAAACTGTTAAATGAAATCACAGTTTAATAAATGTTATCTTTTTGACTGAATTATGATTTGGGGTCAACATTTAAAAGGTACACTCCTGTTCTTCCCAAACTAAACAAATGAATTGTTCACATAAACTGACTTGTGAATAGCACTCTATATTTAAAATGAGCTTTTTCACTTCCAACCTATTGCTCAGACTGAGGGAAAGGGGAGTGTGTGCTCACTTGCCATTGCATGGGGACCTTGTAAGTTATGATAGTGCCTGAAACATGCTACAAATTCTTGTGGTGAGGGTTATATCAGCACACCCAGTGGATGCTTGCACATACTCTCATAACTAGTAGCCCACTAGGAAATGAAGAATTGAAAGCATTAAACCATACAGGGCTAGTGGGAGTGTAGTAAGGCCGAGTATGAGTGTTAAAAGATATCCACTGGGGATGAATACATAGGATGTCAGATATACTGGCTTATACCCACTTGGCATTTGGCCCTTTGTTGCCCCTATCATTGATTGGTGGTTAGTTTAATTGAAGATGTTTCAAGTACCTTTGTCCTTGCATCTTATAAGACTGGAGGTCATACACAGTAGGAGAGATTCTATAAGATGATGTAATGAGCACAGACATTGCCCTAGATAGCTCATATTACAAAGATTTCAAGTAACAGCACCATGAAACAACACATGCCCTTTCTGTTCATATTCTCGGTCCCTGGACTACTACTTCTCTGTTCCATGCTCTCTCATACTCATATCTCTCCCTGTCCAGTCTTGCCATCAACCCCTGACTTTATGTATAGTACCTCCTCAACTATGACTGGATCTCAACTTTAACTCCCCCCCACTTCTGCCTCACATATTATCATGTGCCCTCTCTGAAATTCCCCCACATGCCGGCTATCTTTACACCTTACTGCCTCCTATCACTGACCCCTCCAGGTTTCTCTGATCTTCTGCAAGTTATACCCTGCCTTCCTCACCTGTACACATGCGCCTCAAGCCTACCCCTCATGGAGACATATAAACTCCACACAAATGAACCTACTCTACAGATGGATCAAGCACATAATCTTCCTGCTGCTAATCTGGGCTGGTAATATTGAACTAAATCCTGGCCCACCACAGTCACTAGCCTCGCCAACTGTCTTAACAGCCACAAAAGGCCTCAGGTGCTTACACATTAATATACTGTATGTAGTCTACAGAAAAAAGATTACCTTGTCCATGCTTGGATCTCTCATATGAGACCAGACATCCATGCAGTATCTGAATCTTGGTTGAAAAAAAAACACACCAGACTCTGCAGTATTCCTCCCTTCCTTTAACCTCTTCAGGAGTGACAGACCTTCCAGGTGAGATGGTGTAGCTATATACATCATAGACAAACTTATAGTATCCGACATTACCCCTGTCAGCTCACCAAAGGAATTCAAATCCCTAATGCTGAACATATTGTTATCCCCTACAGAAACCGTAACAGTGCTAGGTTGCTACAGGCCACCCTCTGGAAACTTAGAGCTCCTAAACTATTTGCGTAGTATTTCTGACACAAGATAAAGTGAAGTCATCATACTTGGGGATCTATATATCGACTGGCAAAAAAATCCAGCAACAAGAGCTCTCAGCTCAAAGAGTTCTGTGATGAAGCTGGTTTTGCCCAACTAGTAACAGAGGTCATGCGCCCGCACCACAAGATCCCAATGGATGGGTCCTTGATCGACCTAATACTCATAAACAGACCACACAAGATAACCCATACAGCAGTATTCTTCAATGACATCAGCGATCATTGTTCCATGGCCTGCATTAGAGGACAGACTCCCATTAAACCAACAAATAGGTTTACATGGCAATGAAGTTTCCGCAAATTCAATGATTCCCATTATCAAATCGACCTCAGGAACATAAACTGGACAGATTTCTACTTGCCCAAGAACATCAATGAGGCAATTTCCCTCTTTAACAACATACTAAGCAACATTACCAACAGACACACCCCTGTATTAAAGTGCAGAACCAGGAATCTCTTCTGCCCCTGGTTCATGTCTGAACTAAAGGCTGCACTAAAAGAGAAGGACTATCTGTGGGCTTCAGCCAGGCAATCCAAGCTCCTCTCAGACTGATCAACCTTTAGAGCCCACCGTAATGATTGCACCAAGAAGATCAGAGCCTCTAAATCAAATTACTATCTCTCTGCCTTTGATTCCATGAAGGGTAACTCCAGCAAATTCTTGCAAAATCATCAAACATACAGAAGGTAACAAACTGTCCGCTTCTCTACCTGGCAAGATCTCTTTTAAAAGTGCGACCTTATCCAATAAATAAGACATTCTACTTAGTTTTAATGACCACTTTTCCACAGCAGGTCTTGCATTTGATTCCTCCAGAACTGCCACTCTCACCTCCAGTCTACCTAAGCAGCCCCCGGATTCACCTAAGAGTGGTTTCTCTTTTACCCCATTCCAGTTCAAAGAAGTTGAAGATCTTCTGATCCACCTAGATGTTAAGAAAGGCACTGGTGCTGATGGTATAGGTCCTTACTTCCTGAAAATTGGTTACAGGTTTCTAACAGCCCCCATACTACACCTATTTAACCTGTCCATCAGCTCCAATACCATATCTCATGCATGGAAAATAACCCAGGTGCTTCCATTATTCAAATCAGGTGACCCTATTGACTTAAATAACTACCGTCCCATATCCATCTTACCCCTTCTCTCTAAATCCTCAAGAAACTGGTAAATGCACAATTAAGAGACTACCTCTGCAATGCCAATCTAATAAATCCTGTCCAATCCGGTTTTAGATCTGCACACAGCACCACCTCTGCACTAGCTCCCATTACTAATGACTGGCTCCTTGCCATGGATAAGAGACAAGTTACAGGCTGACCTGATTTTGACACAACAGTTGGTACTGTAATATATATCAGATGATGGCATAGTGCCTACTAGTAAAAGTAAATTAATCTTTATTTAACAGCAGCAAAGAAGGTGATCACTCACTTGTGGCACACCACTACTGTTCCATCATTAGCTCAATGGCATTCAGTGATGAATGAAATTTATGTTTTAAAACGTATAATCTCTACTTATTTGGGTAGACCACAGCAATTTGAGCTGTTGTTGATGTCATGGGTCTCTTATATATCTCATATGGATGTCATTTGTTCCATAAACCATATTTGGAAATGAAACACCTAAGGAAATAACCTCTACTTGGCCCTCCAATGGGTAAAGAAAGAAAGACTATAATAAGTGTATTAGCAGGTTGAATTATCACATACTGCATATACTGGTCAATGATTGTTAAACTTATGAAATGGATTGTTTTGTGCTCTATGTACTGTCTCACTGTAAAATAATCTGAAAAATAAAATGTATATATATAAAAAAAAAAGAAAGACAAGTTACAGGAGCTGTCTTCTTGGACCTAAGTAAAGCCTTCAACACAGTTGACCATGCTTTGCTCCTCAGCACACTTAATTGGCATGACATTTATGGATCTGCGCTACCTTGGTTTAATAGCTACTTTTCAAATATATTGCAATGGGTGAAAGTGGATGGCTCCCTCTCCCCACTTCTTCCACTAATGAGAGAAGTACCTCAAGGTTCAATCCTTGGACCCCTCCTATTCATGATATACATAAACTCCACTGGGTACATCAACAACAACATCAACACAGCCAAATTACACATATTCTCAGATGATACTGTGATATACCTATCTAGGCCTTCAGCAGCTGAAACCCACGCAGTACTCCAGTCTGAGTCTGAAAAGCTGCAACACAGCCTTGCCCAATCAAAACTTCTCCTAAATGCAAAAAACCGCAAAAGTTATGTATTTCCATTCCAACCACATGACTGCTCTACCCAACGAGCTTGTCTCCCTGCCACCCATCAAAACAATCCTTAATGATGATCTCGAGGTAGTCAGTAAATTTAAGTACTTAGGCTGTGAGCTAGACCAACACCTAACCTTCTCTGCTTACATCACCTCCCTTAAGAAACTGTGGCAAATAATTGGTTTCTTCTACAGAAATAAATCACTCTTCACCGCTGATGCCAGGTCACAGCTAGTCCAGATGACATTCTGCCCCCTCCTCGACTATGCTGATATTCTATATGGTCATTGCTCAGACTCCTTACTACACCAATTAGATACTCTCTATCATAGTGCATTTTGATTTGTCACTGTTGCACACCATCGGACATACAATTGTGATCTATGCACCTCCCTGAGTTGGACTTCCTTATCCACTAGATGTCTCATCCATTCTCTCACCGGGCTCTACAAAGCCCTTCTGTCAAAACTTCCCCCTCACATAACAAGGCTCTTTCCGTGCACAACCTGCCTATACCCACTATGCAGTAACTCTTACATTATGTTAGATGTACCAAGCACCCACTCCCAGTTTGGTAAGATGGCCTTAAGCTGGGTTGTCCAGGCTGTCTGGAATAAAGCCCAACCAAGGCTTAAACTACAAAACCTAATCCCCCTAAATAGCTTCAGGAAACTAGCCACCAGCAAACTTGACAATTTCTGTACATGCCATTAAGCACTATTCATCACTCCCCAGCTCCACGCTCCCATTCCCCCACCTCTCTTACACACTCATCATCTCACCTCTTCCTCTTGTCCTGTACACTCATCACCTTCATGTCTTTTCTCCTGTCTTTCTCAACCCCTCTTTGGTCTAGCCCATTTCCTACCACCTCTCCTTTCTGAGTCATTCTCATACTCCCATGTACACCCAGCCCCACTCTTTTTCTCTCCCCCTTAAAAATTCCCTCCCATAGCTCAATATCTCCCCCTACCTCCCCCCCAAACTGTAGGCATTCTACATACCTAGCACTTCTGTTCAAGCTTGCACTCTGCTGCTCTGCTGTATCATTATACATCAGGAATTTGAGTTACCAGACTGCCATGTGAAATACCAAGCATTTACATCTTGTTACCAACCTACCAAGTTTTTCATTTGTAAATACTGCTCCTGAATGTTATATTAGTACTGTATCATGCTCCACTTTGTAATTATTGTTCCTTTTTTTTTCTTTAACTCTGTACTGTTGCTGTATCATTTCTTTTTATGATGTACATAAAAACATAGACTTTGATTGCAGATAAGGACCACTTGGTCCACCTAGTCTTCCCGTTTCCCCTACCTATTGGATAAGCTGCAAATCCTAGTTAACAAACAGACTACTTCTTCCTACCCCCCACCAGAATTGCCTTACAGTACGTCTGTCCCATGCATTCTTGATGCATATGTATTGTATGTTCAGGACCTCCTTCTAAATGAATCTGCTCAATGGAGTATCTTCCTGCCAATGAACTGAAACTGATGTAGGGTGAGGAGGAGATGGCAAGAGATCAGATATCTATTTTAAAACATGTGGAAAGACCATGGAGTGGATGTGGGGATGGCATTTGGCTGATGATGGTAAGGAGGTAGCATGGGACAAGTCCAGGCAACCGTAGGAAAGGAACACTTTTTTTTCCCTTTTGTATGACTTTTCAAAATAGGAGTAAGCTCTGAATTAGGGGTGTCATTATTTCAAAAACTTTTATCATGGTAATTTAAAAAAAATACTGCGATAATATGATTATTCCTATAATTTTTCAGTATCTTTGAAAATAATGTTTTTGTACATAACAAATTACTTTTAAGCTATAAAATGTGCATTTTTTCCATAAGTAAAGACCAGAACATGCCAAGAAGTATGTCTTTGATGTTTATTTAGCTTTGCTGCTGGTTTTTTAAAACAGAAAAAAAACACAGTGGGCCCGATTCTATAAAGGATACACCATGCGTAAAAGCAATATTCCAAACAAGAATGGCATAACTAGCTAGATATGCCTGCAATTGCAACATGCAGTATTCCAGAAACCACACCTGTAACGTGGCGGGAACCACTGTGCCATAGGGCACATATGCAGCAGATATGCAAAACCCTGAGAAACACAAATGTGTATTGCAAGATGTGACAAACGCACCAGCAGATATTCCCAAAATAGGATTCTAGAAGGCACCAACCAGTGGGATACACCAATAGCAAGTGGTGGAAGTTACACCAGGTGTCAGCTGGTGTAACCCAGCAGTGTATAAACGGGGCTGAAGGAGACACACATGAATGAAGTTACACTGTTGAGAAAGCAGTGCACACAGACACATTAAGTGAGTGACAGAGGAATGGCAGCCCTAGTAGCCCTACTGGGCATACTACTGGCAGTGGAGAGATGGTGTAGGCACCACAGGAGGCATAAAGGCAGGAACCAGGGGAATAGGTAACTACAACAGCAGCCAAGACCAGCCAGACACCATGCACCATGTGTGTGCTGGCCAAGGATAGTCATACATAGATTCATGGAGGAGCAGCGCATCACATGATATCGCCTGCCAAGTGCCACCATTGCAGAGCTGTGTGATGACCCGAGGGAAGATCTACAGAGTATCACCATGGAGGGCATCCTGTCCCTGTGTAGGTGAAGGACTGTGCAGCATTGTGCATCCTTGCCACAGGGACCTTCCAAACACTAACGGGCAACACTCTTGGCATCTCGCAGCCTGCCACATTGCGATGCCTCTGGCAGGTCCTGGATGCACTGGTGAAACATGTGGACAGGTACCTATGTTACCCACTGGATGTACAGCAGCACCAGTCCCTGAAGCAGGCATTCTATAACATGGCCCAGTTTTCCCATGTACTAGGTGCAATAGACTGTACACACGTGGTTATCAGGGCACCAACAGGTGAGGCTGACATCTACATGAACCGTAAGGGGTACCACTCCATGAATATGCAGGTTGTATGTGATACACAGTGTACTATAGGATACTGGATGTGGTGGCCCAGTACCCTGGTTCCTGCTACAACTCATACATCTTACATAGCAGTGGCCTGCATCAGTAAGTAAGTACAAATTTATTGTTCGGCATAGTGCAGTTACAATGTATTAAAATCAAATCAAAATTCATAGAAAATATAAATAGACAATAAATAGGTCAGCAAAAAACATAAGTATCTTTACAATGCAAGGTTCAATTAGACAATGTCCCCAAGAGTATCTCTATGGAGTTATAGGGAGGGTAACCTCCACAGACTTCAATTTCCCAAGTGAGCTTTACAAGTGGGTTGACAATAAAAACCTTGTGAAGGTCTCCACCAAATTCTTCTCTTTCATAGTAAACAGATATTCCAAGAGATCCACCGGGGGGGAGCTAAGATCCCCTAACAATCCACCCAACAATTTTTTTCTGATTAATTCATACCTGGGGCAAAGAAGTACCACATGTTTCAGGTCATCTATAACCCCAAGCCACATTTGCAAAATGGAGAGAATACCCCGCTCTTTTTTGTCTGAAATGAATAAATTGAGCATTGTAGCTTTCGGTTCTAAATCTTGTGTAGATTCTCCTTAGTTTAGGGCAAGTTAGGGAAGAAAGATAGAGCTCGTAACCCCATGAGATCTTAACTTTTTTATAACATTCATGGAACTTAAGCATGGAAAGTTGAGAATCGCAAAGATTTATATCTAAATCAATAAGCCTCAATTTAACATCCTGCCTAATCTCCTCAAATGGTCTGTGTAAATTTTATATAAAAGGTCGCCCAATCCGGCCGGCATTATTATTCCCTTTATAACTTGAATAAAGGGATGTACATATCCCATGCTGGCCAATTTAATGCTTTCCTCTGGGCAAATTCTAGGATATCTTTGTTGAGGCATAAGAAAAAGTTTAAGCAAGAAGAGGATCTGCTATTCATGAATGAGAAAAAGCAAGGAACGTTGTCCTAACTCCAAAGCAAGAATGCAATTTGTAGTTCCATGTGTCAGCATTAAGATGTATCTATAGAGTTTATTCAGAATTATTTCTAATTCTCTGACCTTAGTATAGCCCCAAATTTCAGAGGCATATAGCATGCTCATTCTTATTTTAGAATTAACATCTCTTAATACCCCTCTAACAGATGACTTTCCCATCTTGCAATTTAATATTTTTAGAGCATTTACTGAGGATCACATTTGATTTCAAATGTTCTCCAAATGTTTGGTCCAGGACAAGCTATGGGTAAAACGAACATCTAAATAATCATAACCCTTAGCAGTATCTATGTAGCTACCATTTAGTTTACAGCTTACCATGTTCTTAATTTGAGATCCAAAGACTACAATATTGGTCTTGCTAAGGTTAACTTTTAGTTTCCTTTGGGTACAGAGAGATTCATAAAGGGCCAACTTTCTTTTAAGGCCTAGGGCTGAAGTAGTGAGCAGGACTAAGTCGTCTGCGTAGGCTAGACACTCAATCCTTGATCATTAACCTTTGGAGCATGGAAGTCAGGATTACCAAGCTGATCCAAAATTGTATTATTATAGATGTTAAAGAGGGTAGGGGCCAGTATGCACCCCTGTCTAACTCCCACATTTGTCTCAAATCTGTCAGTTAGGTGGCCATATTGATTATATTGGACACTTGCCCACATAAAGTCTAATAATGACATCAAGAAGTGAGGTCTCCAGCTTCAAATCCCTGAGGGCAACCCAAAGGATCTTTCTGCTAATGCTATCAAAGGCTGATGAGAAGTCCACAAATCAGCAGTATAATCTAGTTTTTCTCACTTTAGTGTATTTCCAAATCAAGTGAAATAGCACATAACAGTGTTGTACTGTAGAACAGTCCTTCCAGAAACCGTTCTGTGCCTCATTCAGTACTGAGTTCTTCTCAGCCCATGCTAGCAGTCTGCCCAAGATTATTCTAGAAAAGACCTTCTGAGAAACATCTATCAAGCTGATAGGCCTGTACATTTTAGGATTATTCGGGTCTTCTTTTTAAAAAATTGGAAAGATAACTCTACCTGACCAGCTTGTGGGACAAGGTTGGCCCTGAACAAAATCACTAAACAACAAAAGAAGAAAAGGAACCCGCCAGTTGTAGAAGGCCTTATAGAGATCACCTAAGATCACATCTGGCCCGAGTGCTTTATTTGCCTTAAGCCCATTCAGAACAATCTGGATATCATCCTCTGTGATCAAAATTGCTCTTGGAAAGATTACATCTTCCTGTATTGTGTAAGCATCAATTATTTCCAGCTCTTCATAGGAGTGATATGGCTTTGAAAAATAATATGCCCAAACTTCAGGTGTGATATAAGCTTCAATCCTATTGAAACATAGAAACATAGAAACATAGAATTTGACAGCAGATAAGGTCTGCTTGGCCCACCTAGTCTGCCTATTTCCCTACCTAATGGATAAGCTGCAGATCCTAGTTAACCAACAGCCTACTTCCTCCTCCCCCCCACTAGAATTGCCTTATGTCTGTTCCATGCATTCTTGAATTCCCCCACTGTTTTTGACTCTATAACCTCCCCAGGAAGGCTGTTCCATGCATCTACAACCCTCTATGTGAAGAAATACTTGCTCACATTACCTCTGAGCCACTCCCATTATCTTCAAATTGTACCCCCTTGTTCTTGCACATCTCTTTCTTTGAAAGATGCTACCCTCTTGGACTTTGTCGATTCCCTTGAGGTATTTGAAAGTTTCTATCTTGTCCCCCCTCTCCCTCCTTTCCTCGAGGATATACATCTTAAGCTCCTTTAGTTTTTCTTCATATGTCTTCTGGTGCAGACCCTGCACCATTTTGGTTGCCCTCCTCTGGACAGCCTTTGTGGAGATAGGGTCTCCAGAACTGTACACAGTACTCCAGATGTGGTCTTACCAACTGTCTGTACAGAGGGCCAACAACTTTCTGTTTTCTACTGGTGATGCCTCTCCCTATGCATCCCAGTATCCCCCAGCCCTCCTTACTGCCTTCTCACATTGCTGGCCCACCTTTAGGTTATCTGATATGACTACCCCAGGTCCATTTCCATTTTTGTTGTTTTCAGTATCTCACTCCCCATTGTGTACTCTTGCCCTGGGTTTTTGTTTCCCAGGTGCATTATTTTGCACTTTTTTGTATTGAATCTAAGCTGCCATACATTTGACCATTCCTCCAACCTTGCCAAGTCCCTTTTCATCCTTTCCACCCCACCTTGCGTATCAACCCTGTTGCAGATCTTTGTGTCATCTGCAAAGAGACATACTCCTCCAGTCCCTCCGCAATGTCACTTATAAAGACATTAAAAGGACTGGCCCAGTACTGAACCCTGCAGTACTCCACTAATAACCCCTTTCTTCACTGTGGACTCCATTTACTATTACCCACTGTGTCCTGTTGTCCAGCCAGTGTTTTACCCAGGCTACCACCCTGGGACCCACTCCCAGGCTGGTTAATTTGTTTATTAATATTTTGTGTGGGACTGTGTCAAATGCCTTGCTAAAGTCTAGGTAGGCCATGTCCACAGCCCCTCCCTGGTCTACTACTTTGGTCACCCAGTCAAAGAAATCAATTAGATTTGTTTGATATGACCTTCCTGCTGTGAATCCATGCCACCTTCGGTCCTGTGCCCCACTGGCCTCTAGGTACTCAACAATTCTTTCCTTCAGAAGTGATTCCATCATTTTCCCTACACTGAGGTCAAACTGACAGGTCTGTAGTTTCCTGCCTCTGTCTTGCTCCTACTTTTGTGAAGGGGAATCACATCTGCCCTTCTCCAGTCCTCAGGTACCATGCCATCCTCCCATGATTTATTAAAAAAGGTAGTCAGTGGTGTTACTAGTTCTTCCCTTAGTTCTTTTAGAATTCTGGAGTGAATCCCATCAGGCCCCATTGCTTTATCCACCTTCAATTTTAAGAGTTCTTTTCAGAACCCTTTCTTCTGTGAAAGGACTAATATCAACCCCCCCTATCCAGAGTGCTTCTATTGACTGGATTAGGTCTCTCCCCCTGCTTTTCCATTGTGAATACTAAGCAGAAATATTTATTCAGTATCCCTGCTTTTTCACTGTTGCTCTCTGCCCAACCACCTTCCTCTTTATTCAGCCTCAGTATCCCTGCTTTGGTCTTTCTTTGCTCCCTAATGTACCTATAAAAGGTTTTAGCCCCCTTCTTAACCAAGTTGGCTATCTTTTCAATCAGTTTGGGCCTTTGCTTTTCTGACTGTCTTCCCCTCTTCCTTCTGCTTTAACTGGTACAGTTCTCTGTCCTGCTCCTTCTGTATTTCCTTATACTTCCTGAATGCTATCTTTTTCTCCCTTACCTTCCCTGCCACTTCATTTGAGAACCATAGTGTTTTTTTCTTTCATTTTGATTTGTTTATTTGCTTCACACAAAGGCTTATTGCCTCTGTGATGGCAGTTTTGATGTTTCCCCATTGTTGCTCCACCCCACCTTCTTGCTTGTTTGCTAGTGCTTTTCTGAGGTACGCTCCCATTTTGACAAAATCAGCCTCCTGAAGTCCAGTACCTTCACTTTTGTGTGACTTGACTCTACAGCTAAGTTTATCGTGAACCACACTGTTTGGTGGTTGCTTGTTCCCAGATGGCTACCCACTTCAAGAACTGAGAGCCTCTCTCCTTCCCCATTTGAGAGTACCAGGTTTATGATTGCTGCCTCCCGAGTGGGTTCCAAAACTAGCTGTATGAGGCATGCCCCCCGTAGGGCATCAAGAATGGCCCTGCTCTTGGATGTGGCTGCAGAAAAGGGGCTCCAGTCAACATCTGGAATATTCAGATCCCCCATCAGCATTATCTCACCTTTCTCTGCCATCTCAAGGGTGCCTTCTATCACCAGGCCACTGCCACTACCTCAGAGGTTGCCAAAAAAGAGGCCTTCTATCATTTCCTTGTCCATTTCCTCCCCATGAAATGGGGGTCTGTATACAACCCCTGTGCAGATTGTGGAGCCATTTCCAGTCTCCAGGGTGACCCACAGTGCCTCCTCTCCTCCCTGTTTACCCTTTAATTCTGTTGCTTTGATCTCTTCCCTTTCATAGAGAGCTACTCCTCCTCCTCTTCTTCTCTCCCTGTCCCTCCTGTATATTGTGTACCTGGTATGTTGACATCCTAGTCATGGTTCTCTGTGTACCATGTTTCTGTGACTGCCATGATATCCAGGCATCCCTCTTCCATCAAGGCCACCATTTTGGGAGCTTTTACCTAGACTACGGGCATTGGTACTCATTACCTCCATTTTTTCTGGCTTTATTTCTTTTGCCCTATCCCTGTCCTTACTGCCTTTGTCTTTTCTCCATTTACCCCTGCCCTTATCCCTATCAACTGCTCTATCTTGGTGTTTACCTCACTAACTACCCTGACTTTTGGGGGGGCTAGGATTTCCCCTTCTCCTTTTCAGTCCCTCCCCCCCTTGACTAGTTTAAATGCTTGCCAATGAAGCATTTAGACCTATCACCTAGGATCCTGGTTCCCCTCCAGGATAGATGCAGACCATAGCACTTCTATAGGCTTGCATCCTTCCAGGTGGAGCTCCAGTCCCCAATGAAGCCAAACCCCTGAGCTCTGCACCAGTTTTTAAACCAGTCATTGAATCCCATAGTGCAGAGTACCCTAGCCTCATCCATGCCAGACAGGTAGCACTTCTGAGAAAGTTACCATGTGTGCTACTTGTCCAAGGCCCCTTCCCAACTCCATAAACTCCTTTTGCACTGCTCTGATCCAATTCTCAACCAGGTCTGGATAATGACATCCAGCTTACTCCCTCTTGTAGCTGCTCCCACAATCCTGAGGATTCATTTCCTGTCCCTCCAAGCCATGGTGCCGGGCAGGCACCTTACCTCCCTTTCCCTTCCCTCCCCCAGTTCTACCCCCCTAACAATCGAGTCCCCCACCAGGAGTTTTTTCCTTCCCTGTGGGGCCCTGTGCCACCCTCCTGTGGGTCTTAATTGTGGAGGTTCCCAGCCTCCTCCTTGGTCTCCACTGTGGGTGCCTACATAGAGGAACCATGCTCCACCAGAGTGGCAAATGAATTGTGTAAACCTATGCCATCCAGAAACAATCAACTACAACTCTGATCCTCCACTCCGGGGAGTGCCTTCCTTCCTTTCATACACCTATTTCACAGAGGTTAAGTACCAGGTCTAGTCACAAATTACTGCAAATATCTCCCAGTTACAGTTCCTCCCTGGCAAATTAAAGTTAAAACTAAGACAAGTCAACCCCAAAAACAGAATCAATACTAGTTACTTACACAGGTCCAAAAAGTAATAATTCAGTTCAGAGTAGTCTAGAAAATAACCTCCTTGATTTAAGGAGTCTCTGGCTGCTTTCTCTCTCTCTCTCTCTCTCTCTCTCTCTCTCTCTCTCTCGCTCTCGCTCTCACTCTCTGTGTCTCAGCATCTATTATATCCTTGGGCAACAATATTCCAAAATCACCTTCCATCCCTATCCAAGACAGCCCACCTCAGTTTTTCCCAAAGTCCCTGAGTATGTTTATTTCTCTCCCTTTCAAGGATTTTCCTATATTTTCAGTCTTTAGCAATTTATAATCTGCTGCAGATTTATTTATTTTCTTCTTATGCTGTCTTAATTTTTTTTTCCAAATACTTTCTTTGCCTGTGAACATTCTTAGTTAAACCAAGACTTTTTATAGGAGGACCTGGCAAGGGATGTTGTTTTACATCTGGGGCCAAGTAATGAATGAATAATTTCCCAGTTCTCCAAAGTATTAAAAGTCTTGCTTTTATCCAGAACCAGCTCATCAATGTCACCTAAAACTCCTGTACTAAGAATTTCTTCAAAACTTGCTTGATAAATTGGCCCCCATCTGATCCTTCCCTCATTTATGATTTCCAGGTTTTCTTCTTGTTGTGCCTCCTTCCTAGGAATTCTAAAGGGACATTTAACATTAAGTGCAATAGCACAATGAGCTGATTCCAATCTATCCATGACCTCTAGCTTCTAGACCAACTTTATTGCTTCCACATTGGTCCAGACTTGGTTGGGGTAGAGGAGCTATTAGGTCCTCTGTAGGTCAGGACACCAGCTAAATCTCCCTGGGTTCTTCCATTTAGAATACAGAAATTTCTACTAGCAAGACCCGCCAGGAGTTTCCTACCTCTATAGTTGGATTTTAAATCCTAATGTATGAAACATTTGGATTTAATAAGGATAATGAATGGATCATATCTGAATAAGTATCCTCCGAAAAACAGGAAGGAATTCTGGAATTGAAATCTCCCATGATAATTATAGGGCAGGATGTACTCCTATCAGTCAAGTCATCAAGGGCAATTTTCAAATTCTGTACAAAGGAGTCAGCAATGTCAATGGCTCTATTGGAAGGGGGAAATAAATATTATAGAGAATAATCTTCTCTTGCTCTTTACTGATCATAAAAACCAGAATACCACCTGAGTTAATGAGAATATTAGTGATCCGATAATTCAGCAGAGTTTTAATAAAAAAGGAAATGCCCCCTTTAGATCTTCCAAATTTTTTATCTTTGGCTGCTGGCAGAGTAACAGCAGAATATCCAGCCAGTTTGGGAGCTGCATGTTCTGTACACCATGTTTCTTGTAATCCAATAATATCAAAATTTTCCAAAAATCTCACTACTTCAGGGTCATTTATTTTAAGGTGGATGCCATCAATGTTCCATGAGAGAATAGAGAGGGCATCCAGGTCCTGAACTTCCTCTTCCATGTCCAATGTGAGCTGAGGTTCAGGATTAATTTCCCTGATATTATCAGTAGACTGTGATTGTCAGGCTGTCAATAACTATCAGTGGTGAAAAAGTATTAGGGTCAATTAGGTTCCCAAAGTCAATTAGTGGGTTGTCTGCCTTTAGGGTTGATTCTGAGTTATTCTGGTTTGGATAGAACCTCACTCACCACTCATTGAGACAGCAACAAACTGTTGTAGATGCTATAAAAACAGTTTATTCCATTTCCAACACAACAAGAACTGGCAACAAGTAACAGTGCCCTAGCACTTGTCACAAGGATGATCTTACGTTTCACCCTGCCTTCAGGGCTTCATCAGAGATACATGTGGAGTTAACAAACATGTATTTATACAAAATCCATTAATTAAACAATCATTGTTTTAACCAATGACAATGCACAAAAAGAAAGTCCTTCATTCCCTAAGTATTGCTAAGCTAACAGTGCAAACTTGTTTATATAATAAACCACAATTTAAAGTAATGTGTGCTACATCACACTATTAAAATCATGCTTATCTGAAGCTTTCCACCCCAAAATAGTTATAGTCCTACTCAGCCATACCTCTCTCTGATTCGATATATGATCCTTAATTTCCCCCAAAACTTTCTTCTGTGCTACCATATCATTCTCACTCTGGACCTCCCCATGGGAAATCCCTTTGAGAGGACAGCAAGACTAGTACCTCTGTACTGGGAAGCTTCATGTTTGCATGCCTAGGAACCATCATGGGGAATGAGATTTCCTGCCCTTTTTTAGCCAAAGATGGTATTTTCTCTATGATAAGGTTAGCTATATCTAAAGATGAGCTATAAAATAGAACAGTGTTCTTATATTCTGGATTAGGAGGCCTAAATGCCACTACCTCATCATTTATATTAACCTGCTGTAATCCAAAAGAACTTATCATCCTGGAAAGAAGTGACTGGTTAGTTTCATTCTCTGGCTTAGGAATACCCTGAATCTCAGTCATGAACTCAACATTTTTAATGCTCCTTGTTTCCATGAAGTGCCCTTTCCCGTCCCCAGTAGAATAACCAAGGGGTGGATTGTCAGTGATCTCAGCCTCCTCCTGATATACTGTCTGTGATTCCTCACTTAAAATTTCCTTATACAGATTTTGATCTTGGATAATAAAAACTAGGACAAGGCAATGCCCCTTGTGCAAGCCCCTGAAGCTCACTACCAATGGCCTCCTGAGCCTTCTGTACCTCAGGAGACTCTTGAAATATACAAGATGTTTGATTAGTAGATACATTAGAAGCAAGCTTTTCAAGACCCCCTTTTGAATTTTTAGTTTTTGATTTCTTGATTTTTCATGGCTTATGGACCTTTTGTTCAGGGAGGTCTTGCTTATTAAAGGAACCTATATCTGGGTTCCTAAGATAGCAGGGGCAAATCTTATCTTTTTCAAAAGGGGGGATTTGCCTGAGTTCCTTTTGAAATTTTAGGGGCTATACCCAGCATTAGGGAATCCTCTCCAGTCGACTAGAATATTGATGCTTGCCATTGTCCAAGACTCTTTCCAATAGGGCTCTATTGTGAAAGACATCTGCTCTTAAATTACAGATCTCACCTTTTAGTACAATAATATTTTCCAACAAGATGATGGATTTCTAAAGTCTGTGTTGAGATAAACGAAGTTGCCCCCAAGTTTACTCTATCAGTGTATATTAGCTCATCTGAGGTTATACTATCCCCCTGGGAGGCGCTCATAAGATTTCTCCTGAGACCTCTTCTATCCCATCATTATTCACTCACTTTCTTACTTCTCTGTGGGATGAGTCTAGTCCTTTTAGCCCTTCAATGGTTGTGCTCATTTCCTGGATAATGGTCCTCAATGCTAGGTTATCTCTGATATTCTCCAATTGCCCTGTGACAGGTGCCCATCCAGAAATTTTAACATTAACCTTCTCCTGGGCTAAAGCCTGTGGAATTCACTTAGGGACAATCCATGGGGATGCAAGACCATTCACACTAAAATGATCAGAAGGGGCGGGAGAAAAGGCTAACACTGGACAGTCAGAAATCTCATAGTTATTTGAGCCCTGTGTGAGTGTTTCACACTCACACTGTTCATAAGAAATCATTTCTTCTATCTGACTAATGTGCACCACACCAGAATCATTAGATAAATCTCCATGGTCTGCTGACTTGATCTGACTATATAGCCGAGGCCTGGACTGGGGTGGAGAGATACTTTCGAACTCCTTCCTTCTCAGTCCACAAGTCTGTTATTTTAAGCATTTTTTTTCCTCCAATCATGTTCCTAGAGATGGCACTATTACCCTCCCTCCATAACAATTCTTTTCTCCTGAATTAGATTCTTTTTCTTAAGATTACATTTCTTAATTTTAGTCCCTCTAGCTTTTCCAGTATTACTTTGATTGGGGAGTCCCCTTGCATCTTCCTGTGTTTCTGCTGTCACAATTACTTGGAACACAGACTCTCCAGTTATGATACCTGATAGTGAAGTGACTCTCCCACTTCTAGTAATTACCATTTTGGCTAACTTTCCTAGAGATGGAGTCAATAGCAAGATAGCAGAACTTCAATGCTGTCTAAATTTATAACAAAGCACTGTATATCAAAGCCAGCTGCAGCGGCTGTGTAATCAAAATTAAATACCGCCAATCAATTTCCCTGTGAGACTAGTTATGGAAAGTAATTTACAATAAATGTCTGTCTCACAGAAACAGGATGTCAGTATTCAAGATCTCAAAGCTTTACTCCCCCTGCCAGCATTCACCCAATTAGGACACAAACACAAAAGTCCAGAAATGTCCCTTTTTATGTTGATTGCGTACATGCGCAAGAAACATATTGTGGAAGCTTTCTCCACAAGCAGGTTGTGGAGGCATGGCACTGTTGTGGCCAATGCCCCCACAGCCTTTAAAGGCTTGTCCAGCATCCCCCAATGCCATGGGACGGTGCTGCTGACAGTAGTTCAGCCAGCATGCCACCAACTTGAAAAAATTTAGCCGCTACAATCAGGAACCACCTCATCATTGCAGTGTAATATTGTCATGCCAGATTTTCAACAGTGGCATTTTGTCACACCTCCTTATGAGCAGTACAGCTGTCATTTTTCACATCCTGACTGAAATGTGTTTTCACAGTTCTGGGGCAGAATAAAGCAGTCACTGTGGGAAATCAGTGTTCGGGACAGATTAAGAAAATGACAGTGGCACGATTCATGAGCAGAGGTCCTAAAATCCCTGTTATAAATTTGGTGATGAAACTCCATAACATGACCGTGTTACAAGCATGCATTGAACTGTTTCCATGCACCCTTGTAACTTCGCAAATTTGTAATATTTTCATGCCACATTTTCAACAGTGGCATTTTTTCACACCTCCTTATGAACAGTACAGCTGTCATTTTTCACATCCTGGCTAAAATATGTTTCTGCACTCTTGCTGGAGAATCACACGGTCGCTGTGGGAAATCAGTGTTTGGGACAGAATAAGATCAAGCGAGTGAGAGGGGGGAGTGACCAAGCTCAACTGAGCTCTGTTGGGACTGCCGTGGATTTGTTTGTGGGCAGAAAAAGGCCCCAGCACAAGAGCCCAGTACAAAAGGGCAGCCTGCAGCACTGGGAGAAACAGAACAAGAGAGTGAGTGAGGTAGGGGAGTGAGCGAACTCACTGGAGTGTTGTCAGGATTGCTGCAGATTTCTTTGTGGGCAGAAAATGGCGTCAATTCAGGCAGGAGCCCAGTACAAAAGGCCAGCCTGCAGTGGTGGGAGAAACAGTATGAGCGAGTGAGACAGGGGGACTGAATGAGCTCAACGGAGCTCTATCAGGACTGCTGCGGATTTCTTTGTGGGCAAAAAAAGGCACCAATGCAGGCAGGAGCCCTGTAGAAAAGGGCAGCTTGCAGCACCAGGACAAACAGAATGAGCGCATGAAAGAAGGAGACTGAGCAACCTTAACAGAGCTCTGTCAGGACAGCTGGGATTTCTTTGCGGACAGACGAAGGTGCCAGTGCAGCCAGGAACCCCATACAACAGCGCAGCCTGCAGCGCCAAGAGAAACAGAATGAGCGAGTGACACAGCGGTAGTGAGAAAGCTTAATGGAGCTCTATTGTGACTGCTGTGGATTTCTTTGTGAAAAGAAAAATGTGGCAATGCAGGCAGGAGCCCAGTACAAAAGGCCAGCTTGCAGCACCAGCAGAAATGGAATGAGTGAGTGAGTGAGGGAGGGGGAGTGAGTGAGCTTAATGGAGCTGTGTCTGGACTGCTTCAGATTTCTTTGTGGCCAGAAAAAGCTGCCAATGCAGGCAGAAGCCCAGTACAAAAGGGCAGCCTGCAGCGGCGGGAAACACAGAATGAGCAAGTGAGGGAGGGGGAGTGAGTGAGCTCAACCGATCTTTATTTTAACTGCTGCAAATTTCTTTGTGGGCAGAAAAGGGCAGCAATGCATGCTGGGGCCCAGTACAAAAGGGCAGCCTGTAGTGGCGGGAAAACCAGAATGAGTGAGTGAGAGAGGGGGAGTAAGCGAGCTCAACTGATCTTTATTTTAACTGCTGCAAATTTCTTTGTGGGCAGAGGAAGGCAACAATGCAGGCAGGAGCCCAGTAGAAAAGGGCAGCCTGCAGCGCTGGCAGAAACGGAAGTGGGAGTGAGCGAGCTCAACGGAACTTTGTCAGGACAGCTGTGGATTTCTTTTTGGGCAGAAAAAGGTGCAAACGCAGACAGGAGCCCAGTACAAAAGGGCAGCCTGCAGCATCGGGAGAAACAGAATGAGCGAGTGAGACAGGGGGTGTGAGCAAGCTCAACAGAGCTCTATCGTGACTGCTGCAGATTTCTTTGTGGGCAGAAAAAGCCACCAACAGAGGCAGGAGCCCAGTACAAAAGGGCAGCCTGCAGCACCAGGAGAAACAGAATGAGCGAGTGAGAGAGGGGGAGTGAGCCACCTCAACGGAGCTCTGTCGGGACAGCTGTGGATTTCTTAGTGGGCAGAAAAGCTGCCAACACAGGCAGGAGCCCATTACAAAAGGACAGCCTGCAGCACTGGGAGAAACAGACTGAGCGAGTTGCAGAGGGGCAGTGAGCGAGCTAAAAAGACCAACGCAATCAACATTCGGCATTGACAAATGCTTGTTTCAAATGCTTCAAAGTATTCACAGACAGAAAGGTTTTGTTTTCTATAAAATACTAGATCTTCAATTAAAATTCTGTGCTGGCCATTAGGTCAAACAGGCTCAGGAGATGGTCTCCAAATGTTTTCCAACTCACAGTCACTGTCACAGCTCATAATCCATACACAGATGGAAGAAATGCAGCATTAATAGTTGAAAAAGAAGATAAAGGCCTCTGAATTCCAGTCTGCAGCCCAAGTTGCTTACGTCTGTGCTTTTGTTAAAAAGACTATGATAGTCCAGCACCCTGATTGGAGCAGGATTGAGATCCTGGGATTGTATAGGCAAGGCAAGGTGAAAGTCCTCGTTATTAGTATCTTAATTAACACTGATGTAGATTTCACATCTTGCTGGGAGAAAAAAAAGCTTCTTCTTGGGGTGGGGGGGTCAGTAGATTTTCTTCTTTTTGTCCTAATTTTTCTTCCCTTCCCGCTGCGGCCGCTCAACCGGCCTTCTCACTCAAACTACAGCTCCAGCCACTGGCATCTACTCCAAGGTGTTCCTCCTGTGAGAAAAAGCAAAATGGGATTGTGGGCACGCTTCTGCTTCACTATCCATTTCACATCACTGAATTTCCTTTGGAGGTCATGAACTGTGTGCCTCTGGATGGCAACAGCATTGACTTTTCCTGCCAGCTTGTCCCAGGAACGCTTCCTCTTGACCTTGTGGATTTTTCTCCACCCCTGATGAAAAGTAGAAGTGCCTTTGTGTGCACCTCTTCTATCAGTATATTGGTTTCCTCATGGGAAAAGTTATTTTTTCTCCTCTGGTGCCTTGCAGTTGGTTGCACTGTTTCTTCCATCCCGCCATGCACTGCTGGTTCTGCCATGGCTTTCGCCTTGCTCCATCCATCCACTCTGTGGCATGCGCACCTTTATATGATGCAGGTTGTGGGTGTGGCCATGCAAAATGCACTTTGTTGCAACTAGCAATTGTTCTAGAATGTGGTGTATCGAGTATGTGGCAACTGCGATGGCGAATGTTGTGCATCTGCATATGTTACCCATGTAGCAACTGTGCTTTATAGAAGCGGGCCCATCAGATGTGTCTCATCAATACACAAGATTAATGATGAAATGATACATAAGCAGTTCCTGCCTGCTTGCCACAGCCACACAGGCTGCATCCATGTGAGAAATCCATTTGACCGTAGTCTACAGGCTGCCACCCCCCCCCCACAGCCATGTCTGTTCACTGCAGCATAGAATACTGCAGTAGCAGGCAGAGTGCACACTGGGAAGTAATCTCACCTCCCTCAGTTGTTGCGGGAGTTGTTGTTGGGAAGGATCCTGGAAATGCACCACCCGTTTTTCGTTCTCCCTGTGGGTATGTGTTATCTCTGTTTCTTCTTCCCCTTCTTCTAAAAAAGGTTCACTCTCAGATTCACTATTGGAAGTGTATACTGGGCAATGGCTGCAATTTTTAAGAATAGAAGGTGGTTGTGATCCAGAGTAACATGATTGGTCTGAGGTATATTGGTTGTTTCTACATCTCCTTGTGCTTCTATTCTTCTATTCTTTTTACTGTTCCAATCAAATACCCTGTCCAATAGGTAATCTTGCCTGTCACGTTCAAATTTCTTCAATTTGATTTGTTTAATTCTGCTTTCTTCTTTTTGTACTGTTTCTTTAAGTATTTTTTCAAAAGATTTAAACTCTGGATTCTCTTTGTAGGTCTTAACAATTTCTTCTTTCTCCAGTATATCTTTTTCTATCTCTGATTGTTGTGAAAGATAGTCCTTAATAACTGTCCTTTTAACTCACGAGTCTGGAGTAGTGCTGGTTTTGCTGGTGTTTTGTTAGATACATTACCTGTGCACACTCCCTTACAGCTAGAGCGGTATTTGCTTTAATTTGTGTCTTGATTTATACCTGCTTGCTGGGAGGTGAGATTACTGAGAGGCCAATTACAAATAACTCCCTCACCTCATATCCCCCCAAAAAAACCTACCAGGAGGGGCGGAAAGAAATATAGCAGGAAGATTCTGTGGCAAGAAGAAATAGGTGTTGATTTTGAAAATATTGTAATTAATATCTCTGGGACAAACTTAACCCAGGAGCAGATATCAATTTTACAGAAGGGATTGTCCTTCGTACCCACAGTGGATACCCTACCATTTGATATCTTTGTGGATCTTCATAGATTCACTTGGAATCTTAACCTAAAAGCATATTTCGAAAAAATCAGGATGTGTCATGGGAATTCTGTGTTGGGGGACCAAGAAAACAACACTCATATTAATGGACATGAGATAAGGCCCTTTAAGCCACCCTCTACTTTTTTGCCACCCTATAATGATACAGTGAAGGTATTTGAACGTGCTTGTGAGCAAGGCTTTAAGGACATGTTGGACAGAAACAGTAGACCCACCTTTGTTAATATAACTAACTCTGAGTCCATGGCATTAAAATTGCTTCTGGAAAATAGGAATTTGGTTATTAAACCTGCGGACAAAGGGGGAGCTATTGTGGTGATGTCCACAGAACAATACACAGCAGAGATTAAGAGACAACTCAATGATACATCATTTTATAAAGAACTTTTGAGTGATCCAACGTTTATGTTTAAAAGAGAGATAGATTCATTTTTATTTCATGCTGAATCTAATGGTATCATTGATCATGCTGAAATGAGCTTTTTTACTGTGGAATAGCCTATTAGAGCTAGTATTTATACACTGCCTAAAATACACAAAGATTGGAATAATCCTCCAGGACGACCAATAGTGGCAGGAATTGGTTCTTTAATAGAGCTACTATCACAATATGTGGATTCACATATTAAAAGTTATGTACCAAAGTTAAGGTCTTATGTGCAGGATACCATGCATATATTGGAGGTCCTGGAGGAGATGCAATCAGAGGTAGATTGGCTATTGGTGTCAATGGACATTTGTTCTCTATACACCAATATTCCACATGCCGATGGTCTGGAAGCCTTGCGATATTGGTTAGATCTTGACTTACAACTACATACTGGGAAAAGGGAATTCCTTCTCGAATGTACAGAACATGTGCTTACCAAAAATAGTTTTCTTTTTCAGAATGCATATTATCCACAGGTCAAAGGTACAGCAGTGGGGGCAACATTTGCACCCAATTATGCAAACCTGTACCTGGGGAAATGGGAAATGAAATATATCTATGATCACCAGGTCAATCCTTTCTTAGATAGGATTGACTTATGGTGTCATTATATAGATGATGTATTTATGGTGTGGCATAGCAGCAGCAGTGAACTCAATCAGTTTGTCTCTTATTTGGAAACAGGTAATGAGAATTTAAAATTTACTGTGAAATTTGATCCTGTGTCTGTTCCCTTCCTGAACCTTATAATAATAAAAGAAGATTGTACTTATACTACTGATTTATACAGGAAGGACACAGACAGGAATTCACTATTACATGCTACGAGCTGCCACCCATAACATTTAATAAAGAACATTCCAACAGCCCAGATGTTAAGAGTTCACAGAAATTATAGTAATGACTCTGATTTTCTGATAAATGCATCTGAAATGTGTAATAGGTTTTTGGCTAGAGGGTATAAAGCTGATGTAGTCCATAAAGCACTTGGTGATGCACTAGAAAAGGATAGGAAGGAACTCCTTAAAGTAAAGAACTATGAGCTTCAGAACACCAATAGGATGAATTTTACTACTAAGTATACCGCACATGCTAGGGATATAGAGCAAGTTCTAAATGACAACTGGAATATATTGAGATCAGAACCTCTATTGAAAACAAATGTGCAAGAGAAACCTAGAATGGTATACAAACGTGAACATAATTTGAAAGTTAAATTAGTCCAGTTATCAAGCTCAGGTGTTTTCTTCTTCACCCAATGATAATTGGCTACCACCATTGCCATATGGCAACTTTCAATGTGGTAGTTGTAAATTTTGCACTTTCACTCTGAAAATCAAGACATTCACTACAGTTAATAATACAAAGGAATATGACATAAGAAGTTTCTTTAACTGTACTACAGATAATTTGGTGTACTTGGCGACTTGTGAGTGTTCCACATTTTATGTTGGAATGACAACAAGAACCTTCAAAGTCAGAATTGGGGAACATTTAAGGTCAATACAGACTGAGGATCCTTCAAATGCACTGTCTAATCACTGTAGGATGACACGGAATACTGGCCACACCTTTAAATTTTGTGCAATAGAGAAGGTTAAAATTGGGCCAAGAGGTGGTAACCTCAAAGAAAAACTTAAATATAGGGAATCATTTTAGATATTTACTTTAGGGGCATTGAATATACCAAGTCTCAATCATAGAACTGAGCTGCTGACATGCATTAGGAAACAAAATACAACATAAAGTATATTGAAATGACTAAATTTGGTCGAATATATTCTTACAGATATTTTTCTAGTTGTCCTTAGGTCCTTAATGATCTGTGTTAAACCATCATGTTCCTGAAAAAATACATTGAAACAAAAGAAAACAAAACATTGTCTCACATCAGGACTATATTGATGGTAACCTGTATTTGATTAGTTTGATCTATATTTTCTTTGATCTTTCACTGGTATGTATATGTGTGTATATATATATATATATATATGTCTATAATATAATATATTTTGTGTTTAAAATGAGATTAGAAAAACATGGGATAGCTCCTCTATACAATTTTGTTTGTATTTATTAATATTATTAATGGTTATAGTATTAATTTTTATAGTACCCCAGTGGTAATTTGGTGGTAATAGTATAGATGTGTGTATATATATATATATATATATATATATATATATATATATATATATATATACATACACACAATATATTTGTATGTAAATACATTCTTTTTCGATGTGTTTATTTTTTTGTGTGTATACTATTTCTTTAAGAGACCACTATTTAAATTGGTCTCATTGTGTCAATGGACCATCCTCCTGATACATAGATACATAGACAGTGTCAGCAGATAAGGGCCTATGGCCCACCCAGTCTGCCCATTTGAGCTTGTAAGTTCAGTTTATGTTTTCCTAGAAACATAAGTTTTTCTTTGAGGTTATCACCTCTTGGCCCAATTTTAACCTTTTCTATTGCACTAGTTGCGAAACCGGTCGGGTTTTTGTTTGCTGCCACAAGACGGTATGTTGCAGGCATTGTGCCTTTCATAAAGATTTTCTTTTGTAATAAAAGCCCTTTTAACGCACAAGCCTGGAGTAGTGCTGGTTTTGCTGGTGTTTTGTTAGATATATTACCTGTGCACACTCCCTTTCAGCTACAGTGGTATTTGCTTTAATTTATGTTGGCTTGGCTGCCTGCCATGTCCCGCAGAGGGGTTCACTGTCATTATGCGCATCATGGAGTGGCATTGCCAGCTTCCACTTGCATTGCGATGTAGCCGTGCAGGCATGCAAGATGTGTCGGGCAGGGGCACACCCTGTGCACAGGGATCGGGGGGCAGTTGCTGTGGTCAGTTACTGATGTGTAATTGTCTTCTTTCCCTTCCCAGGACCAGAGGACCGACTGCAGGCCAGGACTGCAGCAGCGCAGCAGGGACCAGTGCGCTGTGATGGCACTGGACTGGCACTTGCAGGGCCACAGGGGACAGGTAAGCACTGTCATGGTCCTTCGCACAGTACATGGGGGGTGGTGGGAGGAGTGGGTGAGGACATGGCCGCCTATGCCATGTGCCATGGCAGGTGTGTGTGTCCCACTGTACATGGTGCATGCCACTATGGTGCATCGATTGGACACGTGTGCTCACTGTTGGTGGGGTGGGCGTGTGCCTGGCTGCCACTGTTGTTGCTGTGGTGCTGCTGATGCACTGTGCCATGTATGCACTGTGCCATGTGACTGTCATTGCGCAGTTGTGTGGCCATTGTGTGACAGGGATCACCTCTGTGCAATGTAGTGGTGTGCCGAGTTGCTGGCTGGCATTGGCTCACCCCCCTGTGGGTGTTCGTTACGGGCCCTCCTGGGTGTGTGTTCCCACTGCCCATTGCGCACTGTGGGTGGGCATGGTTCCTTGGGCCATTGCACTTATCACTTGTTCTGTCCCTTGTTATAGGTGTCCAGCAGCACAGATCACCAAGGGCAATGCTCAGCCACCTAATGAGGGAGACCCTCCTCATTGTGTCCACTATACTGGAGGTTGTTGTGGCGATGCGGCGTATGATGGCAGCCGAGAAGAGGGAGTAGAGGATTGCAAGGTCAGCAGGATGAGGCTGGTACTGAGGCTGCAGCAGTTTCCCCTGTCTCCCCTGTTTCACTGTCCTCTACAGTCTCCACTCCCACTGTACACTCCCTGTTCCCTATCCCTTTCCTTCGCTGAACCTACCCTTTCCCAGCCCCTGTTTCTCTGTAAATAGCTTATAGTTCAATATATATTTTTTCTGACATACCTGCCTGTGTCTGTGTCTGCTTTGCAGATAGCATGAGGAGCCATGCTGTAGTGGCCCAGTGTCTGTCCATGTGGTTTGCATGTGATGGGACATGTGTTGTGCTTCCGTGGTTCACTTCTGTGTGCTGTGTGCTGTGGTGTGTACCACCATGGCAACTCTGTGTGCACCATGGTGCAACCCTGCCATATTCAGCTGGGTTGTGCTGGCAAAGTTCAGGCTGCACAACCTCTGAATGTGGCTCTGGTTGTGCCGTGGCACATTGGATTTGAGCTGAGCCTGACTTTGGTGCATTTCTGAATAGCCAGGCCAAATAAAAATGTCAAAAATATTACCAGTCACAGCTGTTAAATGAAATACTGATAGGAAGAACAAAGCTCTGGAATATCCAAGAAATCCTTAGAGCTGCAATCAACATCATTGCTCATAATATACATGGAGAGTGAAGACTGCTGTTTTGGAGACTGTTTAACTTATATCAATGTGACCATCCCTGCCCTGACTGTATGAGATGGAGTAAATGATCATGTAACTCATGTCAGGTTAGGTGGGCCATGTCACGTGGTGAGGTGAGCATGGTCACCTCACCACACAGCATGGCCTGCCCGACCTGACATGAGTGACACAAATCACAAATCGCTTCATGAATGATTTAATCTAATCCTGCATTTCAAATTCATACATTCAGGTATTGTGCAGCAGGGCACAGCTGATTTTAAGTTAAATCAGTCTTCGGCACCTGCCAATTACATTATTTGTCACAGCCCACTAACAAAATTTAATAATCCACTATTCAGTGAGTCCATATCATACATTCGGGGACAGGGCCCAGTCGATTTCTGTTAACCAGTCACCTCACCAGTGCCAAATTGCTAGCAATTAAGGACTTTAGAAGGGAGGCATGGCCCCAAGACATGAATGATCTAAGCAGCAGCCTTTTCACAGTCAGGGGCAGGGCCCAGTACATTTCGGTTAGCTCAACACAATACTAACAGTTGACGACTAGAATAAAAATGCTGAGCAGCAGATCACATGACCTCTACCACACATTCCCCATAAGAAGTGCCAGCAGGAATACTCTTCTCCTCTCCTTCCACTCTGCACACCAAATGCCATGACCCCACTCCCCCATACACTCATCTCACACCCAAAACAGGCACTGTGGCATGATGTACAGAAGTTCAGTTATTTTTATATGTAATGCAGAACCGCAGATTAGAATCAATTCAATTTCTAACATAACAGGAAGTAGTGAGGTCTGAGCCTGAGGTGCAGAAGCACAGCATGACACCTTACCTTACACACCAGTTACTATGATGGGAGGGAAGGGGGGTCTAATCAGCTGAGTGAGCACACTGACCACCTCGATAGTGCCTGATGTAGCCAGGCTGTGACAGAGAGAGGGCTGCTACACAAACAGGGCCGTGTTGCACACACACGAAATAGAGGGCTGAACCAAAGTTTTTTTTAAATAAATGTTTGCTGATCTTTAAGTTCTTCTCTTCTCTGACTGGTCCACAAAGATGCACGTTCAAGTTGTTTGACATGGAGCACTGTACTTCTTTGGGCCACAGCACATGATAATTAGACTGCACCGATGAGCTACTTTACACTCTGAGAGCAGGGCGGCAAGAGAGCAAGGTGCTGTTACATTCCCGATAAAAACTACTATGTATCACTCCCTCAAACACAGTTGAATTGGAAGTAGGAGGCTTCTTTCCCATTTCCATTGATCAGATACAATGCCTATCACTTTACCATTCACATGATCTACTGGAGAGGCATGAAATGGCAGTGTGAAAGCTGAAAATAGAGATTTCTGCATCTTTTATATGATGGTATACCATTAATGATGTTATCACAGTTAGTAAAATCTGTCCCTGTATCAATATCATGCCACATACATACTGCGATATACCTTCATACAGTGACATTCCTACTCTGAATACAAATGCTGTTAGAATAGGGCTATTTAAGATTTGGGTTTGAAATGTGAATGGCCCATTATTTTGGAAATTGGAAAATTATATTTATTACTTGCACAGCCCTATGATGTGGGCCAATTTTACTGTTGTTTGGAGTAATACATGCCCATACATGGCTTGTACTGTCCATGATTCTCAGCCCACCACAGGGACAATTCAAGCCCTATATGAGTTTTATGTGTATGTTTAAAAAGACTTTAAAATGTTTCTTGTCACCATCCACTGGTCATCAGTGTGTGTGTGTGTGTGTGTGTGTGTGTGTGTGTGTGTGTGTGTGTGTGTGTGTGTGTGTGTGTGTGTGTGTGTGTGTGTGTGTGTGTTGTCCCATGTGCTCCCTCACAATAGGGGTATAGCAGAACGTAGCTTAATGGGCTCATTTTCTTGCTCATGTGGATGATGGGAGCCCCCATTCAAGGGACATTAAGTGTAATACCAATTGTCTGGGGTACAGTATATATGAAAAGTACAACTGTTTTACTTCCTTTCAGTTCCTATAGAATTCATGTGCTTTTACTGACTTTGCCCCCCTCTCAAGTCCCAATATATTCTACCCATAGCACTAGAATCTGACACTATGGAAATAATTATGATTTCAGAAGCACAGAATTATGGCTTTAGGAAGGGAACATTAAGCAACAGGAGCAGGTGAATCCCAAAGGAGGGGTCCATGTGTGTGTGGGGGGGGGTTAGAATGGGCAACCAGGGATGGGGTTGAGATGCCACTATGGGTACTGGCTAAACATGCAACTTTATCTGGCTTTAGGTCAGGAATTGACTTAGGTAGGCAAACTGGAAGACTTGATGGACATATAGGTCTTTTTCAGCCATCAGATACTATGTTTCAGTGTGCTTATGTAAAGTGCAATGATTTGGTTTATTAAACATATTTTTATTTATTCACTTATATAAGTCTTTATTCATTTAAAATGCTTGGCCACGATGGCACATGGAGTTGGAGACCACTTAATTCCATTTGCATCCTGAGGGAAAGGGAACTGAGTATCAGTTTTTTATTCATGTATTTATTTATTTGAAGATTAGTAACTGGGAAAGGCACGCTGAGCCAAGTCTTGGTTCCAGGTGCAACATGGGGGAAGGATTACAGGAGGAACAGTGAAACATAAAACAGTATAGTTCATTATATGTTATAGACAAAAAAGTGTAGACACTTTACTGTAAGTAAAACTTCACTGGTACAAACTCGGAGCAGGTTAAAGTGCAACTATATTGTGCAAGTAAAAGTACAAGGGGAAAACTAAAATTCAGCATCAAAGCAGTACAATGACAATCAATAAAGTACACTATGGTACAGTTGGATCATAGGAAAACCAAAAACCTGGATTACCAAAATCACAAGGGGGAACCTGCTATGGGAAACAGGTGCAGGTGGGTGGTCGGAGGAGTTTCAGCTGGCACCCGAAGGAGCCCAAAATAGTGAAATGGCAAAG
Source organism: Neoceratodus forsteri (assembly GCA_016271365.2). Taxonomy (NCBI): domain Eukaryota; kingdom Metazoa; phylum Chordata; order Ceratodontiformes; family Ceratodontidae; genus Neoceratodus; species Neoceratodus forsteri. The sequence continues at coordinate 1,175,979,103 of CM057449.1, read as the reverse complement.
GGATAGAGAGAACTGGTTCCAGAGTGTTGTCAAGTGATAGGAGAAGGCAGACTGCTCAGTGAAGGAATGAGCGTGAGGAGTGGAGAAGGATCTCTGGTCCCTAGAGCAGAGGGAGCATGGAGCGGGGGAGGGGAACAGGAGAGAGGAGTGAGGAGAAGTAGGATGGATGGAAATAAACCAGTACTTGGAGATGAAGGAAGTGCTATGTGACTAGTGATGTGAAGGTGGGGGGGTGGAAAGGGAGGACTAGAGAGAGCAGTGGTGCATATGTGGAGGGGAGTTTATTGCAGAGTGACAAAAGGCATTGCAGAAAGTGTCCAGCTAGGCTAGGGAAGTGGAGGCGGTTGTACTGTAGACCACATATGCATAGTCAAAAAACAGGATTACCATTTTGGTGACCAGCTCATGGTGGATCGACAAAGGTAGACAGTCTTTGTTACAGTAGAGGGTACCAAGCTTAGGGTACAGTTCCGCATGGATAGCATTGATGTGGGCTGAGAAGTCAAGCTTACTGTCAAACCACATGCAGGGTACTTGAAGGATGGCACTGCTTCAAGAGCATGGTGAAGACTGGGAGTCTTAAGAACCTGGCCAATTTCTGGCTGGTACCATTTTTTTAGTGTTGACCATGAGAAGGCTGGAATGGAACTAGCACTAGATATTGTGGAAATCCTGTTGGAGCAGGTCTTCCACTGGAGATGTAGAGGGACCACAAGTGATGATGTCTATGTCATCTGTGTATATGTGTGAGGCCTTTTTGGGACAAAGCAGCAGAATGAGTGGAAGAGGAGATGTAGTCTGGCTGGAGTGGATTTGGAAATGGTACCACATACAATATCTCCATAATCAAACATTGGAAGGATCATGCTCACAATGGCCTTCCTGTGTGCAGCTAGTGGGAGCCAGGGGGTCCAACATTGGAAAAAGGGATAAAAGTGAAGCACACTGGTTTGTGCAGTACTTGCCCAAGACCTTGAGGATGCGATATTCAGTTGGATAGTGCACCACTCTGAGCCCTCACTAAACCTTCCACCAAGGTTTTGAGGGATGTCCTAAAACCATGTCTTGGGTTGTTTTTCAAAAAAACAATCACCAGAATCAAGCTAAATGGGTTTCATTTGGCCAGAGCCAGGTGTTTCCTTTTCTCCAGGACATAATTTCTATGTGTTTTAATTTTTTTTTAATCAAAAACAAGATGGGGAAATAGGAAAGAAGATGTTTGTCCCATGAAGGAAGAATTTTAGCTCACAAAAAAATCTTCTTTCATGAGCCAGACATTCTTCTTTCAGATTGGACATATAAATGAAAGACCCTATTGAGCATGCTCAGAACTGACATTTTTTTTTAGATTTCTTTTTCCTCCCTCCCCAGCCAACGGCACTTTCACCCCACCCTCCACCGGCCCTGCGCGCTCGAAGGGCCCCCCCATGGAGCTGTGCTTTACCACCTAAGTGGGGGCAGAGTGGGAGTGGGTAGTCGGTCCCCTTAGCCACCCTCCCCAATTCCATACCTCTTATATCTGATCCAGGTCAGCTTCTCAAGCCACTTTCACTGGTAACGAGGACCTATATAGTCCTCTTGTTGGTGTACTGCCTGGTCATGGGTGTTTTTGAAGTACACCCCCCTGGAGACATGACATGCACTGACACCATAGCTTAAGCCTGTGTCCATCATGCTCCACACCCTTTCTTGCTGCTAGGTCATGCTGAATATCCAGCCATTGCTAGAGGTCGGTCATGAACAGAGCCTAGGTCCCCCTTCCCCCCGGAGGAGATAAGCTGTCCTTCAGACTATCAAGCATCTTTCATCTGACTGGCCCTTCGATGACCCGAGCCCATTCCTGAACTCAGGTCACTGGCATTGTTACTGCTGCACTGGCGGGCTGGCTAGAACTGAAATTTCAAATCCTTATAACTCAGGAACTGATTATTTCACCAAACCAAAAAAAGGCCTTTTTTAAGGGCAAGCAATTCTACCCTGAAAATTTCAGAACAAAATTCCAAACTGTTTTAGCTGCAAGTAAGAGCAAAAAAAGGAACCTAGACATCTGAGAATTACAACACTTGCCAAATCAAGAATCCATGTCCTCCAGACTGCACATGCAAATTATCATACAATTCTGTTCAACTGAGACAAAGTTATTAAGGTGAAAAGTTAGGGGATTAACATTAAACACCTATTTAAAAAAAAAAATATATATATATATATACAGTATATTTATTTATACATTATGGTAGCACAGTAGTGCTACCATAGTTAGGGTTGAGTAGCACTTTTAAGGTTAAAGGGTGAAACTTTGCACCTTAATAACGTTGCCACCATTCAGTGGATTTGCCTGAAATTTGGTATGCATGATTGGGCATGGCGGATCTTGGGATATGCCAACTTTTGTACCAGTCGGCTTTACAGCTGTGGAGTTATTAAGCAACAACCAAATGCACAATTACGTTTTTTTGTAAATTTTTTGCTCTCACCTACAGGTTGCATGGTTTGCATGACTGGTCCGAAAACTTCAGGGAACATGTGGCAGGGGTCCCCAATGTGCCTTTTGAAGATTTTGTGAAAAAATATTAAACAGTTCAAAAGTTATTGAAAAAACAAGTTCCCATTATAAATCAATGGGAAAAGTTAACAAAAAGTGCAACACTTTTGCAAATGCACTTTTTAGTGTCGCAAATAGCCCTAGTAGTATCGCAAATCTGCCATTCTGTTTTCAGTTAGTGATCAAAAAAATGCCTTGCATTTAACATTGGGACCCTCTAGGGACATAATTATTTCTAGTGGGACCCTGAGGATGCTAGCCATGTCTTTATTTTGGGGTTAAACACCCCAGAAATATGTTTTTCAAATTTCTGGAAACAGTAGTGTTGCAAATTTTTGTGAAATGTGTCTCAAATTGAGACACTACTTTTCCAGACTATGGCTGTCTTACCTCCAAATTTGAGCCCAAAAGATCAAACTGTTCTTTTGCAGCAGGGTGGCAAAGAACTCCTGTCAATGGTTTGCCCGATCAGTCAGAAAACTTCAGGGAACATGCGGCCAGGGTCCCCGATGTGCCTTTTGAAGATTTCATGAAAAAATATTAAACGGTTCAAAAGTTATTCAAAAAACAAGTTCCCATTATAAGTCAATGGGAAAAGTTAACAAAAAGTTTGACACTTTTGCAAATGCACTTTTTAGAGTCGCAAATGGCCCTAGTAGTGTCGTCAGTCAGCCATTTTTTTTTCAGTTACTGATCACAGAAATGCTTGGCATTTAAAATTGGGACCATCTAGGGACATAATTCTTTTTTGTGTTTACCTATTCGAGCCCTGAGGATGCTAGCCATGTCTTTATTTTGGGGTTAAACACCCCAGAAATATGTTTTTCAAATTTCTGGAAAAAGTAGTGTTGCAAAGTAGTGTTGCACTCGCAAAACTTTCGCAAATTTTGCGAAAGCTTGCGCAAATCACAACACTACTTTTCCAGACTATGGCCAAAATGACAGGAGTTCTTTGCCACCCTGCTGCAAAAGAACGGTTTGGTCTTTTGGGCTGAAATTTGGAAGGAAGGCAGCCAACATCTCACAGATGTGCCTTTGTGGTTTGGTGACAAAATATTGCATGGATGCCAAGTTACAGTACTCTGAAGTTGATGTTTTTTTCCCATAGACTAACATGGTGGCATACGCCACACCTTTCGGGGCTTGTATCTCAAAAACGGTGTGAGATACGGAATTTTTGTTGTGACCATGTGTACTATTCATGTTGTGAAAACCTAGCCAGGACAGTCATGAATCATGAGAAATTTTTATTTTTTTCTACGTCGTACGGTTACTGAGATATTAGCATTTTAGTATTACAACTGCTCGTTTTCTGCTCTGAGGCACATTATTATGCATACATTCCTTGTTTTCACTGTCTTTCTCAATGGATTTTTTTGGGAACAATACAGTGTGCGCTCCACTTACTGTTACACGTAGGCTTTACACTTGTGTTTCCTTGCCCGTTTGCATTACCATTACTGTGTACACCACCGTGTGCGTTACCCTTTGCGTTTCCATTTGTGTTACTGTTATCATTTGTGTCTCCACTACAGTTTGGGTTTGTGTTTCACTTAGCGTCACCATGCGCATTGCCATTTCTGTTGGTGGACGCCCTTCCATTTTCATTTGCATTTGTCTTTCATTTTGTGTCATGGTTGTTCTTACCGCTACCATTTGCATTTTCAAATTGCGTTCCCATTCCCATGTGCATTATGATTTGCATTTCCATATGCGCCTACATTTGCATTTGTGTTACTGTTTTCTTTGGCATTATTGTTTGCAGTTACCATTACTATATGCATTTACAATTGTTGTACCATCACAGTGCGCATTACAGTTTGCGTTTCCGTAAGTGCTTGCATTTGCATTTCTGTTTCCTTTTGCATTATTGTTGCTGTTACACTTATCATTTGCATTTACAATAGCAGTACCATGACTGTGCACATTATCAGTTGCATTTACAGATGTGCTTGCATCTCTGTTTGCATCACTGTTCGCTTTGGCGTCACTTTGCGCCTGCATTTCTATTAACGCTTGCTTTACAATTTATGTTTGTGTCACCATGTGCGTAACTGTTACCACTTGTGTTGCTGTTACCATTACTATGTCACAAAAAATCACTTGGTGGGAGCATTCCATTCACTATTTTAGTCCTCATTCTCAAAAAAAAGGGAAATTAGAGGCAAAAAACTCAGTTTAATGCATCATTTAGGGTTGTTCCACAGTGACAAAAAAGAGAAAATTTGGTGTTAGGGTTGAAAACCTCCCTTGCATCCCCTCAGCCTGCCCTCCCCAATCGGCATCAGGATGTGCATTGGGGTCATCGGTCCTAGCTCTTACCCCATTCTCCTATGCCTCAGCTTGTTCATGCATGTGATGGGGTGAGAGTTAGGGCCGATGACACCAATGCACACCCAGATGCCAGTTGGGGGTGGGCTGAGGGGTGCAAGGGGTTTTCAACCCTGACACCAAATTTTCACTTCTGCTGTGGAACAACCCTAACTGATGCATTAAATGGAGCTTTTGCCTCAAATATAGATATATATATATATATATTTTATGCCAAAACTTTGTTAATGCATCAGTTGGGTTCTTCTACAGTGACAGAGTGAGGAATTCGACATTAGGGTTCCCAGCCTTACCCACCCACCCTGCCCCACCAACAGGCATCGGGTGTGCGTTGGGGTATTGGTCCTCTCACCCCATCCCATGTGTAAACAAGCTGAGGTGGCAGTGTAGGATAATGGGGTGAGAGTTAGGACTGACAACCCCAACGCACACCCTGATGCCTATTGGTGGGGGCAGGGTGGGGTTGGGGTGCAAGGGGTGGGAACCCTAATGTCAAATTTTCTCACTTTTGTCACTGTAGAAGAACCCTAACTGATGCATTAACAAAGTTTTTTGCATAGAATTTCCATACTTTTTAAGAAAGAACAGAGAAGTAGGAAGTTGTGTAAGTTGGTGGGAGTGCAGGGCTCTTTGGGCCCTGCATTCCCACCACATGATTTTGTGTGACAATAGTAACAGGAAGTGCAATGGAAATGCAAGCACAAAGGCTTATGCACATGGTGACACAAATGTAAATGGTAACACAAACAGTAATAGAAATGCAAGCACAAAGTGACGCCAAATCGAATAGTAACGTAAACAGAGACAAAAACAGAAGTGCATACAGAATGCAACTGGTAACACACACGTTCACGGTACCACAATTGTAAATGAAAAATGATAACAATAACAGCAACAATAATGCCAAAGTAAACAGAAATGCAAGTGCATATGAAAACGCAAACCATTACGCGCACACTCATGGAACCACAATTGTAAATGCAAATGGTTATGGTAACAGCAACAATAAAGCCAACAGAAACAGAAACGCAAGTGCATATGAAAATGCAAACCGTTACATGCACGGTCATGGTACCGCAATTGTAAACATAAATGGTAACGGTAACAGCAACAATAAAGCCAACAGAAACAGAAGCACAAGCGCATATGAAAACGCAAACCGTAATGCGCACGGGCATGGTACCGCAATTACAAATGCAAATGGTAACAGTAACAGCAACAATAACACCAAACAAAATGGAAAAGTAAGTGCAAACAAAAATGCAAACCATAACACACATGGTGGTGTAGACAGGAACGGTGATGTGAATGGTAACGGAAGCGCAACTGGAAACGCTAACTGGCACAGTAACAAAAGGTCACACCCTTCTTTTCCCCAAAAACTGCATTGAAAAAAACACATTGAAAATAAAGAATGTATGCATAATAATTGACTTTGGAGCAGAAAATTATGACTTGGAATGCTAAATTGCTTATATCTCAGGAACCGTATGATGTAGAAAAAAAAATGAAAATTTTGTATGAATTATGACTTTCTTGGCTAGTTTTGTACTTAGCCCCAATTTGGGGGGACTAAGCATTTTTGTAACAAAAAGCCCGTATCTCTCACTGTTTCCGAGATACGGGCCCTGAAAGACACAACAGACACCATAATGTTATCCTAGGCAAAAAGCATCAACTTCATAGTGCCGTCACTTTGCCGCCCTGTAATATTATTTCACCAAACCACCAAAAGGCACATCTGTGGTATGTTGGCTTTCTTCTATCCTAATTTCAGCCCAAACAACCAAACCGTTATTTTTCAGCAGGGCGGCAAAGAATTCCTGTAATGCGGCAAACGCCGTAATTTTATCCTATGGGAAAATTGTCAATTTGTAGTGTCATACCTTTGCCACTCTGTACTATTTTTTGACCAAAGCACCTAAATGCACATCTGTGGGATATTGCCTCTCTCTTCCCTCCAAATTATGAGTCAAAAGACCAAACCGTTTCCAAGATATTCAATATCAAAGATTACAAAAATTTCCCTATCTATTCCATTATAAAAAATCTGGCCATCTTGTCCCTCCCTCCCTCGCGGTCAAAGAATCTCACGTTCAAAGAATTTGCAGGCTCGCAATTTAAAAACCTTATAAATCAAAAAATTGAAGGAATTGCGGTAAACCACCATCATGGTTCAATAGAAGGAAGCCCCCTGAGTAAAACCCACCCTCATTTGACTTCCTAGGACACCCCTGGGCTGAGAAAATGATTTTTTAATTGGGCCATCTCGTCCCTCGCTCACAATGCACGATCGCAATAAAAAGAATCTCACGATCAAAGAATTTACAGGCTCATGATCAAAGAATTTGCAGGGTCATGACCAAGGAATGAAAACATCTGTAATTTTCAAAATTCAAATAATTGCAGTAAACCACCACTATGATTCGTCAGAACTAAGCCACCTGAGTAAAACCCGCCCTAATTTGTCTTCCTTGGGCACCCCTGAGCTGATAAAATTGATTTTATTTATCTGGCCATCTCGTCTCTAAAGCTTACGGCCTTGCGATCGCGATCAAAGATCTACGATCAAAGAATTTGCATAATGCATGATCAAAGAAATTGCTCACCGCGAACAAAGAGCGAAGAACGTAGACAGCCAGATTTAAAAATAGTGTTTTGCAGCCCAGGGGTGCTGTATTAAGTGAGATAAGTGTGGGTTTTGCTCAGGGGGCTTTGCTCTGCCCCATCTGAATAAAAAAAACAGTAGTTCTCATTATCCCTGGTAGTCTAGCGACCCCCTTCCCATCATGGTAATGTACTTAACCATGATTGTATCCCTGGTAGTCTAGTGGCCCCCCAAATGAGTATGTTATTTATATGTTAATGTTTTTTTATCCATGGTAGTCTAGTGGCCCCACATGTGTATTTATTTTTTTATATATTTTTATATAACAGTGAGGCTGCAAATTCTTTGATCGCCAGGTGGGACGAGATGGCCAGAACCCCATTTTTCGATCGCAAAATATACATATACATTTTGCCTATGACTTATAATGGGAATTTAAAAGTGCCATTACTTTTGAATGCTTTAATATTTTTTCACCAAACAAAAAGTGGCACATTCGACCACCAAAGCTCTTTCAAACAAGCTGTCTCACAGATTGGCATACCACATGATGGCTGTGCAGGACCACATTAAGAATGCCAAAAGGTGCCTCCAAAAATGGATAATTTTGCATTTGTCAGCGCTTTCATACACAAAGACCTGCAATCCGATTGAAACGCAATTTGGCAGATCAAGAGATCTACCAAGCCCCAACGCACGTACCAAATTTCTGGCAAATCCATTGAATGGATCCAAAGTTATTAATGCCCAAACATTTGGCTTTAGTATGTAAATGACCACTGAACCTAACTATAGTGGCACGATCGCTCACTATACTACATATATATATATATATATATATATACATTATGGTAGCACAGTAGTGCTACCATAGTTAGGGTTGTGTAGCCCTTTTAAAGTTAAAGGGTGAAATTTTGCACCTTAATAACTTTGCCTCCATTCAAAGGATTTACCTGAAATTTGGCATGCTCGGGGCGTAATCATAGATCTTGAGATCTGTCAACTTTCGTACCAGTCGGATATATGGCTGCAGAGTTATTAAATGACATCCATGTGTGCATTTACTTTTTTTGTGCATTCTTTAGTGTTGTGAGTCAGCCATTTTTTTTCAGTTACTGATCACAGAAATGCTTGGCATTTAAAATTGGGACCATCTAGAGACATAATTCTTTTTGTGTTTACCTATTGTGCACCCCCTCAGCCCCCCCAACTGGCACGGGGTGTGGATTGGGGTCGTCGGTCCTAACTCTCACCCCATTCTCCTATGCCTCAACTTGTTCATGCAAGTGATGGGATGAGAGGTAGAGCCGACGACCCCAATGCACACCCTGATGCCGGTTGGGGAGGCAGGATGAGGGGGTGCAAGGGGGTTTTCAACCCTAACACCAAATTTCCTCACTTTACGCCGTGGAACAACAACCCTAACTGATGCATTAAACGTATTTTTTGCCATATATATATATATATATATATATACAGTATGTAGATATATATTCATTGCAAAAACTTCATAATGCATCATTTAGAGATAAAGTACAAAAGTAGGGAGAATTAGACATTCAGATTAAGCCTGTACCCCCACCTACCACCCCCACCCACCATCCTCCATACACCAACAGGCATCAGGGTGTGTCATTGGGTTGTTAGGTCCAACTCGCATCCCATTCCATGTGTAAACAGGCTAACATGGTACAGCATAGAAGAATGGTGTGAGAGTTAGGCCTAATGATCACATGACACACCACAATGCATGTTGGTGTGTGGAGGATGGGGTGGGGGTTAAGGGTGCAACCCTAACGTCTCATTCCCTACTTTTTTCACTTTAACCCTTACTGATGCATTAACAATGTTTTTGCAATGAATCTCCTTACTTTTTGAGAAAGTGTAAACTTACTGGTAACTGATATGTGTTGGTGACAGCATGAGCCCTCTGGGCCCCACGCTTCCTTCAAGCTGCCAATGTTTGCATAACAATATATGTCTGTGGGAGTACAGGCCCTCTGGGCCCTGCACTTCCACTTCCACATAACTACAGAGCCATACAGTAGCCCTATAAAGCTGAAAAAGAACCTTTGTAACACTAATTTGCCAATATTTCAGTAATGGTTCAAGCTAGGAAAAAAATTCCACTGCAGTTGTAATCTTAACTTTGAAATTTCCACACATGCTGTAGTCAAAAATCTGTATCTCGCATTGTTTCTGTGATACGGGCACTGAAAGTCACTGTGAGCACCTCAATATTATCCTATGGGAAAAATCTCAACTTCGTGATGGCATATCTATGGAACCGATTAAATTTTCTACATCTAAACAGCACAATTCACATCTCTGGGACAGCCCCTTCATATCCTGCAAAGCCAAAAGACCAAATCATTTATTTAAAGTGCACTGGTAAAGTTTTACAAGTTTTAAAATCCTAGTTTTACGAGGTGGCAAAATCCCTGTTTCTCAAGGTCAATCCCCGTTCTCAAACTGTGAAAAATGTCGTTTGCGATAAATCCTAGTTCATAAGATTTTGGCTATCTGGTCCTGAAGTCGCAATCAAGAATTTTGTCAGCTCACGAAAGGCTAGCAAAAGTGGATTTTGACAGCTTGCAAATGGAGATTTTGCCAGTTCGTGAAAGGGGATCAGAAGCAGTTGTGAATAAAGAACTTTTAAATCTAAAACAGCCATTTTTTGATCAAAACAAAGCAAACCAAAGGCATGGGTTTGTAGAGGGCACCATCCTGAAAAAATCCAATGCTTTTTTAGAAGGGAATGCATCCAAGGGGCAAGCTACAACATTTTGTTTGTGGGGAAAAATGAAAACAAGATGGCAGCTCGCAAAAGGGGAATTTTTCGTCACGAACGGGAATTTGATATATTCCTGTTCTTGAGGTGACAGAATCCTTGATTGCAAGCCCAATCCCCTGTCACAAAACATTAATATAAATCTCAGACTGAACTGAGCATGCTCACAACCTGAAAATTTAAAATTAAATTACTTTGGAACAGATTAGTATTTTTTCACCAAACCAATGCTGGATGCTTTTTGACCAAACCTCTTTCTACCCTGAAAATTCCAGACCAAAATACCAAATGGTGTGGCTGCAGCATGATGGCCAAGAATCAGCAAAAAAGAGCAAAAAAAAGGTGAAAAACACATTATTGGGCACATTGTCACATGGAAACCGCAAATCTGATCCAAACACAACTTGGCCAACCTAGAGACCTACCATATGAGACTAGGCATTCCAAATTTCGAGCAAATCTATTGAATGGTTGCAAAGTTATTAAGGCGCAAAATGTGGGGTTTAGCATTAAACTGCCTACTCAGCCCTAACTATACTGGTGCAGCCATGCCAGTATAATAGGATCCACGACAGGAGTCTGACAAAAATGTTGTTGAACACCCCGTCAGTGACATCAGCAGGTCAACTGCATTCTGCAGTCAGCTGCCAGTTCGCCCCGCCCCCCCCCATAGCATTCTCAACTCCAGTCGGAGCTGATTGGGGGGGGGTGCAGGACCCCCGACAGACAGCACCGGGTTTCAGTGGGTCTCCCACCATGGCTAGGTGCTGTAGTGGCTGTAGGTGACCTCGCTGATATATATGTATTATATGGGCATGGTCGTACCCTTATACTTAGGGTTGAGAAGGCACTTTAATGTTAAACTTGAAATTTTGCACATTAATAACTTTGGACCCATTCAACAGATTTGTATGAAATTTGGTATGTGTAGTGGGGCTTGGTAGATCTCTTGATTTGCCAAGTTTTGTTTCACTCAGACATATGGTTTTTGTACAGTAAAACACCAAACAATCCACTTTTCGTTAATTTTGTGGGGGCTGTTGGGAATTGTGCCAGTGGTGCTGCGCAGCTGGCGTGTGGTGTGCTGGTATGAAACTTGGCATATAGAAAGAGCTTGGAACAAGGAACATGCCACTTTTTGTTTGGGGAAAATATATTAATCCATTCAAAAGGTTAAAAGTCTATTGGAAAATTTATAGGGTTGTTTTGCGAAAGAAGAATGGGGTTTTGGCCATCTGGTCTATCCTCATCATCAAAGAATTTGCAGGCTCATGATCAAAGAATCTTTGATTGCGAGAAATATATCGTTCGCGATGGCCGCCATCTTGTTTTCAGCTTGCAGTAAAAAAAAAACAAATATCTCAGCCTAGGGGTAACTTGTGAAGTAAAACTAGAATGAGTTTTGCTCAGGGGGCTTCCCTCTATTGACCATGTCTGTGGTTTAATGTAGTTGTGTCAAAAAATTGAATTTTAAAGTTTGAAATTCTTTGGTCTCAGCTTGCTAATGATCTTTGATCATGAACCTGCAAATTCTTTGGTCACGAGACCGTTTTTGATTGTGAGCTTATTTCATGACTTCGGGATGAGATGGCCAGATTTTTGCTGGACCAGATGTCTCTGGGAAGGACCAGATAGCCCAAATTTCATGACCAAATGTTCTCTCATGACCGAAAATTATCTTAGGTTGCAGCCGATTCTCACGATCAAAGAATTTTTAAAGGTGTTAAAACTTTTAACTTGAAATTTGGAGGGTGTTGAGGGGATGTTCTGCAGATGTGAATTCTGCTGTTTAGGCATTGGAAAATTAATTTGCTGTGGGGATATTGTGTGACGTAGTTAACGTTTTGTGCATAGCATTCTGCATCATGCTAGTGGCTTGAAATTTATAGGGTAGGTAGCCTTAGTGCCACAGAGATACTTTTCAGTGCTTTGGTGTGTAAAATGTAAACAGGTGCGGAATTATGCCACTCTGATTAATGAAAATTTGGTTCGTTTCACTTCAATAACTTTTGAACCGTGTGTCCAATTTGCCTGAAGTTTGGGATGTAGAAAGATTAATTATAGATCTCTGACTGAGTCAATTTTTTTGTCGGTGTCACTTACAGTTGCTGAGTTGTGGTGCATGTTCATTATAGTTAATTAGAAAGCATTTATATGCATTGGGAAGGCCATGGTGAGCACATATTTGGTTGTGTAGGAAGATGACAAATCTAAGGTATAGGACAGCTCAAAATGTATGGCAGATGTATGTGGTTATGTGCTGGACAACATGGTGGGAGCGTGGGGCCCAAAGGTTCCCACCCCCCCACCACTACATATGATATTCGGTACTTATACTGTGATGTTATTCAGAAATATACAAGTTCGGGCCCCGCGCTCCCAGCAGCAGTAAAAAATGCATTTGAATGACTTCAGATTGGGTTGTATGCATGGGTGCTGGGCTGTAGTGGTGTCGTTTGAAGATTTCATAAAAAATATTGCTCCATTCAAAAGTTTTTTGGGGAGTCTGTCATTATAGTCAATGGAATATATATATATATATATATATATATATATATATATATATATATATATATATATATATACATATATATGTATGTATTGTGAAAACAGTGATGATATCAACTTTTGGTGTGCAGTAAGAATGTATTTGACTGACTTCAGATTGTTTTATATACATGGGTGCTGTGCTGTGGTGCTCTTGTTTGAAGATTTCATGAGAAAATGTTGCTCTGTTGACAAGTTATGACATTTTTTGGTGTCCCATTATAGTCAACAGGAAATATATTGTAGTGTGAAAACATCTGCTCATGCGGCACCATGTCTGCTAAACATTGTCCTGGCTGTTTCTTTCTGTGGGTCTCTGTTGTATCACTTCATTGTGCTGGCGGGCGCATATGTTGTGGGTGACATGTCGTGTCACAGATGTCAGTTTTACTGTGACAGCTCCCCTATCTTTAGGATTCGGTACGCACTTTCATGTTAAACATCACATTTTTTGTATGCTTATAACTTTACAACTGTTGAACGGATTTAGGTGCCATTTGTAATACTTGGTCTACTATGGTATTTCTGTGAATTTACCAGTTTTCGTTTGACATGTGCATACAGTTTTTCCACAGTGAAGTGCCACAAATGTATTTTTCGCCACTCGTGTGCAGTTTTCTGGTTGTGCCACTCTGGAACCATTTGAAGAGATTTGGATAAGATTTGGTATACATGGACTGGCATGGTACATCTCTTTATTTACCAATTTCTATTTCACTGGTGCATACGGTTTTTGTGCAGAAAAGCACCAAAAATGCAGTTTCTGCTATTTTTGCACACTGTCTTCTGTGACACATAGCGCAGACACTGTGTGGTTGAGTTGTCTGAAACCTGGTACATAGAAATACCTTTACATATGAAACATGCCAGTTTTTGTATGGTGAATAAATCTTGTTCCTTTCCAGAGTTATAAGCATTTCCAGTTGTCCCCCCTCGCAATCAAAGATTTTTCAGCTGTGAGGTCTGCCATTTTAGTGCATTTTCGGCCATGAGATCCACCATTTTGTGGCAGTCTCGGCCAATTCTCGTGATCAAAGAATTCTTAAAGGTGTACAAAGTTTGAAATTGAATATCTCTGAAACGGTTTGGTGTTTTAACTTGAAATTTGGAGGGCGTTGAGGGGATGTCCTAGAGATGTGAATTATGCTGTTTAGATGTCAGAAAATGAGTTTGCTGTGGAGGCACTGCATGACACACTTAACATTTTGTGCATAGCCTTATGCCTGGTGCTAGTGGCTTGAAATTTATAGGGTAGGTAGCCCTAGTGCCACAGAAGTGCCTTTCAGTGGTTTGGTGTTTAAAATGTAAACAGGTGCAGAACTATGCCACTCCAATGAATGAAAATTTGGTTTGTTTCGCTTCAATAACTTTTGTACCATGTGTTTGATTGCCTGAAATTTGGGATGTAGAAAGATTAATCATGGGTCTTAGACTGTGAACATTTTTGTGTCAGTGCCACTTATGGTTGTTGAGTTGTGGCATGTGTTCCTTATACCTAATGGAAAAGTATGTCTGTGTATTGTGAAAGCCATGGTGAGCACATATTTGGTTGTGAAGGAAGATGCCATTATAAGGTATAGGGCAGTTCAAAAGGTATGACAGGTGTATGTGGTTATGCAGTACCAGGGAATGTTGTGGGAGGCCCCGCGCTCCAATCTATACACATTATTCAGTACTTATATTGTTATGTTATGCACAAATGTGCAAGTTGGTGGGACCGTGGGGCCCTTGTATGCATTTTCAAAAAGTAAGGAAATTATTTGCAAAAAACTGAGTTAATGCAATAGTTAGGGTTTTTTAGTGACAAAAGCAAGGAAATTCAGCATTAGGGTTTTCAACACTAGCTCTGACTTTTCCCCCCACTGCCACAGATACACACACACACACACACACAGACACACACACGCACACATACACACACACATATACACATACACACACAGACAGAACACACAACTGGGGGCGGTACAAGGCAAGACAACCAATCACAGACACACACCATAATGCAACAGAAATAACATACAACTTCTTAAACATACCACAACAGGATTTCCATCATCATGTTTCACCAACTGTATCACTTCTGCTTCCATCCCAGTCTCTTAAGTGTGTACTCCAACATCCTGTACAACCATGGAAGATGAATTCTGCCCACAGAGTTAGTGTGGAATGACCATTCCATTGGCAGAATTTCTGCTGTAATTTCACTTGTGCACCTGTGGAATTTCACCTGCTGTGATCCGCGGAATAAAATTTTGCTGAACAGTATTCTTTCCTCAGAAAATTACTCTGCAACAATTTCCATGGCATATATTGAGATCTGTGGAATAATATTCTACAGACCAGTGATTTTTCCACAGAAAATCATTCCACATCTATTCTATGCTGCGGAATTTTGACATTGCATTTCAGCAGGATTTTGAATATTCTGCAGAATTTCATTCTGCCAGAATTTAAAAATTCCACACAGCACTAGCTCCTACCAATACATGTGTTTTACTACTTATATTATGCTGTTATATAGAAATGGCCAACTTGGTGCTGTCACCAATGCAAGTGTTTTACTACTTATAAAATGGTATTATACAGAAACACGCAAGTTGGTAGGAACATGGGGCTATGTTGTTATGCTGAAATGGACAAGTTGATGGGAATACTTGTGTTTTGCTACTTATATTATGCTGTTATGCAGAAATGGCTACTTTTGGGCAAGTAGGTAATAGTACGGCGGACCAAAGGGCTCCATGCTGTCACCAATATATGTGTTATGCTACTTATATTATGGTATTATGCAGAAAGGGGCAACTTGGTGAGAACGTGGGACTATGCTGTTATACATAAATGGACAAGTTGCTGGTAGCTAGGTCCTACAATCTCACGAATACATGTGTCTTACTAGTTATATTATGGTGTTATGCAGAAACGGGCAAGTAGGTGGAGGCATGGGACTATGCTGTTATGCAGAAATGGTCAAGGTAGTGGTAGCATGTGGATATGCTGTTATGCAGAAAAGGGCAAGTTGTTGGCAGCAGAAGTGATACAGTTGGTGAAACATGATGATGGATGCCTGTTGAGGTATGTTTAAGAAGTTGTATGTTATTTCTGTTACGTAATGATGTGTGTCTGTGATTGGTTGTCTTGCCTTGTACCTCCCCCCAGTTGCATGTTCTGTGTGTGTGTGTGTGTGTGTGTGTGTGTGTGTGACAGTAGGGGGAAAAGTCAGAGTTAGGGTTTGAAACCCTAACACTGAATTTCCATGCTTTTGTCGCTGTAAAAATTCCTAACTGTTGCATTAACGTCATTTTTTGCAAAGAATATACATATATATATATATACACACTGTATATATATATATATATATATATATATATGTATGTATATATAAATATATTATGAGCAGGAGTAGAATATGGAAAATATTCTCACTCCTGCAGACTGAGCTCTGTATTCTCACGAGTGCAGAAGGCATGACTGAGAATGCACAGCTCACTCTGCATGACTGAGAATATTTTTGATATTCCCCGAATCTGCACACCATGTGTGCGATTTATACCATGGGGGTGGGAGCTTTAGGAAAATAAATTATTTTTCTGTGTGTTTTCTGCTCATTCTGTGTGTGGTGTGAATGTGTGTGTCAGTTGTTCTGAATGGAATGGGAGTCAGAAAGACAATGGGAGACAGGTGAGTGTGTTTTGAAAAGCTAATTAAGTTGCTGGTTTCAGTGAAAAAGAGAAACTGCTGCAGGTAGCTCTGAGAAAGAGAAACCGTTTTGTGAAGGAGTTTCATTTAGAATTCAGGTTGTTTTAAAGTTGAGATCAGCACAGTAATGGGCTAGGAGTGTTAGAAACACAATGGGACACAGGTGAGAGTGTTTTGCAAAGCTAATTGAGTAAGTTGCAGCTTCAGTGAGAAAGAGAAATTGTTTTCTGAAGCAGTTTCAGTTAGAATGCAAACTGCAGTGAAGATATCCACACTCTGGTGACATCAGCAGAGTGTGGATAAATGGCATTTATCCTCACTCTGCTGATGTCATCAGTATTTATCCTCACTGCAGTGCAAATAACACAGGATATTCTACTGAGAAAGCTCTCACCCCCCTGGTATAACTATATTTATACCACGGGTATCTACTCTCAGCCAATCAGAACACAGGAAAACTCTAAGTTATTCTCCTGCAAACTACAACCAACATGCCCACAGTAGTTTATTCACCTATAACCACACCAACAGTAGTTTACTCACCTTCCCAGAGTAGTTTATTCACCTCTAACCACGCCCACAGTAGTTTATTCACATTGCCTTTCATACCTATCCACTCACAGTCCTACACATGCTGCATCTTATTCACAAACACGGTTACCCTCTCTAATTTTAAAATGCTAACAGTAAAGATTGCTACTACAGCACCCAGTTCTACAAGATTCATAGCCATCCCAATTTGTAGTCACTGCTAAAAATGAATGTTTTTACCAGACATCAAATTGAACTGGCATCACACGTAATATGTGCTCCACATCTCTTTGAACTGTACTGTGGCCAGAGCATGTATGAAACTTGCTTATGACTAAATTCTACTTTTCAGATTATACCTCTAAAAATATCAATATGTGACACTTACTACCAGATACAGTAGTTAAAATTTGCTCCCGTTGAAAACCCAGCACTACAGCCCTTTTTATTTTGTGTTGCCAAATCCAATCAGTGATTCTAGACATGCGCATTAAAGCTTGTCTAATGCACATGTCCAAACTCATGGATTCACCATCAAAACACAAAATAAAAAGCCTTTTACTGCTCAGTTTGCAACGGGAGCAACATTCAACTACTGCGTCTAGTAGTAAGTCTCAGATATTGGTATTTTTAGAGGTATAATCTAAAAAGCTGAATTTAGTCATAGACGAGTTTCTTACATACTCCGGCCCCACTACACTGCACAGATGTACAGACGCACGTTGCCTTCAATGCAACTTAAATCTAATCTCTCATTAAAAATACATTTATACTACACATTCTAGTAGTGTAATAGTAATAACATTCAGTTTTGTGAAGTATACGCGCAATAACTGGCTTCTGTGGAGATATATATACAGTATACATATATGTATATACATATTTTTTCATTGCAAAAAACTACGTTAATGCATCAGTTAGGGTTTTTATTAAACTGTAAAAAGCTAGGAAATTCAACATTAGGATTACCAACCTTACCATCCCACCCTCACCCCCGCACCTTCCACACACCAACAGGTGTTGGCGTGTGCCTTAGAGTCATTCAGCCTAAATCTCACCTCATTCCATGTGTAAACAAGATGAGATGGCACAGTATAGGAGAATGGGGTAAGAGTTAGGCCGAACAACTCCAAGGCACACCCCAACACCTGCTGGTGTGTGGGATGGGGGTGGTGGTGGGATGGAAGGGTTGGTATCCCTATTGTTGAATTTCCCAGATTTTTACAGTTTAATAAAAACCCTAACTGATGCATTAACATAGTTTGTTGCAATGAATATACATATATTTATAAAATGGGTAGGAAAAGTTATCCCTGCTGGTTGGTTGAAACACATCACATGACCATGCATATAACAGAATGTGACCACACACCTGCACTTTTACCCCCCTCCAAAACAATTTTGACATTTTATAAGATAGATAAACCACTCTGAGGTGTGTGGTTGTGCTC
Organism: Neoceratodus forsteri; assembly: GCA_016271365.2. Lineage (NCBI taxonomy): Eukaryota > Metazoa > Chordata > Ceratodontiformes > Ceratodontidae > Neoceratodus > Neoceratodus forsteri. The sequence goes on along the minus strand of CM057449.1, from coordinate 1,175,960,603 downwards.
TGATATAAGCACGCCTTAGGTGGTTGATGCACTGGGTCTTTTGTTGGTGTGGAAACAACCCTAACTGATGCATTAACAGAGTTTTTTTGCTATGAATTTCCCTTCTTTTTGAGAAAGTGAAATGTTACTCTCATGGTATCCATAGGTGGGAGCGCGGGACCTTTGGACCCTGCACTCCCACCTACCAATAAGTATAGACACATAACGCAGGTGGGCCCTGTGCTTTTGGCTTTGCATAATCGTATCCTTAGGTGGTAGTAGCGGCCCTCTGGGCCCTGTGCTCCCACCCATTAGTGTAGAGGCATAGTGTAGGAGGGCCCAGTACTCCCAGTTTAGGATACATAGTATACATAAGTGGGAGCATTGTCCCTCTGGGCCTTGCGCTCCCACCTACCCATAAGTACAGGAGAGACACATAGTAGAGGCCTAGAGGCATTCCAAATAACCATTGTAATGCTTATTTTTCAATATCTCAGTAACCATTGAAAGTGCAGTAAATTCTGTCGCAGTTGTATTTATGACATAGCCACCTCCATGCATGCCTAAACTGCACTTAGAGAAAAATCCGTATCTTGAACCATTTTTCAAGATAAAGGTGCTGAAAGACACTGTGAGTCTGGAGCCTGTGTAAATGTTTCCACAAAACCAGGAAACGCACATGTGTCGGGCAAGCCCTTTCTACACTGTAAATTTCAGCCCAAAAGTTCAAACCGTTTAGTTGTAGTGAAGTGCCAAAGAAACAAGTTTTTTGGTGCAGTACAGTCGCAAATTGTGAAAGCAGTCACAAAAGACTGTTGCAATTTCTGACACTATGCTGCCACAGTGCCACCAAAATCACTAAAGTGTCATGCTGTACTGTCACAAATTATCAGAGTACAGATGGAAAAAACATTGAAAACACATTTCTGGGCATTATTTTCACATTCTGATTCCAGGATTGTGTTCCCAGAGCCCCACTTAGGGGAACACAACAGTTGGTATTTACCAAGGGGCATGCTATTTTGAATTAAAATGTTTTTTCTCAGACACTAACTGAAGACAAGAAGGCTGCTGCACCACAGTACTGAGGGCATCTGTGACAGAAAAAGGGGCTTTCACTACTGTACAACTTTCTTTCATGTGGAACATATATTCCCCCCCCCAGGATATAATAGGAACCTTCAAACTGTAATAACTTTGGAACAGATTAATATGTTTTCACCAAACCTTCAAAAGACACTTCCCTGACCCAGTCTCCAAATACCCTGTACATTTCAGACCAGACAGACAAACCGTTCAGGCTGTGGAGATGAGCAAAGAATTCACAAAAGTTCAGGTTTTTTCACACTTTTGGATACTCTGCAGCTCCATAACTGCAAATCCGACCAGAATGAACATTTCCAGTTCTGGAGGCCTATGGTATGACAGCAAGCATGCCAAATTTCATGTGAATCAGACAAACGGTTGCAAAGTTATTAAAGTGCAAATTTAGTGTGTAACACAAAAGTGGCCATGCAACCTAACTATACCTGCCTCCAGTCAGGTATTTACATATATATATATATATATATATATATATATATATATATATATATATATACAGTATATACATATATATATATATATATATATATATATATATATATATTAGAGGCAAAAAACTCCATTTAATGCATTAGTTAGGGTTGTTCCACAGTGACAAAAGTGAGGAAATTCGCTGTTAGGGTTGAAAACCCCCCTTGGACCCCGCCCACCCCCAACCGGCATTGGGGTGTGCATTGGGATCGTCAGCCTCGCTCTCACCCATGACGTATGTAAAGCAGCAGAGTATATGGGAGAATGGGGTGAGAGTTGGGACCCACAATCCCCAATAAGCACCCCAATGCCAGTTGGGGGGGTGGGCGGGGGGTCAGGGGAGGTTTCAACCTAACAACAATTTCCCTCACTAATGATAACCTTCTAACGATAAACAGAGTTGCCTCCTAATTCCTTCTTTTGAGAATGATAACGAGAAATAGTGAGATGTAATGCGCGAAGGGCCCTGCGCTCCCGCTGCATAATGTGTTGGCGGGAGCGTGGGAACCCCCGCCACATGATGTGTTGTGGCATACTAACAGGGACAGCAACGCAAACAGAAATGCTAACAGTGGCACACATGGTAACACAAGCACGAATGAGAACAGAAAGATGGCACATGGTGGGCGTGAGCGGGGAATGGTCTGCCGCGTGATGTGTTGTCACATAGTAACATGGTGCCTGCAAACAGAAATGTCAATGGGCATGGTGATGTAAGTGAAACAGTAAGATAAACAGTACTGTAGACAGAAATGGCAAAAATAACAGAAACACAAGCGCAAATGAAGCGCAAAGGATAGCACACATGGTGGCTCAGGCGTCAATGGTAAGTGAAATGGGTATGGATCCATAGCGGAAGGGCAACAGTAACAGTAATGAAGCGCACAGGCTGGTTTTCCCCAAAACCTGCATTGAGAAAGACAGTATACAAATAATGTATGCAAAATAATGAGTATCGACGCAGAAAATGAGATCTTGGAATACTAAATACATTTATATCTCAGGAACCGTATGGCGTGAAAAAAATTAAAAGTCATATTATTTACAACTGTCACAGCTAATTTGAATCTTAGCCCCATTAGGGACTAAGTTTTCTGATGAAAAGTCCGTATCTTGCACTGTTTCTGAGATACGGGCCCTGAAAGGCGTGGCGAATGCCGTAATGTTATCCTATGGGAAAAAAAGAAAAGTTCGGAGTGCCATAACTTTGCCTCCCTGTAATGTTTTTTCACCAAACTACTGAAAGGCACATCTGTGGGCTGTTGGCTGTCTTCCTTCCAAATTTCAGGAAAAAAGACCAAACCGTTATTTTGCAGCATGGATCCAAATGATTTCTGTTAAGTGTCGGGCGCCGTAATGTTATCCTACGGAAAAACCATCAATTTTGGAGTGCCGTAACTTTGCCGCCATGTGATATTTTCAACAAACTACTGAAGGCACATCTGTGTACTGTTGGCTGTCTTCCCTCAAATTTCAGGAAAAAGACCAAACCGTTATTTTGCAGCAGGGTGCCAAAGGATTCCTATAATGCTTGAGGCCGTAATGTTATCCTATGGGAAAAACTGTCAACTTTGGTGCCATAACTTTGCCACCATGTAATTTTTTCAATACAACACTGAAAGGCACATCTGTGAGATGTCGGCTCGTTCCCTCAAATTTCAGCCCAAAACTCCCAGCGATTATTTTGCAGTGCAGTGCCAAAGAATTGCTGTCATTTTCCACAGACTAGAAAATTACCTGTAGCAATTTGCAGCTTTCATAAAAATTTGCGACACTTTAATCGAAACCAAAGTAATTTGCAAAAGTACTTTTCAGAAAATTGAAAAACATATTTCTGGGGTGTTTTACCACAAAATAAAGACATGGCAAGCATCCTCAGGGCCCGACTAGGTGAATACAAAAAATTAGGTTGCTAGAGGGTCCCAAATTTAAATGCCAACCATTTTCTGATCACCAACTGAAAACAAAATGGCGATTTCGAAAGTAACAGGCCCATTGCGAAAGTAAAAATGCATTCGAAAGTGTTGAACTTTTGTTAACTTTTCCATTGACTTATAATGGGAAACTGTTTTGAATAACTTTTGAACGTTTAATATTTTTCAAGAAATCTTCAAAAGGCACATTGGGACCCCGACTGCCGTTCCCTGAAGATTTTGGGCCAGTCAAGCAAACTGTCGACCTGTAAGGCGCGACCACAGAATTCAGAAAAAGCTAAGCAGCGGCACAGATCACCTTAATAACTCCGCGGCTGTAAATCCGACCAGTACAAAACTTGGCAAATCCAAGGCCTATGGTTCTTGATCATAAATTCCAAATTTCAGACAAATCCATCAAACAGTTGCAAAGTTATTAAAGGTGCAAAGTTTGGGGTTTAACATAGAAATGGCTCCTCAACCTAACTATGGTAGCACTACCGTGCTACCATATCTCTCTACACATATATGTGTGTGTGTATCTATATGTTATATATATATACTATGCAAAAAACTTCATTAATGCATCAGTTAGGGTTCTTCTACAGTGAAAAAAGTGAGAAATTTGATTTTAGGGTTCCACCCTTGCTCCCCACCCCCCAGCCGCCCCACCAACAGGCATCGGGTGTGCATTGGGGTCATCAGCCTAACTCTCACCCCATTCTCTACCTGCACCACCTCAGCTTGTTTACATGGGATGGGGTAAGAGTTGGGCCGATGACCCCAATGCACCGATGCCTGTTGATGAGGGCTAACTGGGGTGACTCCTGAGGTGGGAACTAAAAACAAATTTCCTCACTATCACTATACAAGAACCCTAACTGATGCATTCAAAAGTTTTCTGTATATAATTTCATTACTTTTTAAGAAACAATAGAAAAGTAGAATGTTGCGCATGTTGGTGAGAGCTTGGGGCCCTTCAGGCCCAATGCTCCCACCAACTTGTCAGTGTCGGGCCACATTACACATCCAATGACTAAAAAGTACATTGACAACAGCAAGGCCACCCACCAAACAAATGTTAATCTAGTAGAGCAATAGAAAAAATGCTGTCCACAAAAAGTAAATTACGCCACTCAATATCTCCACAAAACATATATTGTCCAACACATAAACACTGCTATTAACATCTACAGGACATGCCGTCAACACCCTCCAAATTTAAAGTAAGAAGACCAAGCCGTGTCAGAGGTATAACATGTCAAAATTTGAAATGTTCATTTGTCAGAGTAGCACAGTTCTGCACCTGTTGACATTTAATGCACACAACAACTGAAAATTACATCCATGACACTAAGGCTAGGCACCCTATCAATTTCAAGCCACCAGCAGATTCCAAAACACTGTCCGCAACACAGAAAGTATGTCATGCAATATCTCCACAAAAACAATTTTGTCTGACATGTAAACACCATAATTCACATCTACAGGACATTCTGTAAACGCCCTCCAAATTTCAAGTAAAAAGACCAAACCGTTTCAGAGATATTCAATCTTAAAAAGTGGTAAAATTTCCCCAGTGTATTGCATTATAAAAATTCTGGTCATCTTGTTCCCCCCCTTGCGATCAAAGATGGTAATCAAAGAATCTCACAATCAAAGAATTTACAGGCTCACGATAAAAGAATTTGCAGGGTCATGACCAAAGAATAAAAACTGTTCAAATTAAAAAAAATTAAAAGAATTCCAGTACACCACCACCATGGTTCTTCAGAACGAAGCCCCCTGAGTAAAGCCCACCCTGATTTGTCTTCCTAGCACACCCCTAGGCTGAAAAAATAGATTTTGTAATCTAGCTGTCTTGTCCCTCGCTCGTGATGCATGATCGCGATCAAAGAATCTCGCGATCAAAGAATTTGCAGGCTCGCGATCAAAGAAATTGCTCGCCTTCGGAACAAAAAGCTAGGGACGAGAGTGCCAGATTTTAAAATAGATTTTTTCAGTCCAGGGGTGCCCTAGAAACTTATATGAGGGTGAGTTTTGCTCAGGGGGCTTCGTTCTGCCACATCTGAATAAAGAAAAATAAGTTTTCAATATCCCTGGTAGTCTAGTGGCCCCCCATGTGTATTTATTTATATTTCTTGTCTCTGTATCCCTGGTAGTCTAATGGCCCCCCAATGTGTATTTTATTAATATTACTTTTTTTATCCCTGGTAGTCTAGTGCCCCCCCATGTGTATTTATTTATATTTCTTGTTTGTATCCCTGGTAGTCTAGTGGCCCTGCCAATCTGTATTTAATTATTATTATTCTTTATATCCCTGGTAGTCTAGTGCCCCCATGTGTATTTATTTATATTTCTTGTTTATATCCCTGGTAGTCTAGTGGCTCTCCCGATCTGTATTTCATTATTATTATTCTTTATATCCCTGGTAGTCTAGCGGCCCACCCATCATAATGAAATAGATAAGCATTTGCCATTTCCTGCTAGTCTAGTGGTCCACCATGCCTCAATAGAACGAAGCCCCCTGAGCAAAACCCACCCTCATTTGTGTTCATAACCTACCCCTTATCTGAGAAAATTGAATTTTTCTAGTGTCGCACACATGATCAAATATCACTGTCAAAGAATCTTGCAATCAAAGAATTTGCAGGCTCGCGATCAAAGATCATTAGCGAGCCACGATCAAAGAATAAAAAAGTGTAAAACTCTATTTTTTGACTATTTTGAATGAAACCAAAGGCATGGCTCAATATAGCAAAGCCCTTCCCCCCGAGCAAAACCCATCCAAGTGTTACTTCAGGAGTCACTCCTGAGCTGAGATATTTGAGTTTTTCCAAACGGGAACTTAAAACAAGATGGTGGCTGTCACGATCAAAGAATTTCTCGGAGTCAAAGATTCTTTGATCGTGAGCCTGCAAATTCTTTGATCGTGAGGAGGGACCAGATGGCCAAAACCCCATTCTTTGTTCGCAAAATAACCATATAAATTTTCTCTTTGTGTTATAATGGGAATTTAAAAGTTGAATAACTTTTGAATGGATTAATATTTTTTCACCAAATGAAAAGCGGCATGTTCCTTGACCCAAGCTCTTTCAGACAAGCCAAGTTGCAGAGCAGCACACCACTCAACGGCCACGCAGCACCACAGACAAAATCCCCAAAACTGCCCACATAACTGGTGAAAAGTGAATTTTTCAGTGTTTTGGTGCACAAATACCGTAAGTCCGACTGAAATGAAATTTGGCAAATCAAAAGACCTACCATGTCCCACTGCATGTACCAAATGTCAAGGAAAGCCGTTGAATGGCTCCAAAGTTATTAACGTGCAAAATTTCGAGTTTAACATAAAAGTGCTTACTCCACCCTAAATGTAGAGATGTGATCATGCCTCTATATATATATATATATATATATATATATATATATATATATATGTGTGTAGATATTATAGTGGCACGGTAGTGCCACTATAGTTAGGGTTGAGTACCCCATTTAAGGTTAAGCTCTGAAATTTGGCAGCTTAATAACTTTGCCACTGTATGACAGATTTGCCTGAAATGTGGCATCCTAGGAGCAGTACCATAAATCTCTGAATCTTCCAAGTTTCATAATGGTCGAATATGCGGTTGTGAAGCTACATAGCACCAAAGAATGTGGTAACTACGCTTTTTTTCGCATTCTTTGCTTGTGCCTACAGATCACATGGTCTGTGCGACCAGTCCAAAACCTTCAGGGAAGATGCAGCCAGGGTCCCCGATGTGCCTTTCGAAGATTTTGTGAAAAAATATTAAATGGTTCAAAAGTTATTCAAAAAACAAGTTTCCCATTATAGTCAATGGGAAAGTTAACAAAAGTTCAACAGTTTCAAATGACCCTGTAGTGTCGCAATCTGCCATCTTGTTTTCAGTTGGTGGTCACAGAAATGCTTGGCATTTAAATTTGGGACCCTCTAGGGACACAATTCTTGGTGCGTTCCCCTAGTCAAGTCCTGAGGATGCTAGCCATGTCTTTTTTTTTGCGGTTAAACACCCCAGAAATGTGTTTTTCAAATTTTTGTAAACAGTAGTGTCGCAAAGTAGTGTCACACATTCAACGCTTTCGTGATTTTTTTTTTGCAAAAGTGTTGCAAATCACGACACTACTTTGTGAAACTATACCCAAAAGAGTAGGAAATCTTTGCCACCCTGCTGCAAAAGAATGGTTTTGTCTTTTGGGCAGAAATTTGGAGGGAAGAAAGCCAAGATCCCACCGATGTGCCTTTTGGTGGTTTGCTGACAAAATATTACAGGGCTGCAAAGTTACGGTACTCCGAATTTGACAATTTATCCCATAGGCTAACATTACAGCATCCGCCATGCCTTTCAGGGCCCGTATCTCGAAAACGCTTTGAGATGTGGGCTTTTCATCGGAAAAATGCTTAGCCTCCCACTAGGGGGCTAAGTGCAAAACTAGCCAGGAAAGTTATAAATAATACGAGATTTTAATTTTTTTTTCTACATCATATGGTTCCTGAGATATAAGTAATTAGTATTCCAAGTGTTTATTTTCTGCTCCAAGGCCCATTATTATGCATACATTTGTTGTATTCACTGCATTTCTGAATGCAGCTTTTAGGGAAAAAAGGGTGTGCATTTCCGTTACTGTTACAGTTAGCATTTCCACTTGCGTTTCAGTAACCTTTTGCATTAGCGTTCCCGGTTACGCCACCATGTGTATTACCCTTTTTCATTTGCATTTGTGGTTGCATTTGCATTATTGTTTACATTTGTATTTCCATTTCTGTTTTTGTTTGCGCTTCCTTTTGCGTCACCATGTGCATTACCATTTGCGTTTGCGTTCACACTTCCATTTGTGTTTCCGTTTGCGTTTCTGTTTCCTTTGGCATCATCGTTGATGTTACCATCAGGGTTTGCATTTCCAATTGCGTTACCATGACCGTGTGCATTACAAATTGCATTTGCGTACGTGCTTGTGTTTGTGTTTCCATTTCTGTTACTGTTCCCTTTGGCATCATCGTTGGTGTTACCGTACCTATTTGTGTTTCCAGTTGCGTTACCGTTACCGTTACTGTTTGCTCTTCATCACCATTTGCATTTCTGTTGGCCTTTGCATTTGCATTTTTGGTAGCATTTCTGTTGTTGATTTCGTTATTGTTTTCTTCTGAGCTGCCATTACCGTTTGCATTTCTGTTTGCTTACCCAACTTTCATTTCACTCGGTCAAACAGTTTTTGTGCAGTGAAGTGACAAAAAATCACATGGTGGGCCCTGCGCTCCCACCACCACATTCCATTCACTATTTATAGTGCACATTCTCAAGAAGAAGGAAAATTCATGGCAAAAAATATGTTTAATGAATCAGTTAGGGTTGTTCCACAGTGACAAAAGTGGGGAAATTCGGTGTTAGGGTTGAAAACCCTAATTGCACATGCTCCCACCACCACCACCACACACACACACACATACATGCAAGTAGGGGAAGGACCAAGGCAACACAACCAGTCACACACAACCACCACCAGGTAACAGGAATAACATACAACTATGTAAACCACAAAACCACATGCCCATGCTCCCATTGGGCTCTTGCATGGGGTCATCACTGCTAACTCTCATCCTGGACAGTCCATGCACCACTAAACACATATCACTACAGACAAGTGGACATTTTGGGCCACACGCTGCCACCAACACATAACACAGACTACACATATGGTATTTTGGGGTTCGCAAGATCCAAAACAGGATTTTGCACAATCCCTGAAATACTTTCAAAAATCACTTTTGCAAATGCAAAAGTGTCATGCTATCACACTTTGGTCTTAGTGAAAGTATTTTGTGAAAGTTTGCTCCTAATGACTGCACATCTTTGCCATCATCCTGCAAGAAAACGGTTGGGTTCTTTGGCCTCAAATTTGCAGGATGGCAAGACCTGGTCCCGCAGATGTCCTTTTTCCTGCTATTGTACTACAATACTTAAGGATTACAAACTTACACTGTTCCAAAATTGAGCAATTTGCCATAGACTAACATTGCACCAATATGTTCAAAACAAAGCGAGGTACACCATTTCTGCTACTGCCAGCTTGGTTCACCTTTCTGTGAACTAATCTCAAAGAACAACTTTGTAAATAATGTATGACATCTCAAGTTGGACTTCTCCACTTCCTACAGTAACAAAGGTATACCCCTCCTGCTGGATGTGTGTGATTGGTTGTGTTGCCTTGGTCCTTCCCCTACTTGCATGTTTGTGTGTGTGGTGGTGGTAGGCATGGGGGGAATGCGCAGTTTGGGTTTTCAACCCTAACATCAAATTTCCTCACTTTTGTCACTGTGGAACAACCCTAACTGATGCATTAAATGCAGTTTTTTGCCATGAATGAATATATATATATATATATATATATAGAGAGAGAGAGAGAGAGCAAAAAACTTTGTTAATGCATTAGTTAGGGTGAATATCATGGCGACAAAGGCAGGTAAATGAGGTATTAGGGTTTCCAACCTTAACACCCCACCTCCAGGGTTCCCACCCCTACAACCCCACCCCCATCCCCCCACCCTCCACTTACCAAAAGGCATCTGGGTGTGCCATTGGGTCATCAAGCCCAACTTTCACCACAGTCCTCTTGTAAATAAGCTTACACACCACACTGTAGGACAATAAGGTGAGAGTTTTGCCTGATGACCCAATGGCACATCCCAAAGCCTTTTGGTGTGTGGATGGTGGAGGGATGGGCATGGGGTGGTAGGGGTGGGAACCTTGGGGGTGAGGTGTTAGGGTTGGAAACCCTAATGCCTCATTTTCCTGCTTTTGTCACTGTGATATTCACTTCAAGTGTTGCATTAATGAAGTTTTTTGCAAATAATTTCCCTTCTTTTTCAGATAGTATAACTTTATCCTCATTTCACTGTGATAGCGCAGGGTACTTTGGACCCTTCACTCCCATACCTCCATCCAGATAGTACAACAGTGCTCATATGTCATAGTGGGTGCACAGGGTCCTTCGGACTCTGTTCTCTCAACCCTCCATCAAGACAATACAACAGTACCCATATGTCAGGGTGACAGCACAGGGTCCTAGAGACCCTTTGCTCCCATCCATCCATAGAGATAGTACAACAGTATCCATATGTCACGGAAAGAGTGCAGGGTCCAAGGAGCGAGTCTTGTTTTTGAAAATCTCCCATATTTTGTGAAAATCTCAGTTTAAACTTACATGTGCAAAAATCTAACATGTTTATGTAAGTCCTGTTTTCACAAATTGCCCATATTTGCAAAAATCTCAGTTTTAACTTTATTTGTGAAAATCTAGCATGTTTGCAAAAGTCTTGTTTTTGCAAATCAACCATATTTGCAAAAATCTTAGTTTTGTGTTAAACACAACTTTTCCCATGGGAAATAATGGGAAATTAAAAACTTAATATATTTAGAACTGATTAATATTTTTAACCAAACCTTCAAAAGGCAATTTGTGATTCAAAGGCTTTCTACTCTGAAAATGTCACTCCACAACATAAAACCATTTATGATATCCAGGATGGCAAATAAATGAAAAAAAATCCTGATTTTTCTGTTTTTCAACACTTTGTATCTCAGACATCACTCAACGGATTCCCATTAATTTTGAAAGATCAAGAAACCTAACCATAGAGATTAAGCTTGCCAAATTACATGTAACTGCAATGAACAGCTCCAAAGTTATTAACCCTCAAAGTTTGAACATTAACATAGAAGTGCTTTTAACTAAACTCATTTGTTTCTTTTCAACACTTTATATCTCAAAAACCACTCAACTGATTCCTTCCAAGTTTGGTAGATCTAGAGACCTACCCCTAGGGATGATGCATGCCAAGCTTTATGCAAATCTGTCAAACGACACTAATGTTATTTACCCTCCTAGTATTCATAAAATAAGTTGGTATTGTTTTCGCACAATACCCAAACTATACTGATTTTTCTGGTTTATTTAACACTTTATATCTTCGAAACCACTCCATGGATTCCCACCAAATTTTGCAAGTTAAGTTACCTATCTCTAGAACTTATGCATTCAACATTTCATGTAAGTTCGTAGAATGGCTCTAAAGTAATTAACCCTCAAAGTTTGAACATTAACATAGAAGTGTACTTTCACCCTAATTATACTGATTTTTCTGGTTTATTTAATACTTTATTTCTCAGAAACCACTCCACAGATTGCCCCTAGGTTTGGCCAGTTAGGTGAACTATCCCTAAAGATCATCCTTGCCAAATGTCATGCAAATCCATTTAACGGCTCTAAAGTTATTAACCTTCCTAGTGTTTAACAAATATGCTGGTATTTTTTGCACAATACTATGGTGCAAAAATATAATTTTCATGCCTGACATATTAAATTTTCCCATAGAAAATAATGGGAAATTAAAGACTTTAATAACTTTTGAATGGGTTTATATTGTTTCACCAAATCTTCAAAAGGCACATATGTGACCCAAAGGCTTTCCATGCTGAAAATTTCAGATCACAACATAAAGGCATTCCTGATATACAGGTGAGCACAACAATTTCAAAAAATTGGATTTCTCTGTTTTTTCAACACTTTGTATCTCCGAAACCACTTGAAAGTTGGCAGGTCAAGAGACCTACCCCCAGCAGAGATTATGCATGCCAAATTTCATGTAAATCCATTGAAAGGCTCTGAAGTTATTAATGCTCGAAGTTTGAACTTTAACATAGAAGTGCCATTTCACCATAACTATACAGGCACAACCATGCCAGTATAATATAAATATATATATATATATTTTAGCTGTTCACCCACATTCTCTGTATGGGAACAGTGGGACTTTCTTGACTTCTGCAGGTGCAGCTGGAAGTCGTGTTGCGGGCTGCAGTGACAGGAGTGAGCAGCCAATCCCCTGTTCTCCCTGGCTGCTTGTCTGTCTGACTATCTGTCTATCTGTCCATTTATCTATCTATCTATCTATCTATTACATTCCTTAAGCAGACCATGGTGCTCATCCCCAGTAATGCTTTTTTCCCCCTTCCCTCCAAGTCACTCACCCGCACTTTGCAGTATTTATTTTTAATATTAAATATAAGTGGACCGGGGTGCCCACCCGTCCCCTCCAGGTTACTCACTGCTGTTGCCAAAAATGTATCCTGACACTGGACTACCCAGTCCCCAGTGTTGTATGTGATCTGAAATGAAGAAAAACATCCCTCAATGACTTTTTTCTTTGCCAAACCTGTAAATAAGAAAGCAGTCCCTTGCTGATCTCACTCCCTCCCTCCAACTAGACCTCCCACTCAGCAAATATAGTACCACCCCACACCCTCCCACAACCCTCACACAGACTCACTCATCTGAACCTGTCACTTGGTGATGACCTACCCTTCCGATTGAAGACACGTCTTGCTGCAGGAACCACTGATTGCAATATAAGAAACTAAGGTAAGTGTAGGTCAATGTATTTCAATAGGGTTTTGAACTTTGATGGATATCTTCATTATTTTTGCATATTTTGACCCCAAATTTTCAGCATGGCCTTTTTTAGACCCCAACTCATGACCAATGGTGTGCAATTATGCAAATCAGGCCAAAAATACATTTTTGCAGTCACTTGGTGAAATCACCTTTCACTGGGATTTGAACATTTTAACCAACCTTGTTCATGATGTAGAGCCATTACAAGGCTATGATGAAAATTTGGGGTAAAAATGTGTAAAAGTGGTAAAGTTATGCACATACATTCAAATGTTTCTATGCCTGATTTGGTAACTTTAAAAATTTGTAATATTTTGACCCCAAATTTTCAACATAGCCATTTTTTCATGCTATCTCACAAATGTGACAGCTGTTGTTTTTCAAATCCTTTTCAAAATGGTCTCATACCTGTGGCATTGAATGACATTTCAGAGGTTTAGAATGACATTTTGACAGGGATTTGAAAATGTTCACCTACTGGGATCATGAGGTGGGTAATAAGAAGACTACACTGAAAATTTTGTGCACAAATACAGTAAAATGTCCAAGTTATGAGTGAACATTGCGATATTTCAAAGTTCGCTCATAACTTCACTAATTTTTAATATTTTGACTCCAAACTTTCAACATAGCCAATTTTTCCACACCACTTCATAAATGTGAAATGTTTCATTTTATTCACAAATCCTGGACAAGACATGTTTTTGCACTTCTGGTGTGAAATTAAATTTTTGTCAATATACAGTACTACAAATGGTAAATTTCATGTTTACAAAGTGAGTCATAAAATAGTATCTTGAAAATATGTTAGCAAACTTTATGTAGCATCTTTTTTTGCTACCAGCTAGCTTACCTTTGGTCTGTACCTCTGCCACTCCCAATCCTCGGGACTTGCCCCACTGTTCCCCCTGGAGTGCACCTGGCTTACCCCCCAAGGGTTGAGACCATTGGGGAAGGGACCACTACTCTTGACAGGAGACTGAGGCTGATCCAGGGGAGGGTAAGTGTCTCAGTAAACTGTGTGGGGCCTCAGCAGGGGTGGACGTCTTCCTGCTCGGGCTGGTAATTTTGAATGCTGATTCCCTCGGGGGAGCATGGCATGCAATGACATGGTGGCATATGGCCAAATGTCTGCTATTCTTCCCCCAGGCTAGTAAGCTCTGGCTGTCAGACCCCTAGCCTCTGCTAGGGAGTAATCAAGAACCGAGTGGTTCTCCCACACTCTCCTCTGGAGGAGGAGAACTGTCCATAGGATGCCCAATACTCTTCCCCCAGGTTGGCCCTACAACTACCAGGTTCACTTTTGAACCTGGGTGGTCAATATCATAGTGCCAGTCTTGACCTCAGCGGGTATGGTTTGTGATGCCATGCCAGTGAGCTGAGTTGGGGGGTGAGCTCAGTAATCCAGATTGATGTGATGATGGTGGTAGGATGGTGCTGTTATGTGACACCCCTCCAGCTAGGGAATGAAAGGTGTAGGGCTGTCCACACAGGCCTGGGTATCATACAGTGAAAACAACTGTCCTCTTGGCATACAGCCCTGCACCTCTCAATCCGTGGGTTGCAGAGGGCCCTGTGCATTGACTGACAGATGCAGTCTTTGCCCTGTGCATCTGTGACAACATTGGAGTGCAGGGACCACAGGGCCCTGCCCTTCCACAGCTCACCAGACAGCCCCATGAATTCTTCACATCTGTCACTGCATGGAAGTGCAGGCCCACATAGGTGCTGAACTTCTCTATACATATGGAGATTTCTCTTGGTGCAGGGCATCTGCATGTGTTCACACAGGTCTCAAAGGGACCTGTGTGAATGGGGATATGATTCCAGTATCTCCAAAAAAGGAAATTATTTGCAAAAAAATGAATTAATTCATCAGTTAGAGTAATGCAGTGCAACAAAAGTAGGGAAATGTGGTGTTAGGGATTCCAACCCTAACTCCTCACCCACACCCCCAAAGTAGCAAAAGGAAAAAAAAAACATTAGGGTTTTGAGTCTCCAGAGTCTTGGCAAATCAGTGGTGGGGTCTTCCTTGGGTTTGACAAGCTAAATCCTTCCCCCATTTCCTAGGCAAAAAATGTCACAGATGATGTATTTTTTTCACGCAGCGCCCAAGCTACAACATACAGTACTGGCAACATGTGGCAAGACATACTTCTCTACCTTTGAACAGTGTACCACTATGAGACACTGGTTTGGAGCTGTATCTTTTGCTTCAGAGAGGAAGCCATGGGCTGAGGGAGGAGAGGGGAACATTACTGTTGGCAACCACAAGGAAGTCTCTACCACTGATTCACCAAGACTTTGGAGACCCAAAACACTGTTTTTCGCTTTTGCTGCTTGGGGGCCGTTGGTGGGGAGTTAGAGTTGGAAACTCTAATGTTACATTTCCCTAGTTTTGTGGCATTAAGTTACCTTAAATTGTGCATTACTTTTTTGCAAGAATATATGCATTCCACAATGTGGTGAACAGAATGCTAGACTATACTTTAGATGGGTATAACTAAGGATCTGTACAGCAGAATTATGTCTCTTGATCAAAATCATCAAAATCACGCCTAATGAAGGTGTGGTCCTATTTACTTGATTTGCTGTAGCTCTTGCATTGTGACTCCCATCTATGTCTGTATGACTGTGGGGGTAGGCAAAGTTGTGTGGTGGTTACTTTACATAACATCAAATTACAAACTATTTGTCAGGAAAGGAGATAATATTGTATTTATCTAGTATGTCCCCAGTTGTCTCATTATTTGCAAACAGGTTTGGGAACCAGAAGAACCAGGTTCAAATTCCAATAGAGCTCTTTTTCACTGGGTGACTTTGGGAGCATAATGTAACCTCACTGTGCTTTAGTCCTCCCAATGAACTGGTGAATCAGTTGTAATATTAGATAAAAGTGGGATGCATTAAAAACAAGAAGTTGTGTCTCAGTTGGACTATTCTTAGTAAATGGGATGCAACATTAAAATGTTACAATGACAGAAGTCCTTTTTTGGCCTTTGATGTCATTTTTATTTCATCCATGTTTCTACTATGGTATTCTATCCACTCATTTCACTACACTTACCAGTCTCCTGTTATGTCTGCTGATTGGCCACTCTGACTTTCCACTCTGTTACACCAACTTACTCTGTAGGATCTTGCGTGGAACCTCCCCTGCCTCTGGACACTATAGATTGATCCCCATTTGAGGACTCCTTTCTAATGGGATGGCTCCTATCCCAGTTTACCTGGAGCAACTATCCAGTTAGAAGGAAGGAAGGAGGGGCTCAGTGAGTTCAGTGACTCCTATATTCGCTGGGTGCGTGTCAGCATCTTTGGCATGGAAAAAGTAATGTTCCTCAGAGGAATGGACCCTCCAACTGATGCATCTGCAGCAAGATCCTGTTGGCAGCTCGGAGACAGATGTGTGGTCACACAAATGTTTATGTCATATGCCATCTGTCTGCAGAAGTTGCTCTTATGATGAAGCCCTTTCATTTGGGTCCAGTGTGTATGTTATAGTACCACTTTATCATGTCTTTTGGTCCAAGTCATGTGAGTCAGTATTGTGTCCCTCACATGGTAATTGGGGTCACGAGGCTAAGATTTATCTAATTTCAATAGTAATTTGATCACTTGCTTTTGCTAAGAAGAGGAATCTTACATTTTCCAACATTAAAACCCATTGCCACTAATTTGTTCATCCCTAAATTTATTTAGAGGTTATTCTGAAGATTATCTAATCTTCCTGTAAACATACAATTCTATCAATGTCATTGTCATCTGAAAAGAAATCTAATAACTAACCCCATTCTCTAGGTCACTTAAAAATATATTAGAAACTGAGTATCTCCTAGTGTTGATCCTTGTGGCAATTCACTCATTCACTGATGCTATTTATAAAGGTCACTGGTTATTACCACTCTCCTTCATCTGCCAACCAACCATTTATCAAAACATTTTAATACGTTTCCTGAAATACCCTGCCAATTCATTCATTCATTCATTCATTCATTCATTCATTCATTCATTCATTCATTCATTAATGCATTCATTCCACCATCCATGTATGTGAGTATATATGTATGTATGTAAGTATTTATTTCTGTATACATTTATTTATTGAATTTTGGTAACCAGGTACACATAGAAACATGGAAGATGATGGCAGAAGGGGGACCACAAGGTAGACAAACTGCAACCAGAGGTCCCTTTCTCAGGGGTGACCCAGAGTTAATTACAGGCAGATATTTAAACAGAGAACAGGTACACTGAATACAATATGTCACAATGGTATAGGATTTATTAAAGTTATATATATATATATATATATATATATATATATATAGACAGTGAATGGAAATAATGTGAACAGAATATTATATTATCTATGATAAATTAACAGCACTAAATAAATAGACACTAAACATACGTGATAGAACTTTTTCTGAAGGAACATAAACGCAAGATATTAGCACACAGTGCAACACAGAAAACAAGCACAACTTATATTATAATATGTGGAGACAGGGTAGGAGCATTATCAGCAAAACAAGGGAAAACCAGTCAATCAATGATAGCAAGAACAATGACATTGTATGAATTACTCTCTGATGTGGCACTGAATCAAACATTTTATTGATGTCCAGTACACTATAGCTACAGTTGGTTCTTCATTAGTTCAAAAAGCCTTTACAGCAAATGGATACACAATTGCAGGTTGTTTATGAATGTTACATTAGCACATACCTTTCAGGCATTTCTTGCATTGTTGAAGGGATCAATACATCTGTGAGCACCTGAGAAAGAAAACATTGTATACTGTTAGGTGTTTAGCACAGCTAAGCAGATTATTGTTACATTATTACTATTTTGAAAACTAAGAACTAAAATTATTTGATAGTTTACAAACTGCTTGTTTCCAGATTTTACACAATACGTGCTTTTAAGAAATACATAAATGGAGGTAGCAATCTATTTTTTGTGGGAGAAACATGAAAGGCACATTATAAGGCTTACAATGATGATTTCTAATTCTTGTTTTTTAATTCACCTAACATTTCATGTTCATTTGGTGAGATGTGTGACTGCTTAGCATGCGTTCGCAAAAGAGAGAAGTTGGATGAATCCAGTCTAGGGGAAAGTAGGGAACTGCAACCACATGTACTTTATGATACTATTATAGTTTTTGAAAACCACAACCAGGTTGTAGATTTATGATGGAGTTTAAAATAGAGGTGAGAGAATATCCAAATATCCACATATTTATTATAATGACTCTTAACCAGAGGAGATGCTGCAATTAGTTCTTATACAATTGGCATTATATATGAAAGCAAATGTGTTGTACATTGTACAGTACTTAAATCTGTTTGTGAAAGAACAAGTGAGTGTTCTAGCTAGTGTCCCCCACCCTCTGATCACTGTCCCAGTTATTGTAGGAGATGTCCCTAGTGTCCAGTGGTCCCTGCCACTCCCTGAAACCTGGCTCCATCATGTACATAACAGTCCCTGGTGTCCAGTGGTCCCCCTCCCCAGGTGTCTGATCCCTGGCTCTGGCCAAGCATGCTGACAGCTGGTGGATAAAAGCCCCTTCCCCTCCACCCTGATGTCCGATCCCTGACCCTGGTACACATACAAATGTTCCCATGGTGCATGCCCTGCTGTGCAAAGCCAATGCTGGGGTAATCTATGTGGCAGAACATTCACAATTCCCTGTGGTCCTGTAGTAACCCCCACCCTCCACTGCCCATTCCAGTAGCACAACACTTGACCCAGGTGTTTAGCAGCCCCCCTCCCCAACTGCTCAATGGACCATGTCACCCTGGTGGGCATAACACCCCCCATGGAATGCAACAGTGTTGCAGACAGATAGGGTGACTGGCACTGCCCTCCTCACATGTCCTTGGCCAGATGCCATAGACTTTGCTGGACTTGCATCTTCTATGTAGAGCATTGGGCATGCATCTGCTATACTGTACTATATATAGGAGGCACAAGTCCAAAAGTACTATACAGTGGCTGTCTAAAGAGGTATGAGGAGGACTGTGCTGGTCACTGTATCTGTCCACTGCACCATCACGTACCAAGGGAAGGGGATTCAGCTCACTGGGGTGATGTGGCCTGTTGAGCAGTTGGGGAAGGGGTCTGCTACACAACAGGGACAAGTGTTGTACTACTGGAATGATCAGTGGGGAGTGGGGGTAATACACGACAGCAGATCACTGTATACATTCTGCCACATAGATTACCCTAGCATCAGCTTTGCACAGCAGGACATGCACTGTTGGAAAATTTGTATGTGTACTAGAGTTGGGATTGGACATTGGGAGGAGGGGAAGGGGCCCTGGCCCACCAGCTGTTAGCATACTTGGCCAGAGCATGGGACTGGATTAGAGATGGGTGAAGTGGCCAAAATTCACACTGCAAAGTGATTAGCAGAATAATGCGGAATTCGCGATGGAATCCGCAAAGCAAAGCAGAGTACTTTGCATCATAATGAGGAACATGAAGTCCATTGAAACCAATGACTTTGCATTACTTTACCTTCTCCAACCACTTCTAAGCCAATCTTAATGCGAAGTACATAGAAATCAATGTACTTCACATCACTTTGCCTTGTTATTGAGTTCCAAGGCGAATTTTGCTGTGATTAATGGGATTGCAGGTCACATGGGTTGTAGATTGTTCTGCACAGCTTCAGTTCTGTGTAGTGTGTGTGCAATGGTAGATGGAGACAGTTTCCTCTCAGAGCTCTGAGATTCAAATCATCTAAAAGTTGTTAAAAAAGCCTTTTTGAGCCATTTTTGTTTGCTCAAAATTTAATACATCGATTATAGGAAACCCTCCTGTGCTCATATCATAGAGTGTTTATTGTTTGCGTTGGATCTTGAATGTTAATTTAGAACATTCATTCTGAGTACTGACAGACATTTGAAGTGTGCTTTGGGTGAGGGGCGTATCTGTGGTGGAGGTAGGTTAAAACTGGGAGAAAAAGGAAGTCTTCTGTTTTGGTTATATTTTTCTTGTACAACTGTGTTAGTGTACACACAGTAATATTTTAATTAATTCTGTACATTTTTTTGCTGATTGTTGTGGTGCAGCAGTGCATAATTTCAATATGTTTAAAAGATTTGGTTATATTAATGAAGTTTTCAATTTGCTGTGCAATACTAGTAATGTGTGTGTGCCATCAAATCAGATACATTTTATTGTGCCACACAGTAATTGCAGCAGTGTGAACCTGCTATCCGCTGCACTTGCATGATTTTTTGTACTGCTGTGCTTTGTGGTATCTTTATTGGTAGTGGACTGTTACTGCAGTGCATTACCCCCCCGTCACAATTCACATCATGATCACGTCACAAGTCACAAAGCTAAGTTTTTTGTAGTTAGATGCATGTAAGCAGGACACAAATCTTCACTATCATGATTCATGATCATGTCACGAATCAAAAAGTGACTTTTTTTGTAATTAGTTGCATGTAAGCCTGTTTTGTAGTATCTCTTGGGTCTTGGCTTCACCATTGTACTCACTGATATGAGTTTTTAAATCTAGTAGTTTTGTGTGGTAAAGGTCAAGGAAGTACAGCCATAGGCATTTGCATTCCTGTACAGTTTATTATCATTGGCTGAAGCATGTGACTTGCACTAGTGTTAGCCATGTGATGTGTGTGGGCTGCCAATAGACTTCTCACTCTGCCTTAAAGTGAATTAAGGTGGAGCAAACAACGCAAAGTCATAACTACAATGTGAAGTGGTGAAATGGGGCTTTAAAATGGGTACTTTGAGTAGTGAAGTAACACGAAGTGCTCACTTCATGGTCACTTCGCGGGCGTGTTTTACTTCACTGCATCTCTAGACTGAACACTGGGGTGGGGGGCCACTGTACTAGTATGTACATGACAGGACCAGGGTTCAGGAACCAGGAGAGACCACTGGATGCCAGGGACATTTCCTACTGTAATGGGAATGGTGATCGGGGGAGTACTAGCCACCAGGGTGCCATCACCTTGTACAGGCAGGGGAAAGAGTACTGTGGGGACCATTAGCCACCAGATATTATTTTCTTTATGAAGAGGCTAGTGGTCAGAAGAGGGGGCCATTGGGCACCAAGGATTGCTATTCCAGAGGTTGAGTTTGCGATCACAAGGTGAGTGGGGGCATAGGGGCACCATGGATAAGTTCTGACATTCACAGGATGGCAATCAGATCTACTAGGCACCAAGGAGTCATTTTTTTGTAGGGGTTAGTGATCAGGGACATCACTAGTCATCACGGACTATGTAGTTAATATACAGTAGCAGCCACAGACACTGACAGCTATTTCCCGAAATTTCTGTGATATTTCCAGATATATCTAATGCTTTCTCCATTTCTACAGTAGGGGCAGCAGAGAGAAACTCTTTAGAAATTTTGCGAAATATCTGGAAATAGCTAGCAATGTCTGTGGCTACTACAGTATGGGCTGATGACCAGCAGAAGGCAGGGACACTAGGCACCAGGGATTATGTAGTTATTCAATGGGATGGCAATCAGTGGGAGGGATCCACTAGGTACCAGGGAGTATCCCTATATGGGTACCTGGATGGTGCTTGGATGGGGGACCATGGACCACTGGGGAGCAGATGGTCTGCCCAAACAGCTAAAATAGATGTTGGCCACGGTAAGTCCAGCAGCCACTAGGGTTGCCCAGATTAAGCTGGGATTTTGTTTGTCAGTATTTGCACCATGCAAATGGAGCATGCTAAGCCCTCTTGAACAGCATAATATGGGGTTGCATGGATATTCTTGTCTCCGCTCCTTCCTTTGCCCACCCACATACACTATGTTTTGTGCGGGTGCTAACCCTGTTTTCCCTTGCAGCCACCACTTTTAAATATCATATTCAGGCACAACTCCTAGTTTGTACTGGCAAACACCTTAGAAACATAGAATAGAAACATAGAAGTTGATGGCAGATAAGGACCACAAGGCCCATCCAGTCTGCCCATTTCTTTTTCTACCTTATAAATGTGCCATCGACCTTTGCTCTGTCAGTGGCCTATCTATTCATACTCATCTGTATTGCTCCCTTATGCCTATCCCATGCCTGTTTGAAGCTCTGCACTGTATTCATAGCCACCACTTCCTGAGGTAGGCCGTTCTATGCATCCACCACCCTTTCTGTGAAAAAGAATTTCCTCACATTACCCCTCAATTGGCCTCCCTCTAGTTTCATGCTGTGTCCTCTTGTCTTGCTATTTTTCTTATATTTAAACATGTTAGACTCGTTCACCTTGTTAATGCCCTTAAGGTGTTTAAATGTTTCGATCATATCACCTCTCTCCCTCCTTTGCTCAAGGGTATACATATTGAGCTTCATTAATCTATCCTCATATGTCTTCTGATGCAGTCCCTGCACCATTTTGATTGCCCTTCTCTGAACTGCCTCAATTTGGTTAATGTCCTTGTGAAGGTGTGGCCTCCAGTACTGCACACAGTACCCCAGATGGGGCCTAACCAGTGTCTTGTAAAGAGGGATTATTACCTCCCTCTTATGACTTGTGACACCCCTACTAATACACCCTAACATCCCCCTAGCCTTATCTACTGCTTTAGAGGTCTGCTTGGATGATTTCAGGTCATCGGTGATGATGATGCCCAAGTCTCTTTCTTCCTTTGTGACTGCCAGCAACTCCCCTCCCAGCCTACAGGTGGCTTCAGGGTTTCTCTTCCCAATGTGCAAGATATTGCACTTCTTTGCATTAAATCCAAGTTGCCACTCTTCTGACCATTTTGTTAGTTTATCCAGATCTCTTCTCATTCTGCCCACCTCATCTGGATCATCTACTCTGCAAACAGACAAGCCTTACCCTCTAGTCCATCTGCAATGTCACTAATGAAGATATTGAAGAGGACTGGCCCCAGGACTGATCCCTGAGGTACCCCACTTGTGACTTGCATCTCTTCTGACTGTATACCATTTACCACCACTCTGTTTTCTGCCCGTCAACCAATTTGCCACCCAGTTGACCAACTACTGACCCACCCCGAGCCTACCCAGCTTATTTATCAATCTTCTATGTGGAACAGTGTCGAAAGCTTTGCTGAAGTCAAGGTAGGCGACATCAACTGCTCTCCCTTGGTCCACCACTCTGGTTACCCAGTCAAAGAAATCTATGAGATTAGTTTGACAGGACCTTCCTTTTGTATTTGTCTGTGCCCTTGTAACATTTTGAATATCAGGCCTCTGATCTTCTGTTTGCTAGTCTCACTGTCCTCCCAAGGCTAAGTACAATCATAGAGGATTGTACTTAACCCTGGTTGACAAGCAGGACTGGCAAACATCTGATCTGATCTTATAAAATCAGTAGCATGCACTGCAGGCTACTGAATCTCTCGCTGCTGCAGCCCTATTGAAGCTCTCACTGCTGCAGCCCTCCTCTGATCTCAGTTGCAATGGATTCTGTGATTTGTAGTTACAAAAATGTCAACTTGCAAGTCACAAAAATCAGCATGATACAATCTACTGTACCGCAGCAAGCACTAAGCAACAAATAATGTTTTTGCACATAATGTGAACATTGGGATCAGCTTCACACTTGGGTAGGAGGCTCTTGTGCAGAGTGTTTACCTTTAACTTGTAAAACCAGTCACTCACCAACACAGTTTCCTATAAAAACATTGTGGTACTCATGGTCTTCATCATTAAGAAGAGATGGTTAGTGCAAGTCCTTAAAAACAGGCTAACTTTTGTATTACAAAAAATAACAGAAACACCCAAGTGTGAAGAACTTGCCAGTTCACAAACCTTGTGTGTGCTGTGATATATATTTAAGCACTCAAGCATCATTCTCATGCCAAATGATGTTGTAGCTACTAGGCGAACCAGCTTGTTCTTCACACTTTTGTGTTAGTTATTCACAATCTTAATATTATTATAAAATACTTAACCGTTACAAATATAAGCTATAGGCAAGGCCCCTAGAATTCTGCAGCTGCAGAATTTTGTGCAGAACTTGCAATCTACCGCAGAACTTCTTCGGTGCCGCAGAATTCACTCTTCTTGGTGATTTTTTTATTAATATTTCTATTTATCCATAGAATCTGGTTCCCCTCCCTTCTTTTTATATCCAAAACCCCCCTATATGCTCAGAATGTGATGTTATCATTTCTATAACATCATACATTAGCTAATGAAATGAACAGTCACTTATCTACCACAGCTCCCACTGCCAGAGACGGTGGCACAGCACATCATGCATGGTGATATTTGCTCAACCTGCACTACAGCCTAATACAATTTTCAGTCTTACATTATTGCGCTAGGGACAACTTAAACAAAACCTTGTCAATAGCACAGACTTGTTAAGTCCATACCTCACTTTGTACAAACCTATTTGTGCCTATAAGGTATAGAGATGCCATCTGAAATGAATAACTGGTAAAATGAATTTAACTGTAATTTTTAAGAAAAATAAAGTAATTATGCCCATAAAAGTGGAATATAATAATGTGTAGACCTATTGAAAGAATAGACCTGTTAAATAGTTGCACTGTACACATTTTTGCCAGGGTTATTGATTACATATCATCATTGGTTGATACAATCACCTAAAAGTTATGAAGAAATGTTGTGTCCAGGGACAGCTGTTGGGACAGAGGGTAGCATGCTGTGTTTCCGTGCCGGCAACTCAGGTTCAGAGATTAACTCTGGGAGCTGGCTGGGCAGCACAAGGATTGGTGGAACACATCACTGCTCAGAGCCTGGGAAGGTATGGTGCGTTGTTCTGTCACATGGTGGACACATTGTGATGGGCTGGAGAGCTCTATCTCACAATCGGTTCACATGCATGTCATGGCCTGATGGTGTTATGCTGTGTGTCAGGGTTAGCAGGTTGACATGAAAAATGAGTTTTGCAATAACTCCTCTATTCCATTTCCAATGGGACCTGTATGAATGAGAATGCAAGTTCATGGAAATAAAAAAATATATATATATATATTAGGAGGCAGTATAGCACAGTGGTCTAAGGCTCTGAGCTGCAAATCTGGTGACATCCAGCAGACCAGACCTGGGTTTGAATCCTACAGCTTCCACTTGCATACTGTGTGACCCTGAGCAAGTCACTTAACCTCCTTGTGCTCCCAGGTCACTCCTGTAAAAAAGCTTTCGGCTTAGTGTGCTATACCTGGTTAAACAACTAAGTAAGTAATATACACATACACACACACATATACACATACACACAGTATCTCTGTCTCTCTCACCACACACACACACATACACATACACATTTGTGTGTATGTTACAGATTGCATATAAATATATAAGTGATAGACAGTGGAAACCTCATTAGTGGGATAGATAGCATGCATATAGAAATACCTTATTTATCACATAAGATCCCCTCTGCATATGTCATTTATGCAACAGGCTAGGACCTTAATGGAGAGACACTTGCTTTGCCTTTTTAGGCGTAACATTATTTTTATAATTCTGTTATTTTTTGAACTAGTGTTACTGTGCTTTCCACCACCCTGATTGCTATAACCACTGCCATGAAAGTGAAGTCAGGATGACAAGCTGACACTGTGATGTGGTAGTTTGTTAGTGCCACAGAACTTCCACAGAAATTACAAACCACCACCGCAGAAGTTCTGCTGCAAATGGTAGTCTTGCCGCAGAACTTGGTCCCACTGTGCCGCAGAAAAGTAGGGGCCTTGGCTATAGGCAAATCACATTAAGAATTTACAATCAGAGGAGGATATTTGGAGGCCATGTACTTTTCAGCATTCAAGAGATGATAAATAGTTTCCAGACTGCTAAAGACACTACATATATTTTGTAGACTAGCTGTGTGGTGCCAGGCAGTCCGTAGCTGCCTAGCACACTGGTGACCCAGATTCTTATCCTGAGCCGTGGACTTCAGGAGCAAACTGACTGAGGACAATTGAGCATATGCACAGATGCTCACCTTTTCTGGGAAGGGATTATTTTGTGACACTTGAGAATCCTCTGGTGACCCAGATGTCTAGGGTTTACCAGCTTGAAGTGCAATGCAAAGGCGATGGGAGACATTAGGGTGCCTGCATGCTAGAAGCAAAGTGCAAATGGCCCAACAGAACTTTGAAAGGGAGAGAAAAGGACTACCAAAATGGTGCAGGGCCTGCTTCAAAAGCCCTATGATGAAAGACTCAAGGAACTGTGTATGTATACTATGGAGGAGAGAGAGAAAGGGGGAATATGTTAGAAACATTCAAATACCTAACAGGTATTAATTAGGTACAGGAAGGTAGCATTTCCACAGAAAAAGAAACTCAAGGACAAGGGGGCACACTATGAAGTTGGGGGGAGGCTCTGAGGAAATGTGAGGAAATGCTTCTTCATGGAGAGGGTGGTGGATGCATGGAACCACCTTCCAGCAGAGGTGGTGAGTGTGAAAACACTGAAGGGATTCAAGTATGCATGAGACAGATACAAGGGGACCTTGGTAGTAAGGCAAAGGGAGGAGATGATTGGAGATTGAGTAGGGTCTGTGATTACACAGTAGGCAGGGAAAACTGGGAAGACTAGGTGGGCCAAGGGATCCTTATCTGCTGACAACTTCTGTGTTTCTATAAACTGCAGAGTTTCAAGGGGAACCAGAGTCATCAGGTGGATGACTGACTGTATTTACTGGAAGAAGTTTCTGGGTTTCCAGTGAGGTTAGGCAAGCAATCAAAAAAAAGATGGAAAACATAATTTACACAAACATGTAGGCTTTCTAGAACCCTGTGGTCTAAGTGACATGATAGTGTGATTCACTATAGTCTTTCTGTTCCCAGAAAAATCTAAGAAAAAGATTTTTCCAGAAAGGGAGGAAGAATCTTAGCGGTACTTTGTGTTGTATGTGATGTTCATACCTGAAATGTATAAACCTAATCAGAACGAATATTCAAGGAAAATGGTTTTGTTGCTTTACTAGAACCACAATGGAAACATGCAAGTACAGTAACTTGCCAGCTGGATTTTTTTGAATATACTCATAGAGACCAGTGGTGTATACCCAATCTAAATTAGAGACCTGGGGGATTTTCTGCCAAACATACGGTAGAACACAGAGTGATGAACAAGGCTATGGGGTCTAATGAATCTAGAACTGTATAACTGAAGATTACTAGTATGAATCCTACCATAGACAGTTACTTATTCCTCACTGTACGACCTTAAATAAGCTACTGTACTCGATCTCCCTGCTCATCAGGCATCTCACTTGTAACAAACTCTGGTCAGAGCCACTATGGCTGCTAAAACAGTTACTTGATAAGGATTGTTTCACAGTATTCATTTCAGTATCGGGAGGCAGCGTGTGTCAAATTTTGAAAAACTGACATCACTGACCCTGCATGTAAATGGGGTAAGTGATGTCAGCATGTGAAAATGTGACATGTGCTGCCTACCAATACTGGAAAACAAATTTCTATGAAACGGTCCTTATCAAGGGCCTGCATTAACAGCTGTAGTGGCTCTGACGAATTTTGTAACCTGGACATTAAAATAAACATGCTATCAAATAGTGCTACTTTATCTTGCCATTATCAATGTGACTCTTTTTAAGTTTTCTTCAAAATACCTCTTATCAGACACCTGCATGGGATTCTATATATAGCACCTGTCAAGTCATAAATGGGAGGGCAGGGGCAGTAACACTCTTCTAGAGACAGATATTATTTTTGTTTTTCCACAGGCAGAGCATTGCTAACCTGGGCAGGGCTGCTCTTCTCCTATGCTTTGCAATCTTTCCTTCTTCTTCTTCTTGGGTAAGTTAGTTTTTACTTGTAATATTGCAGTTGTCTTTTAAAAGCAC
The DNA here is from genome assembly GCA_016271365.2 of Neoceratodus forsteri. Taxonomy (NCBI): domain Eukaryota; kingdom Metazoa; phylum Chordata; order Ceratodontiformes; family Ceratodontidae; genus Neoceratodus; species Neoceratodus forsteri. The sequence continues at coordinate 1,175,932,852 of CM057449.1, read as the reverse complement.
CATTCTGTTGAACACAACAGTTCAAAGTACTAAAGGAATTATAACTAAATTTCAATGATACAGCCTTTGCCTGGTGATGGCAATACCATGGGGAGCCCAAAATTAAGAACAAGGTCTTAGAAACATAAACATTGACAGTAGATAAGGACCACCAGGCCCATCCAGTCTGCACGTATACCCTAACTTTGATTAGCTAGTCATCTTCTATAGTTGCAATTATTTAATGACTACAATTAAATTATTGTTGAAACAGGGTGCTGGTGAGACTATGCAAAGAAGGAGCTGCTGGTAAAATGCAAAAACTCCTAAACACACAAAAGGAAACCAGAGCTGACTGTAGCTCATGCAAAAGCTGTTTTTAATTAAAGTGCAGATGCAGACATCAGGACATAAATTCCCTGGTGCATTATGGTCCACATCATCCGGGGGGAGGGGGGATGACTGTTACTACATTTGTACTTTCTTGTTAAAGGGATACACCCAAGCATTCAAATAGCAATACATATTTCAACTTCAAGTGCAGTATTAAAAGAATAATGTTGGAAACAATTACAGTTTTAAAATTCTTTCCACATCAAATAGACTGTAACATCTCTGCTTTGATACAAGTTATCATACCTAATATTTTAGGAAAGCTCTGCCAAAATGACAATCTGCAGTCAGTGGGAGAAAGTAAGAAGCACATTACAAGGTGAAATATTAGAAAAGGGGATAAAATACAAGAGGCACATGACCAAAAGGAAGCAGGTTCTGCCATGAGATGATTACCATTTAAGCACCCAGTGACATAAATGGTGTGGTATCTAGCCCAATTGTAAGAGGAGAAGAGATATAGAAGACCTGGGATTGGGATTGAAAGGACAAACCAGTGGGATATCTTGGACAATCCTGTTTTATTGATCCCCTTCACTAGTGATTTTATCCTGCAGGATCATCAAATACCCTTGGGTTACTGGATTGCTACAGGGTTGGGAGCAAGGAGCTGAATGTGGCAGCAGCAAGGAGCCAAATGCTGTGGCCTCTCGCTTTAAAGTTGGAACGGATTTACAGGGACTTAGCTCTGGGAGGGTTTTCTGATATATTTGTATTAGCTACATCAAAATCTAATCGAGACCAAGTATTGCCAGGCCAGTAGGGATTTTTCAGCTTGGAGCAAGCGCTGCATATTGTTCTATGTTTGGAACCGTCAGAGAAATCAACATTAGAAAGTGGGTAATCTGAGCCACTGTCTGAAGGGCAGTTTGTAAGATGAATTATGTTTCTAGTCATAGGTCATATGAATAGATAGACATAAGGAAGACCATTATGTGTGTCCCTTTCCCCACTGACCCCTTTCACTCCCTTAGTCACCATGCACTGGTGTCCACCTCTGCAACAGTAACTCTGTAAGTCTGCACTTAGAAATGCAAGTATGGATTTCTGTAACACTTATGTTTAAAGTACTGTATGTTTATTAGTTTCTAACCACCTCTCCTCTCCAGATGCCAGGTTTTGGATCTTTTTGGAATAACATGATGTGAAAACCATTGCCCCGTGCTGGTCAGTTGCTGAGGTCTAAACTCAAATAGTCTAGAAAAGGAGATATTTACATTGTATAATTTCTATCACTGTCCAATGTTAATATCAACTTTTACAATACAACCTGATGTGTTCAAGAGTTTAATAAAAAGAAACCTGGTACCAGTCTCAATCAATACACTTACAGATATTATTTGTATATCTCACTCCATATTTGTCCATATGAAAAATAATTGAGAGTTACACAGATAAGCACTGGTGTCCCAAGACTGTAACATGTGCAGTCACAAAGTGCAACAAGTGAATGTACATAAAAGACAACATGTGGAAAAAATGAGAGTAAATAACATAGAAACTTAGAAGTTGATGGCAGATAAGGAACGCAAGCCCATCCAGTCTGCCCCTTTTTTTTCTACCTTATGAATGTGGCTTAGGCCTTTACTCTGTCAATTGCCTGTCTATTCATACTCATCTGTATTTCGACCTTATGCCCATCCCATGCCTGTTTGAAGCCCTGCACTGTATTCATATCCACCACTTCCTGAGGTAGGCTGTTCCATGCATCCAACACCCTTTCTGTAGAAAAGAACTTCCTCACATTACTCCTTAATCAGCCTCCCTCTAATCTCATGCTGTGTGCTCTTGTCTTGCTATTTTTCTCATATTGAAACATGTTGGACTCTTTCACCTTGTTAATGCCCTTAAGGTGTTTGAATGTTTTGATCATATCACCTCTCTCCCTCCTTTGCTCTAGGGCATACATATTGAGCTCCGTTAATCTGTCCTCATATGTTTTCTGATGTAGTCCCTGCACCATTTTGGTTGCCCTTCTCTGGACTGCCTCTATTTTGTTAATGTCCTTGTGAAGATGCAGCCTCCAGTACTGCACGCAGTAGTCCAGATGAGGCCTAACCAGTGTCTTGTAAAGAGGGATTATTGCCTTCCTCTTACGACTTGTGATACCCCAATTAATACACCCCAACATCCCCCTAGCCTTACCTATTGCTTTAGTGATCTGCTTGGATGATTTCAGTTCATCTGTGATGATGATGCCAAGTCTCCTTTCTTCCCTTGTGATTGTCAGCAACTCCCCTCCCAACCTATAGGTGACTTCAGGGTTTTTCTTGCCTATGTGCATGATCTTGCACTTCTTTGCATTAAACTGCAGTTGCCACTCTTCTGACCATTTTGCCAGTTTATCCAGATCTCTTCTTATTCTGCCCACCCTTCTAGATCATCTACTCTGTTGCAGATCTTGGTGTCATCTGCAAACAGACAAACCTTACCCTCCAGTCCATCTGCAATGTCACTGATGAAGAAATTGAAGAGGACTGGCCCCAGGACTGATCTCTGAGGTACCCCACTTGGGACTCGCGTCTCTTCCGACTGTATAAGGTTTAGCACCGCTCTTTGTTTTCTGCATGCCAACCAGTTTGCCACCCAGTTGACTACCTTCTGATCCACCCCAAGCCTACTCATCTTATTAATCAATCTTCTGTGTGGAACAGTTTCAAAAGCTTTGCTGAAGTCAAGGTAGGCAACATCAACTGCACCTCCTTGGTCCACCACTCCGGTTACCCAGTCAAAGAAATCTATGAGATTCATTTAACAGGACCTTCCTGTTGTAAACCCATGCTGTTTTGGAGCCTGTGCTCCTATGGATTCTAGGTGTTGCACTATCTTTTCCTTAAGGAGTCTGTCCATAATCTTGTCCACTACTGAGGTAAGACTGACTGGTCTATTAGTTCCCTGCCTCCTCCCTGCAACCACTGTTATGGAGCAGGATCACATGAGCCCTTCTCCAGTCTTCTGGGACCTCTCCTGTGCTCAGGGACTCACTAACCAGTTCTGATAATGGCTCTGTTAGTTCCACCCTTAGCTCCTTTAGTACCCTGGGATGTATGCCATCTGGTCCCATTGTCTTGTCCACCCTGAGCTTAGCAAGCTCTTGTAGGACCCTTTCTTTTGTGAAGGGACGTATGCACACCTCCTTCCCCCTGTGTCCTTGGTGTTGAGCTGTGGGCCCTGCCCTGCCTTCTCCTCAGTAAATACTGAGCAGAAGTATCTAGATGTCTGAGAGATCTGGCTTATAGGCAAGTGGTGGGCCAACTGCTATAAACATTATAAATTGGCATTGATCTGATGTTGCTAGGGCAATATTTACTGAGGTTTGTGGCATGGCTTGGCCTTGTATTCACATTCAGGCTGTCTAGCTGGGTTTGCTGGTCTTTTTGTTAGCAGGATGACTGACAAGTAGACAGGTGCTTCTATAAATTTCTGTTAGGGGGTGCATGAAAACATGAACTGACAACTAAAATGGAAGTAGTGTCCAACTGCATCAACTCCTCTCCCTTGCAGTCACACTAGAGAACATTCCACATCAGTCCTTCTGATCACAGTGCTGCAGAAAGCAACTCTACTAAACTGTCTGGGGACCTCTCATTTAGATTCTGCAGCAGCCCTGGCAGCCTGATAAGATAGTTTCCTATCCCTTGACTTGTCACATTGTGAAAGCTGTGTCATTATATACTTTCAGTGTAAGCATGATGGTCAGTTCTTGATGACAGAAGCAAAAACAATTTAAACTGTTGTTTTAGATTTTCAGAAGTCCCTTGTTGCTGAAAATTGCAAAGGTTTGCCTGCGAGCAGTGAATTTCACCATTTAGTGGGCACATTTTTACGCTACATGGGCAAAATTGAGCATTTTATACCTTCGAAATATTTTACGAAATGTACAGATTTCGCAAAATATTCTGCCGGGTGAAATTTTCCAGTTTCTCACAACACTAAACTGCCTACCTGCTCTTTGTGTATATGAACCTCTCTTATTATTATTTTTGTTTGTTATTGGTAAAAACAGCAGTATTTGTTATTCAGAAAAAAAATCATCATACAGTTTTGTTTAGCAAAAATGTGTTTCTGACATCTTAAGATTCATGCTCATTATATTTTTAGTTTTCTCAGATATTATTAAAACAGCTTTTATAGCTAAGTTGGTAGCTCATGCCTCATGTCATTAATGATGGCAGCCACTCACAATTTTTTAAAATCTCTTCCTCTGAGTTTACCAATTGAAAGAACATGCTAGATTCATACTGTAGATTTATTATGATGGCGCTACCACATGTTTCTAATGGTAACTAGCACAACACTGTACCAAGATATTTTTTCCATGGCAGGTATGTCATGTTAGTGGGAAGTCTTAAAAACTTCAAAATCCTGTATCTTGGTTCAGGAATGAAAAAAATAAATGAAAAGATAAATGTAGCTTGGTATTTTTACCAGATAAACATTATTGCTGAAAAAACTATATTGTAACTAACAAATACTGCTGCTTTAAATTACTTACTTGCTCAATGTCATATATAGTAGAAAGTATTTGAGGTGGGTGAAATGTAAAAAATCTTCATCAATGGAATTCTCTAGGGTACAGTATATAGATTTTCATGGAAATTAGAAAATTAGTCCATTCCAACAGGCAGTACTCTGCATTTCAATGAACTCTGTGTGTAATGTTTGGAGCTAATATTTCATTTAATATGTCATATTTATGTATTTATCCAGGAATAGATTTATTGAACAGAGATTTATTTACATTGAAGCCCTGGTGAATAACTACAGTGCATGGTTACAAAACATGTGCAATCTAGGAGAAACAATGCACTGTAATACAGAATGTAGTGACATAATAAAGGGAAAGCAATACTACAGTTATTTTTTATGTACTTTCTTTTATCCCCCCTCCTGGGGGGTACTCCATCTCACTGACCCCCCCAGTCCCATCCTCTCTGATCACAGTGCATCTCATGTCATCCTCCATGGCTTACCCCCCCATGATGGGGTGGCGGGGATCCCTCAATCTGCAGACACAGATCCAGTTTGGGGAGGTTTCTGCCATTCGTGGGAGCAGCACCCATGGGGTCGGCATTCATCCAGCCTTCCAGGACATTTTCTCCTCTGCCTTTATCTCCCTCGTGCCCCCTGGAGGCAGAGCATTTTTAGGATTGGCAATGGCCAAGCTGTGCACGCTTCTACCTACAGAATGCCTGCTACCTACTCCACCCCCATCCCTTATGTACAGGACCCAGGCACGCTGACACCCAGACACAGCTAGGTTTCAGAGGTTCGCTGGCCTCCATGTCCCTCCCTCCCTCCCTCCCTGGGAGAGAGAGCTGTCTCAGGATGCTCGATCCTCTCCCACCCCAGTCAACCCCCAGTGACATGCTTGCATCATGGACACGGGTTGCTGGTATGGCAGCAGGTAAGGCATGATGCCTCAAGCCCTCCACACCACTGGGCCAGCTAGATAATATAGTTATTAAATGAATTACATTATTATAGGTCAAGTCTCAAAAATGGATCTCCATAAAATGCTCAGAGAAAAGTACATGGAAATATTACAAATTCTGCACACCTCTAGTGAGTAAGTAGGATTTGAATCTGTGTCTCCAGGTTTCAAGCTTGAACTTCAACTTCTAGTCCTCACTATGTGCACTGACAACAATCACAAGCTTCATTTCTGTTACAGATACTGGTCCTTTATATGGACACTGTCAACCCCTGTAGGCCTCAAAGTGTCTCTAGTTTAAAAAAATGCATTTTATGATTGCCAACATTATGTAAAGATTGTTGATATAGCTGATAGTTTGATTCTGATTATTCTTTCTTTTAAAAAAGTGAAAAACAGACTGCCCAGCATACTGGTGTTACCACACAAAAACAGGTTTGTATACATTCCTTGATCAACTCCAACTGCATCTTTCCTGGGCTTGGGAACACCCCCAAAACAGTCTAGCCACTTGTGATGCAGTGGGAGTTAAGGAGGCTATTGTGTCATGAGTTGCTGCACTGTTTGGGGGTGTTTCAAATGTTCAGGAAGTATTCAGTAAGAATAGATTCAGGATTTGAAACAAAACAAAGATTTGCTTGTGTTTTGCTCGTCTTTACGTTTTTTGTTGCTGTTAAAGACTGAACGCTAAAAACAATGGTGCTTTAATCTTGCTTCAGAGTACTTTTTTCTGTTGCTTGTCATTATTCAGCAGGTCACAGATTGCTGATAAAAGGGTGGTATAAACATTTAAAATCTGCCCTTACCAACCAGCTCTGGATGTCTACAGAGGTGGATGACTTAGGTCACTGGATACCGAGCAGTAAGTGGAACTATTGAGGAGGTGTGAAGGACTATGGAGGATTGCTATCAGTTAGGATGTGTAGGCCAGATTAGTGTCAAGGCAGTTTGGCTGGTGAACTCACAGCCAGAAGACCTTGGAGACCCAAACTATCTGGAATTGCTGAACCATTCTGCTGGAAAGGACTGTGGAACTGGTTATCAGTAAGGGAGCCCTGAAATTCTTGTCTGGAGTTTGGTTTGTGGGATCGGGGGTTGGGACCTCCTGAAGGTTATCCTCCGGGGTTCAGTGGTGCCCAGTCCCAAATGGGAGGTTCTAGTCTAGGGGCAGTTGAAGGGCTGTCTCTGGGTCTGGGGGTCTCTTTGGTCTCTGGGGGCATCCCAAGTAGGTGGGTTGTGTCCTTAGGGCCACTAGGGCAGGATTGATTGGGCCTATTTTCCTCTGCGAGCTGGTGGGTGTTTTGGGGGTTCCTCTTCCATGATCCCAGCCAATACTTCTGTCTCTTAATGTGGGTGACCTAGGAATTGTCCCTGGGGCAGCAGTGGAGATGACTGCCTCAGGTAAGGCCCGCGTGGTAAGGAGTGAGGGCTAATTTCTGGCTGACTATTGATCTGCAGAACTGAGGAGTGTCTTTTGAAGACTATCTTTTTCCTTCCCACTGACTGTTATTATTGGAATCAGAGCTGGCTGGAACTACAGTTGATTTGACATTAATCTGGGTATAAGGCAGTGAGAGTGCCTTTTGGTAAATATTCATATCTTATTCTATGGTGCTTTATGAGGCCCATGTGAGAGACGGTGGCCTACTGACTATTTGCTGGAAATTGTGTCCTATGCAGGGAGTCTGTGACGAGACATTCATCTGGACTTTTTATGAGAGACTAAGCAACTCTTTTTGAACAGTGAAATAATTGAATTATTTAACCTGAGCATTTTTATGATATTTTAATTATTATTTTCATTGTGTATTTAATTTTTGTTTCATGTGATATTTTAAGGGGTTGAGTTGGGTTTTTGTGGGGAGGGGTGTTGGATTAATTTGTGTTGTCTAAGTCAAAAGTGTTGTTTGTATAGTATACACTGCTGCTGGGAGTTTAGGTAGGTAAGATGTGTTGGGAATGTTCTTCTGTGGGCAGGCACTATTCCCCTTCCAGGCTGAGAGACTTGCATTCCTTCAATTACCCCCCACTGTCTGCCAAGGTCTATAGGCATTGTTGGGCTTTGGGGATAGCTTGGTGGGGTCAGAGGGGGTGGGTCCTTTGGCCTGGGAAGGGGGTGGAACAGAGTGGGCGGATTGGGCTAGTGGGTTCAAGGAGGTGACCTGGGGCAAAATTTGTCCTGGAAAGTGGTCCTCCCTGCCTGGTTTCCATACCCAAGGGCTCCACTGGTGATGGGCAAATGATGCGCTCTTCTTCGGTAACCCATCCAACTTGGGCGATACTATGTAATTCCAGGTCAATAAAGAAAAATGCTGCATTAATTGCTGATCTTGTTGGAACGCCTGACCTGGCTTGCATCACCAAGTCCTGGCTGGATGAAAATGCTGGCCCAGTACTGGAATCAGCAATTTCAGCTTGGTACTTGGTGATACACCACCTGAGATTGGATCATTGGGGTGGGAGTGTAGCCATCTGTTTTAAGATGGAACTGGATCTTATGGCTGTACCAGTGTGCATCACCAGATCCTTTGAGTGCATCCTTGGCACAGGTGTGATTTGCAGGACACCTCTCATCTACCATCAACCCAGGAATGAGAAAGCTTTTCTGCAGAAAGTCACGGACTTCATGGTCGACATGGTGTTGGAGTCCTCCAGGTGGTTGGTCCTGGGAGACTTCAATGCCTGGGTTGACGATGAACTCTCACGTTTTGGTCAGGACTTCCTCCAACTGAAGATCTCATTGGGCTTTACACATATAGTTACCTCTGTGACACATAGTTATGGTCACTCTTTGGATCTGGTGTTCCTCCTTGGGATGGAGGTCTCTGACCTGGTGGTGGAACCAGTCAGCTGGTCTATCATACTATAGGGTTCAGTTTTTCAACTCCCCCCTGTAGACCTGCCCCTTCGGAGAAGGTCTAGTACTCCCTTTTAAGGGATGTGGCCCCCAAGGGTCTAATGGCAGTGCTAGACCTATCAGGTAGATCAATGGAATGCTTGCATCCAGGGGACCTTGTACTGTACTGTACTATATAGGGTGGTATTGGCGGGGTCCTGGATTCCATAGCTCCTGTTCATGTTCACCCACTCACTCTTCATCCTCGGTCCCTGTGGTTTGATGAGACCTTGAAGGAGTTGAGGTGAGTGGGGTGAAGGTAGAAATGACACTGGTGGAAATCTAGCCTGGAGGATGACAAGCTTAGACTGATGGCCCATTATTTGGACTATCAGTTAGAAATCTCTTGCAAAAAGGCAGAGCTCCTGTCCAGGGAGATTTCTGCAATAAAAAATCACTGACTCAGCTTTTTCAAACTGTTGACAGGCTGTGCAATCCAGCCTGTCTGCAGAATTGGAAGGTGTTTTCACAATCGAAGTATGAGGAGTTTGCTCAATTCTTTTCAGATAAGGTTGCCACCATTAGGTTGGAGATCCAGCTAGCATGTTCTGATGAGTGTTGCTACTGTCGCTGGGAGGTTACAGGCACCCAGTCTGTCTGGGTAAATTTTGATCTGCTGACGATCGCTGATATTATGAAGATTGTCCAAGGCATGCGACCGACTTGCTGTAGTTTGGACCGGGTCCCACCCATCTCTTGGTGGAATGCGTGGATGTCATCGGACTGGTCCTGGCTGAAACTGTCTGGTGTTTGTTGGAAAATGGTGTGTTCCCAAGCCTCTTGAAGGAGGCAGTGGTGACACCCCTTTTAAGGAAATCCTCCCTTGACCCAGACTGTCTTGTGAACTACAGACCTATCTCTAACCTGTCCTTTGTGGGTAAGGTTATTGAGAAGGTAGTCGTGTTGCAGCTAGAGGACTATCTTACCACCCATGAGGTCTATGATCCTCTCCCGTCTGGTTTCAGGAAGAGGAATAGTACAAAGATGGCCCTTGTTCTGGTACTAAATGATCTCCTGATGGCGAGAGATTGGAAGAGCCATTCAATCTTGGTTCTCCTTGATCTCTCCTCAGCATTTGACACCATGGACCATGGAGTGTTACTGGAGTGCCTGCAGCTGATCTGAGGACTATTGGGTACGGTCCTCAGATGGTTCCATTCATTCCTCGTTGGCAGATTGCAAAGAGTGGTGTCAGGGATCTTATCCTCGGCCCCTCTCCCTCTGTCATGTGGGGTGCCTCAGGGTTCTGTGTTGTCTCCCATGTTGCTCATGGTGTATATGCTGCCATTGGGAAACATTATAAGGAAGTACAGGCTGAGTTTTCACTGCTATGCAGATGATACTCAGCTGTACATGTTCTTTGTGCCTAAACAGGGTGATGCTGTCTCAGTCTTTAACAACTGCCTTGCTGAGATTCAAGATTAGATGAGTGCTAGCTGGTTGAGATTGAACCTGGATAAGACAGAGGTGTTGGTGGTGGACCCAGGTAGTTGGGCAAAGGGATTATCTCCTGGTCTGCAGTCTGGGCTTATACTGGGGGACATCCAGTTGAGGACATTAGAACGGGTGTGCAATCTGGGTGTTTTACTTAATGGTGAACTGACACTTAAATCTTAGGTGTTGGCCATCGCCAAGACTTCCTTTAACCATCTAAGGAACATCACCCGGATAAAGCACCTTGTTCTGCCTGAGGATCTTCCAATGTAGTCCACGCTTTTGTGACTACACGCCTTGACTATTGAAGTGCTCTTTACCTAGGGCTTCTGGGGTGGACGTCCATCGCCTGCAGCTGGTGCAGAATGGAGCAGCAAGGTTGTTGACTGGCTTGTCAAGATCCAGCCATATCACACCTGTGCTCCACAAACTGCACTGGCTGCTGGTATGGTGGAGGATCATTTTCAAGGTTGCTTTGCTGACCTATAAGGCCCTTCATAAACAGGGACTGGCTATTTGCAAGACCTCCTTTGTCCCTACTGCCCCTCCCACCCACTCTGTTCCACTGACAAGGGATTGCTGGAGGTTCCCAGGGTCTGTTTAAATACCTCAGGGCCAGAACATTTGCTTTTGTGGCCCTGACTCTGTGGAATTCTCTACTTTGTCAGGTGAGAGGGTGTCTGTCCACTGAGTCATTTAAGTGAGAGTTCAAGACCCATTGGTTTGAGTTGGCATCCCCTAATGCCACTTAAATTGTTTTAATTACACTATGGTCTGGGATTTTAACTGCTTGAAATTGTTTTTATGATTGTTGTTGTACAGGCACATTGATATTCGAAAAGCGCCTTTTTACAAATAAAGAATAACTTGACTTGTTTATTAATACACATTAGCATACATTTAGGTTCTACTAAACAAGGAGCAAGACAAAACAACCAGTAACAACAATGAATTGTAGAGAAGGCAAGCAATCATAAAATGTAGTTTTCAACTGGAAATAATATGATGCAAAACAGGTTGACAGTGTCCCTTTTAACAATAACCTAATGTTTGAAAGTAAGCCTTTAACTGTCCTTGCATGAAATTCCGCTAACTAACCAAAGCATTCCATATTTGTGCTCAGTCACATTTGCCTGGATAACAAATTACAATTCAAGCATAAAACAAGTATTTAGTGGGACAATCCTGCACTTGTTTAAAATATTGTACCACAGCTGCCCCCACTATCAAGCAGGTACTATTAGTTTAAATGTCCTTATGAAGTGATTCTGGTGACAGGGAAATCTTTAACTGATGCAATAGGCTCAGTTACTCATACTGCCATATCAACAGAATGATTTTGCTGCCACTGGAACAAATCACTGATAACATTCAATGTCAAAGGGCACATTTCAATTAGAAAGAAAAATAAGTTTCTGTAGTGATTCCCAAGCTGTTGTGCAAAACGTAAGGGGGGGGGGGGACTTGATCTCTGGAAAACTGTAGACTATGTGTAGAAACCATAGGGATCAGGCATGTACTACAAGTTTTCCTCTTTCAGTATTTCACACCATTTCAATCCATGTTTTATCTGTCCTCCTGTCTTCTCCCTTTCTACTTGTTCAGACTCTCCTCCTTCCAGTATATTAATCCCTTCTGTTTTCTGGCACAATTTGGTCTTTTCTGTGCTTTCCTTTGATGTTCCAGAATGGATGCCTTCCACCTTGCATTATTTCACCTATCATGTTTCTAGACTTCTCTTTATCTCTCTAGGTGAAATACAGTTCATTAAAACTTTGATGAAGATTCATAAACATTTCAGGAACATACATCAAAGTGCCTCAGTTGCTAATTAAATAAGTTCATCAACATCAAGTTCAGGAGGTTGCTGAAGCCTTAATTGACCATGATGAACTGAGTCAAAAATCAACTTGCATAACTAAGTGACGTACTAGAATTCATAGTTTTCCACTGTAAACTTTCTAAAGCATCACAAAGACAGAACTTTTTTAGTCTGAGATTGAAACTAAATGTTCTACAGGGAAATTATTTATGAGAGTACCTAAAAAGATGAATATTTAAACTCATTGCAACATAAAAGAATTGCAGATTCTGCTCATATAAATTGCAAATAGGCCTAGCTATGTATGAAAGTAAAGTGAACTGTGATTCTGTTTGATTGAAGAACAAAAGAAAACAAGGCAGCTTGCCTGATTAAAAGGCAAGCCCTATTGTCAGCAGGCCCTCCTATCAACATGGTGCTCAAGGGCTAGGGGGCCATGAGGGAAAGGGGTGGAGGGTGGAAGGGAGAGGAGGCTGGACTAGTGGGAAGAAGTAAGATTTTGAATTAAAGAAAAGGAAAACTGAATGGAGACCTTGGGGCAGAGCTAGATGAGGTCACAGAGGGGAAGGGGGAGGGGCTGAATGACATCACAAGAAAGAAAAGAATATGACTGGGTAAGAAAAAGAGAGAGAGGGCCAAGTGAGGAGAGTTTAAAAAGAGGGAGCAAGGAGAGGGGAGCTCACAATTTTGCTGTTTTGTTTGATTCCACCCTCCTAACCCAAAAGAGAAGGGTAAGAGAAGGGAGTGGATAGAGAAAACAATGGCAGCTGCTGGTGGTGGACAGCAGGTCACAGAGGTTATGCTGAAGGTGGATGGCAGGAACAGGAAACACATATGTGAAAGAAGGAGAAAAAAAGGGGAGATGGGGGAGGGGGCATTAGCGGACACATAGGTCCTTTAGGACCACAAAACAGAAGAAGGGTATGAGTGTACACTCCCGCCCTGACAGAAAATAAAATGAGGAGAACGGCCCCTGGATGTACATTCAGGGGGAGAAGAGATGACAATAACCACATGCATTGTGATTTTGGATGTAATAAATATATGGAAGACTGGATTTATGTAGATATGTTATGAATATCTTTGGAAGTTTTGAAATATTGGAGTAAAATATTTGCCAAGTGAGCACCCACACAACAGTTATCTGTATATTATTTGAGGGGGATATGGGGACAAGTAAGTATAAGGTATGATATTAATTCTAAAATGTCTTGCATGAAAAGCCATTCAGTAGAAAGTGTTGAGCTTGAATTTGTTATAAGTCATTCGCCATGCAAATTTCTTAGGCTATATGATAAAACAATTAAGGGTTGAATGAATATACTACTGGTTTATACAGCGTACACAAATCTTTTGAGAATAGAGCTAAAACAGAGTCGCCTGGTGAATTAGTGGAGGAACTGAATGAACTTTCATTGACCTTTATGAACCTTTGTGTTCAAGAACGTTCATGAGCACAATCTGCCCTTTTGTTGTTCATGCACAATTAATGAACATTCATGTACACGATTGCTGAACTTTGATGCCTGTTCATGGACTCAGTTCATGAACTGCTGATGAATAATGCATGGATGCTGAAAAAACACTCATGATCACTTCACCTGGCCCCTATTTGTTCTTTTAGGATCCACTTTTATCTGCAGGCCCTATTCATGATCTCCCAGTTACTCAGCTCCTGTTTTTGAAATTCTCTCCTTTCAAAGTTAACCACTAGACTACTTCTTCATCACTCTGATATCATCAACTCCTCTCCTATCCTCTGCAGGACATTCACAAATATCAGATAAAACAACAAAACTGATGCATTTCATCAGTGATTATGATTAAACTAACACAGGTAAAAGAACAGACTTCTTGTACTAAAAATATATTTTACAGAACCGATTTGCTGCACCAGTAAAAAAAATATTTAATATAGGAACCCAGTCAGAGAGGCGTAACTCACCTTGTAGAGTATTGAGTCACAAACACAGAAAATATCAATGATAACTGGATTTTCAAGCAGTGGAAGCAGATGATCAGGCATGCCTTGCCAAAAGTGCAATAGAAAATGTTGAATCTGTGGAACAAAAACTAAAAATGATTATGTATAATTATGATTCTAAAATGGACATTTTATGTTATGAAACCTGATTGACTAACTTGGGTCTTCCCCATGAGTAAATCCTGCAATCACCCAAGGGTGAAGACCCAACATACCTCATCACTCAAGTAAGTCCAGAAAATAAATCAATACATCACAGTTCATAGAATGCTAAAAAGTAAATTTGCTTGCATCTTAAATTTGAAAGTGCTTCTGAAACTATTAGCACTAGTCTTCCTGATGAAAATAAGTAATCCTGTCTTTCTGACCCAAAAAAAATGTCACACACGGCTAGCAGGACTGGTCCTGAATTCAGAGTCAACACCAATGATGAGAATTCTCCTGACTTGGTGCCTGTATCTATCTTATGTCCCTTTTCAATGCTGCTGTCTCTCTTTCTTTCTCTCTTGCTCTTTCTCTTTCTAAGCCTGTTATGCTCTTCCTCTTTCTCTTTCTACACCACTCTTTATACTGCTCTCTTTTTTTCAGCCCACTCATTCCTTCTCATTCCTGGTGTTGACAATTGACAATTGCACAGCATTGTTTTCTCTCTCTCTCTCTTTTTCTGCACTTTTTTCTCAACCACTTATAATACAAAAATAAACAAAACTGAAACAGCTGATGAGCAAGGCCACTGTTTTTCGGTTTTTACCGGAAAATCCGTTAAAATTCCGGAATTAGGGCTGCCTGAAAACCGGTAAAAATGAAGATTTCATGGAATCTAACATTTTCTATCAGATCAGTAAATCTATAAAAAAGAGTGTTTTTCTTTTAATTCCTTCCTGTACTATTTTCAGTTTGCTTTATTTAATGCTCTGTATATTAAGCCTTCTTTAATTCTGATTATTTATGCACACACTAAAAGAATGATAGCAGAATCCCAGTACAATCCGGAAATTAGAGTAAAAATCACCTGTAAAATTCCGGAATCTTAAGTCTTGAAAACGGAATTTAATTGTTTTAATCACCGCAAATCAGTGGCCTTGCTGATGAGACCACCAGAGGGGTGTCATTTTACATGTGTCCTTGCTTTTCCAATGCTAGCTGGTGGAGGGCCTTTTTAACATCAGCAGAAATTATATTTTAATAAAAATGTTAAAAATACTTTACAAACTATGAACTGAATGTATGTTAACATTTTCAAATTCCTTTAAGAGATCAATTTTATAATACCAATAAGGACCTCCAGTGTGTGGGCAGTTGGGGAATTTATTCACTTCTTGTGTGGTTTAAAGCACTCAGCTAACACCTTGGACCACACTACATGAGGCATGCATATATTCACCAATAACCCACATCCATTTGTGCCGTATTTCCCATCTAGAATCTGGAACTGTGAAAACCAAAAAATTTCCCCTGACAAAGTTTTGGAGTGCAAATGGGATGTTTTATAAAATTTGTAAAAAATGAATGAATTCAAATTTTGTCTCAGCATAGTTCTTGCAAAAACTTGCAGATTTTGGAGAAATGTAAATCTAATCATAACATTTTGCATCACTGCATTTCCAAATGTAGAGCATAAACCAAATAAAAAAACATTTTAAGTACATAATTGAAAAGAAAAACATAAGAAGAAAGAATTTTACAAGTTCACAGCCTTACATGGGAATGTACTGAAGACTCTTTACGTAAGAACAATAAAACCAGCACTCACCCTCTGATCTCATGGGTCCACTAAAACAATGCCAAACAATTTGCTTCCAGGTGCTTCTCTGAAGGATTCCATAGACATAGGGAACTGTGCAAAAGGCATCTCTTTATTAAGCACAGTACCAGTGCAATCAAACAGGAAAGGCATGCTATACAGGTCACATCGGGTGAACCTAATGTTTCACTTGGTCACTGCCACACTTTTTCAAAATACAGTTGATTGTCACCTAGTTGCTTTTATACCCCTGCTATGTGGTCATTTTTTTGAAAATCATATGTGGCTGATATGCCTGACATCATAAAGTTTGATTGATAGTGTGTGAATGACAATGCGCAAATAGCAAACAGTGCATAATGTGCAAGAGTGCATTACATACATAGGGCTCGATTCTTACAATCCTTAGAATGGTGCAAGGTGCCTGCGTCAAACATAAATGATGCAAGTGGCACCTTGTGTCAAATATTGCACCCTGAGCTATTCTGAAAAGCAGTCTACATCAAATGCAGGCTGCTTGCACTGAAGGGGGCATATTCTAGCCTTGCACCACAAAATGGGCTATGGCATGGTGCTAAGGGATTTGTGGCAGACATGGGCTGCCATATCCCCATAATTGCTATTCCTAAAACCCTTCCAGAGGGCAAAGGTCTAAGGACCAGCCAAGGGCTGCTCTAAAAGTACTTAGAAATCCTCTGGGATGGTGCACCAATGTGCCATCCCCCCAAGCCCCGATCACCTGTCAAATTGTTCAAAAAAATCCCTGGTAGTCTAGTGCCCCCCCAAGCCCCGATCACCATCATTATTATAAAAGTATCCCTGGTAGTCTATTGGCCCCCAAGCCCTGATCTCCCATTATAAAAAATGTCTAGCACCGATCCTCCGTTCAGTAAAACTCAGAAAAACCTGGTGGTCTAGTGGTCCCCCAAGCCACAGTCATCTGTTAGAAAACATTTCCTGCCTGATCCCCATTAAGCAAATTTGGAAATACCTCATGGTCTAGTGGCCCCTCAAGCCCCACTCACCCATAATAAAACATTTTGAAACCAATTTCCATTAAATAAATTCAGAAATACCTGGTGGTCTAGTGGACCCCCCACCCAGCAGTGCCTTACCATCCCACTCTCCCCCATCCCACAACTGAGCCACTGACTGGCACAGCCCATCACTCTCGACAATGACCAGCTACTGACTGAGCTCTGAGTGACCATGTACTGTATATAGCACACACTCAGTGATTGACAGCTCACTAAGCACGTACTATATACAGTAAGCACTCATTCAGAGCTCAGTTGGCTGCTGGCCATGGTGTGAGAGGTGAGCTGTGCCAGTCACTAGTCAGCTACAGGATAGGGAGTGGTGTGGTATGGCACTGCCAGGTGGTGGCTTGAGGGTCCACTAGACCACCAGGTATTTCCAACTTCACTTAACAGGGGATTGGGTCTGGAAATGTTTTATAATGGGAGATGGGACTTGGGGGAGGGCCACTAGACTACCATGGATTTTTGTATAATAATGATGGGCGATCAGGGCTTGTGGGGACCATTATACTACCAGGGAGTTTTGTATTATAATGAGGGGTGATTGAGGCTTGAGTGGTGCCACTAGACTAGCTGTGATTTTTGAATAATAATGAGGGGTGATTGGGGTTGGGGGGCTGCTAGACTACTGTGAACTTCTCAGGATCATTGCATCATGGCCGCCCACAGCTTGTGGCAACTTGTCTAGTTGTGCCTTCTGTTTGGCACACTGCTATGGTTGCCACATGCCACAGGGTGTTGCCGCTGGGACCCTGCCTGATACAGAAATTGGTGCAGGGTCTGTGGGACACTGACGAGCAGCACAAGCTGCCTTTGGAGTGGCTTGTGCTGACTTTTGAGAATTGGACCAATAAAGTGCAAACGTTTTAAACTGTTAACCATTTGGAGCAGCTCTCAATAATGTAGTACTACTTGTACTTCCACAGAATGCCTTCATCAACCCTCTAGAGCCCCTGGAAAAGAACAATTAATAAAGTAACATCTATATTAGGATCTGAATAGTACTGTGCAGAATGTAGAATTCTGCCAGAGAAATTAGCAAAAAATGACCATTCCACCATCAGAATTTCACTGGTTCTTCTAAAAAATTCCACTGGCTGTGATCTGTGGAATAATATTCCGAGGAACAACATTTATTCCACGGAAAATCATTCCGCAACCATTTTTGCAGAAAATATTGAGATCTGCGGAATAATATTCCATGGAACAGCATTTTTTCTGTTGAAAATCATTGCACAACAATTTCTGCAGAAAATATTGAGATCTGCAAATTAAGGCTCCACAGAAATGTTGTAGAAAATCTCATTCCACATTTTTCTGCCACAGAATTCTGCCATTCTGTTTCCAGCAAAATTCAGCAGAATTTCAAAAATTCTGCGAAAATTTGTTCCACCTGAATTTGTAAATTCCCCACAGCACTAGACTTGAGCTATAATCGAAAAACTTGTAATAGCTTCTAAAGTTAACAAGATGACAGGGCAGTGGATGAAAGATGGATAGTGAGCCAGCAGGAAATGAAAAGAAAAATCTGAAAGGGTATACAGTCTACATGAAATGATGGGAGGGAGAACACAACAAGAAGATGTTATCCAGAATATTTTAAAAATTGTACACAGTCTCAAAATGATTCTTTAAGGAATGGAGTCAAGTTTTGTTGACGATTAAGACCAGGCCAGGTGTGGGCTCCTGTAATGTATATCCGAAAACGTTCTTTTTTCAAAAGCAGATTAAATAATCTCTACCCCCTTTCTAGTGAAATGAACTGAAAACCATGGTCTTATTGGCACCTACTTGCATCTGCTTTCTGCTATATGTACTGTTGTTGCATGTTCATTATCTTCATCCAGATTTCATGTGATAAGGGTAAGTCCCTTATCGTGCCACTCATTAAAGCGAGGAAAGAATTGCCCATGACAAAAGGGCGACTTCCCATTAGAGAGACTGCCACAAACAGTGACAGTCTTCTAAAAATGTACACGAATTCATTGTTTATGTGGGGGGATTTGCTCCACTTCAACCCCCAAAATAAGGATTTTCAATTCCAGGGGGAGCAGACTTAGAAATTAATAGAAACTCCCCCTGGAAGCAAATAAGTTATCCACTCTGGGATCCAAACCTGACACCTCAGGCTCCAGGGACAGTGGTTCAACCACTACACCACATGGTCAGCTCGGCAGGGCTTGGCCAAAATAATCCTTTTATCCTCATTTCTCGTGAGTGTAGCATGTATCCCTGGATGCTACACTCGCTTTCAGCATGAATAGCTCCTTTTTACTACTTGCGCTACATGGGAGTGGTATTATTGAGTCACTCACATTGATGTGCTCAATAATATCTCTAATTCCTGGGGAAATGGGAGAGACTTCTGCAACAACATAAAATAGGTCACTGGGAAGCAGTCCAAATCCTCGCCTGCCATGCTCAATATAAATGGGTGTACTGCACTTGACCCTAAAATCATATGCAAACACTTTCAACATCGCATTCACTGACCTCAGCAGTGTCCGCCCCCCTGATTTCTTCAAAGAATATGATACCTCCATGTCCCCCAATTCCCCTACCTCTGCCAGTCATCCCCCTTCTATTTTAAAGCGGTAAAGAAGCATCAAGTCAGCAAGTACGTCTCCAAAGCCATTAGCAAATCCAGAACAAGCAATGATACACTCGATCTAAAGCTGCTGTCCCTCACTCTAGATGAGGTTCTTGGGCCCCTTACCAAGATTTTTAACCTCTCTTTTTCCCTTAGCCAGTTCTCGAACAAACGGAAATTGGCCTCTGTTACCTCGATCCACAAAAGTGGTGACAAGACCACACATGGGAACTTTTGCCCAGTCTCCATACTACCTCCCCTCTCAAAGGCCCTGAAACGTATTGTAACAGACCAGCTCACTGACCATTTGGACAAATATAACATTCTCTGCAGGCAGCAATATGGCTTCAGAAAAGGTCATAGCACATCTTCCATCCTACTTGAATTCACTGGTGCCATCCACAGCTCTCTGGACAATGGACAACTAACTGGAGCTATCTACATCGACCTGATCAAGGCCTTCAGTACTGTCCACCACCGCTGCCTGCTTGTCCAGCTTAAAAATGCTGGAGTCTCCTCTGAATCTATTACATGGTTCAAAAGCTATCTTGAAAACCAGTCTCAGCATGTAAAAATTGTGGATGTGCTCTCTCATGCCAAACCTGTTCACTCTGGAGTTCCCCAGGGCTCTATTCTGGGCCCCCTCTTCTTCAACTTGTTCCTTAACACACTACTGGACTCCTGTTCAGAACAAGTTATACTATACGCTGATGATGCGGCAATCCTAGCCTCTCACCAGGATCCAGATCTGCTGCAAGACAACCTCCAACATGGCTTTTCCTTGGTTGAGAGTTGGTTTATAAAGCACAAACTGATCCTTAATCAGAAAAAATCCAAGGCCATGATTTTCAGCAGCTCTCATAATAAACATAAGCATCATCACTTCTCCATTATCACCAGACAAGGTGTCACACTGGAACAGGTCCAAACATTCAGAAACCTTGGGATCACCCTAACTCTCACCTCTCCTATGCTGCTCACATAAATAATGTTGCCAAAGCTGCAAATTCTCAACTGGGCTTATTGTTCCACCACAGGAAACACCTAACCCCCAAAGCCCTGGCTGCTGCTGTCCAAAGCTCTATCATTATCATTATTGACTATGGTCTTATCATATATGGCTCCGCTACCACTACCACACTCAAACATGTATCCACCTCCCTCAACAAGGCTTGTCAGCTCATCACTGGCTCTCAATGTCTTAAACACTCTTGTGACCTCTATACTCAAACCGTATGGTTACAACTTGCCAATCGAATAAAATACCAAACTTGCATTGTTGCAAAGAAAATAATGTTGGGTCTTGCACCTCCTGGAGTCTGTGCTCTCCTACAACCCAGAAACAACAACCGCAACACCAGGGGATCTAAACCACAACTTCTTCAAATCCCCCATTGCTGCAGAACACAAGGTCAAAGATCTTTTGCTTATAGGGCCCCCAGCTGGCTCAATGGACTTCCCAGTGACATCTCCTCCACACCGTCTCTTAGTGCTTTTAAGTCAAGGCTCTGCCTCTCACTCATTGCCTCCAGCTCCTGTGACTGTCTTGACTAAGCAGACTTCCCACCTTGTGGTTCCGTTGCTGTAATTGCCCTGGAGGGTCACCATATCTCTAACACTTTCCCTACACCCTGCCCCACTATTTGTACTTCCCCCATCAGCCTCAGACAATGACACCTGGCTGCTCAGCTCCCATCTTGTTTTCCACCCTTCTCTCCCTCCACCACCCTCCTACTTCTTCCCTCTTGACCTCTTCTTCTTCCTCTGCTTCCCCTTCTCTTCCTTACCTCCTTAAACCTTTTGTTCCCCCTACATCCACCCTCCTCCTTATGTCTCTGATTACCCCCCTTTTTTCTAGTACACACTAATTCCCTGTGATTTTTAAGTATTGAAAATGTTCCTCCTTCAAGATTTATACTATCTTTATGTTTGTTTTGCTGTAATCAATGACATGGAACCTTTGTAAAAGAGCCTCAGCTCAAAGGTACTTATAATCCTAGAACTAAATAAATAAAATAAATAAATGCATAAAATAAATATTCAGTCTTATGTGGTGCTACCCTCCATCCCTAATAGTCTTGATGTGTCTGCCAATATGGACATAAACTGGTATTTACATTTGCCCACCTAGTGGATCCCACATTTACATGCTACCATGTAAAGGACCCCTTTAGTATGGGATGGCATCACTTATCACCTGGGCCCACTCCTGTTTGGCCTTTTTATAAAGCAACTGTCTGATGCCTGTCAGACAGACAAAGTACTCTTCTATGCCGATGATGCAGTCATCTAGTCCAAAAACCCTGACCATGACAGCTTGACCGCTACTCTCTAAAGTAACTTTAGGTCATTAGAAAGCTGGTTCACCAACAACAAACTGGCCTGCTATTACAAAAAAAATGAAGACCATGCTCTTCCTTAGCATCCCACAGAAGAGGACTGTTCAAACCCTTGTTATCCAAAATGGACAAGGACAAAACCTTGAACAGGAAGAGACTTTCAAATACGTTGGCGTAACTCTGAATGACATCTTATCTTGTGCCCCCTATGCTGACATTCGTGTGGCCATAATTAACAGAAGACTGAGTGCCCTGTTCCATCACTAGAGCAATCTCACTGCAGATGCTAGATGCCTTATTGTGGCCAGCTCCATTCTGTCACTTAGAGATTATGGGCTCTTTGTCTACGAAGGTACCTGTGACACAGTGCTAAACGCAGTAAAGCTGATCTGTAAAAAGCCATGCTGCTTTGTACTGTGTGCAGATAACTGAATTTAAAGTTGTACTCTTTATGCACTCACTGATTATCTTTACTTGGCAAAATAAAGCTCAAGACCTGTTTGCTAGCCAAAAAGGAGCTCCTGGGCCTAACACTTCCTGTTTTAACAAATGGTTTATTGCTATCTCCAACCAATACAACACCTGGAACATAGTCAGGAATGCCATTAAGCCTCCTTTCTGGCATACTGAGCTGGGCAAGCAGTCATTTGTTGTCAGGCCCACTGACTGGTTAAACAAACTGCGTGCTACACTGCTGAATCTCCCCATGTTTTAATCAGTTTACAAGATATTTGCAGGCTGCCCTTACTGTCCAATGCAACTGTATTTGTTAAACAGTTTTATTCAATTTCCCTCTGTATATTACCTGGGACTTTTTTTATGACAATCTGTATGGATTTTTTTTAACTATATGTAATTGTCCTGTTTTAAGTGCTCTGAGCCTGGCTTAACTGCATTTCTTCTGGAACTGGTTATTGTAATATGTTCTTTTTTTTGTGACTGACTGTGTATTTGATGTGGAACCTTTGTAAATGAGTACTTGTGCTCAAAGGTAATCTCTGAAGTTTTCATGAAATAAAATAAATAAATGGTTCTGAGCTCAGCTGCTTTATCATTTCTTGGATTTAGAACTTCTTTCACTTTGGCACTCCTTTAGAGTATTTATGCTTCCCACAGGGAAATAATCCTTTCTGGTGGGGGGGCAGTTACTACTCTATCTAGCATTTGCAGTTGGTTGTTGTGAACCAGGAGGTCCCTCAAATCAGTTCCTCTACTTTATACTGATCATGGGAGAGTTTTTACTACATTCTCCAAAAATGGATTTACCTCCAAAATATGCCAATTTTGTTTTACCATGCCAACAACATCCTTTTCAGAAGGAGTGTATGTTGTCATAATTGCAGTTGGTTGCTGTGAACCAGGAGGTCCCTCAAACTGCTTCCTGTATTTTATACTGGTCATGGGAAAGTTTTTACTGCATCTTCAAAACATGGATCCACCTCCAAAATGTGCTAATGTTATTTTACCATATCAACATTATCCTTTGCAGAAGGAGTGTATGTAGCCACAAAGTTTATGGTAGCTGTCACATTCTCATTCTGCTTTTCTTTTTCCTAAAAAGAATTGATCTTGGGATATGTTCTACACTCTCCTTAACCATTATAATGTCTTAACTGGAGTAACCCCTTTCCATGAATCTCTTTTCAAGATCCATTGCATCTTCTTGGCAGTACTGTTGTATACTGCAGTTCCTTTTGATTCTATGGAACTGGCTTTTCGGTAGCTTTTTGATTGTGTGGCATGGGTGACAGCTGGTGGCAAACAAAATGGTGTTCTGATCTGTTGGTTTACAAAATAAATGTATTTGGACACCATTTTTCTGCATATCTATTTTACTTTTGATGTCCAAAAATTCAGACTCATCTGAGCTGGAAAAATTTTAAATTTTCATTGCTACTGTGAAAATCATCCATAAATTTCTGTAGACCAATTCTGTCCCATGCCACATGATAAATACATCATAAATAAATTGTCTCCATGGTTTAAGCTGTGAAAAGAAGAGGTTCACTGCTGGGTGAGATATCCACCCTTTCTCTGATTTAGCTACGTACAGATTAACAAAATTGGGGGAGAATGTTGCACCCATCACTGTCCCTTTTATGTGTAGAAAATGTTTCCCCTTAATAAGAAGAGCAATTATATTAGAGCACAAATTCTGCCAGACTCAGGAGGACTTCACTGGCTGGTGTTGACCTCACCACCATCTGGTTTAAATAATATTCAAATGCTTCTAGCTTCAGTTGGTGTGGCATGTTTAAGCAATAAGCCATGAGGGGGTGTGAGTTATCAGGGGATTTATCATGACTGGAGTGGTTTGCCCATGAGGCACAGTCGAGTGAGATTATGTCAATGTTTATTTTTTTACTATAATAAAATACAACTTTTAAAGAGGTTGCTGTGTATGTTTATTTTTATTGTATTTATTCCTGGGCTGCAGATGATTTGGATATGGAGCTTTTTTTCCCTCATCAGCCAGTGGTTATCATAGGATTTACACCAGTGGTAAACTGCCAGTCTGACCATTTAATTGGCTGTTCACTTATGTCCATGGTATAATTAAGAAATAAGGCATGACAGGGTGTGGTATATCATGGGATATCATCATGCCTTGAATGGTTGAGCATGAGGCCACAGGCTGATTGCATCCAACCACCCAAGAAGTGATGATATCCCATGATATACCACACCTTGGAGTGACTTATTGCTATTATGAACTGAGTTTCAAGTTTTTTAAATAAAAAAAAATAAAAGAAACAGTTTTTTAAAATGTTTTATGAATGAGTTTTTGGGTGATGTAGGAGTACATTTTGAAAAAATAGTTCTCAGACAGTAGACAGCAAGGAGGCTGGTGCTGCCGGAACTTTTCTGAAGCCGTGATGATGTAGCCCGATATCATCACAGCTTCAAAGAGCTCTCAGCCAATCAGATTCTTCTATTTACAATCGTCGGTTCATAATTGAGTATAGTAACTCTGTATCCAGAGTTGCCAACAGTGCATTCTCAGGTACCAGAATTTCTTCCAGGACACATAACATACCCCCATGTCCTTTATGTATGATGGCATTTATTTTACAAAATCCTCCCAAAAGGTGTCCACATATTTAGACAAAAGTTCAGTCAGTGATTTTATACCACTTATAATAGGTCATCCTAGGGAACTGATAAGGGATTTGTGGACCTTTCAGAGGACAAAGATCAAGGGCTTTATAGGAAAATCTTTCTTAAGAAAGTCCCATGTAATTTTCAACAATCAACCCACGTTTGAAACTTCTGTCATTTTCTTTATCCACAGCTTCCCTAAATTCACATACTTGGTCTTTGTCAAATGTTCTGTAAAATTCATGGTTGACAAGTTGTTTCAGACTTCCTTTTCATAGCTGATAGTGTCCATGCCAACCATGCTGCCACATTTGCTTGCTGGATTGATTGTCAGAGCATGGTTAGACTGCAACTCCTGTAAGGCATCCTATTCTTCATGACTCAGATTGTAATACTGGAAGCACTAGGATTATTAGTTAGCCTCTGTAGTTCCAACTTACATTCTCTTCTGAAAACTTCAATTTGCTTGGGGGGGGGGCAGAATGTAGATTTGTTTCTTTAGAAGTTCCAGTGTTTAGAAGTGCCAGTGTTTTCAGCCACAAGGGTGTTGTGATGTCTCTCAGTTCTGTTAAAATATTACCTCAAGCTTAACTTACAGTACATTATATGTATAATTGTTTCAAACTCATTTATGTGATTAGTAGGAACAAATGATAATTCTTTAGATAGCACGGTTTCCCTCAACTGAAGTCAGTGTCTGTCCTGAAAGGGTAATAACATTCACTATATGTTCCATCTCACTCTGCTTCTACCCCATCCTCTACAGTTGTTTCTCTGTTGCAACCTACTACTCTGTCTGTTTCTATCTTCTGTCCCTCCTTCCCATATGTGTTCAACTTCAGAAGAGACTTGCTATAAGTGTGGGCTCCTCTTGACCAGACATTTCCCTTGGGGGATGGTGTGTGGGCATATGGGGAAGGGATTGCTCTGTCCACTCCTTTCCTATAAAAAAGGTTCAGATTCTGAATTGTCCCCTTCTGCGTACCTAGAGGCAGATGACTTATAAAGGTTAATGTCATATTTATTTCTCAGTATGGACCATGAAGTACAGCATTTTATTTTTTCCAACTAAAATTCTGATTATTTTGATAATCATTGGTGTCTCCCACAAACCTAGATCTTGTTACTGAATCAATGTTTGTATCCTGCTTGTTTATTGATTCTTTTAAGTTTTTCACATAAGGCATGATAGTTTTTATGCAAAATGTCAATTTTGACTCTGTATTGGTGAACATGTCAGGACTATAAGAGATGTGATAATGAACATGCAACAGCAGGGCTATCTTGGATGCAGTACTGACTAATGGAGAAAGGATCACAGATCTCCAGGTAGAAGGTCACCTTGGGGCCAGTGACCGTCACATGGTTTGGTTCAGTTTGGCCACTACAACTAAATCATCCAATTCCAAGGCAAAAATATGGGACTTCAGAGGAGCTGACTTTGATAATATGGCCAACAGAATTAAGCTTGCCCTGGCAAGAAGAAATGCAGGTGAAGGGGTACAGGCAAAGAGGGAAAGCATTAAGGATGCAATACTTGAAGCAAAATCTCATGGTGTTAGGGGGAACAGCAAGAGCAAAAGAAGGAGGAAACCACTTTGGTTCTCAAAAATATTAGCAGAAGAGATCAGAGCCAAAAGGTTGGCCTTCAGGAAATATAAGAGAACGCAGAGAGAGGCATACCAAACTTCCCTAAGGGAAGCAGGGAAGGCAGTAATGCAGTCAAAGGGCCAAACTGCAGAAACACTAGCAGAAACAGTAAAAGAAGGAGACAAAACTTTCTATAGATACATAAGTGAAAGGAGAAACTCCAGAGGGGGTACTGCTAAGATCAAAGGTAATAAGGGGGAGTGTGTGGAGGAGAACCAAGGAAAAGCATCTATCCTAAAAAGATACCTCTGCTCAGTATTTACTGAGGAGAAGGTAAGGCAGGGCCCATAGCTCAGCACCATGGACACGGGGGAGGTGTGCACAAGTCCCTTCACAAAAGAAAGTGTCCTACTAGAGCTTGCTGAGCACAGGGTGGACAAGGCACTAGGACCTGATGGCATACATCCCAGGGTACTAAAGGAGCTAAGGGTGGAACTAGCAGAGCCATTATCAGAACGGTTTAGTGAGTCTCTGAGCACAGAAAATGTCCCAGAATACTGGAGAAGGGCTCATGTAATCCCGTTCCACAAGAGTGGTAGCAGGGAGGAGGCAGGTAACTACAGCCCAGTCAGTCTTACCTTAGTAGTGGGCACGATTATGGAGGCACTCCTTAGGGAAAGGATAATGCGACACCTAGAATCCATTGGAGCACTGGACCCAAGACAGCATGGGTTTACAACAGAAAGGTCCTGTCAAACTAATCTTATAGATTTCCTTGACTGGGTAATCAGAGTGGTGGACCAAGGGGGTGCAGCTGATGTCACCTACCTTGACTTCAGCAAAGCTTTCAGTACTGTTCCACATAGAAGATTGATTAATAATCTTGGTAGGCTCAAGGTGGGTCAGATATTGGTCAACTTGGTGGCAAACTGATTGCCGGGCAGAAAACAAAGAGTGGTGGTAAACAGTATTCAGTCAGAAGAGATGCAAGTCACAAATGGGATACCTCAGGGATCAATCCTGGGGCCAGTCCTCTTCAATATCTCCATCAATGACATTGCAGATGGACTGGATGGTAAGGTTTGTCTGTTTGCAGATGACACCAAGATCTGCAACAGAGTAGATGATCCAGATGGGGTGGGCAGAATGAGAAGAGATCTTGATAAACTATCAAAATGGTTTGAAGAGTGGTAAATGTGGTTTAACACAAAGAAATGCAAGGATTGGTTAAGAAGCGGAGAAGGATTGGTTAAGTCTGCTTACTGGCTGTGGAGAAGATTTATGTAAGTTTTGCTATTTTTTTTTAAACTACAGGAGAGAAGGATTAGTTAATTGTACATGCTGTTGAGGGAGTTAATGTATAAAGGATTTTTGTAAGTTTTGATATTGTTTTATTTTCTTTTTAATTTAGCTTAAAGTAGAATTTAGCTTAAAGGCTTCTGTGGCTGGAGTGACTGTAAAAACCCTTCCACCCATCCCTTCCACTAGCCTTTCTTAAATACTGAAATACCACTAGGGGTTGGGTTTGAAGGCTGTGAGGGAGGAGCTTGGGGAGCTGCAAACTGATCTGAGCCCTCAGAACAGGCCAGGAAGGAGGAAACAAGAAACAGCCATATGAGTTAAGTCTTAAGGACACATAAATATACAAAATGTGTGAGTAGATCTATAGCCCTTATGAGTAGGATTGTGGTTTCCAGTTAGTACTGTAGTTGACTGTCTTATGCTGCATGCAAGGGCATTAAGGATAACAATTTCTGTTAGAGGCTGGGCTAGGATTAGTTAATTCTACTTGCTGTATGAAGAGTGTTGTGGAGAGGCTGTATAGGTAGTGTGGACCATGAGTAGGATTGTAGGGTGCTATGGTTGTGGGGCAGCAATGCAGATGAACATACTGTGGAGGCTGGGAGGGTGTCCAATATGCCACAGGATAAGGAGGCTTGAGGAGGAGGTTTAGTGGCTTGGCAGGGAGCTGGGGAGGTTGAGGGAGGAGGGGAGGACTGCATCGGTAGGAGGGCTGACATCTGAGAGTATTGTGGGGGCACCACAGAAAAGGAACAGTGGGGCAAGGGAGAGGTCAGGGGGAGGAGGCACAGTAGACAGGAAGCCAGTTGATGAAGGGTGGACTCTAGTAGGACCTAGAAAAAGAGCAGTAGCCATTGGCAGGAAGGAGGAGGAAACACACAATAAGGCAAAAGGAGGAGGGAACATGTTTGCTGTACTAGCAACACATGGGAAAGAGGATGCAGGAGGAGATTGCACAGGGGATAGTACTCACAAAGAGAAGGGAGAGAGGGGAAGTACTAGTGGAGAGACTGAGTATGTCATGGCAGGGGAGGAATAATACTTGGAGAGGTGAGGAGGGAGCGGAAGGTTGACAGTCAAACAGGAGGAGGGGAAGGAGTCTCAATTGAGAAGGCAGGGGGGAAGACACTGGGACACACTGTAAAAGCACCGTCTTGAGTTGCCCCAGAAATGAGAATCTGGGTGAGGGGGTGGTGACGGGCACAACGAAAGAGTAGGGAGGTTTAGTAGTGTTGGGGGACTCCATATCCAAGGGGGAGAGGCACAGTCAGATATGGGTGTAGTCCGTACCAGGATTAAATGCAGACAAGACAGGACAGGCAATCTTAATGTGCGTAAGGAGAGGTAGGAGGAAACCACTCATTGTGGTACATGTGGGGACAAATGACCTAGTGGGGGAAACGGTAGAGGTAACAAAGAAGAGGACTGAGGAAGTGGGAAGGTTGTGTGAGGAGGCTGGGAAGTCTGTGGCATTCTCCGAAGTGCTCCCAGTACCCTGCGCAAGCACAGTGAGAAAGGAGAGGATTAGGGAGTTGAATACAAGGTTGGTAGAATGGTGTCCAACTAAGGGATATGGGGTTGTGGGTGGCTGGAGCAGTACCTGGGCTAATAACAATCTGTTTGCAAGGGATAGGTTGCACCCGAGTGGGAAGGGGAAGGAGGTATACAAGTATTAAAGCAAAGACTGGGGAGATATATTGTAACAAAGGTGGATTTAGCCCTTTGAGAACTGAATATGTGTGAACGTATATAGATCTGGACGTGTATATATATGTCCACAGTCTTCTAAGGGTTAAACAAGATGGGTGGTGGCAAGTGGACAGCAGGTAGGTAGGGATCTGATAGAGTGGAGCCTACCCCACAGGCTGGCAGGGAAGGATTCGGGGTGGCGGAAAAAAGAGGGAGTAGAAGGAAGGAAATGGAGGCCGATGAAGGGAAGGGGGCAGGATGAAGTGTGGTCTCGCTGAATGCAAGAAGCTTAGGCAACAAATCTGCTGAGCTACAGGTACTCTTAGCTGTGTGGAGGGTAGATATTGCAGCTTTCACAGAAACGTGGGCAACTGAGCACTGGGACTGGGATCTGGCAATCCCAGGATACAAAGTATACAGAAAGGACCATAAGGAATGAGGGGCGGCGGGGTGGCAGTCTATGTGAGGGACGGGATCAAATGCACAAGGGATGAGGGGGAAGAAAGGAGAACAGAGGCAATCTGGCTGCAGCTGCTAGATTCAACGGGTAAGAAACTGAGGTTTGGGGTGGCATGCAAGCCACCATCCCAGTCTGAGGAGCTTGACAGGGAATTAGCAGGACAAATCTGAATGGTGTGTAGAAAAGGGAAGGTGGTCATCATGGGGGATTTCAACTTGCTGGGGGTTGACTGGAGCATTCCAGTCACCTCCAGTGCTAGGGAGCAAGTGCTCCTGGATGCAATCCAGGAGGGTCTCCTGACACAGTTGGTTAGTATATGTACTAGGCTAAGAACACTTTAGATATGGTGTTGTCGAATGGGGAGGCAGTAAGGGAAATAAAGGTGGAGGACCTGCTAGCCGACAGTGATCACCAAACGGTGTGGTTTAATATTACGATGTGCAGAGAGCAATAAAAATCAGTTACTCAGGTAGTAAACTTCAAGGGGCAGACTTTGGGAGGTTGCAGGAAGTAATGAAAGGGATACTAGAGGGCATAAGGCAGGAGATGGATGCAGAGCAGAAATGGGATATTGTCAAAAGGGGGATTACAGGGCAACAGAAGCCTGCACCAAGATACAGAGTAAGAGTAGCAGAGCAAGAAAACCATGCTGGTTGAACAGTGAGGTAGTGGAGGTGGTGAGAGCAAAACGAGAGGTGCACCACAGGTATAGAAGGACAGGGAAGCAAGTGGACAAGGAGGAATATGCAAGATGGTCTAGGGATGTGACCAGAAAAGTGAGCAAAGCCAAGGCCCAGAGGGAGCTGAGATTACCACAGGGAATTAATGTGGGGGGGGGACACTTTTTCAGATATATCAGGGAGAAAAGGAAGTGCAAGGAGACAATATTGAGGATAAAAAGGGGTGGGTAGTGGATGGAAAAGGGCAAGGAGCAGGCAGAAGCACTGAATGAATACTTTGCTCAGTGTTCATGGAAGAAAAGGGGACCGCTACCACCTTGGGCTGGGAGGTGGGGACAGGGAAAGGAGGCAACAGATGGAAGAATTGAGGCAAGTAGAGTCCTAGAGGGACTGGGGGCACTGAAGGTAGACAAGGCACCAGGGCCAGATGGTATCCACCCCAGGGTGCTAAGGGAGATGGCAGAGGTGTTGGCGGAGCCACTGGCGGATCTGTACAGCACCTCACTGGAGTCGGGATGTGTGCCACTGGACTGGAGGATGGCACATGTAGTACCATTACACAAGAGTGGACCAAGGGATGAACTGGGTAATTATCTCCCAGTAAGTCTCGCCTCCATAGTGTGCAAACTCATGGAGACAATACTAAAGGAAAGACTGGTGCGTACCTGGAGGACAATGGCCTCCAGGATGTGAGGCAGCATGGGTTTGTTTCAGGGAAGTCTTGTCAAGCCAAACTGATACAATATTATGACTGGGTGACAGGTGACAGGTGAGCTGGCTAAGGGTCATGCAGTGGATGTTCTTTACTTGGACTTCAGCAAGGCCTTTGATTCTGTGCCCACGTGCAGCTTGAGGGGAAGCTAACTGGTGTAGGGGTAGGGGAAAAAATTATGTACTGGATTACAAGCTGGCTGAGTGGGAGGCTGCAATGGGTGGCGGTGAGAGGGGAGTTCTCAACTCTAAGGCCGGTGATGAGTGGGTGCCACAGGGCTCTGTGTTGGGGCTAGTATTGTTCAGGCTCTTCATATCAGATATTGCACATGGGGTAGTGAGCAACATAAGTCTGTTCGTTGACGACACCAAAATCAGAGCAATGGTGAATGGAGAGGCAGGATGGAAGCAGCTGCAGGGGGGGGGGCTAAGCAAGCTAGAGGAGAGGTGTCAGCTGAGGTTCAATGCAAAGAAGTGTATGGTTATGCACTTTAGGGTGAAGAACCCCAATGAGAGAATACTGGCTGGGAGGGGTTAAGCTGGGATCACTGAAGAGGAGAAGAACCTAGGGTAATGATAACAGGGACCATGGACAACACTGCCCAGTGCAGAAGAGTGGATGCAAAAGTGAGCAAAATGCTGGGGTGCACAGCAAGGGGTTTTTCATCCAGGCGAAGAGAGGTGATCTTGCCCCATACAGGTCTCTGGTAAGGCCACACTTAAGAGTATTGTGTGCAGTTTTGAAGGCCATACCTAAAGCGTAATATCAGGCTACTGGAGGGGGTGCAGAGGAGAGCAACAAAGATGATATGTGGAATGGAAGGGACAGACTATGACATCAGACTGAGAGACCTGAGTATGTACACCCTGGAGGATAGAAGGGACGGGGGGGCATGATAGAGACATTCAAGTATCTGAGGGGAATCAATAAGGATGGGGCAGATGGGGTCTTTAAGTTAAGGAGGGGAGGAGAGGGAGGGTCACCAGGGAGCATGTGCTAAGAATAGAGGAGGGAAGATTTAGGAAGGAAATGAGGAGACACTATTTCACAGAGAGGGTGTTAGCAAAATGGAATGCCCTACCAGAATGGGTGGTGTCATGTAAATCTGTGAACAGTTTCAAAAGGGCATGGGACAGGGAACAGGGGAGAGTGAGGGTGGGGGAGGTGGGGGTGGCAGTGGAATGACAAATGGGATGGGGGTTGGGTAGCTGCAAACTAGGGTTGCTACCTGCACACTCGAGTAGACTTAGATAGACTGGGTGGTCTGTTTCTCCTGGCACATTCGTATGTTTGTACATTTGTATCATGCACATAGGGAAGAGAAACCCTGAAGCTATCTATAGGTTGGGAGGGGAGTTGCTGGCAATCACAAGAGAAGAAAGAGACTTGGGCATCATCATCACAGATGACCTGAAATCATCCAAGTAGACCACTAAAGCAGTAGGTAAGGCTAGAGGGATGTCAAAGTATATTAGTAGGGGTAACACAAGTCATAAGAGGGAGGTAATAATCCCTCTTTACAAGACACTGGTTAGGCCCCATCTGGAGTACTGTGTGCAGTACTGGAGGGTGCACCTGCACAAGGACATTAATAAAATGGAGGCAGTCCAGAAAAGGGCAACCAAAATGGTGCAGGGACTGCATCAGAAAACATATGAGGACAGATTAATGGAGCTCAATATGTATACCCTAGAGCAAAGAAGAGAGAGAGGTGATATGACCAAAACATCTTAAGGGCATTAACAAGGTGAAAGAGTCTAACATGTTTCAATATAAGAAAAATAGCAGGACAAGAGGACACAGCATGAGCTTAGAAGGAGGCCGATTAAGGGGCAATATGAGGAAGTTCTTTTTCACAAAAAGGGTGGTGGATGCATAGAACGGCCTACCTCAGGAAGTGGTGGATA
The DNA here is from genome assembly GCA_016271365.2 of Neoceratodus forsteri. NCBI lineage: Eukaryota > Metazoa > Chordata > Ceratodontiformes > Ceratodontidae > Neoceratodus > Neoceratodus forsteri. The sequence goes on along the minus strand of CM057449.1, from coordinate 1,175,899,758 downwards.
TGAATACAGTACAGGGCTTCAAACATGCATGGGATAGGCATGAGGGAGCAGTACAGATGAATATGAATAGATCTGCCATTGACAGAGTAAAGGCCTATGACACATTCATAAGGTAGAAAAAATGGGCAAACTGGATGGGTCTTGTGGTCGTTATCTGCCATCAACTTCAATGTTTCTATGTTTCTATGTACATTTAAAAGAAAACAGGTGTAAAGAAGACCATGGTTTTCAGTTCACTGGACTACGAAAGGTACCAATGTGCCCACAGTGTGGAGCTTATAATAATATGCTTTTGAAAAAAGATGGCGTTTGTAGATGCTTTACTGAAGCCCTTACTTGGCAAGGTCTTAATTATGATCTAGACTTGTCTCCTTTCCTTTAAGAATAATTTTGAGTGTATGATTTTGTAAATATTCTGGATAATGTCTTCTTGTTGTCCCCCCCCCACCTCATTTCATGCAAGCTGCATACCCTGTCAGGTTTTACTTTTCCTCCCCTGCTGCTCACTACACCACTTTCCTCCACTCTCTCCTTGCCGTGTTATCTTTAGAAGCTATTGAAGTGTGTTAGATTATAGCTCAAATCCTAATATAGATGTTAATATATTAATTGTTCTTTTCTAGGGACTCTAGAGGCTTAATAAAGGCATTCTGTGGAAGCACATGTAGTACTACATTGCTGAGAGCTGCTAATAACTTTAAATAATTTTAAATGTTTGCACTTTCTGTGTTTAATGCACCTTTGCACGTAATGCACCATTTGCTGTTTGCATATTGTTCCTTGCACACTGCTAATTGAGCTTTATGATTTCAGGCAGGTCGGCCAGTTAAATTTCGAAAAAGTGACCATGTAGTAGGACTATAAATGCAGCTTGGTGGCAGTTGGGTGTACCTTTGAAAAAGCATGGAGGTGATCATGTGAAATATTAGGTGTGCTTGATGTGACTCATTTATCATGCTTTTTTTGCTTTGATTTCATCCATTTCCTTAATAAAGAGTTTCAATTTGCACAGTACCTGTACCTGTACCTGTGGAATTCTTGAGTGGAGCACTTGGAAGCAAGGTGTCTGGTATTATTCTAGAGGACCAATTAGATTAGAGAGTGAGTGCCAATTTCTTTGTTTTTGTGTACTTCAATTAACTTGAGCACCTGACTCCTGGTGTGGCAGTTTTTCATGGTGTTAAGCTCTTTACATACCCTTTATCATAGGAAAATGTGCAGCAAAATAGATTTTGTCTGGAGCAGGTACCCCCTATAGCAACAACGCAAGAACACAAATCCTCTGGAGCTTCAGACAAGGATAGCAACTGATATTGAAAATAAATGGAGCTGAAATGTGGCCAGGTCAAAATAATTGAGATTTATTGTTTTCTTCTTCTACCACCTAAACAAGTTGTCATTTAAATGTTTTTAAAATGTTTACAGTTCTATTGAGTTCCTACCAATAAGCCCTATGTTTTAAGATTTATAGTACACCAGTGTTACATAGATAGTGTTCCACACTGCCATCTGGGATGCCCAGGATCACATATGTTCGTGAACATCCACCTAACCTAGAATGGAAGCAGGAGGTAAGCATTCTTCTCCTGGTGAAGAAAGGAATATGAAGACCACTACATTGGCACCCCTGTTCAGATACCCATCCCTCTGACCAGAGGTCAATGTGGAACCATGACCGGTATCCACACTCAGAGTGAGAAAGAGTGACATTGGTCCATTTTTCTCTAGCCATGGCTTTCCTTGGCAAGGCAGTGAAGGAATTATCACTAGAAGCTATTGGTGGGTCCGTAGTAGAGATGCAGCAAAGTTTAATTTGTCATGAATTTGCAAAACCTCAACTTAAGGAAGCTTAATGAAGTACTGTGTGACAGCAACAACTTCAACATTGCCAACTTTGCAATGAGTTTTCATGCTAAGCGGCATTTTTGTCTGCTAGGGTTGGTCACTTCACAGAAAAAAGTGCCACTTCACTGGCAAAAAACATTGTGAAGTCAACACTTCAAACTCTGCAAAATTGGTCAACTTCACAAAGTTCTGCCAAAGTGAAGTTGTCTTACTTTGCACATCTCTATTCCATAGCACCCTTGCCTTGCCAAACTGTTTCTCCATATGTGAAATGTTTTTTTTTTTCAGTTATGAATACACAGAAATGCCGACAGAAGCAGGCTTATATGGTCTAGTGAGTCTGCTCCAATGTGCAGCTAGACCCTCAACATGCAGCTGCCCCACTCTCCTCCCCCTCTTCACCTTAACGCCTCCCCGTACCCTGTCCCAAGCCCTCTTAAAGCTACCCACTGTTCTACAGGAAAGCACCTCCTCTGATAGAGGATTCTACCTGTCCACCACACTTTCTGAGAAGAAATGTTTCCTGATTAGCTTCCTGAATCTTACCCCCTCCAACCTCTGCTTTTGCTCTCTCATGTCCCTCCCTCGTCTAAGCTGGAGGATCCCTTCTGCATTCACCCTATGTATCCCCCTCAGGTACTTGAAGGTTTCAATCATATCCCGTCTATCCCTCCTCTCCTCCAGGGAGTACATGTTTAGCTCACCAAATCTATCCTTGTAGGTCTTTCCCTTCAATCCCTGGATCATCCTTATCACCCTACGTTGCACCCCCTCCAACAATCTGATATCCTTCTTCAGGAATGGTCACCAGTACTACACAGAGCATTCCAGGTGAGGCCTTACCAGAGACCTGAATAAGGGCAGCATCACCCACCTACTCCTGGAGAAAATTCCCCTCGCTACACACCCCAGCATTCTAATGGCCTTTGCTGCCGCCATTCTACACTGAGCAGAGTTATTCATGCAGCCTGTTATAACTGTCCCCAGATCCTTTTCCTCCTCTATACTTTCCAGTTGCACCCCCCCCAACTTATAGCTCCTCCCCTGGTTCCTTGCTCCAATGTGCAGTACCTTGCATTTCTTGGTGTTGAACCCCAGCTGCAATGTTTCTGGCCACTCCTGTAGATTGGTCAGGTCCTCCTGCAGCCCCATCCACCCATTGATGTCATCTACCACTGCTCCCATCTTTGTGTCATCAGCGAATAGATTGATCCTACTCTGGACCCTGTGTGAGACATCCACTATGAATATCCTGAATAAAACAGGTCCCAGTACAGATCCCTGTAGAACCCCACTTGACACTTCCCTTGGTGTTGAGAGTTTCCCCCACCACCACCCTCTGCTGCCTTCTCTTCAGTCAGTTGATGATCCATCTGACCATTTTTGATCCCACCCCTATGAATTTCAGCTTCCCCCCCTCCAGCCTCCCATGCGGCATGGATTCAAAGACCTTGCTGAAGTCCAGATACAGCTCATCCATCCCAAGGTCCTTGTCCAGTTCTCTTGTCACCTAGTTGTAATATTCAGTTAGATTTGTCTGGCAGGATCTGCCCAAGACAGTCTCATGTTGATGCCCATCCTGGAGGCCATTGTCCTCCAAGAAGGTCACCAGCCTCTCCTTCAGGGAGTGTCTCCATGAGTCCCCACAATTGATGTGAGGCTCACCGGCCTGTAGTTACCTGGTTTGTCTCTGGGACCACTCTTGTGTATGGGCACTACATGAGCCATCCTCCAGTCCTGTGGTATGCATCCTGTGTCCAAGGAGGTATTGAACAGGTTTGTCAGTGGCCCTGCCAGGATCACCGCTAGCTCTTTGAGTACCCTAGGGTGAATGCCATCTGGTCCCAGTGCCGTGTCCACTCTTAGTGCCCTTAAACCCTCCCTTACCCTGTCCTCTGTAATCCCTACATCAGTCACCCTCTCCCCCCACTACCTACTCGAACCCCTCTTTTTCTTTCATGAACTAAAAGCAACAGTATTCATTTAGTGCCTCTGCCTGTTCTACCCCTTCTCCACCCACCCTCCATCCTTCCTAATCCTCACTATCTGATCCTTGTGCTTTCTTTATTCACTAACATATCTGAAGAAGTCCTTCTCTCCCTCCTTAATACCCTGTGCCAATCTTGATTCCCTTGAGGCCTTGGCCACTCTGATCAGCCAGGTAACCTTCCTGGACTTCTTTGTGTACTCTTCTTGTCAGCCCCACCTCCCGATTTCTTCATCTTCCCAAATTCCATTCTCTTGACCGTTACTCCCTCCATGATCTCCTTTGTCAACCAATCTGGGCTTCTTTTTATACTCTGTATCTTTGTACACATCTCTGTTACCTCCTTCAGCCCTTGTTTTATAATGTCCCACTTCTGAATAGCACCCATGTCATGATGAGTGCCTGCCAGATACTTGCACCAAATTTTCCCCATCCTGTTAAAGTCTTCCCCCTTAAAGTTGGTCACCCTGGTCTCCGTACCCCCTGTTTCCCTATTCATACTGAGTATGAACCACACAGAGTTAATAAACTATTAAATATTTTCTTTAAAGTATGGGTAGAACTAGTTCTTAAACAAAAGACCCCCTAGAGCATCTTAGGTTCCAAACTGTTTAAGAAAATTCAACTTCCCCTTAAAATCATTCCAGTTGGTCAAATAAAATTAAATGGTATGCCATTATTGCACAAAAATAGGCAAGGCAATGTTTATTTTAAAGCACCCTTTCCCACAGGCTCAGTGCACCATACAGAGATGCATAACCACAAACAAATACAAGTAAAATAAATAAGACATAAGTAGATGTAAATATATTAACTAATAAAAATCAGCTCCTTGTGGTGGCATAGAGAAATTACTAGGTTAGAAAGTAAGATCCATTTAGAACCTTTGATTAATTAATTGATTGATTCAAAATTTGGTAACCAGGAAAAGCACACTGAGCCAAGGTTCATTTCCAGGTGCGACCCAGGGAAGATGTATAGGGAGAGACAGATTACAACATACAGTACATAGTCAGTGTAGCAATTACAGGATTGCGGTGTACAGAGGCAATGGTAAAACGTTGTGGCATAGTATAAATACAGCAATAACAAAGAGCAGGAAATGGCAAACAAACTTTTATGGGGTAAAGTGCAGAGTGCATGTTGGGGTGACAGTAGGAAAGGAAGGGGACAGGTCAGGTGAGGATGAGGTGTGAGTATACAGAGTTAAGGAGGAGGAGGTTGACATGAGCAGGAGGTAGAAGAAAATTACCTGATGTGGAGTCTAAATGCAGGGAGAGAGGGAGAGAGGGAGAGAGGGAGAGAGACAGAGGGGGGAAGGGAGTAGGTTCCGGGTGGGGCAATATGAGAAAGTTGCTTGGCTAGCAGAAGAGTGAGGGTGAGGAATGGAGAAGATAATGTAGGAATCCCTGGTGAAAAGCAAGTAAGAGGAGCATGGAGTGGGGGAATTACAGGGGAGGGAGGGAGTCAAACCAGTATTTGGCAATGAATGGGGTGCAGTGGACATGTGATGTGACTGCAGGGGGAGGATGGAGAGGAAAGAGCAGAGGGAGAAGTGATAGGTATGAAAGGGAGCATCAGTAGCAAAACAGCAGAAGGCATTTCACAGGGTATCCAGTCTGGCTAGGGAGGAGGAGGAGGGGGCAACAGCATAGATTATATTTGCATAATCACAGACTGGGAGCACCACTTTAGTTACCAGTTCTCTGCAGTCCCAGTGTGAACAGGCAGTCTTTATGGTGGAATTGGGTGCCAAGTTCGGGAAGGAGTTTGGCATGAATGGCATCCATGTAGACAGAGAAACTGAGTTTACTGTCATGCCAAACTCCTATATATTTAAATGCAGGGACCACTTCCAAGGAGGTGCCATCTGAAATGGTAAAAACAGTGGGAGACAAGAGTCTGGCCAGTTTCTGGTAGAGGCTAAAGTTCATTGTCACTGTCTCTTTGATATTTGCCGTTAGCTTATCTTCATGGAACCAGCACAGGACATTGTGGAAGTAATGCTGGAATGGCTTGGTGCATGCAGAGGCTGTGGAGCCAGAAGTGCAGATTACCATGTCATTCACATACATACGGATTTTAGTAGAGACACACGCAGAGTGAAGGCCATTGAGGAAAATGAAGAAAAGGAAGGGACCTAGGATGGAGCCTTGCAGCACTCTGGCTAGAATGGGACCAAAAATGTTTTCTTATTCCCAGTTTTTGCCACCTCATTCTGAGTGATAAAGTTACCTAAAAATAATTTAAATCAATGCTACCAATGGGCTTATCTTTCTCTAACTCATTAACTTAGTTCATGTAGTTTTATTTTCCCTTTCAGTACAACACTATGCCACATTCTGTATTATTATATTAAGGACGTATGATGTTATGTGCTTATTTCAATTGATGTCGAGCCACTGGGGTAAATGGAAAGTTCTTTGAAAATTAAACTCTTTCAATGACACTTCCTTTTTGGCAATAATTATAGATTATTTTCTACTTAGCAAAACTACAAATAGATGTCTGTGAATATTATCAAACATTAGACAGATTAAAAGCTGGCTTCATGATGCTAAGTAGTGGGATATCACTCTGACAGGCTGGCAACCCAGGCACATGATCCAAGCCCAGGATGACCAGTGCACAGGCTGGCAGAAATGGCACTGGAGCATCTGGATGGTGACCATCCTTTTGGGGTAGGGCTGAGTATTGCACCTTTCTGGATCAGCTCCTGGTGGTGGCACAGTGGCATTGTCTTGATGACATGGGTGCATCCCCCTCCTCCTCTGGATGCTACAGAGTGTGCATGTTACTGTGAAGTCAGGAATGCTTAATTGGGGATTAATTAGCCACACCCACATTTGACATTCAATGCACACATCCTAGAGCTGCCATGTCACTTCACCCAATGCATGCCATAATTTTTCCCATCATCTCTTCTTGGGCATGATGTTTATTGGCCATGGGAAGGTCCTTTCCCATGGGATGAGGAAGCAGCAGGAAAATAGTTTATACTAGCTGCAAGGGTATGGAGTGCAGATGGGTCCTTCAAAATAGGACATATAGACAGTTGGAAAGGGTGAGTGGCAACAGCATTGGGGATGAACAAAGAATAAAAAATGTAGACAGCTTTTGGGTGAATTGCAGTAAGATGTTCCTAAACGTTATTCTCACACAAAACATTCTCAACAGTTTGACTGAGAATAACAACTTGAGCAAACATACCTCTTCAAAGTTCCCATTGATTGCGTTGTCAAGAATGCACTGGCAATGGGTTTTGTACATCATAACAAGGGTGTCTACCTATTTTGTGAAAAGAAAATACAAATATACATAACAACACAAAAGGATTAGATAAAATCAATTGGATCATTAAGTACTTTAGGGCTTATCTTTACATGTCTCCAGTTTTGCATACTGTACAGTACAATATATCAGCTAGCATACATCTGTCAGTTTTTAGAGATAGAGTAATCTCCTGCCCCCAAATAATATGATGGATCTTCCTCAAAAATGGGAAATTTGAACATTTTGGAAAGTTCCTGATTATATTTGACTTTTTGTCATTGTCGAACTATGGGCTAGCAGCCCTAGGAAAGAGTCAAAGAGAGAGGCACGATGAAATCTTGGGGATGCAGGTTTAAGACACAGTGGACATAACTGTATTTTTATAAACATTACTGTACACACCATAAAGAAATATCTATTTCTGCTTTAAATTATCATTCGTCAATGTTGGAGAACAACTTTTCCATGTCAAACAAACAGCTACCAAAAGATAAATGAGGGACACTGATGGTTATGTTTCCATCTAGGCTGATATTTTCTGAATTTTGCCATACAGCCTAATTAAAATTTCACATAAGTCATGAGAATGAATAATGGCAGTGTTAAAGAGGGTTTAAGGTATGGATGCCATCTTATTATTGTGTCACATTAAGATATGCTCAGCAAAGTGGGAGAGTGGGCCTTAACCCATGATTCTGCTAATGAGGTCGTCTGTTCTGTGTAAATAGAACACACGGACAGATTTTGAGGTTTGATGCCCACAAAATGACTTCTGACTTTGCTATAAGTTGTAACTTGTTCAAGGTTAAACTTTGAGCCTAGTATCACAACTGCAGAACATTTCCGGTACAGTTCTAAAATGTTGCCAAAAGAAGATGCGATTTTACCAGTACATAACAAAGTTGTTTCATGTGGTAAGCTTTTGCAGCAAGAAGACGTAAATCATGACTTCTGCCATAAATATGGCTATATGAAAAGTCTGAACTCTGCATACAAGAATTCAAACAGAATTTGTGGAATTCCACATCCTATAGGATCTTCAGAAATTGCACACAGTGGGACTGCCATAGAAATTTCAGTTTCTGTCAAGCAGAATTAGCAAGCAGCTAGCCCACCAGTGCAGCAGTAGCACTGCACTACTGCTTGCAATGCTGACAACCTGGGTTCAGAAACAAGCCAGGGCCATTGGAGGGCTGTCCAGGGGAAGATTGCATGTCCCACTGGATGCTCTCCTCCCCAGGGTAGGGAGGGCCTCATGTCCTACTGCATTACCACCACAGGGGTGATCACAGGTGGTGGTGGTGGTGGTGTAAGAAAAACATGAATGAGAGGTGGGACCATTGGATTGTGCCTATGGGATGGTTGCATCAGGCTTCTCTGGCAGACAATCCTGAGGTTCTTCTGGTGGGGGGAATAAGGGAAACAGTGTGCATGAACAAGGCAGATGAAGCTGCTGCAGTGGCCCACTTCTGCAATGGATGTCAGCTGCAGTGCTCCTTGGTTGGAACCACATCTTAATCTCTTCCCTAGGTGGCCAGATAGATTGCAGGGAAGGAACACCACAGTGGCTGATGGCAGTCACAGCCCCAGAGGGTAAGCAGAAGGGATTGCACACGAGGGTGTTGCAGGTGGGTGTGGGGACCAGGAGTAGCTGCAGTGGGGTCTCATTAGGGAGGGCAACTCATGTGGAGACAGCCAAAGGAGGTCTATCTAACTTGTGGCCAGAGAAGAATAAGCAATGTTTAAAAAAAAAGAACTGGCATTCCATGGGCATTTCACCAGTGAAATATAAACCACTAGTCACACATCTTAGCCATACATTATGGCAGATTATACAATGGGGTCTCTAAATTCAGTAAGCCGATTGGTCAGCAGCAGCTTTTACCCATGGGTAAATCCCAGAATAACCCATGGGTAAAGGTCCAGCCATTTTGGGTGACCAGGGCACAACAGAAAAATAAATCACTATCTCTCGTTTTTTCTTAGTGTCGGCTCCATCCCTGTGGTCTCTGCAGTTCACTCCTACACGTTCCTTCAATGTAGTATCTCACTGCCAATCACAAAACTCCCCTCCCCCCAAAAAAGGAAGAAGAACACAAAGTGGGAATCTGACCAGCTGGTAAGATTCATATCAGTCAAAAAAAAAAACTTGCCAAAATCACCACAGCCGAAACTGCTGCAGCTGGTGCCACCTAGATGAACTGTAGTCCATCACATGCAACAAAGCCTGCTTACAGACATCGTTAACAAATAAAAAAAATCAGTTTTTCCTTCACCTCCTGACTGCGTATCTATTCCTTCCTCTATACCACGAACGTGCCCGGAAGCACAAGCTGAACATTGCTGGCAGAGCCCCACTGCTCGCAACATGCTACTTCACGCTGTCAAACAGCTATGGCAACATCTTACTCCTAGACTATCTGTATAATCAGGGCAAAAATACAAACTGATGACTTTCAAGATCCCTTAAAAAAACTACTTAACAGCTTACTATTGTTTGTGTGTGGGGGCACATTAGGAACTAGGCAGCACCTCCAGCACACAGTCTTCCAACAACACAGCACTTTTTTTTCCTGGCGCAATTTTTATTTACATCTATTGCTATTTAAAATGTAAAAAAAAATATTTTCTACTTTTTTTAACCAAAAAAAAAATAGGGACATTGTATAATTGCAATAAACCCCTCCAGGGTGTGGGTTATGCTGGGATTTTCACACTTCTGGTGCGGATTTGGTCACTCGGCTGCACCTCGTGACCAAACCACACCTGGCATGGGCAAATCCCAGTATAACTCACATGCTGTCATGGTTTATTGCTTAAATATGACTGATTAGAGAATGGGATAAATTCATTGCCTTAAAATGGGTTTTGTACACACATACAAAAGCAAACAAGTTTTAGAGGCCCAAAGTGTCCCTTTATTTGGTCACCTTGGCAAAATCTTAAAATAGGATTTTGCCAAAGACTGATTCTTTTCTGAGTCAGCTGGTCTAGCCTTTGAGCTGGCTACTTAGGTATTACAGTTGATTTGAGTTCTCCATTTCATTCATTCAGTCATGGCTGGCCAAGGAGAAATGAAGGCAGAGATAACCACCCACTGTGGACAATACAACTTTTATTTTGGATGCTGTGGGGAAGGGGGTGCAATGTGCATAGAAGGTGATAGAGGTGGAACTGGACTAGGGGAATGGGGCATTTGAAAATGGTAGGGGGAAGGGTCACAGTCACTATATCACTATCCAAAGATCATTTTGCCTAGGTGGATGGTGAGGGTGGATTTGGGTGGCAGAGGCTATGGGTATGGAGGAAATTATTGAATTTTGGCAGATCTGTGGTGAGGAGGGGAGGAGAGGGAGATATCTGAGTGGGGAGAGCCATGGATTCTTTTCTATTTTTAAACATTGCATACCATGTACAGTTATGGAAGTCTTTAACTGGTGAAGTGACTACTTCGTTGGGTGACGTTCTTTACTTCAGCGGTAAAGTGCTGCCATATAAAGACTTTGCTTGGGAAAGTGACTCTCTATCACTTCACACATGCCTACACCAATGCCCCCAACCCCCACCAAAAGCACTTGTGCAAAACATAGACATGACTTACACCTCCTGACTATTTTCTGAGTTATGCCATACTTATTCCATGTAGTGCAGCGGTCTCCTCCCCTCATCCACAAGTTATGTCACCAGTAATTCCTCCCCTGATTGATGAATTAACTGCAGAATTTGCCCCGGTAGTTTAATATCTCCCCTTCCAATCTCTAAGTTAACTGAGAAATAGTTGTTTATTGGTAGTCTACTGCCTCTCCTCCAAGACACTGTACCAGAGTTGATGTCAAAATAGACCTGGCAGTCTAGTGGTCCTCCGACATGATCCCCTAGTTAATTTCAGAAATAGCTTTGGTAGTCTAGTGCATTTCCCTGTCCTGTCTCTAAGTTAATGGCAGAAATAAACCTGGTAGTCTAGTGTCCCCCACCTGGTACCCTAGCTAATGGCACAAAGAGCCATGGTAGTCTTGTGGCCCCTGCCTTATTTCTGAGTTCATGACAGATATAGTTCTGAAAGTCCAGTGCCCCCCTACCCCATTCCCCAGCTGAATAGTAAATATCTCTGATATCATAGTGATGCCTCTCTCCAGCCTAATCCCAAATATACTGGTTGTACCTCCCCATCCCCCTCTCTGGTTCACCCTCTCAGCACCCACCCACACCCATCCTAGGTTCACCCTGACTCACCCATCAAGCCTCCATCACAAACTGCCAGCAGATCCCCAGACAGTGACTGGCACAGAACTTCTCCACCTGCTCAGCTAGCTAAATTCTGAATGACAGGTGGGTAAAGCTTGCATACTACAAAAACTGCTGTTTCTCTAATATGCACAGACTCACTCCCTGCCATTCAGATGGCAGCTAGCCAAGGTGATGTGTAGAGGGTCAGTGCTTCTGGGAAGTGGACTTTTTTTTATTTAGTTGTTTAACCAGGTATAGAACACTAAGCTGAAAGCTTTTTTACAGGAGTGACCTGGGAGCACAAGGAGGTTAAGTGACTTGCTCAGGGTCACACAGTATGCAAGTGGAAGCTGTGGGATTCAAACCCAGGTCTGGTCTGCTGGATGTCACCAGATTTGCAGCTCAGAGCCTTAGATCACTGCGCTATACTGCCTCCCTTGACTTGACTTTATGGGTGAGCTGGGGTAGACTGGGGTGGGTAGTAAGTGGGTAGGTAATACAGTTACTATAATGAAACTGGGTGAGGGGGTATCACTAGACTACCAGGGATGTGTACTATTCAGTCAGAGATTGGGCACAAGGACCACTGGACTACCTGGGTTATTTCTGCCATTAACCCAGAGATCAGGTAGGTGAGATACTAGACTACCAAGGCTATTTCTGCAATAAACTTCAGGGATTGGATGGGATACTAGGCTACCAGGGCTATTTCTGTCATTAACTAGGGCACTGAATGGAATACTACACCACCAGACCTATTTCTGTCATTAACTTGGGGATCAGGTGTGAGGATACCAGACTACCAGAGCTATTTTCACATTTGACTCAGGGATCGAGTAGGTGGGATACTAGACTACCAAGGCTATTTCTGCAGTAAACTTCAGGTATTGGGTGGGATGCTAGGCTACCAGGGCTATTTCTGTCATTAACTAGGGGACTAAATGGAATACTACTCCACCAGAACTATTTCTGCCATTAACTTGGGAATCTGGCATGAGGATACTAGACTACCAGGGCTATTTTTACATTTGACTCAGGGATTGAGTAGGTAGGACACTCCTGATTAAAAGAGCAATTAATGCAATTACAGTAACTTGGGGGATCAGGTGGGAGGGATACTAGGCTACCAGGATTATTTCTGCCACTAATTTGGAAATCGGATGGTGCAGCACTAAACTACCAATGTTATCACCACCCTTACCCTTTAACTCAGGATTCATTGGGTTGGTCACTAGACAGCCAAGGGATTGGTAGGGGGATTCTTGACTATACTAGACTACCAGGGCTCTTTTTGCAGTTAACGTGGTGATTGGGTGGGAGGATACTAGATTACCAGGGTAATTTCTGCACTTTGCTCAGGGATCTGGTAAGTGGGACACTAGATTACAATGGCTATTTCTGCAGTTAATTGGGAACTGGGTGGGGGATACTAGACTAGCAGGACTATTTCTGCCATTAACTTGGGAATCAGGTAAGCAGCACTAGACTACCAGGGACTGCCCAGCTAGGGACTGGGTAAGGGTGATGGTAATGGCCCTGCCTCGCATGATGCTTCAGTGCAATTGTATGTGAAAGCATTGTGCAAATCTGATAATGGCCACATGATGATATAAAAATGGCCCCATAGCAGCTCGCATGCCATATATGATCATTAGAGTATAGACTGCTGAATATGGTACACAGGAGCAAAGATGTTATCCTGTTTGGGCCATGCTCTCTTCCTTTGCTCCTGGGAGTCTGCTACCAGTAGAGGATTGGGTTACCACTATGCATATTCCCTTTGGACTGCACTAACACAGTCCTATAGTTATGCAAGTAGTGCATGCAAGACAGGATGCACTGCCTGTATGAACATGGCACCCATAGCATTATTTCACATTCACCGGCATGGTTTGTGTGGTGCTAAAAGCCACTTTTGAATGTCCTAGCCTATGATTTGCAGTAGACATTTTGTGATACTGTATCTCCAGATGCTATGGACAGCCCATATTCTGCCCCAGTAAGAATTTTAAAATGTCCGGGAGCAATCAAACTGTAAATACTAATGTTATGAACAATTAGCCTGAAAGTTTATATAGACCTTTAAAACCAATATATAGGGTCAGCTATAAAATTAAGTAGAAGTGTGACCCCTCGGTAAATAGGAAGGAGCATTACAGATGAGTTACCCTGGGTAAATAAATCTGTTATCAACTATATTTACAGTAATGAAATAACATGGGAAATGTAGTGTTTCCAATAAATTAGCATCTCACTGATTTGTTCTGTTTGTCCTCTGTTAATATACATTTAGCCTTGAAAGTACTGGGCCAGTTAATAGGTAAACAATTGAGCCACCTCTCCCTGAAAACACATATGATCAACATTACCTACGGTTCACGCCTTCAGTAAATCAGTCAAGAGTGTTTGGTTATGCAGTCCCAGTTGTTTGATGTCAATATCATAATATCTTTGAAAAGCTGAGATATGGAACAAGACCCTAAACACTGCTTTTGTTCAGTAACTCATAAAACAGAAAGGAGACATCCAGACTGATACCTTTTCTTTTGAAATGGACCCTTGAAGTGCAAGATGTTGAGCACTGGGGAATTCTGGGAGAAGGGTTCCAGTTTTTGAGCTGAGAGTGTATTTCCGAGTGAAACCTCCCTGTCAGATAAAAAGAAAATAACATTTAAAAAGTATATTGTGGTGCATAAAGATGCTTCCATTTTTATTTAATAAAACTGCGTACAGGAACAAGTCATTTACAACTATTACTATTGACTTGTTACCAAATAATAACAAATCTGCTGATTTGCAATCCCAATTAGGAGAATTGAAGTTTGCAAAAAGTACATGAGTTCCACACAGAAATCTAACACTACAAAAAGTGCATTATCTACAATACAAATCCTCAGTTGACCCTGTTTCCTGTTAATCGAATGATTAAAAGTGCAGCAAAATGTTTGATTTTTTTTTTGTGTGTGAACCTGATCTATTTACAAATGACTTAAGAAAACGTACAGTATAGATGAATTATAATACAGTATAGTTTTCATCGCACTCTCTCACCAATGGGTTGGTTTTGTATTACTTTTAAAGTTGATCATACAGCAACAACTCACGTTGTTGTTTTGCAGCACTGAGCCAGCTCCAGAGAAACTTTTATAAAATGTTGTAACTCAGCTATAATGTATCTGCAGCTCCCACAATACAATTCAAAACTGAGTTGCAGCTCCTAGGCAACAGTTCTGCAAAGGCTTTGTGCTGGATCCACCAACACTTACAGTATGCAGTTCACTGAGAAATGCAAAAGCAACTCTTTGGCATGAAAGGCTAATGTGAAATGTGCTGCACAGGGACACAGACCAACTCTGATGTGACAGGACAGTAGCTATTTATTCCTTACCATTGCAAAGAAAGCAATATACATCACTTTCACACTCTTGAAGCAGTCTAGTGGGCACACAAGAAGCTGTGACTGTGGAGGTCAGGGTTTGAATCCCACCACCACTTACATACTTGTGTGGCCTTGAGCATGCCCCTTGTGTTATCTCTCTCTCTCTCTCTTTCCTTTTGCTTAACATCCTTCAGTCTCACTTAGACTTCCAGGGCAGGATTCACAAAAAGACAAAAATCCCATAGCTGCAGGAAAAAGGCCTGCAGCACTGCGGAAATGCAGTTGTGTGATACTCATAAAGAAATTTTGAGCAGGTGCGGAATTCCGTAAAATCCCAGCAGCTGCAAAAATTGAGCAAGTGATGAAAATCCGCAACTGTGGATCCACAGCTGCAGAAATACCGTAGCTTAGGTGGCACAGCAACAGTGAACCTAATTAGCTGGAACAGCAGACTTTAACACTGCTGCCATAGCATGAAGCTGAAAGCACCCACAAAGAGACCAGCAACCAGTTCCCTCAACTGGGACCACTGCAGCACCACAGGTACCAGCAATACCATGGCACCACAGTGGCTGTCTGTCACTGCTGGTCCTACCTCCCTGGGGTATTTCTGTTGCCTGCAGGGGTAGCATTTGCTGCAGGCTGGTCAGGCTCTACTGCCTGTGGGGCTCCGTCATGGGCTGCACTGGGTCTGGTAGTTGTTGCCTGCTGCCATATCATGGCAATGTGTGCTGTTGTTGCTGTAACATCAGCCACTACTATACTCACTGGGATGCTATTACACATGCCTCACTTCCACCTTAATTGAGTCCAATTGTTGAGGCACTACTGCAGTTTGCTGAGGGAGAGCTACTGTACACCTCATTGCACTGTGTGTAACATTTATTCCGCAACTGCGGAAAAAAATGGTTGTGAATAGCCTTTCAGGGGATGTGCCTTACTTATCTCACTCCTTTTTTTCCTCAGGGACTTCTGCAGCTGCACTTTTTTCCACATTCCTTAGTGTTTTTTTCTGCAACTGTGGAAGGTTTTGTGAATAGCACTCAGTGCAAATTCCCGTTTGTTTCCATAGCTATGTCAGTTTTGGGGACTTAGGGAAGGTTTTGTACCAGCAGAAAGCTTTGTGAATCCAGTCCCCTATGTGTTTAATTTCTGTTTCACCTGTTCTTCTTGATTGAACAGATTTATATGTGCATCAGTCTGTGAACTTACTGTATATACAACCAACATTTATTCTCAAGAATGCACAGTTAATAATTGCAAACAATCCCAATTTGCAGTCCAAAATGCAGTTTGCATAATTTTGTACTGCAACTACATCTTCCTTAAGCCAAATTTGGATGGATAGTCTAGCAGTTCATTCAAAATAGCAGATCTCAAACAGATCCTATTGCAAATCCTGTCCTTTTTGTCTAAATATAGATTCTGGCTTACCACTATGAATCAGGTAGAGACTGCACTTACACAAAAACTTAGAATATGTTGTAGGAAAGGAATGCATGGCACACCCACTCTGCCCAGCTGTTCCCTGCCTAATTTGTTTCCACAGACCCTAACTGGTCCCCGATGACCCTCCTTCCTCCCTGCCTGTTTTCTAATACACTGTATGTCTATCCCACACATGCTTGAAGCCCCCACTGTTTCCAACCGCCCCCCCCACACACACATCCACTGGCAGTATGTTCCAGACAGCTATCATCAATTCAGTAAATAAATATTTTCTCACATCTCTCTTAAGCTTCCCAAACTTCCCTCTCCAGCTTCATCACATGCCTCTGATCCTGATGCTCCTTCTTATGTAAGCAATAAGACATGATGGGGTGTGCATTAGACAGTTCTAATGCACGGCTAGGGGGATGTATTGAGGCACGAGGCCACAGGCTGAATGCGTCCAGTCCCCTAGCCATGCATTACGACTGTCTAATACTATCTCCCAAGTGCTTATTGCAGCTTATAAAATAGGGCCTGTGTATTCTAAATGGGGGTTCTAGTTTTAGCTGTGCATTAGACACATCTTATGCACGGCTAACAACCAATCAGATTGCTTGAAATCCTTTGCACATTTTATAATATAAAACACTTCTCTCTTGCATCCTGTTCACTCCTCTGAGGACTTGTAGGTCGCTATTATGTAACTTCTCACTCTCTTCTCTTCCAGGGTGTACATGCTGAGATTCATCAGACTCTCCTCATAGGGCTTCTTGTGCTACCCAAATGCCATATTAGTAGCCCCCCTCTGGACTGCCTCTATCCTGGCTATGTCATTTCTGAAGTGCGGCCTCCAAAACTGTACACAATACTCCAGATGGGGTCTCACTAGTGAGCAATACAGTGGCAGAATCGTCTTCCTCCTCCAGCTGGATATACCCGTCACTATGGACTCCAGCCTCTTCTTAACCCTGACCACTGCTTTGTCACACTGTCCTGCCATCTTGAGGTCACCAGATATGATAACCACAAGGACCCTTTCCTGTTTAGTGACCCTTAGTACCTCCCCATACTATACTCCATGCCTGGGTTCCTATGCCCTAGATGCATGATTTTACACTTTTTGAACTGAACCTTAACTGTCAATCTTTAGACCAGTATTTAAGTTTGCCCAGATCCCTGCTCACTCTCTCCAACCCCTTCCTGAGTATCCATCCAATTGTAGATATTGGGATCCACTGCAAAAAAGGCATACCTTCCTTTCCAGTTTCTAAGCAAAGTCTCTTCTGAAGATATTAAAGAGGATAAATTCCAGTACTGAGTCCTTTGGCACCCACTAATCACTCCTCTATCATTCAAGTGAGTGTCATTTACCCCTCCCTCTGTCTCTTATCCGTTATCCAGTTTCTAACCCAATTCATCACTTTGGGGTCCACCCAGAGGCTGTGCAGTATTTTTTTCAGCCTCCTGTGTGGCACAATGTTGAAGGCCTTGTTGCAGTCCAGGTAGGCCACATTGACTGCATTTCCCTAATCTCTTTCCCTGGTCACCCAGTCAAAGAAATCCATCAGATTCATTTTGCATGATACAGCCCCTCATGTGAATCCATGCTGCCTGTGGTCTTGTAGCACACTGGTTTCCAGATACTCAACCAATCATTCTAGAAGCAGAGTTTCCATTAATTTCCCTATACAGGAAGTAAGACTGACTGGTCTATGGCTGTTAGCCTCCTTCCTGCTGCCACTCTTATGTAGAGGGACCACATCGACTCTCATCCAGTCCTCCAGCACCATGCCTGTTTCCAGTGAGCTGTTGAACAAGGCTGTCAGTTCAGTAGCTAGTATCTCCCTGAGTTCCATTAGAACCCTTAGATGTAGCTCATCCAGTTCCATAACTTCATCCACCTTCATAGCTGCAAGTCCCTTCCAGATTCTTTCTTCTGAAAGTGGACTTGTGTCCACTTCACCCACATTCCTGCTACTTCTTGGTGACCTGTGTCCTCTTCCTCCACTCTAAAGACTACACAGAAACATCTATTCAGGATGTCTGCTTGGTTCTATTCAGCACAGTCTCCACCCTTTTAATCCTCACTATCCTTCCCCTTTCTTCCCAATTCTCACTTATCTGAAGTAATTCTTATCCACCTTAGTGACCTTTTGACAATTATTTCCTCTATCTGCACCTTAGCTCCCCTCAGTGCCTTGCCTGCTTCTCGGTGCTTTGTAGGTATACCACACTGTCTTCCTCCCCCCCTGTGTTTCCTTATACAGTACCTCCTGATTGCCACCTTTTTTCCTTCATGACCTTTGCCACTTCCTTATAGAACCGTTACAGTCTCTTTCTGCGTTTACTCATTTCTTTATGCAGAGGTTTGTTGCTTTAGTTATACCCTCCCCAATTTTTGCAACCTGTGCCTCTCCCCTCTCTGGCAATCCCCCTCTTGAAGCAGTTTTTGAAGCAGTCCTCCAGTTCTTTAACAGCTGCCCTCCTAATGTCTAGGACCTTCATCCTAATGTGGTTTGCATGTGTTCCTGTTTTAATGTAAAACCACAAAGTACAGTAATCATTGGTACCCAGTGGACTGCCCACTGTGATGTCTGCAACTCTGTTCCTGTTTGTAAGTACCAAATCTAGCACTACCCAAACCCTGGTGGGTTCTTTGACTGTCTAAGAAAAGCCCGTTGTAGGGAGTCAAGGATGGATGTACTCCCTGCGGAAGCTACAATTGAATGCTCCACTCCACAACTGGTAGATTGAAGTCATCAACTAGCAGTACCTTCACCGTGCTCACCATTGTGATGATGGTTTCCTCAAGTGCCGCATTCAACTCCTCTGCCTCCTGTTGGAGGCCTGTACACTCCCCTGGCATAGCTAGCAGCCCTGTTTCCTGTCTCTATGGTGACCTACAGCCTCTTCAGCCCTCCCTTTTTCTCAGGGTGCCCCTTTACCTCCATGGCTTTGATTCCCTCCTTCCCATATAAAATACCCCCCTTCTACCTTGCAAGAAGAACAAGAATTAGAAATCATATGGTGTTTTCTTACACACTGTATGCCAAAGGGCTTTACAAGCAATGAGAGATTGGTAGTGGCAGCCATTTCAAACATCAGCACCAACACGTAGCATTGGAAAATTGCACAAACCAGTTTTATGCAAAGGGGAAATGCTGGCCAGGACACCAGAGAATGCATAACTATAACGTTCTCAAGCATGTGACCTATGCAGAAGCCTGTTAATATAGCACCTTTTGAAAAAGTGGGATGACCTCTGTTCAGCAATACAGTACTTATTGCACCCTTCACTTATAATTTCCCATACAACTGATTGAGGAGATAGCTGTATTAGTGGTGTACAGCACCACAAACTGAATCCATTTAAATGTCCCATCTAAATTCATATAGAAAACTTTGGAGTAAGGAAAGGGTGACCCATTTTGGGGGGAAAATCAGCACTACAGAAGTTGTCCAACCACAGTGAATTTAATAAAATCTAGTTTGAACAGCATCTTTTCTGAGTATGTGTGCTGCTTTGTGCAGGAATGCACAACTTGTGTTGTTCTGTGGTTGTCCATGTTTCCATGGTTAGACATGGTTGTCAATGGACATTCATGGTCTTCCCCTGCTCTGTCACTGATCTTTCCCCAAGAAAACACCATCAATGGTGTCCATGATTCAGAGATAAGATTGTCAGTTTCTAATGATCATGCACCAGTGACAGGAAAACTACATGACAAAGAAGAACAAAATGAGGGGTGACTAAATCCAGTTTCAGTTTGATAAATGAAACAAATTAAGATGTTAATACAATAACATGTTAAATTATTGTATGTACCTGTAGCAGCCATTATTGTTCATGGTCTCACTAGGTTTTCAGTGTATATACTTGATAATGGCTTTCATTGTTTGATTTTTAATTAAGATATTCAAATGTATTATTTTTACACAAATATTTACCCAGTATAACCTAGCTGAGATGTAGCATTTTGTTGTCAGTGGGGTCCTGCTTTTTGCTGTTTCTGTCACTGGGCTGACTGGAGCACTGTGACATTAAACGACTTGACCAAGGTCATATAGTGAGTATTTAATTTTGGCAAATGTTGAACCTGTGATCTCCCGAATTCAAAGCCAGTACTCTAACCACTAGACTAAATTACTTATTTTCTTATTTTGTGTCCTGTTTAAGATTATATCATGGATAATAGTCTGGTTAAAAATATAAACATTGGATCTTTCACATACTGTACTGTAGGTAGCTCCATCATTCAAACTACTTAGGATACATCTTAAAACTGTGTAACATAATTTCCAGTTGCTGGTTTAACTTCATGTTAAGATGGCCCACTTGGGCCCATTTCAGGAGTGCAAATAATTTGAAGGGACTTTAGTTCAAAGTGTGAAGTTTAGATTAAAAGGTACGACACTCTTGATTTATTTTATGTCTGCTTAGGTTTTTAGTTCATGCCATTTCTCATTCAAGGACCTTTCGGCAAATGACAGCTACCTATCATTCATTATGGTAGCACGGTAGTGCTACCATAGTTAGGGTTGAGGAGCCATTTCTATGTTAAACCCCAAAACTTTGCACCTTAATAACTTTGCAACTGTTTGATGGATTTGCCTGAAATTTGGAATTTATGATCAAGAACAATAGGCCTTGGGATCTGCCAAGTTTTGTACTGGTTGAATATACGGCTGTGGAGTTATTAAGTGTGATCTGTGCTCGCGTTTATGCTTTTCTGGAATTCTGTGGTCGCACCTACAGGTCGTACGGTTTGTGTGACCGGCCCAAAATCTTCAGGGAACATGCAGCCGGGGTCCCTGATGTGCCTTTCAAAGTTTCAGTGAAAAAATATTAAGCGGTTCAAAAGTTATTCAAAACAGTTTCCATTATAAGTCAATGGGAAAAGTTAACAAAAGTTCAACACTTTTGCAAATGCATTTTACTTTCAGCAAATGGGCCTGTTACTTTCTAAATCGGCCATTTTGTTTTCAGTTGGTGATCAGAAAAATGGTTGGCATTTAAATTTGGGACCCTCTAGCAACCTAATTTTTTGTATTCACCTAGTAGAGCCCTGAGGATGCTTGCCATGTCTTTATTTTGTGGTAAAACACCCAGAAATATGTTTTTCAATTTCTGGAAAAGTACTACATAGATTACTTTAGTGCTCACAGTGTCGTCAATTTAGGAAAGCTTTAAATCAATGGACAGTAATTTTCTAGTCTGTGGAAAAATGACAACAAAGCAAAGGCCGATGGCACATTTATAAGGTAGAAAAGGAAATGGGCAGACTGGATGGGCCTTGCGGTCCTTATCTGCAGTCAACTTCTATGTTTCTATGTTTCTATGTAACAATTCTTTGGCACTGCACTGTAAAATAACCGTTGGGAGTTTTGGGCTGAAATTTGGAGGGAACGCAGCCGACATCTCACAGATGTGCCTTTCAGTGTTGTATTGAAAAAATATTACATGGCAGCAAAGTTATGGCACTCCAAAGTTGACCATTTTTCCCTTAGGATAACATTACGGCGCCGGAAGCATTACAGGAATCCTTTGGCACCCTGCTGCAAAATAACGGTTTGGTCTTTTTCCTGAAATTTGGAGAAAGACAGCCAACAGTACACAGATGTGCCTTTCAATAGTTTGGTGAAAAATATTACATGGCAGCAAAGTTACGGCACTCCAAAATTGACGGGTTTTCCCATGGGATAACATTCGACACCCGACATAACAGAAATCATTTGGGTCCTGCTGCAAAATAGCGGTTTAGTCTTTTCCTGAAATTTGGAGGGAAGACAGTCAACAGCCCACAGATGTGCCTTTCAGTAGTTTGGTGAAAAAACATTACAGGGAAGCAAAGTTATGGCACTCTGAACTTTTCTTTTTTTCCCATAGGATAACATTATGGCGTTCGCCGCGCCTTTCAGTGCCCGTATCTCAGAAATGGTGCGAGATACGGACTTTTCGTCGGAAAATTTCTTATGGGGCTAAGATTTAAATTAGCCAGGACAGTTGTAGATAATATGACTTTTAAATTTTTTTTCTATGTCGTACGGTTCCTGAGATATAATGTATTTAGTATTCCAAGATCTCATTTTCTGTGCCGATACTCATTATTTTGCATACATTATTTGTACTCACTATCTTTCTCAATGCAGGTTTTGGGGAAAACCAGCCTGTGCACTTACATTACTGTTACTGTTGCCCTTTCCGCTTGTGGATCCGTGCCGTTCACTTACCATTGACGTCTAAGCCACCATATGCGTTATCGCTGCGTTTTTCATTTTAGCTTGCGTTTCTATTATTTTGCCATTTCTGTCTATAGTACTGTTTATCTTACTGTTTCACTTTACATCCTGCACCCATTGACATTTCTGTTTGCAGGCACCATGTTACTATGTGACAACACATCACGTGGCAGACCATTCCCGTCTCGCCACCATGTCGTTACCCTTTCTGTTCTCATTCGTGCTTATGATACCATGTCGCGACACTGTTAACATTTCTGTTTGCATTGCTGTCCTGTTAGTATGCCACAACACATCATGTAGTGAGAGACACAGGGCCTCCGCGCTGCATTACATTCACTATTTCTCGTTATCATTCTCAAAGAAGGAAATTAGGGCAAAAACTCAGTTTAATGCATTAGTTAGGGTTGTTCCACAGTGACAAAAGTGAAGAAATTCGCTGTTGGGGTTGAAAACCCCATTGGACCCCCACACCCCAACCGGCATTGGGGTGCGCATTGGGATAGTGGGTCCTAGCTCTCTCCCATTCTCCTATACTTCTGCTGCTTTACACATGTCAAGGGTGAGAGTTGGGGCTGATCAGTGCTGTTGAAATCAGGGAAGGTTGCTGCTGTGAGTACAGCCGCTAAGGACTAACGTGCGGATTTTGCCTCTATTCTATATAAACACACACTCATATACACACATATATACACACAATATATATATATATATATACACACACATATATATACACACACATATATATTCACACACACACACATACATATATATATATATATATATATACACACACACATATATATATATATATACATATATATACACACACATATATATATACACATATATATATATACATATATATACAAATATATATATATACACACACATATATATACATATATATACACACATATATATATATATACACACATATATATATACATATATATATACACACATATATACACACATATATACACACACATACATATATATACACACACATATATATATATATACACACATATATATATTAGAGGCAAAAACTCTGTTTAATGCATTAGTTAGGGTTATTCCACAGTGACAAAAGTGAGGAAATTAGCTGCTAGGGTTGAAACCCTAACTCCAGTCACCCCCAGCACCACACACACACACACACACACACATTCAAGTATGGGGAGGACCAAGTCAACACAACCAATGACAGACATCCAGCAGCAGGTGACAGAAATAACAAACAATTGTCTAAATGTACTACGAGACATCCCCACCCACCTGACCAGGTACTGCATGCTCAGTGGAGATCAACAGCAAAACTGAGGCCATGTACACCAAGCGTACACATCCCTGATTGCAGCTGCACACGTACCACACACTTAGTAGTTGCATGGCCTTACCTACCGATGCCCACACCACACCACACCACTTGTGGTGGGCCACCTGAGCAATAGAGTTCAGCAAAACCAAGGAGTTGTACAGGTATAATATCTCTGATTATAACAAGGGTTTGAGAAATGCAGCTTTCTAATTGACTGTAAACATTGTAACAGCCTTATGTTTAGTTTTTATTAACAACATACATGAAAGCCTAACCATATGATGAACATGGTTTAATGTTGTTTAAAAAACAGTTTTATTATGATAGCAATAAGCCACTCCAGGTATTATGTTAATGGTCAGTTTATCACTGTCTAGTGACATGTGGCACTCGGATATGCCTCATTCAACATTAAACCCCTACAGGGTGATTAACAGACCATTTAACATAACTGTTGGTCATGTCTTATTGTAAGTTGTCTTTATGGTAGATACTCTCCCTCTGCTAGGCACGGCAGCAGCTTTTGCAACACAGTGTCACCCAGTTACACCATACACTGTCCAGTTGCTGGAGAATGGCTGCGAATATGAACTCATGAAGATGAACAGTGTAACAGTCATTACAGTCATCGAAACCCTAGTGTGATTATAACTGACAGACTCAGTGATAGAGGATAACCCCTGCTGTCCTAGTACATTTACCCCATTATGAGTTAAATCAATACTAAAAGACATTCTGTTTATATCTACACCATACCTACTTGATTCCTGTTGTAGCAGAATTAACATAGTTATCACTTTGATAGCATCAGTGACAGAAGTGTGCAAACCCAAACAGTAGGCATACAGCCTGAGTATGAAACAACTGTTAAAAATCACACTGTGTCCATAAGTGGCATAGATCACTCATTGCAATAATAGCAAATGTATTACTATTTGAATAAGTTAGTCATCACAGATGCAATGAGATTGTCTTTATCAGGTACAACATACTCAGTAAGTGCCTACAGGAAAATTTATCCTATATACATGTCTGATACAGGTACATCATTGTTGGCTCAGTAGTGCTATGATATTTAGAAGTTGCTTGGCCTGATCCATGCAATTACAATCTTTCTTACAAAGAATACTTACTGCATCTTTAATATTGAAACACACTGAAGGTCTATGTATGTACATCAGCAGTACACCTTCATCAGTAAGAATGCATGTGATACTGGCAGTACCAATTTCACAGCGTTGAACAGGCAATGCTTTTCCATACGTTTACATCAACCTCTCTATGTTGAGTAAACCATTGCAGTAAATGTACTACTATGTAAATCACCTACTAAATGTATCACTACTTTTATCTTGAGCATGCTAGTGTCTTGTAGTTAATTTATGTGCTTCTCTTAATTAATGTATACTCAGTAGTGTTAAAACCTTTCTACAACTGTCATCATGCACCTTCAGCATTTATATTGAATAACGGCACAGTACCAGTTGTGGTGTGGTGTGGGGCATCATTAGGTAGACCATGCAACTACTAAGTGTGGTACATTGTGTGCAGCTGCAATCAGGGATGTGTACGTTTGGTGTACATGGCCTCAGTTTTGCTGTTGATCTCCACTGAGCATGCAGTACCTGGTCAGGTGGGTGGGGATGTCTCATAGTACATTTAGACAATTGTTTGTTATTTCTGTCACCTGCTGCTGGATGTCTGTCATTGGTTGTGTTGACTTGGTCCTCCCCCATACTTGAATGTGTGTTTGTGTCTGTGTATGTGTGGTGCTGGGGGGTGAATTCGGAGTTAGGGTTTTCAACCCTAACAGCGAATTTCCTCACTTTTGTTGCTGTGGAACAACCCTAACTAATGCATTAAACAGAGTTTTTTGCCTCTAATATATATATATATATATATATATATATATATATATATATATATATATAGATATATATATGCCATACCTGTGAGGATTAAAAAAAGGCAAATATTTTCAATATTCTCAGGGTAGTCAGACCTACAGTGAGAATATCACATTTATCCTCACTGTAGGTAAATTTATCCACACAGTAGGTAGAGATTGGCTCATTCAGAACTCATTTGCATATTCAGCTGCAGTAGCAGTAGTATCCGTATTCAAATGCGAATAACTTTAAAATGAAAAATGATACCATGGTACTGTGAGCACAAAAGTTGTTCGTACAAAAATATCTACAAAATGAGTGATGTTTCAATTATGGCTAACTTTTATTTTTTTCATATAACTAGACGAAAAACAGCAAAAAATGCATTTTTTTCACTTTTTTTGACAAACAAATGTGAATAAAATGAAAAAAGATAGCATGGCACCATGAGCACAAAAGTTGTACAGCACAAAAATATCTACAAAATGAGTGGTGTTTCATTTATGACTAACGTTTATTTTGTTTTAAATAATAAGCAAAAGACAGCAGAAAATGCAATTTCTTTTACTTTTTCAACAAACAAATGCGAATAACTTTAAAAACAAAAATTATAGCATGGTACTATGAGCATGAAAGTTGTTCAGCACAAAAATATCTACAAAATGAGTGGTGCTTCATTTATAGATACCTTTTAGTCTTTTTATAATTAGCAAAAGAACTGTAGAAAATTTAATTTTTTCACTTTTTGTAACAAACAAATGCATATAACTTTAAAATAAAAAATTATAACATGGTACTTTGAGAAAAAAGTTGATCAGGACAGAAATACCTACAAAATGAGTGGTGTTTCATTTATAGACGTCTTTTAGATTTTTTTATAATTGGCTAAACATTTAAAAAATGTACTTTTGTTTCACTTTTTTGGATGTATGGCATAAATGGAATATGCAACCCCCCTACTGGAAATATTGTCGATATTTTTTGTTCTCATGCCAGTTGACCCGATGACATCACTCATGGCTTTGCCACTCGTGATGTCATTAGGGCAACTGTCACGCAAACAAAAAAAATCGACAATATTTCCAGTAGGTGGTCGTGTATCCCATATATATATATATAGATAGATAGATAGATAGATAGATAGATAGATAGATAGATATTATACTAGCCTGGTAGGGAAAGTATAGTTATGGTTGGAGGGCCACTTTAATGTTAAACCCCAAAGTTTAGTTTGCACTTTAATAACTTTGCAACTGTTGGTCTGATTTGCCTGACATTTTGCATGTGCGGCATCTAGCCATAGATCTCTGGAACCGGAACGTTTTGTTAGGGTTGGATATACGGTTGTGGAACCATGGCATGTCCCAAAAGTGAAAAAAAAAAACTTTTGAGCATTTTTCGATCGGCTTAAAGGACTTAAGAATGCTTCTGAGTGGATTCAGATTTGCATGTCTTTATGTGGCCTGGGTTAAACCGGTGCCTTTTCAAGATTTGGTGAAACAATATTAATCTGTTTAAAAGTTATGCAAGTTTTTCATGTCCCATTGTAGCCTATGGGAAAATGTATACGTGTATTGCAAAAACTATTGCGAAAACTTTTTTTTGTGCATGAAAACATTCCATTATAAGGTATAGCAATGTCAAAAAACACATTTTTGTTGCTGCAGAAGCATTTTTGTTGTCGTGAAAACAACGCTAGACAACATTGTCCCATGTGTTGTTTTCTTTGTCACTTCATTGTGCCAAGGTGGATTGTGCTTTTGGGTTGAAATTTGCAGGGCAAGCCCTGGTCCCACAGATGTGCCTTTTGGTAGTTTGGTCCCAAACTATTCAACGGGCCCATAGTTACAGCATTCCAAAGTTGATAAATTTCCCATAGGATAACATTACAGCACCCGCTGTGCCTTTCAGTGCCTGTATCTCGAAAACTATTTGAGATACCAATTTTTAGCTAGCCACAGTGAGGAAGTTTCAAAGTCATAGATTACACCTGCAGTAGAATTGTTTTCATAGCTGTTATGGTTACTGAGATATTGCCAGATAAGTGTTACAAGGGTTACTTTACAGTACTATGGGGCTGCTGTATGGCTCCATATTTAAGTGTGCTGTAAGTAGGAGCACAGGGTCGGGAGGGCCCACACTCCCACATACGCATACCATTATGCAAAAAATGGATAATGTCAAGGAAGCACAGGGCCTGGAGGGCCCTTGCTGCCACAAACACATACCACTAACCACTTACATTTTCTCAAAAAGAAGGGAAATTCATTGCAAAAAACTCCGTTAATGCATCAGTTAGGGTTGATGTCACAGAGACAAAAGTTTGGAAATTCAATGTTGGGGTTTTTCATGATCCGCCATCTTGTTTTTAATTTTTCCATGCAACATCCTATAACTCTGCCCAGGGATGTCTTTTAGCGACATCCAAACATATGTGTTTCTCATCAGCAGTTGATGAGCTCTACTGTGTATTTTTTTGAAAGTTCTATGGCCTTTGAATGTTATTTTTTAAGTATTTAAATCCTTTTTCATCACTGGCTAATTTTTTTTTCATGAGCCCTTCTTTGTCATGGCAAAAAAGAAAATTGGCTGGCAAAAAAGGATTAAAATAAGTCTGTCTGAAATCCTTTTTCACCATGACAAAAAAGTATGGTGAAAAAAGAATCATCTGGCGAAAAAGGATTTAAATCCTTTTTTGCCTTTCGACTTCCTTTTTTGCCATGATGAAAAAGGATGGCGAAAAAGGTAACAGACTTCAGGCAGGTGGATTTCAAGGAAATGGGAAGGATCGTTAAGAAGCATTTGGATGGGATTGGGCCAGACATGGATCCTGACAGTAGGTGAGGACACATCAGGAGGGGGGTGCAGGATGCTACCAGCACCTGAACAAGAGTAAGACAAAAATGCGGCATGACCTGTAAGCCCTGCTGGTGGACCAGGGAGGTTCAGGAGGTGGTGAGGGGAAAGAAGGTGGCTTATCGGCATTTCAAGTGCTTAAGGAGTGATAGGGATTGAGGGGAGTATGAGCTGATGGCCAGAAGGGCCACTAGGGTTGTGAGGGTGGCTAAGGCAAGGAAGGAGCAGAACCTGACCAGGTAAATTAGAAGAGGGAACAATGGGTTCTTCAGATACACTGGGCAAAAATGGATGGTGAAGGGGCAGATTAGCAGGATTAAAACAGGGGAGGGGAGGGAGGGGCACAAGACCTGGGGGAGCAGGCTGATGTACTAAAAGAGTACTTCACCTTAGTTTTCATGAAGGAAAATGGGGGGCTGCATCATACATGAGAGGGGACAGTGAAACTGAAGGGGGGGACCCTTATCGATTGGTGGATCTGGGGATAGAGGAGCCATCACTGGCAGGAAGGGGGAAGGCAAAGCAGTGGGATGAGGTAGCAGAGGTTGAAATCATGGCAGAGAGAGTGAGGGAAGCTCTCAGGTCCCTTAAGACAGAGAAAGCACCGGGGTCAGATAAATTACATCCCAGAGTGCTGAAGGAACTGGTGGATGTCCTGGCAAAACCCCTGGTGGAGCTTTTCAGCATCTCTCTGAGGACAGGGTGGGTGACCCAGGACTGGAAGGTGGCACATATAGTGCCTATCCACAAGGGGGATCAAGGGAGGTGTCAGGGAACTACATGCCCATTAGCCTGACATTGGTAGAGGGCAAGGCGGTGGAGGGCAGTGTCAAGGAGAGGCTAGAGGGGGACCTGGAAAAGTTGGGGTGCTTGGACAATAGGAAGCATGGATTTATCCCAGGAAAATCATGTCAGACAAACCTTGTGGAGTTTTATTACTGGGTGACAAGTGCCTTGGACCTGGGTAGATCGGTGGACGTCCCCTTTCTTGACTTCAGCAAGGTGTTTGACTCTGTTTCTCATGGAGGCCTGTTGGATAAGCTGAGAGAAATGGGTGTGGGGAACCAGATGTTCAGATGGATAGGAAATTGGCACCAGTATCAGACCCAGAGAGTCGTGGTCGGTGGGATAGTCTCATCCCCAAAGAGGGTCATTAGTGGGGTCCCTCAGGGATCGGTCCTTGGGCCCCTCCTGTTCAATACCTATGTCTCTGATATAAGGAAGGGTATCAGGAGCGAGATGAGTCTCTTTGTGGATGACTCAAAACTGGGGGTGGTGGTGGATGGGGAGGAGGGGAGGGTGGCCATATAGGAGGACCTGGAGGCTCTGGAAAGGTGGTCTAGAAAGTGGAAGCTGAGGTTTAATGCAGGGAAATGCAAGATACTGCACCTGGGAGCCAGAAAAATGGGCCAAGTGTACACTCTGGGGGGGAATGCTACAAATCTTAATGGCTGAGAGGGACCCGGCGGTGGTGGTGGATGTCAAGATAAACAACTCAGAGACTTGAAGGAGGGCAGCGGCCAAGACCAACAGGATGCTGGGATGAATCGCTAGGGAGATCACCTCCAGAAGGAGGGAAGTGATACTCCCTCTGTACAACTGCTTGGTGAGGCTGCACCTCGAGTACTGCATGCAGTTTTGGAGGTCACACTTAAGAGGGACATTGAACTCCTGGAGAGGGTCCAGAGGAGGGCAACCAAAATGATCTGGGGCTTGGGGGACAGGACCTATGAGGAGAGGCTCGAAGAACTAAATATGTACACATTGGAAGAGAGAAGGGACCGGGGGGACATGATAGAGGTATTCAGGTACATGACAGGGGTAAATAGGGGAGGAGCAGTCAGGGTGCTCCAAAGGAAGGAGGGAGCAACTAGAGGGCATGGGTGGAAGCTGGAAGGGAGGAGATTTAGGGGAGAAAGAAGGAGGTGCTACTTCACTGAGAGGGTGGTGCCATGGAATGCGCTGCCCATGGGGCTGGTGGAGGCAGAGACGGTGTAGGGGTTCAAGAGGGGGTTGGACAGATACAGGGGAAGAATTCTGGAAGCAAAGTCCTGTGCAGCGAGAATATCTGGGACTGGGAAGGGAAAATCCAGGGAGGGCGAGGGGGGCAGCAAGGTCAGCTCCCAGGGTGGGGGCTGACCAAACGAGCAGACACGAAAGACTGTTAGGCCTATTCTGCTGGCATTTTAGTATGTTAGTATGTTAGTAAAAGGAAATCAGCTGGCAAAAAGTGATTAAAAAAAAATCTAAGTCTGAAATCCTTTTTAGCTAGCTGATTTCCTTTTTAACCATTACAAAAAAGAATGGTGGAAAATGAAATGGCCTGGTGAAAAAGAATTAGTACAGCAACTAAGTGCCTAATCCTTTTTTGCCAGGAGGAATCTGTTTCCGCACCACAGGAAAGGATTGCAAAATAGGATTTACAGTATCAAAAAAGGATTTTTTTTAACATGGGTTCTCAGTGGAACCCCTCCATAAACTTCCCTGATGCCTAGTGGCACCCCCTACCCTGAATATGCATTATATATATATGAGTATATGTGTGTGTGTGTGTGTGTGTGTGTGTGTGTGTGTATATATATATATATATATGCATATGTGCATATGTGTGTATATATATGTGTGTGTGTGTCTGTGTGTGAGTAGCACAAATTGCACATACCCCAATAATGCAAAGCATCATGGGAAGCATATGAAAATGCACATGAATTAATTTGGGCAGGCTCAACTTTAAGCAGAAATGCATGGTGCCAAAAGGCCTCACAATACAATGAGCACAGGCTGAGAACAACAGACACAGACACATGTTTCGTCCTCATTTGGATTCATTAGTGTGCCATATCTGTATCTCAGCCAAAGGACAGGAAGCCAGCCACCCTTTTGGGGATCTTATTTGTTTGGGTAATGGGCAGCCCACAATAGAGAGAGAGAAGAGAACTACACCCACCAGACTACCTTACCTTCTGTGGCCCAGCATTATCAACCCCTAATGATACCATCACCCCCCACTTCTACTTTAGGGGCATCTCAATCAGGGAGGTCAGAACCTATATCAAGAAGATACATGATAAATTCAGGTTGGTGAGTGATAGTGTTGACATGAAGCTTGTGTCTGTTGTACTTAAAGAGCTGCTTGTCCCCATCACCAAAATATTCAACAAGTCTCTCACCTTAGCTACATTCCCGACAGTCTGGAAGCTAGCACTAGTGACTCCTGTGTTTAAAAGTGTGGATCATTCTAGTATGGCCATTTATCAGCCTATTTCCATTCCCCCCTTGAAAGCTCTGGAAAGTACCGTAGCACTGAATACCTCCAGAAATACAATCTGCAGTGCCTGCAGCAGCATGGCTTTCACGAGGGTCACAGTACTACAACGGCTCTTGTCGAATTCACAGATTATGTCCATAAGGCCTTGGCAAACTAGTGGGATCCATATTTATAGATCTCACTAAGGTCTTTGACACTGTAAATCACACTGTACTCCTGCAACAATTACACCTCCTAGGTTTCTCCTCTGAAGTGGCCCACTGGGTTATAGATTACCTCTCTAACTGGTCCCAAAGTGTCAAGATTGGGTCAGTGATCTCCTCTGCCAGGGAAATCAGTCTCAGAGTCCCTCAGGGATCCATCCTGTGTCCCTTCCTCCTCAGTCTGTTCTAGAATACACTACCTAATGCATGTAAGAGTAACATTATTCTTTATGCTGATGACGTGGTCATTCTGGCTAGCAGTACCCAGTTTGATCAGCTACAGAATGAACTGCAGTCCACCTTCCACTCCTTGGAAGATTGGTTTAGTGCACAGAAACTGCTTCTAAATTACAAGAAAACCAAAATGATGCTGTTCTCCAGATCTCAGCACAAGAAATCCAACCCATACCTGACATTAGTAAATTATAAGGCCACTCCCCTTGAACAGGTATGTGCTTTTAAGTACCTAGGGGTTTTCATCGATGACACCCTTTCTTATTCTCAACATATTCATAATGTTATCAAAGCAGTCAAAGTCAAACTGGATGTCTTACACAGGCACAAACAATACCTTACACCCACTGCCCTTGGACTTTCAGTCTCCAGCTCCATCCTGTCTATAATCGACTACGGCCTAGTAGTCTATGGAACTGCATCAGATACAACACTTAAGCATATTACAGTATCCCTCAATAAGGCATGTAGACTAGCCTTGGGAGCTGACAATAGATCTCACTTATGTTCACTCTATGAATGAACCAACTGGCTGAACCTCATTAGCAGGATAAAATTCCAGACGTGCCTTCTGGGCAAGAAAATCCTTCTAGGGAATGCTCCCCCCTTTCTCAAACCCATGTTGCAAGCTACCCACACCTCTTACCACACCAGCGGTGTGACAAGGCCTCTCACACAGTTTGCAAAGGGTGCCTTTTGGCATCATGCATTTCTGCTTAAAGTTGAACCAGCATAATATTCTGTGGTGATTTGCATATGCAGCCCATGATGCTTTGCATTGTGGGGGCATGGGTATTTTTGTATTTCTTTGAAACTTGGCTTCCCAGCCAAATGCCCTTTGGGGTAACCATTGCCTCAGTGCTTGTACAGAGAGGTTCCTCATCTATATATATATATATATATATATATATATATACAGACGCTTCAGTGTTAAACCTCAAAGTTTGCACTTTAATAATTTTGCAACCGTTTGTCTGATTTGCTGAAATTTAGAGTGTAGAACCACCTACCATAGATCTCAGGTGATGGAAAGTTTTGTTCTGGTCAGAGGCAGAGCTGTGGAACAGTAGTGTGCTCAAAATGTGAAAATCATGCTTGTTGCAAATTCTATAGTAAGTCATAATGGACTGAAGAATGCATTTCAGTGGCTTCAGATTTGCTTGTCTACATGTGGCCTGGGTTGAACTGATGCCTTTTGAAAATTCGATGAAAAAATATTGCTCTGTCCAAAGGTTATTCAATTTTTTCATTTCCCATTATAGCCTATGGAAAAATTTATATGTGCACTGTGAAAACTTCTGCGATCACATTTTTGTTGTTGAGCTTCCTGAAATTGTTTTCGTGCTGCTACCATCTTGTATTTCAGTTAGAGACAGAGATAAAATACTGTAATTCAAAAAATAATGCAGTTTGGTAAACACCAAGAGTTGCGTTTACCTAATCCAGCCCTGAGGAACATGACCCTGGCTTTAGTTTGTCTCTGTCTTGTCCGAAAATATGTTTTTCAAGTTGTTGCCATATTTTGATCATGGCAACATTTTTTGTTGCCACACAAACATTTGTGCTCAGGAATAATAGTAGCCTTGGCAACATTTTTGTGTGCGTGATAACATTCCCATTATAGAGATAGGAGTGTCTTGATAACATTAAAGTGATCGTTGTAACACTGCATGAAGGCATTTTGCTATGTGTTCTTTTCTTTGTCACTTCATTGTGCAAGGTGGATTGTGCTATTGGCCTGAAATGTTCAGGGTGGCAAGCCCTAGTCCCACAGATGTGCCTTTTGGTGGTTCGGTAAGAAAATATTGAACAGGACCATAATTACAGCATTCTGAAGTTCTGACATTTTCCCATAGGATAACATTGTGGTGCTTGTGATGCCTTTCAGTGCCTGTATCTCAAAAATGGTTCGAGATACAGATTTTTTGTCTCAAAAATTCTTAGTCCTCCTATAGGAAGCCTAAGTGCAGAAGTAGGTTGGAAAAACATGAATACCATGCAATTAGAATTTTTTTTCTACCTTGTATGGTTACTGAGATATTTGGCAATTAGTGTTCCAGTTGCTCATTTTCATGTCCGTAGGACACTATTACATCTTCAGAGTTAGCACTCACAGCGCTTTTCAGTGCCTGTACCTTGTAAATGATGCAAGGCATGGATTGGGTCAACTTATGTTGTAAGAACTACTCACTGTCATGATTACAACAACACGTGAATTTTCTTCCTAGCTGCTATGGTTCCCAAGATATTGGCAAATTAGCGTTACAAGGGTTCATTGCCTTATAAAGCTGCTGTATGACTCCATACTTATGTGTGAGTCAGAGCGCAGGGCCTGGAGGGCCCAGGCTCCTACAGACACATATCATTATACTCAAATGGGCAGCTTGTTGAGAGTGTGGGGCACAAAGGGCCCTGCGCTCCCACCAACACATGCCATTTACTACTTATATTACACTTTTTCAAAAAGAAAGGACATTTTTTGCAAAAAACATTGTTAATGCATCAGTTAAGGTTGTTTCCACAGTGAAAAAAGTGCAGAAATTCAATATTAGGATTACCACCCCCATGACCCCTCCTCAAAACCCTAACTCCACATTCCCCCACCCCAGTCACACACACACACATGCAAGACTGTGAGAAACTATACCACTCCAGCACATCTGTAAGCACAATAATCACAACACTGTACTGATTTCACATACCACTATGTAATGAAAAAAACAAATACAGTATAATTGACTCTATACTGCCAGCACAGTATGATGACACATTACTGCTGGCATATCTTCTTCATACAATGACACTTAGTCTGTACACATTTTCAAAATATTGATTTATATGTGTCATAATTCAACAGTTGGGTAGCTGCTAGTAGCACTGCTACCACATAGGCATGTGGTAGCAGGACAGATAGATCTGATACATACACAGTAGTTTGGAGATACTGCTAAGGTGGTAAACTACCACCATCATGTGTTGTTATACTACTGCGTTACCTGGAAATATTCATTAACAGTATGTTATGGTTACCTTTGCATGTTACAACTGTTGCTTTTATATCTTACTTGTAAACTATACTAAAAAAATGACTTGTATTATTACCACTGTTTGTTATTAGGACTGACTCACTGAATCAGAAAAAAAAATGCAAACTGTTGCTAGTCTCACACTAACTGTCATTTCTAATGTGCTATGTGTGGATAACACACTGTGTGTTTCATCAGTTGTTAATTATTGAAATATGGGCATCTGCTTAAATCTTGTTATTGATGTTTGTAATGCAAAAATGCTTACTGTGAGCCATCACCCATGATTGCCCAGCATGTGTGTCAACCCCCAAGGCACTAGGATGGCAGCCAAACTCATACAGTTGGTGGACCATGATGATGCCTGTGTCTTGTGAAATGTTTAGAGTTGTATGTTACTTCTGTTACCTGATCCTGCTTGTCTCTCATTGGTTGTCTTGCAGTGACCCTTCCCTTGCTTGTGTGTGTATGTGAGTGGGGGTTGGGGGGAATGTGAAGTCAGGGTTTTTTAGGAGCGGGTGTGGGGGCGTGGGGTGGTCACCCTAACAGTGAATTTCCACACTTTTGTCATTGTGGAAACAACCCTAACTGATATATTAATGAAGTTTTTTGTAAAGAATATATACAGACGCATTATTTGGTATTTATTTTTTGTAACCACCACCACTTTATCCCTGGTGTCTAGTGGCACCCCCACCCTCTGAGGCCCATTTATTTGATTGTGGGTGGCTAGTGGCCTCCCCCAACCTTCCCATGTCCATTTTTGCCCTGCAAATAAGAACATTGTCACTCGATGTCTTTTAGTATTGTTTTAATCTGTAAAAAAGTCCATCACCCCACCTTACCATCTCTGTATCATCCTGTAAATAAAACTGTCTGTCAATATCTTTTTTGAACCTGTGAAAAATGTCCATCGCCGATCACACCCACACCCCCACCTGACCTCCCACTGTGCACTCATCTCCCCACACCCCCTTGACATCCCCACAGACCCTCACTCACCTGAAGAGGTCTGAGGTTCAGGATCTGTGCTTCTTATTGAAGACACATCTTGCTGCTGTAACTGGTGACTGCAATATGAGAAACAAAGGTAAATGCAACAGTTCTCATATTGCAGTCACTGGTTCCAGCAGCAAGATGCATGTTTGATCAGGAGAGCAGATCTCGAACCTGGGATCTCTTCAGGTGAGTGAAGGTGTGTGGGAGTGTCAAGAGGGCTGTAGGGAGGTGGGTGCAGAGCAGGAGGCTGACGTGGTGCTGGTGTGATCGACAATGGACATTTTTTTACAAGTTAAAAAAAGACATTGAGGGACAGTTTTCTTATTTACAGGACGATACAGAGATGGTAGGATGGGGGGATGCCAGTAACCACCACCAACAATATAAAATGGACATCGGAGGGTGGGGTACCACTAGACACCAGGGATAAATCTGGGGGGGATGATGGACTGCCCTTAAAAATGAAAG
Source organism: Neoceratodus forsteri (assembly GCA_016271365.2). Classification (NCBI taxonomy): domain Eukaryota; kingdom Metazoa; phylum Chordata; order Ceratodontiformes; family Ceratodontidae; genus Neoceratodus; species Neoceratodus forsteri. The sequence goes on along the minus strand of CM057449.1, from coordinate 1,175,863,109 downwards.
AGGCTGGGGGATATAAAAAGTATATATATCAAAAATATAATTAGAAAAATGCACATATGGAAATTGAGGGTGGGGGATGCCACTAGACACCACAGATAAACAGGCAAAGTGACGGACTGCCACTAAATAGAAAATTACAGGAGATGTAATAAAAAAAAAGTATTACAATAAAAATAACATAAAAAAACATGGACAAAAACAGGCTTATTTTTATATTCCCCCAGTTTCCTTTCATGTTTAGGGGCAGTTCATCATCCTCCCTGCCTTATTTTTGGTGTCTAGTGATACTCCCACCCTCTGATGCCTGTTTTCATTGTCGTTGGTTGTTAGTGGCATACCCCACCATCCCATCTCCATTTCATCCAGTAAATAAGAAAACTGCCCATCAATGTCTTTTTTAACTTGTAAAAATAAAAACATCCATCATTGATCACATCTGTACCACCACACAACCTCCCACAGTGCACCCACCTCCCTACACCCCCTTAACACCTTCATACACCCTCAGTCACCTGAAGAGGTCCCAGGTTTGAGAGTTACTCTTGTGATCCAAGACACATCTTGCTGCTAGAACCGGCGACTGCAATATGAGAAACTAAGGTAAATGTGGTTTAATGTAATTCAATGGGGTTCAACTTTCTTGCATAACTCAGCTGCCTTTTGAGATATGGACCCCACATTTTCAGCATGGCCTTTTGGGGACCCACCTGATGAACAATATGACTGTCATTATGCAACTCCTGCTCGAAAGGTGATTTCATGGTTGCTTGGTGAATTCATCCTTTGGGTGGTATTTGCATAATGCAGTCATGTTTTTCATGAGGTGGGGTTCCCAAAAGGCAATTTTGAAAAAGTGGACTCAAAATGTAAAAAAATGGCTGAGTTATGACCATTCATTGCAGTTTTGCTCAGCATGCTCATAACTTTGTAAATTTAAAATATTTTGGCACCAAATGTTCAACATAGACTTGTTATTACCCCACCAAATGTATGTCATAGTTATATTTTTTCAGATCATGGCCAAAATGTGTTTTCACATCTGTGGTGCAGAATGGCATTGCAGTTACGCAGATTTATGTTTCAGTGGGATTTTAATATTTTCTGTACTGGGTACATCAGGTGGGGTAATAACATGGCTATGCTAAAAATTTCATCACTGTTGTCCAATAAATGGAAGCACAGGGGTTGGAGGGCACTGTGCTTCTACAGCTACTTACATATATGCATCTATGGAGGAATGGGAGCAAAGCAAATAAGGATATGATCATACTATCTCAAAAAGTAGAGAAATAAATTGCACAAAACATTGTTAATGCATAAATTAGGGTTACAGTGACAAAAGTATGGAACTGTGGCATTAGGGTTTCCAAACCTAACACCCCACCCTACCCTGCAGAGACCAAGAGGTATTGTAATAAATACACACTATGATCAGGGACTGTGATGGGGCGGGCACTAGGAACCAGAGAAATACAAAATAGTAATTGGGACAGTGATCGGTTGAGGGGTGCCACTAGACACCAGGGGAAATATGACAGCAAAGGAAAAAGGGTTTTCCAGTTACGAAAAAAGATCCTTTTCTCATGACTCGTTATATAAAAAAAAGAATCTTTTTCATATCACGAGTCACAAAAACAGATTAATAATCTTTAAAAAAACAACATTTCAGGGCCATTTCTGCAACAGTTAAGTGCAGAATCCAGCTAAGGTTGTCCCGATCAGCAAGCTACATGTGTTGGTCCAGAGTACCATTTTTGTGGTTTTTCAAATTTGAATATTTAGGGGAAAAACAGAAAACAAGATGATGGCCAAATGAAAAAGGATTCTCTACTCTTGAAAAAGGATGACATCAGAAACAAAAGAAGTTTCTTTTTTCATTTCATACAGCTATCTTGAGCTGTTTACTGAGCATGCTCAGAACCAAATGATGAACATTTTAAAATGAAATCATTTTTGAACTGCATTATCCCACTAAACCAGCAAAAGGAACGTATGTGGGTTAGCCCCTTTCCACCCTGAACATTTCATGCAAAAATTCCAAGCTGTCTGGTAGATACAGGTATCAGATGAAAACCCATTATAACCAGTGGGAAAAAATTGGTGAAAAGTTACTTTTTTGCACTGCAGATTTTAGAATCCACACATCCAACCAAAATTAAGCTTGACACATCCAGAGATCTACTCCACGAGACTGTGCATGCAAAATTTCATGAAAATCCATTGAATGGTTACAAAGTTATTAAACTGCAAAAATTGGGGTTTAACATTAAACTGACTACTTAACCCTAAATATAGTGGTGCTACCACATCCCAATAGTATATGTATTGCTTTTAAAATGTCATGGTCTATTAGTACACCTTAAATAGTCTGACTCAATTTTTCCCCTTTTCTTTATCTGAGTTGGTATAGAATTCTTCAATGATCTCCATGAATTATGACATATTGTAGAAACAGAAACATAGAAACATAGAATTTGACAACAGATAAGGACCGCTTGGCCCACCTAGTCTTTCCATTTTTGATACCTGTTTCATATACTGCAGATCCTAAATGATTTGTGGCTTACCCTTTCTTTTCTATTGGTAGAGTTCTTTTATATCTATCCCATGTGTTTTTGAAATCCCCTACCATTTTTGACCCTACAATCTCTGACAGGAAGCTGTTTCATGGATCCACCACCCTTTCCATGAAAAAACACTTTCTCACATTACCCCTAAGTCTACCCCCCTATATATTTCGTTTTTGGTTACCCCCCCATTTCCGCTAGCCATCTCTGACATCCCCTCTCACAGTCCTCGAGCATCAGACCCCCTCCCTTGTCGTGTCCACGACTTACCCTTCATGGCAGGGGGTGGGGAGCTACTTGACCCACTGGCATGGATCCAGCTTGGGAGGTGTCCTCTTGGAGCAGTGCTGTGGGGGGAAAGACTATTGTCATTCTGCTGTGGGGGGAACCATTTTTCTGATTTTCTTGTTGCTGCTGTAAGCATACAATGCCACCAAATGCTGTACGTCGGACAGCTGCTCCACCTCTGCTCCCACATTATGGGACCTGGCAAGCCAGTCCCCCAGACACCGCTAGGGGTCAGACAAGTAAAGGTCTATGTCCTCCCCCTTCCCCGGGAGAGGAGAGCTGTCCTCTGGATGCTCAATCCTCTCCCTCCCCATCTGACTCCCGGTGACCTGCTCACACCGTGAACACAGGTTGCAGGCATGGTAGGAGGTAAGTCAGTGATGCCTCAGCCCCCCACACCACTGGGCTGGCTACCCCCCCCATATTTTCATATCATGGCCCCTTGTTCTTAAACAGCTATTTTTTTTAAAGATGCTACCCTCTTGTACCATATTTACACCACTGAGGTATTTGAAAGTCTCTATCACATCACCCCCCTCCTCACCTCCAGGGAATACGTATTGAGATCCTCCAGTCTCTCCACATATGACTTTTAATGCAGCCTCAGCACCATTTTTGTCACCCTTCTCTGAACTGCTTCTACTCTGTCTTTGTCCTTCTTGAGATGCATCCTCCAGAACTGGACATAGTACTCTAGATGAGGTCTCACCAATGTTCTATACTGTGGCATCACCACCTCCTTCCTTCTGCTGGAGATACCTCTCCCTGTGTACCCCAGCATTCCACTGGCTTTCCTCACAGCCTTCTTATATTGGTTGGTAACCTTTAGATCATCAGATATGATTACTCCCAGGTCCCTTTCCTGTTTGGTGGCCATCAGCACCTCCCCCTCATTATGTACCCTCTTCCACATTTCTGTGCCCCGTGTGCATGAACTTGCACTTCTTTGCATTAACTTTTAGCTGCAACACTCTTGACCAATCCTCAAGCTTGCTTAGGTCCCTTATCATTGTCTCTGCCCCTACTGGAGTGTCAATCCCATTGCAGATCTTCATGTCATCTGCAAAGAGACACACCTTCCCTTCCAGCCCCTCTGCAATGACATTTTCTAATAAGTGTTCTAAATGTTATGGACATACTGAATGGGATTTTGAAAAATGCTCCTGACACTTTGTTAACTGGTGGCACAATTGTATTAAAATTGCACTACTTATGGCAAAACATTAGGCAACATAATCAGTTATCAAAAAAATGTTTGCATAGAAATAATGCAGATATCAGTTTTTCGCCACAAAGAGAGAAAACTGTCATAAATGAACCCAAACATTTGCAAATCACATTAAAAGGTTTGGGTTTGCACACAGGTGCTACAGATGTGGCAGTAAATTGCTGCAACATCTAGTCCATCAGTATCCACCATGGTTCACCCATGTTTGGTCATGTTTTACACACTTTCAAAAGCTTGTGAGATTGCAAACACATTTGCATAATTTATTTGCATAACAGAATGCAGAATTCAAAACTTCAATATCAAAAAAACACAATAACAATAATGACAGTTTATGAAGAGAACATTTGTTTTATACAAGGAAAATAATATACTGTCTATAGCATACAAAAAATTAACATTTGCACTAACCACATCTTAAAAAAAAGTTTCACTTTCTGGTGCTATCAATAAAAAATAAGCAATTTTATTAATTATGAATGAGAAGCAATTCCATTAGTAAAAAATGAACAGAAGCAACGTTCAAAAAGTCAGTACTACAAAGGTATAGTGAGATGTCTCCAAGTATAGCTATATACACAGTACACCAAGACCTCGTTAATCCATAATTAGGCTTACCAGTTAAAGGCAGGCCAGGTTGTCTCTCGGCCCCTAACAGAAAGAGACAGAGGAAAGGGGAGGGGAAGGGGGGGACGGGTGACATCACCAGGGAAGTAGGCAGTGTCATATGACAAGAGGGGGGACAGGGCTCATGGGATTGGCTGGGTGGCAGAGCTAGCAGGGATCCTGATTGGGGTCCTTAGGGGGTATATCAGTGCTGCCACCCAGGGCTAGCCCTCTTTTGTTGAGAAATTCTGAACCTTTAGAGCTCAGCAAATCATTGGCAAAATCCAGGTAAGGCACAATGCATGGGGCAGCTAGGCCTTGCAGGCCATGCAGCCCTTTGATTTAGCTGATTAAGATATTGCATGGTGGTTGAGCTCTGAAGGGTAAAGCAGCAGCTATGTTGCTGTGGTAGTATTAGTAGGAATGCTGCAGGGTGCAATGTTAGAATATGGAGTTTTGTTTTAAAAAAGAAGAGATATGTTTTGAGGGCAAACAGTGCTGGTTAAAAATGTTGTGTGACTGGGACCATAGTAATTGTGCTTGGTGTGGCATCACAAGCTCCATAGGGTAGAGGTAAATGGGTCAAGGTTTTGTGCTGTGGTGATGGTTACAGACAGGTGGTCTGGTATGAGGTTTTTACAGTGCAAGGCTGAAGAAAGCTGCTGGAAGGCACAGCAGGAGGTTCATGGTAGTGTGGAAGCATTATTGTGGCCGGGCTGATTTGTAGGTGGTCTTGGTCGAGAGCCAGAAGCAACCATAAGTAAGTGCGGTGGAAAGAATGGAGGTGTTTTTGCTGGTGGGGACCTGCTCCGAGCAGTGTTTGTGAGTCATAGACTGAGGGGCTCTTCAGCATCCAGGTTTCTGCGGGCACCTGAGGGGTCGAGGCTAAGAGCGGCTGGGCCGAACAGGAGGGCCATGTGGCGACTTGCGACATCACATGGGAGTGAGCTGTAGAAGCATCAGCCTCATGGGGGGTCCAGAAGCACTGGCATTGCAGTGGAAATTTAGGCTGGAGGATCAGTGCAGCAGGACAGTGGTGTGGCTCCCTGGGGGAGACAAAGGCTGGGGGTGCAGGAAAAATTGAAATACCACTAAGGCGTAGGTGGTCTCCAGCTGAAGTGGGCCGAATGGGCCTGGGGAAGCCACCAGGAAGGGGCTACTGGGACAGTGAGAGGAAGAATGGGAAGCCCTGTGGGGGGGACAGGAACGAGAGGCATAAAGCAAAAGAAAGGACAAGTTTTTAATCACAAGGTGGGTGTGCTCAATACAGGGCAGAGTTCTTGGGGAGAGGGGAGTAGGGTTTATGTGTCCATTGTTCTGGTCAGAAGGATGACAGGCTGGCAGTCGCTTGGTTGGGCCTCCAGGTGGAAGCAAGCAAAGTGATAAAAAGAGGCAAAAGGGGGCCCAATGGCCCGAACTAAGGGGCAGATGGTCTGGGCAAAGGGAGCCAAAGGTGAACCCCTAGGGGGGGAGAGGGGGACCATGAGGGGAGAGCAATATTGGGCATTGTAAATGGCATGAAGGTGGATGTCCATGGAGTGCAGGAGGTATAGGCAGGCCTCAGCAGCACAGGTGAGAGCCCACAGAAGCAGGGTCTGCAAGAGGTGGACCTGCTCAGGCCTGGCCACAAGGGGTTAGATTTGTGGACAACAGGGGGCACACCTGTAAGGAGAGGGCTGGGGACTCCCTTACAATCCTTTGTGGGGTTTGCACGACTAAAGGTTTGTGTGGATGGTGTAGATGTGACCCACAGGCAGAAGAAGAAGAAGAAGAAGAATCAGCATTTATATAGCGCTTTTCATACGCAGTGTATCCCAAAGTGCTTTACAAGCAATGCTAGACTGGTAGTGAAGTGAGTGAATGTGTGGTGGCAGCCATATCACACATCATCACACAGCCTGGATAATTGCATGAACCAGTTTATGGGAAGGGGAATGTTGGCCAGGACACCGGGAATGTTCCCTACTCTTTGCGAAGAGTGCACTGGGTTCTTTTACTTCCACCTGGACACCCACCAGGACAACACCAGGATGGGCAGAACGGACCTCGGTTTAATGTCTCATCTGAAGGATGGTAGACCCCAGCAGTACAGCACCCTCCAATACTGCACTCAGATGCCAGCAATTTTTAGGTGCAAGTCCAATCCCCATGTGGGATGAGAACCCACGACCTTCTGGTCCTGAGGCGGATGTGCTACCAACTGAGCCAGACCGTGAGCCAGCTTATTGGAAGGCACTCAGAGAGAGAGGGCCCAAGCACACGGGCAAAATGGTAGCCCAGAAGTGGGCAGGGATCTGATGGGCCTCTGGTCAGAGGGGCAGAGAGGGTGACATGGACACCAAGTAGGCTTGGGTGGGTGGGAACAGGGCAGTATGAAAGGGATAGAAGGAGGGCATGTTCCTGAGGGGAAAGAGGAGTAGGATAGTCTGGCTGGGCCAGAAACAAATATGCCTGGGGATGGAATGCGCCAGGTGGTATACGGGGATGGCCCACAGCCAACGGAAACAGGAGTGAGGGGCGATGGAGAATCCACCAGCGGGTTTTGGCATCATTAGGTACTGAGGCTTGGGAGGGGCCCAAGGAAGCCAGAAGATGTTTAGGATGTGTGCCTCGCGGTACCACCCCTCCAGGGGGTACGAGGGACAGGTGGAGGCCTACAAAGGTAAACATTGTCAGCTCACGGTGTGCTTTTTCCCAGCTGTAGTATTACAGGCATGACAATGGCATCCAAGAGGACCCTAATTTCCAATGTAAACATGATGGAGGTGGCGGCAGAATTGATGAGCCAAATGACCGAATTGGTGGAGGCAGCCAAGTGGAGAGAGGAAGAGGAGGAAGTGCTGAAAAGGTGGAAGGAGAGGGACGAATGCCTGGGAAGAGCAAGGCTGGGAAGAGGCCCAGATGGGTGGAACCAAGCCCTGTACTCACCCCAGCACCCATGCCAGAACCAAAGCCTGAAGAGGCAGCTCTGGGTGGGGGTAAGGATGGAGTTGATATCACCAATGAGGGTGACATGAAGGAGTATTTAGAGGGGCTCCTGTGTGACATGGGTGATGCAGAGATAGAGAAAATGGAATGGGCCCTGAAGACCATAAAGGGAAAAGACAAGGTAGAGACCAGGGGGCCTGGGGGAAAACCAGGTGGCAAGAAGTTGTACGAGGGGGCCCTGAGTTTCTCCTCGGGGGACCACATGCTGGTTTCACTAAAAGAAAGAATTTGGAAAGGAGAATATGTGAACATTTTTGGACTGGTGGATGAGAACATGGCCTCAAATTATGAACAGAAAGAATCAGTGGGCAAATCTAAGCTGGCAGTAGCCCTGGCCATGGTGGGGCACAAGACAGAGGAAGCCAAACTTAAGGGTAAGACCATCAAAAATTGTCAGGCAGGATTTATCATTTGCAGTGCATTAGTGTTGGAAAAAGCAGCCAAACATAGCCATTCCCTTGCTAACTTACATGGCCATCATCAGGGATGCTTACAAGGCCAAATTAGGTTATGGGTGGCTGAAGTACGATGAGGCATTTAGGAAATGGATGGCAGCTAAAGTGGATCAGAGATGGGACTGCACCCATTCAGAGCTCTGGGTGAGGACCCTCTCTGGCCAGGTGAGTGGGACAGTGGGAGAACAGAGGAACTACCCGAATGAACAAGGGGGCAGAACTGCTTAGGGAGGGGTTCTGGAACAGTTTTCTCCTGGGTTTTCAAGGGGGTGGGCATGGATGAGGGTCAAGAACCTTGGGTCCATAAGAGGAAAAGAGGACATAGTGTGGGTGAAAATAATGAAGGAGGTCGGGGCAGAGCAGGTGGAGGAGCCTTTGGCAGTACCACCCTTCTGCGACTTCAGGGTGTCACCATTGGGAGTGGTACCCAAGAAACAGAAGGGGGAGTTTCTTTTGATCCATCACCTGTTTTACCCTGAGGGGAAGTCAGTGAATGAGGGCATATCTGAACACCTCAGGACAGTCTCCTATGCCTCATTGGAGCAGACAATAGCTCTAATCAGGGCAGTGGAGGGGGCATGGCTGGCAAAAATGGACATCGAGTTGGTCGTCTGGCTATTGCCTGTCAGCCCAGTGGATTGGGACCTTTTGGGCTTTCAGTTTGAGGGTAGGCTATGTTTTGACAAAGTCATGCCTATGGGTTGCTTCGTGGCATGTTCGACCTTCGAGGCATTCAGTTTCTGGGTACAGTGGGTATTCAGGGTACAATATGGATATAAGAGGGTTGTGCACTATCTGGATGATTGCTTCCTCATAGGTGAGACCCGGGCAGAAATGCAGGCAATATTGGAGGATTTTAAAGAGATGTGCAGGCATATAGGGATACCTCTGGCACGGGGGAAAATGGAAGGCCCAGCGTGCTGGTTGGAGTTCTTGGGAATAGAGGTGAACACGGAGCAGGGATGCTTCCGGCTACCAGGGGACCAGGTAGCTCAGCTCAGGGGGCTGTTCGTGCAGGTAGCAGGGAGGAGGAGGGTGCTGCTGGTACAGGTACAGCAAATGCTGGGGCACCTTAATTTTGCCTGCAGGGCCATTAGTCCTGACAGGGCATTTATTAGAAGATTGGGGAGGGCTACAGGGAGTGCTAAACAGCCACACCATTGGGAAGATATTACAAAGGGCATGCGGGAGGATTTTAAGATGGGAAGGAGTTTTTAGAAGACTATAATGGGATAACATTCTAGCAAGATGACTGGGAGCGCAGCATGGATATAGAATTGTACACAGACGCCTAGGGCACATTGGGAATGACAACATATTTTAAGGGGCAGTGGATGTCGGAGCCATGGCTGGAGCACTGGAAAGTAGGGGGGTGCTGAGGGACATCACGTTCCTCAAAATATTTCCAATCTGGATGGCCTTGGAGATCTGGGGGGCCAGGATGAGGGTTAAGCGCATTGTCTTCTGGTGCGATAATAAAGGGATGGTGGAGGTCATTAACAGGCAGGGGTGGAAATACAGAAACCATGGGCAAGAACCTACGACACACGGTGCTGTTGGGGCTTCAATTAAATTTATCTTTCAAAGCAGAGCATATTGAAGGGAGCAAGAATGAAGTGGTTGACAGTATTTCCCGTTTGCAGCTCGGAAGGTTTCTGGCTCTGGCGCTACAGGCAGCAATGCACAGGACCAGGGTCCCAGACTGGTTGTGGAAGATTAGAGGGATAAAGACAGGGCACTGTACTGGGGAGCATGTTTGGCCAACACCCTGAGGGCCTATGAAAGTGGCTGGGTGAGATTCCAGGATTTTAGGGGCAAGCACAGGTGGGACATGGAGGAGCCGGTCTGGGATGAGCAGGTGAAAAGGTTCACAGTAGAAAAATGGGAAGAAGCCATGGCCCATACCATGATGGTGGTGCAGCTGGCGGGCATAAGTTGGGTGTGCCAGGACAAGGGATGGGTGGACGCCATGGCTCACAGGACCATCAAGAAGATGATCGCAGGTTGGCAGAGGGGATAAGACAGCAGGAGGGATGGGAGACAGCATATCAAGGGATAGCTGCTGGACAGGGTGTTGGGGGTGACACAGCACATGTGCACCTCGGTGCAGGAGTCATGTCTGTTCAGGGCAGTTTTTCTGGTCATGGCAGCAGGTGCCTTCCAGGTGGGGGAAGTGATGGCTCCACGCAAGACTGCAACAGACCTAGCCATGCAGCACAAGAGTGTGGTTTGGGAGAAAGACAGGTTGATCATTACACTGGCCAGGTCCAAGATGGATGGGGGGGGACTCCTGTGATGCTGCTATGGCAGCCGCAGGCCATGAGCTGCACAGTGGCTGCCCTGGAGGAATACAAGAACCTTCTTAGGGGTGGCTGGGGGAACATTGTTCCACCATGGTGATGGCTCCCCGGTCACCGGTTTTCAAGCAGGGGCAGTAGTCAAGAAGGCCTTGGCATTTGTAGGTGAAGACCCGGGGGACTCCGCCCCCCACTTCTTCCGGATTGGGGCAGCCTCAGAGGCAGCCGAGAAAGGGGCATCAGTGGAGGAGCTGAAAAGGGTTGGGCGATGGAGGTCCAATTGTTATAAGAGGTATGTCAGGTATTGATGCCAGGAACTCACACTGTTCCCTTTTGTTTCTGTGGCAGGTTCCAAGCAGAAGGTATGCATAGTGGGGCATTCCTTCATCTACTGGGTGGAAAGGTTTGCAGCCATCACAGACAGAGGGATGCAGTTACTCTCTAATATGGAGCAGACACACATGCAGTGGAAGGGCATCAGAGGCATGAGGTGGGCTCAGCTGCTGCCCTTTCTGGAGGAGCTGAGGGTGCGATGGGGCAGGCTGGATTGCATCACCATCCACATGGAGGGCAATGATTTTTGGGGCTTACTGTGGGGCATATTGGGGCAGATGATAACAGCTGACTTAGAAAAGCTGATGGCATGGTGGCCTGGCGTTACCATCGGTTGGTCCGAGATTACATCACAGAGAGTCTGGAGGGGAGTCAAGGATGTCAGGTTGATTGAAAAGTTGAGGAAGTGCCTGAACAGGAGGGTGGCAAGGGCAGTGACTGAGATGGAGGGGGTGCACATCCAGCACAAGGACATTTCCTTCCACCAGGCAACTGTTTACGGGTCTGATGGGGTGCACCTCTCGGAATTTGGGGTGTTCCTGTTTCTAAGGCCAATAAGGGAACTAGTGGGAGAAGTGGCTAAAAGGGGTCTTAGGTTCTAGCCCACAAGGGGGGGGACTCCTCAGTCCTTCACTAGATGGAGGTGGGGCAGTGGAAGAAGAAAGGGGAGTGGGGAGGAAGGGGCAGGAAAGGGAGGGAGGCCACATGAGGTGGGTGCAAGGAACCCAGGCATGGTATTAATGTGGGGAAGGGTGGATAGGTCTAGATGCCGGATTCATTGTGTCCACACCTGGAGGGCTGAGGCCCAGGTAAGTGGGGGACCGGTCTGGTTCTGGTTGTGGAGGAGAGGCCGGATTCAGAGTGTCCAGACCCTGAAGCATGGAGAAAGGAAAAGCAGCCAGAATGAGGAAGAGTACAGAGTGAAGAAGAAATGATGTGACATAATTTGTGTTATTATGATTGAATTATGATACTGTGGGATGTAAGATTATCTTTGTGCCAAAATAAATATTTGCCAGTGAGCATCCAAATTCTAAAAGGTGGTCATGTGAAGTTATTTCTGGGAGGGGCTCAGGGCACTATTAGGCTTACCAATTAAAGCATGCCAGGTTGTCTCATGGCCCCTAACAGAAAGAGACAGAGAAAGGGAGGGGGGAGGGAGAGGGTGGAGGGAGCTGGTGACATCACCAGGGAAGTAGGCAGTGTCATATAACAAGGGGGTGGCAGGGCTCAGGGGATTGGCTTGGGGGCAGAGCTAGCAGAGGTCCTGATTGGGGTCCATAGGGGGTATATCACAGTTGCCCACCCTGGGCTAGCTCTCTTTTGCTGAGAAATTTCCCACCCATCCACTCTTGTAAGGAAGACTCTGAAAACATGGTTTGGCACAGAAAGTATAGGAGCAGGGCAATGGGTGGTGCCCTGTGGGTCCTGGGCATGGGGCTGTGACAGAGTGATCTCTGTCAGGAGAAGGTGCCCAGTGATGGGATAGGTGTCCCTGTTCCCCTTGTTCACCTTTTTCCCAAAAATCTTGTCTGCCTGTTCCTGTGTTTGAAATCCCACATCCTCTGCTACACTTGATGTCAGAAGTGGTATCTGGCTGAGCGTCTAAGGGGTACAAGGAAGAGCTCAGTCAGGTGCTATGTTCCCCCTAAGGTGTGAGCATGTGCGTCCGCACAGCAGTCAGAAATAACCAGCACACTGCTTCAGTAGTAGCGCACAAAGCAGCTGACAGGGATCCTCATGTTCATGACGTAGTGACAACAGTCATCACTCAGATTTAAGACTCAGATAGCAGGAAATGAAAGTGAATGGGAAAGAAACATTGTATGCCCACCCCCGAGGCCACAATCTATTAACTTTAACAAGCCAGACATCTCACTCTCGCTCCACTTATAGAACAAAGGAACCAATCTGCAAAATTCCAACCAATCGGCTTTGCAGTTACTGCAATGTTTTCGGCTTGACACCTCATTTCAGTAAGACAGTACTTGATAATGAACAGTATTCCCCTGCAGTTCACAGAAATGGCATGTTTTATTTGTTTGGTAGATGCCCCCCAACAAAGCAATGAGAAAGATTCTCTGACATAGGGTGTGTATTATATTATTTCAGTTTTAAAGTTGTACAACTTCAGTGTAATCTGCCTCCTTCCAAAGCAGCATCTCACATATAAAATGTGTTTATAATGGATTTAAAGCCTCACCGTTGAAAGAGTGTTCATTTTTTTTTCAGTGCAAGAAAATGGGAAAACTATAGTTTTTGTTTACAATAAAAGCATCAAAGCAACCTACTGTCTGTTTCTGTGTCATTTTTTTATGTATTTGTTGGGGGCTGGGATGGGTATAACCTTCTCAATTAGCAGGCTGAGACACTAACTGTACATATGTCTAGAGAGATGAGATTGCGCTTCTCTTTAAAGGGGTCTCACATTATATACACATTTGAGAGTCAATGAATCAGTGCTTGTAAAAGGTTGCCCATGTTGGCTACATGGGGATAGTAATTCAAAAGTGGACAGCAAGAAATGGCAGTGCAAAAAATTTCCTTTTCATTTAATTTCATAAATTTAGACTACGCTTAGTATGGATCCAGAACAGAAGAGCAATACGGTCTCCTAAATGCATCTCCTGTGTCATATCACACTGACTCACTCACTACATTGCAAAAATACATTTTAAACCCCGCACTGAGCTTGACAATACCCAGCATAGTCATTGTAAACCATACCTAGGGTAAATGACATCACATACAATTATACATGCATCCATCAAATATGCCATTGCTAAGTACTGCTTTAAGAAGCTGTCCAACCCTGAATACCACATTGCCATAACAGTATTAAATTATGTACTTTTGGAGTTGGTAGAGTTGTCTAAGGCACCGTTCGCACTACAGTATGTTTCAGCAATCTGTTTTTGAAAACGAATTACAACTTACCGTGTTGCAGTGTTCACACTGCAGTCCACTTCATTGACCTATTTCAGCTGATGCATGCTAGAGTGTTCTCACTAACTATTAATCCATTTCCCCTTCTATTCTGATTCAGCAGCACTTGCACAGCTGCTTGCCATGATGCTTTGCGCGATCGAGAGGTGGGAGGACAAACAAGCATGAATGGATCTGACCCTGTCTGTTCACATTGTGAGTAGCTCATTTCACTTTTGAAATGGATTTCTGGAAGCATGCTCAAGCCCTGGTCTCATCAGGATTAGAGCACGCTTCCAAAATTGCGAGCTACAACAGAGTTATGTGCGAACGCGATCCGAGCCAGCACGCATTTGTGCCCTAGTGCGAACAGGGCCTAAGATGTTTCAGAAAAGTGGTCTAACCACAGTTGAAGCTGCACAGATTTCTAGAGCAAAAATAAAAAAGATCAGAAGCCAGTACCTGGGTGAAACTGTCTACTGGAGCCAACCAGTAAAACTGCTTTTGGCTAATTGCACAGCTGAAGTAAGCACAACAGCAATTTTGTAATTCATTGGCCTGTTATGTTTATTTATTTATTTATCAAGTCTAGGATTACAAATACCTTTGAGCCATGGCTCTTTTATGAAGGTTCCACGTCAGAGAAATACAAATTATGGGGAACATCAAGACAGGCATTACAACAATGTGGACATTGCAAACAGACTACAGATTAATACAGTTCAAGGGTAGCATTGTAACAAGGCAGCCAGCGGCATTTGTCAGAGAAAATAGACAACAGATAAGAAGTGCCAGAGTCATAGGGAGAGGGAGAGGGTAGGGGGGGAGAAGGAATGTAGGAAGGGTGGCAAGAGGGTGAAAAGTGCAGCACTGGGTATACCAAGATGTGAGGGTAGAATCCAGTGAGGATGGGAGGGGGGGACAACTAGAGTAGAAAGGGAAGTGGAGAAACAAGGTTAAGTTGGGCAGTCACAGGAGCTGTTGGTAGTGAGATAGTCCCGGAGCCTAGTTTTAAACATACCAATAGTTGGGGCAGAGGAGATGGTTGGGCTGAGGCCATTGAACCAGAGTGGCTCACTGATAAGCAAAGAGCATTGTCCCTGTGAAGTGTGACAGTGGGGACTTTCAGTAGCTGTAGCGTGGATCTCCTAAGGCACCATTTGTTACTTCGGTGTTGTAACAGAGTTGAGACCCCAGAAGGTGCAAGGCCAAGGTAGATTTTTTTCACCATGGAGAAGGTGAGAAACTTTATGCGGTTTGATAGTTGGAGCCAGCCGGTCTGAGTGTGCAGGTCACATGTGTGGGTGAGACGGTGAGCACCAGTGATGAGCCGACATGCTTTATTTAAGGTAGTTGAGAGGCATCTAAGGGTTGTGGTTGTGGCCAAGCTGTAAATGATGAGACCATAGTCTATTACAGAGATCACAGAGCTCAGGACTGCAACCTTCACAGCTTCTGGCATGAGGTGTGGTCTGTGTTTGTAGAGGAGACCAAGCCGTGTATTAGCAGCTCTAGCTACATTATCTACATGAAGTCCATAGGAGAGATTAGGGTCAAGCTGTATACCTAAGTATTTGAAGGACCCCACCTGCTCTAGAGTGTTCCCCTGGGTGGTGGAGATAGCCAAGTGGTGTAGCTTGTGTGGGTTATGAGAGCTGCAGAAGAGCATAGATTTGGTTTTCTTGTCATTGAGGACCAGTTTATGATTAAGAAACCATGTCTCTACAGAACTGAAACCAAGTTGAAGGTTGTCTTGAAGAGTTGCAGGATCTTTGTGAGTGGAGAATACAACAGCAACATTGGCATATAGTATGATCTGCTCAGAGCAGTGGTAAGGGAGGGAGTTTAAGAAAAGACTAAAAAGGAGGGGTCCCAGTATGGATCCCTGTGGGACACCCGAGCGAACAGGCAGGGTGTTAGAAAGAGCATCCACAATTTTTACTCTCTGTGACCAGTTTTCTAAGTAGCTTTTAAACCAGAGAGAATAGTCAGGTGATAGCCTGGCATTCAGTAGTTGGTGTATTAATAATCCATGGTGTACTGTATCGAAGGCCTTGGAGAGGTCAACGAAAACAGCCCCTCTGAGAAGGCCACTGTCAAGGGATTTGTGCAAAGCTCCAGTGAACTCAAGAAGGGCTGTGGTGGTGCTGTGACCTTTCCAGAAGCTGTGTTTTTGTGGACAAGGTATATCGTATTTATCCAAGTGGTCGGTAAGTTGATCAGCCACGATGCGCTCAAGTGCCTTAGAAAGTGGAGGCAGTATGGAGATAGGGCGATAATTTGAGTGAATCGTCTTGTCCCCACTTTTATGGATGGGTGTCACGGTGGCTGTTTTCCATAGGTCTGGGAATTTTCCACAGCTGAAAGAGAGGTTTAGGATTTTTTGTTAATGGATGAATTACCTCATTGAGGATGAGCAAAAGAAGCTTAAGGTCCAGGGTGTCGCTACTAGATCTAGATTTAGAGATAGCTGCAGTAATATAGCGGCGAGCTTCATTCAGCCTTACCTTCCTGAAGTAGAAGAGGGGATGGTTAGACTGAGGGGCTGAGGTATTTGGAAAGTAGGCCCTGTTTTCGAAAAAGTCATGGGGTAGAACAGCACTAAGGTCTGAAAAAGGCGTGTTAAAGATGTTTGCGATCACCTTAGTGTCAAGGGTTGAGGATCCATCAACCATTAACATGGCCAGAGAGGTTTTTGGCTGCTTCCCTGTGACATCCTTGATATTGTCCCAGAAAGCACGACCATTTCCCCCATGTATTGGTGAGAGCATCTTTGTAATAGGTGGATTTCATTAGCCGTATGGCTTTTGTGCAGGCATTTCATACTTGTTTGTAATTTTGGATGTCCAGTTGTTTGCCAGTGGCCCTGGCAACTGCCCAGAGGTGATCCCTTAGTTTCAGCTGTGAGAGAAGAGCCGTGGTGACCCATGGGTTAGAGAGAGATTTTGTTTTGTGCCTTTTAGCAGGGGCAAAGAGGTCGCAGGCTTTGTTGAAAATTGAGATGAAGTGATCAAGAGCCAAGTTAACATCTGTTGCTTCATAGATGGGTAGCCAGTCTTGTAGAAGCAGGTGGTATTTGAGATGTGGAAGTTTTCCACGAGGAAGGACTCTGCTAGCGATAATTTTGGGAGGGGGCTTAAGGAATTTGTTAGACCATGCACACATGACTGGGGAGTGGTCACTGAGTGAGTCTGGGAGAATGGTCGTAAAGGAAATCCTTGTGGGGTGAGTGGTGAGGACCCAATCCAAGAGGGTACTGGTGCCAGTCTTGTAGTTAATCCTTGTAGGGGAGTTTACCATTTGCGTGAGGTTAGCAGCTGAGATGGAGTCTTTATAGGCACTGGCACTCGATGCTAACCAGTTTATGTTGAATTCCCCTAGTAGAATAAGTTCAGTTTCAGAAGGATGTGAGTTGATAAAGTTTAGGACATCGTTGAATCCATGTTTAGGGTCCCTGGGTGGGATATATATGGAGACAATAGTCAGAGCTTTATGGTTGGGACCTAGGATGATTTTTATTGGCAGAATCTGGGCTGTGGCAGAAAGTGATAGAGTTGCTACAGGGTGCCAAGACAGGGAGTCTTTGATATAGATTGCACAACCACCGCCTTTTTTGGATATCCGGTCCAGCCTGTGAACATTGTAGCCCTGTATTGTTACTGCTGAGTCAGGAACTTTAGGTGTCAGCCAAGTTTCCACCACTGCAAGGATGTCAGGGTTGTGTTGGCATATGAAGGCTTGGAGTGCATCCAGCTTTGGTAGTAGGCTGCAGATATTAATGGTCGCAAGGATAAGGGCACCTGGAGTTTGTGTGTGGCCTGAGCTTCTAGGGCCAGGATTGGGATGGACGCTGCCTGAGATGAGAAGGAGGAGGAGCAGGAGTTTTAAGGAGCAGAGTTGCAGCTCTTTGAGAGATAGTTTTGATTGTTGTTTCCTGGAGTAGAGAGTTGCAAGGTTCCAGGCGGTGTCCCATATGGACTGCAAGGTGGTACAGTGTAGAGAGGTGGCCACACTTGTTGAGTAGTGGTCGTGTTAAGTAACCAGGAATATCCAAATGGTGCACCAAGCACAAGTCTCAAGTGGAAGTGGAGAGTTCCCTTGGAGTTGCAGTGAAACCAGAGTAGAGGTGGTGGGGTGGGGTGGGGGTGGGGGTGGCTAGGACCAGGGAGAGAGAGAGGGGGGCCAGGGCAAGGAGGAGGAGGAGAGGTGAGAGAAAGGCAGAGAGAGCCCACATGGCTTACGTACTAGATAAAGAGATAGAGATATAGCCCTCTAGTGGTGAGAGGATATAATCTGCTAATGGAAAAGTCAACTGTGTGTTCAGTAGGAGATAGTATGGGCCACTTGGAAATCAGCTTCCACTGGTACCAAATCCAAAAGTCAGGGCTAGTACCTTGCAGTACAGAGGATTTCTGAAAAACTGTTTAGGTTCCAGAAATTGAAGGGTCCGTGGCCTGGTCAAGGCACGCTGGATCCCTGAAATAAAGTAGAAAAACAGGATTTTTAAAGGCTGGAGAAGTGGGCTGGTCACATCAGAACAAAGAGAATAAATATAAGTGGGCAGGTTCAGAGAGCAAAGCAGACGGTTTGGGGGAGGAGGAGAGAGGAGAGAGGTTGCAGAGCAGAGAGCAAAACAATGATTTACACAGTCAAGGCTCTCAATTCACTTCTAATATCAACTCAGAACTTAAAATGACTGTAAAAAAAAAGCTCTGAATTCACTTCTAATATCAACTCAGAACTTAAAATGACTGTAAGGATTAAACAAATCATTAAACCCTAGCACATAAATTCAACTAGAGACACAGAGGGAGATACAGTAGTTAGAGGTGTGTTCAGCAGGAGATAGTATGGGCCACTTGGAAATCAGCTTCCACTGGCACCAAATCCAAAAGTCAGGGCTAGTACCTTGCAGTACAGAGGATTTCTGAAAAACTGTTTAGGTTCCAGTGAGGGGTCCGTGGCCTGGTCAAGGCACGCTGGATCCCTGCAGTACAGAGGATTTCTGAAAAACTGTTTAGGTTCCAGAAATTGAGGGGTCCGTGGCCTGGTCAAGGCACGCTGGATCCCTTGCAGTACAGAGGATTTCTGAAAAACTGTTTAGGTTCCAGAAATTGAGGGGTCCATGGCCTGGTCAAGGCACACTGGATCCCTTAGCATAGAGAGTTTCTGAAAAACTGTTTAGGTTCCAGAAATTGAGGGGTCCGTGGCCTGGTCAAGGCACGCTGGATCCCTTGCAGTACAGAGGCTTTCTGAAAAACTGTTTAGGTTCCAGAAATTGAGGGGTCCGTGGCCTGGTCAAGCCACAATGGATCCCTTGCAGTACAGAGGATTTCTGAAAAACTGTTTAGGTTCCAGAAATTAAGGTGACCATCTGGACAGCCGATTTCCTGCAGGTGAACTTTCTGACTGATCTGCCTTTGATTTTACAGCAATGCCACATTGCAGCTTTGAGTTTGGCTTATCAAATACTGAGAGACTGTACAGCAAATATCAGGACTATTTTTCATCAGTGGACCAGGCAGAAATTGTTATCCAGTACAATGACTTCAGATTTATAGTTGCTGAAAAAATAAAGGGAGGATCATTAAAATCATTTACTGACATGATCCACTTTGCTTTGACTAACATGCAGTATAGCATGGTGGCTAAATTTATTGATGTATGTGCCACACTCCAAGCTAAACATGAAGCTATCATGTACAGAGGTTCCTACAGAGTCTTATCCTTCCCCAGAAGAGATTCTCCATAGGGAAGTGCAGAATGAGAAGGATACAATAGCTCAGAGAAAAATCTTGGGAGTGATAGAGGATCATGTACTGAAGCAGAGAGAAGTATGGTTGAGTAGGACCATAACTATCTTTGGGTGGAAGGTTTCACTCAAGGATTCTCATAGGAAAGTTAGGGAAGCTTTGTTGCTGCTCTTGGAAAGAACATTAGGATTTTATATCTCCAGAAACATGGTGGAGTTCATAAAGTTATATGGAGATCCTGAGCCCACAACACAGATTGATATTACATTTAAAACACCTCATACAGCTAGCAGCTTGCTTTCTCTGGCCAGTAAGCTGGACTGTTTGGAGATACATTTAGTTAACACTTTAGACTTGGGTGAAGTCTTTTCTGGGTTGACACAGACTAAGGATTGTTCTGAATCAATCTTAGAGGCAGATAACCACATGATTGACTTTGGAGACCTAACTGACCCTAATACCTACTCGCCACTGACAGTTATTGATTCAGCCTGACAAATGCAGCCTGTAGATAATATCAAACAAATGAACTCCGAATGCCAGCTAGATTTGGATAAGGGAGCTGGGGATCTAGATGTAGATGCCCATTCTATACTTTCATGGAATATTGAGGGCATCCATCTTAAAATAATTGACCCTGAAGTAGTGAGATTTCTGGATAATTTTGATATTAATTGACTGCAAGAAACATGGTGTACAGAAAATGTAACTCCCAAATTAGCTGGATATTCTGTCTCTACTCTGCCAGCAACTAAAGATAAAAAGTTTGGAAGGTTTAAAGGGGGTATTTCCTTTTTTATCAAAACATTGCTAAATTTTCAGATCACTAACATTTCTACTAAGTCAGAGGGTATTTTGGCTCTAATGATTAGCAAGGTACAAGAGAAGATCATTCTCTACAATATATACTTTCCCCCTCACAACAGAGCTACTGATCCCACTGACCTTTTCATACAGGATCTGAAAATGGCACTTGACGAATTATTAGATGAGAGTATATCTTGTCCTGTAACTATTTCAGGAGACTTTAATGCCAGAATTCATTCTCATTTCTTGGAGGATGTATATTCAGATATGAGCCATACAATATCTATAATTAATCCAAATATCTCATATACTAGGACTGCTCTGGATCTAAAATCTAACCTCAGAGGTAGGGAATTGCTAGCGGGCTTGGCCAGTAGAAATGTCTGTATTTTAAATGGGAGAACTAAGGGAGATCTAGTTGGATCCTTAACGTATAGAGGACCTACTGGTTCTTCAATCCCCGATCAGGTGTGGACCAATTTGGAAGCAGTAAAGCTGATCCAAAAGTTAGAGGTCATAGATAGAGTGGAATCAGCACACTGTGCTATTGTAATTAACATCAAATGCCCTTTTGGGACTTTAAGGAGTGAGGCACAACAGGAAGAGAGTCTGGAAGTCATAAACAAGAGAAGGATTAGATGGCCGATTCATCAAGCTAGTTTCAATGAAATTCTTAGTACAGGAGTCTTAGGTGATATTCACGAGTTGGTCCTGGACAAAAGTAAGGCCTTTAATATTTGGGAGAATTGGGAAACAATTAATTCTTTACTTGGACCTAGATGCAAAACAACATACCGTCCTAGGTCCCTTTATAAAAAGTCTTGGTTTAATTCGGTATGCCTAGAGGCAAAGAAAGAGTTTGGAGGAAAACTAAGACAGCATAAGAAGAAAAGAAATAAGTCTGCAGCAGATTTTAAATTGCTAAAGACTGAAAGAGAAAAATGTAGGAAAATTCTTGAATGAGAGAGACATAAACATACTCTGGGACTTTGGGAAAAACTGAGACAGGCTGTTTTGGGTAGGGATGGAAGGCAATTTTGGAATATTGTTGCCCAGGGATATAATAGATATGCCAATAGGATTGAATCCTATATTACACCTGAAGTTTGGGCATCTCATTTCTCCAAGCTCTATTATTCTCATGAAGAGCAGAAGACACCTGATGCTTTCAAAATACAGGAGGATGAAATTTTTCCAAGACGTATGTTGATCACAGAGGATGAAATCTGGATGGCACTGATTGGGCTTAAGGCAAAAAAAAAAGCGCCAGGGCTGGAAGGGGTCCTAGGTGATCTCTATAAGGTTTTTCCCAACTGGTGGATTCCTTTTCTTCTTTTACTGTTTAATGGCCAGGTTCAGGAGTACTCTTGCCCTGCCAGTTGGGCAGGTAGTGTTATCTTCCCAATTTTTAAAAAAGAGGATCCAAATGACCCAAGAATGTATAGGCCTATTAGTTTGATAGATGTTTCACAGAAGATTTTCTCTAGGATAATTTTTGGCAGATTGCTGTCATCAGTTGAAGAGAACGCAGTATTAAATGAGGCACAGAATGGTTTCTGGAAGGACTGTTCTACAGTACAACACTGTTACGTGCTTCGGCAGCTGATCTGGAAGTATACTAAAGTGAGAAAAAACAGATTATATTGATGTTTTGTGGACTTCTTCTTGGCCTTCGACAGCATTAGTAGAAAAATCCTTTGGGCTACATTAAGGGATCTGAAATTGGAGTCTTCACTTCTTGATGTTATTATTAGACTGTATGAAAATATGTGGGCAAGGGTCCAGTATAATCAGTATGGTCATCTAACTGATAGATTTGAGACAAATGTGGGGATCAGACAGGGGTGTATTTTGGCCCTTCACTCTCTTTAACATCTGTATTAATACAGTCTTGGATCAGCTTGGTAACCCAGATTTTCATGTTCCAAAAATTAATGATCAAAGGATTGAATATTTAGCATATGCAGACGATTTAGTCTTGCTCTCTACTTCAGTACTAGGTCTTAAAAGAAAATTGGCTCACTTTGAATCTCTCTGTTCTCAAAGGAAACTAAAAGTTAATCTTGGCAAGACCAACACTGTAGTTTTTTGCTCTCAGACCAAGAATACGGTAGGCTTTAAGCTAAATGGTAAGCATATAGACACTGTTAAGTGTTATGACTATTTAGGTGTCCGTTTTGCCTATAGCCTATCTTGGACCAAACATTTGGAGGCTATTCAATTTAAAATGGGATCTTCGGTAAATGCCCTAAAAATATTTAACAGCAAGATGGGGAAGTCATCGGTCAGAGGGGTATTAAGAGTTGTTAATGCCAAAATAAGAACGAGCATGATATACGCCTCTGAAATCTGGGGTCATGCTAAGGTTAGAGAATTAGAAATAATTCTGAATAAACTCTATAGATACATCTTAATGTTGCCAAATGGAACTCCAAGCTGTATTCTTGCCTTGGAGTTAGGACAACGTTCCTTGACTTCTCTCATCTGTGAATGGCAGATTCTCTTTCTGTTGAAACTTTCTTTTGCCCCAACAAAGATATCCCAGAATGTGTGTAGAAGAAGCCATCAAACTGGCCAGCATGGGATATGTACATCCCTTTATTCAACTTATTAACGAAACAATAATGCCAGCCGGACTGGGCCACCTCTTATATAAAATTTACATGAGACCATTTGAGGAGATTAGGCAGGATGTCAAATTAAGACTTGCTGACTTAGACAAAAATTCTTGTCATGTTCAACTCTCCAAGCTTAAGCTATATGGGTGTTATAAAAAAAGCAAATATTTCATGGGGGATATGAGCCACATCTCTCTTTTTAACCTGTCCTAAACAAAGGAGAACCTATATAAGATTCAGAACTGAAAACTGTAATGCTCAATGCATTCATTTCGGACAAAAAAGAGAGAAATGTGGAGTGGAGATGATAGATGATCTCAAACATTTGGTACTCTTGTGTCCTAGGTATGAATTAACTAGGAAAAAAAATGCTGGGTGGATTGTTAGGTGATCTCAGTCTCCCCCTGGAGGATCTTTTGGAATATTTGTTTACCATGAAAGAGAAAAACATGGTAGAGATCTTTGCAAGATTTTTAATTTATGCTCATTTGTAAAGTTTACTAGGAGGACTTGAAGTCCTGTGGATGTTTTTTATGTGAAAAGGTACTCAAGGGACACTGTTACATTGAATTGCACTGTAAAAATATTTAAGTTCATTGTTGATTTATTTATTGTCTATTTATATTTACTATGTATTTTGTCCTGATTTTAGTGTATTGTAACTGCTTTATGCTGAACAATAAATTGTGCTACTACTACTACTACTACATTCCAAGCTTCTAGTGCTGACTGTGAAAGAGGCTTCAGCCTCATGAACTGCATTAAGAGCAAAGAAACCGCTTGAAAGAAAGCCATTTAGATATGCTGATGCGAACAAAATTATTTTTAGCATCTGGTGGAAAAATGGATCTTAATAAAATATACGTCCACTGTAAGAATGGGAAAGACTTTGGGCCACCCAATTTGCGCACATGAATCAGTTTTTTTGTACAAAGTGCCGCACACACATATCAGTCGCTCACCCACAGATACTGAAAATTAGAGGAAACATTGGTCAGGTGGTATCAGCCTTGGTACTGTCTGGGGAGAACAGGCAGCAATGCATGGTGCCAGAATCAAGGATGTGGAGTACTGGAGGTGGTGATCTGGACGAGGTACCACAGCAGCCTGAGAGATTCAGAAACCAGATGGTGGAACTTGTCCGACTGGTGAACTGGTTCAGTGGGAAGTGGTTAGAGGCAGACCAGTGTCAGAGGGAGGCTGAGCACTGTTACCAGGTGCTTTTGGAGGTGACCTGTTTGGAGGTAATGGATGGTGCTTCGGATGACCAGGAGCATGG
This sequence comes from Neoceratodus forsteri, assembly GCA_016271365.2. NCBI lineage: Eukaryota > Metazoa > Chordata > Ceratodontiformes > Ceratodontidae > Neoceratodus > Neoceratodus forsteri. The sequence goes on along the minus strand of CM057449.1, from coordinate 1,175,838,965 downwards.
GCATCGAGAAAAGGATGGCCGACGGATGGAGTCCTGGTTACTGGTATTGCCAATTTTTCCTGGCTGTTATATGGAGGAAGAGGATTCCCTGCCTGGACATGTGCAGCCAGTATTTATGGATGTCCCATTGTTGCCCAATTTCCCAGGCTGTTACAAGGTGGAGGATGGTATTTGGGAAGGGAAGGACAATGAGAAGACCCCAGGTAAGACTGTGTTTGGACATGAAGGTGTTGGGGTGAAGACTGCAAGCAAGTTGCAAGAGACTGTAGTACTTATAAGGGACTTGTGTAGCTGATGTATGTACTAGTAATCTGCCTACTGACTGGGAAATGTTGAAGGCTGGAGATGCTGAGTTAACCAGCTTACTGGCTTATGTTTCTGTGCATGAGGATAACATGTTAAATGGAGGTAGGGGAACTAGAATGTGGTGGTATGAACAAAAAGGGGGTGTTCTGCATCACATGAAACCCAATCCCCGTACTGGGCAAGTAGATGCCAGGGTGGTGGTAACCATGACTTATAGGAGGGAGATGTTGGAGTCTGTTTGCTCCAAACACACTAGGCCTTTAAACCATGGGGAAGTCCTGCATGAAATCACTTCAAGATATAACTGGCCAGGAATGTATAGGCAGGTGGCTGGCTATGTAGGAACCAGTGCTGTGTATCAGAGGGTACCTGACAGACGGGTAGAAGCTGGAACCCAAAGGTGGGAGGGCCTAAAGAGATGGCACCCATGGAAAAGGGGGACACACTCAAGTAGGTTAAGAGGTACTAGATTGTAGTTAGCACTGGACTGTGTTCTACTGTACTTTCACTACTTGCTGTTTCTTGGATAAAAACCTCAGAAGGTTGTAGTACATACCCCTTGTGTGCTGATGGAAGTATATGTAGATTGGTAAAATGGGAAAGTGGATTGATCTCCCATGTTGTTGTTTTTTTAACCCCATGGTAAAGTAATGTTAGTGAGTAGATGGTAGGTCACTACACTGATTACACTGTTTGAGGGACCCTGGGGTGGAGCTAATGAATGAGGGTGGGCCATAGCTCCATCCCCTTCCAGGATGAGGGAAGGAGGATACTGTTAATGTGCAATGTCTGAAAACTGAAAAATACTTTTGTAACAATTTTTGCTTCATATATCTTCTTCACTATCACCTTTTTCTATTTCATCTGATATGTTGGCCACTGATCAGATTGTCTTTTTGATCTATTCCTTACTCTTTTCTATATTTTTCGGTCTAGATAGAAAAAGGTTACAGTGGAAATTGACCTCCGAGGGAATATCTATTGGGACATACTATTGGTAGGTGTCAGATGTTCCAAATAAAAGTTGAGAAACCTATGCCTTGTGATTAGTAACTAATCTTGCTAGCAAAATAATAATACCACTGAATGTTATGAAAGTAATGAGCCCCAGGCTATAGTAAGTATGTTATCAGTGGGGGGCTATATGATTACGTACTCTGTTTAAGGGATGCTGGGGTGCAGCTGCATGGTGCGGGAGGGCCGGAGCTCCACCATACCCCCTGATTGTGATGGGTATGTGTATCGGACAACCATAGGATGGTTGCCCTCTTAAGTAGGGAGTTATGTGACAGAGTGAGCTCTGTTGGGAGAAGGTGCATGGTGATGGGATAGGTGTCCCTGGTGCCTTGTTCACCTTTTTCCCAAAAATCTTGTCTGCCTGTTCCTGTGTTTGAAATCCCATGTCCTCCACTACAGGCAGGGCATGGTGCTGTGGGTTGGCAGCAGAAGGTCCCAGGGGCTGGTCAGAGCCCTGGCAGGGGGACAACAGCACTCAGGAGAGGAGAGATATGTGGAGTAGGGAAGGAGAAAGGGGGAGAGAGGGGGAAGGGAAGGGGGCAGGAAAGGGGGGAGGCCACATGGGCTGGGTGCAAGGAACCCAGGCATGGTATTAATGCGGGGAGGAGTGGATAGGTATAGGTGCTAGATTCACAATGTGTGGACCTGGAGGGCTGAGGCCTGGGTAAGTGGGGTACAGGCCTGGTTCTGGTGATGGAAGAGGGGGCCAGATTCAGAGGGTCCGGATCCTGAAGCATGGAGAAAGGAAAAGCAGCCAGAAGGAGGAGGAGGAGGAGGAAGAGGTTAGAGTGAAAAAGAAATGATTTGTCATGATTTGTGTTATTATGATTAAATTATGATACTGTGGGATGTAAGATTATCTTTGTGCCAAAATAAATATTTGTCAGCGAGCATCCAAATTCTAAACGGTGGTCATGTGAAATTATTTCTGGGAAGGGAACAGGGAACAAGTATCCATTTTTGCTCAATCTGTTATGCAACACAAATCAATGTAGTAACCAGTTAATTGTAAACCACCTTTATAATCGTAAACGTACACACACAGCACATAATTAATATTTGCAGACAGTGTACTCTGATTTTGTAGTGATTTTAGTTTCTGTGGTTTGTTTATATCTTTAAAATTACATATATATCTTTAAGTGTTTTTAAGAAATAAAATAGTTCATTTTTGCATTGTCTTTTCTGAAACCTTTGAAAGACAACAGGATAAAATGAAAAAATCCTGCACATCAGGATGTTCTCATGCACAAAACAGTTGGGCAGCAAAGATCAGTTCAGAGTTTGGCATAGAAGGACAGCCAGTATATTTTACACAGATAGGGAAAAGTCAGTTCAGGGTTTGGCAGCACACAGTAACCTCTAGATTCGGGCCAGCACAATGGGTAACACAGGTCTTTTGAACCAGCAAGACTGGGACCAGGATCAAGAGAACAGAGAAAGAATAAGACAACAGACTTGTTTTGCCAACTCAGGACCACAGGAGTCAGCAAACCCATTGCTAAAGCAGGATGCAAAAAACTGAGGGCAGGGACTGGAACCAGCATAATGATCAATTCAGAGTTTGCCAGCACACAGTAACCTCAGGAGAGTGACCTCAGAATCAGAACAGTTCTGTTCAGAGTTTGGCAGGCAGCAGTCAGTACATTGTTTATAGATAGGGAAAGTTAATTCGGCATTTGACACTTGCAACCAGGATCAGGAGAACATTGCAGGACTTATGCAGCAAAAAGGAGCAGCAAACTCATAGGCTATAGGTAAGAGCAATGGGCTGTGAATCAGACTGGTACTGTACATGCAGCAGGCCTGGGTTTGATTCCTACAACTTATTTTTGTGTACTCTGTGACACTGAGCAAGTCAGTTAACCTCCCCAGTGCACCCATGTTGCCCCTGTAAACAGGCTTTGTGTCTAGTGGGCCTTACCAGGTTACCGAAGAAGAAGAAAAAAAACCCGGACAGGGACTACAGCAGACAGCAAACACAACGTCCAAGTAAAACAGGATTCTGCACATACTGTACTGTGGGGAACAAGGAAATCATATTTTCCAGTCAGACAGAAAGATATGATTAAAAATACAGTGCTTCTGGGAATTATGTTTATTGGCATCTACAGATTAGCCAGTATAGTAACATGTGGGCAGATTAGTTGTGTTCTTGCTTTTACATTCAGAATCCCAGGCTTCCTGTTTTTAGCAGTGATTAACACTGAAAAATCAGAGCATAGAAACACAGAAAGTTGTCGGCAGAAGGAGACCAATGGCCCATCTAGTCTGCCCAAGGTAAAATCCTAGAACCCCTGTGGGGATCCAGGGCCTAACTAGTTGTTATCTGATATGTCTATATGTGTCCTGCTCTGCTTTTCTGGGTGGTATGCTCTACCCCAATCCAGTTTAAAAGTTGTGACCGTTTTTGCTTCAACCACTGTAGGTGGTAATCTATTCCATGGTTCAATCACTTGCTCAGTAAAGACGTTTTTTCTTAGCTTGTGCTTAAAATTACCCCTCTTGAGCTTCCAAGCATGCCCTCCTGTACAGATGTTACTAGACCAGGTGAAGAGTTCCGTGGCAGAGGCCTTGTTTATTCCCTTTAGGTATTTGAAAGTTTTTTTCATGTCTTCTCTTGTCCTTCTGTCCTCCAAGGAGTACATGTTCAGCTTTACTAAATGCTCTTCATATGACAACCTGTTCATTCTGCAAATCATTTTTGTAGCTCTTCTCTGTACTGTTTCAAGCCTATTTATATCTTTTTTGAGGTGAGGGCTCCAAAACTGTACTCTGCACTCCAAGTGCCTCCTCACCAATGACCTATACAGTGGCAGGATGACTTCCTTATTTCTGCTATCAAAGCTTCTGCTGATGCTCCCCAACATTTTACTTGCTTTGCTGTATGACATTTCACATTGCCTGGACATATTGCGGTTATCCATAATTTGTACACCTAAGTCCCTTTCCTCAGTTGAGGCATTTAGTTAGATGCTGTTAAGACAATAATCTGTTTTTAGGTTATTTCAACCTACATAAATTGCCCTACACTTTTTTGCACTTAATTTTAATTGCCAGTCTTCCATTTTTCCAACCTTGGCAGGTCCTCTTTTAGGTTACTTCTCTTTTAGGTTACTAATGCCTGTATCGCTGTCTACCCTACCTCCCAGCTTCATGGCATCAGTGAAAAGCAGTATTCTTCCAATTATTCCAACTATAATGTCGCCAATGAAGAGGTTGAACAGAAGGGGACCTAGCACTGAGCCCTGGGGATCCCACTTGTGACCTCCCCATGTTCTGATCCTACCCCATTTACAACCATCCTCTGCTTTCTGCCCCCAACCAGGAAGCCACCCATCTGACGATGTTAGCCCCAGTGCCCATATCTCTTATCTTGTTTAGTAGATGTTGGTGGGGGACTGAATCAAAGACCTTGCTGAAGTCAGAATACAATAGGTCAACCAGATGTCCCCTATTTACTTCCTTAGTAACCTAATCGAAGAATGAGATTAGAATAGTCTGACACCATCTGCCCGTCACAAAGCCATGAAGTTTAAATCGATCCAAGTATTCCACTATATCCTGCTTTATCAATTTGCCCACCACTGATGTGAGACTAACTAGTCTGTAGTTGCCAGGATCCTCTTTGTCACCTCCCTTATGCAGAGTTATTACATCAGCCAACTTCCAGTCCTCTGGTACATCACCTGTAAGGAGTGAATGGTTAAAGAGGGCGGTGAGCGTCTCTGTTAGTTTTTCTGCTAATTCTTTCAGGATTCTAGGGTATATGCTGTTGGGTTCCGGTGATTTGTTCTGTTTCAGATTCTCAAGTGCCTCATGGGCCCTGCTAATAGAAAATAAAGATATGTCCATGAACCGTATACCCTTATCAGAGGTTTTTATGCCGTTAACAGGTAGAGGGCCATCATGCTCCTTAGAGAAAACTGAACAGAAGAATTTGTTAAAGACGGAGGCCTTTTGCTGGTCCTCCTGTACCGTTTTGTCTCCGTCTCTGTCTCTAATCCTGAGTATTCCTTCTGCCTTTTTTCATTATTCCTTGATGTAGTGAAAGAACTGTTTATTTCTTGTCATGAAATTTTTAGCTATGTGAAGCTCCTTACCTGCTTTAGCTTCTCTAATCCTTTTTTGGTTTTCTTGCTTCTAGTCAGGTATTCTTCCCATAATCAGTCATTTGGATTCTTTTTAAAGTCAAGGAAGGCTTTATGTTTTGATTTAATGGCTGCTTTGATAAAGGTGGTGAACCACAATGGTACCTTTCATTTGTATTTCTTGGTAAGAGATTTTGTATCAATTAGAGTGGTTTCTATGATAACTTGTCTAATATCTGTCCAAAGTTCATTTGACTCTGACTAATAGTTGATAGAACCATTTTATTCTTCATGTGCTCCCTCATGTAGTCAAAACTGGCACCGTTGAAACAGAGCACTGTATCATTTGAACTTGAAGGGGAAGCTTCTAGAGAGAGATTGAGAACCACACGGTATTATGCTCGCTGTTGACCAGTGGTTCTTGGACCAGTGTGGTATCCTCCATATCTGAGTTGGTAAGCATTAGATCCAATACTGCATTAAGTCTAGTAGGTTCTGTTACCAACTGCCTCAGATTACAATCCTGAGTAGCCTCTACTATGGATTGGTTCCCAGCAGATTTGGCTAAAGGAATAGACCAGTCCACATCTGGCATGTTAAGGTCCCCTAGAATGACAGTATGTCCCTTAGCTGTGATAGATCTAATTTCATCAATAAGGGATTTGTCTGCATTGGCTGACTGTGCAGGGGGCCTACAGATTATGCCAATGAAGACTTTCTTCCACAACGAGCACTTAACTGAATCCTGAGGGACTCAACCAATGGATTTTTTTGTACACTGACTGCAGTTGTATTAATACCCTCCTTTACATATAGTGCCACCCCTCCTCCCCGATCCTGTTCTGTTGAATCTGTGGAGTGAGAAGCCTGGAATTGTTATATACCACTTATTATGGTCTGTAGACCAAGTTTCAGTTATGGCTACTATGTCTAACTTGAACTCAGTCATTAGTGCCTGGAGCTTGCTAGTCTTATTGCCCAGGCTTCTGGTATTGAGACTGGACACTTTCCATAATACCAAGGACCACCCTTTTTGTTTAGGAGCATTTAATGTACTGATATGAGACCCTGATGACCCTTGTGTGGGGTCTTGTGAATGTGTTAGGGAGCCATATGTGGGACTCGAGGGATCTTTGTAGTGAAGAATGGCTAGGTAAATGGTCCTTACTATCTGGGGGAGCCATGCCTAAAGTACCATCTAGAGCAAGTCATGAGATGGGTTCCCTTGTTCTGTGGTCCCTGCTTGGTAGTTTAAAGGACATAAGTGTACATAAAATTTCTGACCCAGTATACTCACCCCTTGTTTGTTCAGGTGTAGGCCATCTACCTTGAATAGACTTCTTTCCCAGAAGTAGGCCCCATAGTGCAATGTATCCAAAACTATTTTCCTTGCACCATGAGTGGAGTCACAAGTTGAACTCAGAGATTTTCTGTGCCCTAAATCTGGTATTGGCATCCCCTTTGCCCCACACCAGAAGGACTTTGGAAAAGGTAACTGTAGTGAAGGACTCTTTTAGCTGATCCCCTAGATTTCTGAAGTTAGCTTTCACTTCAGCCAATGACTGGTTTGCCAGGTCTTTGGGCCCCAGGTGGATAATTAGGTTGCAAATGTCTGTGCTATTGTTAATGATTATTTTTATTCACTCAGAGTCTCTCCTGGCTGAGGCACCAGGGAGACAATGGATGGAAGTTGTTTGTTCTGAGATTTTGTCCAAATTTATGTGGGATTTGATCCCCCTAATCATTGAATCCCCCCAGGATCAGAGACTTAGTCTGCCCATTTTTGGCAGCCTGCCTTCCTTTTTAGGATTGTGTGGTGTTCCTGATGGCGGATGTCGGATATGAAGGTTTTCATGTACTGAGTCAAAATTGGCATACCTTTCTGTATTTGGAATAGGGTTGTTATTAGCATTTGAAGGCCCCTTTGCCATGGATGAAACCGGATTGCCCCTTCTTCCCATGACCTTCCATCTCCCTCTGTTTATGGTCCTTCATGGAAGCTGGGTTTGAAGGGGAGGTGGCAGCATGTTCTGGGAAATCTGCTGCCTGAAGTATAATAATTCACTCCTGGCATCTGCCAGCTGATCCTGAAGTGAAACAATTGCATGCACATTTGACACCTACCCCACTTCCATAGAAGTTGATGAAAGGTTAGCACCCCACAGCCCTGGCAGCTTACAATATCCATGACTGCTATGAAGATGACCACTCAGGGATGCTGGAAGGGTGAATGAGCAGACAAAAAAACAGATGACTGCTTAGTTTGGGGATGGACAGAATGAGCGGACAAGAGTCAGTTGACTGCTCAACTGTGAGATGGATGAAGCTCAGAAATGATAGACAGTAAGAGGAGCTTGTGAATTGTATCACCTATACAACCTGCTATGGAGAGGATGGAAGGAAGACCAGAGATTAGGGAACTGAGTGGATGAAAATCAGAAAGGTTGCAGACTTGGGGATGGGCAAGAATAATGAACAAAAAAAGGAGTTAGTAGATTCTAGTTCTTTGAACCTGCTATAGAGCAGATGAAAGGAAAAACAGTGTATAGATTAACAGCTTCAGATGGAGAAGGGGGACCAGATAAATGAGAAGTTGAGTGGTCCTAGAAAAGTCAGTTGCCACTGATCTGGTGTGTGGTCTAGAAACAGAAGTCGAATGGACTTAGAAAATTTAGTTGACACTGAGTTGGGGTGCAGGCATAAAAACCTGAGATGTTTAATAGAAAAGGAGTTAGCAGATACTAGCTCCTTGATACTGCTATGGAGTGGACAGAAGGAAAGACAGAGAGGTGCACCAAAAAGAGATAAAATGTATCCTCTTTTTTTTTATCTCACTTGGGTTGCTGCAGAGGTTATTATGAACTAGAAGTGTGAGTTACAGCATTGAAGGGCACCTAGTTTAGCTCCTATAACAAATCCAAGCTACTTAGGTTTAAAAAGGCTTCCAATCCAAGCTGCTAGGTTATACTTTCATTATGTTGTGCCTATTGGGGTGTTGTACTAATCATGCAGCTTTAGAGGATTTGCTTGTAAATCCTCCTCCTGGACTATCCATATATATAAGTCCAACTAGGTCAGGATGGGTGGGTGGCTGGGGTGGGTGGAAGGGATGATCCAAGCTGAGGAGTGGTGTGAGTCACCTAGAGAGAAGTGGCTCCTGCAGCTCTACTTACTGTTTTCATGGATTGCAGGAGGCACGGATTTCACTAAGCCGAAGAGCAGCTTGTGAGCTACCCCTTGTCTGTCCTGTGAAGTGCTAAGATTCTCTGTGTTTTTGAAGCCACCGAATTGCAGCTTCTGTTTGTCTTGCAAAGGCTTGAATTAGAAAGTGTTGAAAGACCTGGTGGTCAGAAAAGCCTGCTGCAGAAACAAAAAGGGGTTAGCTGACAAACACCTGAGAGCCACTGTATTTAATTGCTCCGAGAATGCTGCTAAGCCTAACTTGAGCTGCTGTTGGCTAGTTATGGGTGCCACCTCCCACTCCTATTAGAACCTTAAAGTGAACACCTGATTGGTTGCAAGGTTAGCCTCCTGAGTGGGGAGAAGTTCCCAATCTGAATTGAGAAGTGGTGTGAGCTGCCTAGAAAGAAGTGGCTCCTGTAATTGCCATGCTCATTTAGGCCTTGTTGTTTTCGTGGATCACAGGAGGCATAAATTTCACCAAGCCAAGGAGTGATTTACTAGCTCCCCCTTACCTGCTCTGTGAAGTGCTGAGATTCTTGATATTTTTGAAGCTGCAGAGTTGCAGCTTCTGTTTGTCTTGCAAGTGCTTGGATCAGAAAATGCTGGGAGACTAGGTGGTCAGAAAAGCCTGCCACCGAAACAGAAAGGGGTTAGCAGTTTGTTTTATGGATGATCAAACATATGTATCAGCAAGGCATGGATTAATCAGGTTCTGCTGTATCTTGGCATTGCACTCAATGTTCCCACTATTTTTTATTTTGCTTTTTTCCACATATAGTTTATCTTTGCCAGAAGCTTGTATAGTACCGGGATGTACCCAGTTTGTAGGAAATATGTTTATCAAGCCGAGGGGCCTTGGCTCTCACATAGGCAGCTACTGGGTTTTTCTCCCCATGTTTTCTCCCCACCCCACCCCTGGTATGGGTGATGCTTTCATTTGTCTTTCACACACTTAGCTTCTCTTGCAGCAGGAGCAAGCTCTCTGGCCCAGCCACAAGGGTCAATGTGTTGGCAGAATCTTCTGCCAACCTTACTCAACTGAGATTCTCTGTAGAGCAGCAGCTTTCTCAATCTGTCCTGCCTCTTGACATGGTGCCATGGGTTTGTTCCTGAACCCTGATTGTCTGCTTGGCAGCAGGTCTCACTGTTGCTGGGTCATCGGGGCAGCCATTCCCATTTATTTTTATAGGATTTCCTGCATTATATTGTATCTGGATATAGCTAAACATTTACTGGGACATATCTCAGGCTTCCACTGCACGTAAAAGAAAGCTACTTCCAAAGTAGAGGGCTGATTATGAAACTGTTCCCCATAATTACAGATTGCTTTTGTAAGTGAGGCACTGCATACAAGAGCAACTCAGTTGTCTTCATTGTGAATACAAGTTAATTGTCTCAAGTAACCTTAAAGCATGCTCCAGTAGCAGGTAATTTTTTATGGTTCATGCTACTTGCATAGATAAAATATTGCATATTAATTAAAGACTATTAGTGTTGGAAAAATGGAAATAACCTGAGTTGTGTGGAAATATGTTCTGTAATACAGGGAATTTCTGATTTTAGGAACCTTGAATAACCATGAATGATCATGGTCAACTTGAATAATTCCCAAGCTTGACTGGCCATTGTCATCGATGGACTGTTCCCAGGGCTCCTTACTATCATTGGTTGTCAATGGATAGCCATGGTTAAAATTGTGGACAAACCATGACTGACCATGATCAAGGATTATATTCACCGTGGTCTACTCACATACAACCATAGTTTATCCATGTTCATAAGAGTGGGATATGCACAATCATTTATACAATGACTTACAATATGATGCAAGTTCACATGCAGTGAAATGCATCAAATGAAAATGCTGAAATATCAAGTGGGACTTTTGGATTCTGGTTTACTGGTTAAAACTGTCATTAACTTTCAGAAGGTCTGGACTTGAATCTTGACTCAAGATGCAAACAAAAATCTGTTTTTTTCATCTCTGAACTTGGGTTCTGGTGGACAATAGTCTACACCAAAAACCATTACCTCCCATATAGTGATATGGTTGTTGTAATGGAAAGTATTTGGTCTAAGAAATCCAGGTATGAATAATACGGGAGAATGAGTTACCTTCCCATCTCAGTGGTGTTCTTGCCAGGTGTCTGAAGTGGCAGGGCAGTGAGAAAACTCACAGTGCACTAGGAGTAAGAAATTATTTTTCAGTTTACATTTTAAAATGGTTCTAAAATGCTATTTTTTTCTAAATGCAATTTTTGAACACAGTGTGTGTGTGTGTGTGGTGGTGGGGGGGGAGCCACATCTGTTTTTCAGATGCAGCTGCTGAAATCCATCCTAGTAGTTAGACCATCAAAAGTTGGAACTCCCAGGGTAGAATTCCATAGTTGCATTTGAAAAACAGATGCAGTTCATGCACTTGTTGCAAAAATTGCCATAAACTGCAGTAATCATCACAAATACATCCACATGTCTGTAAATAATGTGCAGTCATTTGGATGCATCTCTGTAGATGCAGCATGCATCCAGAATATGGACAGAAGTGCTACACCCCCTTCCTTGAAAATCCCATGCAGTAAATTTGCATGCATGTGAATATTAATTACATCCTGATTACAATATTGTTATTACTGTATTTATACCTCCATATAAAGCTCATCTTGGTATCTAAGTCATTTGAATGTTAAGTAATGAACTCTTATGGCAAAACCAATTTTTGTATCAGAATGTTTGATTTTAGTCTCAAACAAAAACCCTTAAGACTACTGGAAAATGGTGCCAAATCTCTTAGGTGAAAGAAATAATGAGATGCCGGGTATCTTCCTAATAGATGGTCAAACAGTTCCCTTGAGTCAGAATGTTGTGGAAAGATTTAACAACTATTTTGTAATAAGCTATAGCCAGAACCAATATGATGGTGGCAAGCTGCCAAATGACCAAAGTTACACGAGTGCGTAGAAAATTTTGAACGGCCGGGTGTAACTTGCCATTTTTTAGAGTTGTTTCTCCAGATTTTCAACATGACCTTTTTGGAACCTCACCTCATGAAGAATGCCACTGTCATTTCATTCACTTGCCCCAAAAGATGATTTTGCAGCGCGACCACACTATTCTTTGCAACAGGTACGAAAACACGTTTTGGGCAGGATGTGCACTGTTAATTATGAGGTGTACAAAAAGGGCAATATTGAAAATCAGGAGTGAAAATATAAAAAATTGGCAAAGTTAAGAGCATGCATGGAAGCTGTGCATTGCGCGCTCATAAAACAGTAATTTTTTGGGAAGTTTTTTCACCAAATTTGCAACATGGGCTTTTTGGGACACCACCTCATGAACAGTGGCACTGATATTTCATTAATCAGTCCCAAAAGGTGATTCCATGCAACAGCTGTGGAATTACCTTTTGGAACTGAGTAACAAAATATTAGTGACAGTGTTCATGAGGTGGGGTCCCAAGAACCCCATGTTGAAAATTTGGTGCACAAATTCCTTAAAATTGGCTGATATATCAACATAAGTTGAAACCCTCATTGACTACCATGATACCATGCTTACCTTTGATTCTTCAGTTTGTGGTTCAGCTTTGAAGAGTGCAGACGTGTCCCAGTCCAGAGAAGATGACAGCGCTGACCTCCGGAGGTAAGTATGGGGTAAGGGATGGTAAGGGGAGGTGGGTGCTCAGCAGGAGGGTGGGGATGGGGAAGTGAGAGATTGGGGCTATGAAGAGAGACAGGTTTTTTTACAGGTAAAAAACATGTTGGGGGATGGTTTTCTTTATTTACAGGAAAAAATAACCCTATGTTTGGGCACCCTGGGGTGGGCTCCTACTGTGCAACATTATTTTGGGGTACAGGATGCCAACATGGGGACTGGGCACCCCGATGTTGGCACAGGGGGACAAATAAAAAAACATAAATTTGGGCACACTGAGGTGGGCTTCCAGTGTGCCACATGAGTTGTGGGGTACGTGATGTCAACACAGGGACTGAGCACCATGATGTTGGTGCAGGGATGGGGAATGGAGGGAGAGGGGAGGACAGCAGCAATGGAAGGGAGTTGGAGGGTTTTATTTGCTGCCAGTGTGGGGGGGGGAATGGAAGGAGCAGAGAGGACAGGAGCAGTGGGAGGGTGCAGGAGAAGGGAGTGTCATCACAAAAAGGCAGCAGTGATGCAACTGCACATGCCCGGCATTCACACATGCATAGTTGTGGTGAGTGGCATTCTGCCATTCACAAGATGGCAGAGCCAGAAGAACTGTGCATGGGTGTGAGGTGTGTATGCTCAGTTCTTGTCCCAGAATATGGAAGTAACAGCTGAAATAGTGCAGCTATTACTCCGTGGTGGCTGATTGTGGCAGAGTGTTACAAGCTCCATTGGACTTTCGGAACAATAATTCCAAAAGTCCAATGGAAGGTGCCCATGATCTGCTGTTTTAAGGCTATGATCGCAAAATGGCTGTAGGCTCCACCCATAGCCATAAAAATGGGCCTTCAGGCATGCAGAGATTCATTAAATCAAAATATACTGCTTTATAGTCAGGGAGAGCAAACACTCACTCAGTCTCAGTTCTTTTCAAATATTTTAGCAGGTGTTTTGACCCTGGAACTTTTATAGATAGATATTACCAAGGCTATTGGCCTGGATAACATTCCGACTAAATTAATGAAGTATAAATCTCCAGTGATAGCCTCTCCCCTAGCTTAAACTTTTAATGTATCTCTTAGGATGGGAGAATTCCCAGAAGCATGGAAATAGCTAGAGTAGTTCCCATTTTTAAAGCTGGATCAAAAGCAAATACAGTATATAAAATTATTGTCCCATTCCTTTGCTTCTGCAGGTATCCAAAATATTAGAAAAACCAGTTTGATCAAAATTAAAATCTTTTTTAGAATCTCAGAACAAGTGCAAATGTATTTCATTTGGATTTCAGGCCAAACCCAAACTGAAGTTCACTGCAACAGACACTGTTTGTTTTGTGCAGAATATTTTCTGGAAAATCTGATTATATCCTGACACCACTTTTGTAGTGTTTGTGAATTATTTGTCTGTTTTAGGCGCTAATAGCACTGTGATGGGTCCGTGACCTGTCGGATCACTTCCAGGTTCAGGGCAATTATATCAACTAGCCCTGCAGCGAGCAGGGTGAGCCCGAGCAGAGCGAGTACATGGCATCATGCATGAAGATGCGCACAAAGACACATGTGTCTGCATGTGTTTGGCGTGTTTTGCGAGTTGTGTGAGTTTAGAGTGATATAGGAGGGAAAAGTATATGTCTAGCTGATACCAACAGAGAGCATTGTTTACTGAGTAAGTGAGTGAAATAGATGGTGTGGGACCATTAAGAATTGCACATACTAAAACAAATTGATAGCTACAGTGTTTAAGAATATCTTGACACAATAATAAAAGCTCTAAGGGTGAGCTACTGTGTGACTCTCATCATGTTGTGCACAATAACACTTGAAGGGGATGTGGGGATACAATGCACAATATGTAACATGTATACTATTCTTAAAACCAGTACCCTCCCCACAGATTATACATGTGGCAAATGCTTACAAAATGAACAATTAGAGAAAGAAATAAACCAATTCAGCTCAAGATTAATACATCTTGAAAATAGTCAGCAACAGATGGCTGCTAGATTTCATGAAAGACGAAGCACTTCTAACCTAACACTTACTAGTGAAGTACAAGGATATCTAAATACTGTTGTATTACATGACATTGAGGGTAATGGACTAACAGAAACAAATGAGTCTTACAACACACCAGGTGTCCCAAAACCCAATCATAATAAGTGCACTAGAGAAGAGGAGGACACAACATTGCCCATGAAAGGCAGCTAAGAAAGGGAGAAGGGCAAAAAACTATCAACTACCAATTGAAAGCAGCTTCACACCATTTATTGCCAAGACGAATGAAGAACAAGATATCAGTTCTAGTCCCCCCACATGTATCTCATCTGATGATATCTCACACAACAACAAAAGATAATAAACTACAAAACTAACAATGAAATGGAGATTACACCAGTCAGTAGTACGACCAAGGAAACCAAAATGTGCCAGGGTACCAGGATGCCAACCATGTAATGCCTCATTCTAAACAGATCTATGTCCTAGGTGACTCAATCATAAAACACCTGGATAAGACTATTTGTAATCTGGTTAAAGTAAATCATACCCTGTCTTGTTTTAGAGGAGCAAAAATAGTAGATATCACTCATATGGTTGCAGATATTCTTCATGAGACAGAGGGTAATGCATTTGCCATAGCACACGTGGGAGTAAATAACATCTGCATGACTCAATCCATAAAATTAATCAAGATTTTGTGGCCCTTACAAATAAAATCATAGACATATAGGAGCAGATATTGCTTTGTCAGAGATACTCCCAGTACCAAGATACTCATTAGAAATGACTAACAAAATGAAAATTGTTAATAACTGGATATGAAGCTGGTGCTTGAAACAGAATATTTTATGCTTAGCACACTGGGAAAACTTTGAAAGTAAAAGAGATCTATACTGCAATGATGGGCTCCATTTGAATAGAAAGGGAAGCATTGCCCTGGGAAAACATATAAAAACAAGTGTTAACAATGCTTTAAACTAAATAAAAAGGGGGAGAGAGAACTTTCGGTAATCTCTCTATTAGGGTCCAAAAAAAACTGCTAATGTTCCTTCAATTCTAAGACAAAAATCCTCATGTGTTAATAAAACTGATGAAACCAAACACCTAAAACTCTCATTAACAAATGCCCAAAGTTTAAAAAATAAAATCGAGGAACTGAGCCTACTCTTATATGACAATAATATCGATGTCTGTGGAATCACAAAAACTTGATTCATTCAACAAGAATGGGGCTTTACTGTTCCTGGTTATACTTCAATTAGTAAAGAAAGGAAACACAAGAAAGGAAGTGGTGTGGCCTTTTATATAAAAGAAGAGCTAAAACCCATTGAAGTCGAACAACATAATAACATAACAAGTCAAAATGAAATAATCTGGGTAAAAATCCTAAATATCTCTACTGAATCAATCTTTGGTTTGGGCTATTGGTCCCCAAACTTAACAACAGAGGATACACGCACATCTTCCTTGATGAAATTGAGGGCAGGGTCATGGATGAGAACATTATACTTCTGGGCGACTTTAATTTCCCAGCTATTGACTGGAATAGTTTAATCAGGGTAAGTTCCCTGCAAAAAAAGATTCATTGAAATAATAACACAAGGAAATTTAGATCAGGTGGTGCATGAAGGAACTAGGAAAGCTGATATACTAGATCTAATTTTCTTAAATACAGAACTAGGTATCTTAGGCCCAAAGATTCTTCCACCATTGGGCAGCAGTGACTATAATGTAATCCAACTAGATATCCAGTTAACAGTTAATAAACTATAAAAGGTATTAACAAATTTAAGGACTTTTACAGGGCAGACTACCATAACATAAAAAGATTCTTAGACAGTTGGAACTGGTCCAATGAATTAAATAACCTTGAAACAGAATGGATTTGGGGAAAATTGTACAGCAAACTAAATACATATATTGAGACCTGGGTCCCAGAGAGAATCAAATACACAAAAAATCATAGGGTACCTACTTGGTGGACCAGAAAATTAAAAAAGTCATTAGGAATAAGAAGAAATTATATAAGAGACAAAAAGAGTTTCCTACAAATATTAACATGACAGCCTATAAAAAAATTCCAAAGGAAGCAAAGTTAAGAATTAAAAATACAAAAAGGGATGTTGAAAGAAGATTAGCCACAGCAGTTGGAGATAATAAAAATAAATTCTATAGCTATATAGGTTCCTTAAAAAAAAAATAAGCTAGCTGGACCTATACAAACAGAAAAGGGTTTAACAAACTCTGAAAAGGAAATGGACACAGGTTTTACTCAACATTTTCTTCAAGTTCAAGTTTCAAGTTTATTGCAGGAAAGACTCTATTGAGCAAGCTCATTCACAAGGAGGTCCTGAGGCGCATACACATATAGTTCGTAATTACGTAGACAGGAGATATAAAATGTAGAGCAACAAAGAAAAAAAATATATAATTCAAGAGGTATACACAATAGAAGTCCTTATGCTATATATGCAGTACATTCCAGCTTTAACCTTGCCCTAAATTATGCAACACATTTCAGCTTAATAAGGAGAGGGTCAGTTGGTACCTAGGAAGTTGACTTGGCGTTGGGGGCCTAGTAGCACCTACATATGTTTTTTTAATTTAGAGATAGCTAGTGTTTTGTAGGAGTTAATCGATACGATGCTGGTTAGTTTCAGCATGGCTTGTAGTTGGTTCCAAATGTTTGGGAGGGCATATCAGACAGCTCTTTGGCCAGCTGTGGTACGTGTCCTGGGAACATCTAGTAGGATAAGGTCGGCTTTCCTTAGGGAGTAGGTGCTATGCGAGATGTGTGTGAGAGACGTTAAATAGGCAATTGTGGAGTAGTAATTTGAGAGTCCAAATGCCAGCATGCAGAAGGTGTCTGGTCGCAACAGAGGTCCACCCAACTGCTGCATAAAGATCACAGTGGTGGGTCCTATATGCAGAGTTAGTAATGAAGTGAAGAGCACTGTGATAAAGTATGTCCAATTTAGATAGACTCAAGGTTGGGGAGGAGATAAAGATAATGTCTCCGTAGTCAAGCAAGGGAAGGAATGTTGCTTGGACAAGTCTTTTGCAGGTCGCGAGAGAAAAGAGGGTCCTATTTCTAAAGAAGAAACCCAAGCGTGCTTTAAGCCTCTTTGATAGATCCTCTCTGTGGTCACTGAAGGAAAGCTTGTCGTCTATCCACATACCTAGATACTTAAATTTAGGTACGACTTCCAAGGGTTCATCTATGGAGGTAACTATGAAGTTTTTAGGTGGGGTAGGTAGGGCACCAGACAAGGCAAGTCTCGAGAAAATCATTGTCTTGGTTTTTTTGGCATTTAAGAGAAGCTTGGCATTGATAAGGTTGCTTTCTAACTGGATAAAAGTCAGCTTGGAGTGCTTCCTGACTTCAGTTAAGGACAACCTGATCGTACAAAACTGTATAATCCCCAAAGAAATGTATGCTAGAGTTCTTTATGTGGGAGTCAAGGTTGTTGATGTACAGGGAAAAAAGGATTGGTCCTAGGATGGAGCCTTGAGGGACTCCTCTGGCAATTGGAAGGGGGCAGATAGTAGGCCATCAGCTTTGACTTTTTGTATTGTTCCTGTGAGATAACTGTTAAACCACTGTAAGGTAAGTGGAGTGGCACCTATGTAGGCAAGACAGGTGATTAGGAGGTGATGGTCTACAGTGTCAAAGGCCTTACTGAGGTCTAGAGAGACTGCACCAGTAACCTTCTTGGTGTCCATAGCATGGATCCAGTCATTAGAGACTTTAGCCAAGGCTGAGATGGTACTGTGTTTTGACTTAAAGCCAGATTGGGCCAGGTTTAGGAGTGACTGTGCTTTGAGTTGATTTTTTTAGTTGATTATATATAGGTTTT
Source organism: Neoceratodus forsteri (assembly GCA_016271365.2). Lineage (NCBI taxonomy): Eukaryota > Metazoa > Chordata > Ceratodontiformes > Ceratodontidae > Neoceratodus > Neoceratodus forsteri. The sequence continues at coordinate 1,175,820,872 of CM057449.1, read as the reverse complement.
TCCAGCACTTTGGAGAGAACGGGCAAGATAGAGATAGGACGGTAGTTGTTTAAGTCACAAGAATCCCCTGATTTGAAGAGAGGAAGAATATGGGCAGATTTCCAGCAGGATGGAACAGTGGCTGTGGTAATAGAGAGGTTGAAGATGTGAAGAATGGGGGATGTGAGCTGGGTATAGCCTAACTGCAAGAAAAATGATTCAAGGCCATCGTCCCCTGCACTTTTCTTGGTGTCAAGGCTAAGATTTATGTCTTCGACTTCTTTGTAGCTAAACAGGCACAACTGGAAGGGATGATGTGGAGTAGCATGTGTAGTATCTGGGCTAGTGTTGCTATTCACTCGACTAGCGTATGGGGAGGAGTCGAATGCCAACCCAGCAGTGGCAAAGTGAAGGTTAAGTTCTTTGGGGATTTGCAGTTTATTTTCAACCATCCCGTCCTTGGCCAGAATCTTGGTGGGAAGGGAGGAAGCAGCAGGTTGGCCTTCAATGGATCTCAGTGTCTTCCAGATTTTTGGGATTTCCCTTTGGCCTGCTCCAGAGTGGAGATGTAGAAGTTTGCTTTAGTAGCATGTACACTTTTAACACAGGCATTTCTGGCAGTTCTAAATGCCTGCCAGTCTGCCGGGTCCTGTGTGTGCCTGGCCCTAGCCCATAGCTTGTCTCTATTGGTAAGTGCAGATTTGAGCTCTTGGGTGAACCACGGATGTGAGATTTTCTGCACCCTCATTTTAATAAGAGGAACATGCTTGTTAATTAGGGTGGTGAGGTTGTCAGTTAGGACAGAGATGGCGGCATCAGCAGATTTGGCAAGATGTAAGTTTTGCCACCTGATCGTAGCTAGATCGGTTAGGAAGTTTACTGAGTTGAATTTACGGAACAAGCGTTTGATTCTGAATTTAGGATGCTGCTGGGTTTTAGATTGGAATCTTGTACATACAATGACACTGTGGCCGCTCATGTCATTATGGAAAACTGCAGAATGTGAGATTTTATGGGGATGAGAAGTTAATATGACATCTAAGAGTGAGCTGTTGGCAGAGTTAGAAACATTGATTCTTGTGGGTTCAGTTACTATCTGTGTAAGTCCCAGCTCATCACAGATGGCTTTTAGGGAGTGATATTTAGCAGTGAGCCAATCCATATTGAAGTCCCCTAAGATTATTGTTTCCGTGTTAGCAGCCAAAGTTATGGATTTCAACACATTAAGAATTTCTGTGTCTCCTGACGGGGGTCTATAGCCACCAATGATTGTGATGCACTCTGAGGATGGAAGGTGAAGTTTGAGCGATACAATATCATATTCCTTGGGCTTAGTTTTACAGGAAATGCTGCTAACATCAAATTTTGATTTGGCATATACAACCACTCCCTCCCCCCAAATCCTTATCAGCCCTAAAGAGCTTGAAGCCTGGTATAGTAATTTGCAGATCAGTGTTGGTCTTTTTCAGCCATGACTCGGTAATTATAATCAGAACTGGGTCAGTGTGGGCTGCCCAAACTTGAAGATGATCAAGTTTTTTGAGCAGGCTTAGAATATTGACCATCATCAATGTCTTAGTGTTCAGAAAGAAAAAGAGGTGCTTTCTGAAGCACTCCCTCCCTTACAAACTGATCATCTGGTTTTCAGCCCCTTCTGATATTACAGAGGCAATAAAGCTTATTAAAAATAATAGTTCAGCAGGACCTGAAGGTATAACATCTAAATTTCTGAAAGAACTGGTCTATCAACTTGCAGGTCCACTATCTATCCTTTTCAATGCATCATTAAAATCTGATGCAAATATGGAATAAGGTCCTGGTAACCCCAGTACACAAAGGTGGGAAAAAACAGGATGTTAAGAATTACAGGCCAATAAGCCTAACATCTGTCTTTGGTAAAACTCTTGAAAAGTTGCTACAAGAACATATTGTGGAACACCTAAAGAATATTGGACATAATAATCTAACACAACATGGATTTGTGTCTAGTAGGTCCTGCATGACCAACCTTATGATTTTTTTCCAGCCCATAAGTGCCTCTTTGGACAAAGGTATGCCTGCTGATGAGGTATTGCTTCCTATTTCCAAAGCATTTGACTCGGTTTCACATAAAATCTTGATCCAGGAATTAATCAAACTTCAATTCCACCTGAATATAATCATGTGGATCAGCTCATGGCTAAACAGGAGGCAGTATAGCGCAGTGGTCTAAGGCTCTGAGCCGCAAATCTGGTGACATCCAGCAGACCAGACCTGGGTTTGAATCCCACAGCTTCCACTTGCATACTGTGTGACCCTGAGCAAGTCACTTAACCTCCTTGTGCTCCCAGGTCGCTCCTCTAAAAAAGCTTTTAGCTTAGTGTGCTATACCTGGTTAAACAACTAAATAAAAAAAAAAAACAACAGAACCCAATGTGTAGCTATAAGAGGTTATAAATCTACTTGGGGAGAAGTAACTAGTGGAGTGCCCTAGGGCTCAGTTTTGGGCCCAATCTTGTTTAATATCTTATTGTCAACCATGCAAACTCTTTCAGGTACTTGGTCATGTAAGTACGCCGATGATTGTAAAGTCAGTGGAATTGTCTATAATATAAATTCAGCAAAAGCCTTTCAAGATAATCTTGATCACCTAACCATTTGGGCAAGAGAACATAAATTAATGTTTAGTGAGCAGAAGTGCAAGGATGTGCAGTTTGGGTCAAATAACCTTAGATTTCATTATAAATTAAATAATATATTATTAAAAGAAAGTACTAATGAAAAAGACATAGGTGTATGGATATCTAACAATTTAAATTTGATCACCATACTAGCATGACCACAAGAAAATGTAACTAAATAATCAGATGCATATTGAGATCGATAAACAGCAGAGATCCTGAAGTTATCGTTCCATTATACACAGCTCTAGTTCGTCCTCACATGGAATATTGTATGCCCTTCTGTGCCCCGTACTCAATACAAAGAGAAAATAATCTGGAAAAAGTTCAAAGACGAATAACAAAACAAATCAGGCTAGTAAAATATCTGAGCTATCGTAACAGATTAAAACACTTAAACTTATATTCAATGGAGTACAGAAAACTGAGAGGCGAATTATGTTTGGCTTTTAGAGCCAATAGTGATTATGTTTTCCTTGAGTTAATTGGTTTAACAAAAAATCCTGTTCAATACAATAACACTAGGTCACATAACCAGAAACTAATTGGGAAAACCAATAAAACACAAAAAAGAACTCAATGGTATAGGCAGAGAATTGTGAACATCTGGAATACGCTTCCTAGAGAAATGGTTGATAGTGACAATATGACAGTTTTCAAAAATAGATTGAACAGTTTTATATTGGATAGGAAATTCTTAAGTTCCACCATGAAAACCTGATATGGTGGCAAGTTCAATTATGGATGTCAATCTTTCAGAACTTAATTCCCATCTATGAATCTATGAACCACAGCTCATCCTCAGTGTTCGTAAAAATTGTTACTGATATTCAGCTCACCCTGGACAGGAGGTTATCTGTGGCCATTTTTTAAGACTTGTCAACAATGGTCAACATGTTGGACCATGATATCCTCGTGTCCAGGTTGACTTTGATGCAACTAACTGGGGGTGGTGCTGAATGGTTCCTTTTAGAGCAGACAACAACTAGTAACATTTGGTGAAGATAGTTCTGACCTTGCACTTAATACCACCAGAGTGCTGTATGGATTTATATTAGATCCACTTCTTTTCAATGTATATATGAACAGTCTGTGTTTCCATGATATGTCAGTTCCCTGCCACTCATATGCAAACTACACAATTATTTATACAGTGAGCAATTCTGTAAGTCAGATTCAGGATAAACTGCAAGGTGCCTTTGACCAAATTCAAGTTTTTTTCCAAAAAGCATAAATTAGTACTTAATTCCAAAAAATCTAAACAGTACTATTTAGTGGGGTATTGAAAAGGCCTGCTAATGTAGATTTGGTTATTAAAACCAAAGATATTTTTTTTTGTTACAGTAATCCACATTTAAGTGATATTTAGGAGTGTGGCTGGCTGACGGCATGAAGTAAGATGTTCACATAGACAAGTTGTTAAGAAACGTTGACAAATGGTTAGGGACATTGCACTATGTGAATAAATATTTGACTAGAGAACTTCAGTGACTGGTGGTAAGCTCATTGGTCCTCCCTGTACTAGATTATGGGGACATTTTATATGCTGGGGCATTGGGTAGGGAGCTGGCACAGCTGGATGTGTGTTACAACAGGTAGGACCACTTCATTCTCGACCCCCACGTATGACCCATCATTGCCAACTCTAAGCTGACCTCAGGTGGCTGCACTAGAATGACTGTAGAAAAGACCATTTATTGACCCTTTTGCATAAAAGCATTTTAGGTAAATTACCCGATTATATATTAGCTAATATTAACATCCATCAAGAAAAAAAAAAGATTATTTAACGTCTGTGCTGGGTTTGGAACTTGTTACCCCATATAACAATCTAGAAATTGGAATATCTGCCTTTTATAACATAGGTTCTGTGTCATGGAATGCAATCCCACATACATTAAGGCCAACAAATTGTAAAATTTGTATGGGAAAAATAAAATACTGGTTGCATGTTAAAGTCAATGAACCCATACTTTGTTGTCATGGCTTAATGAAAATATGCTCAGAATATATTCAACAAAAAAACCTGGAGTACCCTGAAGGAGCATACTGTTCCCCTCTTTAGTTAGTTAAATCTAGTCAGAATCAAGAAGATATTATTATAAATGTATGATTATTGAATGCTTCCATAACTCATGCATATTGTTTACCTTTTGCTCCAGAAGTTACTTTTTTATTTCTTTTTGTACCAATTTTTTATATAATGCAGCTGGGACCTCATTGTGAATGAGCTTTGACTCAACTGACTTTTATCCCTGTTCATATTTTTATATGAATAACATTTTACCAGTACCAATACCAATATATTAAGTATACTTAATGACTTTTAATGGAAGTTATATTTGCAGTATAACAGAATTATAATAATAGGTAGCAGTAAAAAGAAAGGTCTAAATTGAGTGGACACTGTAATCTGCAATTAAAATAATTTTTTTTTTAAATTTGAGCTTCTGTTTGTTTTTAAATTTTAGAAGTGATTAGGTTTTATGGAGATTTGCTGTTTTAGTCCCAGTCTGGCCCATCCTTAGTTATACTGCACCTGTCAGCTATGAGCAGTACCTTATCTCTTTATGAGTGCTGCAGCTTTAAGAGTCATTTATGATTTGTTTTTCAAATACAGATGCCAAACCATATCCAAATACTTTGGTGGGATCAGTAAGGGGAGGTTAGGGAAATCAGCCAGTCTATGAAACTGCTGTACAACAAAGGTATAGCCTGACAGAGGGTCGATGATAGTAGGCTTAGCACTCTACTTGACAGTGGTTGGGGTATGGCATCTCAGTGGCAGCTTGTGACAATTTTAGCTCCCTGCCCCTGATTTCCTGTTGTCTTGATAGAAATAAAGTAAGAAAAACCATTACAGGAATAAAGAGAACCTGTCTGTAGCACACTTTCTGTACCTTGCATTATCTTTCTCTAAGTTCATTGCACAGCGGTATTTCTTTCTTTCCTGTCTACAGGTTGACCACCTCTAGGCAATCATTCTAATCATTCATACTTTCCTGCGTCTACCTTTCTGCTTTAGTATGCTCTTAAATACAGTTATAATGTGTAGAACAATTCTACTAATTTAAATTTCTAAGGCAGCCTGAGAAAGTTAAAGCATTTGTTATGGTTATAGGTTTGTTCTGCTTTGTTCCTTTACATTGGATTCAATGTGTTCCTCTTATACGTGCTTCTTGTCTTTGTAGAAATTCTAGTTTAGCTAATATTACAAATTAAGTCTTTATTGAACATTTTGGATATCTGTATCTTTAAAATTGGGGTGTCTTAATTTTTTTTCCTCAACCTTGAGATGACAGCAAGATGGCTGCTGTCTCATCTCATCTTTCTTGTTGAGATTGGAGATCTGTGTTCCCGCTAGTCGTCCATCTAACTGTGAGCTGATTCAGACTGTTGACTCTCCCACCACTCTTGTCAGTTAAGAGTGGTGAGCCATCTTCTTCCTGATGCCCTTTTGTTAACTCTCTTTTTTTACATGCTCAAACATAATAGCTAGCTCCCATTTTTTTCTGCCATAGGTAACTGTCACAAAACTGATAGAATATTGTTTAAAATCAGATGTTGGGGGTGTACTGAGAGGGAACATTTCATTATGTTTATATGGATTTACCACAAATGCATAGCAGTCATATTCCATGTATTATCTAGACGTGAGAACATTAGTTTAAGGCATTAGCAGCAGTAGCCAAATTAATTAATCATTCTTTGGTTTTTGATTAATAGTATAGTTAATCCCCCCATCTTGTAACAAAGGTAACTGATTCAACTACCCTAATGTCAACATAGTTTGTGTTCTCTGATGTATTGCACTGTTCAGTGTCTATCCTTAAACTGTACTGGTATAAATGTATAAATAAAAAACTGTTGCCATATATGCTTGAAATCAAGGGCCCAATTCATGAAGGGTGACCCAGGGTTTGCGTCAAGCCCTGCATCAACACCAGTGGCTGGCACAGCATTGCCAAACTCTTTGCCACAATCTGCATACAATTCAAGACGATCAGGTACATGTGCAACACTTTTCCTACTTTACAGCAGCTTGCACTAAATATTTGGTGCAAGCCCTGTAAAATGGATACCCGAGATTGCAGCAAACTAGACCAGACAATGCTTGTTTAACTTGTGGCTATCGGTACATGGGAGTGAGAATCCTGATTGCTGTCCGGCTAATGCCACAAGCCCCATTTTGCAGCATTCTAGGACCCTTTGTAAATCCCCCCTCAAGTGTTTTGTGACCTAAGAGTGCAAAAGATCCCTTCAGACTGACTTGAGGGAGCTCAGCTCATTCCTCTCAAGCCAGAAAAGGAATATGGTCTTTTGTGCAGTAGATTGACTCTTACTCTGTCTAATAGTGAGAGAGACCTTCTTGGGAAGAAAGCTGCCCACTGCCCCAGATTCAGAGACAAAAAAATTCTTCCCATGTGATGACCCAGCTACCACCCCTCACCCACTTCCAATAGTTTTCCACCTCCTTAAACTTACAAATTATTTTACTGCTGTTAGAGTTGTAAAGAGAAATATAATTCCACCCAGCCACCTAGTTGCCAAAGAATCTTCTTCTTCCACTGTGCCATTCCCTTATGTTATATTTGTGTCCATTGAATCCAACAAATTAGCAGTCAAACCTCTGAATGATGGCAGCATAGCTGTTACTCTGGAAACCTGGTATTGCTGTTTGTCCCAGGGAGTTGGCGATCAAACATATAACATAACAAAGGGAGAGTGAGGGTGTTGGGTAGCTGAGTTGTTGAAGCAGGGAGCTACTTTTATTTACAAATGTGGTGTAACAGCATAATACAAAACTCACCCTATATAATCAAGTATGGGGAGGAGCGAATGCAGCCATAGCCAGGAACTATTTTTTGAAACAATATATTTATGTGATAAAACAAAATCATTCAACCACATTTTTTTAAATCAAACATTTTATGAGCTTGATAATATACTATGTAATAAATAGGTGTAAGCTATACTCCAATATATGCACTTCTTGGGTAGTTAAAGCTCTTGGTGTAAATGCCTCATGCCTCACAGTGCACAAATGGTATACACACATTGGAGTATATCCTACACCAATTCATGTGTTATGCCTTTCTTAAGTATCAAATGAAGGAATATCTGTTAACTACTGCTTTTTCAGACTGTTGTGTCATGTTTAATGTTGGTCTGTTTTTATGTATTTTTTAATTGATTTCTAAGGCACTCTGACTGCATTTGGCAAAAAGCCACTTAAGAAATTAAATGAACCAAATCAACAGACAAAAAATCTCTACAAAGCTGAGATGGGTTCTCCAGCAAATCACAATCCATATGTTACCAAAGGTCTGAAATATAGAAGGTTATCTCATTAAAAAATCCTACAATTTCTTTTCTCTTTAAGGCTTCAATTTTATAGGAAACCATTAGAAAATTATAATCAACAACAAAATACTGAGGCTTGCAAATTCAAACTACCATTCTCAAAAGGCTTAAGGAGTTTACTCCAAAGCTACAGTATTAATTTATATAACTGAATCTCTTCACCTGGATTTGTTCCTGCCTAGGCAATGTGACCTTCCTGTCCCAACACCATGGGTGTGAGCCCCAAGGGTACTGGTAGGCAGTTATTCAACAGACCCAGTGGATTGTCCCTCAAGTTTGCCTCATCCTTCACTCATTCTGTTTCCCCAGTGTTGTAGTGCTGTGCTTTCTGGTGGACTCAAAAATCACAACAGTCACTTGCAGAACAGGGTGAACTCTTGTAGAGCATGATGTGCTACTGCTGTGTAGTTGGGTAGCTCAACGATATTCATTTTGGTTAAAGGGACACTGGTAACCCCCTTAGCTCTCAAAGTGTTCCTAGTTTAAAAAACACATTTCTTGAGTGCCAAAATTCTATAAAGATTGCTGATGTAGCTGGTAGTTTAATTCTGACTCTTTTTTTTTCTTTAAAAAAGTGAAAAACAGACAGCCCAACATACTGGTGTTACCACACCAAAACAGGTATGTTTACATTCCTTGATCAACTCCAAATACATCTTTACTGTACTTGGGAACACCCATAAGACAGTCTAGCCCCTCATGGTGCAGTGGGAGTTTAGGAGGCTACTGTCTTATGAGTAACTGCACTATTTGAGTGTGTTTCTAAAGCTCAGGAAGCATGCAGTAAGAACATATCCAGGACTGTAAACAAAACAAGCGTGTTTATAAATATACATTGCTGCACATTTCAGTTCTACTAAACAATGAGACAGACGAAACAAGCAGCAACATCAGTGAATTTTAAAGAAGGCAAGCAATCATAAAATGTGGCATGTCAGCTAGAAATAATCTGATGAAAAACAGGTTGACTGTCCCTTTAAGTACATATTATACATTTGAAAAATGTATTCTCTCTCTCTGTCTCTCTCTCTCTCTCTTTCTCTCTCTCTGTAACTGTACCATTCAAAAATAGCAGAGCTAAGCAGCATTTTTTAGATTTAAGCAAATTGTAAAAATAATCTGAAATACACTGTAGATTATTAAATTAAATGTTGAAAAAGGCAAAGGACTATCAACTGTTTTTCTTCCTTGACAGATTGTCAATTCTATTAATGCAGTTGATTTTTTGTGTAAATTATACCTTTTGTTAAGCAATAAAAAGAAGTCATTCTTGGTTAAAGCTCTTAATATGTTTAAAGAGTTTCACCAAAATTAATAAAAAAAAAAGAATTTAGTTCATTAAAGGCTACAAAGAAAACATTGCACCATTTCATAGGGTTAATGGATTTATATTTTCTGCCTCAGATTTCTACACTATATACTTTTACACATTGCCAAATGTATTTTATTCATACCACCATCTGGTTCTAATGGCTAATATTTAACATTAAGATAATGACTGCAATATTATCTGCCTAATAAGCCTTGCAGACCATTATGGTGGACTAATTTACTCAGATAACAGAGTTTGCTGACATTTTAATGCAGTAGAAATGTGCTTTTTAATGAATATTTAAGTTATTACTTTATCAGTTATGTATTTTATTATCTAGTGGCGTGTGAGTTGACTTTTACAGTTTTGACAGGTTAGCCTGAGCTGTTAATTCTGAAGTAGAACCAAAAGTGTAAGATAGAGTATGGTAGAGAGAAATTATGCAGACAAATAAACAAGAGTAATGTTGCATGACTGCATGGGGTCAGTTGCACAGAAATAGGCCAGGGTAAATCAAAGACTTCCCTTTCATCTTCTTCTTCCTTCCAGTTGGGGCTGGTCTTGCTCAAAATCTTCAAAAGTAACATTGCAGAAGAACTGGAAGGGAAAGTATGCCTTTTTGCAGACATCACCAAGATCTGTAATATGGTGGATACTCCTTGCCTTGTGGTATGCAATTCCTCATTTCCACTGTGTAATCATTGGCTCAAGTATCCAACAGGTGGAGAAAATTAGAAGGGACCTCAGAAAACTTGAAGAATGGTCAATACTATGGCAGCTGTTGTTCAATGCCAAAAAGTATAAAACCACACACCTGGGGCATAGAAACCCATGAGCTGCATATAAACTGGCGGGAGAGGTACTGTTTTTTAGGGCTGTGCAAATATAATTTTCCAAATATTTGGCTGAATACTTGGTATTCGGTGGCCACATATTCAGTATTCATTATTCGGTCATGAAAAAAAAAACAATAAAGAACCAGCCCCCTCCCTCCTCTCCCAGCCCATGCAAGCAGCAAAAATCCAATCCTTCTGCTCTCTGTCATACAAGCATAATACCCCCCTCTCCCCAGCATCCACAAGTTGTTTGTTTGATTGTTTTAAAAGATGAACCCCCCCCAAAAAAATATTAATACTTGCTGGTGTTGGGTGACTGGCTCAACCCACCTGCTTCCACAACCAGTCAGTAAACTTTGTAAACCATGCTATGCTTTTGCAAAAAAGAATACATTATGACCCTCCCCATAGCACCCAATCCTTACACCTACCCAGTCCAGCACCCAGTTATTCAGATTTAAGGTGAAAAGGTGACTGGAATTGCCCTCCCTCTTCCACAGTCAGCTGCCTTCTCATGAATGAAAGTGCTTACGCACTTGCTATAGTACAACCAGCTGATCACATGATCAGCTGGTTTTACTATAACAAGTGCGCAAGTGCTTTCATTCATGAGAAGGCAGAAGACTGTGGAAGAGGGAGGGTAGTTCTGGTCACCTTCTTACCTTAAATCTGAATAACTGGGTGATGGATTGGGTTGGTGCAAGGATTGGGTGCTGAAGGGAGTATCATAATGTATTCTTTTTTGCAAAAGCATAGCATGGTTTACAAAGTTTACTGACCGGAAGTGGAGTCAGGTGGGTTGAGCAAGTCTCCCAACACCACCAAGTATTAGCCCACCAAAATTTCCACCCAAAGGCCTTTAGTCACTTCACCCTAAACTTTTTTCCCTCACAGTAGTTACTCCAGCTCCTCATAAAACTATGTGGACAAGTTGTGCCATTATGTAGTTGTCTGCAGCAAAGTCACACAGTGTAATTATTGCCAAAACAGGGTCTGAGTTAAAGTAGCCATTTCTGAATTGACACAAAAACATTTGTTGTCAAAAAAGGATTGCTTGGCCCACCCAGTCTGCCAAGTGATCCCCAGTCTATTCTGTCTCAGCATACCATAGCTGGTCTCTGGCAACCCTCCACCACCTGTGTTATTTCCCTGTATTCCCCTATATCTATTCCATGTATGTCTGAATCTCTCAAATATTTTTGCCCGTACTACTGTACCTCTGGTGGCAGTCTATTCCAGGTGTCCACCACTCTTGGTGAAGTAGCAATAAGGATCTGTTTATGGAGTCTAAGTGGGCTTGATCAAAACTGTGAACTAGGAACATAAACATTTTATAGATACTCTGGGACTGAAAGTAAAAGGTAGCACTTCCTGGTGTAGAAATACCTAGTAAGTATTAAAGGAGCCTTGGCTACAGGTGGTAGTAAGATGTGCATGGCGAGTTATGCCAGTTTTTTAAAGACATCCCGGCTATTTCAGCAACCCCATATCAGATTCATAATTTTTGTCCAATATATGATAATCAGCTAAAAATTTAAATTCCACAACAAAAACATGGGTTGCCATGCTTGTTTTTAAGTTATGTACTGAGGCTTGATGCCACTTTATGGAAAAAAAATCCATAAGGGGTCAGACTGTTTTTTATAGCTTTAACATCAATGCCATAGGTGTCAGCATGAGTGTTATAGAAAAAGTGAAGCAAGGACACATCATTTGTCATGATGTTTGCTTAATTTTTTCCACAAATGCAAAAATAATGAGTAAATTACCAGTATTATGACCCCCTTTTGAACAAACATTACCAAAAATTGGGGAACTATTTGTATGTTTTTATGCATAAAAGCGTTTCACCACATGTCATTGTCATAAAGATTTTTGGATAAATGTTGAATATGGTTGTGAATGTAGCAAAGAAAATAAATATTGGGGTTGACATTTGTTTTAGTTATATCTGCTTTCCAAGTGCAGTCTCAGAGGTGGGCAGCTCAGGACAAAAATAATTGAACAATTCCAATTAAAAAATAAAACTTGACAGAAACCTATTCAAACAATTTAAAAGTATACGCAGAATAAAAAGGACATTAATACAAAAAAGAGACAGAGTAACCTAAGACAAACAGGCAGACACATATGTAAAACACTGTGAATTATGCCCACAGCTAGAGTTCTGGGAGATACTTTCCTTGCTGCCATCCTGTATTTATTTATTTATTTATTTATTTGGTATTCAGAAAATACCTTTGAGAGTAAGTTCTTCTACAAAGGTTCCACATCAGAGTTAAAAAATAAACAGTGGGTGAATAGCAGAGTACAACTCATTGAGATTACAATTGGTTACAGAACAGCAGTATTTATGATAGCCTAGGTACAACACATATTGCAGCAAACAACAAAATACACATGGTTATTGATTACGAGGATAATACTGGTAACAAGGGAAAGGTTTGGAGATGGAGAATGGGATAAAGAGCAGAGATGAGAGAACAAGGGGGGGAAGCAGCCTCAGTGGGGCCTTGTCAAAAGTAAGGTGGGGGGAGGCAATTGGGTGAAGGGGGAGGGTGAGAGAGAGTGAGAGGGCAAATACTGGAGAAGTGCTAGAAAGTGGTCCTGGTAAGGGCAGGGTAGGTCAGGTGCTTGATCTAACACGGACTCACTAGGTTTGGTTGTTAGAATGGTGCGGGGTGGGTATATGCCGATGGTGGGCAAGAGCCTGTTTTTTGTGGTTTGGAAGCTGGGAGAGCAGTAAGGTACTACAGTCCTACCAAGTTCAATCGGAGGGGGGGTGGGTAGTGTCAGTGAGGTCAACCTGTATATATTATTAGTTGAACATGACATAATAGGATAAATGATTATTTTAATAATGCTTCCATGTATCTAGAAAGTACTTGTGCCAGTAAACATTCTTGAAAACTTTTTCAAGTGAATCAGAAAAATGAGACTCTGAAACACCAGACAGTGTCTTTAACTGCCAGAATTTATGACAAACAGGAGCTTAGGAAGAAGAGGGTATGGGGCAGGAAATGTTACATGGCTAAGGATTCATGCAAACATTACACCCACACACATACTCATACATAGACACATAGACATTGACGGCAGAAAAAGGTTCTTGGTCCATCAAGTCTACATACCCTTCCACATAATTCTGTTAGTATGTTGTACTATCTGATTAGCTTGTTATAAGTCAATAGTGTATTACTTATAGGTACAGTAGAGGTGTGTGGAAAAAACTTCGACAGGTGAAATTCAAGCAAAAGTATGACTTTAGCTTCTGCAAAAGTTTGGAAATCCATTTCCGAACATTCACGGAAATTCCGCCTGCCTTGCCCCCTACTTTATCCCTGGTGTCTAGCGCATCCTGCTGGTCTCTGATCATAGATACATAGATACATAGATACATAGACAGTGTCGGCAGATAAGGGCCTATGGCCCACCCAGTCTGCCCATTTGAGCTTGTAAGTTCAGTTTGTTTTCCTAGAAGTCTGTTGCCCCTTACCCCTGACCTCTAGAATTCCTTTATGTCTATCCCATGCATTCTTAAATCTCGTGATTGTTTCAGTCCCCACCACTTCCTCTGGCAGGGTGTTCACTTGTCCACCACCCGTTCTGTGAAGAAATTCTTTCTCATGTTTCCTCTGAATCGTCCTCCCTCCAAGTTCATCCCATGCCCTCTAGTCCTGGAACATCTTTTTCACTTAAAAATAGTGTTTTCCTGCACCCTGTTCCTCCCTGCAAGATACTTGTATGTCTCTATCATATCCCCTCTCTCCCTCCTCTCCTTCAGGGTGTACATGTTCAGTTCCTTCAACCTGTCTTCATAGGACTTGTGATGCAATCCATGCACCATCTTTGTTGCCCTCCTCTGAATCTTCTCTACCCTGTCTATGTCCTTACGTAGGTATGGTCTCCAGAACTGTACACTGTACTCAGGTGGGGCCTCACTAGTGTCTTGTATAGCGAATTATGACCTCCTTTTCCTGCTGGTGATGCCCCTGCCTATGCATCCCAGCATCCTATTTAGCTACGTGCCTTGTCACACTGTTTCCCTACCTTGAGGTCATCAGAGATGACAAACCCAAGATCCCTTTCCTGCTTGGTGCATGCGATATCCTCACCCCCCAGCTGATATATTGTGCCAGGGTTTTTGTGCCCCATATGCATTAGCTTGCACTTCTTTGCATTGAATTTCAACTGCCAAACCCCTGACCATTCTTCAAGTTTCTGCAGGTCACTTCTCATTCTGTCTACACCCACTGGTGTGTCTACTCTGTTACAGAGCTTTGTGTCATTAGCGAACAGTGAAATTCAGCATTCTAGATCCTGCGCAATGTCACTGATGAAGATGTTGAATAGGACCTGTCCCAGCACTGATCCCTGTGGTACCCCACTGGTCACTCTTCCCTCTGTGGAGTGACAGCCATTTACCACCACCCTCTGTGTCCCCAGCCAGTTACCTACCCACCACACTACTGTCCTGCCCACCCATATTCCCCAGTTTGTGTAATAGTCTTCTATGTGGCACAGTGTCAAGGCCTTGCTGAAGTCCAGATAGGCCATGTCCTGCCCTCCCTGATCCACCTCCTTAGTCACCCAGTCAAAAATTCACGAGGTTGGTCTGACATGACCTCCACCTGGGTGAAACCATGCTGCTTTGGGTCCTGTAGTCCAGTGACAACCAGATGTTCCACCAATCTCTCCTTCAGTAGTGCTTCCATGATCTTCCCACTACCGAGGTGAGGCTGACTGGTCTGTAGTTCCCTGCTTCCTCTTTGTTCCCACTTTTGTATAAGGGGACTACATCTGCTGTCCTCCAGTCTTTGGGTACCTCCCTGTTTCCAGTGATCGGCTAAACAGGATAGCCAGAGTTCAGCCACCACCTCTCTTAGTTCTTTAAGGACCTGGGTGCCCGTCTGGCCCCATTGCTTTATCAACTCTTATTACTTCCAGTTCCTTCAAGACCCTTTCTCGTGTAAAGGGACTTGTGTCCATTTCTGCACCATTCTCAACTCTTGTACTCCCTTCAGACCCATTACCCTCCTCTTCCTCAGTAAAGACTGAGCAGAAATACCTGTTCAATATGTCAGCTTTACTGTTGTCATCCTCCATGTGGCTCCCATCCTCCTCCTTCAGTCTCACTATCCCTCCCTTTGTCTTTCTTTTTTCACTTATGTACCTGTAAAAGGTTTTGTCCCCTCTACCCACTGATTTTGCAATGTGTTCTTCTGTCTGAGCTTTGGCTTCCCTTACTGACCTCCCTGCCTCCCTTTGCTTCTCCTGGTACTTCTCCCTATCCCCTTCTGCCTGTGTCTTTTTGTATTGCCTGAATGCAATCTTTTGGCTTTCACTTTCTTTGCTACCTCTTTGGAAAACCATAATGGTCTCCTCTTCCTTTTCTCTTGCTAACCTGCTTAATGCATAATTCTGTTGTTCTTGTAATCCCCATTTTAAATACTGACCACTGTTCCTCAACCCTGATTCCTGTCCATTCCCCTTAATGCCTCTTTCAAGTATCTCCCCATTTTCCCAAAGTCTGCCCCCCTAAAATCCAGATACGTGTTTTTGTGTGGTTTGGTTCTGCTCTTTCTGTGATTTCAAACCACAAAGACTGATGGTCAATGTTTCCCAGGTTCTTCCCCACTGTTACCCCCATCACACTGTCCCTGTTTGTGAGCACAAGGTCCAGTATTGCCTTCTGCCGAGTTGGTTCCATGATCAGTTGCTTGAGGAAGGCACCCTGAAGGTAGTCCAGGATAAATCTGCTCCTAGTTGATGCTGCTGCTGGGATGCTCCAGTCACGTCTGGAATATTGAAGTCTCAACCAGTACTACCTTACCCTTGTCTGCCATCCTTTGGATGGCTAGCATCAACTCTATCTGTTTCTTCCTCCTGGGCTGGTGGTCTATAGACCACACCTGTGCGGATAGCTGTCCCCATTTTCCTTTCCAGCTTAACCCACAGTATCTCTCCCCATTTGTTCCTCCTGGATCTCTGTGGCCCTTATGTCATTTTCACATACAGTGCCACTCCTCCTCCTTCCTGCCTGCTCTGTCTCTTCTGAATATGTTGTAGCCAGGTATGGCCATCTCCCAGTCATGGTTATCATTACACCAGGTTTCAGTGATGGCCACAATGTCCAGGTCTGACTGTACCATGACAGCCTCCAGATCTTCCATCTTGTTGCTAAGGCTCCTGGCATTTGCACATGGCTTCATGATTTGACCTCCTAGACTGCTTCACTGTTCTACTCCAGCCCCTTCCTTGGTTGTCATTTATCCCTGGTTCTCCTTGCTGTCTGCCCTTCTGCTGAATTTTGCCCCTTTTCTGCTTATCCACCTCTTGGGCACTAATCTCCATCTTTTGCACACTGCTTTGCAGAGATAGCCACTCCTCTGGTTCACTGGTTCCACTGCTAGCTGTGGGGGGTGAGCAAGTAGGTACCCTCCTTGCAGGCCTGCCACCCCCCTTTGCTAGTTTAAATGCTTGTCAATGTAGCATTTAAACTTATCATTGAGTGCTTGGATTCCCCTCCAGGATGGATGCAGGCCGTCAGGCTTGAACAAACCTCCATCCCTCCAGGTGCATCCCCAGTCACCAATGAATCAAACCCTTCCTCACAGCACCAGTTCTTCAACCATGAGTTAAAGTTCCTGGTGCATGCACTCTATGCTCTCCCTTGCCTCTAACAGGTAGTACTTCTGAGAAAGTGACAGAAGTAGCTACTTGCTTGAGACCCTTCCCCAGTTTCCTAAACTCTTCCTGAACTTCCTTTGGCTCCCCATTTTCCAGGTCATTAATACCTAGGTGGATAATGATATCCAGCTCACCCTCCCGTCTTGCCTTCCCAGTGATCCCCAGGATATTCCTTCCATCCCTCCATGCTGTGGCACCTGGTAGGCACCTCACCTCCCTGTCCTCCCCCTCCTGTGTTCCTAGCTGGATCCCTCTTATGATGGAGTCCCCCACCAGGATTCGCTTCCTCCTCCTCTGGGGTCCACTGCTTTCCCGCTGAGGTCACCTCCTGGCTAACCTCCACATCCTTTCCTTCCACTTCTCTGGGTACCTCTATTTGGTTGTCCTCATTTGCCAGTGTGGCATATGAGTTCTTGAGTGGAATAGGATCTGGGATGTGCCTCTGCCTGACTGCTCTAACCCTCCCTGAGCCCACTGTCATCCAAGTGCTCCTCGTTCTTGGCATCCTTTGAGGCAGTTGCATTGGACTGGGTGGTCCCTGGATAGGGGTGATGGTACTCCTGACCCAGTTTACTTCCGTTCTGAGTCTGGCTACCTCATCCCACACTGCCTGATTGCCCAAAATAAATAAAATAAATACCTGGTGGCTAGCGGTTCCTATGCTCATCAGACCACCCGCTCGCCTGACATGTATTTAAAAACAAAAATATGGTGGCTAGCGATCCCTCCACACACCTGATCACCCACCCATGTCCAATAGTAGTCAGTAGTTATGTGATGAAACCTCCCATCCCTGTCCCCAATATAGTAAAATATTTTGTTCTCTGGTAGTCTAATGAACCCCCTCACTCCCAATCCCAGAAGCTGATTCCCCAGTATTTTTTTTTTATTTACTCCATGGTGGTTTAGTTTCCTCTCCCACCCCCACCCCAGTAAGTAGTGTCCCACCTCACTCCCCCATCCTGAAATGGAACAGGTGATCAACACAGCCCTCTGCTCTCCTCTACAGCCAGCCACCCACTGAGATGTCAAGTGAATCATCACATGCTGTACAAGCATGCACTCATTCATTGACAGTTCAGTGGGTGACTAGCCATGGAGGAGAGTGGAGGGCTGTGCCAGTAGCACACTCCATTCTGGGATGGGGGAATAGGGGTGACACTATCTGCCTTGGTGGGGGTGGGGCCACTAGACCAAAAGGGAATAAATTACAAAAACAAACAACTACATACTGGGGGATTGGGGATAGGGAAGGAGGGGGGGGTTCTCTAGACCACCAGAGAAAACATATTTTACTCTATGGGTCATAGAGATGGGGTCACACATCACATGACTAATGACTACTACTGGACACAGGTGGGTGATTGGATGGGGGGAGGGACCACTTGCCACTAGGGTTTTTTTTAATATACATTGGGTAGGTGGCTGATCAGGTTGGGTGAGGGGTTGCTAGCCACTGGGGAGGTTATTAGCAGGTCAGGCAGTGCAAAACAGGGTGAAACTTTGCCCCAAACATTCAGAGGTTTTCCAATCTGCCATAGGCAGAAGCTTGGAAACTTCAGTCAAAGTTGCCAAATTCTGTGAAAGTTCTGCTAAGGCAGAAATGGCAGCTTTCACACTCGTCTACTACTAGGACATATGTCACTCACCATTCATTCAGCTGACAACATGGAAGACAGGGATTCTCACTTCATTGTGGAAGATGCTTTTCATGTTTTTACTGGTACTTTCAGAAAGTTTACACTGTCTAGTAGATTTGGGGACTTTGGGGGAAGAAAGGATTATTTGCAAGAGGCTGGTGTATGTTACAATAGGGTGGACTCACTGGGGAGGGTGGAAAGGATGAAAAGGACCTGGGGAAGTTGAAGGACTGGTCAAGAACTTGGTAGTTGAGATTCAGTGCAAAGGAGTGCAGAATCATGCATTTAGGGCATAAAAACCCACAGGCTATGCATGAACTGAGGGGGTAGTGACAATAACAGGGCAGGAAAGGGGGCCATAGGAAATGCAAATCTTATGTTGGGCTATATAGAGAGGTTATAACCAGTAGGCAGAGGGGGGTGATACTGCCCCTATATAAATCACTAGTGAGACCCCAACTCGAGTATGGTGTACAGTTCTGGAGGCTCATCTACTGTATGTAAGGATATAAACTGGATGGAGAGGGTACAATGGAGGGCAACAATTGGTGCATGGTCTACATCAGCAGACATATGAAGAAAGACTGAGGGATCTAGATCTGTACTCCCTGGAAATCAGGAAAGAGAGTGAAACATGAGTGAGACATTCAAGTAGCTAAAGGGAATAAACATGGTACAGGAAGGGAGCATCTTTCAAATAAAAGTATGTCCAAAGACTAGAGGTCACAATATGAAGTTGGAGGGGGGAAGGATCAGAAGGAACAGGAGAAAGTATTTCTTCATGGAAAGGATAGTAGACCCCTGGAACAGCCTCCCAGTGGAAGTGGTAGGGGCTAAAATGGTAACAGGATTTAAGAAAGCATATGACAGATACATGGGTATCATAAAAACTGGTGGAGAAGGTAGCCCAGAGTCTGAACAGGGGCTGGAGACAACATTGGTAGGGGAAGGGGGCAGGAGAGTAGTGGCTGGAAACCATTTAGGGTCTGCAGCTTTATATTAGGCAGGGAAAAATGGGCAGACTGAATGGGCCAAGTGGGTCTTTTCTGCCATCAACCTCTATGTTCTTATGTTGGAGGTTTAATTTATCTTTTTGTGGGATGAGGTGAAAAGAGGTGGGGACAAACATGAAGTTTTTTCAGGTATGAAAAGGGAAATTTAAATGGTATAAACTGTGCCAGGTGCACAAGGGAGAGAAGGGAAGCTGGAGCCTATGGGGCTGAGTAGGGAGATATACTTTTAAACTGTCTTGCATAGTAGGATGGGGTATGTGTATATGACACAGAGGGTGGGGACTGGATTCTTTGTACTGTATACATTTGTTAGACAAAAATAATCATAGATGATGTTTGTGTGAAGTTCATGAACTTCATGAAGCTTCACTACATTTGGTATTAACTCACTCTTTAACAACTTCACTGGTGAAGTTTAAATTAGCAACACGTCTACTAACAGCATGAGATGGAAAATACTCCGTAAAATAAACTATAAAAATCTGACCGCTTCTTACGAGATGGATGGTAACTGCCAGCATCTAATGCAATCACAAATGCAGTGTGTGGTGTGTAGTGATGGGTGAAGTTGGCAAACTTCACTTTGTGGATTAATTTGCTAATTTGCCTTATTTCATGAAGTTAATCCACCATACTAAATCCAGATTCACAGAACACTAATAACTCCACAAGCTGCAAAGTTGTCAACTCTGCCAGTTGAGTTTGGCACAGATGCAAAGTTTGTAGTGGTCATTCCCTGGTGTCTAGTGCCCCCCCCCACCTATTGCCAACCCAATGTTAAATAAAAATCCTTCCCTGGTGTCTAGTGCCCCCCCACCCTGTACTGACCACTGGCCTGATGTTAAATAAACATTTTCTCCTGTTGTCTATTGGTCCCTATCCCCACTCACACTCATCCCCAATGTTATAGCATTCCTTGGTGTCCAGTGGTCCTTTCACCCACCTGACACAGAGACACCATTTCCCTGGTGTACAGTGTATCTCTCTTCCATCCTGATCCCTGTATATTGGATAAACTATTCCCTAGTGGTCTAGTGCTCCCCTTCCCTATCCCCAATCTGCCCATAAAATACAATATATATCTTTCCCTGGTGTCTAGTGGACCCCCATCCCAGCAGGTAGTGATCCACCACCTACTCCCCCCATCCCATTTCCAAGCCGGTTATTGGCACAGCCCTTCACTCTCCACCACAGGGCCACCATCTGAGCTGTCAATGGGCACATATGGATACTTTACATGTATGCACTCCTTGACAGCTCCATTGGTGGTCAGCTGTGGTAGAGAGTGGAGGCTGTGCCAGTCACCGACTCAGAGACGGTATGGGGGAGAGTGTGGTGGTGAGGCACTACCTGCTGGGATGGGGATCCACTAGACACCAGGGAAAGAGCTATATTGTATGTTATGGGCAGATCAGGGATAGGCAGGTGAGACCTCTTGACCACTAGGGAAGCATACATTTTAATGCAAGGAGGGATCAGGGATGGGGAAAGGGGATGGCTAGACCAACAAGGAAGCATACATTTTAATGCAATAAGGGACTGGGGATGGGGGGGACCACTAGATCACCAGGGAATGGTTTATCTTATATACAGTGAATCATGATAGGGCTAGGATACACTGTACAACAAGGAAACAGTATCTGTGTGTTAGGTGGGCGATCAGGTCAGGAGAGGGTCCAGTGGACACTAGGGAATACTATAACTTTGGGCATGGTTACAGGTGGGGGGAGGGACCACTAGACACCAGGGAAAGATGTTTATTTAACATCAGGCCAGCACTCGGTGGGGGGGACCACTAGGCACTATGGAATGATCAATATTTAACATCAGGCCGGCGACTGGTGATGGGGACCACTAGACCCCAGGGAAAGATTTTTATTTAACATCAGACCATTGATCAGTGGGGGGACCACTAGACAGCACAGAAAGATTTTTATTTAACATTGGGCCGGTGATTGGCGGGAAGGGGAAACACAAGACACCATTCATTCATTGAGCACATACTATTTACAGTAGTACACGCTCATACAGAGCTCAGTCGGTGGCTGTCCATGGTGGTGAGAGGTGGCTGTGCCATTCACTGGCTGGGTACGGGGCAGGGGGGTGGGGCACTGCAGAGTGGAGGGCCACTAGACTACCAGGGATAATGGAGATCTTTTGTTTGTGCACAGTTGGGATTACTGCTCAGACTTGTGGTACAGGGATTAGGGCTTGGGGGTGTCCTCTAGCCCTGTGGGGCTTTTTACATATATCAGGGGATGGGGCATTGGGGAGTCTGCTAGCCCTGCAGTGCATTTATTTATAGATATCAGGGGGATTGGGGCATGGGGGATCCTCTAGCCCTGTGGGGCATTGATTTACAGATATCTGGGGATCAGGGCAAGGGGGGGTCTGTTAGCCCTGTAGGGCATTTATTTACATATATCGGGGGATGGGGCATAGGGGGCTACAAGACCTGTGGGGCATTGTATACATATCTTAGTGGATTTGGGGATTGGGGGTTCCATAGCCATGTGGGGCTTATTCTGTGCCTGATTGGGGGATCAGGGCTGGGGAGGTTACATATACTGGGGGATGGGCTGGCAGTACATTGACACAACTCCTGGTGGACACAAGGGACACTTACTTGACCTAATTTTTTTTTTTGTTGTTGCTTTTTTAATTGCTAGTGTACTGTAAATGTACTTTGATGGATGTCCTCCAGGGGTAGATAAAGAATACCAAACTCAGAACTTGACAGCTGCCCTTACAGAATATGGCACATTTTCTGCCATAAACCCCCTAGCTCCATGTCGTGGGGGGGGGTGGCAAAAATTGTGGCACAAGTTCACTTTGGTTGCAGGCTGCTTTGCAAAATCCTAAATGTTGGAACTCATGGTGCAAAGTGCTACTTGCACCATTTTTTGGGGCAAGTCATTTTACGCCATGCATAACCTTTTGAGAATCTGGTCCAGGATGTCTACTTCGCAGTTGAATTAGCCCCACAGGGCTAGAGGACCCCCCAAAACCTAATCCCTGTACCACAAGTCTGAGTAGTAATCCCAACTGTGCACAAAAAATCTAAATCAAAACCCAATCACTCAAGAAATACTGCATGAAAAAGACTTTTGAATAGAAAATTCAGTAATATATCTAGAGATACAGTTGTCTGCTGATCAATCCATGAATATCAAAACAAACTATGATAATGCCAAACTAAAGTTAACTTCACTGTTAGATAACTGGAATAATTTATCTTTATCTTTTTGGGGCAGAATAGATACTCTAAAAATGATGTCTATGCCTTATTTCATATTTGTGTTGCAAAATATTTAAGGTTCATCAACTCATAAATGGTTTTCAGAACTAAAAATATCCTTTACTAAAATTTTATAAGGAAGCCATGTATAGCTTGGCAAATTGATTATTTCAAGAGGACTGGGGGGATTAGGATGTCCCGATCCATATATATATATATATATATATATATATATACACAAACACGCGTATATATACTGTGTATATAGATATACATAGGGGATACATGATGGGCATGAGTGGAATATGGAAAATGTTTTCACTCCTGCAGAGTAAGCCTGGATATTTCACGAGTGCCAAAGGCACGAGTGAAATATACAGTGCTCATGAGGCAGGAGTGAAAATATTTCTCATATTCCACGATGTGCACATCATGTGTCCTATTTATACAATGGGGTCTCACTGTTGCAAAACATAACATTTGCGTGGCTTGTGGGGTTAGCGCAGGTTTTGGGGGTGTAATAAATGGTATTTATTTTAACTCTGCTGACATCATCAGGATTTATACTGCAGTGAAAATAACATGTTTTATTTCACTGGAATATGTCTCACCCCCATTGTATAAATATATATACTGTATATATATATATATATATATATATATATATTAGGGGTGGGTGGACGGACTGATCCTCATGAGATCCGGATCCTTGGATTGAACCTGCAATCCACGGACCCGGATAAATATGGACTTCACCATAGAAGTCTGGTTCTGGGTCTGTGGAGATGTCTTTTCCATGATTTTGCTGTCTGTTGCCTGGGGATGCCGTTGGGACATACAGGCAGCCGGCAGTATCCAATCAGGCAACAGAAGGTTACGTGATGCACTCACCAGTATATAAGGCTGGTGAGTGCACCATGTGGCCCAAAAGGAGGAGGATCACAGCACAAGAAATAGAGACTAGAGACAGAAAGACTGGAAAGAGAGGCAAAGCATTAAAATCCAAAAGCACTACAGTTAGGTGAGGGAGGGAGGGGGAGAGATTCCTGATCGTGGAGGACATGAGGTGGGTGAAGTCAGTCGGTTGATGATGGGAGGGAGCATCGGGAATATGGGGGGCATGAATGATTACAGAAAATCCCAAATGAAACTTTTTCTTGGCCTCAGACATTAGTAGCTGTGTATACAAAAAGTGCATGCTGGCTGCTGGCAAATCTGATTTGTGCTATTCCAGATACAGAGAGGAGAGAGTACTGCTGGTGGTGGCCCAGAGATTACACTTACAGAAAATCCCAAATGACAGTTTTTTTTATTTTCTTGGCCTCAGACAGTGTAGCTTTGTGTACAAAAAGGGCAGGCTGGCAAAATCTGATTGTTCCATTCCAGATCCAGACTTCAGAGTACTGGGGTGGGGCAGAATTACAGTTAATAGAAAATCCCAAATGAAACTTTTCATGGCCTCAGACAGTAGCTGTGTGTACAAAAAGTGCAAGCTGGCAAAATATGACTTGTACAATTCCAGATCCAGAATACTGGGGGTCTCAGAGATTACAGTTACAGAAAATCCCAAATGAAAGTTTTTTTCTTGGCCTCAGACAGTGCAGCTGTGTGTACAAAAAGGGCAGGCTGGCAAAATCTGACTTGTGCCATTCCAGATCCAGAGGAGAGAGTACTCGTGACTCAGAGATTACAGTTACAGAATATCCGAAATGAAGGTTTTTTTTTTCTTGGCAGTAGGATGGCAAAATAAATCTTTGTGAGGTAAAAGGGGAGATGGAAAGAGACTGCAATGTGGTCCACAATAAATGTGACCTCCCAGAAATCCCAAATACTTTTTTTCCTGGCATCAGTGCGGCTTTGTGTACAAAGCAAGGGCAGTAGGGTGGCTAAAAAAATCTTTGTGACATAAGGTGAGGAGAAGGAAAGAGACTGGAGGGGGGTCCACAATAAATGTGACATCCCAGAAATCCCAAATATTTTTTTTCCTGGCTTCAATGTGGCTGTGTGTACAGAGCAAGGGCAGTAGGGCAGCAAAATAAATCTTTGTGACATAAAGAAGGGAGAGGGAAAGAGACTGCAGGGTGGCCCACAATAAATGTGACAGTCCCAGAAATCTCAAATAATTTTTTTTTCCTGGTTTCAGTGCGGCTGTGTACAATCCAATCATGAATAACAATCATCATCACCTATGTTCAATCACAATTTCATGTATTAAAAAAACTGTTCAAACAACATACAAGTTAATGTGCCTGACCTGTGCTCTTGGCTGTGGGTGGCCCAGGGGATAATCTGACTGTGAGTTGTAGCAGGCTGAGTGTTTACAGATAAAACACAAGTAAAGCACAAGCACTACACACAAGTGTCATCATCATCACTCATTCCCCATTATTTATTTTTATTATTAGTTTCATAGTATATCGTGTTATAAACTTTCATTATGTATAAGCATTAACCAATCCCTAGTGTGGGACTGTGCTATGCTTGGCTAATGCACCAGATGAGTCTGCATCTCCAATTCAAATTCTGTGGCACACTTAGCAGTTGCTGAATTTGGTCACTTTCACCTAACAGGAAGTTTTAAATGTGCCAGTCCGGCAGTCTTGGAAGGAAGTGGTGGTGGACTGCTGTGTTGTCAGTGTGTTGTGTACAGTCACGAGTCATGACAGTAAATTTGTCCTTGGTCTGTGTGGGTGGAAGTCATCACAAGGACATCATGTTTCACATTAGAGGGATCTTCAGTTCCAAGATGGATCAAAGTGTTGATGAGGCACTTTCTAGTTCTCAGGTAGGCAGTGGCACTGCAAAAGACAGGAATTGGCCTGAAAAACGAAACAAAATCAAATCCCAAAAAGGGATTTTTTTACATCTAATAAGGTTTCGTCTTCCAAGCGAATGCTTGAATCCAAAAAAGGTGAATGTCTCAGATCATCATTAGTCCCAAGTAAAAATAAAAAAAGTTACGTAATTAAAAAAACTGATGACATGATGGGTGCCACCCGTAGAGGCACCCAACGGTATGGAACAATTGCATACTATGCTACAGCCAATCCCTCATTCAATTCTTCTGAGGTTGAACCCGATGAGGGTAATACTGATGATAATAAAGAAGATGAAGAGAATACTCAGGCAGAAGAAGGTTTACTGGATGGAATGGAAACTGCAGATGAAGAAGGAACAGGCAGAAATGTTTCAGTTGTGGAGGAGGGGGCAGTGGGAATAAAACAGAACAGGAACAGGCCCAGGACAAATCGGGGGGGCCCTGAAAAGATGACCGAGGTGTTGTGCCTTCCTGGTAAAAAAACTAAACAAAATATCATGTTTTATTTGGTCGTACTTCTCCATTAGTGCTTCCAATGAGTTGATAGCAACATGCGCTATGTTTAAATGGTCAATCAGCAGGGGTGAAAAGAAAGGAGCATTGGGAACTTCAGCACTGAAAAGGCACCTAGAAAGATTTCATAACATTAGTGATAGTGAGAAGGTCAGTTGTGAGTCTCAAAGAGAAAGTGATAGTGATAGCTCACTACACTAGGGGATAACACCCATAGATGAAAGCAGTGGCAGCCCCCGCAGCACTATTCATCAACCACTACTTGCTGCCATTCAAAGGATTCCTTCGACTATTACTGAAAGTGACCACCATGTGTTCAAAAGTCCTCCTCCTTCAAGGAGACAGCTTATCATCTCAGAAACATATGAGCATAAGGCCAAATATGCCTCAACTCACCCTGTTGCTGTTACAATAACCCCCTAAAATTTCAAAATGATAGCTGTTGATTTGCTACCATATTATGTGGTTGAACATATAGGATTCAGGTGGCTGCTTGAGTACCTTGAACCTCGATATAGTATCACAACATGGAAATACTTCTTGGCAACAGGGATTCCCAATCTTTACGATGCTGTATGTAAAAAACGTCTTGTGTAGTGCTGTTGGGAGGGTGTCACATCTGACAACAGATATCTGGACAAGATGTCAGCCTGAACCCTTCATGTCTGTCATGGCCCATTGGGCATGTTTTGATAATTCATGCGGGTGTGAGGACAGTGAAGCATCGCAGTTTGCTGTTCCAAGAATGTTTTATTTTCCATCAGAACATTTCTCATACAACATCAATGAAGAGCTCCAAAAACCAATACAGTAATAGTTCCCTTCACAGGGACTGTCAGTTGGCTTTATACTGTAGAGTTGCAGATAATGGGTCCTACATAAGGAAGGCCTTGGGGGGTTGTTCACATCAGCTGCTTTGTGCATTGCTTAAATTTAATAGTTCACAGTTTGCTTGATGATGACAGGGAGATTAAGGATCTTGTTAGCACTGGTAAAAGAATATGCACTCATTTCGGTCACTCAAGCAAAGTCTGTCACTTGTTTAAACAAATACAGCAGGAGCACAGTTTTCCTTTGCACAGTCTGATCCAAGACATTTCTACTTGATGAAATTCGACCTTTTATATGTTCCAAATGCTGCTGGAACAAAATAAAGCTGTCAGGCAGTACACCTTAGAAAATAAAATTGGTGAAGCAGATGTCTATATCATGCCACCACAGTGGGCCATGCTGGAGTTTCTCATTTTACTGGTCCAGCCATTTGAAGAAATCACCAGGGAGGTTAGTACAAACACAGCAACTCTGAGCCAGGCGATACCCTTAATAAAAATTTTAAAATTCACATTGAATCCAATTAGGGATAAGTTAGAGAAGCAAGACAGTTCCATGATCACACAGGCTGCCAGTGGCGTTGACACATGCAGGTTGCCCTCCAAAATACAACAAGATCTAACAAGACGTATGATCAAAAAAGTTGAAGATGACATACTATGTAAAATGTGTCATTCTGATTACTACATTAAAGCAACAATCTTTGACCCATGACACAACTTGAGGCAACTATTGAGTGATGATGACATTTATTTTGAGAGAAACAAACAACAAATAGTTGATGAGGTGTGTGCTGTCATGGAACAGAGTACAACATCAGCACCACATTCAGAATCTTCTTCATGACACAGCAGCACAGCATAAGGTGGCCCATCCTCTACTGTTGTGTCATTTTCTCCCTCTTTCTCCTCATCCACTGCATCTAAATCTTCTTCTTCACCACCAGTCAAGCATGATAGCACTGTCCCACAGTCACTTGGTTCAGCTTCATGTCTCTAGAGTCACTTAGAAGATGTTATTGTAACATCTTCATCTGCTTCTTGTAACACAGCCTCAGCACAGACCATTGTTGAAATGTATGTGGCAGAGTCCCTTATCAGCTGAATTACTGTTCCTTTGAAATACTGGAAATCCAAATGAAATATATGGCCTTCTTTAGTAAATATTGTAATGAAGTACATGAATCGCCCTCTGACTAGTGTCTGTTCAGAACGATTGCTCAGTTCAGCTGGTAACGTCACTACTGACACACGATCCCATTTGACACCAGAAAATGCTGAGTGCCTCGTGTTTCTCAAAGTCAACATTCCACACTTTAATTTCAAATATGATACCTGAATAAAACATACAATGACTGCTCCATGCAGGCCCTATGCATGAAACACTTTCAAGAATTTTTGCCTGTGGTGAAAATCTTTTGTGAGTAGGGTCTACTACATGAGGTAGCAATTAATTGCAACAAGTCAGGTCAGGATGGACTAAGCCAGGCCACTATGACCACATGAGCAGCACAGAATAGAAAAAAAATAACATCAGTGGGTTCAGAGTCCAAATACAGCAAGCAACTGCATTTCATGTCACAAACTTACTTGGTGGTACCAGGTACCACTATCTGATCTGGAAGTAGGGTACTGCTGTCTACTACTACTACTACTATCAGTTTTTGCCCTCACGAGTCACTACTACTACTACTTATTTATCACTTTTTGGCCTTACTCCAGTCATATTCCTTACTACTACTAGTCACTTTTTTTGCCCTCAGCAACTGATTCTGAGTCCTGACTGCACTGTTTTAATTTTCGTACAGTCATGGCTTAGCACATGCCTGAAAGTTCAGAAACTGAATACTCTTTGTATATTTCTCATGTCTCCAATATTTGGCTGCAAAATACTTCACAGAAAAAAAATGCTACTAAATTGAAAATTCATATAATTTTCTTTATTATGTGTGTGTGTGTGTGTGTGTGTGGTATGCTAGCCTGGTTACATCTCACTTACAGTAACTGGGCTGAGATTATTATATTACTATATTTTATTTGTGATACTTAAATTACTTGGTAGTGGCTGGCAGCAAGCAACTGTGGAACTAGGAAGGATGTCATTGTGTTGTGTTGTGTTGTGTGTCATGAGGTCTTCATCAGGTGGCAGTGACAAACTTTTTTATGACTGCTCTGCACTTGACCAATGCGATGTGTGATTGACTGCCTGCCTGGGTGGTGATCACTATGTCTTTCATTTTTCTTCTTTAATGGTTTGGCATCCTCAGCACGTTGATCAGATTCAGCAGAAGTAGTTGTAGCACTAGAAAACATTACCGCCTCTTGGACCATGTAGTGTACCATATACTACAGTACACTGGGACATGCAAAGCAGTTGCATCATTCACATGGGTAGGGTGGGTGGGCTCTTTAGTGCTGCTCATTTGATCAGTCATATCAATTTCTTTGGCTTGACTGGCTCTGACTGGAACATGCATCAAAATAATACCCACACAGCACCATTAATAAAAAAAGAAATCTTAGCTGCCTGGTAGCGCCTACAGTGCTTGGTGGCACTATGATATACTGTAGGTCTGTCTGTCTCTCTCTCTCCATTTCTCCCAGCACACTCATGTCACAGGCCCAAGCATGATATGCCACCATTATAGGCCAGCCATGAAGGGGCTAGTAGTGACAGATTGCTTTTTTATTTAGCAGTTTTACTTACATTTTTATACAAATAATCCATTACATTATTTCCTTTGGGCCTCTGTGTCAAATATGAGTGACCTGAGCCACTTTTTTGTATTTTTTTAACAGTTTCTCAAATACTGGTCAATAAATCATAATTAATCGGATAAATCAGGACTTCACTGTGTTCCAGTTGTTAATAAGGGTCAGAACTTCACCGAGTTCTCCCATCTCATATATATATATATATATATATATATTTACATTGTTTGTCTGTGTTCTTCCAATGGTCATTCTTTCCAAATGAAGACAAGGCACTGTTGCAAGAATTTATTATAATTAATAGTAATCTCAATATGAAAATTCATGACATATTTATTAACCACAAAATCATCCTGGTGAAGAAACATTTTCTATTCTCATGGTTCCAGGTAATACATTAAAGGCTGAAACTTCCAATTAAACTATGAATACCCTGGCTATTCCTAAATATATGGAACAGTAAACAAATTTGGTAGAAAATATTTCATTTAAATGTCGATTACTTAAGGAGAAAAAAATAATCACATGGTCTGACATTTTAATAGATGATAAATTTCCATCCTATGAACAACTAGTGAACAGGCTACAACTCCACAAATGGAACACATTAAATTATTATACACTTTATAACAAATTCTTAAAAACTCATAACATTTTCAGTGACTAATCAAATTTACCTAAAGTAATTAAGAACCAGAATATAATTATGAAAAATAAAACCGCAAAACTCCTGGCAAAATTTTATGGTAGCAACCATAGGAAGAGAAATACAAAAAAAATTGAATATAAAATGGAACAAAGAAGCAAACTTAAGTTTGACTAATCATCACTCGGAATTATTAAGAATACAAGCTTATAAAAATTTATGTTACAGCAAAAAACAAATTCATACATAGAAGCATTTTGGATAGAGCATATTTAACCCCTATACAGACTGTTAAAATGAATTCTGAATATTCAGAAGAATGTTGGCATGGTTGTGGTTTCACAGGAACACCATTTAATTGTTTATGGGAATACCTGAAGATTTATAATTGGTGATCCAATGTGGTAGTACGTCAATTGAGCAATTTAATTTCAGCGAAAGAATATGAGTGAAAACAAAATGCATGACAGTCACTTTACAGCGACCGGCACATTACAGCAATTCCTCAAATACAGTGAACCCAAGTCAATGTGCGGTGCGGAGTTAGAATCCTAGAGATGGGTCTGGGGGGGGACAGCCGCCCTGCAAAACATGGAGAAGTGTACATGTAAATATTTAACTGAAATGTGCTTCGCTCAAATGTAGTGTCGCCCAAATTGCAGTCACAATAAAATATTCGCTCAGGTAAAAATGAATGTCCTACCCAGGGTTTTATATCCTGTGGGGATGCTTGGGTGCTACCTTCCCAAAAAGTGGTTTGGTCAACTCCAGTCGATATTAAATGCCTTTTTGTGGAGGGGCAAAAAAGTTAGGCGATCTTATAATAAACTCACAGGGCCCAAAAGACAGGGTGGTCTAGCGTTACCCTCCTTCTTTACCTACTACTGTGCCCATCATCTCAGTAGAGTAGTCCACTGGTCAAAGGCAGTTTGGGAGAATGAGAACCAGGTCTACACCCCCCTGTGGCTGGATATAGAAAAATCATTAATGACCCAGCACTAGGGTAGTCTCACCTCTTTGATTTATGTCAGCCCTAAGAAGTTACCCAGCATGCTGAAGAACACCCCTATTGGATGGTCGGCTCGGGCCCTCCATCAACTACAAATTTTCCTTTCATGTAATTGGCATGTATCCCTGGAACAACCCATTGTGGGTAACCCCTATTTTCAAATTGATCATAAACCCATCTCTCCCACATTCTGGCCACTCCTGACTGATAAGAAGGTAGCGGACTTATTAGAGAATGGTCAATTGATATCCTTCTTGACTTTCTGTGCACGTTTCTCAGTACCGGTCACTTTTTTCTTTAAATATAAGCAGGTTGAGGAGGCAGTTAAAAATCATGTGGGGAGGGGGGATAAAAACAGATTGCACATGGAGAAATTGACTAGGCTCTTACAGGCAGCAGGGGAACCTCATGCAGTCTCTAAGATCTATAAAGAGCTACAATCTATGGATGCTAGCCTACCCCGGGGGATTTGCTATTACTGGGCTCAAGAGCTGTCAATCATACCTGAGGCAGAGTCTTGGGGACGAGCATGGAGGAACAGTTATATATTTGTTAAGCAGGATAGACTATGAATGATATAGTTTAACATTATGAATAACCTATATTTTACACCGGTTAAACTGCATAAAGTGGGACATGTCCCTTCCCCTATGTGCACTAGGTGTGGCCTTGCCTCCGGCTCCCTATATCATATGCTGTGGCATTGCTCAGTGGTCCAGACCTTTTGGCAGTCTACCAAACAACTATTGGATCCATTGCTTGGGCTTGACTCCCTCTTCACTGCAGAAAAATGCTTATTATGTTGGTTTCTGAGAGGAATTCCCAGAGTTAGGAAAGCTCATATTGCCTTAGTCTTGGCAGTAGCTAAACTCATTATTATGAGGCACTGGAAAGACGAAACACAGTTATCGGTGAGGGAGTGGTATAAGGAGATGCTCACGGCTTTGCAATTAGAAAAACATATTCTGTACATGTACAATCGGCCCCACTTATATCAGCCCAGATGGGGCTCCTTAGAGGCTTTGCTTGTTACATGTAACCCATAACGGCCTATAATTAGCTGACTGTTTGCCTTGTAGGTGGAGTTTAACTTTAGCAGTTATGCTGAAAGTAGCATGTACACACTTGCTGGAGGGAGGGAGGGAAAGGGGAGGGGGGTAAAGGTCAATAGGAGAAGGGAATTAGGTAGCTAGATTTGGATTAATTAGTAGATATAATAATAGAACTGTGATTATTTTAGCCAATGTAACCATAAGGCTAATACGACATGTTCTTGGTCTTTGTACAACAGTGTCTATGCCATGTAACCTACAGTGTATTGTGGGTGCTGGGAAAAAATGAATAAAGAATACTAAATTAAAAAAAAAAATTCACTCAGATTGTAATCGTTCAAATACATTCACTCAATTGACGTGGAACTGTCCAATGTTAAACAGATACTACAGGATATGATTGGAATACATATCCCATTACACCCAGATATATTTCTGTTTAATAATACACTAGGTCTCATCCCAGACCAAATAAAAAAATGAAATAATTGCCATGGCAACAATGGCAACTAAAAGATTAATTCTTGACAAATGGAAATCCAAGGACATTTTCACCTTTGAAATAGACAAATGGTGGAACATTTTTAAGAAATCATTAGTATTTGAAAAGCTTATATGAATTGGTTGAAATGAAAGATGATATATTTGGCACAAAATGGAAAGATATTGAAGAAAATGTACCTCATTTGATGAAATTATTAAGAGTATTGGGATGTATATTAATTCATATCAAATGGTACACTCTGTTTATTCCTGTCTCTGTGAGATTCTTAATTCAAATTTCTCACATTTTTATTTATTTTTATATCCAGTACCCTATTCTGCCTACACATACCCTTGTAAATTTCCATATGAACCACAATAATATAGATTGCTCACTATATTAAGGAAAGGAGGGTGAGTGGGAATTATCAGTGTTCTTTGGAATAACTTTTCTCTATTTTGCTTAAACAGGAATTGTAGATCTTATTTATATGTGTGTTATAATTTCAAGTATGTATAAATTGATTGTTTATTGGTAAAAATTAATAAAGATATTATAAAAAAAAGATGGTGCTGATGTTGTGGACTGATTCCCACCTTTTTTTGCTCGACTAGAGACAGTCTGTTAATATACTTAGCGGTATGCAACTGTAACAGCACAGTTTGGGAGTTATTTACTGGATGCTGGAGTTACTGCTCTATGCCACATAGAAACATAGAAGCACAGAAGTTGTCCACACATAAGGACCTCTTGGCCCACCTAGTCTGACCTATTTTCCCTACCTACAGTGTCAGTGCTGATCCAACGCAATCTCTGGTCTTCCCACTCCTTGCATTATTTTTAAGCTCCTCTTGCATTTATCGCATGCATGTTTGAATCCTTTTACCATTTTAGCACCCACTACCTCTGCTGGGATGCAGTTCCAGGCATCCACCACTCTTTCCGTGATGAAGTATTTCCTCACATCTACCCTGAGTCTCTCTCCTCTGGCTTGATAGAGTGACCCCTTATCCTCAAGCATCTTTTTCTATGTAAAATGCTACCATCACATACCTTATTAATATCTGTCAGGTAATTGAACATTTATGTCATGTTACCCCTTTCCCTTCTTTCCTCTAGAGAGCACATATTTAATTCTTTGAATCTTTCCTGGTACTGCTTTTGCTGTAGGCCCTGCACCATTTTGATTGCCCTCTTCTGTACCACCTCCACCCATCTATGTTTTTCCAGAGATAGGGCCACCAGAAATGGACACAGTACTTGAGGTGAGGCCTCTCCATCAATCTACACAAAGGTAACACTACCTCCTTCTTTCTGCTGGTGACACCCTCCCTATGCACCTGAGCATCCTGATAACTTTCCCCACTGCCTTATTTATTTATTGAAACATTTCACCAGGAAAGGTGCACTGAGCAAAAATTGCTTTTTTCCAGGTGCATACTGGGGGAAGGGAAATAGCGGCACAACAGTATGCAACGATAACACAATACAATAATATAAAGGAAATTAGGAAACAATATAAAAACATAATACAGTATATATACAAACTGGTCACATAAGTGGAGAATTAAAATGGAAGTGCAACACCAGTGGCAGAGCCAGGGGAGGCTGGGGGGGCGGTTGCCCCTTCTGGATGCCCCAGTGTGAGTAGTGGCACCCTGTCACCATCTTTATTCATTGTTTAGTGCCCACTGTGAAGCCTGTCATTAACTGAATGGCCCTCCCTTGTTCCCAAATGATCCCAAACCTGGCTCCACTACTGTGCAACACGTAAGAGGTGTCAAAAGAGTGAGGGGAAAAGGGAGTTAAAGGCAGTTACAAGTAGTGGGAAGAAAATTGTGAAGGAGAGATGAAAGGGCAGAAGGGGAGCTGGTGTGGTGAATTACCTGAGGAAGGGCATTCCACATTTTAGGGAGACCATGAGAGAATGCAGACTGACCAGCAGTAGATGATCAAGGAGGGATAGTTATGGCATGGGAATCGTAGCTCTGGAGTGAGTGGGAGGAAGGGTAGAGATGATATAGCAGAAAGCAAGATAGGAAGGGAGGGAACCAAACCAAAATTTGGAAAGGAGGGAGATACAGTGAAAGAGGCATCTGTCCTCATGGGAGAGGAAAGATAGAGACTGCAAGAGATTACAGTGGTGCATTCAAGGAGGACTATCAAGGGCAAAGTGGCAGAAGGTGTGGAAGAGGGTGTTCAGTCTGGCAAGGGAAATTTAGGGGGCAGCACTAAAGACTACATCACTGTAGTCATAAACTGGAAGGATCATTTTCTGGATTAGGGCCTGATGGGCTGGCAGAGGGATGCAATCTTGATTTCTGTACAGAGCACGTAGCTTGCAGTGCAGTTTTTTGATGACAGCATCCACATGTCCAGAGAAGTCAAAGTGCTGGTCTAGCAAGACATCAAGATACTGAAAGGGGGAGGTATCCTCTAGCTTTGTCCCATCAAGGGTGTGGAAAAAGTGGAGGAATGGGAGCAAAGAAAGTCTCTGCCTTATGCCAAAAGTCAGGGAGACAGTCTTCTTGGCATACAGGAAAAGTTGGTGTAAGCGTAACCAGAGCAGAACTTTGTCAAAGTCATGCTGAAGTCTGTTAGCCACAATAGAGGAGGATCCAGAGGTATACAGGACTGTATTGTCTGCATACATGTAGATACAGGAGGAGGAGCAGGTGGCTGGAAGGTCATTTAGGAAGATGGAGAAGAGAAGGGGACCAAGAACAGAGCCCTGGGGGACACCTGTCTTGATGAGGAGGCAGGGAGTGAGCAATGCAAACAGACTGATATCTTCCTACCAGAGAGGTATGGAACCAGTTTGTGGCAAAGTCAGCCATCCCTACTGTGGAGAACTTGGCAAAATGTAGGGGATGAGAGACAGTGTTGAAAGCCTTGGCTAGGTTGACAAAGACAGCAGAGGTGATGAGGCCACTGTCCATTCCCGTAAGGATAGAGTCAGTGAGCCTAAGGAGAGAGGTGGTAGTGGAGTGTTGCTTCCAGAAGCCAGACTGAAAAGGGGTGAAGAAATTGGAGGAGTCAAGGTAGGAGGAGAGCTGGGAGAGAACCAGCTGTTCCTGGAGTTTTGCTAGGATAGGGAGAAGGGAAATAAGCCAGTAATTACCTGGAGTTGTAGGGTTACCACCCTTGAGATGCAAGAGGACAGTGGCATGTTTCCAAGCATTTGGACCAGAGGCAAAAGAGAAAGAGAGACTCAGCAGAGAAGTAAAGGGGAGGCAATGACTGGGGCAGATGGATGAAGAATTTTAAATTCTAGACCATCAGAGGATTGGCCAGAGGAGGGGTTAAGGGCAAGGAGAGCTATCAAAGTGGTGTAGGAGGATACAGGTGAGAAGGAGAAGCAGTAGGGTTTGGGGGAATCCCCAGAAGAAGAGGTGTATTCAGTGGATGAAGAGGTGGGGAGGGTTGAGAGGAGGGGAAGAGGCACAGGTGTTAATGTAATAGTTGTATGTGTTGGTGACCAGAAAGGGATCAGACAGATCAGAGTCATCAACACTAAGTACAGGGATGGGAGGCTTGACAGGTGGGGAGAAGAGAGCTTGGACTACCTTCCAGAATTTTGAAGGATGATTCAAATTGGTCTGGAAGGTAGACTGAAAGTATTCAGCATTGGCATTATGTATTGTGGAAGTGCACTTATTATAAAGTACATGGTAATGCTGATAGTCAGCTGGAGAGGTGGAGGATTTATGATCCTTCCAGGCTTGGTCGTGTGTGCAAAGGCAGGCTAATAGTTCAGGGGTTATCCAGGGGCATTGATTATCACGCACTCTGGTGTGCCTTAGTGGGGCAGGATGGTTCCGTGTTGCAAGGACTTAAGTCTTAAAGTAGTCCCAGGCATGGTCAATAGAGGAGGTGCCAGAGATGAAAGACAAGTCGGTGCTAGATAGATCCTCCAAAAGAGGGGCATGGTCCAGGGATCTGTAGGAGCCTGTCTTGTTAATTTTTGGGGGGATTTTGGCTGGTGTATTTTACACACCAGATAGATTAAGTGGTGGTTGCTTAATGAATCTGGAAGGATGCCAGTTGCAACTACTCAGTGGTAGTGTGATGTAAGAGCCCAATCAATGAGTGTGTGGTTTTGGGATTTGTTGTCAATATGGGTATGTTCGTTTATGAGCTGAGTCAAGTTGAGGGAGAAAATGTCATTTTGGGTTTTGGAGTGTAAGGAGGAAGACCAATTCAGGTTGAAGTCACCCAACATGTATAGTTAACCTGCTATGGTATAGGATTATAGGGTGGACATGAAGGTGATGATTCAGAAGTGGAAGAGACCAAGTCAACAGTAGGCTGCAGCTACAAAGTTGGGGAGAGTAAAAAGGAGTGTAATTTTGACAAGGAGGAATTCATATGTATCTGTAATGGAGGATGAGAGGACTGGTGTGAATTGCAGAGAGAAGAAGACATACATAGCCATACTGCTACCTCTGCTGTGCCAATCTTGGTGGACAAGGAAGTAGCCAGGTAGGGAGACACTGATGTCAGAAACCTTGGGATTGAGCAAAGATTTGGAAATAACGAAAATATCAGAGGCAAGGGTGATGGTGAGGGGTTGCAATAAGGAGATCTTGGCTAAAAGGCTCCTAATGTTCAGGTTGGAAATCTTTAGCCCATGAAAAAGCTGGATGGGGAGGAGAGGGTGGATGTAGGACCTGAGTTTGGCTCAATATCTCCAGTCATGATAAACAGAAGCAAAATGAGGAGCTTGGAGGCAGTAGAAGGCATGCATTAGGAAAATGTGTGGGAAGAGCTACGAGGGCATGGGTAGTAGTTGGGGAGAAGTATAGGAGTTTAGGTGTGAGAGATACAGCAAAGAGACAGTGAACAGGTAGTATGGATGCAACTATGGGCCAAGGGTTTTGGGACCAGGGAGGGGCATGCTGGGTGGAGGTAATGGAGGGGACTGGACTTTTGAAGAGATCTGAAATGGGGGGGTTGGGGATTAGGGAGCATGGGGACATATGATGGGGAGAGAGGCAGGAGGGAAGAGTAAAGGGAGGAGATAAGGGATAAAAAGTAACATAGTAGTAGGGAAGAATTCACATGTTCACCTACTTAATTGTTTGTTTGAATAGTTGTTCCTGAAGTAGGTGAATAGATGCTGGAAGAAGGGGAGTGGAGGAGCAGCTCACTTGAATTACACTGGGTAATTTAGAGAGAAGGCATCACCTGGAGAGGTCTGGAACAGAAAGACAAGATAGTTAGCAAGGGAGTGTAGAGTTGCTGGAGAAGGGGTGATTTAGCAATGCAGAGAATGCTGACAGAGGTGTGTTGCTAATTGTAGAGTGGAAGGGATAATCAGCTGAGTGAGGCAGAGTGAAACTTTGGGGGAGGGAACAATAGGAAAATTGGGTGAATGAGCTTGAGAAAGCTGTGCAGTTAATGAGTTAAGGTTACTTGGCAGTGAAACTAATGGAATTCCTAATGATAAAATCAATAACAGTAGGGCAAGTTTGATGATTTCATTTACTGAGGTATGGGGTAGGCTTTGCTACCTTCAGGTCATTAGAAATGACTACCCCAGGTCCCTTTTCTGTTTTGTGGTTGTGAATACCTCCCTGTTCAACTGGTTTGTTGCCCCGGGGTTTCTGTACCCCAAGTGCATGATTTTGCACTTTTTGTATTGAAACCCAGTTGCAAAACCCTGGACTATACTTCCAGTTTTTTCAGATCACCCCTCCATTTTTTTTCACCCCCTCGTGTGTCCATTCTGTTGCAGATTTTTGTGTCATCTGCAAAACAGGGATACTTTCCCTTCCAACTCTCCTGCAATGTCACTAATAAAGACGTTGAAGAGGACTGAGCTTAGTACTGACCCCTGTGGCACCCTTCTGGTCATCCTGCCTTCTTCAGAGTGAACACCATTTACCACCACCCTCTGAGTCCTGTTGCTTAGCCAACTCTTACCCATTTTACTACTTTTGGACCCACTCCTAGGCTGCCAAAGCTTGCTCACCAGTCTTCTGTGTGGAACAATGTCGAAGGCCTTATTGAAATCCAGGTAGGCCACATTTACTGCTTTATCCTGATCCACTTCCCTGGTCACTCAGTCAATGAAATAAATCAGATTTCTCTGGCAAGATCTCCCCCCTGTGAAATCATGCTTCGTCGGATCCTGTAATCCATTGGCCACAAGGCATTCACCAATCCTTTCTTTCAGTAGTGATTCCATTATTTTACTCACCATTAAAGTCAGACTGACAGGTCTATAATTTTCCGCCTCCTCCTTGTTACTTTTTTGATGTGGGACAACATCCACCCTTCCCAGTCCCCTGGAACTTCACCTGTATTTAGTGATAGGTTGAACAGGGCTGTCAGAGGTGCAGCCAGCACCTCCTTGAGCTTCCTCATTATCCTAGGGCGTACTTTGTCGGGCCCCCTTGCCTTGTCTACTTTTAGTTGTACTAGTTCCTTGAGGACTTGATCCTCTGTAAAAGGACTAATGTTCACTTCCCTTCTTTTAATGCCCTTGTCCCTTACCAGTGGCCCGCAACCTATCCCTTCCTCCATAAATACTGAACAAAAATGTGTTCAATATGTCTGTTTTTTTTTCTATCCTTTTCCACAAAAACTCCTCCTTCACCTTTTAGCCTTACTATCACTCCTTTGGTATTCCTCTTTTTGCTTATATACCTAAAGAATGTGGTATCCCCTTTTTTGCTGACTTGGCAATATTCTCCTCTGTTTGTGCCTTTGCATTCCTGTTTTCCCTGCCTCCATTATTTTTACCCACTGTTCTTCAATTCCATCCAGTTTCCCTATTCCTGCTAGGGCGTCCCTGAGGCATTCTCCCATTTTCTTAAAACTGGCCCTCCTGAAGTTCAGGACCCTCATTTTAGTGTGGTTGGATTCTGACACAATTCTTATATTGAACCACACCATGCGATTATCACTGATCCCCCAGGTGACTACTCATTGTGACATCAACAACATTGTCCCGGTTTGTCAGTGCCAGGTCCAGTACTACTCCTTCATGAATGGGTACCTTAACTAGTTACCTGAGGAAAGCCCCCTGCAGGGAGTCCAACATATCCCTACTTCTAACTGTTGCCACAGGTTGGAGGCTCCAATCCACTACTGGTAGACTGAAGCTTACCTGTAGCAATATCTCCTGTTTGCTTGCCATCCTTTTGATTGCTTCCAGCATATCCTTATTACATAATTGATAGGTTCAGACTGGGACTTGGGGACCTGAATATGAAATGACATATCCTTTACCTTTTATAGGACTGTTAGGGATTGTTCACAATTGAAAGTTGATATTTTATAATAAGTTCTGCCATTTACTGTGCTGATTTCAGTTGCTATCATTGTGTACATTGTGACACTAATGCTATTACCATGCTCTTGTTTATTCCTTATACAATAGTAAGTTCTTTGAATGTTACACTTTTTGAAACTTCTGGAACTGATAATTTTTTTGTATTTAGGGTATACACATATATCAGTGGGTATTAGTTTAATTTAGTAATTGTATGCACTTAGCACTTTCTCGTACCAACAAGTTTAGGTTTGCAATATGGTCAATGTGAAAATAAGCACTGTGCCTTTAAATGTCTGATCATAGAACTCAGACCTTTCCCTCAATGGGCCCATCCCCTGATGAAGACAATTGGTAGCTGAAGTGCCGAAGGAATGGTTTGAGGCACATGTGTTGATTTTGCATACTCACTGTTTAAAACAGTTTAGAAGTGTATGCCATCCTTCATCTCTTAAAAAGATCTCTGTATCTGAATAAATGGTCCTGCTACAGTATTCAGGCTGACAAGTAAAAATGTATTGTGCATTGTGGATTTTTATGGCAGCAGTGGGCAGAGCCTACAGCATCCTGCAGTAGCTCTAAACATGAGCCACCAAAATTATACCTAGCAGCACTTCTATTTTGGAGTTGCTGTATGTTCATTCCACAACTCTAAAACAGTCTGCCCACTCCCCAGATCCCTCTCCCCCCATGGGTGCACTATTTAATTTGCCAGTCACTCTTTGTGCTCAAGATGGCCACCAATGTGTAATGTGCATGCTCGAGTAGTTGCATGCACGAGCACACCACAGCCATCTTGGGCATGGGGGACTTTTGCCGTGAGTTCATTTGTTTTGCTTTAGTTTCATAGATATGATGTTTAACAGCAGCATTTCATTCCTTTGCAGTGTGGTCACTCAACTCTGTTTTGTTTGTTGCTTCCAGTACAGCCTTCTCTTATTGTGAATGTGGCTTGTGGCTGAAGAAACTGGAATTTGCTATTGGTGTCAGAGTGGTTTATCACAACATTTCCATGAAGCGTCTCAGTGTATAACCTTATGACCTTCAGTTAAAGGAGCTCTCCTTTTATATGTTTTTATCTTTACCATCTGGATGTAATATAAGCATGATAAATTGTCAAGCCACACAGCATGCTACAGGGATGGCAGAAGGTTTACGGGAGTTGTGTTTGAAACATTTGGAACAGTATTTGAGAGACACAGATTGCTATTACAGCGAGGTGATGTACCTAGTACTGGAACAGAGAATAATGTAAGTCTGAAATCTCTTTTTATATTGCATTTGAAGGCATTCCTAATGGAAATCAGTCTATGGCACAATACAGCGAACTTTGAAGAATATTTAAAAGTTGAAAGGGTGCCAAAAGGTCTCCACATTGATATGTGACCCTCATCAGGACTTGATAATTACCATTACAAAGAAGAATGGAGGAAGCATTATTGGAATGTGCTGCCAAATTGATCAATATACAGGTTAAAGTGGATAAATAGAATTATGAAACAGCACAGAAGGAAATAAAAAAAAATACAAGCTGAGATAACTAAATATAAAGTCCTGCCAGAATTTTTAAAGACAAAGACCATAA
This sequence comes from Neoceratodus forsteri, assembly GCA_016271365.2. Lineage (NCBI taxonomy): Eukaryota > Metazoa > Chordata > Ceratodontiformes > Ceratodontidae > Neoceratodus > Neoceratodus forsteri. The sequence goes on along the minus strand of CM057449.1, from coordinate 1,175,779,212 downwards.
TTCAGTTCTAAAAAATCAAAAACTAGAATCAGCTGAGAGGAAAAGTAATAAAGCCATTAGAGATGAACATTATTTTAAGTGACCAGATTTTCAAATGGTAGCAAGCCCAAAGATCAAACAGCAGTGTGAGAAACAAAAGTTGTAACCATTCCTGCTCTATGTCAACCATACAACATAAATCAAATTCTAGAAATAAAAATTGGGACAAACAGAAGAGAAGCAATTCTTAAGATTCAAGTTCATGTTCAGAAACCTCTGGCCAGGAAAACAGAAATGTTGTTTTTCAGAACAGGAGACTGATCATGTGACAGGAAAAGTAAAAAGCTGGCAAAAGTACAAGAAAACACAGAGAGGTAAACAAGAAGGCTCAGGAATAATAACAAAAGGGACAGCAAAGGACAAGAACAGCAATAAATCATAACTCTAAATAGCACTGAGCTATCTGAACCACAGCACAACATCTTTCATAATGAACTTAGATCAATTCCCTCTCCTCCTATGAACACTTCATTATGGAGGTAAAATTAATCAAAATATTCAGAAAAATACATTTAAAGTATCACTTTGAGAGTATTAACATGGGGGCAGCATCAATAATAGAATTTAACCCTCAGCTTTTCCATATTATAACTGTATTATTTCATTCTCAGTGAAATATCATACCCTCTATTTTATACATTTTTCACTGCCCACAATATAATTATTTTGCAGCCGTATTGGCTTTTGCTAGATTTTTTTCCTCAAGGAGTGCTACACATCTTTTTTGCTGAATAGTCTGATTTCAGCTATGCAGGGGCTTTGGTATACACGATAGACCCAGGAGATATAATGCTGCACAATGGATATTATCAGGCTAACTGGAGTAATCAATTACAAAGTGCTATGTGTATACAATTTGAAGTACTCCACCCAAGCATTTGATGATGATTTATCCTAGTAAGTGATTGTGCACTTATCACTATAATATAGTGTCAGTAATGGAGTATATATTGTATCACATGGAATCTAATCATCAATGTTTTTTCTCAATATTGAATAATAATAAATTAAAAAGATAATGACATAAAGAAGAAAACTGTAAAATCACAATTTTTTTCAATTCAAATTTAGTATATAACTTAAAAAAAACTCCTTGGGCTGGATTTTCAAAAGCCGTAGATTGACGCAAGGTGTTCGCGTAAAACAGATCTGATGCAAGGGTACCTTGCTCCAAGGGCTGCGCCAACTGGGAATTTGAAAGGCAGCCTACATCATGCAGCAGGCTGCCTGCCCCAAAGTGTGTGAGAGCCATTCATGCACCACGAAAGTGACTGCGGCATGGCACTGGGGCCTTACGGCAGACCCAGACTGCCGCAGCCCTCAGATTCGGAATTTAAAAGAACCCCTCCATGAACCAAGTGCCAAGTACCCTTAGAGCAGCAAGGGGCAGGTCCAAGGGAACTTAAACAGCTCCTGGGGGGTTTCCTGTATGTGCCACCATGTGGCCCACCCCATCTATCCCCAGTGGACAATCACTGGTGGTCCGGTTGTCCCCCCTCACCCCATCATGGTCCCGACACCCATGTCCATGCATCCTGCCAACCCCCCACCCATCTCAGTACTCCCACCCCTCCCATACCCGATCCGCTGACTGGCACAGCCCTCCACATGCCACCACGGCCAATTGCCAATTGAGCCATCAGTGTGTGTACTGTATACAGTATACAGTTTGTGCACTGACTGCCCATTCAGCAGCCAGCCAGGGTGACATGTGGAGGGCTTTGCAGGTTGCCAGATTAGGTATGGGAGGGGGGTGGGAGTGCTGAGATGGGTATGGGGGCACTAGCCCAGCAGGGTACTGGGGAGTGTTGCAGCACTGGTGCAGTTGGCGCGGTGGTGTTGGGGGTTGCCAGCCCCTGTCCATGGGTGCTGCAGACTCCCCACGGTCATTGCAGCATTATGGGTGGGTGTACCATATGTCAGGCACAGCACCCCCTTTGCTGCAAGCTGCTGGACTTAGGCGCCAGGACCCTGAGAAATAGAAATTCAGGTGCAGGGTCCCAGGCACACCGCACTCAGCGCAAGCTGCCATTGTCGCAGCTTGCACCAGGGCTTTGAAAATCTGGCCCCTTATTTATGTCAATAACATATAATATAACAATAAAAACAGCTGTCAGTTCATCCTTTGTACTCTATGGGAAGTAACATAGCAAAAGCTATATGTAATAGGTTACTATTCACAGCCTTTGTAAATTTCTTCTAGTTTCATTTACTGTGCACTGACTAGTTTCTTCCCAAAAGTTCCACTTCAGTCAGTGTTCGTCTCTCTTCTCTCAGTATTTTCTTTATTTACTCCCATACAAAAGTGACGGGGATATGCACCTATATTAAAAGGAGACTGACAGTCAAAAGAAAACTTTTTTAACCTTTCATTTCATGTGCTCCAAAGTGCAGAAATTCTGGACAAACAGACCCATGATATACATGGAGGCATACAGGGGAACAACATCAACTGAGGTCACAGGGTGCCTTAAGTTTCATTATGGTGCAGCCTAGCATCATTAAAAGTTATGTTCCTATACTCAAGATTGTGAATTTTTTGTCAGTCATTTAGAGATACAATATCACAATAAATGCAGAATTGGAGACTACCCAATGTACATCATAAAAGTGCACTGTACAAGCTAAAATACATTTACAGCAGTGGCCAGCAGCTGCAAGCCCATACCTTTGAGTCACTGCATATTGGGTGCAACTGCATGTGGTCAGGATTTTAGCTACCAGCACATACACAAAACAAAACTTCAGAGGCAGAAGCAGTGCACTGGAAGTCTAGTAGCATAGGACGCAGACAATGAAGAGCACGATGTTTCAGACACTCAGGCACACAAAGATTCTATCAGTAAGTCTTGAAGAGATAGACACCTGGCTACTAGATGTGTGCAAAGCTGACAAACTTTAATCTGTGAAAAAATCAGCAAATTTCTGCAATTTCACAAAGCTAAGGACTACAATTTACATTGATATTCTCCAGCTGAACTGACCAACTGAGCCTGGTCAATAGCAATGCAAATTGTATGGTACACCTCCTCTCCTATCCAAAAATGATAAAAAAGCACCCCCGACCCAAAAAGGACAAAAATAGTGAAAGCCCCTCACACTCCCCCATTGACCCCCCAGCCCTGGCAAAATGCACTAGAATAGAGTGAGCTTGTCCCCAAAGTCTGACCTCAACCCAACCCTCCTGTGGTCCCCACCACCTCCTCCCCCACCCCAACACCCACAAATCAACCTAGTATAAAGAAAACAGTCCCCCAGTGCAATGCATCCACTCTGTTTAGTGTCCATCTCATAATGGAATGAATGAGTGAGTGATGATGTCTTTGCTCATAATAAAACCTGATTGTTTGAATTTTCATTCAGTCAGGTTACACTAGGAAGGAAAACAGCAATACTCACTCATTCCAGCCATTACGAGATGGACGCTAAACAGAGCAGACACTCTACATCATTTGACTGTTTTCTTTATTCTAGGTTGATTTTTAAGTGCTAGGATTGGGGGAGGAGAATGTTTTGGGCCAGATGAGAGGTGGTCGTGATATTTGGGACACTGGGTTGGTGACAATGATGAAAAAGTTAATGAAGACAGTGGGATGTGGGTGGGGGAGGCAGATGGAGTGTGTTTGGCACATGAGTGGTGGAAGGCATTACTTTTTCAAGCACACAGTCACTTTTATCATTTTTCAGGGGCAGGGGGAGGAGGGTGCCAGCAGGGAGGGTAGGTGGTGGGAGGGTGTCATGATTTGTGGGTGTGGGGAGGGGTGGTCTTTACAGCACAGTGGGTGGGGGGAATTTTTTTTAAGGGTTTATTTAATTTAAGAAAAATCCACTGGTGAAGTTGGTGCATCTGCTGCAAAATTCGTGAACTTTACATCTCGTGCATTTTCACAGATTTGCACCAACTTTGCAAGCAGGTTAAATATGTGCAACATCTCTACTGGCTACATGCCATGATCATGTTACCCTGCCTTCACAGCCAGTAACAATGGAGGAGATTTTCAAAAGATGTTAAATGGAAAACTCCTGTTTACAGTACATTAATGTCAGAAATTGCTTGGGGCAGAATTTACAGAAGGATCTGTCCAAAATCCACCAATCTCTATTTTCAAAGGGAAAGTCCACCCAAACCGTTTTACAAAATGTAAGATTTTCTAGATGAATTTGAAATAAAAAATTTGCATATAAAAGAAACTATTGTGCTAATAAATTATGCAAATCATATCTGTGGCAATTTTGTACCATGCAGTATATGACTGGACACATCCCATGAAAATGTCAGCAAAGCTGCTCAGACACAATTGGGCAGATGCAAATGCAGCTGCAGCAAATGTTTGTGTCCATGTATGACCCTTTTGAACCTCCCCCCCCCGTGTGTCTAGACCACATTCTATCATTTTGGAGCTATTTTCAAAAGTTGGCCTTATCTGCAGCATTGTAAGCTGCTTTATGGTACTTTACATACAGTTTTGGATAACAACATGCTATATAAATGCAAATGATAGAGCAGGTTACACTCAGTCTGAAACCAGGCACATTTAAATATAAGGTATGAAAACTGGCCTTTTTCTCAAAGCTTTGAAAATAGGGCTTAGCTTCTGTACATCCTATTTTTAAAAATGTGACATAGGACAATTTGCTCTTAAAGCAGCAGTACTGTATGATCAGGAAGTGACTAACAAAATTCAGTTTTTTGGCTGGAAGCATGAAGCTGTAGTTCTGGTTTCCATATCTGTGAATATTTTTTCCTAGCAATACTTAGATTTTAGATATTTAATCTGTAGTTCCACGGTTGTGGATCCACAATAAATACGGCTGGTACCTAATTTGAAGCCAAGCTCACCCCTCTCACCTTACGGCACACCTTTTGTTTACTTCTGTAGGACCCTGAGCTGCATGTTCCCACTGTCCCTGTGCAGTACTGCAAGTCATGCACATTCATGGTTAACAGCAGAGGGTTCCAGTTCAACCTGGCAGGTGGGAGAAAAGTAAACAAAAACAAAGAAAAACAGCAAATTACAGGGTGATAGTACAGGGAAAACAAGAATGATTACCAGGTAAATGCTAAACAGAGCACAGGGAACAAACTGTTGCAAAAGATCAGATTTTTTTCAACTAGTACTGCTGCTTTAAGTTCAAATCTGTACAGAAGAAAAAACTGCATCTTGACAAAGGTTTTGACTCCCCCCTGCCCACCATGGATTCAATTTAATCAAGGCTATCACAGCTGCTGTTTCTTAAGATGCCATGCCTTACACTCTTTAAAATCCTTGTGAGGGCAGGAATTCCTGTTTCAACCTGATATCAAGGCTCTGCTCATTGTCTGTCCTAGAATATGTGGGCATTTCTCATGTCTGGAAAGCCTGTGATCAGCTGTAGGACCAGCAGATTCAAAATGGCCTGCCTCTGCATCATTGGAAGCAAGAGACAGTGATGAGGTGGAACTCTGCACTCTTTATTCTGGAGCAACTGCATGACCCACTTTAGGGTCTTTCAGAATATGTGCTACTTCATACCATCTGTGACAGCCATGGAACTTCCATCTCTCTCATTACCAATCAGTTGCAGCTGATAGATGGCCTAATAATGATCTTAAAAGCTTTCTCTCATACTATTCAGGCAGTGACAGAGAACACTGCTGCCATTAGTCAGGCCATTCAGCTGTTGCTCTATATTCTGAGTTAGGCACTCTGCAATTCAAAGCAACTGCTGAACACTTTTGGTAATTCTGTAAGCTCTGTTTTGAAGGATCACATGCTGCAGGTGTTAGACAACAGTCAATATCTATGAGACATGTCTTTAATTGTGTTTCAGATTGCAATCATGTTGGACCACCTCTTGTATGCATGACATTTCTGTAATAATTAATGGGGAGTCAGGAGGTGCAGCATCTGAAGGCACTCCCGGTAAACAAAGTCCATGAAATCAGATGCCAATAAAACAATGGAGTATCAGGGTCACTTTGCAAAGTCCTGTTAGCAGAAGATCTGATAAAGAGGGGCCATCCCCATCATCCTGTATTCCCAGAGAAAACACACATTTCAACCCTTACAGAAATAATAATATGAAACGTTTTCATTTGAAACTAGCCATATGATATGCATGCTGCAAGCATGATTTAAATGTTAAATTAGAACTGATTGCATGCATGTGGCATGCATGCAGCATGCAAGTGTGGACAGCATGCTTTTCATGTTAAATTGGAACAAATTGCATGTTTGTAGCATGCGTGTAAAAAGCATGTGGTCACTGATAACTCACACATAAAATTTAGAAGACTTGCTCAGGATCACAGAGCATACAAGCAGGGGTTGATGAGATTCACACCCAGGTCTTCAGTTCTTCGGGTATCTTGGTTTGCAGTTCAGTGACTTTAACCACTAAGCTATACTGCCTGCGTGCATATGGCCGGCTTGTACTTCAACACAAATCTTAATACATCTGCAAGCATGCAGCATGCTTATAGCTACTGATATACTTTTTAGTTTTCTTGTCTTCCCCCATCTCAGCTGCACAGCTGAACTGTAGCACACATACCAGTGGAAACACATGTGGTTCTTCCTGCCCCCAATACCCACTTACCCACAAAACTACTTAATTACTTCTGTCTGGCCTGTACTCCTACTGCTTTCTCTCCATAATTTTGAATGCTTCCACGCAAACTTTAAGGGGCAAACACAAAGGTAGCAATATCTCAACACCCACCCACTCGGCCAGTCCCCCACCATGCACACGCTGTAGAGGGTGCAGCCACACTGTTGCAGACAACTCACCAAGTATAGATATAAGTAAAGAGTCTCTTACCTGAGTATTAGGGAGCTAGAGGTAGGAGTCTTTAAGAGATGATGTCCATGGGTCAGAGTGCTGCAGCATACCCCCTTGAAATGAATGGAGTTATTTATTATTATTTTATACATTATGATGGTGAGCTGGAGAATAATGAAGGCCATTGTTCTACAAACAAGGCCCTTGTTAGTCAAATGGTGGCCTTCATTAATCTCCAACTCTCAATCAACAATGTATAAAATCGTAATAAAAAATACCCTCATTCATTTCAATGGAGCATGCCCCTGCACTCTCCCTTGCCCTTTGTCATAATGTGAATGAGCATGGGGATGTGGAGGTCAGCTTAACTTTGGGGGGGGGCATAAGCCTGATTGCAGTGGGGCTCCAATAGTCTGTGCATCCCATACCACTCAAGTGTACCTGAATGCAAGGGACAGCCCTCATTTTAACCCTGAAAACTTCTCTGCCCCTCATCCCTCCCTCATGGAAAACATGCCACTCACACAGAGGATGTCCAGAAAATTTAGACTTTATTGCGGGGGTGCCATTTCAGATTTCATCGGGGGTGGCGAACAACTAGTGGAAGCTAGTGTTGTGTGAAATTGAGAAATTTCGTTACGCAAAGTATTTCATGAAATTTGCACATTTTGCAAAATATTTTGTGGGTGCAAAATGCAAAATTTCACCAGAAAATTGCAAAATGCCACCCAAACAATTACAACATTTTGCCCAAACATTGGTAAATTTCATCGCAAAATGTGAAATTTCACAATTTTGGGGTGAAATTTCTTAATTTTCGGGTAACATTTTCAAATTTTGAGGGCAACATTTTACATTTTGCACCCACAAAATATTTCATGAAATGCACAAATTTCACAAAATATTTTGCACAGCAAAATTTTATTTTGCAGCATCTTTAGTGGAGGTCAGGTGCTAGTTAGCTCCTAGGCAGCAAGCTCTGGAATGTCTGAAACATCTCTAAAAGGTAAACCTATTTGTTGTGACTGAAAAGTGATATGCAAATCATAAAAAAATTCAAATGTACAAGATTCCTCTGTCTATACCCCAGAATTAGTACATTATATTTGGGCTTAAAACCATCCAGTTACTAACCAGTTTTTTTCCTGACTGAAGTTCTGCCCCCAAAAAAAAAAAAAAATTGGACAATTTCTCTCCCCAACTCTATTCCATTCAATACACATAACATATGGGTCATGAAGCCACCCAAAGGAACAGAAACATGAAAAACACATCAATATTTCTGTCCTTTTTCCATCCCCAATCCTCCTGTAAAAAAAGTATTTACTTTTACTTACCCAGGCATCTGGCCAGAACATGCAGCCTGGCCCAGTGTACCACCAGTCCAGTTTTCAGTCCACTCCTCCTCCGTCTTTCTGCCAGAAGCTGGATGCTAGAACTGACCATCGCAGGTCCCCAACATGGTCTGCAACCAAGTCACCTCACCAACCAAACCCACACAACCTGTATTGCTGCTTCTTGCTTGGCTGCTGCCATGGCTGCTAATACACTGCTCTGACCAAGGCCCATGAAGGCCACCCACTCCATTGTCACTGCCGCTGTGAGGCCTAGCTTGTTGCTGCAGGGGGTTCTCACTGATTTTTTGTGAAGCGAGCCTAGTAAAGTAAGTAGGTAGCCTAATCTCAAGTTAGCTTCTAGCTCACCCCCAGCCACTTCAGCCACCAAGGGAGATTAAGACTCACTAAGAGTAGACCAACAAAAATATGCCACCATGACACTGCTATTGAGAGTTCAGTGCTCACAAACTCCTCCAAGCTGTAGTGTGCAGCCTGTCTACTCTGTGGCAGGAAAGACAGTATCCCACTTGAGTGACTTATGTGAACTTGCTTGGCTGGAGCTCCTCCGCATCACCTGTGATGACGCCATCACTAATAGGCAGAGAGCGTGAACAACACAATACCAACACAGTTGAGTCAGGGTGCACCTCCAGCATGAGCGCAACACAGGCCGGGGGGGGGCACTTAATGTGTAAAATATTAAATCCAAATTTAATGTCATTATTGCCACACCATTAGAACAATGGAGGCACAAATGTGGAGTGGGGAGCAACTGCCCCGTCTGGCACACCTAAATGGTACTCCTGCTTTATGGTAGGAATTAATTCTCAGGAGCTAACATCAGTACAAGTAAATACAATAGTTTCCACTGTGTTCTGAGGTACTGTATCTATGTTTCAGGATGTGTCCGGATCATCATGAGGGTTAGTGTCCCTCATTGTCCCTTATTATGAATGTCTGTATCCCTCATTTCAGTGACAAAATGTGAGGTATGGTGCATGCTTCCAAGGTACTACTCATCACAAAGAGTGATGAGCATGGCCACACTGTACTATGTATGTTCCATACAGAATGACAAAGGGAAAGTAAGTGAGCCATAACAGTCATGGAGAAACAGATTTGTAGCACTAAATATGCATAAGGGGATTTGCATGACCAATAACAAAAAGGTCAGGCTTCACAACAGAGAGGCCCTTATTCACACATCTGGAATGGGGATGTTGGCTGACTATATCCTAGGCATTTAATGCAGTAAGCAAATAATACTTTACAAATCAATAGCAATTTAATGACAAAAATTAAAAGCCATTATGCTACTTGCAAACAGATCAGAATTAATGACTTTACCTAAGTTTAATGGGAAATCAATGAAGAGGGTATTTAATGGCTCTAATTGCTAGCAGTAGTATGAAAAACAGAAACAAATGAGTTTTTTAGAAGAGATTTGTACCAGCTTAAGAGGGCCCTGAAGACCCATTTGTGGCACACTGTCTACCCAGATTGATTATTTTTAGATACTTATCTACTTGGCTAACATGCTGTATGGAATTTTATGTTTTATTGGATTTTATATGTTGTAAGTTGTACAGCACCTTGGTTATAGAAAGGTGCTTTAAAAATAAAGTATATTATTATTAGTTACTGCACACATGGCAAACATGCAACGTGACACTTATTTGCTTTTTAGACCTGGTTCACGTAGGTTCCTTTTGTGTATGCAAACAGCATGCAAACATTGCACAATTAAGCATATGGCATGCATTCTGCATGTACGCAGCACACTTATATTTCTGTAAGGGAATACTCAGCTAAAAATCCCATTATTGGCAGTAATTTCAAGATCAGTATTGTGGAACATGAAGAGTATGAGGAAGAGGATGTTTTGAGATTGACAACTGCTGGGTGACAGAGGTGTACATGTCTGATGCAAATATTCTTCGGTTTCAGGAGGTGCATCTGCCTGTACTGGAGCATTAAGGTTGTCAGTACCAAATGCGTCTTCAGTGCAGCAGGGCAATTGTGCAAGTCCACCATACTGATTTGTATCCTGAAATGTGGGTATGTTAATTTTTATCAAAATGAACAGTCACCATATTCTTGCTTCATATAACACAGCATTATTCAGGTCATGAGTATGAAAGGAAACTGGACCAGTCACGTCATTAAAACCAATGGTCTTTATAGGAATAACTAAAAATGAGTTTCTAGGGGGAATTCAGATATTGATGATGTAGAGGGATGTTTTTTGACGGTGTATCAGGAGCAGGTTTGATCAGATGTGACAGTGTTTCATAGATTCTGATGCTGATACTGATATCTAGATTCTTTAAAATACATGTGAATTACAGATACACATATTAGTCAATAAATATCTTTACACTGTCATGTTTGAAAAAGTTACATATTTTGCTGTTGTTTCTGTGCTCCTTTATTTGTTAATAATATTTATTCTGGAAGGGATTGCGCAAGTAGTACCTGCATTGTAAACCTGTCTCTCATGTTTAAGTAATATTCCATGTTGGACTGGTGTATTAATAAATCATTTGTTTCTAACTGGATCTTCTCTCATATCAGCACTTGTAGTATATCATTACTCATTATTCATCACAAGTCTCTTGACATGAGCATTTACAGTAGGTACTTCTTGTCAGTTAATTCCAGAGCATGTGCTGCTTGGTACTTTGGACTAATGCTTGGAGGGACCACGCTTCTCACTCCAAGAAGTTTCTAAGCCCTAACTACCAGTCTTGCATATTGATACTATTCTTACACTCACTGTTGACTGCTACCTAATTGTCTTAAGGAACAGGACAAATTCCCTAAGTATTCGTAATCATACTAGTGCAAAACATGTCTCACATGTGATAATTTTCACTCATCATCACATTACTCATATTCATCAGCAGTCATAGATGCAGAGCAATGGGATGAGGCAAAAAGAGAGAAAGGGGTAGAAGTCAGGTTGGGAAAGTGGAAAAACTGAGACATTGAGGGTAGAAAGCCTGAACACAAGGACTCTTTGTAACAAGATGGGTGACCTCCAGGCCTTCATAGGGGAGGCAAACTAGTTATCATGGCAATCACATTAAATAACGAATGGATCCTCACATTTCTAGGCTAAATCCTACTTAGAAGGGATAGGGGCACGGTCAAAATCAAGGGGGATTACCTTTTATTGTAGTGAAAATATTAGGGCTACAGATGACAGTGAAATGGAGTGGTAAGCAGAGACACTATAAATCCAACTGGTCCCAGGGAAAGTGATTTCAAAATGGTAGTCTTATAACCCACCCCCCCCAAAAAGAGAAGGTGGATGAGGAATTGGGGAGCAGAAAAAAGGAGGACAATGGGGGGAATAGTCCTGGTGGGAGATTTTAACATATCTGATGTTGACTAGAGCATCCTCTGTAAAAGTGTGCAAGGAACCATGTGATAGTGGATCCCATGCAGGACTGCTGCCTGATGCAGCATGTAGGGGAACATACTAGGAATGGAACATATTGAACTGGGTCCTCATTGGGGGTGACTATGTGGAGGAACTCTTCAAGAAGAAGCCACTCAAAACAAGTAACCACCCCATGGTGCGGTTTGACCTCAGACTAAAGATATAGAGACAGAGCACTAGAATGATGATAATGTTATTCAAGAAAGTGGACATCAGAAGAATGGAGGAAGAATTCAGGGTCAGTCTGGTAGGGTAGCAACAAATTGAGGGGGGCAAACAAAGTGAGATTCATAAAAAAATAGCATTATATAGGTAGCAAAGTGGTGTCTCAAGTAGATCGTAAAAAAGAGGAAAGGGCGGACTTGGGTCTCAATAGATGTAAGGGAAACAGTTACAGTGCAGATGTTGACATTCAGAGAATACAAGAAATCCCAAAATTAGGCCAATAAAGAAAGGCACCTGATTTCCAAGAAAAAGATAAGCAAGACAGTAAGAAAGGCAAAGGCATATACAGAACTCAGCTTAGTGGAGGGGGTGAAGATGAACTATAAGGAACTTTTCAGCTATATATGGGAGAGAAGAATGTTTAGAAATGGAAAATAATGGCTAGAAAACTGGGACTCCTGGCTTGAAGAGGATGAGCAGAAAGCTAAAATTCTGAGTGAATACTGTACTTGTGTTTGATCTTCATAGAGGGAAAAAATGTTCCTCTCACTGACTGCTGTATAAAGCCAGAGAAAGGAAAACATTGACCAAAGGAACCATTTTGGAGGAAAGAGTGCCAATGGACTATTAAGGTTAAAAGTGAACAGGTCACCTAGTCCAGGCAGACTACACCCCAGGTGGTAAAGGAATTGGCTTGAGCACTGGCAGAGTCAGTTCAGACCTATCCAACTGTTCCTTGGATACAGTAGGGGTCCCTAGTGGCTGATGGATGGCAAACATCATTCCCCAACACAAGAGTGTCCCCTTGCCCGGGAAACTACAGGCCAGTAAGCATGACAGCTATTTTGGAAAAGTGCACATTGAAAGATCCACTGATGAAATTTCTGGAAGTACAGGTGCCTCAAGTCCCAAAGCAGCATGGTTTCATAAGGGAAATAGCTTATTAGAAAACTACTTTGAATTCGTCCATGGGGTTTTGCAGAAACTGCAAAGGAAGGGCCCAGAATGTCACCATATCATGGACATTTGGGCTTTAGTAAGGCTTTTGATTTTGGTGCTCCATAATCATTTGGAGAACAAAATGAGGGATGAAGAAATGGATAACACATTGACTTGATGGGAGGTCAATTGGCTTAGACACAGGATTCAGAAGGTGGTAATAAATGGGGTTATATTGGGAGGGAAGCAGGTGACTTAGGTCAGTCCTTGACCCAGTGCTTTTCAATGTATTCAAACAGCATGTGAGACAGGGGAAGACCTAAACGGCAGGATGTTAATGCTGGTGACACCAAAAATGCAACAGAGTAGACAATGAGGAAGGCATCTGGGAACTGAAGGAGGATCTTGACAAGTTGGAGAAATGGTCCAAGATCTGGCAGCTAAAATTCAGTGCATAAACAGTTATGCAGTTGTGAAAAAAAAACCTAGGACTGAATACTGGATGGTGGGACAGTGCCTAGAGCACACATCAGAAGAGAGAGCTTGGGAGTCATAGTCAGCGATAGACTGAAAAACTTTGCACACTACCCAAGGAATAAAGCAAGGAAGTAGGATGTTCTGAAGCATAGAGAGGGCCTTTCTGAGCAGAAGAAGGAAGTGATTATGCAAAGGTATCAGTCACTAGTCAGGCCTCAACTGAAGTGCTGTGCCCAGTTCTACAATCTACATCTGAAAATGGACAGGACAGGGACCGCCTGCAGGCTGTTTGGAGAAGAACAACTAAAATAATCCATGGCCAGCAAGGAAGATTCTTTGTGGAAAGGTTAAGAGTGCTAAACATGAACTCTTTGGAGACCAGAAGAGAGCATTTTGACACAGTCTAAACCGTTATGTATTTAAGAGGTATCAACAGAGTGGACTGCCATGGATTAGTAGGACAGTACTAGACTGGAATCTGGAACTGAGGTAGGAACCAGACAGACTAGGTGACAAATGGGGCAAGATTTTTAAAGGATGTTGCAGGGCTTGCAATAAGCCCTGCACCATGGCACTTAGATGGTGCGTCAAACCCATTCACCACAGCTACACTGATTTTGCAATCTCAGGTGCAGTTGGGACAGTTTTCACTATTTACAACAGCTTGTGCCACATGTTTGGCACACACTCCATAACAAATGTCCTTGGGATTGCCACAAGACAGACCACAAAAAGTTAGTCTAGCTTGCAGTAAGTGCTGCACGTGATAAAAAATCCTGATTGCCAACCGGTGAGTGCTGCAAGCTCTGTGCACCATATATACAGTGCGTCTGGGGCTTGTGGAATTCACAAGGGTCTAAAATCACAGCACCATAGTCTTTGTCTGCCCATATTATCTCTGTTTCTATGTGCTTTAAAATAATCTTGCATAATTAGATATAATGTATAATGTCACCTGTCATTTTCTCATGGGTGCTACTGCTGACTATCTGACCCGGCACTGTTTGCTTTATTCTGAACTGAACTGCTTATCCATTTCTGCCAATCATTCACTTCCTGGGATGCTTTTTTCACAGGGTAATTCAATCTCATGCTCAAACTCTACTGCTTGTACTGCTCTGCTCTTCTCTACACTTACCAATTGAGGATTAATGATACGTCACTCTTGTACATCCCAAAATGTTTCCTGATGATGGGTCATCTCTTCTTTTGCTTGCTATGCTCCTAAACACTGGAAATCACTACCATTAAGTACCCTAAATTTTGCTTCAGTACCCAATGAGAATTAAGAATTGCTCTAATTATTTACTTGGTAAGAATAAGTAAATGCTCTAGTTTCTTGGGAGAATAATGTCTGTGCAGGTGTGTGTTATGAGGGTTTTTCTGTCACCCGAGGTGTGTGATAATCCATAAACCCCAAAAGTAAAGCTCAAGGGGTTTATGAGATTATCACACACTGAGGGAGTGTGAAAATCCTCATAAGAAACACTTTGCACGGGCATTATTTTTTTATAAAAATGGGTGAAAAGTTTCAACAGAGGAAAAAACTGTAGTCTGTATTTGTGTGAGCAAGCGTGTCCCTGAGGAGTTGCCCTACTAGCAGAAACACAGTGAGGTGAGTGCGTGAGGAGGAAAACACTATAATGACCCGCTATCAAGTTATTACACAATTCAGTAGGTTTTTACAGTGTTTTGTCAGGACTGGAAATCCAGTCATTATAGGGGTCACCAGTTATAGTATAATATTGTATCTGCCTGCTCCTTATTCTGAATTTCACATTTGCCATGACTTGTACTGTGTTGTAGAAATACCTGGATCATGGCTGTAAATATGCCTTCAACTGTCTAAAGCACTGATCTGGTCAACACAAATGAAATAAATAACTGTTTTTAAAGTTGTTTGTTGAGTAAGATCCCAATACCTAACTTCAGGGGGATCCTTAATATAAAATATACAAACAACATAAGGAGATAACATATAAATACAGAAAAAATGAGCAAATAAACCAACATGAAGTAAAACAGTTACATGCAGATACAAGAATATAGTGATACTTCATTCTGATTTTGAACACACAGTAAGACGTGAAACCATGAAAAAAAGAAGGGAAGCAATTCGGATCTTTCATAGCACAGTTGACATAAGAGTGCTGCCCAGCAGAAGTGAAGAAGAATGATAATATGTAACAGTTTGAATCTGACAATCTTGTAACGTGACCTGAATTAAATGGATCAAATGGGAAAAACATCTCCGTATCTAGCTGTGCCAGTGCCGTAGGAATAAGCAGAAAGCACAAAAAGCACAGCATCCCCACTAGATTATATGCTGAATTAAGTTTATTACTCACAGTTCCAGAGTAGATAAAAACTTAAGAACAATGCCACGCAGAACTGTAAGGTGCTCACACCACTGAGGCCTGACTGATTTTGCACATGCGCACTTCCTCAGGGACAGCCGTCCCTGAGGAAGCGCACAAGTGTGAACCGGTCAGACCTTAGTGGTGTGAGCACCTTACAGTTCTGCATGGCATTATTCTTAAGTTTTTATCTACTATGGAACTGTGAGTAAAAACCTTAATTCAGAATATAATCTGGTGGCTGGTGCCATGCTTTTTGTGCTTTCTGAATTAAATGGACTCAACCTATTTTTAATGAAAATTTAATGGACCATGTTTAAGTCTCCAAAAGTTAATTAATCTAAATTATGAACAAGGTGAGTCAAAAGACCAGTTCAGCTTAACATGCAAATCACAGTGAGTTGTGGGTTGTAGGCTAATGATAATAAAATGACAAGTCCTATTACAAAAAGTCCCCACGATCAGATGGGCTACACCCAAGGGTTCTGAGTGAGACGAAACAGACATTGGTTGCACCTCTGGTGGCCATATTTAATGAGTCACTGGCAACAGGCAGAGTGCCATTTGACTAGAGGGTGGTGACTGTGTTCCCCTGTACAATAGTGGGGATAGCGAAGATCTGGGTAATTACTGGTCAGTGAGCCTAACATCCATTGTGGGCAAGCTACTACAGCCAATTATGAAGGAACAGATAGACACAGAAAAATATACTATATAACTGTAATGGCAGAAAAAGGCCTGGGGCTAGATATTCAAAGTGGTTATGTCTGACACAACTGAGTTGTGCCAGCACAACCCCAGATCTGTGCCCCAGGGCAATATACAAAGGTGGGAACTGCACAGAGCAATTCCTACTGTGCCAGGGTGTAAAGATAATGTATGCAGCACATCTCCAGGTGGCATGCCCATGTATATGTGGCACATCCCGATATTCAGCCCTGGATGTGCAAAGCATCTGCTGGCACAGCCCAGAGATGTGCTGCATACCTGGGCTCAAGGTTGATCCCATAAAAAATGGCTCATGTGCCCGCCACCCACAAGCATGCTCCTGTTTTGCAGTGCGCAACACAGCAGCTATCAGCCATGGGTGGCAACCCCCTGAACACCATGCACAATCACCACACATGTTCCTGGTGGTCCAGTATACCCCCACCCTCCCATAGCGGCAATCACCATGTCAGTCTACATGCCCATGTCTCTGGCAGCTAGTGTAACCCACCACTCCTCTGTAGTGGTGAGCACCATGTTAAAAATTATGACCAATTCCCTGGTAGTCTAGTGGTACCCACCTCCCCATCCCTATCCTCTAATCGCCAGTGCTGTATTGTAATAATTATACCTGGTGGTCCAGTGGTAACCCCTTCCCCATCCCAAGCCTCTGATCACTGGCGCAGTAGTGTAGTAAGTATACCTGGTGGTCCAGTGGTAACCCCCACCCACACAGAACACCCAGCCCACCCAGACCCCCAGTCATTGGTGGGCAGCAGACGCGCCCACATACCACTGCGGCTGGTCATCAAATTTTTATGTATTTATTTAGTTTTTGTTAACCGGGTAAGTGCTCTAGCCAATAGGTGACTATTTTCAGGCACGACCCCAGAGGCACAGTAACAATACAGAGTACAGTTTAAATACAAAGAGGCACAGCAACAATATAAAAGTACAGTTTCAAAGACAATGAGGCAGGGTTACAGGTCAAAGTGTGACAACTGATTTACAGTTTACAGGTAGCATGACAGAACGGGTACTGGTATCAGGACAGACCTAATGTACAGGCAGGTAAGGTGAGGGAGAAAAAGGGGGATATGGTGAAGGAGGGGCTAGGGATCCATGAGAGCTAGTAGGGACAGCTCTCTGGAGGCATTAGCGGTAAGAGGCAGGGACTAGGAACTGGACTCGTGAGTCCGCCAACCCGAGTGAGAGGTATATATAGGCGGAGGGGGTAGGATGAGAGAGGCAACCTTACTGACATCGGCGAAAGTAGAAAGTGTCCGGGCCCTGGTACTGTTACGGGTATGGGAGCCAAGATTCAGTCAGTAGTGCGAAGGAGTTTAACGTTTTTTCGGCAGAAGGCTGTTGTAGGGGACTGGGGCTCATGGAACCGCTGACTGGTATGTGAGTGGCGAAGCGGGGTCAGGGGTGAGATCGACAGAAAGAGTGGTCAAGATGCAGGAAGTGCCCGGACTAGCGGTTCTGTATCGGGCATGGGAACAGTGCACAGTCGGGGTAAGGGGATCATGCAGTCAAGCAGTAATGGTAGTTGAACGAGGGCCCCTGTAGCGGGTCTGTAGAGGGGCATGAAGAAGCGAGGAGGGGGGTTGTAGGAGGGAAAAAGAGGGGGACAAGAGGGAAGCGGAGCCGGGCTGGCCGTGCCTGACAAACCTGGGGAGGACAGTAGCAAGGGTGGGGGCTGAAGTTAGGGACTTGTAACGGACTCATGGGTCCACAGACTGGCGGGAAGTGAAATAGGCAACCTTGTAAGCAACGGCAGCCAGGGAAAAAAGTGTCACAGGTTCAGTTACAGGGCAGGGAGTTGAGGTATCAGTCAGGGTGAGAAGGGACTTTCGCGGCTTTAGCTGCAGAAGGCTGCGAGGAGACGGTTCATGGAACCGCTCTCGGCTGGAAAGTCAGAGAGGCGGGGTTCGGGGGGTGAAATATGGCAGGTGAGCAGCTTCAGTGGCCGAAAGTGCGGTAAGTGCCCAGGATCATGGTTCTGTTCCCGGGCGAGGGATCAGTGCTCAGTCGGGGTAAGGGGGGGAGTTACGGTGGTCCACCAGCAATGGAAGCTGATTGAAACATCCTGGTGATGGGTCCATAGGGGGGTGTCGCAGCAGCACAAAGGCAGGTTTTAGGAGGAAAAAATGTAGGAAGGAGGGGAGAAAAGGGAGTGGAGCCGGGCCGGCTGGGCTGGAAAACCAGGGGAGGAAAATAAAGGGGGTAGGGAGGGGAGAGGCTGAGTCCTTAGCTATGCCAGTACCTAGTACACAGAAATTGTCAGCTAAATATTTAAGTAACAGTTTGAACAGCATTTTATAGGCAAAACAGTGTGAAGGGCAAAAGGCAAGGTGCAGACATTTTAACAGTAAGGTGCCAGATTACAGTAGTGGCTGCAAGCTCATTGGTCCACACCATGGACCAATGGGCTTGCAGTGCATATTGTAATATTCATAACTTTGTGAATGAATGACTTCATTCACAAAGTTATCCATAATACAGTAAGCACTGCAAGCCCATTGGTCCACTGTGTGGACCAATGAGCTTGCAGCCACTACTGTAAGCTGTCATTTGGTGGGCAGCCATGGTGGTATGTGGGTGGGTCTGCTGCCCACCAATGACCGGGGGGGGAGCTGAGTGGGCTGGGTGTCCAGTGTGGGTGGAGGGGTGGGGGTTACCACTGGACCACCAGGGTGGTGTAGTGTCAATGTTAGTCGGTGATCAGGGATTCGGCAGGGGAGGGAGAGTGCCACTGGACCACCAGGGATATTTATTATATTATGGTGCCAGTGACTGGAGGGTTGGGATGAGGAGGGGGTGCCACTGGACCACCAGGTATAATTATTACAGAACAGCGACAGCAATTGGAGGGTCAGGGTGGGGAGGGGGGTACCACTAGACTACCAGGGACTTGGCCATAATTTCTAACATGGTGCCTTACAACTATGGGAGGGTGGGGGGTGGGGGTCACACTAGCTACCAGGTACATGGGCATGTAAACTGATGTGGCGATCACCACTGTGGGCTGGAGGAACCTTGCGACCTCCACTGCCTGCACAACATGGTGTGCAGGGTGCCAGGCACATTTTGCTGGCAAGCCCTGCACAAGTCTTGCAAAAGGGGCCATAATGACATGCAAATGTATCCATTTGTACCTTGCATGCATAATGAACCCATTTGCATATTGGTGTCTGAGTATCAGGAATTTGCGTACGGCATATTTCTGATGTGCTGGCACATTACCCAGTCCTGGTATTCAGACCTGTCTTGGGGATGCACCAGTGCATTGTATTTGCTCAGGGTGCATTCGTTACTGTATTCAGAAGGGATGTGCAAGGGCATATCTCTAATGAATATCTCCCTTGGTTGCTCCTGCACTGAGCACTCACTTGCGCCATTGACAGGTGCATGTTTGAATACTGGGCCCTTGAAGTCCACCCAGTCTGTCCTTGAAACTTACCAGAAGCTATTGTTACAGTACATGGCTCCTTCCTTCAACCTCCCCCTCACTCCAAATCTCCCATACCAATTTCATGTTAAATGATGCCTCTATAGCCATCCCAGCCATTTTAAAGGCAGAAATGGTGTTTGCATAAACTACTGCACTTGGTAGGCTATTCGACTTATCCAATGCCATTTCATTGAAAAAGTACTTCCTAACAATTCCTGAGCCCACATCCACTAGCTTTAAAGTGTCTTCCCTGGTGGATGAACTTTTGTTGAAGCAGCACAACTCTGCATTGTTCACACTGGTTTACCTGCAAGCATTTGAATGTCCTTATCATTTCTTGCCTTTCTATCTTATCTTCCATGGAGTGCATGATGAGGCTGTCTAATCTGTCCTCATAAGGCTTACACTGATGCCCCAGTACCACCTATCCTAGATAACTGGAATGTGTTATGACATTGTAGTGTACCCGATTTATTTGGGAAGAAACCAAAGGTTACTTACAGTTCAGGAAAAAATAAAAAGATCTCATAACACACAGCCATTTTGTCACACTGAACACCATCAAACTTATACTAATTAGCTACCATCTCTGCCATCTTGGTTCTGTAAACCCATGTGGGTTCCATAAATGTGGAAGATGTAGTATTTGTGACCATTGGGTCTTTGGAAGTGAGTTCTGAGTTCCAGAATTGAACATTAGTGATACAATTAAGAAATGTATATTGTGTTACACTGCTTTTGTGATTTATGTTCTTATTTTCCCTTAACCACACATTTACGTGGGAAAAACAATCAGATAGGCAAGAGAGAGAGAGAGAGAGAGAGAGATTGATCGAAAATTGAAGGGACATCCATACAGTAAATTGTGAAACCTCAGTGAGAAGGCATTTTTTTAGAAAAGCATGGAAGCAGGGCAGAGTTAGCATGATTCTGTGTAATAGAGCATGTACCAGTTAGGTATAAAGGAGGGTACAGAACTTTAATTCTGTTGCAAAAAAAAAAAAATTTGTGGATTTTTAATTTGAAAGCTTTACAATGTATTAGTTTAAATGAAAACATTGATTTTATAGTATTTTTGAAATAGTTGAAACTTGTGTACTGTATTTTTGTTTCCCACCTGCTCCACCCACCTGTAATGAATTGTGTTCACTTTTAATAATAAAATCCTTTTACATAAAAAAAAAAAAAAACTTTATTCTTTCCTTTCACTATTGTCTTGGAATGATGTGTTGTAACTTATGTAATTATTTCTAGAGAATGTAATGCACAAATTAGAATTAGAATTGCCTCATTCGGAGTGGGGACCTTATTTACTGAGAACTGGACTTTGTATTATAGTTTTTTATATGAACCTTCAAAACTGGAATCTTTGGGACGTCTGGACTGTCAGAATGAAAAATTATACTATTAAGTTCTCTGTCTCCACTTGGTATAATCTTTTACTAGGTTATTGTAGTGTGCTCTTTTGTGAGGCGTTATATGTATTTGTACTGTATTTGTAGTTTTATGTATAATGTTTGTGATGCTCACAGGTAGAGCGATATGTAGTATAGTACCCTTTATATTGTAATATTTGTCTGTTAAAATACAGAACACACGTTGATCGCCATACAGGCAGATCCATTATGCTAATCAAGTAATGAATACATAAGAATTACTACATAAAAGGAATGCTGGATGACTAATTAGCCATGCCCTTCCCCCTCACCGATGAAGAGGCAGCACACCTCAAAGCATTCCCCCAGACAGGCTTTTAGTGCTTGTTGGTGCTGATGTAAATAAATTGCCTTTGGCTGAAAATATAGCTGTGTGTGCCATCTTTTTTATTTGTTTGGTATCCAGTCTTCCACCTGCCTTTTTTGTGTCTCAAAGTCCAAGAAGTGTAGCACACAACAACTGGGTGCAATCAAATTACTCAACATGATTGGAGTAATTTGACTGCACGTGGTTCATGTGTGGTACATGGGTACACCTCTTGGAATTTGTCTGTTCTCCTCATGGGCTGGCCACCCATTAGTGTTTAGTACCTTTCCCACACTATTCAAGTTGTGGCAGCTACTGTTTGGAACTTTTTTATGTGTTGCCTTCAGAACTATACACAGTACTTAGTGTGGCCTTACCACTAACTTGTATAATGGCATGATCACCGCCTTACCAGGGATCTGTACAATGGCACGAACACCTCCTTTCATTGCCTGGTAAATCCCTATCTAATATGCCCCAGCATCACAGTTGCTTTCCCAAATGATTTGTTGCCTTGGTAGTTGACTCCATGTTATTTATTTATATATTTATTTATTTACTAATTGATCCATTTATTGATTCATTTTAGGTCTTTGATAAATGGATGAGCCCACTGAGCACAAGATTCAATTAAAAAATTCTGCTGAAACCTGAAATAAGTTTGTTATAGCACTGAAACAAGAATTGGCTGTCCATTGTACTTGTACTGGATGACATTTTAGTTTTGGAAAGACCTAGAAATGACTACTGACACAAGTACTGTATCTATTTTGTTTGCTTACAATTATGTGTTCTATGTGTAACTTGTTTGTATGTTTATTCTAGTGTATTTTAATCTATAACAGGACAACACTGAAAACAGGATGTTAGTCCTTATGGTGTGACTGTACCATCATTTTCCTGTATAAAAACAAAGATTTTTACTACTGTACTCCTACTACTACACCACACTCCTATGCTTGCAAATTATCACCTGTAAACATGGTCAGAGTAGTTGTAGTACTCCTAAACCCATACTAATAGCATACAAGTAGTTTATGCACCTCAAGGTAGTCTATGTGTTGGTTGTAAGCTATTTAACATAGATTTTGCTCATGAGGTGCAGGATATATGTAGGGCAACATTTACTGATGGATAATTGAGAGCAGTACAGTAGGAAGGGAGGGGCAAGAAGGGCTGCCACCCCTGGCGCAAGCCTCCAGGGGTGCACACACAAGTCCCTCCCATGCTGATTAATCTACCTGTGATAGTCCTGCTTTATCTCCCTTTCTCTGGTGCCACTGCAGTGGGATTTTATGGATCTCTTTCTTCCATCCCCCCATCCCTCCCCCCATGTCACTGTCTGCTTAGCATGACTCAACCTTAATTTTAATGTCTATATGTGGTAGTTGCATTATATAAAATATAAAGATAGTTCTGTATTTCTAAGTCTGGAAAAATGGCTCAGTTAGTTATGACATGGAAACTGCTTTCGTGGGTAACTGGGTGTCCATTATGCATTATGTCCCATTTCTAGTAATAAATTAAATTTTCAAATGCAGTGTCTCTTTCTTCTATTTATGTGTATTAGTTTACAACAGTTAATGATTTAATGCTCTTCCATACCTATGTGTCGCTATCTATCCTCCAACATAGACAGCACTAAAAATACAAAATAGAAGTTACCAAAGTTTCGTTACTTCATGTTTATGCTGTTTATGCCCAGTCTACATGACTTTCACAGTTAAGCCGGACATTAAGCAGAAATATAAACATGAAAAAATCACTCGATTGTACTTGATTTATTATGTGACCATCTAACATGGACACTGACGTAGCACTGCAACATGCGAAATGCTAGGTACAACTTTTATCAGTGGCTTATTAACAACCAAATAGCCAAAACACATTGATAAGTACCATGCCACATCTGGGGCCATTTTGACATCACTGTACCTCAGCGGAGCCAGGCTGAGGGCAGGCCCAACCACAGCTAACAACCAGAAAGCATCCAGGCAAGCTGTTTGGTGCTGATAACTGTAGATGCCCCATGCCAGCCATTGTGGGGAAAATGATGCCAAAATACCACAGAGGCCCACCCTTTGCTCAGCACCATGTGCATCACAGTGACATCGCTGCTGAGGGGTTCTTGTACTGCATGTGGAATGCCACATCTAAACTGCTCTACAAGTCAAAACAATACACCAAAATGCCCCACAAACAAGCAAAGACAAGACCAGAGACTGCTGGACGTTACCCATTTTTTCTGACATCACCGTACCTCTGCTGAGCCAGATCAAGGGCAGGCCAAACCACAGTTAAAAACCAGAAAGCACCCAGGCAAGCAGTTTGTCACTGATAACTGTAGATATTGAAGCTGCATGACATCCCCTGGCAACCCCATGCTGGCCTTTGTGGGGAACATTATTCCAAAATATCACACGGGCCCACCCTGGGCTCACCACCACCATGTGCATCACAGAGACACCACTGCTGCAAGGTTCTTGTTCTGCACATGGAATGCCACATCTGAACTGCTCTACAATTCCAAACAATACACCAAAGTTCCCCATGAACAAGCAAAGGCAAGGCCAGAGACAGCTGGATGTTACACAGTGGGCCTGAGCCACATCAGGGGTCATTTTAACATCACTGTACCTCTGCAGAGCCAGACCAAGGGCAGGTCCAACCACAGTTAGCAACCAGAAAGCACCCAGGTAAGCTGTTTTGCACTGATAACTGTCGATGCAGGTGATGCATAATGCCCCCTGGCAATCCCATGCCAGCCATTGTGGGGACAATTATGCCAAAATATCACATGGGCCCACCCTGGGCTCACCACCACATGCATCACAGGGATGCCACTGCCATGGGGTTCTTGTACCACTACAAATGCAATGCCACATCCAAACTGCTTGAGTTAACCCCAGGTGATGTATTTTTTTTTATTTTCAAACAGTTCCAAGATATTATGCCAACACTTGATATTTCATTTATAGGAAGTCTAATTATAAATAAATCTGCTAAATGTTTTTGCCAGATGAATCCAAACCACTGATGTTGCCCAACAGGCACTAGTACACCCAGGCAATGACCAAACTACAGTACTACACATGGTATCCCTCCCATACCCCTGAATGTACTAAGCAATGCCATAAGCAGCCATTTTGAGGGAGGCCCAAGTGCTGTATTTTTTATTTTTAAACAGTTCCAACATATTATGCCACCACTTGATGTCTAGTTTAGAAGCAGTCTCATTCCTACACATGGTAACCCCCACATATCCTCGAATGAACTGACTAATGCCATGAGAAGCATTTTTGAGGTAGGCCCCATTGCTGTAGTTTTTTTATTTCAAAAAGTTCTAACATATTATGCCACCACCCACACCTGATCCTCTATTTCAGTATGGCAATACAATAATGCTCCTTTATAATCTTACATCAAGAAATGCAGCTTTTTTATTTTAAAATAACATACACACACACACACACACACACACTTTAACAGGAGCCAGCATCACCCCTTTTTTCTAACAGTTACAAGCATCTCACGTAAATTGTTTTTTCTTTTAATTTAAAACATTATAAGAGTGCATCTTTTATATTCATTCCACATACACACTTCTAAAATAGAGCCATCATCACATCAACAGGTGCAGCATTCATTCAACAAATGCACATTCTCAGAATTTACCAGAAGAAACCCCACAGGTGCTGTTTCCCTCCCTTTAAACATGATTAAGGCCATCACCAGAGGAAAGTTCACCAATATTGACAATATTCTGGAAAAAAAAAATTATATAATGAAAATCCACTGGATGGATAGTAAAGGAAATAACTATAAATCACAAACAAAACTCCATTTGATTAGACTGGTCACATATATCCACAGCCCCATCTTGAAGAGGGGCCCTTCGCAAACAACTGGACCATGAGATAACACACAAATTTAACTTTTCTGGCCCCAAAGATGATAGAACACAACTGCTGCACTATAGCCAGATGGTATTTAATATGCCCCATTTAAACAGTGCTAGCACCAGAGGAAAGTTCAGCTGATATACTTCCCAAACAAAACGTTAAAATATACTATTTAATATGCCCCATTTAAACACTACCAGCACCAGAAGAAAGTTCTGCTGATATAATTCCCAAACAAAACGTTAAAATATACTATGTAATATGCCCCATTTAAACACTACCAGCACCAGAAGAAAGTTCTACTGATATACTTCCCAAACAAAACTTTTATATATACTCATTATGCTGCACAGCCCACTAATCCAATAATCCTCTGTTTTGAAGAGGAGTACTTCACAAGCAGCAGGATCATGAAGTCCTAATGTGAAAACTACTTTTTCTGTCCCAAAAATGACACAGAATAACTGCTACACTTTAGCCAGTCACTATTTAATATGCCTTCCAGAATTTGAACTTACTGTTTTGTAGTAGAATGCTGAGGATCATGTTTTTTAGTGACTGGAGACCTCTGAGAGCAGTCCGAACTCCCATGCAGCACGCCAGATTTAACATGGATGACGCTTCATTCTCCCTGTTTTTAAGAATGGTAAGTTGGAGAAGCAGTGGGAAGAGAACAGTTTTGCTTAGAGCCAGAGTACCAAAGACACTGGTTAGGCCCCATCTGGAGTACTGCTTGCAGTACTGGAGGCCACACCTTCACAAAGACATTAACAAAATGGAGGCAGTCCAGAGAAGGGCAACCAAAATGGTGCAGGAACTGCATCAGAAAACATATGAGGACAGATTAACGGAGCTCAATATGTATACCCTAGAGCAAAGGAGGGAGAGAGGTATTATGATCTAAACATTCAAACACCTTAAGAGCATTTACAAGCTGAAAGAGTCTAACATGTTTCAACATAAGAAAAATAGCAGGACAAGAGGACATCGCATAAGATTAGAGGGAGGCTGATTAAGGGGTAATGTGAGGAAGTTCTCTTTCACAGAAAGGGTGGTGCATGCATGGAATAGCCTACCTCGGTAAGTGCTGGATATAAATACAGTGCAGGGCTTCAAACAGGCATGGGATAGGCATAAGTGAGTAATACAGATGAGTATGAATAGATAGGCCATTGACAGAGTAAAGGCCTATGGCACATTCATAAGGTAGAAAAAGAAATGGGCAGACTGGAAGGGCCTTGTGGTCCTTATCTGCCATCAACTTCTATGTTTCTATGTTCAAAACGGAATGCCTGATGTCACCCTCAGTTCCCAGCTGTTTGTACCAATACCAGCATCATGATCCACATGGGTAACAGTGGACAAAACAGCAAGAGCCACAGTTTTTGATGCTGCTGCTCCTAGCAGGCTCTTTGTAGCACTGCATTAAGACTGCAGACTTGTGTGGGGGAAATACATAAAACAGTGTGAACTGACACTGAAAAAAACCTCAAAGCATAAAGGCACAATGCAGAAAAGAAATTAAGCAGCTTTTTAAGACACCACAGTAATGCACAAAAGTAAAAAATTACATGTGGTGTCATGTAAATGTAATTACATCTGCATAAAATCAATAATCACTGGGTGACAGTTACACATCCACTTTACCCTTTAAAAAAGAAAACTTCAGTATTGTATTTTAAATACAGTAAATTTAATAGTCACCAAGATGTGTAGCAGAGCCATGTCACAAAATGGCTGCTTTTTAAGGCTATTTTCATTATTAAAATGTTGCTACAATAAAATAAACATACATATACCCTTTTTGTAATGCACACTATCTCTTGACCATATTGGCAACAGTACAGAGCACAAATTCTGTTTTTTTAGTCAATTATGAATAAAATACAGACCTTATTTTAAGTACACACCCAAGTCTATCGAATACTGTCCACACACACACACACACACACACACACACACACACACACACACAATATATATTTACTATATGGATATGCAATTTAATACTACACTAAAGCATACAAAAAATCCTGGTAATAATACCAGACAGCAAGTGGTAATACTATCGGTCACCAGTGATAATAGCACAGTTCAAAAGTGATAATAGTATCGTTCAGAGCCTGTAATACTATAGTTCAGTGCTCTGAATGATACTATTACCACGGAAAGTGGAAAGCGCAAGTGTAGCAATCTTTGATGTATGGCCATGTTGGGAGTGCCAATCAAACAGCATGGTCCATCATTGGCCACTTTCCCTCTGTGGGCGGGTGGAACATTTTTAAAAACATGGCAGCATCTCTCGGTTAGCGAGAGTGTATTCTGTCCTCCGCTGTTTTGTGCCCCTCCAACACGGACATAGCTCATTGATCTTTTGTGCTGCACAGAACATAACAACAGGTACGACTAAAAAGAAAAATAAAACAATTTCTGTTAGTCTGTTAGCCGGAGGCGCGGCGAGCGGGATGAAAATGGGCATCCACACAAGAGCGCCACAACGTGCTGTCAGCGATGACCAAACCTTTTCTGCACCTGCCAACTGTTCCTCTGCAAAACACAAAAACTGGATCCATATATTAAAAAAAATAAAGGACAGGTTAGTGTCCATTATCGGTGATCCCATCTAGAGGTTCTAGATGCAGGAACCTCTCGAGCTTCGCTCTCGTGGTTCCTATGTGTCCAGAACCTCTCGATGGTATTATTCACCAGTAATGGACACTAGCCTGTCCATTGTTCTCTTTATATATATTTTTTTTATTATCTGCTTACTATGCTCTGCACCAAGGTCCTATTTACTTGTGTTTTGCAATGTGAAACTGAATAAACATAAATAAAAAACAAAGAAAATACATTATTTGTTTTATCTCTAGCAGTTTCTTGCATGCAAGATGCAATCAAGGTTTATTTTCTGTACAGGATGGATGGAGCAAAATATGTGCCTTACCCTGGGCACAAAAAAATGCCTTGTTATGGTGCTGATTTAGAGCTACCTTTATTAGTGTGAGTTACAGTACTTTGACCCTTTGCCAGCAGTCATCAGCTAGACTGGTGAAATGAATAGGTTAAACAGGTGGACAGTGGTGTTAAGAGTACTGGGGCAGAAATCTTCACCAACCTTCTTTCAAGACTGCCACAGCCATATCAGTTTTTATTGTACTAACTAATTTGAAAATCTCATACACGCTCACTAGGTTGAGGTAAAACCTAGGTGCTGTGGGATTACATTTGCCAGGTACTGAAGCAGCAGAGTCAGCGAAAACACTAAGGCTGTTCCTTTGAGGTGCAAGCCAGTAAATGATTGGTTAAAAACATGACCATAGTTGACAGATCAGTACAAAGTCCCTAATTTTGATACTGCTTATCCCTGATTCATTAGATCCCTTTAGGATCTGATGTATTTCCCAAAATGTTTTGGCTCATTATATCTATAGGACTGCACTTGCATGAAATAGTTATTTTGGGCCTTTTTCAGAGATGATTGACATTTACTACTTAGTTGCCTATAAGCAATCCAGTCACTATCACTAACGTTATCATTAATTATTACCCCCAAATCCCAACATATACTGTAGCTTCAATAATTATCAAATTGAGATGATCTTCCTTATGCCTTACTAAATTTAATCAGGTATAACGCTTTTCTCTCAACACAAGCCCTTTTTGGTGCTGAAATACTGTATGTTGCTTCTCAGATATATCTTGCATGACACAACTGTTATCTGGCTACATAAAAGGCCTTTGGTCTGCCCTTCTCTATGCCTGACCCTCTTATCAGAGCTGCATTGGGTGTTAGTAATCTTCAGCAACAGGCGGATGTACACACCCTGTTTTGCTGGATTAAACTGTGCAACTGCCCTATGACAGACTCCTGTCACTTTATTGAAAAGAGAAACTTCACCTGTTGTCTTTAAATTTAAAATCCTACAGGCTTTCCATTACCTCCATCACAAAAAAATAAGAGACAGTAATGAGTTTGTTTTTCTCTGGGAATACTATACTAAAGGCAGTAACACATACACTATGGCTGCAACATAGAGATATGCAGAATGAGAAAATTCCGAATTTGTGGAATTTTAATGAAATTTCACAGAAGCATTTCAGAATTTCACAGAATGCTTAAAATTTATTAATGTGGTCATAACTCTGCCATCTCTTGATCTTGAACGCTCACATTTGGTATGCTTACTGTCTTACAGGAGTTCTAATGATGGGTGGAATATTATGAAATTAGGATGGATTGTCTTAAAATCATAGGTGCTCAAAATCTGTCATTTTATTTTTTGTGGGAAATTTCACAAACATTTTTATTAGAAATGCAGTACAGTTTTACTTCTCTGGTGAAATTCTCACAAAATCCCCAAATACACCTTGCAGATCATTTTGCAAGGTTTTTCTCTTTTATAGCAAATTCGCCAATTGTGACTTCACTTTGCTTTTGTTTATTTTAAGTTAAATTGCATTTAAAAAAAACAAAAAGAAAGAAAAGGTAATGGCAAAGTTGCCATAAAAGAGTATTCATTTCTGGCTAGTGGTCCCTCCCTCCCCCCTCCCGAACCCATGCCCTGTATTTTTGTTTTAATTGCCTGGTATCTAGTGGACCCTTACCACTCACAAAACCCATTCCTGCATTTTATTTTTAATTGCCTGCTGTCTAGTGGACCCTACCCTCCTCCTGAACCCATGCCAGTATTTATTTTTAGTTCCCAGGTTTCTAGTGGTCCACCCCCCCCCCGATTGCCAAAAAATATATACTTTCTTCTTCCGGTCCAGTGGATTCTGTACATTTCTAGGTCTATACACTCTGGTATGCTCCACTTAAAAAAGAAGATTACGTTATGACCCTCACCAGCACACAACCCTGATACCCACCCAGTCCAGCACTCAGTGTTATCCAGATATAAGGGGAGAAGGTTACCGGCACAACCCTCCCTCCTCCACAGCTGCCTGCCTTCTGATGAATGAAAGTGGTCAGGTGCTTGATATAGTAAAACCAGCTGATCATGTGACTGTTGATGTTGTTTGTCAATAAAGATAGCTTTTATCAGCACAGGAAACTACATCTGAACAAACACTATTTGTTCTGTGGTGTGTGCTGTGATTAGAAAAATGCCATTATGCATTTTTAATATGTTCGGAGCCCAGAGTTTCCGGGATGGGCGTCTCTTAAATAAAATTTGCCTTGCCTGGCCATTAGTTTTTCTCTGACAGCTATTTAAGATGTATCAGTGGCACCAGGTCTTCCAGAGCAGCTCTCCCTTTGCTACAACACATCTATGAATATGCAAACATATTTATTTATTTTATTAAGTTTTTGTTGACTGGGAAGGAGGACTAGACATATGAAATTCATATGAAATTTGCCAGCTGATAATGACCCAAAGGTCTATCAAGTCTGCTCAATTTTGCAGCTAGCCTCCTACTCAGCAGCTGCCCCTTCCTCCTTCCCCCTCCCTTAACCCTTACCCTTATCCTGTCCCAGCCCCTTTTGAACCCTCTCCATAAAAAGTGTCTTCTCATCTCCCTCCTGAATCTACCCTCCTCCAATCTCATAGCATGGACTCAAGAATCCCTCCCTTCCATCACCTTGAAAAGCCCTTCTTACCCAGTCCTGTTTATGCCAGTCATGAACATGAAGGTTTCAATCATATCTGCCCTGTCCCGCCTCTCCTCCAGTGAGTACATGTTCAGTTCCCTCAGTCTGCTGTCAAACGGTAAACCTTCCAGATACTGAATCATCTTTGTTGCCCTGCATTGCACCCCCTCTAGCAACTTAATAACTTTTTTCAGATATGGTCGCTAGTACTGCATGCAGTATTCCAGCTGTGGTCTTAGCAGTGATCTATAGAATTGCAGAATACCCCCCCTTGAGGTTATAACCTGGTGATGCAATCTATTATCTTATTGGCCTTTGTGGCCACTTTCCTTCATTGTGCTGAGCTGTTCATTGAGCCAGTTATGGTTACTCCCAGTTCCTTTTCTTCCTCAGTCATGGCAAGCTGTACCCCAACCAGCTGATTACTTCTTTTTGGGGTTCTTTGCCTGACAATGCACCACCTTGCACTTTTTGGCATTGAATCCTGGTTGCCAGGTGTCCAAACAGGTCTCCAGTTTTGTCAGATCCTCCTGCAACCCCTTCCATCCCTCTTAGTTATCCACCACTGTTACCATATTAGTGTCATCAGCAAACAGACTGATCTTGCTATTGATACCCACCGAAATGTCAGCAATGAATATCCCAAATAGCACTGGTCCCACCACCGAGCCCTGTGGAACTCCACTTGTTACCTCCCTTGAGGATGAAAGCTCCCCACCCATCACCACTCTCTGTTACCTTCCACTTAGCCAATTCCTTACCCATCCCATCTTGTCACCTGCTCTGTGCCTTCCAGCTAACTTACTAGCCTCCCATGTGGTACAGAGTTGAATGCCTTGCTGAAGTTTACATACAGGACATCTACTCCATGGCCCCTATCCTACTGTCTAGTTACCCTGTTGTAGTATTCTACCAGGTTGGTATGACAGGATCTGCCAGTGATAAAGCCATGCTGTCTTCTGTCCTGCATCCCATTGGCCTCCAGAAAAGCCACCAGCCTCTCCTTCAGGATTGTCTCCATCAGCTTCCCCAGGATGGTTGTGAGGCTCACAGGCCTATATTTCCCTGATTCATTCCCAGGGCCACTCTTATGAAGGGGTACCACGTGAGCCATCCTCAGATCCAGAGGTACACACCCTGCATCCAATGAGGCACTGAACAGTACTGCAAAGGGCCTGGCTAGGACCTCTGCCAGTTCTTTCAGTACCCTGGGGTGAATGCCGTCTGGCCCTGGCAACTTGTCCACCCTCAGTGCCCTCAATCCCTCCAGCACCCTACTTTCTGTGATTACCTCATCTGTCACCTCTTCCTCCTCTGTTCCTGCCCTTCTCCTTGGGTATCTCCCCCTTTCTCCTTAGTAAATACTAAGCAGAAGTAGTCATTAAGTGCTTTTGCATTTTCTACCCCCTTTTCCACCCATCTACCTTCTGTCCTAGTCCTCACTATCTGTTCCTTGCAGCTACTTTTTTCCCTGATGTACTTGAAATAGTCCTTCTCTCCCTTTTTAATGCCTTTTGCCAGCCTGAGCTCCTTTGACACCTTTGCTGCTCTTACTGCCCTTGTCACCTCCTTTGCTACTTTCAGGTACTCCTCCCTGTCACCTCCTTCCCTGTTTTCTTGTATCTCCTAAAGGCCTTTCATTTCCTCTTTACCTGTTCTATAACATCCCTGCTCTTCCAGCTTATCTTTTTTGCCCTGCTCTTACATTGGTTTCCCCAGTGGGCCTACAATTGACAGAAACTTCTTTAAAAAGCCATATGCTTTAAATAGTTTTGTAGCTTGCTAGTATTGTGGCACTAACAAACAAAAATAAATAAATGAATCACTTCACACAGAACTGGAAACATTAAATTATTAAAGAGGTATTTGAAATGGAAGAGACTGCTATTTTGAACAATTTTTCACAACCCTATTTATGTGTGTCATGGTATCACCTATATACTGCAGTTTCCCTGCATAAAATGCTCAACCTGGGTAACTGTTGTGACCTGTGATGCCCCAGATCTGTGTTTTATAAATCTGCATTCTAATAAGGAAACCTGTTTTTTTTTTCTGCTGCAAGACCTGGAACATGTTGTGAAGGATACAATTAGTTTATAAATATTGACAGTGTGTAGGCAATTTAGAGGAAACTAATTTAGCTTATTTGGCCCATATAGCTACCTGTCTTTCCGAATTTAACTTAAGACAGCTTTAGTAATGGCAAAATGAAACAGGTATCAAGTTATTCAGGGTTCCTAGGTAAATTGATGCTGTGCCACAAAGAGCTTAAACACACTAGTTCTGCATCAACCTTGTGTTTATTGAACTCGAAATTTGCTCAACATATGGAAATCTTGCAAAGCAGGAGAGGGAGAGAAACAGAGAGAGAGAGAGATTACTAATAATTTTCTAAGTTTTACTTATGATAGCATGCCCATTTATTTGTTATAAAATGAGCTAAATCCCCCTTCACCCATGATTATTTAATTTATGTTAAGATATTGTGAAGCTATTTTAATAATAGATCTCAACAATATGTAATAATGTTTAGTTACAAGTACTAGTTCTTGCATACAAACAATTTCTTAAAAGGATTTGTTCACTTGTATCAGGCAAATTACTATGCACATTAGCATGTTAAGCAGTGAAACCTCACAATATGGTGGTAAAATAATAAAGAAGTATAAAAAATGATGTTTATACAGTAGTAGGGTTATTTGTATTTTTTTATCTCCAACATCCATTTTTACTTGTCTCATGCATGGATATGTCAAGTAGTGATGAGGTAGAAGGTCCGTCTATCTCAGTGTTGTCACTGCTGATCAGCGTGACATCGGCAGTCACTACTATTTTAACATTATCAAGTTGTCTAATAATCATTCCTGAGGTAAATCAAAGATGAACTAGATATTTTTATTTTATTATTATTATTCTTATTCTGTTTGTTGTATTTTATGTTGTTAGTTAACTCTGTTTTCCAAGGCAAAAAGACATTGCCATTAATCACACTATCATATATGATTGTAATAACACGATGCAGTAAAACAATTTATATTTTAGTTAGTGATGTTTTGACATGCACATCAAAGAATTACACAACTCTTATATCACCTAACTGAATTAGTACTCTTACAGCTAGAATACTTGTATGTATACATCCACCTAGGTGTCAAACATGTGATTAAATAAATAAATAAATAAAATAAACAAAATAGACCATATGACTAGGTGACACAAGTGGTGACCCAAATCACATATGTCTGTAGGTAAAAATCTGTGCTAGTATATGAGGATGACTAGTGCTTCTGAAGGGGGCAGGAGAGGGGGAGGGAGTGGGAATTCATGCAGCCCACTGTGCAAAATGTGACCAAACTCAGTGTTAGAGACCAGCTCAATATCAAGCTCTAAAGCAAATACACTAACAGCAGCTTGTGTGAGGTCCCTGCATGTGTGCACTGGGTGCACAAGGTTCAGGCTGCTAACTGATGTATACAAAGACAATTTTTTAATGAATTTGTTCACGTTCTTCACTGCACACTACATCTGCATAAATAACAGAACTCCCCCCTGCTCAGAAGCACTGGCCACCCACCTGTACTAGCACAGATTTCCATGTACAGAACCAGACATACTGTATGTGATCTGGCTCACCACTATGAGACAACTAGTTCTTTCTAGTCCTGTTTTTTTTTATCATATTTTTGACAACTCTGTGAATGTGTACTACAAGTATTCTAACAATATTGTAGAAATCCTAATGGCAGTAAGAGTGTTAATTCATGTTAGGTAATGTTTGGGTTGTGCAAATCTTAGATTTGCACATTAAAATATCACTGACCAAAATATGGGCTGCTCATATTGCATCATAATATTAAAATAATACCTCATACTGTGATACATTGCACAACTTCTTTTTTATGTATCTATATTAATCTATGAGAATTGGCATGTTTAAATTTACATTGTATTATTGTACCCTTTCTTACCCCATTTCGGTGACATCTAAATGCACTTATTCAGGAAATTTGAATTACAATAGCAAAAGTTCACGTATAATATGTTGGTATTTATCTTACATTTATATAATTGTCAATGTAAAAATATAAACTAATTCAGCTAGAGCAGGGAAATAATGGTCACCTCATCTTATTACAGTAATATAGTGAAATCAAAAGTTCATTCTCTTTAAAAGAAAACACTGTTCACCTTTCAGTCTATGAGCAAATACACTGGTTGCTGACAATGAATAAGATGAAGGCAAAATCATTTTCATTACATTTTTATATCAGAGGTGAATACATATAGGAAGTTACGAAACAGATTAACATCATGAAAGTATAACGGCTAATATTTTGATTATATTCAGCGAGCCATATTTATGCATCTGGAATTAGAGGCACAAATTTACCAAAGTACTGTGTCCATATCCTAAAACAGTACTCATGGATGATGATTTAAGTATGGCAGTGGTTTTAAATAAATTTTATACACACTGTCAGTGCAGTCAGATTCAGCATTCAGCAAACTGAACTTGACCCTCTTAGACACTATTTGTCTATAAACTATTCCACCAGAGCCAGAAACACAAAAAAGTTTAGGGAATTTTTTCACTAAGCCTCAAAATCAAAACAAGTGATCCTGAAGTAATGTTAGAAAGTCAAGCTCCTGAGGGCAAGAAGTCAACCAGCCCATCAACCCTAACAGACTGCAAAAATCTCGGAAACCTTTACGAGCCTTGGTAACTGAAAGTAACAACATCATAGCTCAAAACAGCTTACCATATGCTAGTTCAAGTAATGTTAACATTGAAAATGAAGTTATGCAACTGTTGGTAGAATGAAGTACTGCTACACCTAAGACTGGAGATCCCAACTCAGCTGTTTATGAGCCACATAATATGGAAGTTAACATAACAGCCAACACTGAGAATTTACCAGATTCATGTAGTGCTGACAATTCTACTACAGCTTAGTCTGTGAACAAGATGATGAACCTAACTCATGAAGTGTCAGCTTCCATTTTTAGCAGTATCTGAGTCTTCAGTGAACAAGCCTTTGGATAAGGTGGTAAGCAACAGCAAAACACAAAAGACACTATGCACAGAAAAAGTAGCAAAAAAGGTAACGTTTAGTGAGATCTGAAAACTGATAATGCTATTGAACATTGCAATACTACCACATTTAATGCAGGTACAGTACATTAGAGTTACATGATGTCTTATTCCCCAAAACATACTGTATCAAATGGTAAAATAACTGGAATTAATTGTGTTGTAGAAGAGACTGATGTATCAGATGAGTTGGGTGAATTTCAAGAGTCAGTACAGAATTCAGAGGAAAAAATCAGATTTTGAAACACCAATTCAGATAGCTAATGTTTTTAATGAATTGAGTCCTGAACCATTGCTCTATGTACTAGAAACACTGACTGCATCATTAAACAAGACATAAACTGGGGAAGGATCCTTATTAAATGCTATTGAATGTTCGAATATCCTAGCTATTAATATCAAAAGGAAAGAAGTGTATTCAATTACCTATTCTAAAGATGATTCACACACTAAAAATAAAAATAAAACAGGACATATTAACTATCCTAAACACTGGTAAACAGGATTTATTGATAATAACATTAATTTTGATGCTATTAAACCTGAGCTAACAAGCCTGCAGTGGGAAGTACATTTATTATCTTAGAGAACAGAGGAAACTGAATTGAGGCTATCAGATGTTAAGAACTATCTCTTTCATACGTGTAAAAAATTTAATCAGACATTAAAATCTATTGTTTAAATGCAAGCTAAAATGTATGACATGTACTGGCACACTTTAAAAATTATCTTAACATTTCTGGTCTGTCCAAAGACTTGGAATGCTCACATATGTTATCTTTTATGGAAAAATGGGGCCTAATGAAAGTTTGGGATGGAAATCAGATACAAACAAAATATAAACTGAACTGGTATGCCCTGATCGCCCTGACCCTCCTCCTCCACTTCACCACGGTGGTGTGGTATGAACCTGCTACCCACGCTCACCATTCTGATTCTCTGAGAACTAAAGCTGAGGCCCTGAACGGGTGCTCCCTGCTCACCCTGACCCTTCTCCTCCACTTCACCATGGCAATGCTGCTTGGACCTGCTACCCACCACCCATGCTCACCGCTCTGGCTCTCCAAGAACTAAAATACACTTCTTATAGCTGAAGCAGTTTGAACACAGCACCTTCACAACTTGTTCTTTTTTGGCAGACTCCTACTCCTCCTGCAATTCAACTGTCTGCTCCCACGTCAGCTCTGCTACTGGTCTTTTACAGCAATCCTTAACACATTGCCTCCACAGGCTCACTCTGAGATTACACCACTTGCTTCCTGAATCTCCTGTATACGTTTAACAGTGAATCCTGGGCCTTTCTAAGCAAAATCAAGCCATAGTCAGCATGTTGCAAACAAATGCTAATAGCTCAATAACTGTACATGCTAGACACAAAGTATGAGTGGCAGAGTTATTCAGCACAAAATTGCCTTTCCAATGGTGGCATGCATTTAATAATAAGTAATTTTGTTTTTTTTTCTATGCTGGTCGAAAGAGCAAACTAAATATTTTTTTCACTAAAAAAATGCAACATAAGCCTTTTTGTGTTGGAAAATATGTAAAATATCAACACAAAATTAAGTATACAGACATTAGATGGTGTTTTAATATTATGTTAGTTAAAAAAAGTTATCTTTTTACTATAAACGTAATTTTTCTCCATTTTAGTCAAGGTGCTTTGGTGAGACTTGAGGGCTGAATCTCAACCACACACACCATATCATAAACAAATGCCTATAACTCCAAAAGTATACATGATACACACAAAGTATCAGCATGAAAGTTGATTAGCACAAAAATGCCTTTCCAATGGTGCTATGCAACCAGCTGTAATCAATACAGTTTTTATTTTATACCTGCTGAAGTGCCAAAAAAGTGAATTTTATTCAAGCTGCTTAGGCGAATCTTGATGGAAAACATGTCAGCCATACACACCATACCATAAACAAAT
This sequence comes from Neoceratodus forsteri, assembly GCA_016271365.2. NCBI lineage: Eukaryota > Metazoa > Chordata > Ceratodontiformes > Ceratodontidae > Neoceratodus > Neoceratodus forsteri. The sequence goes on along the minus strand of CM057449.1, from coordinate 1,175,741,263 downwards.
GTGAATAACTCCTAAAGTATACATGATATACACAAAATATCAGTGGCAAAGTTGTTCAGCACAAAATTACCTTCCCAATGGTGGTATGCAAATGTTAACATGTAATTTTGTTTTTTTTTAAGCTGGTTGAAACAGCAAAAAAAAAATATTTTTTTCACTAAAACAGGCAACATAAGCCATACACACCATACCATAAATAAATGCAAATAACTCCTAAAGTATACATGATATGCACAAAATATCAGTGACAGAGTTGTTCAGCATAACATTACCTTTCCAACAGTGCTATGCAGTCAAATATATATTATATTCTGTTACACTATATATTAAAATACATAAGTGGCTTCTCCAGATGTTGCTAGGGCACACTGGGAGTCAGTAGTCGACTTCTGCAGATGTCCTCAGGACACACCAGTGTTTTTTTACTGACGACTACAGGCATCTGCTAGGAGACAATGAGTTAATTCAAACTCCTTAATTTAAACTCCTCAGAGGCCCTGAATGGGTGTTCCCTGCTTGCCCTGATCCTCCTTCTCCACTTCACCACAGCAGTGTGGCTTGGATCTGCTACCCACTGCCCACTCCGGCTCTCAGAAAACTAAAAGTAAGCTTCTTGCAGCTGAAGCCATTTGAACATGGCACCTTCACAACCTGTTCTAGTTTGGCCACCTCCTACTCCCCCTGAAATTCAGCTGGCTGCTCCTGCTTCAGCTCCACTAGCGATCTTCTGCCACAATCCTTAATTCAACCCCCTTAATTTAAACTCCTGTAAGGGAATATTGCAATTAATTGTGCTTAACTCAGTATAGTTAAATTGGTGCCTGGTTAAGAAGTTAATCTCACTCTGTTTCTTTAAATATTGTCCCGGCCACCCTCCCCAGCTCTGACCTGTATTAAATGCTCTTTTTTCTCTTCTGGTAATGCCCACTAATTTCTTACTCCTGTCTCCTGATTCCCCACCAAAGGACTCAAAGTAGCAGACACACTTCTTGGGCTCTCCAAATCAGTGGACTACCCTCCTAACTCCTGTTTAAATAAACAGGAGAACAAAAGCAAATGGTGTGTCTCCTCCTGCCTACTGAATTTCTCATCTTACCAGGCACAGTCTCTTAGTGCTCTATCATAATCTGGTGAGTACCCTGTTCTCTCCTTACTCAAACAGCTGGGAGACTCAAGGATAAGGAGGCATGGTGGAAGGGCCAAACACAACGGACCCAAAGTGAGCACAAATCTCATACCGAGTGGGATCTCATTACAAATGCTTCTACTCCTGGTGGGTATCCTGGTTCAAAAACACCGCCCCCCTGCTGCCTCAACTATCCCATCATACATATCAAAAAGCCTGCACAGTAAGAGACTCACAGCATGGTGCTCCCTTCTACTTGCTCCCTCCAGCATCCCTCCTTTCCCTTGGCAAACAAGTGGCCCCCTATCCTAGCCATTTGGCTATTTCCTCACCTCCACCTTGTGGTTGATACCTCACCTACTAAGAGCTTCTCCCAGAACTTGCTGAGGTCAAAAGCAAGACAACACTTCCCAAAAATGTGTAGAAAACACATCCTCATCCTACTGCTGATATGGGGAACATTCGCCCCAACCCAAGCCCCCAGACTTCCCATACCCAGACCCATACACCCGCTGAGAAACTGAAGATTATGGCTATGAAAATTGGTAGCCTCCTAGCCAAGCTAACTCAGTTTGAGGCATGGGTGGTACATAATCAGCCTGATGTTATTGCTTTGACTGAGACCTGGCTTTCAGCACATAAATCTGACTCAGTAGTCTCCTTACCTGGGTACAACCTATACAGGGTGGACCGCTCTGGAAAAAGAGGTGGTGGATGCCTGATCCATGATCATAGCCACCTGCAATGTCATGCAGTTTAACTGGGTGACATCAGTAAGGAATGTGAATGCCTAGCTACAAAAATCTTGATAGGCAAGTGGCAAAAAGGCCTGATTATTTTGGCAGTCTATATCCTGCCAGGACAGCAGCAGGCAGGCCTAGAAGCCTTCACTAACTTCTACTCCCAGGAAAGCCAGAACAATGAAACCTTCATTCTGGGAGACTTTAACTCCAATTGGCTTGCCAGCTCCAGTGCTGCACACAGAGACTTAGTTTTGGGGCTCTATTTAATGCAGATGGTCAAGAGCTGCACCTGAACAACCTATCATATGGACACACGCACTGTGATCAACTGGGTACTAACAACACACCCTGAAAGGCTAACAGATGTCAAGGTACTCCCTGTCACCATCAGCAACCACTCACCTAACCAATGTGTGTGGTCAACTAAACAGGCCAAGCCTCCCCTAAGAATGGTAAGGAACAGAGTAATCAAAAATAGCTCTATAGACGACTTCAGGAATCACCTTAAAGGAATAGGCTGGCACTTCCTTGAATCATGCCCCTCTGTTGACACTGCCCTGCAGCTCTTCCTCAATCACTTCAATCTGGCAGCAGACTAGTTTGCCCTGTGCTACAAGAAGATGATTAAAGGTGGTAGCATGGACTGAGTGACCCCTCAACTCATTGTCATGATGGAGCAACGGGATCTCCTCTGGCACCAAGCCCAGGCAACAGGGACTACAATGGATGCCCAAAACTATAAAGAGTCCCAAAACAAGTGCACTTGGGCAATCCAGCAGGCCAAGGCCACATAACACAAGAATCAGCAGTCAGAATGTTGGGGGAATGGGCCTCACTTAAGAACCTCATCAGAACCAGTGATAGGTCCCCACCATCCATGCTACACCACAATGACAAGGTCATCCTCAATGATGCCACAATGGCTAATATCTTTAACAAGGGTTCTTGGACTACAGTGCAGACCTCTCTACCAGACTGACTACATACCATGGTGGAAAACAAAACACAGACCATTCACCCATCCCTACCAGCACTATGAGCTGTTCAACATTTTACTTTTGATGAGTAACCATCAAGGAAACATGAAGATACCTTGCTAGAGTTCTGGGAAAAACTAGGATGGGAGGTGATGGTATTGACATGAAACTGATATCTATCACCCTACCTGAGGTCATTGTACCCATCACTAAGCTGTTCAACCTGTCCCTCCAGCTGTCCGCTTTCCCTTCTATCTGGAAAACCACTCTGGTCACACCCATGCATAAAGGAGGTGATCAGTCTCTAGTATCCAATTACAGACCAATTTCAATCTTATCCCCACTTTCTGAAGTGCTGGAAAAAATCATTGCTGATCGACTTATGGATCATCTGCATAAATACAACCTTCCCTCCCCTCAACAACATGGATTTTGTAAGTTGCATAGCACTAATACCATACTAATTGACTTCACTTTCTATGTACATGAGGCTCTTGACCAGGGCCAGTTGATCAGCACAATCTTTATAGATCTGACCAAGGCCTTTGATCTTGTGGACCATCAGCTACTGCTCCACATATTAAGTTGGCTAGGGCTCTTCGCCACCAGGGTCAGTTTGTTTTCCAGCTACCTGTCTGGGTGATCTCAGAAAGTAAGACTCAGTAGTGCAATCTCCGACACCTGCAAAGTCACAGTAGGGGTCCCCCAGGGTTCTATATCGGGCCCGCTACTGTTCAGCCTCCTTGTGAACAACCTCCCAGAAGCCTGCTATACTTCTAAGATACTGCTGTATGTGGATTATATGGTCATATTCTCCCAGAACTCCAACAAAGATGCTCTCACTAGTGAGTTGAAGTAAAACTTTGACTTCCTACAGGATTGGTTCAAAGATAGTATGCTAGTGTTTAACAGCAAAAAAAAAAAAAACAAAACAAAAAAAAACAAGGTAATGCTCTTTGCTGGGCACCAAAAGAGAAAACTTACCATGCCCCTCTCAATAACCTATAACACTACTCCACCTTGGAACAGGTGTCATCATTCCGGTATCTTGGAATCACAATAATCAAGCCCCTCTCATTCGATAAGCACATACGCAATATTACTACTGTAGTCAGCAGAAAACTGCAGGCCTTTTATAGGCTCAGGTTCTACCTCACATTCAAGACCAGACTCCTGGCAGTTACAGATACAGTACTACCCATCCTTGACTATGGAATCGTGATATATGGTGCAGCCTCTGATATGAGCCTGCTCCAAGTCCATACAACCCTCAATAAAGCCTGCAGATTTGTTTTAGGTGCCGATCACCTAACTCATAGATGTGACCTATACATTAGGACAAAATGGTTTCCTTTTTTGGATCACATTAAGCTCAACTCCTGCCTTCTAGGGAAAAAGGCTCTTTTAGGACTTGCCCCCCCCCCACAAGCATTATTCTGCTCTGCAACAACTGAACATGCTACAAGAAATGTTACTAAACAAGCCCAGCAGTCCCATTCAGAAAAACCACCCTGGGGAGGTAAGCATTTGCAGTTAGGACTCCCACCTGGTTAAATGAGCTCCCCCCTCTCCACCACAAGCCTCACTCTCCTCGGTCCCTTTAAGTCTGTGCTTCAGAATTTTATCCCCCCCCCCGGAATGCTGCTAACGTCACTCATAACCCAGCTGATACTAGCCTGCTGCACACCTGGGTAATGACCATGACCACCTTCTACTGCTCTACTACTCTATATAAAATGGGTATTCTTCTATTTAAAGTCATAACATGGCTTTATCCTTCCTCTATTGTTGCACTGTTTCCCAGTTTTGTCAATTCCTGTTCTACCAGGTCCCAGTCCAGATTTACTTTTAAACCCTGTTTATTTGAAAAAAACCTTTGGGCAAAGATCATTGTTGTTTAGGTCACCCACCATTTTTAATACAATTCCCACTGAAATTGTTAAAAGTTATTCTATTAGGTGTTTTAAAAAATCACTTTAAACAGTGGCTATTAACTCAGAATAAATGTACCTGTACTTGTGCTGACTAAAGTTACATGTTCCTTTACTGTTTTTTATATGGTTCTCTTTTGTTTGTATGTTAAACCTGTTACCTGTGAAAACTAGCATTTTGCTTATCTGGTTTGCAAGTATAAAACATAAAAATGAAAAATGAAATGAAATATTGATCCATGAAATTTCACCACTCCACCTCCCACTGTTGAGCCCTCTACTGCCTTCCTTACACCCCCTTCCCACCCCAACATGCCCCACTACTATCCCCTCTCCTCCTAGTTCTGTCCCCTACCTTACTTTCTTCTAAGGCCCATTAGTCTGTCGCCCACTCCCACAATGGCTGCACTGACTCCTCTGGTTCATCCTACATTTATATGATAGTTTATTGACACAGTTGTCTAGCTAACACCCCCTGATCATTCATGCTTATACTTATGAAGACTGGCACACTATTGTGGGAGCTGTATTCCCATGTACTCTGTACCCATGCAGTGTTTTGTTATGTGTTACCCTATGTTATCCTAAACTGATTACTGCATGTTCTTATTTGTTAATTACTGACAATGCCTTCTGACCTTATGTTATCCTATATTGATAATGTATGTTCTTATTTGTTGATTACTGACAATGCTTTCTGGTTGCTACTGTCTCCACTACTCATGTGTGTGCTCCCCGCCTATGTTCTGATGAGGATCCTTTGTAAAAGAGCTTTTGGCTCAAAGGTTGTAATTCTGAATTATTCAATAAATAAATAAACTGAGCGGGCCCATAGAACACCAACTGGACTAAGGTTAGTTAGAAGAAAATATCCTAGAATTATATATGTATGCTTTTTAAGATTTTAGGACAGAGAAGGAATTTACTCCTATGCCAGGCAACCTGCTTTAATATATCAAAATAAACAAATATTGGTCTTCCATGACTTAGGTCCCAATGTACTGTATGTCACCTGTAAAAGGAGCAATTATCATAAAGCTTTATGTTGTGTGGCTTTAATGTACTGTAATTTTACACAGGGAAAATTTATTTCAAGAAGCTAGCTTGTTCCACTGATTTTTGTCTGCCCATATTCACCAATGGTAAGCTTCACAACATGAATGAATAATCTCCAGATGTGTCATACTGAAAAATGTACCAAACCTTTTTTTTTTTGCCTTTGCTGAAGGATCCACTCTCAGTCGCAAGAGACACAGTGTGTGTGTGTTGGGGGGTGCTGCAACACAACCATGCATATCTACTAGCAATACATAGGATCATGATCACAGTTGGATATTCCGAAAGAAGACAGACCCTTCTTTTCAATGCACAGGTTTTTTTTTTCAGTGGGGAAAACTTGAAAAATATGTTGAATGCAGTACCCCTCACTACAAATAAACACAGTGTTTTACACTGAGTCATGTCTCTGTGTCAGTGGCTCTTTCAGTATAGCAGGTCTGATGTTGGTGTCATTTTGACTGCTTCAGCCACTGTAAGTTATTTTATATGATGTAGCGGGCCACCTACAGGACAAGAGGAAATTAGCAGGAAAGTTACTATTGAAATTGCTCTACCTGCTGCATTTCTGTGGTTGTGAATGGAGACTGAATTAGATTCAGAACTGGCATATCGCTCCACATGCTGCTCAGCATACTGCATACCACTAATACATCAGTAACGAGTTAATGATGTGATGATCACTACCACAGCTGCTGCTGCTGCTGAGTTACCAACAATCTTTTCTATAATCACCACTGTCAACTTAAAAGAACTAAAGGAACTGGCTGAGGAGCTGGCAGGGCCACTGGAAGACCTATTTAATAGTTCATTAGAGTCAGACATGGTACTGCAGGACTGGAGAACAGCACATGTAGTGCCCCTCCACAAAAGCGGTCCCAAGGATGACCCAGGAAATTAAAGACCAGCCAGTCTGAACTCCATTGTGTGCAAGCTCATGGAGACCATACTAAAGGAAAGGTTGGTAGACTATATAGAGGAGCATGATTTCCAGGATGCGAGGCTGCATGGGTTTATGGGAGTAGATTGTGTCAAATGAATCTGATTGACTTCTCTGACTATGTCACTAAGACAGTAGACAGGGTCCAAGGGGTAGATATCCTCGATCTTGATTTCAGCAAGGTCTTTGACCCTGTGCCCCGCAAAAGGTTAATCAGGAAGTTGGTGGACTCAGGGTTGGGGAAAAGATGGCCAGATTGGTGGAAAACTGGTGGAGGGACAGAAGCTAGGTGGTGGTTGTGGAGGGTGGGTTATCTGGCACCAGAGAGGTAACCAGTGGGGTCCCATAGGGCTCAGTGCTGGGGCAGGTGTTGTTCAATGTCATCATCAATGACATTGGGGATGGCATTAATGGCAAAATGTGCCTATTCATGGATGACACCAAGCTCTGTGGAAGAGTAGGCACAGCTGAAGGGATAGAGGACCTACAGGAAGATCTGGAAAAGCTGGGTAGGTGGCTGAGGATCTGGCAGCTTGGCTTTAATGCCAAGAAATGCAAAGTTATGCATATTGAAGCCAAGAATCCCAGGACAGAGTACAACCTTAGTGGAGTCCGAGTATCTGCATCAGAGGAGGAGAAGGACCTGGGATTGATGATCACTAGTGACTTGAAGCACCCCACACTGTGCAAGAAAGCAGCAGCAAATGCAAACAAGATGCAGAGATGCATATCTAGGGGGATCAGTAGTAGGAGAGAGGAGGTTATGCTGCCCTTGTACAGGTCACTGGTAAGGCTGCACCTAGAGTATGGAGTTCAGTACTGGTGCCAACACCTCCAAAAGGACATTAACCTGCTAGAGAAGATCCAGAGGAGGGCTGCAAAGATGATAGCAGGTCATCAGGGTAAGGCTTACGAGTACGGGTTGAAGGCACTGAACATGTAATCCCTGGAAAACAGGAGAGAAAGAGAGGGGACATGATTGGGACCTTCAAGTACTTGAAAGGGATAAATAAGGTTGATAAGAAGAGTCTCTTTAAGCTGAGTGGCATCCATAACAAGAGAGGGCACAGTCTTAAGAAGGAGGGTGGGAGGTTTAGGAGGGAGATCAGGAAGCACTTCTTCACAGAATAAGTGGTAGTCACTTAGAATGCACTACTAGAAGAGGTCATTCTTGTTGAAGACAGTGGGCAGCTTTAAGAGAGGTTGGGATACGCATAGGGGAAGGTAAGGATAATGGGAAAGGAGGATGGGAGGAGTGGGGAAGGAAGGGAGGGATGGTAGCTCAAGCTGTGGACCCTGCAATATGAGCAGACTTAATAGACCAAATGGCCTTCTTCTGCTGGCTTCTTTGTATATTCATATGTAACATATGCAATTTGGTGATAGTGATGTGTACTTTTAAAATGAAAGCAAAATACCTGAAATATAAAACTTGGGAGAACTCAAATTTGCACAAATTCTGCAAAATTCAGAAGAATTGGAATAGTAATTCCATGTGCATTCCATGGGTGGGATTTTATATTCCACACAGCTCTACTGCAACTATATCAACCTTTCCATAAACAGTGTTTATATGACGACGCTTATGAACACGATATAGTTTCTAACAGTCAGTCTTGGTAAAGTCCTTGGCCTGGATGCAATAAAAAAGTACACTCCATTGAAATTTATTCCTTAAACAAATGAAGATAGAAATGATCTCACCACCATCAGGTTTCCAACTTTAACAAGCAGCTTTCTGAAGGCAAGTATGCAAAATCGACTGTATTGAATGTATTTGTACTTATCAGATTCAAAATATAAATGTGGATTTGGTGAATTGGAAGATCTGAAGCATGTTTTCTTGAACTGCCTCTGGTACAAAACATTAGACATCTATGGGTTCATATCCTAATCAAAAACATATTTTTTCTCTAGATCAATTATTTATGTACTGACTAGTGTTAACTCTAACAGAGAATAATAATTTATTAAACTTGGTCACCAACTGTAAGGTAAAAATGTCCTACAGAACAATTTTAACTAATCAAAATAATTAACATAAACTAGGTGATGTACTCCAAACACTCTGTTTTAAAGACTGTCATGACTTATTACCATGTTTCACCACAAGATTCAATTTCACTTTAATAAATAGATAAAGGCAACAGCCAATGCTTCATGTTGTTCCGTGCACAATTTAGTACAAGCTAGTATGGTCACCTTTTTCCACAAAGGTACAGCTGCATTTTCTTGTCTTTTAAATATCATAAATGTCTCTATCTGCTTGAAAGTTTTAACATTTTATATTTGCATTTAATGATTTTAACAGATTGCTCTGGCTTAATCATGATGACCAATAAAGTAGTACAAAAATTAGAAGAAAGGCCATGCCGGGACAAGAGTTTGGCACTCGAACATCAAGACCAAGTTAGAAAGAAAACTAAGGACTGATATAAAACACAATGGGCTGGATTCATGAAACACAATGGGCTGGATTCTTGAAAGGTTTTGGGACTAAGTCCCACACCGCAACTTTAGTTGCAGACTGAAATCTCCACAATTGCAAGGATTCCTATTCACATCCTCAGCAGTTGCAGAAGACACGACAGCTGGTCCCACAGGCTGTAACAATTTTTTGCAGCTCTGGGGATTTCCATAGCAATCTGAGATGGGTGAAAGTTGCAAATTCCATTTGAATGGAACTTCCACGAAATTTTGCAACTTTTTCGGAAGCTTCTGAACTTCTGCCTTTGGCAAAACTGTAAATCTTCTGAATGTCTAGTGGCAACCACTAAAGCAGAATTTGTAACATCCACCTAGCTGTACTCTGAAAACTTTGTTCCTCTTTCCAAGGCTCTATCAGAAAGTCCCATTTCATTTCAGAGTATTATGGAGGCACTACTGTACAGAGCAACACTCTGAAAAGGAGAATTTGAGCACAGTGGAAAGGGAAGGCTAGAGAACTAAGGGAAAAGAAGGATACAAATGGAAGGGAAAAAATGAGAAATACCTTACCCACCGACTCCCATCCTCTATGCAATTCCAAAAAATAGGATTACAATCTGCGTAGTACAAATGTGCTCAATAAATATATAAAAAGTTATTAAAAATTGACAACCTAAGATTAAAATCATGGTGTAAAATAAGCATAGCAGTGATCGATACCAAGTGCTGACTTAGACAAATCATGTATGTGCAAACAATTTGGATGGCCAGTATTAACATTCTTAATATTAATTAGCTGTTTTATAATACTGTTACTGGATCTTGAAATATGCTTTTCATAAATTATCCTGAAAAGCAGTAGTAAAATAATTACTAGAAATGTGAGGAAGTACTACTTCAAGAAGAGGGCTGTTGATGCATGTAACAGTCTCCCAGAAGAAGTGCTGGGGCTGAAAAGATTGCAGGATTCAAGAATGCATGATATAGACACAATGGGATACAAGAAGTAGGGCAGGGAAGGTTAAGACCAGAGATTAAATAGTGTCTGTGATGGCACTGTAGGTAAAACAGGGCAGACTAGGTGTGCCAGGAAGTCCTCATCTCCTGACATTTCTATGTTTTTGTTTTTATTTATTTATTTTATTTATTTCAGATTCAGATTAATACCTTTGAACCAAGGCTCATTTACAAAGTTTCCAAGTCAGAGAGACAGTACAGTACAATACAATGCGTAGGTTATACAACAAGTAGGAGGATAATTATCAAATAAGAAATGTTTGCAGTAATATAGTTGTTGACAAAGAATGAGAATATTTCACCATTTCAAAAGAATGCAGAGTTACAACTTGTAGGATGCTGCAATCATCACTTAAGCAGTGAGGTACAGCCCTTGTGTAAGTGTCAAGTATTAAGGTAGGAGGAGGCCTCTGGGTGAAGTGAAAGTAGGAGCAGGAGCAGCCAGAGAAGACATTGTCATGGTATAGTCAGATGGGCAGAGAAGAATAGTGTGGGTGGGATGGACAGGGAAGGGGGTATAAATGGGGGGATGGGATAAGAGGGGGAGGTAGGTCAGGTGTGGTGGGGGTGGCAAAGTTGGAGTAGGTGTAGGCCAAAGGTAGCCGATGGCATGTTAGCAGTGAAACTTTAGGCTATCTTGAGTTATGCACTGAAGGAACAAGCATTTTCAAGTGTAAAGTGTGAGCAGAGCCCAGATTTGAATTGACTGAGTTTTCCACAGTCGTGGAGTGGAAATGGCAGGTAACACTCATTGTTTGGGTTCTCAATATGAGATGGATCTCTGAGCCAGTGTGGTGTGCTGGAAATGCACTAGGAGCCCACCTTTAGCTGCGCTTTTAGTGTTGAGACTGGAATGCCCATATTTGAACAGGGAGGAGGTTGAGTCAGAGGTTTGGTGAAGTAAAGACTTTTTTACTTACAGGCAGGTCTGGTATTGGTCCCTTAATTCAAGGGGGAGTCATTCGTTATCTTTGTATAGGGTGCAAGTATGGGTGAGATGGTCAGCCCTTATGACCCGATGGCATGCCTTTTTGAGTGGTGTCTTGACTCTCTTTAATGCGGTGTTAGTGTCAACACCATAGATGATGAGGCCATAATCTACAATGGATAAAACTCAGCAGCATGTAATTAGCTTTAAGGCATCCAGGGTCATGGACTGTCTGTGGTGATACTGGACATCCAGTTTTGTGTTATTCGTTTTGACCACATAGTCAATGTGCTTAGAGAAGATGAGGGTATCATCTAGGTAAACATCTAGATATTTGAAGGCAGATACCTGTTCCATAGTGTCCCCCCTTGGAGCTATGAATCAAGAGTGGGCCAAACCTTTTTTTGCTCTGAGGGACAGTGAACAGCATGCTCTTCAACTTTTTTATAATTGAGCAGCAGTTAATTCTTAGTGAACCATTGCTCAAGTCCATGGAAGTTATCTTGCAGCTCAGTAGTGATTGCGGTCAGCTTTTTGCCAGATAAAGAGATGAACATATCATCAGCATATAGTACTGAGTGTGCAGGGCAGTTAGAGGGTAGGTTGTTGTTGAATAAGCTAAAGATGAGTGGCCCAAGGATAGACCCTTGGCAGACTCCAAGGTTCACTTCCCTATGTTCAGAGATTTGGCCACTAATTCTCACACATTGTGTTCTGTGGGAGAGATAATTGCCGAACCAGGCCACAGTGTCTATGGTTAGGCCTGCAGATAAGATGCAGTTTAGTAGCAGGTGGTGATTAACAGTATCAAATGCCTTTGTGAGGTCTATAAAGATAGACCCCACTGCAAGACTATTGTCAATGGCATTACAAATCTGAGAGGTGTAATCTGTAAGTGCAGTGTGGGATGAGTGTTTTTTTCTGGAACCCGTGCTGTTGGTTACAGAGAAGGTTATTTTTCTCCAGGTATTCAGTAAGTTGATCTGTGACCACTCACTCCAGGGCTTTGGAAAGGGTGGAGGGACAGAATGGAGATAGGTCTGTTATTAGAGAGGTTAGTTCTATCTCATGATTTAAAAACTGGGGTGACAAGCGCTGCCTTCTACTTGTCGGGGAACACTCCATTTCTAAGTGAGACATTAAAGATTTTCAAGAGAGGGTCAATAAGACTGCTGAGGGTGAGGGCTATCATCTTCATGTCCACTTGGTTGTTCCCCATCCTAGTCTTTCCTAGAAGCCCGCTTGACATACCTGATGTTCTCTGATTGGATGACCAGCCTGAAATAGAAAGGAGGGGCTCCACTGCTGCAGGGAGCTTGTTAGGTTGCTTTGGGGAGATCACCGGGTGATGCCTGGGTGAGGTAGTCACAAGGGAGCAAAAAGCTTAGCTCAGTTGAAAGCATGTGCAATATCCCTCGGCTCCTGGACAGTCTCTGAGCCTTTTATAATGAGGTCTGGTGGTGCTCTGGATGTCTTTCCAGTGAGGGATTTCACAGGGTCCCAGAATTCCTTCCTTCCAACTGCCCCAATGTCTGGTCAGGAGGTCTTTGTAATAGGCTGCCTTTGCAAGCCAAATAAGCTTTGTGCACTTATTTCATGCAGTCTTATAGGCAGTTTGGTCTCCCTGAGCCCTTGTTGCCTTGGCCTTGTGCCATAAGTTGTCCCACAGGCACAAGAGTTCAGTGAGGGAGCCTGTGAGTCATGGGCTAGCTGAGCCTCTAACCAATGTTTTTATGCAAAAGTACTCAGATGAACACTCTCAATCAATTTCACATATTGAATGGAGTTGCCTCACCTGCATGTCACACACTGTAATAAAAGTTGGAAATCCCTTTGCCTGCAGTGACAAAGTTCATGTCCCAGATAGTCACTCTAAAGGGCTTAAAAACAAACAATGCAAAACAGATATTATTGCATGTTGAAATTAAATCACAATCATTTCACAGTTTATTACAGCTTGTGACACACGAGTCAGGCAACTCCGTTCAATATGTTAAATTGAGAGTGTTCATCTGAGTGCTTTTTGTATAATAATCCTTTTACAACTGTTTTTCAGGATACTTTTTGAAAAGTATATTCTAAGATCCAGTAATAATATTATAAAGCAGCTAATTAATTGCAAGCATGCCAATACTGATCATCTGAATTATTTGCACATACGTGATTTGTCTGATGATGATTTTTCACCATGGTTTTAATCTTAGATTGTCAATTTTTAATAATCGATGGGTTGAGACTGGGTGGGTGAGGTCTGTGTAACATTTTCCCCTTTCATTTGTGTCCTTGTTTTCCCTTAGCCCTGCAGCCTTCCCTTTCCTCTGTATTTGTGCTTGTTGCTTTAATTCCCCTTTTCAGGATGCTGCTCTGTATGGTAAGCAGTGTCTCCATAAAACTTTGAAGTGGGGTGGGTCTTTCTGAGAGAGCCTCAGAAAGAGGGAAAAAGCTTTAGGAGCAAGATCCCACCTTTCTCAGTAAAACCAAAACACCGTAAAAATGCAAATCCTCGGTGGGGTGAAGGGTGTTGGCTTTTTAGAGAACCCAGGTGTAGAATGACAGGCAGAGCCCAGAGGTAGGCTGATTCAGCTCCATCAGAGGTAGAAATTGTACAGTGCATTCTGAAGTGTAAAATGTGTACAGTACTTTTGCAAGCATACCCATAAGAACATAGGATTTATTCTAAAAATGGTAAGAGTGTCAGCAGATATTAGGCATCCGCATACAAAAGGAGTTAATGAGATCAAGGGAGGCTAAGGAAAGCACAGGGAGTCAGTCCTCAGCATTTTAGGACAATTCATACATTCATTCCACAGTTCAATAATTCGCTGAGCTGTGTAATGAATGTGTAAATTGCCCCCTGTTCTAAGTTGGAATTTTTCTGTACAAACTGCCAAAAGGATTTCCAAACTTCTGCAGAAGCACAAATTCTACTGGTGAAAGATTTTTTTTTTTCACAAAGTGTTAACAGCAACACCAACCACAAGCTGCTGTTTGTAAACTGCCTCCACATTTATGAATACCACAGCTGTGGGAGAAACTGTGGTTCTGAAAGTGGCAACTCACTTGCGCTGAGTTTTTCACACAGCTGCAGGAGTGTAAAGAAATTTGTTAATCCAGCCCAGTATACTGTATAATAATGAAGCATGGCAGTGGTACATGCAAAATGGGCACGGGGTCAAAATGTCACATACAAAAATAGTGCAGCACACAAGCAAAATGCTGAAAGGCAAAATAAGGTCAAGAAAAAACACTGACACAAAATTTCATCCACACCCTGAAAACTAATAGGGCAACATTGGAGAGTCTTTGTTTTGCGCAGGGTTCTACTGCCTGTACCCCCCAATATGGGGGGCTTTGTCCTCCACAACCCCAGGACTTAATATAATCAACCACGAGGGGTGAGGGCTTCAGGGATGGGGAGAAACACAGGAGGGGGAAATTGTCTTTATTTAAAAAAAGAAATGTTTTAAGACCAGAAGACGGGGATCCAAACCATGGTCCCCAGGTCTCCTACGCTGCAGTGTGCTGGTGACTTTGCCACTCCATGTTGGGAATGACTAGACCAGGCACCACACCAAAGGCAACTGGATCCCTTCCTCCTTTCAGTCGAGAGAGACGGGGTAGTGGCAATTTCCTAACACTATTGTACCCTTGTGGCTGTCAATGTTTTGGCCCTTCTCACAGCACAGTTAATACTGTACTGTTATTGCAGCACTGAAATGACTGGTACCTGGAAAACATAAGATTTGTTGGCTTCATTAACTGTTTCCAACATATACTTTCACATAGGTGACATGAGCTAATTGTTGGAGTACCGAACACATTGATTAAAATATTGTGTTTTGCATCGATCCTTGGTTTGGGTGCTATACTTTTTTGCTTTATCTCAATAAAGCATTATTACTACTTTTACCCCATGAACACTAAACTCAGTTATACTATGGTTCATACTATGGTTTCTTGAACCTGTGTAGTTGTTGGTCTATACATAGCTTCATGTATTAGTCTTAATAGTTTAGCTTATTTCTGGTTAGTATGTAATCTTGCAAACCAGCATTAAGTTATTTTGTAGATTTACTTATAGCTAATGGGAGTTTGTTCCAGGTGTTGCCAACTCTTTGAGTGAAAAAACATGTTTGTTGATATGTTTTGAACTGACTATCTGTGAAAATAAGGGGATGTCCTATGGTTCCTTTTGCATCTGACGTGAAATGTATTTCCAATTTACTTTGCAAATGTGAGTCATTAAGTTAGTGGGTTCTTATTGCCTACTGTATGTGCATGAACTTGTAGTTTCTGGTGTTGAACTTTAGTTACTAAGTCTTAGAACACTTTTATAGATTCCCCATACCCTTTGCCATTACATTAAAACCCCTATATACTGTCTATCCATCCTCCCACAGGATTTGTTTATTTATTTATTACACACAAAACCCTTTAGGCTGAGCCTATTTTCAAAGAGTCTAGAGTCAATGGCAAGAATGAGTTACAAGATGAAGCATCATATATACATTTTATGCACATTTACGCATTTACATTAGCCAAAATATAGTATATACAATGCTGAGTAAGAATTGAAAATTAGGTAGTGAGTCCAGCAGCATAAAAACTAACTTAGGAGAGAAGAAGCATTGTGACTGCAGGCAAAACGGACCTGATGTGGTACCCCTCAAACACATTTAAGGTAGTAGGCTGATTGAGAAGTAGGGTGAATGTGAGTCAGCGATAGCAGTCACAGGGGTTGGGGGGTAAGTTTGGAGAGTAAAAGGGATTTAAATAGGGCCAGGGAGTTACTGACTCTAAGGAAGGGTCAAGAGAGTTCAATAGTTTAGAAAATCTGAAAGAGAAGCAGGATTGTCCTAGTGCAGTTTTTCTGAGTGGGAGAACCAGGAAAAATTGTTCAGTATTCCTGGTCTGATAAGAGGGGACAATGGGGTTCAACTGGGCCTTGACTACAGGTGATGACAGACCCCTGATGGCTTTTTTGCCTATGACCAGTGTGTTATATTTAAGCATGTGTCCAAGGTTAGCCAGCCTAGCTGCTATATAAGGAACAGGTGTGTGTGTGCGTGTGTGTGTCCAATCTAGAATTAAGGGCATAACGACAAGCTCTATTCAGCAGGCAACTCACCCTAGCAAGCACTCTATCACAAGCAGCTCCATAGACCACCGTACCATAGTCTATGAGGCTGAGAATATAGCTTCTCACAAGCAGCTGTTTGATCTCAGGGAGTAATGCACTCCTGTGCATATAGAGCAGTCCAAGCCTAGAGTTAGCAGTCCTAATTAGGGTGTCTACATGCAGTGAGTAGGTGAGACCAGGGTCAAGAGTTATCCCTTGGTATTTGAAGGAGCTCTTCTGCTCAATAGGAAAACCCGAGGAGGAGGGAATGACCAGTCAGGGCAGAGTAGGGATATTGCTCCATGTGCGAAAGATAATTGATTTATTTTTTTGATGTTAAGGATCAGAAGGTTGGAGGCAGACCAATCCTTGATTGCTGAGAAGTCTGTTTGGAGGTTACATTGTAGAATGGCCTGATTGTAGCTTGCTGCTGCTATGATTGCATTATCAGCATACAGGAGGAGTTTGTTATACTTGCAGACAACTTGGAGATCATAGATAAATAAGTCGAATATGACAGGACCAAGGATTGAACCTTGGTGGCCACCCAGAGTAACTGCTTGATAGTTAGATAAGGAGTCACAACATTTGACTGCTTGCAATCTGCCTGTAAGGTAGAAGGAAATAGAGTGAGCGACCTCATCAGAGAGACCAATATTAGCTAATTTTTGGCAGAGCAATACATGGTTGTCCAGGTCAAAAGCCTTAATAAGGTCAATAAAGACTAAGCCAGTGAGCTTCCCCCTATCCAAGTCACTATGCAGGTATGCAATGTAATCTACCAAGGCTGTTAGAGTGCTATGATTCCTTCAGAAGCCATGCTGTTCATTTGACATAAGGTCACAATAAGCAAGATATTGAGACAGTTGGTCACTGACAATTTTCTCCAGTGTTTTTTTGGGAGGGGGGCAAGATAGAGATGGGGTGATAGTTTGACTTAGTTTTACCAAGGTTCATATTAGTGTAAATAAGAGCAGTGTAAGCAGACCCCTAGTGCTCTATAAGATGAATCCCTCTAGCTGCTTTTGTTCATTTCAGAGACATGAATTAATAATTTCTGTGGCAAAATTCAGTTCTGTTATTATCAAAAATAGGATGTGATGTCGTTGATGACATCACATGCTTAGCGCAAATAAGAGGCCTCAGGATAAGTAGTAGTAAAATGTTTATACAGAAGTAAAAATTTTACAAAAGTAAAGTCTTTACAAACACCATTAGGTTAAAAAAAATTTCTGTTTACAAGGTGTCCCAGTAAGTAGTTAAGTTTATGAGAAGTGTTACACAATAAATAATAAGCATACAATATATAATGCAGAGTACATTAGACAACATTAATTTCTACAGGTAACATTAGACAACATTCATTTCAGGGTTAAGAATGTTTACATTCTAAATTGTTAGTTATTTATCTATTGCAAATACATCTGAATAAAAGTTCAGACAAGGAGGAGATGAGAGTCAGGCACTATGGGAAAATAAAAATTGTATTTTGTAATGAAAAGTCACCCATAGCAATGAATACTGTGGCACCATATACATTTTGTGGCATGGTGTTACTTCTGCAAAACATTTTGCATCCTTGGAATTGTACTATACTAGGGGCTTTAAGTGTAGCCAATGTAGTCCATTAAAACTGCTCCCCCATATTCTCATTGGTAGTATCACGGATAGCAGTTTCCTATCACAAATATGTGAAGAGGGCTCCCTCCATAGAGGTACCATGGGAAAGATTCCCTTGGCTAAAGATGCCTTAGGAAGGAGCAAACTTAGGACAGAGGCACACCACTAGAGGAAGACAGGAG
Organism: Neoceratodus forsteri; assembly: GCA_016271365.2. Lineage (NCBI taxonomy): Eukaryota > Metazoa > Chordata > Ceratodontiformes > Ceratodontidae > Neoceratodus > Neoceratodus forsteri. The sequence continues at coordinate 1,175,723,197 of CM057449.1, read as the reverse complement.
GATGATGGGGCAAAGAAAAAGTGCTTCAGAAGGAGGCTGGCAAGAACTGCTTACATAGCTCAGGAAAGGGGTGTGACTGATTGCTCACCCCATTGAACTATAGGCTTATCCTTCCAATTCAATGGGCCTATGCAGCCAGAATAGTGTTATGTTTGTGCAACTGTGGTAACTGTTTGGCTGTTCGCACTCTATTCCATGGGGAATTACCACACTATAGGGGTACTGAAGGCAAGGAACCCTTGAAGAGGGTTCCACCCCTAGAGGTGCACTGGAAAAGATTTCCTCAGCTAAAGGTACTTTAGGATGGAGCCTCAAAAATAGTATTGAGCAGTAAATATTGACTATGAGGTTCAGAGCAGATCGAAAGCAATGAGACATCTTGAAGTATATAAATGAGATGTTCAGGTTATTAGGATTGCAAATAAAAAAATAGATTGCTCTGATGACATAAAGCAGCTTCTAATGGAGAGAAGGAATGGCAAGTAAAGCCACCATCAATCTCCATCCAGCAGTGGAAATCTACTTAAGGAAACTAAGGAATATACTATTTTAACAACTAACTAGATATTATGATCTTTGGCACAGAAAAGAGGACAACAGCCCTTTAAATGGAAGAAACCTCTGTGGATCCAAGGCCTATGTCACCTTACTTCTAAACGTGAGATATTTTATTTAGTGATGGCTCAGCTACTACAATTTGAAACCCAATTTCTGTGGATTTTTTTCAGTTTGGAGGAAGGATCTCACACTATCCCTCTATGGAAAATGCCATGGTGTGGCTACAAAGATAGCTCTGCAGTAAAGGGAGACTCCCGTACAGGAGGCACTTACCCAAGGCAGAAGAGCAGCAACCACTGGAAGGCACTCACCTGGCCTCCATGCTGGAGACCTAAGATGGAGATAGATGACTGAGGGGCTTCCCTAAGTATCACCTGATAACTGACCTGGGCAGGGAAGGGGAGGTCAAGGAGACCAGGTGAACCATAAGTGGCCGTAGGGAGAATAGCTTTCAAAAGTGCCACAGAGTAGCCATAGCTAAGTAGTGCTCTTGGGCTTAAGGGCCCCACCCCTCAACAGCTGAATTCTTAAATTAACATCAAGAGGTGCAGCCAATGAGTTAGAGGACTGAAGCTCAACTCAGAGTGAGGACATTCCCACTATGGGGTAGATGAGAAGGACCCCACCCTGAGTTTCACAGAATCAAGATGTGGACTTTGTGGGTGCAGAGCAAGACTGTTGGCTACAGGGCAAGCCCTGAGTCAGGAAAGGTAATGCTCATAGTTGGCATGCCTCCAAGTTATGAGTGAGAGCATGAATCAGCTTCAATGTGCTAAATAGGAGGAAGCCAGGTGAAGCCGGTGGCTGTAGATTAGGTAGCAGGTTATTGATGAGGAGACTGGTTGAAGCCAGAGGCTGTAGATTAGGGAGCAGGTTAGTGTTGAGAAGGCCGGGTGAAGACAGCGGCCTGGGAGAAGTAGGTTTCAGGAAATGGCACAGCACTGAGACAGCCCTGGTAAGGGCACTAAATGATCTTCTGATGGCCAGAGATCAGAGGTTCCATACCATTCTGGTCCTCCTTGATGTCACAGCAGCATTTGATACTGTAGACCATGGGGTACTCCTCGAGTGCCTGTAGTTTTTATGTGGACTGGGTGGGGCAGTCCTCATTTGGTTTTGATCATTCCTCAAGGGCTGATCTCAGAGGGTGGTGTCAGGGATTTATTCCTCAGCCCCCCATGAGTTGCCCTGTGGGGTACAGCAGGGCTCAGTGTTGTCTCCCATGTTGTTTGCAGTATATATGTTACCATTGGGAGACATTATAAGATGGTATGGCTTGAGTTTTTACTGCTATTCAGATGACTCTCAGCTATACATGTCTTTTGTGCTTGGCCAGGAGAAAACTACTGTATCAGTGTTTAACAGTGGCCTGGCTGAGATTCAGGACTGGATGAGTACCAGTTGGCTGAGGCTAAACCCAGAAAGAAGAGAGGTATTGGTCATGGACCCAGATCACAGGTCAGCTGGGACACTGGGAGGACAGCCATCTGGCTTAGAGCTGGAAGGGAAACCACTATTGTCTTGGACCAGGTGCATAAACTTGGTGTAAATTTTGATGAAAGCCTGCCCTTGAAGGCTCAAGTATTGACCGTAGTCAAATCTTCCTTTTACCATCTTAGGACTATAGCCAGGGTGAAATACCTCGTTCCAGCTGAATATCTTCCTACACTGGTCCATGCCTTTGTCACCACCCATCTTGATTCTTTTAAAGCCCTCTATCTAGGGCTACCAGGGTTGATTTTCATCACTTGCAGCTGATGCAGAATGTGACAGCTAGGTTGTTAATTGGAGCCCCTAGATCCAGGCACATAACACCTGTGCTGCATGAATTGCACTGGTTTCCACTACAGTGGTGGATAACCTTCAAGGTTGCATTGCTGACCAATAAGGCCCTACACAACCAGGGACTGCAGTACCTGAAAGACCTCCTGATTCCTTACTGCCCCTCCCAGCCACCCTGATCCTCCAATGAGGGATTGCTAAAAATTCCCAAGGTCCATTTGAAGACATCTGGAGGTAGACCATTTGCTTTTATGGCTCTGACCCTGTGAAATTCTCTATCTCGTCAGAAACAAGATAGCCTGACCATGGAGGGGTTTAAAGCATCCCTTAAAACACTTTATTTAATCAAGCCTTTTCCAAGCTATAATGGCAAGAAGGTATTTTATTAGACAGTCACCAATAAGAGTTAAAATGGTATGAAGTGATTTTATGATTACAGTGTACTCCACTTAACACGGACTCGGTTAATGCGGACTATCGGCAAAGGCGGACAAAATAGCAAAACCAAATTCATTTACTGGACTGCAGTAGTTGTTTTTAACAGTTTACGCAGACATTGTATGCTGTCAACCATGGACAGCCGATTAGGCTTGACAGCGCTACATTAAGTAATTATCACCTCGTTCCACAGCAGTATACATGCTTATCAGGTTAATTACCGACCGCTTAAATAGTGTTGCCGCTTACCATTCAATAGATTCTTTACTGTCTGTGTGCTGTGTGCTTAGTGCTTAGTGCTTCTTGAGAGATGTCTAAATGCCCTGGAATTCCTTTGTCTCGGAAAATTGAGCTTCTTAAACAGATTGATGCTTTACCGAAGATGAGTGTCAGAGATCTTGCTGCCCAACTTGCCATACCAGAGTCAACATTATCTGACCTTCTGCATAGTAAGGAGCAGTTGTGGGCTGAATGGCATTCAAACCAAAACCCGCTCAGAAAGCGAAAGAGGGAGGGTAAGGACTCACAGGTGGAGGAAGCTTTATTGTTGTGGTTCACTTCTGTCAGGGAGCGGGAGGCTATGGTGAACGGGCCATTGCTTGCTACCAAGGCAAAACAAATTGTCACTGCGATGGGCAAAGAAGAATTTAATCCAAGTGATGGCTGGTTACAGCGATGGAAGGTGCGCCATAGCATATGTTTTAAACATGGAGATGAAAACAAACCAGAGGCTGCACCATTAGATGACATAAAAAGGGTTCTAGTGGAGTTGCAGCACACCAGCAGTCAATCAGCATCAGAGGTGGAGGAATGTGAGGCTGAAGATGAGACCGATGAACCAGAACCCCTGCCGGTAACTGCCGCTGATGTTTCAAAAGCTCTACTAATGCTCAGGCGAGCCATGGAGCAACGCGAAGAGATACAGCCTGATTGGGGTCTGATGCACAGCATCGAGCAAAGCTTCAGAAAATATACAGTGAGAGCGACTCACCAGACAACCATAGATGGCTTCTTTAAATGAAGCAAAAAATTTTAAATGCACAATTAAATAAAGCTGATTTTGTTTATGTTTATCCACACCTCCCCCCCACTGCCACTGCCACAGTAAAGCACAAGCACTGATCTTCAATCAACCCTACACATCCCCACTCCACCACAACAAAGCAACAACACAAGCAAGTACCTGTAAACTAAAAAAAAACAAAAACGATGAGCCGCCTATTGGCAATATCGGACAACGGCTTAGGTGAACAAAATATAATAGCATGGAGGTGTCCGTGTAAAACAGCTTGCACTGTATTTTAATTATGCTGAAGTTATGTGTCCATGTATATGTGTATATGTATATGGTGTTTTAATTGTAAGGACTCCCTGCGTTCCGGGAGAGTGCTTTTTAAATATAAATTGATGATGATGATGATGATGATAAGTAGGAAGTTGCAGTGCAGGCCATTTGACAGTAGTAGTAGCCAACAGAAAGCAAGCCAACCAATTTCTTAAAGGAAGCCATATTAATGGTGACGTAGAAGGTACTGTAGGTATTTAGGTAGTAAGAGGCTGTGATGCCAATAATTGAATCAATGAGATTTAGTGTAAATGAACAGATGAGGTTCAGCAAATGATCGCTATGGTTTCAGCAGCAGTTAATTGCTATGATATTAGCATGAACAAATAATTGATATGATTGGCATGAATACCTCACATGCCATTACGGTGGAGTTAGGTTATTCCAGTAAGGACCATTTGCAATGCAGTAATAAAATGGAATGAGTATCAAGAAAGCCAAGTAGGCTGCTAGTTTAATGTATTATGCATAGATAACTGAAAAATCATGGCAAAGGAGCAGGGCAAAATCCTACAGCTTATATAAAAGCATCCTCCTGCTACTTTGAGCCAAAATGCCCACTGTGACAATTCCCCATGGTGGGAGTAACAGGGAAGCCACAAGCTGACCACCATGAGACCAAACAAGAACTATAATGTTGATAAGGTAGGAACCCCCCAAAACAGAGCAAATTTAATGACTGAAGCCACAGTATGGGTAGAAGTCAGAATTGTACTGCTGTGGGTTAGTAAAAGCATGGTTTGGTAAAAGTATGAAATAGCAACAAATGAGTCTGAATAGCAAACATAGGAGTGAGGAGTAAATGTAGTTGGGCATGACACCGCTAGATCAGCTAGGGGAATGAAAGAGAGAGTTATAGCTGCTAAGGGGAGTCAATACTGAGTGAGGCAGGTACAAACAATTACATGTATGAGTGCCTTGACTGCTACAGCATGGAAACAACAATTGGAACTAAGAGCACACAGATAAGCAGAACAGAGAAAAGAGTGACTGCTGAAAGCATGATAAAATGAAATGAGAATCTAATCAGCAATGTATCTGAATATAATAAAGGCATGCTAGAAAACTAGAGAAGCCCCAAAAAATGGAAACAAAGCAAACAAAAGCAAGGTAGTAAGAGGGAGAAACAAACAACTGAGATAGAAGCACAGACAGACTGTAGTCAGAGGCAAAATACTGTTCTAGAAGCAGGAGGCAAAGGCAAAAAATACTGACCCAGAAGCAGGAGAAGCATAATCATGCAAAGAGTCCAGCTCAGCCAGCAGATTCCAAACACAAGCAAAGGTAGGAGATGAACACAGCAGAAAAGTTGGGGGGTCAGGGAAAGGTCAGGCCCAGTGAAAAGATGGACAGAGCCTCCAGCTGCAAAGAAAAAGTGCTTCAGAAGGATGTTGGGAGGAATTGCTTATATAGCTCAGAAAGGAAGCGTGGCTGGTTGCTCACCCCATTGAACTATGGGCATAGTCTTCCAGAAATAAGAACTGCCAGGTCCTTTTCTTCATTTGATATTTTAAGCTGATCTCTTTGTAAATAAGGTACTTCTTATTTGGAGGGACCCGTGTACATTTCAGTGCACATATCAATGTCAAACTTCGTTCCCCTAGATTCTGCCCATGTACCAATCCTAAGTAATCTTGTAAACATGCTGCTTGTGCTTTTTCTTTTACCTTGCAGCCTATTTTATTTTAACCAGCTGCATATTTCCCTATTATTGTCACTTATGTAAAATTAGATAAGAGCAGGACCCAGAACAGACACTCATGTACAGATGTTGTAAAATTTAATTTAGCCGGTGAAATGTTAGTGAAATCATCAATTTTCTCCACACATAATATTTCACACAATTACGCTGTTGCAGCAAAATTTTGCTGCAAATTACACCTTAGATTTTGGTTTGTGTTTCTATTTTGTGAAATACAGTGAATATGGCTAAATTGGGCTTTTCACATGACCTACTCTCTGCAGGTCACATGGGTGACTGTATACAGGCAGTGTATGAGTGATTAATTTCCCTTCTGTGTAGCTGGAGACTTGGAGGAGAAGCAGGCAGCTAGCAACAGACTACAGCCTTTCAGTTTCAGTCTAATGTACTAGTCTGGTTCCATTTTTTTTTATACAGTTTTTTGTTTCCAAATAATATATTTTTATTGTGTTTGTGTTGTTTGTTGTTAATAATTTCTGTTCGGTGTCTGTGTAGAATAGATTTAGTGTGTGTGTGTGTGTGTGTGTGTGTGTGTGTGTGTGTGTGTAACTCCCTCTCTTCCTTTCTGTTAGGAAACCCCTTTTTTTGTGTAAAATAATGGAAGGGAAAGGTAGAGGCAAGGGGACTGGGGGGAAGCACCCACTGTTCATCTCAAGGGGTAGGTATTTAGGATAGCTGAGGACCCCTCACAGCAACAGCTTGTGGTCACCGCTCCCCATCCCTGGCAACAACAGCAGCAGCAGCAGCAGCAGCATGAGCCTGTTGCCCTCCCACAAATATGTAAGAATGATGTAGACCCCTCCATATCCACCACCTAGCAGCAGAATCCTCCTGTAGCCCCCCAGGATTAGCAGCAGCAGCATGAGCCTGTTGCACCCTCCCAGAAGCAGCTTGATGATGATATGGCCCCCTTCACATCCACCACCCAGCAGCAGAATCCTCCTGTAGCTCCCCCAGGACCAGCAGCAGGAGCATGTGGCCCCCATCCCACTACAGCAGCCACAGAGTAATGCCCCTCAGCAGGAGCATGTGCCCCCATCTTCCCCCAGCATAAAGGGTCTGCTGTGTGGTGTTTTTTCACCATAAACAACTCTGACAGCAGTGCTGTGATCTGCAAATTGTGTGGCAGATCTGTGCAAAGGGGCAAGCAAGGGGGACATTTTGGAACTGATGTCCAAAGGAGCCATCTGCAGCACCGCCACATTGCAGAGTGGCTCCAAAAGCAAAGTGACTTGGCAGCAGCAGCAACAGTCAGGCCCAAGGGGAAGGGGGCCAGCAGGAGGTAGGGGTCAGGACTCACAACTGCCCGGAAGTCACTTCCAGCACCAGTGAAATCAGAGGCAGCAGTAGCACTCCCATCCACCTCACCCCACAGCCAGCGACAGTGCCGGGTTCATGCTGGAGGTGAACATAGACAGTCTTCATCAGCCCCAGCCTGTCCTCCTGTGAGCCAAGAAGACCTAACGGCAGTACAGTGAAAGATATCAGCTCTGCACCAAGATTTTGATGAGTTCTGCCAGGAAGTCAGGAGAGACATAAGAAAAATGATGGAGGACCAACATAAAGTTTTGGCCCTCCTGGCAGAGTTTGGTCATGGCGGTGGTGGTGGCAGGGCAGAATCAGGGCCTGGTGCAGGTGCCATGTAATGATGCAGTCCATAATGTGCTTGCAAGTAAGGCAGGCAATGAGCACAGCAGCTGAGTTTTCTTTTCTTTTTCCTATCCTTGCTTTCCTTCTATCACTCCACTCTTTCCTCATCTGCAAACCAAAAAATAAAAAATGAAGAAGTACCAAAAAAAATATTTTGTCCTCTTCCTCTTTCTATATTCTCTTGTTTCTTTTTCTTGTTCAGAGTTTCATGTGTTATGTATTGTTTATGCTGCCTCTCTTCCCCCTCTCAAATATGAATACCCTTGCATCTACTACCCTACCTATTACCCTAACCTGCATATCCCCCCATTGTGTATGTTACTGTCAGTCACACAGTCTGTACCTTATCTATAAATATTGTACCTTTTTGTTTTATGTTAATCCTTCTCCTATCCACAAATGTCAAGTATTGTCATTTGTTCATATGAACACATTTTTTTCCCAAAGCTATGTGATGTTGTGGCAGTTGTTTTTGCTGTGTGCAGCTACAGCATATTTGAATATGTACACAACATAGAAACCTAAATAAGCAGCACTGTTATTGCGAAGTTAAACATAAATATGTTTTTTGTGCTAAACAACACAAGTCACCTTGGCTTAGTTGTCACAAATGTTAACTTGGTGTTCCTCCACTCCAAACATGTTGTTTTCTTTAGTAAATTCTGAGAGAAAGGCACTCTTTATCAGCATCTTACAGCTAACAGTTTCTGTGACTGTTTCAACTGACATGGCACTACCTCAGCAGTATTGACACATCCTTGTGTACCTACGTCTCCCCCTTTCTCTGTGAATGACCACTTTCACCCTAACTGCTCTGCCCTATTTCCTGCCTCCTTCCCCGATCCTTCTTTCACCTCACACCTCTCAACTTCCACCTTTTTTCCACTGTTTATGTTCACTTACCTGAACTTTTGTTCTCCCAAATCTACCTATACCTATTTGGCAACGCACTTTGGACTGCCCCCTTTTATTATGTTATTTTTGATTTCCTACCAATTCATACTTTTAATTTTAGTTGCAATGTTAATGTCATTTTAAATACTTCCTTGTCAAAATTTTATGTAATACAATCCATTGTATGTCTGCTATCCTTCCCACAGATGTGGAACCTTTGTAAAAGAGCTGTTATGTGCTCAAAGATATTGTAATCTGAGAATGAATGAATGAATGAATGAATGAATAAATACATCTGGTTTCAGGCCTAATGTTTAATATTTTCCCTACACCTCATGGACCTGAAAATGAAGCTTCTGCCACTGTTCACCAATGGTTTCAAGATGAATCTTGGTGCTGCTAGTGGCCAAGAGGCCTTGTCCAGAAATGTTTTCAAAAAAAGGGTACATTAAATTCAGAAAGAAATCTGATCTCAGTCAAGATGATTTATGGTGCCCCCCCCCCCCAGCACCCAGACATTAAAATGCTGTTTTGGCCCCTGTTAGCAATTGGTTTGAAACTGGTTTTAGGCTGCATCTTGTTTCTATGAGTGCAGCACAGGCAGTAAATGTCCAGAAATGTTTCCTAAAAAATGGTACATTAAATTCAGAGAGAAATCTGGTCTCAGCCAAGATGTTTTATGGAGCCCAAATCCCAACCTGGACCAAATGATGATCTTTGGTCCACTGTTGACAAATTATTTTATGGCACATCTTGTTTCTGCAAGTGCAGTACAGGCAGTACATGTCCAGAAATGTTTCTGAAGAAATGGTACATTAAATTCAGATAGAAATCTGGTATCAGGCCTGATGTTTTATGTTGTCCCCCCACCACATGGACCTGAAAATGAAGCTTCTGCCACTGTTTACCAATAGTTTCAAGATGAATCTTGGTGCTGCTACTGGCCAAGAGGCCCTTCAAGTCCAGAAATGTTTCAAAAAAAATGTTACATCAAATTGAGACTGAAATCTGGTGTCAGTCCTGATGTTACATGCTGTGCTACCACCTCAGGGACCTGAAAATGGGTGCCATGCAGAGAAAATAAATTCCTCCTGCAAAATGCTGCTGCTGCTTGAATTTGTTTCCTCCTGCTGCTGCATTTTCAATTGATTGTGATAGAAATGTAGAATGCTCATTTCCCTATGCTGCTGTCCTGATTGGCCGTGTTGAGTGATGCTGTTGTTATAACTTGCCTGGTGGTGGGGAGTGAATGACATTTTGTGGCACTGTAGCTTGCTGCCTACTGCTGTCTCTTACTATTAATTGCCAGGTTGTAATATTAAGTATTGTTTTGAATGGTTAATGGTGGATCATCTTCACAAAGTCCTTATTGCTGCTGCTGCACATGTAAGTATCTGTCTTTATTTTTTTTCCTGTGCAAGATAAGGGTGTTGGTTGGGTTGGTATTGTGGTATCTTGAGTTCTAATATACTTGTACTGCTTTTATATTATTTTCAGTTTACTGTGGATGACATCATCATGTCAAGTCAGGATCATAAAAAGGATCTAGGTATGCTGGAATGCTCCACATTTCCCAATGCAGATGGATAGTATTTCATTTTTCATTACTAGTGTGGTTTGTCTGTTACTGCTATCTGGATGTTTGAGTTTAATAGTAATTCTGTTCTTTTTTGCTTTTGTCAACATCAGGAATTATAAAGATCTTAAAGTCCCACTCCTGCTGACACTGCTGCTGCTCAACAACATCTAGGGGATTTATTAAATTGTGTGATTGTTCCAGTTTCAGAGTCCCTGAGGTAAGTATTACTTAATTTTTATGGTCTTTTGTGAGGGGTGGGGGATGGGACTGGGAGGATGTTGGTGGGGGAGTGGAACTTTTTACAATTCTCAAAACTGGTTCTTCTTTTAATCTTATTTCGAGGTATACAGTACTGTTAGGGGAAGGGGAATGCCTGCTACTGTGCTTCACCATGGTCTAATTTGCTTGCTAAAACCAGGTATGCAGATTGATGAGTATTTGTCATTTTTCCTTATCTTTGGTCTTGCTTAGGTCATTTTCCTCTGTTGAGGTTTCATCCTATCTCTGTGTAATGACTACATCCATCCAGGCCCTGCAGGAGCTTTACTGCATGCAAGAAATAGGGTGTTGCTTGAACTGTGATGTTGAGCACTGCTGTCCATACTGTTAATGAGTAAACACACCACCCACACCCAGGGAGGAACTATATGTGGAAATGTATGGTTGTGATGGTGTTTCATAAATAATTAGGTGGAGGGGGTTAATGTATTACCTAATCATTTGATGTGGCAGAGCTGCAGTAATAATGAAAATTTGGAATCCAAACTGAGGGCAGCATGACACCAACCCTTGCACTCCCATGACATCCCCCTAGGAACCATAACAATTTCCATACAAGAACTTTAACCTGGTAGTATAGCATAAGCAACCTTTTTGGAGTAATTGGATATTGTAATTTGTTAAGCCTTTTCATGATTACTTTTGTAATTAATGACTAGCATCATTAAAGATGGTCGCCATTCACCATTTCTCAAAATTTGTTTAAGTTGTAATGTTAACAGTTGAATGAGCATGTTGCATTCATCATATGCTACTTGTACTAGGAGCCAGAGTTCTTCAACATGTCATGAATAGTAAGTGGCAGAAAATGTTTTTTTGATCGCATGGAGTGCATGGGTGTGTCAGGTGGTGGGAAGGAGTAAGGGGGCGGTGTGGCATGTGCTATCATGGGCATTTTTAAGGATATCAAGACAACATTTCTTGCTACAGTAGCAGCCACAGACACTGCCAGCTATTTCCTGAAATTTCTGTGATATTTCCAGAAATATCTCCTGCTTTCTGCATTTCCACAGTAGGGGCAGCAGAGTGGAACTCTTCAGAAATGTCATGAAATATCTGGAAATAGCTGGCAATGTCTGTGGCTACTACTGTATAAGATGGGTTTAATAGTCAAAATGAAAAGTGACATGTGTATCTTGGTATTTTTGGTATTTTTGGCAGCAAAACATTATAACTGTAATCATGCAAAATCTTTATGGTTTATGGTTATGTATTGCTGCTGCTTTATATAGGCTAAGGGACTGGGGACCAAACAACATTTTACAGCAAAGGGTGTTCACATGAAAGTGATTCATGCTGCAGCAGATAACACATAACCATAACCAATCCAATGATACATAGCTAAAAATAAGTTACAACACTATACTGAGCTGAAAGTGGTTGGGGGGGTGGCCTTCCAGTAAACTCAGCCTTTTTCCACTTCCACATCATCCCAGAAGCACCCCTCACAATCTTCAAGACTGGAGTTGTCACCAGGTGGGAATTCTCTCACTATTGCTGCTTCATCCATTTCACTGTTGCTGAATACTTTAATCAAGGGATTGTCATTATCCTCATCACCGAGACACATTCCTGTGGCAACATCACTGACATCACTGTGTTGTGTGGAATGTGCCTTTCATTCATTTTGATGAATGTTAGTATGGACACATTCTTGGGTGACAAATTGGTCCTACAGTCACTCACAATGGCCCTAGCCACACTAAACACTTGTTCCACACTGACACTGGATTGTGGATATCTCAGGTATTTCACAGCAACTGATGTTAGTGCTGGCCAGTCAGTCATTTTGCTGCTCCAGTACAGCGGTGGCTTGTTACTAATGGCAAGGTGCTTTGGGTACCCCATGTAGGCCTCCACCATTCATTCTGCTGTCCTGAGTACAGCTGCCTCATCTGTCTCCTCCTCCTCCTCCTTTTCCTCAATATCTTCCACTCCCACCTGAAACAGAACATACAAAATGGGATTGCTTGCTGTTTCTTGCTCTGCCTTGCTCATTTCTCTGATTGGATTTTGGTTGCCTGTGAGCCACTGGTGGTGGTAGCAATGCCTGTATTCACCACAGTGCGTTCTGTTTTCATATGTGCTCCATATACCATTCTAATGAGATTCTTTGTCAACATTTGTACTCACTGATAACCTCCTTCAATTATAGAAGGCAGGCCATGTTTGTAGTGTGGATCTAACATGGTGGCGATTGCAAAGTTAATCAACTGTAAAATGCTGGATACATGAGTATTTGTGTCCAGCATGTTGATCATGTGATCCATTAGGACACAGGAGCCATGATCCCCACTTGCCTCCATCTGATGTCACACATTAACTAGTGTCTGCCTCAGCACACGTATCAGTGGTATGGATTGACTTATACAAAAAGTGTCCCCACTCACTGCCTGTGTAGCATGCTCAAATGGGTGGAAAATGCATATTAGCCCATCCTTTTGGTGCCACTACTCTGTTAGAGCAATGGACACTCCAGCACTGTCACAGGTGGTGTGCACCAGCAGATATTCTGACACAGCCTTATATTGTTCATACAGCCGCTCAAGCATGTACAGTGTGCAGGTCCACCTGGTCACAACATCAAGCTTCATCTGGTGCCGAGACAAATGGTTATTGCACTGTAACTCACATAGATAGTCATGAGCCTTTGCAGAACGGGTGAAGTGGACACTGATGTTACGTGTGACAGTAACTGTTTTCTTAATGTCCGCATGATTGAGAAATTGCTGTACAACAAGGTTAAGATAGTGTGCCAGGCAGTGTACCCTGAAAAAAACACCATCACTGAGACACTTCACTACATTAAAACCATTGACACTGGAGATGAATCCTGCTATGAGTGACTGTGTGTAAAGCCACCCATCCATCTCTGACAACAGAACATTAAGCATTTCCTCTGCTGTGTGAGAACCAGTAGCACTTGTCATACTCAGGGTCTCATGCTGCTGAATACCAGGCATGTTGCTACCACTACAGTTTTGCTTTCTGCAGGTTTTGCCAGGCCCCAAATCAAGTACCACCCCAGACAACTGTGTCTAGTGTGCTGTTATGCATTGTTCACTGGTCCACATATCCATACTAAGATGGATATATTCTGATGCACTATGCTTCAATGCATGTCTAATGGAATCAGCCACACTACTGTTCAGTTCTGGCATGGCACATTTAGAAAAATAGGTTTGCGATGGAATCTGCCATTTGGAATAGGCATGGGCCATCAACCTGTGGAAACAAGCATTCTCCACAAACGAGAATGGCAACAGATTAATGGCCAGCATTTCAGCACTGGCATAATTTAAATCTCGTGCAGCAGCATGATTGGGGGGGTACTTTGTGTGCCGCTCAAGGATGGTCTTCAGAGTGGGCTGCATCTTTGAGGCTGTTCTACCAGAATGCTGTACTTGTGGCAGCAATAATGTTCTTTTAGGGGTAACACTTGACTCTTGGGCTGTGTAGATTACATGAAACCAGTTATTTTGGTTGCTTGTGGGTGTGGTGGTGTATTTTTCAGACTAGAGGGACTGGGACTGGTACCTCCACTGCTATGCCAACTACTCGAGAGATCAAAGGATTGCTGACCCTCTTCTTCCACCACCAACCCACTCTGCTCTCCCCTCGTCCTGCTCTAAAACATTTAACTTGCTGAAGTAGATGCCACCAACAGCTCTGGCATTCTTCTGGTGTTGCTGCCATCTCAACAGGTGCTTGTTTTTCAGGTGGGCGTGTTGGCAACTGTGTCTATGTGGCTTCCTTTTTTCCAATAACTAACACATGCTTGACAAAGTTAGCATGTCACTATGGTCTCATCGGCAGGATCAAGCACATGTGAAAGTGTGTGTTTTTTTTGGGCTGCTCTCATCACTTCCTTAAGGCTACTTTTCAGAGGGGGGATTACTTGACTGCTTGGAGGTTTTCTTATAGGCTTGGTGACAGACAGGACCATGGGTTGTGCATGTAAATGGCCTACATCACCCATGACCTTTTTTAACTCAGGCCCCCATGTGGGATCATCCCAGTCATCATCATCATCACCACAAATAATGATGATGTCCTTCTCATCCTTCCCTATCACTATCTTCTTGCAGCATGAAACTTTTTTCTTTCTCTACAACTTCTTCAGGGGGCTGACTGTTCCTAGCTCCAGGATTATTAGACTCTGGTTGAACACTATCATCAGCAACTCCTGCAGGAACAGGGACAGTCTCATCGACAGACTTAGCACCCTCTTCCTGGATTACTGTTCCTGTGCTGGTGTCAGTGCCTCCCAATCCCTTCTTCTTACTGTCATCATCCACCAACAGCATGGATGCAACCGTTTGAGCCTTAGAAAAGTGAGATACAGGTATGCAAGTACTTCCAACAACTCCTTTGCTGGTATCTGCTGCACCACCAGATGCCACAGCAGAAGACACTGATTCAGACATATGTGTCTTTCACTGCTATGGGGAGTGGGACCTGGAACTGAAGTTGTACTCTGTTCAGCAGACTTCTTAGCTCCCTCATCCCCCTGCCACATTTCCCCCTGTACTGGGCCATCTCTTAGCAGGCATTTTTGCTGGCTGCTGCTTCAAAGATTTGCCTTTCTCTGGGAGTATATCAAGAAAGAATGTATTACTGACTATGTGAATAACACCTCACTTGTCACACCTACAGTACTGGCTTCCTTACAAGTCCAAACACAATCAGGACAGGTAGCAGCACTTAAAAGTACAACTAATACCATATATGGTAGGTAGCCTATTCTAGTAAAAACAAAAGGGTAACTTTTTTTCCCCAACAGGAATTAAAGTAACATACACAGGGGAAAAGGGCACAAGTGACTAACTTTAAATACAGATCACCTGTGTCTGGACAACTAAAATACTGTAATGTGTTTTTACTTAGTTAATACCACATTTTTTATTATATGGGGCAGAGACAACCATAAAACATCGACAAAGGTGAGTACCACAATATAGTAGTTGTCTGGATGGGAGGGATCAGGAAGCAATCTCTTAAAAACTGCTATATTAATATATAGTTTTTTATGCTGCACATCAGGTGTTAAAAAACAATGCTGAAACAGGGAAAAGGTAAGGTAAGTTGACTAACAGAGGAACACCACGCAATGTGCAGAGGCAAGCTCCAGCAATAAAATACAGGGGAACAATTCAACAAAGCATTGAAACTGTAAATGGACAAGTTCAAGTGATCAAGTAAAAATACTTAAGTTTCCACACAAAAAAAAAAGAACTGCTGATTTTCGCAGTTTTAGTAACACAAGTTAACACTCCAGCAAACAGAACTAACCACAAACAAAAATAAAATAATAGATCAGCTCTGTGTGTTTAAAACTTTAGAATTCACAATCACAACTAAAAGCAGAAGAATGGTATATATAACACAGGCTAACAGTGGCAGAAACTCTCAGACAGGACAAAGTAACTTTTCAGAGAAAAAAATTGTCAAGATATAACAAAAATAGTAAGAAATAGTAAAAAATAACTCACAATTTGTAAGTAATCTGTTTGTAAAAGGCTAAAAAATAACCTACAATGCTTTACACTCCTACTCTGCTCCTCTCAACTCATTCAAAGACACAGGCAAAAGTAAAAGCTAATTAAACTAAGTATTATGCAAAAATCCACAAAATTAGAAAATCTTCCCTAGCAGCACTAGGAAAAAGCTGTATATCTTGGAGCAATTAGCTCTCAAAAACAAGTTTTAAAGAGGTGTTAAAAGGCTTTATTGACACTGATGCACCTCAACAGACTGCTCTCTGACTCAACATGCAGCAGAATAAGCTATAAACAAGCTGCACATGATATTTGACGTATTCATTCACAATGCATTGCAAATTTCACTTTTGGAGCACAATTTTGCCACCAAAATCAAAAGTTATGTCAACAAAATTATGTCACAAGGTGAAATTTTAAACAATGGGCGAAACTGGCCGAACAAAGCATTTCACATGAAACTTTGCAATTATGCGAAATCAGAAAACAAGGCGAAATTTAGTTTTGCCTAGGGGAAAAATTTCACATAATTGTGGAATTATGAGAGGTATCTCAATTTGCACAATGCTACTCTCATGGTATGCCACTGTTAACAAGCATTTGGTGAACTCTAACTTCTGCCCTAAAAAAATAGTATGATATTCAATTCCTATTCTGCACACTTTCAGGCTATTTCTGAGAAAATTTCACAAAATATTGCCAAAATTTCAGTTATTTCCATCTAATTTCAAAACTACTTGTCCATCTAGCACTACATGTGGTACCTCTAATGTTCTCTATTCCATTGACTTACAGTATGTACCAAGTTTTAGACCTTTAACATGAAAGAGACAGATTTATAGGCAGTCAAACATTCTGGCATTTTTGAATAAAAATTGACAAGTACATAAATAGAACAATTTTCAGTCCCTGTAACATTAAAACTAGAGAATGTTGTTAGGTTCATAGACCACAAACACTGCGCTTTTGTATGTCAGCTAGTGCTGTGCAGAATATGGAATTCCACCAGTGGAATTAGTATGGAACAACCTTTCTGCCGGTGGAATTTCTGCCAGAATTTTGCTGGTTCATCTGCAGAATTTTTCCTACTGTGATCCATGGAATAATATTACGAGAAATAGCATTTTTCCATGAAAAATTATTCTGCAACAATTTTTGTAGGAAATATTGAGATCCACAGAATATTTTCTATGGAAAATCATTGAACAACTATTTTCTGCTGCAGAATTCCTCCATTCATTTTTAATGCTATTTTGGTGGAATTTTGAAAACTCCACGGAATTTTGTTCCACTGGAATTTTAAAATTCTGCACTATTGACAGCTTTCTAATCTTTTTCTTAGGGAATGGTCAAGTTAACAGCTGAGAGCTGCTAAGTTCATCAGCCATTAAAGTCAAATTTTATGTGCTTTAGTAAAAATTGTGATATTTTGGGATAATTGTGAATTAGCCATGCCCACACTTTCACCTAACCTTAGGATCTCTCAGATACATCTAGTTTTCAAGAATATGCTTTGTAAGTTCCTATGGACCACTAGTAAGAGCTCTTGCACATAATGATTTGTTCCACTGCTAGCATGTACCCGTTCCTTGATTTGCAGTTGTGCTTTGGATGTACTCTGAGACTGAATTTCTGAATTATAGTATTGTTTTACTTCTACTGCTGATGTACATAAGATTGTCTTGTATCCTTGTGCTAATGTGCTACTGTTATTTATTGTTGTACTTCTCCCAGGTTGTGCCTGAAAATTGACATTGTATAGTCTAGTGCACCTACCTGGTAAACAAAAACAATTCATTAATTAACTGACCTGCCATAGAGTGGAAAGAAAAAGGCTGGGTAATGTTGTAATAAGGCAATGTTCACTACATACTCCATATTACACGTACAGTGTACTCAGTGCCCGGAATCCACATGTCACTCATTATCTTGACTAAAGAACCATCAAAAATAGGCAAAGCCTTCACTTGGCACTTGCCTGTCTTCTTGCACTTTGCCAGCTAACCACCAAAGTTCACAGACTAAATGACTTGCAGACGTACAGTGCACACAAGTGCAACATTGTTTCTGTACAGTACATCCTGCTGACACTTATAACCCTGCAGGTGGATAAAGTACATTTCAACATCTGAAAACAGTGACACCATGTGCTATGAAGTGGTGCAACTAGCTGGAGCTGAAGCCACTGTGACAGAAACATCCAGATATATGAATTCAAGATAAGTTATGAGGCCTAGCAGTAAGCATAGAGGTTAGAGCAATGAGCTATAAACAAGCTTAATAAATTAATCCAGCAAACCTGGGTTTGAGTTCCACAACCTTCTCTAGCAACTCACATAACCTCCCTGTGCTGCCAAGATACATCTAGAAAAGAGATTCCTTTCAGGGTACCTCTTTAGGCTAAAAACTAAAAAAATAAAAAACATAAATAAATATGATGGAACCTGATGCTGGGCACAACCTTAGCAGGAGTGTTGGAAAGGCAATTCAGGACCATGATATTAATGCAGGTACAGCTATTGTGATCTACCTGACTGCAGTATAAGTAAAATAAATGTGATTTAAGACAAGTTGGACTACAGTTCTTCCAAGCAGTCAGAGGTATTTAAACTAAAAGATAGAGAGGCAGCCAGTGCAAGGTCAACAGTGGCCAGATTTACCGTAGAATCATGGGTTCACCAAAGGAAGTGCAGCAGAGTTGAGTGACACAAGCCTAGTAGAACCTTCAGTTGGAGCAATGAAGCACGGAGGGACAATTCTCACTTGACAGCAGGTAGTATGAGAATCACTCTCAACAAAATTGACAGGTCTGAGAGCCCAAAGCACTTGGAAGTCCAGGATGTAGAGGCATTTACAGAGACCTGGTGGGGAAAGAAAATGACTGGTATACTAAGAAGAAGCAATTGTAGCAATTTTAAAAAGACATATTTGCAAGGAAAACAAGTGGGGGGC
Organism: Neoceratodus forsteri; assembly: GCA_016271365.2. Taxonomy (NCBI): domain Eukaryota; kingdom Metazoa; phylum Chordata; order Ceratodontiformes; family Ceratodontidae; genus Neoceratodus; species Neoceratodus forsteri. Next base: position 1,175,704,520 of record CM057449.1, on the reverse strand, counting down.
CCTTAAGAGAGAGTGTCTGTGAAAATCAAGGAGGAAATCAACATGACAAACAACTACATTGAGTCTGTCTGGCCATCCACAGAGAAAAAACTAGGGTAGGGGGACAAAACAGTCACTCAGAAAGCAATTTCCTGGGCAGCAATCAGCTCAGTATAGCAAAATGGATTTGGTGGTGATAAGTGTTTACTCAAAGTTTAAATTCCACAAGTAGAATTCTAGTGAAATTATTAATCTATAATCTGTCCATTAATTATTGAGCAAACATTGCCAATTAGTCATTTTTGGTATTTGCACTGTAGATGTTAAACTGTTAAATCCAATTTCTCCAGCTTGTTAGACTCCAAGACCAAATACCATTGTATATGCCTGCCAAATTAAGGTGTATACCTACAATAACAGTGGAGCTACAAACATCCAAATTTAGAGAAAATATTTACAGAATTAAACAAATAATCAAATTGTGAAATTATGAACCCCCCATGACTTACAATTTACTTAAGCAAATCTCTCCATAGTTAATTGTTTACAATGCCCTTCCAGGATGGTTATGCATGCAAACTTTCTCTGGTTCCAAAGGGGAGTGAGCTGTAAGCATAGAATATTTTCAGAACATTTTGCCAAGATATGGGCTCCTATAAAGTCAAAACAACTCATCCAAATGATGTGAATTTTAACATTCCCTTGGGACACCGCATAACAAGTAAGCATGCCAATGTTCATCTCACTAGCTGGAAGGGTAGCTGAGCTAAGACCAAATATAAAAGTTCACAGAATTCCACAAAAGTTAGCAAAATTCCACACAAAACAGGAATTTGCTAATTTTGTCCAGCCCTCCTAAAAATCCACCCCACCTCTAACAGAAAAGGTGTTCTTTCATTTACTCACTGCTGTATTCAATTTATTAATTTATTTTATGTTTTTTGGTTTATTTTCTTTATGCTCCTCCCTCTATGTCCCAACTGGTCACTCCTTCAGAGCACCAGTGCCTTTCTTCCACCCTCTGACCCCCACCACCACTACCACCCCAGTTGTAGCCTACTTGAAAACCCCAGTATATCCCTTTTACCAGGAGGGTACCTCTCTTCTGAGGGGGAAGGGCCAGGCATCCAGTGCATGTTTTCCAGGAGCTGCAGGGCTGGTTCCAGGCTGACTCTGGGGTTTCAGGTGGCAGGACCCAAGCGCTCATCATCCGGTCAGTCGGGGCATGCATTTCACATTTATCTATGCCCCATCCACACAGTTCTCAACCTTGCACGAGCGTGGGACAACCTGGAGCAGTGGCATATGGGGGGGCATGTCGAGGCATCATGCCCCCCAAGTATGCCACCAATCCACTCACAGAGCCCCAGGCAAAACCCACCCACCCCCTAGAGGGAAACATTCAATGGAAATGTTTAAAAAGCTAATCAGCATCTTGATAACAGCTGTATGTGAGACAAAGCCAAAGGTCTTGCTATAACCCTAAAAAAATCACATCTGTGGTGTTTCTTCCATTTAGTTCTCTACTTACCTTCTCACTCAAACATAATAGGTTGATTACACATAATCTCTCTTTGTAACACCCGTGCTGTGTACTGTCATTGCTATTTGTTTCCTTGGTAATTAGTACATCTTTACTGAGTCCCACTAGAATTTTTTCCACAACTGGCATCCAGCTTGCAGGCCCATAGTTCCAAGCATGTGTCTTATCTTCCTTTTTAAGGCTCCATAGCAGATTAATCAGACTTTGTGTGGACATGCAAGAGTAGGTCTACAGGATGGAAGCTGGAAAATTATCTAGTGCAGTGTGGACAATATTTGTGTTTACCTCCTACTGATTCTGTCTGGCCAAGGATATCCCCATAGAGACTTCATATAATGACTTATTTAGTATACCAAATACCATATACCCCACTAATGCAAAGCATCGTGCATTTACTTTTCATAATGCTCTGCATTAGTGAGGTATGTTGAATTTGGTATTTCTTTGAAACTCAGCTTTGTTGGCAATGCCGTTCCAAGGTAAACCTTGCTTCAGTTCTTTCACATTGATATTGCTGGGACCCATTTTCAAAGCTAGCAAACTGAATCACATGCTTCACTTGTTAACAGTGGGCATGGGACAGCACATGCCCAGCTAGGGAGTCATATTCAGACAGGCAGTGTGCCCCAACCAGAGCAAGCTCCCTTTCTGAACATGGGGTTATGTTAGTGCCATGCACATTGGCTATCTGTGGCCATAACGCAACCCACTGTGGAAACATGACTGACAAGAGCAAAGTGAGATAGTGTATCAAGAATGGGATAGCACTTTTGCTCCTGAGAGCCATATTTGGAGGGTAGCATGCTAATGTCTTCATATGGCCTGCAAGGTTACATGGAGTCATTTACATGTCATTATATGGTCACTATCATATTTGTATGATGCTGCTGCATAAGAATGCCTGAAAGCATTGTACAGAGTCTTGGCTACTACCCATCATCTTTCCAATACTGTTATTTCCATTCCTTGTAAGTCTAGTGGCTTCACTAGCCCTGATCACTGTACCAATAATTGTAATAGGCGTGTATGGTTGTCTAATGAACGTCTACCCCAGATCACTGTATTGACAATTGTAACAAGTTTCCCTGGTAGTCTATTGTCCCTCACCCCCAATTACTGTACTGATAGGTGTAATAAGATTCCCTGGCAGTCAAGTGGCCCTCATAGCCTCTATGGCTATACTTGTCTGTCACTGTCAGAACCCATTCCCTGCTAGTCAAGTGTCCCCCTACAAAATGACTGTCAAGTCCCCTTCCTAGCCCACCCACTCAGCACCTACCCCTTTTTTGCACCTGATTCGTTCCTTCTAACTGTGAAATGTAGCTAATGTTCAGAATCACAGATGACAACATGCATGGCACCACCTTTCACCACCAAAGCAAGCAGTTAGACATCCATACAGAAAGAAAAGGGGGAAGGAGCAACAGCAAGATGGCCACTAGGGTGCTCTGCTCAAACTCTGCTCTTTCAAATTTGGTTGTTTTTCCAGCTTTTAATAATTGTTAATTATATTTGTTAAGGCAGCATATTTTTATCTTTCTGGGCCCAGTTTTTCAGATTGTGTTAACCCCTGTCTCATGTAAATTAATGACTAGGTCTGCAAGTATGAGTTCTTGATGAGCAGCTGTTGAGATGCACTGCAAGAACTTCTGTTTCAGTGCTGCAAAGTACAATGGAGTTTTTCTAGCTGCCTTGGTCCCTTTTCGCTTGCTAAAGTCCATACAATTTAAGAACAGCCAGGGCCATTGCCATGAGAAAGTGATGTTGCTGCCATTCTCTGGCAGCAGTTCTGGATGTGAACTTTTTAGAATACGAGTTGCAAAAGCAATAATAACTTTGCCATTCACAACCATCCCTTCTGCTCTGAATGATTTCACAATCGCTTTTAGCTCATTGTCCACATTTCCCATCAAAAGTGTTGGTCTGCCCCTGTTCTTTATGGGCAGTGACTTGGGCACAGACTCAGGATGCGGAGCCTCTTTCAATGTGGCCTGACAATCCCATTTGAAGGTCCTTAAAGTGCTCTCGTTGATTTTATTTTTTTATTTCCCATCATAGAAATGCACAGCATTCATGACACCATGCTGACATGAGTACTTTATGATTTAGAATCAGACTTCAGGGTCATACACCTTGTATTGCATTTTTTCTTTTTAGCTGGTGGGGAGGTAGCAGTGGATGTAAGTCGATTCATCAGTGATTCATTCACAAATCTGGACTGTCATGTACTGTACAGGCTGCACGCCCATTGGCTCTTGCTCTGCACCAATGGCGTGCAGCCCCACCGGCAGTCAGTCGGCAGGCTGGGCGGCAGGCGGTGGATGCTGCCGCCCGCCCGCTGCGGGGAGCGGTGGTGGGGTTTCATGGTGGGTGGGGTGGGGGACAATAGCCACCAGGGAGATGTTTTGGGGGTTCAATTTACTACTGCCTGCGATCAGGCATTTCAGTCCACTGGACCACCAGGGATGTGAATGGGAGGGGGAGTTTTTAAACATACCGCCAGCGATTGGGCATTTCGGTCACTGGACCACCAGGGATGTGAATGGGGAGGGGTTTAAACATACCACCCCGCGATCGGGCATTCGGTCCATTGGACCACCAGGGATGTGAACGGGAGGAGGGAGCCCATTGATGCCACGATCGGGCTGGTGGGGGAGTACACTATGCCCGCGATCGGGCTGAGGAGGGTGCACAGGGACTGAGTTGGGGGCCAGCCACAGGTGGCAGCTGCTGTGTTGCGCCCTGCAATACAGCAGCTCACCTGTGGGTGGCCCTCAACTTAAGCCTTTTTTTTTGGCTCAAAGTCCTGCAGGCGCAGGTTGGGGTTGGCGCCTGCACAATCCTGCACAGCCTGGCTGAATATCGGGCTATGCAGTTTATGCATGGTTCCTCCCCCTCCAGTTGAGCATGCATTCATTTGCATTGCACTGTTGCTCACCCTGTTTTCAGTGGCGCAACTGCCTACTGCTGAATATCGCAGAATGGCGCAATTTAGGACTTGAGCATGTGCAACCCTTTTGAATATCTGGCCCATGGTCTTTTCATTGTGTAAGCTTAAAATAATTAGAATGCCTACAAGAGAACATAAAACCTCATTTGGATGATTTATACAGAACAGTATTTATGGGAGCCAAAATGAGCTATACTTTTTGGTCCCTTGATTTTGATCCTCCATCATAAACTCTAAATTTACAAGTTCAGCCCACCTCGTGATCCACACAAATATATATTTTACCTTGTTGATAAAAATGTTGGCATCAGGATCTTTTTGAAATTCAAAGTTTTTATTAATTTTAGTTATATTCACTTGTACATGGAAGAGTGTGCACACAATAAGCAACAGTGGTAAACAAGTACAACACCATCAAGGAAAAATCCAACAAAATAACTCCCCCATCCCCCCACCAAAATCCCCCTACCCCCTCCAACCCTTGAAGTGTGCTCATTATTTATTATTAGAAAGAGGAGAAAGAGACAACACCTCCTCTTAGTCAAAATACATGAAACAATAGCATCAAAATGACATTAGATACAGATAAGTTACAACGTACCTACTTTAAATATAACACATACAATTTGCCCCATTTTTTTTTGTCAAAACCTGTCATGTTATTACGAAAACCTGCAATCAAACACTCTGTTCTGAGAAAAAAAAACAGATATATCATTTAACCGTTCACTGTAGGATATTGTTAACTGGTCCATCCAATGTTTAAGAATAAGCTTTTTGACAATGATGGCTATCAATGCCATGTGGAATGTGCATTCTTTGACTTGAATACCACAGTACATGCCTAGAAGACAAACTTCAATCATGAAAAGATCTTCCAACCCCAACCAGGGGTCTAATTTGGATCAAACTTCTTGCCAAACAGGGGATACTTTTTCACAGTACCAAAATATGTACACCATGTTTCCATCTGCCTTACCACATCTAGTACAAGTGGGATCCAGTAACCTACCATATTTGGCTAATCTAATGGGTGTATAATACATATTGTTCAGTATATGGTATTGGGTGAGTCTAACTCTGTCTTGGATCTGGTATTTATAAAGATCCTTCCATATCTGGGCCCAGTTGAAGTTCACGTCTGGAAGTAAGGCATTCCAGATTGGAGAACCAGGAAGGGGGTCTGGAGTGCAGTGTGCAGTTCTGGGGACCGTGCCTGCATGGGGACGTGGACGGGGTGGAGAGGATTCAGAGGGGGGCAACAAAGATGGGGCATGCATTGCATCACAAGTCCTATGAAGACAGGTTGAAGGAACTGAACATGTACTCCCTGGAGGAGAGGAGGGAGAGAGGGGATATGATAGAGACATACAAGTATCTTACAGGGAGGAACAGGGTGCAGGAAAACACTATTTTTAAGCGAAAAAGATGTTCCAGGACTAGAGGGCATGGGATGAAGTTGGAGGGAGGACGATTCAGAGGAAACATGAGAAAAGAATTTCTTCACAGAACAGGTGGTGGACAAGTGGAACACCCTGCCAGAGGAAGTGGTGGGGGCTGAAACAATCACGGGATTTAAGAATGCATGGGATAGACATAAAGGAATTCTGGAGGTCAGGGGTAAGGTGCAACAGACTTCTAGGAAAACAAACTGAACTTACAAGCTCAAACGGGCAGACTGGGTGGGCCATAGGCCCTTATCTGCCGACACTGTCTATGTATCTATGTAACAGTTGGTGGTCAAGAGGAAGGCCTATATTGTGGAAACACAATATGGCTTTAAAGCATATTCAGATACTTGAGTCAATAGGGGTCTGACCGGTGATGTCTGAGGTTTGACACCAAAAAATGTTCCTATAAAATGTCTTAGTTGGAACACCTTAAAAATCTGATTCCTCAGGATGTTGAATTTAGAGAGAATTTCAGAAGGAGAGAAAAGGTTGTCCTGAGAAAAAAGGTCTTCCACTCGGACCTCTTGGAGCTGTGGGAGCCAGTGATGGGGAAGGCAGGAGCCACCTATTTTATTATTGGGATTTGAAAGAATTGGTTGGCCCATGTCATATTTCAGGGGTATCTTAAAAAATGCACAACACTGTGAGAGAGCTTTAAAGGAAGTACTGATTACCGACTCTTGCAATAAGACTGGCAGTGATGATCTTGTCAGATAGAAGACTGTGGAAACGTTTATGTCATTAGACCTTAAGAGGCTATTCTCTATCTAAAGCCAAATGGGAGTGTAGTCCATATCCCTCTGAGAAAGCCATCTCCCCAACTTGGTTAAGTGACTCGCCCAATAATAAAAAAGAAAATTGGGAAGACGAAGACCATCAAGAGCCTTGAGCACGCTAAGTTTAATGAAAGCGTGGTGGGGATGTTTGCCTAACCAAATAAATCTTGAGATAATGGAGTGTAAGCATTTGAAAAAGGATATTGGAAGCCATAAATTCAACAGGTGCAAGAGATAGAAGACACAGGGAAGAACGTTCATCTTAATTAAACTTATCTGACCTCATAAGGATAAAGGTAGGTTCTGCCATCTCTGGAGGTCCTGTTGGGTGGTCACCAGCACCAGGATCTTGTAAAACAATTGGAATTGTTTCCTCATATGAAAATAGGAATTGATCACAATGGTGAATTTCTTATTTTAAGGTGACCGAATGGCTGTGTTACTTCCCCTCTTGTGAGTTTTTGAGCATGAGCAAATATGGTTCAAAAAATTAGAAAATCTATCCCAGTTTACAGGACTCCTTTTATGGAGCCTAACAAAATTCATTTTCCCAAATACCTTCAAGCAGCAGGACACTTCAGGGCAGTGAGGGTCCTTTAGTGTGAGAGAAGGGAGCCCTTCCCCTGCATTAAATAAAGCAAACTTGGACAGAGCTAGTTGCTTGAAGAGTGGATCAGGGTGGTGGTCAATCGGAACACTAGCCAGGGCCCCTGCCACCATATCCTCCAATTGGAAAGCCTGCTCCAAAGCAAGAAGAAGCTGCCCAGGTGTGATGATATGTGTATTAATGAAGTTAATGAATATTAATGACATATGCACCACATTATGTCACTCAATTTGAACACTAGTATATAAAGTGATTGGTGGACTATAACCCACCAGATACAAATAGTCTGCCTAGCTGTAAAGTTTAACATTAAGCTGCCTAGTAAAGCATTGAAATTCAAGTACCTTGCCTCTGAATCTGATTATTATATGGTGTCAGAAGATGGAGCAGCTGTCACCACCACCCACTTTGGATTTTACTGGCAACCTTGCTGAGAACTGGCACATTTTAAAACAAGTGGAGATGTTTTTGTGGCCTTGGGAGTTTCAGAGAAGTCCCTGAAGATTCAAGCCATGATGTTCCTGCATGTGGCTGGCCCTGCAGTCCTGGAGGTTTATAATGCATTTTGATTAGGTGATGGAGGAAGACAAAACAAACTTGACCCACATTATGGAGCAGTTTGAGAGGCACTGCAACCAATGGAAGAACATCATCTATGAGAGGCATTTGTTTAACTTTTGAAACCAGCAGCCAGGTGAAACTTTGATGCTTGTCTTACAGAATTACATTTGCAAGATAAGTCTTGTGAGTTTGGTAGTCTGAGTGACTTGTTGATCAGAGACAGAATTGTGTGTGGTATTCTGGATGACCATGTGTGGTGCCAACTGCTCCACAAAATGGATCTGACTCTAGCCAAATTCATTGTCATATGCAGAACTGCTGAATTCAGAGACAGGCAAATTAAAACTAGTGAGCACCCCATTGAAGATGCTGCAGTGAATATAACTGTTTTCAAAAAGAGGGGAGAAGAGAGATTATACAGAAAATGAGAAGGACTGTGCCAGCCAGAGAGTCTAGAATGCAGAGTATGTGAGCCAGAGAGCCCAGAATGCATAAATGTGGAAAATGTGGGAGAGAGCAAGGGCCAAACAGATGCCCTGTGTTTGGTCAAAGGTGTTGAACATGCAATGAACTTAATCATTTAGCAAGAATGAGTACCACAGAGTAAGGTGCCAAAGTGCATGTAGTTGATGAAGAGACTGGTGTTGAATGTTAGAATGCTTTTGCTGTTGACACACTAACTGACACGGCTGTGGACACTGAATAGAAAATGCACCTGAGTGTTAATGGGAGAGATGTGACTTTCAAGCTGGACACTGGAGCCAAGCATAATATTATGCCTATGAACATGTATCAAACTGTGTCACAACAACTTATTCAAAAGTTAAAAGCACAATTGGTGTCCTATTCTGGCCATCAGTTAAATGTGAGAGGGAAAGCTCTGCTAGCTGTGGGATTCAAAAATTAGTATTACATAGTAATGTTTCAAGTAGTTGATGCCAATGTAATGCCTGTGCTGAGGTTGCTTACATGCTTAGAGAAGAAACTTGTCAAGAAATGTTTTTTGATTAATGCAGAGAGTGATTCACCTGAGAAGATATGATCTAAGTTTGCTGACATTTTCCAGGAGCTGGGGTGTCTCAAGGGAGAACACCATATTAAGATAGACAAGTCAGTTAGTCCAGTGATACACCTGCCCAGAAAAATATTGTTTGCTTTAAAAGATACGGTCAAGGCACAGTTTGACAATATGGAGAAGCTGGGTGTTATAGAAAAGGTAGAGAGACCTACAGGCAGGGGTTAATTCAATGGTGGTAATAGAGAAGCCTGGTAAAGTAAGAATATGCATTGACCCCAGAGACTTGAACAAGGCTATACAGTGAGAGCACTATCCAATGAAAACTGTAGAAGAAGTATCCACAAGGTTAGCTGATGCCAAAATCTTCTCAGTGCTTGATGTGGATCATGGGTTTTGGCAAATAAAACTTGATAGATCCAGCTCTGAGATAGTGTCATTTAACACATCATTTGGGCTCTATAAATTTAAAAGAACTCCATTTGGAATATGGTCAGCCTCAGAAGTGTTGCAAAAAAAGATATCTCAGATATCTGAAGGTATGGTAGGCATAGAGACTTACATGGATGACATATTGATTTGGGCTAAGATCTGCAAGGACAAAATGCAAGGTTAAAGAAAGTACTGCAGAGAATGCAAGAGCACTACATAACATTGAATCAAAAAAAATCAAAGAGTGGACTGATAGAAGTTCCTTACATTGGGCATAGACTGACCCAAAGTTGTATAGTAGCAGAGCCAGAGAAAATTAAAACTGTAATCAACATGCATACACCTAAGAAAGTCTCTATAATACAAAGATTCATGGGAATGGTCAACTACCTAGCTAGATTCATCCCCAATTTGTCAACTTTGAATAAACCATTAAGAGAATTGTTGGGAAAAGAAATGGCATGGCATTGGGATCCCAGACATGAGCAGGTCCTTCATGAATTAAAGAACATCATCACGCACCTTCCCCCAGTGCTAGCCTTTTATTACCTGCACAAGTCAGTGGTCCTGTCTGTCAATGCTTCTTCTGAAGAACTGGAAGCACACCTATTACAAGCCAATAAATCTGTTGCATTTACTTTGAGATTCCTTGCAAGAACCAAGAAAAACTGTGCACAAATAGGGAAAGAAATGTTGGCTATTGTGTATGGATGTACTAAATTTCATCAATAAATACAGTATGTGGCAGACAGAAAGTGCTCATATAGAATGATCACAAACCCTCAAGAGCCTGTTCAAGAAACCCCTGCATACTGTTCCAACTCAAATCAGAGAATGATGCTCAATTACAGAAATGCAACTTGCAAGTCATGTACAAAGCTGTCAGGGAGCTGCACATTGCTGATGCCATTAGTAGGACAGTACAAAAGGGTATTTTACCAGAGACAGACATTGATAAATATGAAGTGCATACAATGGCTGGAATTCTCATTACTGATGAAAAATTGAAACCGTTTTAACAGAAAACAGCACAAGATCCAGCGTTACAAAAGTTAAGACAGTGTTATGAGGATGGACAACTGACTGCTTCCAAGTAGATGTCGCCATTAGGCCACATTGACTATTTCAAAAAGAGTTCACTGTGGATAATTGCTTACTCTGTAAAGGTTAAAGACTAATAGTACCTGCTTCCTTGTGTAAAGAGATGCTCACAAAAATACATGGCAACCATCTGGGCATAGAAAAGATTAGGAGAATAGCAAGAAATGTTCTGTTTTAGCTGAGAATGAATAGTCAGATCAGTGATTTGGTTGCCAGCTGTAGCATCTGTTCTACCTACTGGAAAGCTGAACCTAAAGAAGCACTGAAACTCTACGAAGTACTGGGGAGGGCTTGGTTAAAGGTGAGCTCTGATCTATTTGACTGTAACAGAGAAACGCATTTGCTAATGGAGATTATTATTCAAAGTTTATCGAGATGTCTAGATTACAAAGTACCACAAGTAAGACTGTAATTAGCCCTATAAAATCTCAATATGCAAGACATGGAATTCTAGAGATCCTCATTAGAGACAATGAACCTCAGTTTGTTAGCATAGTTTGAGACTTTTGTCAAACAATAAGAACTCAAGCATAAAACCTCCTCACCCAGATACCCCCTGAGTAATGGGATGGTTGAGAAAGCAGTACAAACAGTCATGAATTTACTCAGCAGAGCCATGAAAGATCATAGAGTCCCATATATTGCATTGCTTGATTTGAGAAATACATCTATTGAAGGCATGGTGTTCCCAGCAGAAGTGCTGATGGGCCATCATACTAAGACCTTGCTTCCTACCAAGTCAAAACTGTTAAAGCCTAAAGTACCAGAGACAAATGATTGAGCTGTACTTGAGAATATACAGAGAAAGCAGCAGTATTATTATAACAGAACCGCACACACTTTGCCTCCCTGGTTCCAGGACAGCAGGTGCATATGCATACTGACCAGCATGAATGGACCCTTGTGATTGTTTCAACAGCACAGACTCTTCACCCTTATGTTGTCTCTGCCAATGGGAATCTGCTGGGCCCACTAGTCTTACAGACCACCCAGCAGTGGATGCCAGATCTTCCACGTAGAGGTAGAGGAGGAGAAGTAGTAGTAGTAGTTTATTCATGAAAAGCATTAACAGGTATACAATCCCATTGGGCCAGCTCTCATTTTCGAGGAACACCTATGCATAAGACGATTGTTTAAGGGTTGGCTGTTATAGAGGTCAACAATCAATATAACAAGATAACATAGGTCAAATAGCAATCAGAAGATGCTTACAGGTACAGTATACAGGTAACAAGGCAGTAGGGAATCAAATATAACCAGATAACAGAGGTCAAGTACAATCAATTGTAAGATGACTGAGGTCAAAAAGCAAAACCGCACAGTTACAATTAATTTGGCATAGTCCAGGTAGTGCCATACGGTACAGGGAGCACAAACTATAATACAAATATTATCTGGTGGCCCAAGGAATAAGAGGCATGTGGTACGTTTACCTGAGTCATAGTCACTAACAGGCAAACAGATACAATGCAGTAGAGAGGGCAGGTTACTGAGAAGGATTATAGTGTAAGGATCCTGCCGTCGGTTGGGTGGAATTTACCCAGGGGCAGTGCTCAGGGCAACACCTTTTGAGGCAGATGCTATTGACTGGAACCAGTCTCTGCTTTTGTTCCAAGAAATTATTGTGCTGTGTGGTCTCAGGCATTTCAGAAGGTTGTTCCATATTTGGGGGCCTTGGAATTAAAAGGTGGAGTGTCCGTTCTGAGATTTTAAAGGTGGAATCTTGAACTCTAACAAGGATGCTGATCTTAAGCTCTTGATTAGGGCCTTAACTTTGATGTTCTCTCTAATGTAGTCCTGTAGTCTACCCTTGTAGCATTTTAGCATTAGACTAGTATAGTGAAGTTGATGTCTTAGGGTCAGGTGCATTCCCTGTCTGTACTTTCATGGTCATCCAATTTAGTTCTCTGAATAGTTCAAAATGGTGTGTGTGTGTCCTTAGGCATCTAGAGCGGCCCTAGCAAGGTGATTATAAAGCACTTCTAATCTAGTGAGGTCTATTCCGGAGGCCCTACCTTATAGCATGTCCTCGTAATCAATTATGGGGATGATCATAGAGTTGACTACCTTTTTTTTTCAGTTAATACTTTTTATTGAAGTTTCCAAGTGATGTATACATCATCCACAAACAATCTCCAAAAGCACCAAGAGCAGAGAAGAGTACTTCAACACATTGTATCCGTATACTTCAATATGTACTTATATGTAATAAAAGGCACACCAGGATATACAGCAGGAAGATTAGGGGGGAACCCCCTCCATTCTCTGCCAAATAAAGATGCAAACTTTCACAAACACAGGGTGACCATGTAATGTTGCTAAAAGGAACACATGCACTGTACGACTGTGTGAATTACACAATTGTAATGGCTGGCTAGACTGCTATCCTGCAGGGACTACACCACTGGGAGCACAAAAGAGGTGGTACCAAAAAAAACTTATCGCATAGTTCACCCTATCCCGGTCCTAGGCTTCAAGTAGTCAAGAAAGGGAGCCCAACTTGCAGTATAAATTGCAAGTCTATGGGCTGCAGCATGAGTCATGCGGTCCAGGGAGGCCAAAAGCATGAGGACATGTTAAAGTTCTGGGAAGGAGGGAGGGGATTTTGGTAGAATGCCACTGACCTAGTATAAGGCACTTAGCCGAGATACTAAGTAGAGCAAGCCAGTGGGATTGATGGGTTTGAGACGAGAACCTACAGGGGGTAGGCCTAAGATCCAGACAAGGGGGTCCAGATGGGTCACTACAACTAGAGTTTATATGGCCAGTTGATTCATTGTCTGCCAGAAGGGGGCCATTAGCAATGAGCACTGCCAGATAATATGATATAGATCTCCAGTTTGGGTTTGGCACCTCCAGCAGAGCTTATTGTCCAAAAGTTTAGCTTGGTACAGAACAGCAGGCGTTCAGTACCAGTGATGTAAAAGTTTGTTCTGAATGAGCCTGCTGCGTGCATCTGGGTAGCTCAAGTGTGCCATTTTCCAGCAAAGGGCCCATTAAGCATCATCTAATCTCACCTGTAATGCTTTCTCCCATTTCTGCTTAGAGTCCGCAGATTGTGAGGGAATTCTTTCTTGGATGTCTGCATAGATTTTGCTGGCCTAATCCCTGACGATCTTGAGCCACGTGGATAGCTTTTTAGGAGAAGTCGTGGAGGGCAAATGTAGTTAAAAAAATTCTGTCAGGGAGCTACGCAGCTGCAGATATCTCCAAAAATCAGATCTGCCAAGACCTTTAGTTTTGACAAGCTCTGTAAAGGTAGAATCTGTCACCCTGTTTCATCCAAAACATCAGCTAGGACCCTAATGCCCAGATGCTCCCACTGAGGCTAGTGTATGGAACACTTGTTATGGAAGATAGGGGTGTAGAGCAGGGGGGTGGGGTTTGCGTTTATCTGCTTATGTGTTTTGTTTCAAATTTGGACCGCTGGTGCAATGGTAGGATAGTCTCGCGTTTGCTTGGGAAGGGGGTTATGAAGTAGGAGAGGAAGGTTATGTACCTGAGCAGTGGCCTTCTCCATGTGGAGCCATTGTAAACAGACAGGAGCCAGGGTACAGAACCACTTTAGAGATTGTGTTATGGAGTAGGCCCAGGTATAACCCTCTAGCCATGGCAAGCCCCATCCCCCATTCTTCCAGTGAAAATGAATCTTACCCCTGTTGTATCGGGCCTTTTTGTTGTCCCAAATAAAAATCCCTACCACCCTATCAAAGGCATGAAGCCATTTCATTGGGGGGGGCAGAGGGATATGCGATAGAGGATACAGAAGTTTAGGAGCTGAAATAATTTTAAGGGTTGTGATTTTGTCAGAGAAGGTGAGGTAGAGCAGCTTCCATCTCTCTAGTTCAATCTTGAGTTCGGCCAGTAAAGGGTTTAAGTTGAGGTCCCAAATTTTAGATAAGTCTGCAGAAATATGAATACCCAGATAGATTAGGGAATCCAGGGTCCATTTGATCCCTACATGAGAGACCCTCTCCTTAGTACAGCTGGCACTGACAGGGAGCAATTCGGTTTTAGCAATATTCACCTTCAGGCCAGATATTGAGGCAAAGTCTGCCAGAAGAGAGAAGAGCACTGGGAGGGAAGCTGAGACATCGTTCATCAGGACCAAAAAATCATCTGCATACATAAGTGTGGCATATGCATGCTCCCCAATAGAGATCCCATCACTGCCAGGGTGTTGTTGGATAGCTGCTGCCAATGGCTTGGCTGCCAAAATAAACAGAAGGAGGGAAAGGGGGCAGTCTTGTCGGGTACCTCTACCTAGCTGGAAAGGAGTGGATATAGTTGAATTAGTCTTAACCCTGGCCATGGGCTGTTAATATAAAGCCCTCACCCAATTCCGGAAGGGAGCTCCAAAGCCAAAGCACTGTAACACTTTCTCCAAATATTCCCATTCAAAGGAGTCAAAGGCTTTTTCAAAGTCCACCGCAACTGCAGCTGCGGAGCAGGAGAGTGTCTTGGCATGATAAATAATATGAATCAGGGATCTGATATGGTCATGACTGGAGCACCCTGGGACAAAGCCCACCTGTGAGGGGTGAATAAGAGAGGGGATAAGTGGACTGAGCCTGGTGGCCAGAATTTTGGCAACAATTTTACTATCCGAGTTAAGTAGCGATATTGATCGGTAACTGGAGAGGAGTGTGGGATCTTTGCCTTTTTTTGGAAAAACCATAATAATCACTTCTCGGAAAGTGGAGGGGAAGATGCCTGTGGTCAATGCTTCATTATATGCCATGGAGAGAAGGGGAGAAATTTGTTGAGCGAGAATCTGCCACAGTTCAATAGGAAAGCCATCCTCCTCCAGAAGTCTTACCAAGACTGAGGGCTTTAAGTGTAGCTACAACTTCCTCAGACATAATGAGCAGGTCCAGTGGCACTGCTTGAGATAGAGAAAGGACAGGGAGTTGAAGTGGGGCAAGAAAGGACTCTATCATATGAATAGCCTGAGTTTTGGTAGAGGAGTATAGTTCTGTGTAAAGTTGCTTCATGATGCCATTTATGAGATTAGAATCTGTTTTGGTCATGCCGGTCTGGCCCCTTAACCCAGCAATACGGCGCTTGGCCTGTTGTTTATGTGAATTGACTACCTTTAGTCATAATCTTAGGGGCAGTTCCCTTTTCACTTATTGTAACATGCCTAGCTTCTGTCCTAGTTTTTTCACTAGGTTGCCAATGTGTGTGTGTTCCAGCTGTGTTGAACATCTAGCTAGATGCCCAGGTATTTATATGCTTCCACCTGCTGCAGGGTGGTACCATCTCCTGAGATGATGTTCAAGGAGTGGCTGTCCTCGAAGGTTCTGCTATTTTGTGGAACATCATAATCTTTAATTTACTGGTATTTAGGATTAGTTTGTTGTTGCTAAGAAACTTTTGCAGCATGTCAAATGCCTTTTGCAGATTGTTTTGAATGTGCTGTAGGTTGGAAGCCTTGGTGTAAACTATTGTATTGTCCATGTAAAGGTGGAAATTTAAATCAGGGTTCACAAAATTGAGGGCGATTATGCGCAGATTAAACAAAGTGGGCCTAGAATTGAGCCATGTGGGATGCCAGAGATTATGTCTTTGAAACTGGATTGGAAGTGCCCCAGGTTTATGGCTTGCCTGCGGCCCATTTGGTAACTGTAGAATCAACAGGCTGCACTGGGAGAGAGATTCACAAGTGATAGCTTATGCAATAGTAGATTATGATCTCGTGTATCAAAAGTCTTGAATAGATTAATGAATATTACCCCTGTCCTTAGTGTGTCTTCCAGAGCAAGTTGTATATCACTGACTGCCTTGATTAGGGCACTTTGTGTGCTGTGTTTTCCTCTGAACCCTGATTGGTTAGGGTTTATCAAATTGTTTTACTGCAGGTAAGCCTTTATTTGGTTGGTAATTAATCATTCAAATATTTTTGAAATGACAGGGAGAAGAGAGATGGGTGGGTAGTTGAAGATAGTGGCTGTTGTACCAGCTTTGAGTATGGGGATACATTTTGCAGTCTTCCAGTCTAAGGGGAACTCTTGGGTTGTGAGAGATAGGTTAAAGATAGCAGAGATTGGGTGCACAATGATTGGGGCTACGCATTTTAATAGCTTACTTGTCGAGCCCTATGGCTTTGTGGGCATTTATCTTTAAGAGCTCAGACAGTACCTGCACTGATGTTATTTCCTGGAAGTTGAATTCTGATGGAGGGATCATGTGCATTCTGGTTGGGGAGGTGTGCAGGACTGTTTTGGGGAGTTACTGCTATACCCATCATGGTGCCCATTTTTACAAAGAGGTCGTTGAAGTTCTCGGCAATGTGAGGACTTGTTGCTACACTAACACTGTTAATATTAAAGTTTGGCAGGTAGTCATCGGACCCAGGTTTTTATTGCTTATTTATTAGGTTCCAGATGTTTCAGGGGTTTGAGTTGTTTTTGTTGCCTAATAGTTCAATGTAATATCATGATTTCGCTTAACTTACCTCATTTAGATACTTATTTCTCCTCTCCCTATACTGTACCCAGTCATTCTGAGCATTAGTCCATTTAGCTTTTTCACATAGCTTGTTTCTTTGCCTTTTGATTTCATGTAGTCTCCTCTAGAACTATGGTGCGATATTGTTTTTTATGTAGACTTTTTTTTGGGGGGTCATGATGCCCACATACTTTTAGAAATTCTTGCTCAAAATAGGTCCATGCCTCATTTACTGTGGGGATTAGGGTTAGTCTTTCCCAGTTAATTGCTTCAGCATCCTGCATAAATGTGATCTAATCAATTTTTTTTTCATACATTCTTTACACCTTTTTCAGTGCTGGCAGGCAGTTCCGACCCCTCCCTTGGAGAGGATTCACCTCTCCAGTGAGGCCTTCCCTGCACCCAACCGACCATTCCCCACAAGTTGCCCCCACCCATGACAGGGCCACTGGCATGGGGTGCCTGCCTCCCCCAACCCTGGAAGCCAACATCTACATTGCCAATGCGAGGCATGGGCACAGCCCACCATCATTGAGCCTGCCAGCTTCAAATCTTTTTTCTGTTTTCTTCCTGGACTCACCCACGTGCAGTGGGCAGAGCGACTGTCTCCACCTCCGTGGAGGCAGTCTTATGCCCTGTGCATGGGTCCACCCTTTCTAGCATCATGCATGTGCTGCCCCCCACCAGCCTCCACTGGGTGTCAATCTACAGCATGATGCTGAGTCTCCCCATCCCTGAGGAAGGGGAGCTGTCAGTAGATGGTCCATCCTTCCTCACCCCAGCCAACCCCCGAGTGACCCGAGTTAGATCCCAAACCTGGGTCACAGGCATAGCATGAGGTAAAGCAAACAGCACCTTGGCCCTTTCTGCCACTGGGCCACCATTGTCAAAGTTTTTAAAGGAGCTTATATACTCCACCCTAGTCATATGTATACTCTTTGTCTTACTTCCTATGCAGAAGGTTCCCTGGTGGTCGGTAAAATTTTCTGCTAACACCCTGCTGTATCCGTAGTGATCGTTTTTTGAGATAAAGATTAGATCTAGTAATGAGGAGGACTGTGAATCATAGGGGTTGATCCTGGTGCATTCACTGATCCGCAGGGTTAGACCTAGGCTAGAGCTTAGATCATGAAGCTTGTGATCTGTGTTGGCTGTTTCCAGTCTGCATTAAAATGACATATTAGCATCACTTCATGTGTTGTGATGTAGTCTTCCAGTAGGTGATGTATTATATTAAAACTCCCTACCCTGCTCTTAAGTAATCTGTACACCCCCATTAGTAAGATGGGTTGGGCATGTGGGTTTTTTATTTCAATGGGAAGGAACTTGATTGCCCTGGAGTCTATAGAATTAGTATTCATTCCTGTTTTATTAGCCTCGAGCTGTAACTTGGTGTATATTAGGAGACACCACCCCCTTACTCCTGTCCTTTCTCCATGCAGGCCAGTTAGATATACAGATCTGCATCTCTAGGACCCCAGAGTGCAACCAGGTTTCTGTTAGGACAAGAATGTCTGTCATGTGTTCCAGTGTCCACTCTAACATTGTCCATTTTGTTTTGTAGGCTCTTTACATTGAAGTGGACTATTGTGAATCCCTTTCCTCTTATGTGGTCCATGGTTAATGACTCTCTGTGCACTTAGCATGGGTTAGAGTGCATATCTCCACTTAATAGAAGCAGATTAACCAGGAATTTAGATGGGAAATGTTTGTCCTTGACACTGAAAGTGGCCAAGACTTTGAAACCGAGACAGTGGCAGGAGAAAATGCAGCAGTAATGGCAATGCAGCCAAGCCATGACGCCAGAGAAGACCCATCACCAGTGGCACTGGCAGAGATGGCAGCTGCCCTACTGGACCTGCACAACCAGTTAGACAGCTCCATTTAATTTAGAAGATTCAGTGGACATCTGAGACAAAAGTCTGCGTATTACAGGACTTAAAACCTTATGGACTATAAAGTTAAAAAAATTTTCTTATGAAGTTCTGATTTAGTAGCAGTAGTAGTAGATGTTATTTCTTTGAGGTACCCTTCCCTGAAAGCTCAGAGCACCTTTGCAGAATATAAATAAAAACATCATACTATAACATAGAGGATCATGGATGGACAACAGTAAACAACAATGCCGTGTTCCTTAGAAAGGTTTTCATGACAACCAAGTATACCTCAAGAGCAAAGCTCAAGAGTCTATGCTTGTCAAGACAACCTCAAGAAGAGAGCACAGCCGTTGTTGTTCACTGTTGCCCATCCATTGTCTTATATAGTGTATGGGCCACAGTGCAACAGCTGGTCACTTCATAAGGAGTTTGCAACAAGAGACATTCATTTTGATAGTTACACACATATCCCTTACCATCAAGAGACAAACACAAGTAACTTTTTCAATAGAATGACTTTAAGTGACCATTCAGGAAATGCTTGGTGTGCGCGGTCGTCACTTTTCTTTTTTATAATAATCTGATTCTTACCACGGATTCAGTTGACATGATTTTGGCATTTGATGGGAATTCGGGATGGCAGTGTACGTGTTTGGTAGCAGGATTGATAGCATGGCACTTATGAGACAAAGGTGTTACTTTTCTAGTGGCTGCTGGGTGACCAGGATGGCTTGACTGGGACTGCAGTGTGCATGGTGGGAGTGCAAGAATGTCTGCGATCTGAGATCAACAATGACAGTCAACTAATGAGACTGCAAAGGTTATATTAATTTTCTTTCCCCGATTTTCATTTTTTATTATTATTTATTATTGACTGCTTTTGGGTTATTCTAGGGTTAGTGGGGGAAGCCAGGGCTGGAGTTAATTGTGTTATGTGCTGGAACCTGCTCAAGTGTGTGAGAAAGCAAGTGTGCAACATTGTTCGCTGCATTGAAACCTGCCATAATTAAGAAAAATAATAAAATGGTTTGTGTGTGGTATGAGACTAAATTAGCAATCAGGGCAGAGTTTGTTGTGTCAAGAGTATTGAGGCTTGGGGATGCACTTGTTGATCACTAACTGATGGAAAAACTGACAGCTATTTAGCTTTTTGAAATGTGTGGTACAGTTCTTTAGTTAGAGATTTAACTGCTCTCACTGATCACTTGTTGCTAAGCTTGCAACTATTATAGGTTTCTGTTAAAAAAAGAGCAATCAGCCCCAATGTCAGAGAAAGGAGAGCACAAGGACATCATAGTGACATACTCAAGAGGGTGCAACAATCTCATGAGGCTTCTATGATGGTACAACAACATTAGGAATTCACTGAATTCCACCTTTAATTGTGCTCTCCAATACACTATATAATCATACATATAATATTGAACAAATATAAAATCACATAATCTAATAAATAACATATACCCTACATTCTAAAACAACAAGACTGCTTATCATTACTTAATCCCCAAAAGCTTGTTGAAGAAGAAATTACTTCAACTTTCATTTAAATATTTCTAGAAAGGGGTCCAACTCCCTCAGAAGATTGATGCACCCACCTCAAAAGCCAGATCCCCGAAGACTTCAATCTTACTCTGGGGACCTCCAGAAGACCCTCCCCTGCTGTCTGGAGAGAGCATCTTGGGATGTAGGGATGCAGAAGCACCTTCAGGTAACTCAGGCCCAGCCCATCCAGGGCCTTATAGGTCAACAGGCTTTTTTTAAAGGAGATGTAACAGCACACCGGCAGCCAGTGCAGTTCATGCAGCACCAGCATAATATGACAAGATTCCAAAAGACCCATCAATAGCCATACTGCAGCATTCTGCAACAGCTGCAGGCACCACAGCACACCCCCTTTGATCCCAAGGTAGAGTGCATTACAGTAGTTGAGCCTCGAGGTAACAAATGAGTGTATCAGTGTGGCCAGGTTGTCAGGGGGGATAAGGGATCTTATTCAGGTGATATTTCGCAGATGGTAAAATCCATTCTGGTTAACTGCCAACACCTGTGCAGGCTCTGCACCACCGAACTTAGGCTTTCATGGTGCGCCAAACCACTTTGCTGCAACTGCACCTGATTTTTTAATCCCAGGTGCAGATGCAACATTTTCCATGCTTTATGGCAGCTTGCACCAAATATCTGGTGCAAGCTCCATAGCAAAGGTCCCCCAATGTGGAGCAAGCTAGATCACAAAAATGTGGTCTAAGGTGCAGTGGGCAGTTCAAGGGACAGGAAAGCCTGATTGACAGCCACAGAATGCTGCAAGCTTCATGAGCCATATGTTTGGTGCACCATGGGCTTGCAGCATTCTTGACATTTGGAAAATCCTGCCCACAGTGTCAGCTCTCCGTCTAGAAGAATGCTTAAGTTTTTCACCTTAGTGGAGGTCTCCAGTTTGGTTGTGCCAATAAACAGCCCTAAATCCTCCTCAGAGGCTCCCACTCACCCCTCCTCCAACCCAACTCAACCATAAACAGTTCAGTCTTCCCTGAGTTAATGCCCAGCAGATTTGATGACATCCATGACAGAATCTCAGACAAGCACTTATTTAGCACGTCAACCATATCTGTTCTTCCCATTGCAAAAGACAGGTAGATCTGGGTATCAACAACATAGCAATGAAACCCAAGCCCAAACCACCTTATGACCTCAGCTAGGGGCAGCATATACACTATGAATAACATGGGAGAGAGGACAGAACCTTGGGGCACTCCACAGGTCAGGGCCACTGAGATTGAGGAACAATTCCCCAAAACCACCCTTTGAGACATGCCCTGGAGGAAAGACTCAAACCAGCTGATGACCTTGCCAGTGAGCACGACATACTCCCTCAGCCTGTCCAACAACATCCTATGATCTACAGTGTCAAATGCTGATGAGAGACTGAGGAGGATGAGAATACATTGCTCTCCTTTATCCCTCACCTGAACAGGTCATTCAGCACCTGTACTAGTGTGGTCTTAATGCTGTGCATAGCTCTAAATCCAGACTGGAGAGGTTCATACATCTGGAAGTCTGTGAGGTTACTCTCAACCTGCTCTGAAACCACTTTCTCAAGAAGGTTTCCTAAAAATGGAAAATTTGAGACAGGTCAGTAATTTGCCGAGATTTTGAGGTCCAAAGATGTTTTTTTTCAACATGAGCTTCACTAGAGCCTGTTTAAGAGTCTCTGGGAAAACCCAAAATGCTTAGGAACACCCAGGAACCTTGGCAAAAAGCAGAACCAAACCCACAACGCAGTCAACAAGTGATCAAGTCAGGTCTGGGTCCAAGCTGCAGAAAATTGATTTCAGCCTCGAAATCACTCCACAGACCTCCTCCATCATAATCGGTTGGAACTCTCCCCAGGGGGACTGAATGTGACTCACTCCCTGAGGTTCATCCCTGTCAGGTTGTAACCATCCACCAGTACAAATCCTAGCCCTAATCGAGGACACCCTGTCTGAGAAGAACTGAGTGAACTCCTCACATTTATGGTCTTAAAATGCTCTAGTGGGTTCAAGACAGGCCGGATATAAAAGCCTGTCCATAACCTGAAAGAGCTGAGCTGGTCAGTTCTTCCAAGCTGCAATCACCTTAGACATAAAAACTGCCTTTTTCCAGACAATTGCATTCTGATATTCATCATAATTGGCCATCAAAACCAGTCTGTCCTCCTGGGTCCTGGTCTGTCTCCAGTGCCTCTCCAACCTCTATCACCTGGTTTTCAGCACTCTCAGATTGCCTTCAAACCAAATAAAGTTAAATTCTAACTGTTTAAAAGAGTATTCTTAAAGAGGGAGATGTGATGATATGTGCATTAATGAAGTTGATATGCTCTTAAAATGTTTTTAAGGAATAAACTTTTACAATTAATGACACAAACACCACATGACATCACTCGATTTGAACACTATTATGTATAGCGATTGGCAGGCTATAACCCACTAGGTTCAAACAGCATGCCTAGCTGTAAGGTGTAACATTAAGCTGGCTAGTAAAGCATTGAAATTCAAGTACATTGCCTTTGCATCTGATTATTACACTGGGGATTTAAACCCTGTGGCAGGCGACTTAAAGTCCAAAAACCTTAAGGCAGCAGGACACTTCAGGGCAGTGAGGGTCCCTTGGTGTGAGAAGCGAGCCCTCCCCCTGGCATCAAATGAAGCAAATTTGACTGGAGCTAGATGCTCGAGCAGTGGATCAAGGCAGCAGCCAATCAGAACACTAGCTGTACCCCCTACTGCCATATCCTCCAAAGCAGGAAGATGCCGCTGAGGATTTAAACCCAGTGGCAGGTAGCTTGGAGCCCTAACACCTTCAAGCAGCAGGACACTTCAGGGCAGTGAAGTTCTCTTGGTGTGAAAGAAGGGAACCCTCCACCCTGAATCAAATAAAATGAAGTTTGGCAGAGCTAAGCACTTGAGCAGCAGATCAGGGCATCAGCCAATCAGAATACTAGCTGCACCCCCTGATACCATATCCTACAATCAGGAAGCCTGCTCAGAACCAGGAAGAAGCTGCCATGAATTTAACCCTGTGCCAGGTGACATGGAGCTCAAACACCTTCAGGCAGAAGGACACTTCAGGACAGTGAGGGACTCTTAGTGTGAGAAAAGGGAGCCCTCCCCCGGTGTCAATTAAAGTGAAAAGAGTGGATCAGGGCAGCAGCCAATTGGAACACTAGCTGCACCCCCTGCCACCATATTCTCCAATCAGGAAGCATGCTCCACTTCCTGTAGTATTGTAAGGAAGAGGCCACCAAGCCACCTTCAGCTTGCAGTCTTTGTGCTAAGGATCTGCACCAAGGACAGTGCCAAGTGGAGTCTGCCTGAAGTCAGCCCAGGAGACAGCCGACAGCCAGGAACCCTGCCCATCAGACCTCAGGTAAGAACTGTATTGTTGAGGGTAACAGTGAGATGGTCGGGGTGAGGGGTTTTGCTTGAAAGAGTTATTGAGGAAGGAGAAGTGTGGGAAGCTTGATAGATAGACATTTCCTGTAACAGGTGGGTGGCCAGCTGGAAACTGTTTGATGTGTTTTTGAGTGAAGTGACACAGAAACATAGGGATAGGTGAAACTCCCTATTTAACTTTCTGTATAGGGTAGGGTAACAGGTAGGGAAGAGGTATAGCACCCTATAGAGGGCTAAAACTACACTAGAGATCAAGAATACACAAAAACCTAGGGATCTCTGAAAAACTCTCTATAGAGTATGGTAAAGAAAGGAATTTGAAAGAGTGAATTAGCAGTGGAAGCAGATAAGGTAAAATGAGGGAAGTGGGGAAGTGCAGTGGTTGTGGACGGCAGTCTTCAGGGAGACTTTCTGAAGGTTGCATTGCTGCCCTATTTACATGCACCTCACTGGGCTGAGGAAGGAGATGGAAAGACTCAAGGCTGAGTCGACTTGGGTTTGGAGGACCTTATCCTCCACTCAGGGACCACCTAGTCCACTGCTGATAACTCAGAGGTTGCCCAGTTGGAGGAACAGCTAGATGACAGTGGGCTCAGGGAGGGCTAGGGTGGTAGAGAGTAGGCACATCCCACAACCAGTTCCGCTACAAAACTTCTATGCTGCCCTGGTTGAGCAGGCACCTGTAGTAGTGACTGGGGTGGATGTGGCTGTCCTCCACAGTGGAGACCCCAAGAGGGGGATAGAGGACCCCAGAGGAGGAGGAGGAGGAAGTGAATCCTAGTGGGGAACTACATAGCAAAGGGGATACAGTTGGAAGTAGGTAGAGATAAGGAGAGGAAGATTCAATACCTTCCCGGAGCCATGGAATGAAGGGATGGAAAGAGGATCTAAGGAATCACTGGGGCAGCAGTATAGGAGGGAGAGCTAGATGTCATTGTCCATCTAGGGACAAATGACCTGATATGGGATGAGCCAGCCATAGTGCAGGAAGAGTTCAGGGAGTTGTGGAGGGATCTTAGGCAAGTAACATGATCTGTGGCTTTCTCAGAAGTGCTACCTGTTTACAGTATGTTAAATGTTAGTGTCTAACTACTTATGATACCCGTACCTTACGCGATCACCAGAAGTCTGTCCTCACAGATGTAGCAGATGCCACCGGTACTGGACAATTTCACAATAACAGACTAATCCAGTAAAAGTGGCTTAGACTGTATTTATATGGATCTGAACTAGGCTTAAACCAGAAGATAACTTCAAGTTGAATATGGCCTCTGTAATTCACGGACCCCCATATTACAAAAAAGAGTGCTAGCACAGTACAACTATTAGTGCTCTGCTTATGCTAGCACCCAACCCGGCAGCTGTAATACTCAGTCAGATAGTGGGCCAGTGCTCTCTGATTGACTATCAGACCATGTTGGTGTAGCGCTAAGTGAAACTGAACTGCCCTGACATTGATCTGGACTGTATATAGCCCAGAGTGAATAGCACTGCCCGAAATTGATAGTGCCAAGACCCCTGTGGGTTATATTTAGCCAAAACATGCAAATGAGCCAATTGGGCATACCGGCCTAAGGAGCCATTTGAAAGTCTATTAAGGGCTCATCCACATGGTGTGCAGCAACCCATTAGCACTCATCCTACAGTGTGACCGAAAAATTCACTGGTGTCTAGTAGCACCCCCCACCCCTGATCACCCATTCCGTTTACTTAGACGAATTCCCAATGTATTAAATTGCTGTGTACTGTGTTGTCACTACTCAGATGTTTTCCAATGGAAACTGCTTTTCATATACATTTGTCTTATAGTTGCTACATACAGTAAAACTGTATGTTTTTGTACTGTATTGGCAGAGTTAATTTGCACCATGTTCCCAAAAATCTTACATAATGCAAAATATGAGTGGTGGGCTGTGCCAGTCACCAGCTCAGTTTGAGGACTGGGGGTGGAATGGGGTGGTGGAACACTGTCACACTGTCTGCTGGGTTGGGGGTCCACTATACAACCAATGATGTTGTAATATTGCATGATGGGGATTGGAACTGGGGGGGGGCATTTGACCCCCTGTGAATTAATTATGTATATCTATAAGTGACATTGGTGATTGGAGAGGGGGACCACTAGACCACCAGAGAATTATGTATATGTATATCTATTTGTGATATCGGGGATCGGGGGGTGTTTACATGTACTAAAGGGGAATTGGGGCTTCAGGGGTGCTGCTTGCCACCAGTGATGTGCTAGAGTGGCACAGAACCACCCAACAGTTTGCAGCATACCATTTGGATACACCACCTGTTTGGCACATGGCCAGCATTGCCACAAGCTGTGGGACTTTGCCACCAGGACCCTGCCCAATAGAGAATCAGGTGCAGGGTCCCTCATGCACCAGGCTTTGATGCAAGTTGCTATTTGCTGCAGCTTGTGTCAGTCTAAGGGCTTTTTGAGAATCAAGCCCATTGTGTCAGTTGGTTCCAGGATGGCAAAGTTACAGAGGTGAAAAAATGCTACAATTCACCATTTTTGAGACTTTTTTCTCATTTTTTAACTAAAAAACAACTTTTTTTTTTTTATCTGAAGCTTACTGGTTTGGTACAGCCTGTCTTGTCCAAAGTACACACTTTCACAAGTTTTAAGTTTTTATCTTACATAGTTTACAAAATATAAGTTAGATGCTGTGTCATCTTCTGAGCAAGCTTTGTTTAAAAAATGAACATTCTAAGGATAAGGGGGTAAGCCTGTGCTGGTGATTTCCTTTCATCACTGCTGTAGTGCAGGAAATCATTATCAATCACACTGCTTTTGCCCACCCTTCCTCAAAAGATGCTGGTATACCCCTCTCTCCTGACCCAAGTTTATTTTTGAAAACTGGATAGTGGGTGCCAAATCCTGGCACCAATATCCCCACTCCAGGCTCAATTACATTAAAAATGGATCCCACCATCCTTCTAAGTGTATTTCTTACACTGGAGTGCAAGACCCCTGGTGCCAGTTAACACCCCCCAAATTGTGTCAAACACTGAAGTGCCCACATCTGAGCCATAAGATCCCCCTCTGAATAATTAGTGGATTTAGGTACCCACCCCCTGGTGATGCTGAAGACTTCCTGTAATGAATCAAGCCGTCCTTCTTCAGTTTTCCTTTGTTTTTTTTTCTTTGACCTGAGATGAAGAAAACTGCCCAAATACGTCATTTATTCTGTGTTTCTAACCCCCACCCCTATATCACCCATCCACTCACTCAGCATCCACAACCCAAACATGCTACACACCCCTCACTCACCTAAGATGGCCCACAGAAGATCCTCTTCTGACTGGTCTGGAGCCAGACCAGCAAGTAACTGAATGCAAGATATGTCACATTAATGTATTTTTAATACATTTTCTTATTTAGTTTTTGTTTACCGGGTAGGTGCACTAACCAACAAGACTATTTTCAGGCACGACCCGGGAGGGTACAGAGAAAAACTTCAGGAGAAACATATTTGTACAATACTACAAGTGACTTGTAAGTGTTTCAGTAATTAACAGCGATAAAAATGACAAAACAATACATCATTTAGGTTAACATGTAACAAAATACAATCGGGTCATTTTTAGAGTGACTGAACAGTATACAAGCAATGAGGAATAGAACTCAGTGAGAGCAAGTAGTAATAAAGTAAGAGAAAGGTTAGGCAGTGAGAATTGGAAGGAAAAGTGCTTCCTGTCGGAGTGGACCCCAGGATTCAATGGACAAACAGAGGAGAGGGGTTGGATTAGGGAAGTGAGGGCTAGGGCGGTTTTGAAACAGGATCAGACATAGAAGGAGAAGAGATAGTGGTGTAGTTCTCTTTCGAAAGAGATGTGGGAAGCGGTTTGATGTAAGGTTAGCGGGACTGTGTTCCAGAAAAGGGGTGCATGACAGGCAAAAGCATGCCCACCTTTGGACATTTTCAACTTTTACTCATAACTTGGTCATTTTTTTAATATTTCTTCACCAGTTTTCAACATGGTCTTTTTTTGGACTCCACTTCATAAACAAAGTAGGTGTTCTTTATTAAATCCGAGCCAAAGGTGATTTCATAATTGATTTGCAAACTCACCATTCAGGAGTGATTTGAAACATTTTATGTACCAGGTTCATGAGGTTGGGTCATAAAAAGGCTGTGTTGATAATGTGTGAAAAAATTTTAAAATGGCCAAATTGTGAGTGAAGGTTGACATTTTTCAGTGTTTACTCATAACTTTGCTATTCTTTCAATAACTTGACCTCTAATTTTTAGCATTTATTTTTCAGCCCCCCATCATGAGCAAGGAAGGCGAAATTCTTCAAATCTGGCCTGAAAGGTGATTTTTGTGGTCACTCCGCAAAATCAACTTTTGAGCTGATCCGGTGGCACTAAGAATCGAGGCACTGGACACCACACCTCACACCATGTTGGTGACCTGGATTCAGGAACAAGCCTTGGTAATCAGAGGTCATTTGGGGGGAGCAGGACTGAACAGCTGAAAGGCAGCTTTCCTCTCCTGTGGAGGGACCTTGTTGCCCCCACAGTCCAAGTGCCCCCAGGTGGGAACCTGAGGGTAGTGTAGGTAAGTGGGTGGCATGAATAGGGAGGGGGCTTCGGTACCATAGCATGCACGTGCCTTCACACGCATATGCATGGCAGAGGCATGGGGGGAGAAAAATCAGAAAAATTGAGATGAAAGGCTCCATGAAGCCCCCATCTGTGATCCAGGTGATGGGGTCATGGGTCTGGAAACAGATGTGAGCCTCCTGTGAGGGGGCTGGAGCCCACCTGCCAGCTCCTGGGGGATAAAATGTAAATTAAAAAAAATCATCTTTTGGCCTGGATTTGTAAAATTGTACCTTCTAGA
Source organism: Neoceratodus forsteri (assembly GCA_016271365.2). Classification (NCBI taxonomy): domain Eukaryota; kingdom Metazoa; phylum Chordata; order Ceratodontiformes; family Ceratodontidae; genus Neoceratodus; species Neoceratodus forsteri. Next base: position 1,175,675,984 of record CM057449.1, on the reverse strand, counting down.
TTCTTGAGGTGGGATCATGAAAAGACTATGTTTAATATGTGGGGTTAAAATGTTAAAAAACTAAAAGGTTATTAAGGGATGTTGAAAGTTAATTCACAACTTTGCTGTTTTTTTTAATATTTTGACCCCACATTAGCAACATAGCCTTTTTACACCACACCTGATGAATGTGACTGGTGTTCATTTTGATATCCTGCCCAAAAATGTGTTTTTGCACTAGTGGTGTGAAATGACATTTCGGCCAGTATTTTATAAATAACACCTGTCATGTTCAGAAGATGAGATGATAAAACAAATGTTGAAAATCTTGTATCAACTTGTTTAAAAAAGTTATGAAGAAGCATTGCGTGTAGGGCTGTATGAAGAAGCATTGTGTGCAGGTCTGGCTTTTGCCCTTGTGGATAGTGTGTTACTATCTCTGCTGAGTTAGGGGATGAACTCAGTGAACTGGCTGGATGGGCTGAGGCTAGGGAGAGTGCAAGCAGCAAGTAACCAGCCTCTGCATCTGTAGTTGCATGGAAGCATAGGCCCTAGAGGGTTCTGTGCTGCCATAGCCAGCTGTTCCCTTGGCCCTTCTCAACCCACTCTGTAGCCACATGGTGGTGTGGTGTTCCATGGGGATGTCAAACCCTAATACCCAACCATCCCATGAGCAAATAAGGTTATACATGACCTCTTGATTCATGCATGGCTGGCAGGGCCCTGAGTGAAAAAGGGTACATCTGATTTTGCTGGCTACATGTGGTGAGAAATTATTCTCTACCTCTAAAGAGTATACAGTTTTGAGGTATTAGGTTGGAGTTGTACCTTGTGCTTTGGACAGGAGGCTATGGGCTGGGGGAGGGTGGCATTTGGGTAGCCAACCCAAAGAAACTAGAGATGTGCAAAATTAGCACATTTTGTTATGAGAAATATTTAGCAAAATTCACGTTTCATGAAATTTTTTGCGGAAGCGAAATTCTGACTTTCGCCTGTGGAATACAAAATTTTGCCAGCAAAACTGTGACATTTGCCTTTCACCAGTGAAATTTCACTGCTTTTGCAGCAAAATGTTGTACTTAGTTGGTGAAATTCTGCATTTCACACCCCGAAATATTTAATGTAATGGGTGAATTTCGTGAAATATTTTGTGTGGCAAAATTGCTGATTTCGTGGGAATTTCAGCAGGCAAAATAACATTTTGCAACATCTCTACAAGAAACACTGCACCACCTATTTTCCAAGGCTCCTGAGACTACAAACCCTTATGTTTTTCATTCCCTTACTTTGTCTGCGTTGTATTCTTCGACTCTAATATCTGCATTAATGATAAACCATCCAGGATGCAATGCAGTACCTGACAAAAAATTACAATACATGTCGCAAAAAATGCATGACAAAAGAGCTTACTTGGCTTTGAATTACACTGTTTTCTGCTGCATACTGCCTTATTTTGCAGTAATACTACAAGGAATTGGATTGCATCCTGGATGGGACCACTCTAGGTATATATGCATATAGAGTACAGTGCACCCTCCGTTATCCACCCCTCTATAATTCACCACTTACTTTATCCACTGACCAGACCTACTGTACCATTCTCTATGTAAATGCCCTCTATTATCCACCACCTTCTCTATCCACTATCCATCAACACTTTCCGGTATACAGGCTATATCTTTTTCATGATGTTCTTCCTTTGTTATCCACCCTGTCACAGGCACTGACACAGTACATGTGGTTCCTATTTTTTGGTTATTGTCAATGTTTTAATGAGACATGTAGAAATATTCATGCTTTTATTCTTTTTTTTATTATGTTGGCTTGCACACATGTGCAAGCAACATAGTGTGACCATATGATTTTAGAAGTGTGTGGCCCGTTCGGCCAATGCCCCACTCCATTTTGCAGGTGGGACCACACTGCACCAATAAATGGATGAGCTGTCTATGACAGCACTTCAGATTCAGTGGCATGCAGTTCAAAGGAAACCACTGCTGCTATCAGCAGTGGTAACGTGTACCCATTTACATATTCCTGGGGTTGGCAAGCAGTGGCTATCATCAGCAGTTTACATATTGCTGGCATCAGCCACTTATCCATCCCCATGAAAGCTGATGGTTGTGCCTAATCCCTCTATTGGCATGCCCCCTCCCCAGTTCATTTGCCGATGGGGTAGCCCAATCCCTGCCAGCATGATGCACCCCTCCTAATGTGTTGTGTGCCAAGAGGATGCCCGATTATCCTCAGCTCATGCACCCCCAGCACACTTTATGGCTGATGGGGTGCCCAATCCCTATCAGCTCCACTCCCCCCCAACAAACATCCAGGTTGCAATCTGGGATACCACCCCAGTGTGCCAAAAGTCCGATGTCTCTTTTTTTTTTAAAACCCTTTAAAAAAAGAAAATGGTCCCTTGTTGACTCTCTTGCCTGTCCCACAACCCGCACCCACCATCTGTGCACCCTACCTCCCCATGCATCCTTCACCCCATACCTACATCCAGAGCCAGGCACAACAATCTTCGGTGGACCAGGACCGTGTCTGCACTCCTCAAAGCCAAATGTGAACTGAAGAAATGCCGGTAAGCTATATAATGGCATAAATGTGTTTTTTTCAACTTTGGAGCATATCTCAGTCATTTCTGGGAATTTTGGCACCAAATTTTCAACATGGAATTTTTGGGACCCCACCTAATGAATTCAGTCACTGTCATCTCATTATTTGGTCCTGAAAGGTGATTTTAGTGGTCATTGCACAGAATCACCTTCCGGGACTGATTAATGAAAATACAGCATCACTGTTCATGAGATGGGCTCCCAAAAAGCCTATGTTGCAAATTTGGTGAAAAAATTCAAAAAAATTATTGTTACAAGTGTGCATTGCGCAGTTTCCATGCACACTCGTAACTTCACAAATCTGTAATATTTTCACTCCAGATTTTCAACATTGGCATTTTTTCACACCTCCTTATGAAAAGTACAGCTGTCATTTTTCACATCCTGGTTGAAATGCGTTTTTGCACTTCCAATGCAGAATAGCGCAGTCGCTGTGCGAAATCACTGTTTGGGACAGATTAAGAAAATCACAGTGCCACTGTTCATGAGGAGAGGTTCAAAAATACCCAAGTTGAAAATCTGGTGGAAAAAAATCCAAAAAATTATTGTGTTACAGATGTGCATTGTGCAGTTTCTATGCACGTTCGTAACTTCACCAGTTTTTCATTTTTTCACTCCAGATTTTCAACATTGCCATTTTTTCACACCACTTCATGAACAGAACAGCTGTCATTTTTCACATCCTGCCAGAAATGTGTTTTCACACCTGTCATGCCAAATGGTGCAGTCACTGTGCAAAACCACCTTTCTGGATTGAGTAACGAAATGATAGTGCCACTGTTCATGGCATGGAGTTACAAAAATCCTATTTTGCAAATCTGGAGTGAAAATATCAACAAACACCGAGGGAATTAGGGTTTCCAATCATAATGCCCTAGTCCATACAGACTGACAGGCATTGGGGGTGTTACTTTGGAACATTGCCCATAATACACACACCATTCCACCTCCCCTCCACAAGCCACTGACAGGCATCAAGGTGTGCCTTGGGGTCTTCAGCCCCAGCATTCACCCCATTCTCCTATACCACATCCATTTCAGCATATTTCCTTATGGATTGGGATGAGTGAAATGGCCAAAGATCCCAAAGCACACCTCAAAACCTAGTCTTTGGCTCCAGGGTTCATCCCATTCTCCTGTACCATACCATTTCAGCATATTTCCATATGAAATCGGATGTGTAAGGCCTGAAGACCCCAAAGCATGCTGCAACACCTGCCAGTGTCTGCAGGGTAGTGTGAAATGAAATGGCATGAATGTTATGCCCGATAATCCAAAGGCACATCCCCAATGCCTGTCACTCTCTACAGGGTGGGGGTGGGGTTGGCAAAAGCACACCTTCAGTGCCAGTCACTCTCTGCAGGGTGTGGGTGGGGTTGGCATTAGTTCAATACTTCACTACTATTCCTATTATGCATCTCTCTAACTCCTACACTACTAGTGCCAAAGCCAGCAAGCCAACATTTGGAATTGACAAATGCTTGTTCATTCTTTGGTAACCAGGTAAGGCTCACTAGACACAAGTGTCTGATTTCAGTGGTGAGCAAAGAGCTTTAAGGTGGTTAAGTGACTATTCCAGAGTTATACAACATACAAGTGGAGGTTGGGGGATTCAAACTTAGGTCTTGTGGATGTACCAAGTTCATTCATAGCTTGTTTCCTTAGCCACTAAGCTATGTTGTACTGTTGAGGACTATGTTACTTTTAAGAAAGGTTGTGAGATTTTTTAACAACATCAATGATGATGAGATTATTATAACCATGATGGGAGCTGAAAAGGGCAAGGGCTAATTTTAACACTGTTTTGCATGCCTGATGCATTGTGAAAATTGACCTGGACTAGAAAAGCTAACCCTCTGCTAATTTATTTATTGAGTTTTAGTAAAGGTGTAAAACCCACTGAGGCAAGTGTCTGTTTGTCAGTGGCGACCTGGAATTAAGACAGTTAGCAGACACATTGTACATAGCTAGTGTATCTCATTACAGATAGAAACAAATCAGGGCATAAGACAGGGTCCATTCAGACAGTTTTAATAAATTCAATGGCAGAGTTCATATCAGTTAGAAAAAAAACTTCAATAGATCAAAAAAAATCAAACTAGTGCATAAGAGTAGCAGAAACAGCAACATTAACAAACGCAAATATTACACAAGAAATCAATGAGAGTCACAGAGTTAAGCAAGAAGCTGGCATGTCTGATGCAGACAACTATAAAAGTGAAGGGGACAATTAGGTAGAAGCCAGGACTGAATTAGAGTAGTGTACTGCTAGTAGTGCCTGAGGCAGGCTGTTAGATTACTTCCTGGTTACAACAGCAATGTGCTGTCCCTAATGCATTGGCTTTGAGTTTGTTTTTGAGCATTGCCAGTGTGCTACAGAGTTGGGTGTCTTTTCAGAGAGAGTTCCATAGTGAGGGGGCAGTGAAGGCGAACACTTGTCTACCAGAGGCAGATGCAAATCTAGGAATCTCAAGCAAGAAGTTAGAGAATGAACTAGTGCAGATTTTCCATGGCTGTCAATGAAGTTAAAGAAGTTCTTACTTTAGCAGGTTCTAGACCTCATACTAATCTTCTTCATTGTTCCAGAATGGCAGGTGTGATTTATAGCTATTTAAGAGCTGCAATTAGCTGGCACCTTGCAGGGCAATATGTGGACCCAATAGAAGACTCAGTGTGGGTGATTATCATCCATTATTATGGTTTCAAACTAGTGTCTCAGCTGTGATCGGGGTGGAGTGCTGTTCCTATATGTCAATAGCTCCCAGTGTTCTGAGTTTGCGTCTCCATGTACATGCTAATATGCCCCACATTATTATTATTACAAGTCCCTCGCATTCCTACATTTTGAGCTTCAATGTCCAGCAGGTATGTTACAAAATGTTAAGAAGTGTATAGAGTCTGATATGCAGCTGGTGGGTTATATCCCAGCTTCCCCATAGTCACTCACTCTCCCTTCCCAGTCTTCCATTTCTGTACTTTATCTGGACACCAATGCAGGCAATAAGAGAGGAGGACTTGGATACTAAAATGAAATTAATCATGCCAATGAAAGTAAAAGCAGATGTCCACAATTGATTAAAGTTAATTGATGATTGATTAACTTTATATTTTAATAGAAATACCATGTTTTTTGAGAATGTTTTACCAAACTGTACACAAATAAAGAAACTGAATCATTTATACATAAATGTATTCCTGTGTTAACTTTACCATATTTTATCAAGGCAACATAGCACACCCCTATTATACATCACCCTCTATTATGCACCAACAAGTTGGTGCTCCAAAGTTGGTGGATAATATAGGAGCACTGTAGTTACAAAGGTAAAGAACAGAGTCTTAACAAAAAGGGTATCCTGCAAAAGGTCAACTGAGATTGAGTGACTCGAACATGAGTGACTCAGTCTCAGCTCCTGTGTTGTGGCCTACACTGAAAGGGTATTGACGGGTGAAAAGGAAGACAATGAAGGTGACCGGATTCACACCGCGGGAGATGAAAGAGGAGGGAAGGTATGTGAGAGTCAGTGCAGCAGAAGGCAGCCAACCTGTCTGTGTACCATGGTGGTGAGGGTGGCTGGCTACAGTTGGGGAGAGTGCAGGATTTGGGTCTGGGAAGGCGTGAGTGTTTTTTGTCATTGCAGCAGTTTTTTTTTTTTACAAGTTCCCCCCAACATGCACCCCCCCGGCATTGAGAATCTTTAGTTAGGGGGCTGCGGGGAGGGTGTGGGGGTGCAGCCCTACACATAAATAGAGAACTGTGTCAATGCCATTGTTTTTCCTGTGATTATATACTGCCATTTTTATTTTGGGCAATGTACACTCGCCCTGTCGCAATTATGACATAGAACCAACAAAAAGTGCTAAAACATATAAGAATATTGGATAAACACTAAGAGAAAAATATGATAGTGTCTAGAGATGTAAACAAAACTGTTTCCTATAACATTTAACAAAGAAAGTTCCCTCCTGCCATCCCTTTCCCTCCAGCAGTAACTTAGCTTTGGCTGTTTACTGGCTCTGTCAGCTCTCAGAGTGCTGTCCCCTGTTCAGACTAGCCCCTGTTCTGAGAATGTCTCCTTCCTACTCCAGCAGCAACTCAGCCCTACGTCATCTATAAACCTTGACTGAAAGGGGTCTTTTGCTTACCACTAACTGAGAAAAATCACTATTTGGCTGTCAACTGAAAAAGTGATTTTGTGCTCCTACCAGGAATAAAACCCCTCAGAGGAAATACAGAAGTTTGTGGACTGTGTTCCTGACATAAAAAAAATGCCATGAGTTATTTTAAATGAAACTAAGCACTAATTCATGACTAGGAATGGAAAATGAAAATGTTTTTAACTGTTCAGCATCATATTTCCATATTTTCTAATAGCAGCAGTGGAGAAGTGCAGTGAAAAGTGTTACAATCAGAGTCTAACCAGAGTCAGACTGGTAAAGACCAGGGCATTAGAGTTTGACTCACCTGTATGAACATACCTGTGTTTAAAATGTATAATTGAGGCAAATATGTGGGTATGGTGTTTATTGCTAGTGTATGGTGGGCAGATGCTGCATTTGCACATATCAGTAAATACAAAAAGGAAACAAGAGATATGCCATTCCAGAGGGAGGGGGGATACTATACCATTATGATCAGTGTTACTGTTCCTATGTTGTGCTGAACAGCAAGTATGTGGGATATAATGTGGGATTCAGTGTTAGAAAATTGTGGGTGCACTTTTTAACAAATACATACCATGGGTTGCACTACATGGTAAGGTTACTATTGTTTTGCTCAGGAGATATTGAGAGTAACCCAGTGCCACTCACTGTTAAATTGGCTGATAGTGATTTTTTTTATATCAGAATAAAATGGACTTCGTATAATGCACTTTAATGTTCATAGTTTACCCTGTAAATGTCTTGAGGTAGAGGCCTGGGTAAAATTATATGACTCACATATTGTAGCATGAAGCGAAACCTGGCTAACAGACAAAATTGGGAATCCTGAGATATCTATCTCAGCCTTTACAATTTATCGAAATGACCACCTGGTGGGAAGGGGAGGGGGAAATGTTTTATATTAAATCTAACTTAATGGTGACAGTGAAAAATATTGTTACTGAAGGTGTAATTTTGTTTGGACATTTAACCATACAACTGAAGTTTGGTGGGCACAAAAAAAAATGACTATTTGCTGTGTTTATATTTCCCCATAAAACAAACAAAAGGGCTTACTGGAATTTGTGAAACATCTTAATATAAATTATTTTGGAGAGCTACTATTAGTAGGGGATTTCAACTCTAATTGGAGTGGCCAGGAGAGAATCAAATTGCACTCCATAATGACTACTACTAGATTACAGCAATTAATAACATTACCCACAAGACTGAATATTAAAACCAATAGACACATAGTGCTAGACTGGGTTTTATCTGATAATCTGAATTAAAGTGTGATATTATTGCAGACTCAATTAATGATCATCACCCTGTTTTTTTTGTATTTGGAGCACAAAGGCACAATTAAACCTAGGCCCATGATTCAAACTGCTAGAAGTTTTTTTTCAGGTTTGACATGTTCAGATTTAGGGAATGCCTTAAAAATATTGATTGGACTTTTTTACACAGCATTCCAGATCCTAATTTTGCTAATGATTTTGCCATTAATGAATTTATCATAGTTTGGGATAATTTTGCACCTTATCAAACACACAGAATAAGTGGGAAATGTTCTCCCTGGATTACCCCTAATTTGTTATAACAATTAAGAGCTTGTGATAAACTGTGGAAGAGGAACAAATCCCATGGTTCTCAGAAAACTTTTCAGGAGTATCAATGTCTTAGAAACAGGTGTAAAGCTCTAATTAAAAATGTGAAGGACACCTTTCTTAAACATAAGCAAAAGGAGGGCCTTCTCAATAATCATGCATTTTAGAAAACTGTAAAAGGTATTATTAAACCTGATTCTGTAACCGGATTATCTATGGACAGGGGGATGAACATATATCATGTATTGAAATAATAGCAAATGTATTCAATGAACAATTTACAAATTTCTATATGTACAGGACTACTGAGAATGATCAGCTTTTACCTGATTATACTAAGACTTCTGTTGATGGTCCAGAATTTGGTCTTAAACTTATTACTGTTAAGGAAGTGAAAAAAACTATTGAAAAAGATAAAAATGGATAGTTTGGGGTGGATGCAGATGGTTTAATACCAAAGTTACTTAAGGATATCACTGAGGAAATAGCTTACCCACTTACTATTATTTATAATTTGTCTTTTTTTAATAGAATTATTTTGGATATTTGGAAACACTCCATTGTAGTGCTTGTACATAAGGTGGTGTCAATTTCTCAGTTTAATAATTATAGGCCAATCTCAATTCTGGCAGCTTTGGTGAACATTCAAGAAAGATTAGTGTTTAATCAGCTTTCAGCTTTCATAGAACAAAACAATCTCTTATCACAGGTATAACATGGCTTTAATAAGGGGAGAGGTACTGACACAGCCTTGGTTGAGTTCATGAGCGTGGCCCTGGAAGATATGGAGGGAGGTTGTATGACTGGGGCCACATTCATGGACTTGACCAAGGCTTTTGATTTAGTGGATCATAAGCTTTTGATTTCCTAATTAAGATCTTTGGAGGTAGAGGGATCAGTAGTTAGGTGGTTTCAGAATTACCTCACTGATATGTTCCAAAAGGTAAAATTTGGTGGGATCACATCTTCTTTAGCATTGCTAAAGTGTGGAGTCCCACATGGCTCCATACTGGGACCATTATTATTTTCTGTATTTTTTGATAGAATGGGTGGGGTTATTACTAGATCAAAATGTACATTATATGCAGATGATGCTGTTATTTATGTTCAAAATTGATCTATTACATAATTTAATACTTTATTAAATGAAGAGGTACATGATGTGCAAGATTGGCTTGAAACCAATAGATTAGTTCTGAATAGGTCTAAAACAAAGGTGATGTTATTTGGCACTAGGGCTAAAGTCCAGAATCATGATAAATGTTTTAGTATTACAACTCTTGATGGGTCTTGTTTTGAGCAGGTCACTAGTTTTTGTTATCTTGGAGTTACTTTGGACCTGGTGTTAAGTTTTGAATCACATTTTGTAAAAGTTATCACTGTGATACATTCAAAAATCAATATGCTTTATAAGTTGTATTGCTTTTTATGTTTGCTTGCATGCATGTGCAAGAAACATTATGCGGCAGCTTAGGAGAGAAGCGGTTTGTGGAGGTGCAGCACTATGGCAGTCAATGGAGGCATTGCATTTGGGGGCTTGGCACTTGTGGACCAATGGAGGCACAGTGTGCTGATGACACTGGCTTCCAAAAGTGCCTCCAAGTTGTAACGTTTTCACTGCAGTAATCAGGGGCCACATCGTCACTGCAGCATGAGGCATTCCACTATAATGAGGGAGCGACCCATCATTTCAGGGCAGTACCTTGCCTGGTGTAATATTGTTTGTGAGTGCAGTGGTAGGCTGCCACCATATTTACAAACAATGTTACACAGACTCCAGTGCTGAGGGGTGCCCAATCCCCCTCAGCATCATGCGCCCTCCCAAAACAATCTTTGTTTTTTAACAGGAGGGCCCAATCCCCATTGGCTTCAGTCCCCCATTCCCAGTTTAATTTGCTGATGTGGGAGCCCACTCCCCATCAGCATAATGCCTCTCCCCAAAAATTGGTTTTGTGCCAAGGGGAGTGCCCAATCCCTCTCAAATCTTTCCCCCCCTTGGTATGTGCTGATGGGGGTACCCAATCCCCCATCGGCTACAGCTTCCCCAACCAAAAACACTAGGGTAGCACTCTGGGAGCCCACCTCAGTGTGCCAAATGTCACTGTTAAAAACAAAATGTCTCACAATGTTTGTTTTTTTAACCTGTAAAACAGAAAATGGTCCCTTGTTGAGTCCGGTGGCCCCACCCCCAACCTGAGCCCACCTTCTGCACACCCTGCCTCCCCACACCCCACTCACCCCATACTTACCTCCAGAGCCCAGCATGATGATCTTTGTTGTACTGGAAACATGTCTGCACTCTTCAAAGCCGACCACAAAGTAAAGAAATGCTGGTAAGCTGTATAATGGCATAAATAGGGTTTTTTTTTTAATGTTGCTGCATATCTCAGGCATTTTTGGGAATTTTGGCACCAAACTTTCAACATGGGGTTTTTGGGACCCCTCCTCATGAATTTATCCACTGTCATGGCATTATTCCATCCCAAAAGGTGATTTTGTGGTCATTGTGCAGAATCACCTTTTGGGACCGATTAACGAAACAACAGTGCCAGTGTTCATGAGGTGGGCTCTCAAAAAGTTGGTGTTACAAATTTGGTGGAGAAAATCCCCAAAATTACTGTTTTATGAGCGTCCATTGCGCAGTTGCAACGCATGCTCATAACTTCGCAAATTGGTAATATTTTCACTCAAGATTTTCAACATTGCCATTTTTCTGCACCTCCTTATAAACAATAAGCTGTCATTTTTCACATCCTGAATGATATATGTTTTCGCACTTCTGGCCCAGACTAGTGTGGTCGCTGTGGGAAATCAATGTTTGGGACACATTAACAAAATCACAGTGACACTGTTCATGAGCAGAGGTCCTAAAATGCCAATGTTGAAAATTTTGTGATGAAAGTCCATAAAATGAGTATGTTATGAGCGTGCATTGTGCAGTTTCCATGCACGCTCATAACTTCCCAAATTTGTAATATTTTCACTCCAGATTTTCAACATTGGCATTTTTCCACACCTCCTTATGAACAGTACAACTGTCATTTTTCACATCTTGGCTCAAATGTGTTTTTGCAATTCTGGTGTAGAATAGCATGGTTGCTGTAGGAAATCAGTGTTTGGGACACATTAAGGAAATCACAGTGACACTGTTCATGAGCAGAGATCCTAAAATGCCTATGTTGAAAATTTAGTGATGAAAGTCCATAAAATGACTGTGTTATGTGCAAGTGTTGCACAATTTCCACATATGCTCGGAAGTGCGAGCATTTTTAATTTTGCCAGTACAGATTTTCAACCTTGCCATCTCTTCACACCTCCCTATGGATGGCACAGCTGTCATTCTTCACATCCTGCCTGATCTGTGTTTTTGTAAATGTAGAGCAGAATGGCACAGTCGCTGTTGGAACTCAAAGTTTGGGACACATTGACAAAATCACACTGTCACTCTTTATGAGAAGAGGTCCCAAATGCTTTCATGAGGTGGGGTCACAAAAAGGCCATGTTGAAAATTTGTAATGCAAATACCAACAAATGCCCAGGTTGTTAGGGTTTCTAACCATAATGTCCCACTCTATACAGAATGACAGGCATCAGGGTGTGCCTTTGGACTGCCAACTGTACTGCTGATGTCATCGCATCCCACCCCATAGCCAGTGACAGGCATTGAGGTGTACCTTGGACTCTTCAGTCCCAGAGTTCACCCCATTCTCCTATGCTGCACCCATTTCAGCATATGTCCTTATGGAATGGGGTAACTGTAAAGCCAAACACCCCAAGGCACACCTCAACACGTGTTGGTGTCTGCAGAATAGGGTGAGGTGACATAGCATGAACATCATGTGTGACAACTCAAACACTTACCCCAATGCCTGTCCATCTCTACAGGAAGGAGGTGGGGTTGGCATGACGTTCAGTACTTCACTGCCATTCCTATTTTGCATCTGTCTAACTCCTGCATTTCCAATGCTAATACCAGCAAGCAAACATTCAGCATTCACAAATGCTTTTTAACTTCTGATACAAGGATGGCTATTGCCAAGCAATGTCTTGCCCTTGTGATGAATTATGCTATCTGAATTACTGATACATTTTCAAGGGTATTAGTGAAAAAGGCAGCTCTGCTACAAATTATCATCAAATTTACCTTATCATTGCCACGTACCACACACCATTGTGTGATTTTTCAACAAATGGGATGGTTACCAGTTTCTATGTATTTTTGGCTAATAGTGGCTAGGTTTTCTTTTAGGTTTGTAAATACTAGTATTCCCATATGATTATACAGTTATTTTCAATAACATGATTCAGAATTTTTCTCTAGAAATACAGATGATAATAAAGCCTTAAAATTGCCTTTTATGAGGTGTTAATGGTCAGAGTTCATTTGCATGCACTGGGCTAAGTATATGGAATAGCCTTCCCCTTGACTTAAGGACTCAAATCACTGTCACCACTTTTAATGGAAAAGTATTTTCTTATTTTATTGGCTTATTTAAATGTGAATGTACTGTATGTTGTCTTGAATTGTTATATTGTATATTTTATGTGGTGTATGGTTTTATAAATCTCTATGAGTCACACATGCAAATGAAACCATTATTCCAGTATGTTGACTCATTAAGCCAATAAACAAGCAAACGTAATAAAGTAGACAAAAAATTCCAGTGTAATCCAAATACAGGCCACCCACCTCTAGACCCGAACCTTCCTCCCCTATGCACTTAGTGGTAACCAACCAATCAGGTATTACTACTAGTTTAAGTTTAAGTTTTTTTTTTAAGCTTGTTAATTTTATTCAAATACACATACTTACATTATATCTCAACATTTCATTATTTTGGGATGGTAGGAAAGTTTCTATCAGTACAGTATGCAATAAGCAATTAAATCTTCCAGGCACAGCTTTGACATGGTGCCAGTGAATAAGTATTATCAACCTGCATTGCACAGTTATATTACTGTAATATACGTAAGCTTTGATAGCAACACAAATATTAACATCATGAGCCTTAACAATGTAAACAACAGAGTACTATTAGCGACAGCCTCCTGTATTCTCCTACTTATTTAGGAAGTAACCAATATCATTTTGTTAACTAGAGATGTTGTGAAATTATATTTCGCTGACAAAATTCCCACAAAATTAGCAATTTCACCATGTGAACTATATCACGAAATTTTCCCGTTTCCCAAAATTTTTTGTGGGGTGCGAAACGTGGAATTTCGCAGTGAAATACAAAACTTCATCAGAAAAGTGGCAGCATTTTGCTGTGAAAGGAGAAGGTGAAATTCTGTGGGAGAAATTTTGCATTCTATGGGCAAAATTCTAAATTTCACTTCCACAAAACATTTTGCGAAATGGGAGAATTTCACAAAATATTTTGTGTAACTAAATTCACCAATATTGCACTGCTCTACTGTTGTCTAGATCTGTATTTGATACAATATGTACTATCATATTATCATCTTTTTCCTAACTTTTGAAATAGTTAAAAAGTAGTTAGCTAATCTTTTAACAGTGTATTTGTCTTCCATAATAAATATTATTTTTGTAAGGAGTGTTTTTACCTGATCTTCACAGTTTTTATAAATAAGGACCAAGCCAATAAGTTCGACATTTTTCATACCTGCAAGTTGTGCCATGAAATGTGCAGCAAATCGTCCTTACCTCCATGGTAACAGTAACAATCTTGTCTTTTGGGGGAATATGTTCTATGTTTAATAAGAAGGAAATTACTCTCAAAAAATCTAGTTTATATTTCATGTATACAGTCAGACCTGGTTAATCTGGACTGTTTGCATGGGCCCTTCTTGCTAGATAAAAAAAATCATTGGTTTAATCAGTCATAATAGCTCCAATGTGAAATTGGCACATCAAGTGACAATAACACCTTAAAATTGATATCAGATTTATTATGCAGTGCATTAGTCAAAATCAAAATAATAAAATCTGCACAACATTGCCTTATATGTTGCACAAATACAGTACAGTATCGCAATTTATGTTTTCAGTATCCCATTCTGATGTCTCAATCGCAGCACACATACACACTCACACACTCTCAGACAGTCACACACACACATATGCACACACACATACATACGCACTCACTCATACACACACACACACACACACTCTGACACACACATAGACACACACACAAGCACACACTCACACACACTTACTCAGGATGTGCATAGACAGAACTCTATAAGGTCAGTAAGTCAATTCAGTTCATTTCCTAAAATATTACAGGACATGGGCTTGGCATGTGTTAGCTGCTGACTGCAACAATTAACTTTTTAATATCAAGGAGACTGTCTATTTGCTTTCCAAGTTTAGCTGTGCTGTGCTGCTCAAGGTACAGTCAGACATTGCTCAGGCTAGCGCAAGCTTCCAAAGCAGAGATAGGTGGAGGGGGATCACACTGCGAGTCCTGACTGTCTTCATCTAAGTCTGGGCTATTTCTGTGGTGGACAATGTCCATTATGTCCTCATCTGTTAATGGTGGACATGTATCAAGGGTATCCTCAGCTGCCACAAGTTGATGTGCTGTTAATTTTTGTAGCAAATCTGAGGCAGGCACTGTATTAGGATCTGCAGCTCTATCAATTTGGTTGTTGGCTCAGTGGGGACAGTTGGTAGATCAGGTGGACCACTTTCAGCTATACTGCCCCTCATTTCATAGGCAGGGTGAGACAGTATCTGAACATATCTCCAGCAATGTTTAATTGTTAGCTCAATAACTGCCCTCCATGAGTTGTGTATGAAACATAATGCTTGGTGCACATAAACTTTCATTTCTTCTCCTCACTCTGAACACAAAACAAAGTGTTGACACAGTTCTTTTTTTATAGAAACATTTGAAATTCTTGATTATTCCAGCATCCATTGGCTGAATGTGGGTCTTTGTATTTGGGGGAGGATATAAATTTTAACACTAGATAGATTTCTTGTGACTGAATGACATGCAGCATTATCAAGAAGCAAAATTGCACGCCTATGCTGCAACTTCATTGTTGTGATAATGTCGACTAACAACTCCATAAACTCATCACCAGTCATCCATGCCTTACTATTGGCACAATATATTGCATAAAGCTCAGAGTCAAAGTCGCTGCCAAAGCAATGGGCTTCTCTTTGCCTTACCAGTCACAAAAGTTTTGATCTTCTGTGAGCTGTCAGCATTTTTGCACAGAGCAATAGTTATCCTGACCTTTGATTTCTTAGTGTCAGACACAGGGGGCAGATGATAGCATTGCTGTGGGACCCAGTCTATAAAAAAGACCTGTTTTGTCCAGGTTATAAATGTCTCTTGGGCTATACCCATTTAAAACATCTTTTAACTGTAATCGCCCAGACACAATAGCTTAAATGTCAGCACTGGCAGACTCACTATGTAAAGTTTTACTGCTGAGAGCATGTCTTTTCTTGAACCCCTGTATCCATCCTCGTGAGTAAGAAAAATCTTCCACTCCCATTTTTTACATCCAAAAATGTTACCTTCTCTATATCCATGGCATCTGACACAAAGGCACCCTCTGAATTCATCTCAGACACCCATAAACTGAAAGCAGTTTCAACCTTCTTGTGCTTTCCAAGTCTCACTCTTGTCAGTGCAGTGGAGTCAGAGTAAGCTGCAAGCATTTTTTCTTTGGCTGTCCAAATATCAGAGCATGTTGATGAGCCAAGTGTGAGACCAAAAGAACTTAATACATAAGATGCCATGTCATGGTATGTGGATTCTGGATGGACTCCCTTCCACATACAGAGTTCTCCTTTTTGTGAAATAGAACTCTGGGATCAGCCCCTGTTTGTTTGCCATTATGTTTAGTCAGCAAAACTACTAATCATTGAAAGAACTGAGCCTTTTATCATGCATGGCCACAATAATTGACAGTTGACAGCTCATTTACTGGGATTTGTGAAAGCTGCCTGCTTGCGGTTTGACACATACTAAATGCAAACGACTTCGAATCACACATTGCAGGGGAAACTCAATAACACCTACTTATAGCAATGGATTAATGAGACTAAAAGCCATTGAAGCACACTTTTTTTAATCAATAGACAAATGGATTCAGATGCAGAGACATTCAAATTATTAAGGTATTGAAAGTGGATGAAATTTAGTTTGTGCTTAAAGCAGTATAGAAAGTCAAGTTTCCAGATTAATGAATAACAGATTAACCAGGTCTGACTGAATGTTCCTGAGTGGTAGATCAGCAAGAACATTTAGATATTATTTATAACCATAGTTACAATTGCTATTTGCAAACCAAGGACAATATCTTGAGACTTCAATGTACTGTAAATGTTTTATGCAATCATTTTTTAATTTTAAATTTAACATATTTTTATATTGCAGACTAAGTGTAATATTTCTTTTTAGATACCTATGAAGAACTTGTAGATCATATTTCTTTAACAGCTGTGATATTTTCTTGCACTAAAGTGTCTCCTTATATCCTAGCAATGTCCAGATCTTTTTCTCTTTCTATTCTAGGCATTTTCAGGTAAGCTACCTCATGCAAATCTGGTTATATGTACCCAGTAGTTTATCTTTTTGGAGTCTCTTACTGTAATAATATTATCTAATCCATGTTCTGATCTCAAATAGGCAGCTGGGGAAGAGTGCCCAACACCCTAAACTTTCCTAACGAGTATGGATATCAGCATCATCAGCTTGTCTCTATTGGCCATATCCCATATTTCTGTCCCATTAAGCATTCGTGAAAGATACTTCATTCCTACTTCTTCAATTAACAGCCCTACTGAGAAACCCCAATATATATCATTGAATCTACCCAGGGCAAGCACACATTTTTTTGAAGAGGCAGTATAGTGCACTGGTTTAAGGCTCTGAGCTGAAAATCTGAATACCTGGGTTTGAATCTCACAGCCCCCACTTGCATAATGTGTTACCCTGAGCAAGCCATTTAACTTCCCTGTGCTCCCAGGTTACACCAGTAAACAAGCTTTCAGCTTAGTGTGTCTCACCTGGTTAAACAATTGCAACAAAACAAAAGAGGATATCATTTTGTCAATATGCTTTGTCCAAAGCCCATTATGGATAAAGGTTATTCCCAAATAGACATATGAGTCAGAGATTTCTAATTTATTCTGCTCTATATTCCATTATCCTTTTTTTCTTTACTGCCAAAGATCATGACTTACATTTTTATAAAGTTTATTTTTAATTTAAATTCTTTCACCTTATGATTCAAAACTATTTTTTTAATCCTTTTCTAGATAAAGCTGAGAGGATAATATCATCAGCATATGGTAATACTGGGCACTGATGGTCCGGTATTTTTGGTGACTCTGAGTCATAGTTAGCCAGATCTCTTAGAAGATGATTTATATATATATAGAAAATAGGGTTAGGGCAAGAACATACCCCAGCCATACTCCCTTATTTGTGGGACTTATGCTTGACAGCTGACCATTTACTCCTAATTTTACTCTTGCCCAGGTCTCTTTATATAGGGTTTGTATTGCATGTACTTAATAGGGATCAATACCTCATAGGTGACCATGTAATGCTCCTTGAAATAGTATCAAAAGTCAAAGAAAAGTCCACATAAATGACAAAAAGTTTTTGCTTCCATAACATATTTCTCAATCAGATGATGGAATGATCAACAGTGGAATACCCTTTTCTAAAGCCTGCTTGGAATTCACTTATCCCACCAGTTTGATAAATCTGTTCTCTCATCCTAAGATGATTTTAGAAAATATTTTTAAACATATCAGCCTACACATAGTTGGACCTGCCTTATTTCCTTTTTATGTATAGGAATGGTTTCTGCTCCCTTCCATATAAGTGGCACAACATTTTCTAAAAAGCACTTATTAAATAAAATGATCAATGATTCACATCATAAAGCTGTGGTACATGCATATACTTCCACTGGGATTTAATCTGGGCTAGGAGCTTTGTTGAGTTTTAATGTTTTATTACAAGAATAACCTTTTCTTAGTAATTAAACTGGGATAATTATCAGTCTTAGAATAACCAGTTATAGAGTTAATGTAAGGGACTGAAATACTTTGGGCATTTGAGTCAAAAATATTAGTAAAAAAGGTGACCCATTGAGATTCAGAGATATATGTATCAATTTTTGCTTATGATTGTTGGTACCTCTGACTACCAGTTTTCAGAAAGCCTTATTATCCCTGTTATTAATTACCTCCAACATTTTAACTCATTGAGCCTGGTAGTATTGCATTTTTTATGTACTAGGAAACATTTATATTTTTTTCCATTCTTGATTTAGAGTCCTAAAATTATTCCTGCTGTATCATTAGTATCTTTAGTATTTCTAACTATTGCTTTAAGTCAAGTTTTGTATTCTAAACATTCTTTGTCAAACCACACAGTAATCTTCTTTGTTCTTCCTTTATACATAACTTGTTTGTAAATTTTGCTTTTTATAATTTCAAAAATAGTAAAAGTGTTTTGCCAGACTTGTTTCCCATTTAAATTTCCTATAATCACCCAATTTTTGGAAGTAAGCATATCTTAAGTTGTAGACTTAATATTTTCTTCCAGTGAATGATCCCAAATCATTCTGTTCTTTGTTCTTATTTCAGTATATGGTAGCAATGTATTAGTTCTTCTAAGTTGCTCTATACTCAAACCTTTGAGACATATAGGAAGTTGATCACTTTCAGACCTAGTGGGTATAACTAAGTGTGATCATATTGAGATAGATCCTGACCCAAAACATAATCCAGGAGAGATGTGCCTGTAGATTTAATGTAGGTGAATTGTTCCTCAATGTCACCATCAAATCTACCTCTGAGAGGATATGTTATTTTCTCATAGAATTTCAATCAGGGTTGAGCCTGCTTTATTCATTTCCCCAACTTTCATTTTTCTGGTGGGCATTATCAGAAAGGTTTTAATATAATCCAATATAGTGTTATCTAACATGCCAACAAAATAACCTATTCTAATGTTCATATCACTCATTAGTAGAATGTCCAATTCTGGCTATTTGAGATTACTGTCCAATAATAATATATTTAAATCTTGCCAGATATTATGTTGATAATATTTAGAATGCCTTCCAAGATAGCTTCCTATTACAGATGGTCAATAAGCCGACCAGGCTAGGGAACACCCTTGATCTTGTCCTGAAAAATGGTGAATTTGTCAGGGAGTGGAAAGTGAAGGAACCACTGCCAGAGAGTGACCATCACTCAGTGTGGTTTAGGATAAGCATGGGGAAAGAGGGAGTAGGATCAGCCACAAGGGTGTTAGACTGCAGGAGAGTGGACTTCAGGAAGATGAGGGAAATAGTGAGGCATGCTCTAGCAAAGATCAGTCCAGTTATGGACACTAATCAGAGGTGGGAGGTCATTAAATGTGGGATAGAGGAGGCAATAGCAACATTTACAAGGGTTCAGATAAGAGGGCAATTGCAGAAAACCCTAGTTGGGTGAGCAGGGGGTCATAGAGAAAGTAGGAAGAAAAAGAGTTACTTTTACAAGGTAGAAGAGAACAGGGTGGGGAAGGACATAGAGGAATACTGTACTTAAAGGAATCAAGAGAGGTGACAAGGGCAGTCAGGGAAGTCAAGGCATCCCAGGAACTCAAACTAGCTCAGGGCATTAAGGATGAATAGAAGGACATCTTTAGGTACATCAGGGGGAAAAAAGAACTACAGAGACCAAATTTTGAGGATTCAAAAGGGGGGTGGGTGGACACTAAGGCAGAACAGACAGAAGCATTAAATGAGTACTTCTGCTCTGTATTTACAAAGGAGAAAGGGGGTGGTACCCAGGGGGGTTGGGGGTCAGTCACAGGAAGTGAGGAGACAGACAGTGTAATCACAGTGGGCAGGGTACTAGAGGGTTTAAGGGCACTGGCGGTGGACAAGGCACTTGGTCCAGATGGCATACACCCCAGGGTGCTAAGGGAACTGCTGGATGTCCTGGCTGAACCACTTGCAGTCCTATTCAATGCCTCTCTGGACCCGGGGTGTGTTAATCTGTACTACCGCATAAAACAGGTACAGCACCCGGCTGAAGCTTTGAACCAAAGGGAAGTACTTTATGAAATCGCCAATGCCTGCAGTATGATTGAAATTTGGTTAACAATATACACCTGTTACCTTAGCTGTAGAACCCACTCACAAAGCTTTGCCTCGATTGCTGCTATGGGTGAGGTGGACAACTTAATTCTTTTAACATTTCTGTCAAGGGATAGAAGCTTTAATTTTTTTAAGCACCAATCTTGAATGAGTTTCTCGTTCACATTAAATTCTCTCTCTCTGTGGCAGCATTGCTGTTTGATTCTGCATACTGAACAACTTTTAACTTGTATTCAGCTATGTTGGAGCAGTGTTTTCTTTTAAAGGAGGCCATCAATCTACCGTAGAATGTGTTGTGTGGTGAATGGATAGTGAAGTGAGGCAGTGCAACCTATTTTTATTAAACAGCTGCTGTATTGGGTTAATCACATAATTACTATTAGGCCATTAAAAAAAGCACAGGATTTTTAGCTAAGTACTTAAGTACTTGATATGCCACCATTATTAAGCAGCTATGTGTCTATGTAGCACAGATGAAGCTTTGAAATCAATTAACTCAACACCAGCTGACAATCAGCTGACAATCGGGGCGCAATACAGTAAACTGCGGCTGATACATTCTTACCGTGCATTTTGCTGTTTGCAATTTGAGACACAGGTTTTCAGTGTAAGATTTAATTACTCGCACATAAGTCGGTACCCCTAACTGTTGGCACTTAAAAAGTTCTCAAAAAACTGACTTATGAGTGAGTATATATGGTACACACAGTATGACTTTCAACTCAGAAAAGTGCAGTGTTGCACTTGAGAAAAAATAATTCAGACTACTTATATTATTTGAATGATGTACTGCTTTGTTCAGTGGACATGGAGAGAGACTTAGGGATTATAATAAACAACCAATTATCATCCTTTGATCACTGTACCCATGTATCTAAGAGTACAAATAGTTTATTACAATCTATTCAGCATTCATTTGTTTCTAGAGATAAACAGTGTATAACCCAACTATATATAACATACATAATACCATACTTGGATTATGAGTTTACATTCTGGAACCCTTACCTGAAGCAGGATATCAATGTAATAGAAATGACCCAGAGGCGCATTACAAAGTTAATGCATGGGATGGAACAATGAGCTATAATGAGAGACTTACATATCTTGGCCTATTTAGTTTAGAGAAGAGGAGAAGAAGAGGGGACATCTTGTTACTATTTAATATATTAAATAACTCAGACCTTATGGCCCAATGTGATCTTAAACTCAACAATAGGACAGTGCATCTAAGGTCCCATAATAGACAACTGCTCATTCCCAAGGTCAGTATAAATAAAATACATAATTTTTTTGCAATACCTACAGCCCGAATGTGGAATTTAATCCCCCATGATTTGGTTAACAAAATTTCCTTCAGTAGCTTCAAACATGGGTTTGATGACTTATTGTTGCTTTCAGGAAACAAATCAAACACCCATTCAGAGTGGGAGACAATCATTATGGGCCCTTGGCCTTCTTTTGTGTTACACAACCAAGTACCCAAATAAGCGAGAAGATGAAAGCAATGGGTTGGATGGTGAGGATAATTAGGGTGGCAGAGGAAGACAGTGCAGAAGAGGACCAAGAAAAAATACACATCTAGAACAGGTACTTCTGCTTAGTCTTCACAGTGTGTGTGTGTGTGGGGGGGGGATGAACCACCAATGATGAGCAGGAACAAAGGGGGATGGTAGACAGACACAAGTTAATTTTCAAAGGAAAGAGTCTTCAAGGTACTTGCAGCTCTGAAAGTGGACAAGGCTATGGAACCAGAAGGGATACACCAAAGGGTATTAAAAGAGATCAGGGATGTACTTGCTGCCCTGCTGATGGCCTTATTCAACAGCTCACTGGATCCAGGCATGGTTATGGAGAGCTGAAAGACAGCAGACCTGATCCCTCTACATAAAGGCACCAGCAGGGATGAGGCTAATAACTATAGGCTGCTGTGCCTCACCACAGTGATGAGGAAATTAAATGAAACACTGTTGAAGGAAAGGTTGGTGAAGTATCTTGAATCCACTGGGCTGCAAGACCAAAGGCTGCATGAATTTATGGGGGGAGTGGGGTCATGCCAGATCTGATTGAGTTCTTTGACTGGGTGACCAGAGAAATAGATCAGAGGAGGACAGTGGACATAGCTTATCTGGAGTTTAACAAGGTCTTTGACACTGTGCAGTACAGGAGGTTTATTGAGAAACTGAAACAGCGCAAATCTTTACTTTGTAAGGTGGTGCAAACATGTATTTGCATGCAAATAACAGCATGCTCTTAGTTCCTCAGGGTGCCCTACCCCTTCTCATGGGACCCAACAATATTGTCCATCAATGCATGTCAATTTAAATAGATCAGTGCAAACATCACATGGTGCAAAACATAATGTCCTGCTCAAGTGTTTTTCATTAGGATCCTTAACAATTCCATTTATTACGTATTATTTTTTCAGTACTATTTAGGCTAAGAGCTGCATAAATAAATTGCAATGTCAAAAACTAACTGGGATTAACTTAGACTAAATTAAAAAAGGGTTGATGAGTGGCAGAACCATAATAAACATTTCTTAATGAATTATTATTCTGAAGCACTTAAAAAAGGCACTTTACAAACTTGGAAGAAAGGGTACCGGGTCATAATGTCGTATGTTTAATAGCGTATGACATTATAGCTAACCCGAAATAACGATGTCTAGGACAGTGAATGGTACAATACCGTGTATACTGCTGTACGTGGTATTGCACTATTCACACACTCCCTGGCAGAGGATAAGGCCTCTGCTGGGAGTGGGTTCTGCCAAGCAGCTGCCATGGTTCACTGGACAGAGCCACAGCAGCAGGAACCCAGGCACTGCAACTGGGACTGGCTTTGATTCCCGGTCCCAGAAATTTTATTTTTTTACAGACTTTGTGCGCCCCGTTGGAACCCCGGATAAAAAATCTTTACTGGGGTCTGGAGGGTGCATCCCCACAACGGGCTATGGGGGGCAGAATCTCCCACAGAAAAAAAGAGTTATGCCACATAGCATAAATTGCACTGTATTGGCAGTACGATTTAGCTATGCAGCATAATGTCTTGTGACATTATGACCCCGTGCCAAAAGAAAGTACGGACATCACTTTGAGATTTAATCAATTTTTGTTTTCTTTCATTCAGAATCCTTTTCCTTTCCATTATCCCTATACTCCTTTCAGTTCTATTAACCATTACCTTTGCTATTCATTACCTTTGATATATTGTAGAATACAGTTGTTACAGGTTTATGGCATGACCCCTAGCTATGCTAATTTATTCATGACCACATTTGAAGACAGTTTCATCCTAAACAACAGCCAGAACCCATTTAAAGAAAAATAAATACAAATTGGAAACTGTTCATATATAATATATTAATCATCTAGAATGGGACACAGTCAGAGTTGGAAGAATTCCATGAATGTTTGAATGGGTGTCTGATGGGACTAGAATTTAAACTTACATCCAGCAGTGATTCAATATGCTTTTTGGATATTGAAATATTTAAGACACAAGAAACTTGTTACCTGAATGTACAGAAAGGACACAGATAAGAAGACAGTGTTACATACACAAAGCTTCCACCCCAGGAAATGTGTCAACAGTATACCTTATGGACAATACGTAAGAGCCAAAGGGAACTGCTCAGAAGAGGAAGACTACATTCAGGCATCATGGGAACTGACAAACAGATTTCATGATAGGGGTTAGAGCAAAGAGATACTGGATGATGAAAGGCAGAGGGCAGATGTTAATGACAGAGAACATCTATTGTCCCACAAAATGAAAAATTGGTATGGAAAAGAACATTTTTCCAAAACATATTGTCCAGGCTTTGGAGGCATAAGGCCACTTATTTTAAAACACTGACATGTACTGACATCAACGTCATTGGGAGCAGAAACATTTATAAACAAACCTTTGGTTGTGGCCACAAAAAGGCAGAAATCTGTGGGGCAGACTTTCTAAAGCACTGCATGCACTGCCATTACAGAATAAGTATTTTCTAGAAAGGTCAGTGAGAGACATAAAGGATTTATACTCTTTTGGAAACTGTGGGCATTGTAATACCACAGTTTAAACAAGACCTCCAAGAAACACTTATTTCGACAAAGATATAAACATTGAACAGTTTATAACATGTAACACAGATCATATAATATACATTTTACAGTGTCTCAGTGACAGGGTTTATATTGGTAAAATCAACAGGGAACTTAAAAAGTGTATATTGAGGCATAAGAGCAGGATTAGTAAACATGATGAAAACTTGACTGTAGCATGCCAGTTTAATGAAAATAGACACAGGATAAAAGCCTTGAGATTTTGGCGTAATGAAAAATGCGAGGGGACTGAAAGAAAAAAATTCTATCCATGGAGTATATTGGATAAACAGACTAGGTGCATTGAATCTGAAATATGACTTGAATGAGGAAATTGACTGGGTCCAAATCACGTGAAAAATAAAAAGATGTAAATACTGTGCATACACTCATGCTGTCACTTATACTCCAATAAAATAACTGTGATTGTCCTGTTAATTGAAATTGATATTGTGTGGACATGTTGTTATGCCACTTATATCCTGTCTGTAGCTCTTTAGAATAGAAATGAAGGATACAATATTTTAGTTTTTCTACAAAGAGGTATAGTGTGACTAAATATATATTTTCAGTAATCAAGATAACTAGTCATAGAATGACTGGACCAGGGTATACCTTTGTAATAGATGGGTCTTGATGTGTAATGGAACAGTTACTTCTGAATTAGGTTCAAATCTAGAAGAATTACATATAAAGCAAAGACCAAAAAAAATAAAGATCAAAGATTAAAATTGACTCTTTCTAAAACTTTTTGTGACATGGATTTCAATTCTAGGAATTAAGGCATTTGTACAGTAGGCTGCAACCACTGTTACCCAATGAGTTACCACTCATACATACTTTATAGCATAGAAAAGACTTGCAGTAAACACAGCTAAAAAGAATTCTCATTGGTTGCTGGGCAGATGACATCATGATGTCATCAGTGTGGTCATACTGTACATGCCCAACAATCATGCTGTTGTCTGTTACGTAAAGAGACAGACAATATAAAAGGAGACCTCAGATAGCAAATGCATTTCTCCATTCAAGGTTTGGGGAGCCACATTGGAGGTTGCTACTCTGTCAGGTAAAGTTCTTGTTGAACTCTGACTAAAATGGGAATCAATGAACTTAGATACTTGCATTATGCTTTAAACAGCCTTAAAACTATCAGAATATTTAACTAACTCAAAGCACTGTTGCTTTGTTTATACTGGCAGTGCACCAAAAACAAAAGAGAAAAAATGTAATCTCAAGGTGAGCTACAGCAGTGTACTTGTATACTGAATGCTACTATAGAAGAAGGTTTTAAAGGGAAGCATGTGATTTACAAATAGCATATTTTAAATACTGAAAATAAAGAACAAAATCTGAATTGATATAAAATACACATGAAGACGTAAACTAGAGGTTTTTTAACATATACACAGGACAGGACTATGTGAAACTTAAGAAATCCAACAATTAGACTATTTTGCCACCAAATATTCAGTATTCAGCTATATATTTGTTTTCGGCACAGCCCTAACAACAACAAAAAAAAAAAAAAGCCACACCCACCCTCCACCACAGCCTAAAACCCAATACAATCATGTTTCCCGTGTCTCTCACCCTCTAGCAGTATTCCAATCCCACCCTCCTACCCCACAGCACCTGTAATTTGTTATACTGATCATCACTGTAAAGGAAAAAAAAGATAAAACCACTGATTCATTACCGGCACAATCTGCCCACCTCCGTGGCTGTCCACTGTCTTGTAAGGTTACCATAGTGCTTATAATACTCCCTCCCAACCCCCCACCCATGCTGGCAGCATCCTACTCCCACTCTCCTCCCCCCAGCACACAGTTCTCCAGCATGAGAGGGTGACTCGCACAACCCTTCTTCCTCCATTGCTGAGTATTTTCTAATATTTGAAAGTGCTCTCATGTTTGCTATAGTGAAACCAGCTGATCATGTGATCTGCTGGTTTTACTATGCAAGTGCATGAGCCCTTTCATTCATTAGAAGGTACTCAGCCATGGAGGAGGAAGGGTTGTGCCAGTCATCTTCTCATAAGGAGAACCAGGTGATGGGAGGGAGGAGGTGGGAGTAAGGTGCTTCCAGGGTGGGTGGGTGGAGAGGTAGTGTTTTAAGTGCTATGGTCAGTTTACAAAATGGTGGCTGGCCATGGAGGTGGGTGGGTTGTGCTGGTCACCCATCAGGGGTTTTATCTTGTATTTCCTTTATGGTTATGATCAGTATAACAAATTGCAGGTGCTAAGGGGTAGGAGGGTGAGATTGGGCTGCTGATAGAGGGTGGAGGGACAGGGAATACATGATTGTACTGGGTTTTGGGCTTTGAAGGATGTTGGGGGTCTGATTATTTTTAGGGTTGTGCAGGGGCTGTGCTGAATTCAAATGCCACCTGAATAGTCCTGCATTCAGGAAGGGCTTCCGAATATTTGGGATCCCTAATATTCATGTTATTTGGAAAGTACTATTCGTCCCTTGCACAGCACTAATCTATATATATTATAGTGGTGCGGTAACGCCGCTATAGTTAGGGTTTAGTAGGCACTCTGATGTTAAACTCCAATTTTTGTACTTTAATAACTTTGCAACCATTCAACAGATTTGCATGAAATGTTGCATATGCAGTCTCAGTGTAGAACTCTTGATGTGCCAAATTTCATTCCAGTCAGATGTGTGGATTCCGAGGATGCAGAAAAATCACCATTTTTTGCAGGGTTTTTTTTGCCATTGCATTACACCCAGACAGTTTGGAATTTTGGTCTGAAATTTATAGGGTAGAAAAGGCTTGGTCCACAGAAATGCCTTTCACAAGTCTGATGAAAAAATATTAATCCATTCCAAAGTTACTAAATTTTAGAAATTCAGGTTTTGAGCATGCTCAGCTATCACTTCAGAGTAGCTGAATAATGTTTTATATGGTATTTTGTATGGGAATCTTTTTTTGTGAGGTTTATCATATGCTGCCATCTTGTTTATTGTTTTTATAAAAAAAGAATTAAAACACACAAAACCGGCATCATGTATATTGGTCATCAGGACTCTGAGGTAAAATTTTGGAAAAATAACACTCAAGGGTATTTCCTCTTTGTTTTTCATTCCTTTTTCATGACTCACTTCTTGTTTTGTATTCCATTGATACAAATAATGTCAGATGAACAGTGTTTTGTTGTTATTATTTGTCATTGGCTTGTGGCAAAACGGATTGGTATTTTGGTTTGAAATTTTCAGGTTACAAAGGGATTAGCAGACAGATGTGCCTTTGACTTGTTTAGTAAAAAAAATATAAATCCATTCATAAGTTACTAAATTTAAGAAATGTGGCTTCTGAGCATGCTCAGTAAGTACTTGCATATCAGTTGTTGTTTTCCTCTTACACATTTCCCTGGTTTCTAGTAGCAACCCCCACCCTTAAATCATCATGCCTGTAATTATAGATTTCCCTGGTGTTTTCTGCCCCCCCCACCATTTGATTGCTGTTCCCATAACAGTTATATGGTTCCCTGGTGTCTAGTGGCACCCCTCCCCTGATCACCACCCCCAGAATATGGTAATTATAAATTTGTCTGGTGTCTAGTAGCACCCTCCACCCTCCCATCCAGGTCTCTGTCATTTCATACATTTCCCTGATGTTTAGTGGCTCCCCTCCTCCCCCACTCTATGATCACTAGCAAATAAGGATAAAATTACACTATTTCAAAAATTATGAATATATTGGGCCCTGTGCTCCCACAGACAAATAAGAATATGATCACACTATCTCAAAAAGTAAGGAAACTCATTACAAAAAACTTTATTAATGCACTATATATTAATTGCAAAAAATATTTGTTAATGCAGGAGTTAGGATTAAAGTGAAAAAAGTAGGGAAATGTCACGTTAAGGTTTCCAACTCTAACACCCCACCCCCACCCTGCAGGCACAACAGGCAGGGGCTTGCCTTGGGGTTGTCAGCCATAACACTCACCACATTTCATGAGTAAATAAGCTGAGATTGGCACAGCATATGAGAATGGGGTGAGCATTAGGGTTGACAACTCCAAGACACATCCCACACCTGCTGCCGCCTTCAGGGTGGGGGTGGGGTATTAGGGTTGGGAATCCTAACACCACATTTCCCTACTTTTGTTGCTTTAACCCTAACTACTGTAGTGCATTAACACATTTTTTTCCAATTAATTTCCTTACTTTTTGAGGTAGTATAATCGTAGCCTTATTTGCCTGTTGGAGCACACTCTCATCCATCCATAATTTTTGAGTTAGAATCATCATATCCTTATTTGAATGTGGGAGTGCAGGGCCATTCAGACCCTGCACTCTCATCCGCAATAGATGCTATATATATATATATATATATATATATATATATATATATATATATATATATATATGTACTGTATACACACACACATATACACATACTTGCTGTGGAAGCCTCTGCACTTCCATTTGTAGGACAACAGTAACCACATTGTCAGCATAGCCTTCTTATTACCCCACCTCATATATGCGGTACTGAAATTTTCCAAATCTCCATCAGAACATCATTCCGCACCATCGCAATGTCATTCCATGCGACAGATGTAAAAAAGACAGTTTTGGCAGGATTTTAAAAATGAAAGCTGTTGCATTCATGATGTGGTGTAAAGCAATGGCTATGCTGAAAATTTGGGGTAAAAATATTAAAAATTGCCAGAGTTATGAGTGAGCATAGCAACATTTCAATGGATGTGCATACATTTGCCATTTT
The DNA here is from genome assembly GCA_016271365.2 of Neoceratodus forsteri. Taxonomy (NCBI): domain Eukaryota; kingdom Metazoa; phylum Chordata; order Ceratodontiformes; family Ceratodontidae; genus Neoceratodus; species Neoceratodus forsteri. The sequence continues at coordinate 1,175,646,694 of CM057449.1, read as the reverse complement.
TACATATTTTGACCCCACATTTTCAACATACCTTTCTTATGACTCCACCACATGAACAAGGTCAATGAAAATGTTTGAATCCTGACTTAGAGGTGATTTCCCAAAGTGATGAAATTGCTTTTTGTGCCAGATTTGCATAATTCCACTATCATTGTCCATGAGGTGAGATCTCAAGAAGGCCATGTTGAAAATGCGGTGTAGAAATATGCAAAATTGGCAAAGTTAGGCACCAAAGTTGAAAATCCCATTGAAGTACACTGAACAGCACTTCTCTACTACATAGGGATGTAGAGAAAATATGACTGCACCAGGGAAGCAGCAGTGCTTGGTAAAAACGTATGAAACCAAAATGTGAAATACCAGCACTTGCTTAAAGGAATCGCTTATCTTAGTGTTTGCTCCAAAACATTGTTTAAAGGAATGTAGGCCCAGCGTGTTCACTTAATCTTGTGCTAATTAAGGAAGGCTTAGAAGCCTTAGAATTCTATTTAGATATGAGAGAGAAAAGTAATCCATCTACAGATGTGTTAGTACAACTCACTAAATTTGCTCTAGAAGTTAATACATTCTTTTACAAACATGATTTTTACTTGCAAAAAAAGGGAACAGCAATGGGAGCCAGTATGGTTCCTAATTATGCCAATTTATGTATGGCAAAGTGGGAATTCAAAACAGTAAGAACAGAAAATAATCTCTACCTCCATAAAATGATTTATGGAGATGCTTTATTGACAACGTCTTCATGGTATGGAGGGGAAGTGAGGAAGAACTTATTGAATTTGTACAATACTTAGAAAGAAGCAATGACAGCTTATGTTTTAGAGTCAGCTTTAATCAAAAATAAATAAGCTTTCTTGATTTGAGGGTTTATAAGGACAGAAAGGGAGGGGTTCAGACTGACTTATTCAGGAAAGAGACTGATCGAAATACATTGCTACTAGCTAGTAGTGCTCATCCTAGACATGTGGTAAGAGCAATACTAAAAGGACAATTTGTGTGCTCCTCAAGAAATTGCAGTAGCCAGACTAAATATGATAAAAGTGCACAGGAATTATCACAACGGCTATTGGAAAGAGGATATGATGTGGGGACAATTACAGAAGCCAAACAAGAAGTAGATTTGATTTCTAGAGAATCTCTCCTGATAAAAAAAAAAGGGGAAATAGAAATGTGACCCACAGATGACTTGTAACCACATATAGTCCACAGTCAAAAGGCATTGCTAATATTATAAAAAACATTGGCATTTAGTATTGATGGATCAAAACCTGAAAGAAATAGGAGAGAATAAACCAAAAATAGTATTCCCTAGGGTAAAAATATCAAAGATATGGTTGTCCACTCTGTCCAACCTCTGCCTGATAAGCCAAGGAACTGGCTTACTGAAAGGGAAGGGGGTGCAATAAATGTGGTAATTGTAAATATTGTCCATTAGTTAAAAATACTAAGTGGTTTAAAAATCATGCTACTGGAATGGATGTTAAGGTTAGAGGTAACATTGCATGTAATACTCCTGGGGTAATCTATATGGCGGAGTGTATTTGTCGCCAATTTTATATTGGGAAACCAAAATGACCCTTTAAGATTAGAATTAGAGAACATGCTAGGGCAATTTTAAGTAATAATATTACAAATGCCCTCGCCTTACATACTACAAAAGTAAGAAACCAGAGTGAGCACAGTTTTCAATTTACAGCTATAGAGAAACCTATCATTACTGAGAGGTGGAGATCATGATAATTTGCTCCTCAAGAGGGAACAATATTGGATTTTTTCAATGAAAGCCATGTTTATCCCAGATTTAAATGACAGGATTGAAATTAAACCCTTTTTGAAGAAAAAATAAATATAATTTTTAAGGTTGCTGTTAGATACTGTATGTAAATATATTTGTTGTAGTGTTGTATCTATGTTTATAACTTCCTGTATTTTTCTCTTTCAGTTGTACACAAAAAAACTTATTTTGGCCTACCAGGGAAAGTCAGACCCATATGATGGAAAGAAGTTGCCTTGTAATATTTTCATAGGGAATTGTGTGCAGTGGTCTAATACTGATGCCATATTAAGTATATGAGGCACAGTTTCTACCTTTCTAACTTATGTGATATATCAATTAACTATTTAATATATGTTGTTTAATGGAGCACTAATGCACTTTGTTCATGTAATGCATTTGAATATATTGTATCTTTAAGAAGCACACTTAAAAGGAAGTTAGAAACCCTTACACATCCCCCTTTGAGAAAGCCAATTGCGAAACACGTCAGGTGACGTGGGTGTGTCCCTCAGCCTTGCTGCAGAAGCTACTTGCCGGCCTGCTTTATAGGCTAATTTTGCTTTTACAAAAAAGTTTGGACATCTACGGACATTTATGGACAATAATGGACATTTTGGATATGTGGCTGCTAAACTTGAGTGTTCTATCTTGATGTGTTTTTGTATAGACAATATAATTAGCACAAGGTTAAGTGAACATGCTGAGCCTACATTCCTTTAAACAACGTTTTTGAGCAAACACTAAGATAAGTGATTCCTTTAAGCAAGTGCTGATATTTCACATTTTGGTTACATAGGGATGTACAGTAAGTTAAAAGTGGGAGTATCGCAGCATTGCATAAATAAAATTTAAAAACATGGCCCTAAGGCTGCTGTCAATTTTCTTGCAGGTTAAAAGTGAAGGAACGAGTTGCTGGTCTCACCTCACAGAGCAGCAGCCACTCTTATATTTTAAATTTCAGGAGACAGGCTGCCGTGTGAGCTCCAAGAGATAGTTCCAAGTATAAATAACATAAAAGTAAAGAAAATGGAAAGTTTGATTTATTTTACATGCCTTTGATATTTTCCTTTTGTTTTTAATATTCCAAACAACAGTGGCTTTTAATATCGGGCTACTAGTAAAGTATATAGAAGGACAGAAGAAGAAAAAAAAAGCAGAAAGAGCCCTGGGACATAGCAGTTTCTCATGTGAATGCATTTAACGTGCCACTTTGCAAGCTGCAGTTACTTTTTTGTGCAGCTAAATGTGTGTGTGAGTGTGTGTGTGTGTGTGTGTATGTGTGTGGTGACCAGAGACAGCTGTGCTGCTGATGCTAGAGTAGGATTACATAAAGAGAGCAGAAAACATCTATTTGCAGAATGAAACACGAAGCACCAATGCAGGTCTGTTAAATGAAAAGTGACATGCATTTTGTGTTTAATTACAAATACAGACATCCATTTTTGCAAATGTAAAGAGCAATGGTTACTCTACAAATATAATATTTCTGCATTGAGTTACACAATTTAATATGTTTACAGTAATTTTGTGTTGTATGTGTGAGGATGGGTGCATTAAACATGGCTGGATTTGCATTCTGTTATTAAATAGCCCCAATACTACAAATATACATACTGTGGATGACATTTTCAGAGGTGATGCACTGGTGTATCAGAGATGTGCCGATGCATGATATTCAAAGAATGGAGATGCATCACACCTCTCTGGCTGTGTCCAAGTGCAGTGATAATGTATGCAGCATATCTGAAGAAGGTGTTCCCATGGATGGGCCGTACATCCCCATATTCAGCCAGCAAGGGTGTCACAGCCACCCGTACATCACAGTGAGGTGCCACTCAAAGTTAGCTATTGAAAAATCATGCCTAATTGCTGGCCACCCACATGCAGGCTGCTGTACTGCACACAGCAGCACCGCAACCACCACCACTGCAGTGCAGTGGCAACATCCCCAGCCCAAACCCACAGTGCCCATATAGAAATTATACAACCCCCCTACTCTCCATGTAGTGTTGCCCCAGCCTCGACCCACAGTGTTCCATATAGGAATAATACATATCCCCCAACCTCTATGCAGTGCACCCCATACCCCATTCCAACAAGGTTGGGAGACCCCATATTTCTGTACAGTAGTGGACCACCCCCCCATGCCCTGAACCCCAAACCCCTATTGCAGCGAAACCTCCTCACCCTGCTATGGCCAGCTACTGACTGATCAGGATCAAGATCTCCTACTGTACAGATGATGATTATGTCATCTCTACAGTAGGACATCATGATCCTCACTCAGCAACTGGCTGTGGCAGGGTGAGAACAGCTCTGCCAGTCACTGACATGGGTCAGGCAGTGGGGGGAATGCGAGAAGGGGGTTCTGCCTACTGGGGGGGCCACTACACTATGGAAAATTTACAGCATGCAGTTCTTTTATGGAAAGGGTTAGTGGACCTGGGTGCACAGGGTTTTGCTGCAATCAGAGTTCAGGGTACAGGACAGGGGTGGGGGTCCACTAGTATATGGAAATCTGGGGTCTCCCAACCTTGGTGGAATGGGGCATGGTGGGGCACTACACAGAGGGTGGGGGAATATATTATTCCTATATGGAGCACTGTGGATCTGGGCTGGGGGGGCACTACATGGAGGGTGGAGGGGTTGTATTATTTCTATACTGGGCACTATGGATCAGGGCTGGGGAGGTAGGCTGGCCTGGCACATCCTGCTGGGTACAGGCATGCAAGTGGCCAAAATGGGCATGCATGAGGGCCATTTGCTCAATGTATCCCTAATGTGCTCATTTGCCTTCAGTGGCTAATTATTGCCTTTGGGGTCACAGTGCATCTAGGATGCACCAGCGCATTCCCGATTGCTGTTATTCAGCCCATCTCAGGGTTGCGCTGGGCACATTGTTGGTCACCCACCATTTGTGCCACCTGCTCAGGTTTGCTATTTTCAAACAGGATGCACAATCCACTGAGACTGGGCATCTTGTTTGAATACTGCTGGCCCATCATCTTAGGTGTCGCATCTGGCTTCCTTTTGAATATGTAGGCCCGTATGTCTATATAGGACCAGAGGTTATTGTCAAAGAGGTCAAGGGCATTAAAAAAGTACTTCTTGATAAAATTATTTGGCACCAGTTTCCAGCTGAAATAAATAGGTTTTTAATTCCTTTTTTTTAGTTTCCTGTTTGTTTCCTGCTATTGCTCCACATATTAAAAAAAAAGACATGCAGAAGGAAAATGAGCTGAATGGCGAGTGAACATTAGTACAAGGAGTGTGTGCTGACTGTTGAATGGCACCAAAGCTCAATTGCTCATTCAGTTCCTTCTTCATTGGGATTGCATGCTTTTTAACTGTTTGTTTATTCATTTATTTAAAATAAAACTAGGAGCAGAGTTAAAGTCCATCAATGTGGAAACCAGTACTGGAGGAAGCAGGAATGAATCTGAGGGTGGTGTTGGCAAGGGGGGCGCCAGGGAAGGAGCAGGAGACTGCTGTGAAGCAGAGACTAAAGATGACTTTGATTTCAGTTTTTATTTCCTTTCTTTCTTTTTTTTTAAGTAATAGGAGGGAAAAAAGTTTGTTTGGGGGAACATGTGAGTGAGGGCTGTGCTTAAGTACTCTGAAGCTGATTGGAAACACGGCTATCACTTTCATTGGGAGTGGGAAGCAAGGGATGGCTGCGGGCAGATTTTTTTTTAAACTTTTCATGTGGTCATGACTGTACTAGACTAGAGTTAGGATGTTACGGTGGGGTAACATCCCAGATCTAGTCCCAGTCTGACCAATCAGGGACCAGGATTCTCTCTTGCCATTGTATAATAGTTGTTAATTCCTTACTCTTTTTTTTTTAATAGGATTTGCTTAATTTTACTCAATCAGTTGTTTATTGTGGCTGGTTTCCCCTGCCTCTCAGAAAACTGTTGGAACATGATAATCAGCCTTGAAGCTGTTTTCCCAGTTAAAATACTTTTTAATGGGCATACTGAACCAACACAGATATTGTACATAGATGCTGTAGTTCAGATGCTTTCACAGCTATAGTGGTCTCTTCATGAGGTGTATAATGAAGGGGACTGTATGGAATGCATGCTAATATACTACTAAATCTTTGTACAGTACAGTATCTTTGTGTATTTAATAAAAGGCTACACATAGTTCAATGAATCTAGTTTTCCTATAGCTAATATGGCTAAAACATGCTTATAAACAGACATACTGTAAATCATTACTGAATCTGATATTGTACATTATTAAAATGATATTGAAACCAATCAATATTCTTAAGCAGTTGTATTGCTAATGCAACGTGAAGTACATTTTTGAAATAGTAACTGTCTGTAGTTGGGCCTCATTAAAATTTAGTTTTGATTTACCATCTTAGAAAATTATGAATTTCTGCTTTAAAGTCTGAATGTACTGCACATTCTCTGTGTGGACTGTGTGGACTGCACCATTTCCTAAAGTGACAAATCTGGACAGAGCAATTTTAAAGTGTAAACTGAGGTATATCCCTCGTAATCATTTCTGAGGTAGGTACAAGAACTGAAGCTGCTCTGAATGGGCCTACTACTGTTTCCAAAACTTAGACCCTTAGCAGGCTTTGCTGAGGCAGATACAAGAGGTGCATCTGCTCTAACTGAGCCTGCTGCTGGTTCAAAAAAATTATGCCATGGCAGGAATTGCTGAGGCAGGTATAACAGAGGCAGCATCTGTGAATGAGCCTGCTGTTGTGTCACAAAATTATACCCATGGTAGATATTGCTGTGTAAAAATAATAAAAAAAAAGTTATGAGGCTATGTGGAATTTTGCAAATACAGACTTGTAACTGGTAATATTTAATATTTTTTACCCAAAATGTTCAGCATAGCCATTTCATCACAGCACCTCATGAATGTGAAAGCTGCCATTTTTCAACTCCTGCCCCAAATGTGTTTTTGCATCACAGAAGTTGATTTTGCAGTCCCTGCGTGACATCACTTTTATGCCAGGAGTTGAACATTTTCTCTGCCCGTCTACCTGAGGCAGCATCATAACAAGGCAATGTTGAAAATTTGGTGTGAAAATATTAAAAAACAACTCTTCAGTATTTTTCCTCAAATTCCTCACCTGCAGCCCTATTGGCTCTAGCCAGAGTTTGTTTTGGTTTTTCTAAATGGATTGCTGGCAATCAGAGGACAGAAAGCTACATATGGCCATGCAATCTGAGAGGGTGGGTGGTGAAATGGATTTGGAGAATTACAGGCACAGAACTTGAAAGAAAGTCTTTCTTTTGAGTTCTGTGGTCAGGGAATTGTATCACTTCCAGCTGTTCTGGATACCGGTCCATTTGCAAACACGATGGGGAAACAATGTTTGAAGTGCGGAACAGAGACACCTGCTTCAGCCATTCAAAATGTCATGGGTATATATAAGGGGGATGTGAGGTACTTAAAAGTCACCAAATTCATGGATTCAGTGACATCGCAATGCCCACACCCTATGGTCATGAATTCACTACTGGTAAAAAAACAAGATAAAAATTAACAAAAAAAGTCAGGTTGTGAAAGTGGTAACCAGTTGCCATTAAAGGAGAACAGTGTTGACTGTGTAGTCAATATTTCTGAAAAAAAAAACTGTGTTTAAATACTGGTTCAAATTATATTATTGCTCTAGCTATTCAGGCTTTTAGTAATCCTAGTGGATGTTTCTGATTTACATGCTGCTGTTAAAAAACATTTTGGAGACTGGCATGGTGGCCCCAAGGGCTAAGGTGCTGGATGCCTTACCTCACACCATACTGATGACCTATGTTTGGGAATGAGCACAGACCATTGGAGGTCATGGGGGGGTGCAGAGCTGGATAGAGCCACCAAGAGGCAGCTATCCTCTCCGGGGAGTGAAGGTGGTATTCCTCAGCTCTTGACTGCCCCATGGTGGAGGCCAGGGGGCAGCACAGGCCAAAGGGAGTGCCAGGTGCTAGGCTGATGGGTGGGCAGAAGGGGCTGACACCAGGGCTGTAGTATGCATACACACCTCCAAGCACATGCATCTCTACTGCTGAGGATAACTGGGAGGACAATAAAAAAATGGAAAAATGGATCCAGCCGCAGGATGATGTTAGACCCTCCACAGGCTTTGCTCCTGGGCCAGGCATTAAGTAAGCCACAGTAATTCTGGGATGTTGGTGCTGGGGGGGGGGGTCAGTCAAGCTGAAGGGGGCAGACAGAGAGGAGATAAATAATAATCACAAAAAAGAACATTTTGGAACTGTATGATGTATGTTATGTCCCTTTTATACTCTTCTATTGTTGGCACAATGCATCCTTGTTCTACTATAGAACTCTGAGGGTGGGGAGGGACATAAAGTACATCATGCCATTCTAAAATGGTACTTACCATCTGACTATAAAGCAGAAACATCCACTATGGTTACTAAAAGGCCTGTATTGCTGTAACAAGAACTGAATTTTAACTAGTACTTAAAACTAGCATGAATCAGTGCACAGGGTCTTCCTCACTGCTGGACCTATGTATTCACCAACTGCCCCCATAAAATCACTAGTGCTACTGTCCTCCCAAATGCCCTTAGAGACCACTGCCCTGTCCTCTGCTTCTGGACATGCAAAACACCAAAATCCCCTCCCCAAATAATCCAACAATGCAAACTTGGCCCTGGCAAACTTGCTCAACTTAAAGCATATCTCAGTACTAAGAACTGGTCCTTCATAATGAATACCCATGACCCTGACAGAGCTCTCAACTTCTTCATTCTCTCCTTTAACACCATATGTGACAAATTTTCCCCTATTACCAAAAGGGTGGTCAAAGGCAACTAGACACCTTGGATCACTGACCACCTTCTGGCCCTTATGCAGTCCAGAGATTCATTATGACACTTCTCCAACGAGACTGGCCTTCCAGCTGATAGACAGAAGTACAGAGAGGCATGGAACAAATGCACATGGTCCTTGTGCAAAGCCAAAGCTGAGTATTACAAATCCTCCCTAACCTCTACCTGGGCTCAGGGAGAAAATTCTGGACCAATATTAAGGATATCTGTGGCAATGACACCAACTCAGTCAGATCATGGTTGATGGGTACCTGACCTCTGATCTTGACCATATAACCATAGCCTTCGAGGACACCTTCACAAACCTTAGCCAGATTCTCCCTCCTAATTTCTTTGACCCAACCCTAGCCAGCTCCCCCACTTTCCTCCCAGTAGCCCCTCCCTTTCACCTGTGCTGCATTACACCCAAGTTCGCTGAGCTTTATTTCAGAAAAGCCCTAAGCCACTCCTGCTATAGTAGTGACTCCTTAGACCTGAAACTCCTCCAGCTCACTCTCCATGAGGTGCTCAACCCCCTCACCTATATTCTAAACTGCTCCTTATGCCAGGGGAAATTTCCCTCCCAGTGGAAATCTGCCTCCATTACTCCCATATTTAAAAGTGGGAACCATTCCATCACCAACTACTGCCCCATCTCCATTCTCCCCTATCTAAGGCCCTAGAGAGGAGCATCTCTGATCAGCTCACTGACCACCTCAACAAATACAACCTACTCTGCAAGCAGCAACACAGCTTTCAGAAAGGGCACAGTACTACTACTTCCCTCCTGGAGCTCACCAAGCACATCCACTCCACCTTAGACAGGGATCATATTACTGGTGCTGTCTTCATTGATCTCACCATGGTGTTTGACACTGTCAATCATTCCCTTTTACTAACCACACTTTTAAACATCGGTTTCTCTCGGGATGCCCTTGGCTGATTCACTGACTACCTGTCAAACCATTTCCATTGGGTCAAAATTGGTAACACCTTATCTAATAGGCTACCTGTCTTCTTGGGAGTCCCGCAGGGGTCTGTCCTCTGACCACTACTGTTCAGCCTCTTCATTAACTCCCTTGCCATGTCCTGTTCTGGCAACCTACTACTCTATGTGGATGATGTTTTCCTATATACCGCCAACTCTGACCACATATAACTCCACATTTCCTTTCAATCCTCCTTTAGTGGCACTGAAAATTGGTTCTCCACACAGTGCCTAATCCTCAACTATAACAAGACCAAAGTTATGTTCTTTTCACACTCCCTGAATTCCCAGAAGGAGGTTTTCCCCCAAGTACAAACTGCCAAACTGACCCCTCTTGAGCAAGTGGACTCCTTTAAATCCTGGGTGTCACTCTAGACCCAGCACTTACTTTCTACTAGTATATGCATCTTCTGTCTACTGCCCTCAATGTTCAGCTTAGGCTACTGTATTACTTCAGATATTGTCTTACTCCAGACACCCTAAGGCTTGCTGTCTCCTTCTCGATCCTCTCTCTGCTTGACTATAGCTTACTTATCTATAGTACAGCGAACACCTCAGCCCTTCATAGACTCCATCTCTCCCTAAATAAAGCCAGTCACCTCACCCTGGGCTGTGACTAACTCACTCACACATGCTCTTTTTATAATGCTACCAACTGGTTATACCTCGACAATAGAATTAGGTTCCACACCTACCACATGGCCAAAAATATTGCTCTAGGCCTTTGCCCCCACGAGCTTGCACCCCTAATCCACCCGGCTCTGACACTTAAGCATACCCATAGCTCTGGCAGGCAGCTCCTCTCTGTTCCCCACTGCCAAACCTCCCAACTCCAAAGGTCCTTTAGTTACAGAGCCCCTTCTTGGGTAAATAGTCTACCCACCCACTTGTCATGAGAACAGACTTGGACCCTTTAAAACTTCTCTCAGAGACCATCTCCAGTCCTCAAATCACTGTGATTGCCACTGAACCTGCTCCCCCCCTTCCCTGACTAAGGCCTCTGGCTGACTCCCCCCCCCAGCTTAGCTTTGTATCTGAGTATATATACATATTGCTTATGATTGCACTATTTATTCCTAGGATCTGACTGTTAGCCTTTCATTGGTCTTTGTAACAACCTGATTGTGTCCTGCTGAACAACTATGTAATGTTTGTTTTGTATATAATTTATGTGATGTGGAACCTTTGTAAAGGAGTCTCTGAGTCAAAGGTACTTTCTGAAGCCTCTATAAATAAATAGATAAATAAATAAAATAAAAAGATGACGTCCAGGTTCAGCGCAGTTCTCCTTTAAGCATCCCTATAACTGTTACAAACCTTACTTTTAAAAAAAATGAGATAAAACTTCACTGGATACCATGTTGTGGAACTGGCATACATTATAAGATGAGCCCTGTGGTTAAGCAACTGTATCTGCTATTTCAGCCCAACTTTTCTTTTTCCTGGCTATTAAGATTTGGCTCAAGCTTCCCAATTAGAATATCTTTTTTTTAAATTAATCTCAAATTAGGCACATTTTTGCATCCTCCCCAAAGTTACTTTTCTTTCTGTTGTCAGTGATCTGGGCTTTTATTGAAAGCAGGGAAAATTTTTTTTTCATGACTCGTGATATGAAAAAAGAATATTTGTTCACATCACGAGTCACAAAAAAAGATTTGCAATCTTAAAAAAAAACATTTCAAGGGCATTTCACCTATGGTTAAGTGCATAATCAAGCTAAGGGGACCCAATAAGCAAACTACATCTGTTGGTCAATCTCCAGAATATCATTTTTGTGGTTTTCCAGAGTTGAATTTTTAGGAAAAAATGGAAAACAAAATGAAAAAAAGATTATTGCCCTCATGAGAAAGGATTTCCCATAAAAAATACTTCTTACAGGTATTTTGAAATGTTAACTGAGCATGATGAGAACCCACAATTTTAAAATTTAATGACTTTGGAAAGGATTCATATTTTGTTCACTGAACCAGCAAAGAAAATCCTTTGATCAAAGCCCTTTCTACTCTAAAAATTGCTGACCAACATTCCAAACCATCTGGGCATTATGCAATGGCAAAAAAACCCAGCATAAAACAATGATTTTTCATGTGTTTTTGCTAGTAGTGTCTTGGAGTCCATACATCTGACCAGAATGAAACTTGGCACATAAAGAGATCTACCCCTCAAAACCACACATGCAAACTTTTGTGCAACTCCATTGAATGGTTGCAAAGATATTAAAGTGCACAATTTGGGGTTTAACATTAAAGTGTCTATTCACCCCTAACTATTGTGGCTCTAATGAATGGCAAAAAACTATATTTTGCAACAACTGTGAAATCACCTTGCAGGACTGATTAATGAAATATCACAAAAAGTGTTCATGAGGTAGGTTCCAGAAAAGGCTGGGTTGAAAATTTGATGAAACAATTTCAAACAAGAATTTGTCAATGCCGAATGTTTGCTTGCTGGCATTAGCAGTGGAAGTGCAGAAGTTAGACAGATGCAGTATAGGAATAGCAGTGAAGTACTGAACTGATGCCAACTCCACCAACACCCTGCAGAGAAAGACAGGCATTGGGGTTTGGCTTTGGGTCATCACTCTTGATGGTCATAACATTTCACCTCACCTCACCCTACCCTACAGACACTGACAAGTATTGAGGTGTGCCTTGGGGTGTTTGGGCTTCACATTCACCTCATTCCATAAGGAAACACACTGAAATGGGTGCAGTATAGGAGAATGGGGTGAACTCTGGTGCTAAAGGGTCCAAGGTGCACCTTGATGCCTGTCACTGGCTGCAGGGTGGGGGTGGAATGACTTGAGCATTACTGTCGATAATCCCAAGTCACACCCCTGATGCCTGTCAGTCCCTACAGGGTAGGGCATCATGGTCAAAATCCCTAATGCCCTGGGCATTTCTTGGTATTTTTACTCCAAGTTTTCAACATGAGATTTTTGTGACCCCACCACATGAACAGTGACACTATCAGCTCATTAGCTGAAAGGTGATTTTGCACAGCGACTACACCATTTGGTGCCACAGGTGCAACAACACATTTCAAACAGGATGTGAAAACTGACAGCTGTACTGTTCATGAGGAGGTGTAAAAAATGGCAATGTTGAAAATCTGGAGTGAAAATATAAAAAACTGATGAAGGCATGAGCGTGCATAGAAACTGCGCAACGCACACCTGCAATGTAATTAGTTTGGGGTTTTTTTACAGCAGCTTTTCAACACAGGCATTTTGGGACCTCTGCTCATAAACAGTGTCACTGGGATTTTCATAATATGTCCCAAACACTGATTTCCCACAGTGACCTCACTATTCTGCACTGGAAGTGTGAAAACACATTTTGGCCAGGGTGTGAAAAAATGACAGCTGTACTGTTCATAAGGAGGTGTGGAAAAATGCCAATGTTGAAAATCTGGACTGAAAATATTACAAATGTGTGAACTTACGAGGGTGCATGGAAACTGTGCAATGCACGCTCGTAACACAATCATTTTATGGACTTTTGTCACCAAATTTTCAACATAGCCATTTTAAGACCTCTGCTCATGAACAGTGTCACTGTGATTTTCTTACTCTGTCCTGAACATTGATTTTGCACAGTGACCAAACCACTGTGCAATACATGTGCAAAATGTGAAAACACATTTTGGGTGAGATGTGAACAATGACAGCTATACTGTTCAGAAGGAGGTGTGGTAAAATGGCAGTGTTGAAAAACTGCAGTGAAAGTATAAAAAATTCTTGAAGTTATGAGCATGCATAGGAACTGCACTACACACACTCGTAAAACAGTCATTTTGGGGAATTGTTTCACCAAATTTTCAACATATGGTTTTTGGGGGGCCTACGTCATGAACTGTGACACTGTCTTTTTGTTACTCAGTCCTAAAACATGGTTCCATGCAGTGACCTCGAAATCACCTTTCGGGACTGAATTACCAGATGACAGTGACTGTGTTCATGAGATGGGGTCCGAAGAACCCCATGTTGAAAATCTGGTGCAAAAATTCAAAAAAATGACCAAGATATGAATCAAAGTTGAAAAAAAAACTATTTATGCAGACGTGTTCCCGGTCCACCAAAGATCATTGCACCAGGCCCCAGAGGTAAGTATGGGGTGAGGGGGGTGTTGGGCGGTGGGGTGCGCAGAGGGTGAGCATGGGTTGGGGGCAAGAGAGTCAATGAGGGACCGTTTTATTTTGTTACAGGTTTTTTTTTAAAAAGACAATGCAGGACTTTTGCCATGCTGGGGTGGGCTCCCAGCGTGGCACCTGGAAGTTTGTTTGGGGGCAGTGGAGCCAATGGAGGATTGGGCACCCCATTGGCCATACAGTGTGTGGGGGAGCACATGACAATACAAGATTTTTCCTACACTGGGGTGGGCTACCACTGTGGCACATGAACTTTGCTTTTTGGGGGGACACTGGAGCTGACGGGGATTGGACACCCTGTCAAGCATACAGTGTGCTTGGGGGGGCTGTGCATGTGCCGAGGGAGATTGGGCACCCCCTCAGCACACAACAAATGGGGGGCTCATCATGCCAGGAGATACACTGGTGTACAGCTGAAAGAGAACAACTGCTAAGGTGGTGACGTGTAGGCAATTTGCATACTGCTGATGGCACAGCAGTATGCAAATTGCCTACACATTACCACAGCTGATTATAGTGGTCTTTCTCTTTCAACTGTATGCCACTGCATCTGAACTGCTGTCATAGACTGCTCGGACATTAATTGGTGATCTGCTGCCGCACCTGCAAAAATGATCAGGGCATTAGGACCGGGGGTGACACACCTATGAAAATTTGTATAGTGGCACTATGTTTCTTGCACATGCATGCAAGCTAACATAAAAATGACCAAGTTATCAACATAAGTTCAAAATGCCATTGAAATATACTATAAAACTCTTACTTGTATTCCTCAGCTCACAGTTCAGGATTGAAGAGTGCAAATGTGTTTTGGTCCTTGGAGGATTGCAGCACTTGGTCTTGGCTGGTAGGTATAAGGTAAGGGGTGTGTGGGGTGGTGGATGCTCATTGGGAGGGTCAGTATGGTGGGAGGGGAATGGCAGTGTTGATGAGGGACCTTTTTTCTTTCAGGTAAAAAAAGATGTTACATGATGGTTTTCTTCTTTGTAGGAAAAGTTACAGCCATCAGAGTTAGGGGGTGCCACTAGACAACAGGGAAACATAAAAACACAATGAGGATGGTGATTGTATGGTGGGGGAGTGACTAGACACCAGGTAACATAATAAAACAATGGGGATAGTGATCAGAGGTTGGAGGATGCCACTAGACACCAGCAAAATATAAAAAAGGGATGAAAATCAGATGGTGGGGAGGTGCCACTAGACACCTGTGAAACTTAAAAAAAACAACAGGGTAACAATCGGAGGGTAAGGGGTACTACTAGACACTATGGAAACAAAAAGAACAAGGGATAGTCAGTAGGGTCAGATGGTCAGATGCTGCCTCTGTCATGTGCTGTTTGTGAGGAGGTTGGGGGGGTTGTACGGGGGGACACTTCTGCTTGCTTTTTTGGTGTGTATGTCATATCATATACTGTGGTGTGAACAAAATATGACAACAGGATATAAGAGGCAGGTGATTTGGTGGTGTCAGGGACCTCTAGCCACTAGGGAAAACTTCATTACATATGGGGCAGGTGATTGGGTGTGTGGGAGGGACCACTGGACACCTGGCAAAGCATTAATATAATTTGGGGGGTGATTGGGTAGGGAGAGGGACCGCTAGCCACTAGAGAAAATGTTCTTACTTATTAGGCTTGCTTTCCCATTATGTGTGTCATATATACTGTGGTGTTCTGCTATACGAAACACCACAGTATATGATATGACACACATAATGAAATATGAAAACAGGACATCACGCGTTAGAAAAAAAAGGGCTATCCGTAGAACATTTATTTTTACAAAAATTCTTTTATAACTTTTTTAAAAACTACTTGACTACTATATATGAAAACCATAAAAGCATGTACCTTGGGCCAAACTGTATCAAACCTGAATGTTTCAGGTTTCAGATCTTCATATTTGTTTAAGTTATTGGGGTACAAAAAAGTTGTCTTAAAAATGGTGACTTTTACATTTTTTGCACTTCTGTAATTTTGCCCCAACTGAACCGGTGTACATGAAGGTTTCCAGGATCAAGAGATCCTGGCACAAACACCATGCTTTCCAAATTTCATGTAAACTGGTTGAATGGGGCAAAGTTATTAAGGTGTGAAAATTGGAGTTTAATATTAAATTGATTAGTCAACCCTAATATACAGATGTGACCATTCCTGTATAATATAGATTCATTGCAAAGAACTTAGTTAACACATTAGTTAGGGTTGAACTGGAAAAAGTAGGAAAATGTGGCCTTAGGGTTTCCAACCCTAACACCCCACCCCCACCTTGCAGGCAAAAACAGGAAAAAACATTATGGTTTGACCTCTCCTGCATCTTCGCAGCTCTGCTATGGGGTGTGCCTCATTGTTGTCAACCCTGATGCTCACCCTATTCCATCTTTAAAGAAAGTGAGTTGTGTACAGTATATGAGATTATTAAATGAGCATTAATGAAAGGTCAAATGACAACTTGCCATTGGGTAGAATGTGTCACCTGACCATTCATTAATGCCCAGATAGATCAACGGGTGGCATGCTGATTGTAAAAAACTTTTGAATTTTTGCTTTTTACAACCAGCTAGCCCGTTTTGTAAGTGTGATAACCCACTCTAGCCCATGGGTGCATCAGGGCATTAATGCACTTCACAGTTGGTTGAAGTCACTTGGGCAAGCACTCATGCCTCACAATGTACATGGGGTATCCATTAATGCCCCAATACTCTCATGGTCTGTCATGGGTTATAGCATACAGGGGGTGAGCATTGGAGTTGACAACCCCAAGGCACACCCCACACCTAATTTGAAATGATGCAGGAGAGGTCAAACCATAATTTTTTTTTTTCTGTTGCTGCCTACATTGTGGGAGTGGGGTGTTAAGGTTGGAAACCCTAACACCACATTTCCCTACCTGTGTTGGTTCAACCTTAACTAGTGCATTAACACATTTTTTTGCAATGAATTTCCTTACTTTATGAGATTGTGTAATTGAATTCTCATTTGCCCAATCTGTTTCCCAATGTTTGTCAGGAGGCAGTTTATTAAATTCTCACTGCAAGGTCTGTTGGATACCTTCTTTTAGATTTGAATGTCTGTAGCAGTCCTGCACAGTCTGGATCTTTTAATGCCTTGTTTGTAGAGTTCCCTTGTATAAATTTCTATTTATGCCCCCATTTCTCTGGCCCCCTCCCAAGTCCCTCAGGCCTGAGAGCAACCCCTGAGCCTCCCTGGTTGTTGTCACCTACCCCCAAGGAGCTTTGGCTTCACTCCTCAACTGGGGTCAGTGTGTGAGGGGTCCCCCAAACTTACACATTTCATTAGGCAGACACCACAATCCAGAGAGAGAGAGATGGAGGACCAGGGAGCTCCCATGGTCCATCAACATGGAGGTGTTGGGGCCATTTTTCCTTTTCCTTCCTACCCCAGAGATGTTGCATGCAAGGATGGCAAGGCCAGCCTACCAATGCATTGAATGCATCTGAATGGCTACATCAGCGACATCTCCTCCCCTCCAGCTGCTCTTCCATCGTCACTGCCACCTGTGGTCAACCAGGTGGTAGTATTGGGGCAGAAGATGGTACCCTCCCACTCTGGAAGAGGACAGCATCCTCTAGAATGTTCAATCCTCCACCCCTTAGCTGGCCCCTGATGATCCAAGCTTACTTCTGAACTTGGATCACCAGTGTCATGTGTGGTAGCACTATCAAATGTGCTGATGGGCCAGCTGTATTAATTTGCATGACCAAATTTACAAAAAGATTTGTTAGAGGTGGATCTAACTGCTGAACTGAGCACATGCATATGCAGTGAGCTGTACAGACAGAAAAGCTCATTTTAACAAAAAAAATATGAAAAACATTTGTAAGTTGAACTGCTATCTTGGAATTTGACTGCAGGAAATCTTTACTGAATTTAAGTACTGGGGTGGTGGGAACTGAACTCTGAGAAGTATGTGAAATGTTATTATTGCATCTGACTGATGGAATGAATGGGGTCCAATTTGCTGTCATGTGATTATAAATTACAGTGGTATGGTAGTGCCAATATAGTTAGGATGAGTTGCCAGTTTATTGTTAAACCTCAATTTTTGCACTTTAAGAACTTCACAACCATTCAATGGATTTGTATGATATTTTGCTTGCACACTCTGGTGGGGAAGGTCTCTTGATGTGACAAGTTTAGTTCTGATAAGTTGTGTGGTAACAGATATACAGAGTCCAAAGAATTGTGCAATTTATGTGTTTTTTGCTGTTTCTTTGTCCATCTGTATCTCCCAAATGGTTTGAAATTGCAGTCTGAAATTTTCAGGGTAGAAAAGTTGTGCCTCACAGATGCACCTTTTGCTAGTTTGGTGAAAATATATTAATCTGTGCAAAAGTTATTAAATTTTAAAATTCCCATTATTTTTATTGGGAATTTATAGATGGCCCACCCTAAAAAGGATCCTTTGTCACAAATGAGTAATTCTTTTTTGCAGATGAGTCATCCTGTGTCACAAATGGGAAATATTTTTCTGCGCCGTCACCATTTTGTTTTTAAGTTTATGAGGGAAACAAATTGAAATAACTCAACAAAATGATGCATTTAGTAGAACCCAACAGATGTAGATTGCTTATCAGAATCTCCCCCCAGCTTGACTCTGTACTTATCTGTTGCAAAACTGCCCTTGGTGTTTTTTTCACATTATAAATCTTCTTTCATGACTCGTGATACCAAAAGAGATTCTTCACTTTGGTCAGACTTTCAGTCTTTGCCTAAATGTCATCCCATTATTTTTTGCTATGCCTTGTCAATATGATTACACCCAGAATGGGGTGACATTTAAGACTCATGACCCCAATGACACACCCTGTCATCTGTCAATCTTGGGATGATTGGTGGGTCCGGAGGAGGGGAGGGAGGGGCAACCCTAAAGATTTTTCATTTCCTGACTTTTTGTGCTTTAACCCTAAATGATGCATTAACACAGTTTTTTGCATAGAATATATATATATATATATATATATATATATATATATATAGATATATAAGATATATATAGATATATATAGTCTCTCTAAGGACTGCCAGCCCAGAGTTATGTCACAGTAGAGATTGAAGCTAGACCCCCTCATTATTCCCTATTTCATATGCACATAAAAATAAAGTGTTTTCTTATCAGTATTATGTGGAGAAAGGATACTGTATAAATGTTATCTGTGTTTATCTCTGTTGAATTCATGTTACTTGATAAAAAGCAATAATATCAAAGAAGTTATAAGCATTTTTCTAAAAAGGGGTGGATCACATGTCTGTGATATGCTGTACTGTACATATAAACCCTCCACTAGGACAGAACAGATCAGATAATTTTTGCCTCCAGTTCAGTGAAGTCAGTTGCCTGCTGACTGGTGAGATGAGTTTCCAGTTCACTGCAGTTTGCTGGAGAAAAAAGTTACTGAGACATTGTGTTTGCTTTCATGTCTCCCATTGATGCTGATTCCAAGTTAATTTATCCTAACAAAGAAAACTGCTGGAACCAACTAACCTTGAAGATTTTTCTTTTCTGTATAAGCATTTTAAATTTTTGTTTAATTACCTAAATAAAAAGAACAATGCATATCCTGCATTTTTATGCAATTTATCTACTGTTGTTGTATCTGCCTATTCCCACACCTTCACATACAGTAAAATGTAATTTACAAATAAAATAATAGATAGGTTCTGGTGTATTACAAGGCAGTAATTCCATTGAGAGGTTCTGGGGACACAAGAAACCTTGAGAGCGAAGCTCGAGAAGTTTTTTGAGTCCCCAGAACCTCGAGATGGAATTTCTGCCTTGAAACACCAGAACCTATTTGTTATTTTTTATAATATATGGATGCAAGGAATTTCCAAGTTCTTACTTGTGCTGCTGTGGTCTGCAGAGTTTGTTAGACTCAGAGTGTTCCTCACTTCTCATTTGCACACACCCCCTGCTCCCGATCCATTCCCGCTTCTTTCAGAGAAAAAAAAAACACACGGTTCATGCAGTAGTCGCGTCCGGTAGTCCCAACGATTGTATTACGGGGACCGGAAGTATGGTATTATTGGGCCAGAAGTATAGTATTACGAGGACCGGAATTATAGTATTATGGGACCAACTAATCTATTACAAGGATTTTTTTGTATGGTTTTGGGGGGTATTATTTTAAGAATCCTTATATTACAATATAATACACATATCACAATAGGTTTCATTAAATTACAATGATACAACATGAAATTTGACTCATAAATTCACCTCACACCATTAATTGTAATTTGTATTAGCAGGTAAACACTGCTTTTGTGTCAATAGAGAAAGAAAATGCAGTTTGAAACAGCACTATCATGTCTTTGCTAAAACAGTGCTACCAATTTCTCATTAAAAGAAATAAAATGTGCAATTCAGTAATACCTTAGGACATAATTTTGGCATGGATAATTTTTGAAAAAATCACTCGGTCATGGGAAAATAAAATTCTTGACATTGTCATGGGTGCTACTTTTTAATGCACAATATTGGCAAAACCCCTTTTTTCCCTCTTTTATCACTCCAAACATGGATATCAAAACACAAAATAAGGTAAATACATGTATATTTCTATATCATTTTGTCAGTTGCAGACTTAATTTGCTCTTTAAACCTACATGAAAATTAGAAGAAAGCTGGACCAAATTATTTATAAAAGAAAATGAAACTTCAGATGTAATGAGCAAGCAGATAAAACAAATACCATGGAGACAAGACAAGTGAATCAATCAATCAATCAATCAATCAATCAAAATCTTTATTTATCCAGGCAAACATCATTGAGCAGAGCTCTTTTACGAGATGGACCTAGTTAGAACAGAGTCAGGTAAAATCCATTATAAAAACATATAAATAAATGTAAATAAGTATATAAACACAAACACAATGGTGCAGTAATAGAGGAGTCAAATGATAAAAGGAAGACAAGGCAAGCCATAATGGAGGAGGATTCAAATACAAGGGGACAGGTCCACCACTGAACCATGCAACTGTATATAAGCCATGTTCTCTGTATAGAAGTACCAGTTAGTTCATTTACCAGGGGCAGTCACTAGTACTAGCCATGAAAATGGCTTGGAGAACCACCAACTAATGGCAGATGGGGTGCCAGGAGGGGTATGTGATATGTAAGCGAAGGATAAACATTGTGAGAAGTGAAGTCCCAAGGATAGGCCAGTAGAACTGATGCAGCGGTGGGGGCCTACGGGGAGAGGGAAAGGGGAGTTAGGACTTTTATAGTATGATTGCGTGTAGATTGTGGATGAGTGCAGTATAGAGTTGTAAAAAGAAGGCTGGAGAAAGCGGGAAGATAGACCAGTATCAAAGGGAGGACAGAGGCATCAAGGGCCAGGGCCAAGGAGGAGACAAGCACTAGAAGTAATTCATTCATGGTTAAATGGTACAGGTTAGCAAGATGACAATTCATGGTCATGGGAATCAATTGCACAAGTCCAACACATATCACTATGGATGTAATTTGGTCATTGGTAATTGTTGAAAAAGTCACAGGTTGATCTTAGCCAATGAACTTTTATTATGCATTTTCATGAAAATAGCGAAAGTCCAGATTTTCAAAGGCCAGGAAATGAGGCAGGGTGATTCTGTCAAAAATAACTGACTCAAGGAGCAGGTTGAGTCACACCTTGCATCAATTTGATGGTGCCTGCATCAAAAACAGGTCTGCATGCACCAAAAATGCCTGTGCTACGTCAGAATGAGTGCCTGCATCACCAAAATGATGTACCACCCCTTTATTTGTGATTTTCAAGGAATGTGAGTCCTGTCCTTGTGCCTAAGATGCATGTTGCAGTTAGACCAGCCAGAGCCTGTCTAAGGGACACTTGAGGTTATAAGGAGGCCCACAGCAGGTGATCAGACCTGACTATACTACTTTTATGGACCAATATGCCGCTGTATGAATAGTTTAGAACATTTTAGGGGCTTAAACTTGGCCATTTCATCTGCTGCATTGTGTCATGCCCATCATTTGTGTCATTTGTTACTCAACTTGCACCATTTTGTTAACTCATCTTGTGTCATTTTCATTCCTTGGATCATTTTTTGACTCAAGTTACACCATTTTTTTACTCAACTTGCACCATTTCTTTGACTCAATTTGCACCATTTTGTGGTGTAGCTTGCATCCTTCTCATTCATTGTGTCATTCTGTTGATGCAGTGAGTCTGTTTGGGGGACTTTTCCACAGAGAATGATTTTCTTGAAAAAATATGATGCACAGTATTTGGTGCACCTAGATCTGATGCAAGGTGGTTGTTTGATGCAACTTGCTTGGATCCAAGGGCCCTCTGAAAATATGGCCCCAAAAGTCATACGGCTGGATTCAGCAAAGAAAGCATTCTCTGTGGCAAAATCCGCCAAACAGACACAAGAGGTCCACTGCATCAACAGAATGATGCAAGGGACAAGAATGACACAACCTGCACCAAAAGAAATAATGGTGCAGGTTGAGTAAAAAAAATGACTTAAGGGGCCCGATTCCAGAAGGTGGACACAGGGCTTGTGCCAAGCCATGCAACCACCACAAAGTTTGTGACAACTGTGCCAAAGCCCTCCTACACAATTCTGTGCTGTTCCAGAAGGGTTGGTGCATTTGCAACAATTTTTCTGCTTTTCGGCAGCTTGTGCCAAAGGTTTGGCACAAGTCCCATAATAAGGGTACCCACATGGACACAAAGTTAGACCAGCAGGAAGATAATATAACTTTGCAGCATCGGGGACTTTCGGCATTGGTTTCTGGTACAGTGTGTTTGA
Organism: Neoceratodus forsteri; assembly: GCA_016271365.2. Classification (NCBI taxonomy): domain Eukaryota; kingdom Metazoa; phylum Chordata; order Ceratodontiformes; family Ceratodontidae; genus Neoceratodus; species Neoceratodus forsteri. The sequence goes on along the minus strand of CM057449.1, from coordinate 1,175,624,187 downwards.
AACAAGTCAGCACTTGCATCAAACACCCTGCCACAAGTCCCCTGTGGCAATCACAATCTGTTCTGGAACTGGGAAATGGTGCAAGTTGAGTCAAAAAAGTGGAACAAGTTGAGTAAAAAAATGATGTGTTGAGTACAAAAATGACTTAAAGAATGAAAATGATGCAAGTTGAGTAAGAAAGGACCCAATTCTCAAAGGGATGGCGCATGTTGCACCAAAGGAGACTTGTATCAAATGCTGATGTGTCAGGGACCCTGTGCCCCATTCTCTGTTGGGCAAGATCCTCACAGCTAAGTCCTGCAACTTGCACCAACCTAAGCAGTGCACAAACAGAGGGTGCACCTGTACAGGTTGCTGCAAGCCTGCGGCACTGCATAGTAATAGTAAGGCACAAGTGCCCCCCCAAGCCCCGATCCCCAGGAATAAAAAATGTGAAAGCCCCGGAAGGCTATTATCCATCCAAGTTCTGCTCCCCAGTACTAATAATTGTAAAAGCCAACAGGGCTATTGTCCCCCCAAGTCCCACTCCCTAGTACTAATATAATAATTGTAAAAGCCCCACAGAGCTATCATCCCCTCAAGTCCTGCTTCCCAGTATTAATAATTACAGAAGCCCCACAGGACTATCATCCCCCCAAGTCCTAATTCCCATGTATAATTAATGCTAATTCCTCACAGGGCTATCAGATCCCCTATCTCCATTCCCTGAAATATTCCATTTATTATAATATGTCAATTACTGTCCTCCTAATGTAACCCTGGTGGTCTAGTGGACCCCCACCCAGCAGTGCCCTACCACCCCACTCCTCCCTGACCTGTACCCAGTAAGTAACTGGCACAGCCCACCTCTCCCCACCATGGCCAGCTGATGACTGAGCTCAGTATGAGTGCGTACTTTAAATAGTATGCACTCAGTGAATGACAGCCAGTTGTCATTAACTGAATGCACACTATGTACAGCACATGCTCATACAAAGCTCAGTTGGTGGCTGGCTGTGGTGAGAAGAGGTGGGCTGTGCCAGCTGCTGGCTGTGTATGGGTCAGGTGGAGCAGGGTGGTAGGGCACTGTTGGGTAGGGGGCCACCAGCAGGGCTTCATAGGAGGACAGTAATCGACATATTATAATAACTGAAATATTTCAGGAAATGGGGTTTGCAGATCAGGGATCGGGGATAGTGGGGTCCATTAGCCTTAACATTAATTATACATTAATTAAACATGGGGATCAGGACTTGGGGGGATGATAGCCCCATGGGGCTTTTACAATTATTATTACTTGGGATCAGGACTTGGGGGGTGATAGCCCTGTGAGGCTTTGTATAATTATTGGGGATCGGGGCTGGGATGGGCTGCCTCACCTATGGGGGATCCAATTGGGGCACACTGGTGCAACCCCCGGTGGACTCAAAGTACACTTACACCAGCTCATAGCTGGTGTAACTGTATTTTGACAGATGTCGTTCAGGGGTTGTTTTAGAATCGCAAATTAGGGGATGTGGCAGCAGCCCATATAGAATAGGTTACATCTGCTGCCATAAAGCCCCTTGCACCATGTCTCATCAGGAGTTTATGGCACATCCATGACACAGGTCAGGGCTGCTTTTGAGAATCCTGAATAGTGCAACTCATTGTGCAAAATGCAACTTGTATCATTCCTGTTGGCACAAGTCACTTTGCATCATGTGTAACTGTCAAAGGGTGTGGGTGCAATGATGAACACTGAGACCACAGTAAGGTGGCAAGGCCTAATGTTACCTAGCCAAATCTTTTATTAAGTAGAGACAAGTAACTAACCAAATAAAACTTGCAACCTTGCAATGTCAAAATAAATACAAAAGATACAAAAAAACAAAACAATACTCCAGTCTTCCAAGCACTATTCCATCAATGAGCCATCCTGGATTCAAAGAGAGTCTTAGTCTGAAGAGGTGCAGACTAGCTCTTTAGACCAGCACCTACTGATCCTCCAACGAAATCTGAATGTTCCACAGGATGAGTAGGCGCTGGTCTAAAGCATTCATCTGCACCTCTTCAGACTAAGACTCTCTTTGAATCCAGGATAGCTCATTGCTGGAATAATCCTTGGAAGACTGGAATATTGTTTTGTTTTTTTTGTATCTTTTGTATTTATTTTGATGTTGCAAGTTCGCAAGTTTTATTTAGTTATTTACTTGTCTCTACTTAATAAAAGATTTGGCTAGGTAACATTAAGCCTTGCCACCTTACTGTGATCTCAGTGTCCATCATTGCACCCACACCCTTTGACATTGGTGTTAGAAGTGGGATAATATGCGCCCCCACAGCACCTTTAGGACAACAGAAAGTGGGGTTTTCGGGTACCCCTCCATTTTTATGAATATTATTTCGGGGGCCCTCAACCCTTCACAGGGGCACCCTGTGACAGTAACCTTTCTAGAATCAGCCCCAAATGGTGCAAGTTGAGTCACAAAATGATGGAAATGACGAGAATGATGCAAGCTAAGTCAAAAAATACAGCAGATGAAATGGGCAAGACTAAGCCCCCAAAATGTTCTAAACTAATCCTGCAGGGGAATATTGGCCCTTAAAAGTAGTATAGTCAGATCTGATCACCTGTTGTGAACCTCTTAATATACTCTAGTGTCCTTTAGACAGCTCTTACTGGTCTAACAACAACATACATCCTAGGCACCAGGACAGGAATTACATTCCTTCAAAATCACAAATAAGGGGACGATGCATCACTTTGGTGATGCAGGCATCCCTCCCAACATGGCTCAGGCATTTATTTTGGTGTAAGCATGGTGCAAACCAGTCTGGCACATGCAGACTTGTTTTTGACGCAAGCAACATTTCAGAATCAGAAATGATAAAAGCTTTGACACATCCTGCTCCTTGAGTCAGTTGTTTTTGATGCAACCACCCTGAGTCATTTTCTGGCCTTTGAAAATCCTGCCCACAGTATCCATGACTTCCATGACAAACTTACATCCTTAGTAATACCCACTGCTATCAATGTTGATAAGTGATGAGGAAAAGAGGAAATGAGGAATTTGTGATTAATCTGCTTGGTTGTATTAATAACACTCCCTCGAACAACTCCTCCCACATCAATGCTACCACTGGTCCATCAGCAAAACAAAAATCTGAATTCACATCAGATTAACACATCATTTATAACTGCAATCAGATTTGCAGATCCATTATGAGTGCAAGCTGGATTATTTAAAAAACGGGCTAATGTAGGTATTAGGAAATTACTTTGGGATATGCTGTACGGTCTGTTATATTTTTCTATTAATTCTATGCAGACACCTATCACACCCAACTGCCCATCACTAACAACAAACTTATATTTCATCAAATGCATTCATTCTGCACATCAAACTCCCTAATTTATTCCTGCAGTGAAGAATGCACAAGTCTGCTCTTTCAGGGTCAGTGTACAACCTTCCCGTCATATTAGAAAGGTATGAATTAATTCTCAATTACATAGAAACATAGAAGTTGATGACAGATAAGGACCGCAAGGCCCATCCAGTCTGCCCATTTCTTCTTCTACCTTATAAATGTGCCATTGGCCTTTGCTCTGTCAGTGGCCTATCTATTCATAATCAGTTGTATTGCTCCCTTATGCCTATCCCATGCCTGTTTGAAGACCTGCACTGTATTCATAGCCACCACTTCTTGTGGTAAGCCATTCCATGCATCCACCACCCTTTCTGTGAAAAAGAATTTCCTCACATTCCCCCTTAATTGGCCCCCCTCTAATCTCATGCTGTGTCCTCTTGTCCTGCTATTTTTCTTATATTTAAACATGTTAGACTCTTTCACCTTGTTAATGCCCTTAAGGTGTTTGAATGCCTTGATCATATCACCTCTCTCCTCCTTTGCTCAAGGGTATACATATTGAGCTCTGTTAATCTGTCCTCATATGTCTTCTGATGCAGTCCCTGCACCATTTTGGTTGCCCTTCTCTGGACTGCCTCAATTTGGTTAATGTCCTTGTGAAGGTGTGGCCTCCAATACTGCATGCAGTACTCCAGATGGGGCCTAACCAGTGTCTTGTAAAGAGGGATTATTACCTCCCTCTTATGACTTGTGATACTCCTACTAATACACCCTAACACCCCCCTAGCCTTACCTACTGCTTTAGAGGTCTGCTTGGATGATTTCAGGTAATCAGTGATGATGATGCCCAAGTCTCTTTCTTCCTTTGTGACTGCTAGTAACTCCCCTCCCAGCCTATAGGTGGCTTCAGGGTTTCTCTTCCCTATGTGCATGATTTTGCACTTCTTTGCATTAAATCCCAGTTGCCACTCTTCTGACCATTTTGCTAGTTTATCCAGATCTCTCTCTCATTCTGCCCACCCCATCTGGATCATCTACTCTGTTGCAGATCTTGGTGTCATCTGCAAACAGACAAGCCTTACCCTCTAGTCCATCTGCAAGGTCACTAATGAAGATGTTGAAGAGGACTGGCCCCAGAACTGATCCCTGAGGTACCCCACTTGTGACTTGCATCTCTTCTGACTGTATACCATTTACCACCACTCTCTGTTTTCTGCCCGTCAACCAGTTTGCCACCCAGTTGACCAACTTCTGACCCACCCTGCACCTACCCAGCTTATTTATCAATCTTCTATGTGGAACAGTGTCAAAAGCTTTGCTGAAGTCAAGGTAGGCGACATCAACTGCTCCCCCTTGGTCCACCACTCTGGTTACCCAGTCAAAGAAATCTATGAGATTAGTTTGACAGGACCTTCCTTTTGTAAACCCGTGCTGTCTTGGATCCTGTGCCCCTATGGATTCCAGGTATTGCACTATCCTTTCCTTAAGGAGTGCCTCCATAATCTTGCCCACTACTAAGGTAAGACTGACTGGTCTGTAGTTCCCCGCCTCCTCCCTGCTACCACTCTTGTGGAGCGGGATCACATGAGCCCTTGTCCAGTCTTCTGGGACCTCTCCTGTGCTCAGAGACTCACTAAACAGTTCTGCTAATGGCTCTGCTAGTTCCACCTTTAGCTCCTTAAGTACCCTGGGATGTATGCCGTCAGGTCCCATTGCCTTATCCATCCTGAGCTTAGCAAGCTCTTGCAGGACCCTTTCTTTTGTGAAGGGAGTAGTGTTCACCCCCGTGTCCATGATGCTGAGCTGTGGGCCCTGCCCTACCTTTTCTTCAGTAAATACTGAGCAAAGTATCTATTTAGGATAGATGCCTTTACAGGGTCCTCCTCCTCATATGCTCCCTTTTCTCCATTAAGCTTAGCAATACCCCCTCTGGACTTTCTCCTTACACTAATGTATCTATAGAAAGTCTTGTCACCTTCTTTTACTGTCCGTGCTAGTGTTTCTTCAGTTTGGGACTTTGCCTGCCTTACTGCCTTCCTTGCTTCCCTTAGGGCAGTTTGGTATGCCTCCCTATCTTCATCCCACTGTGTTCCCTTATATTTCCTGAAGGCCAGCCTTTTGGCTCTGACCTTTTCTGCTACTGTATTTGAGAACCAAAGTGGTTTTCTTCTTCTTTTGCACTTCCTTTTCTGTCTAACACAATGGGATGTTGCTTCAAGTATTGCATCCTTAATGCTTGCCCACTTTACCTGCACCCCCTCACCTGTGTTTCTTTTTGCCAGGGCTAGCTTAACTCTGTTGGCCATCTTATCAAAGTCAGCTCCTCTGAAGTCCCATATTTTTGCCTTGGAATGGGATGATTTAGATGTAGTAGCCAAATTGAACCATACCATGTGATGGTCACTGGCCCCCAGTTGAGTCAGTGTTACTTATGAGGAGGGATCAGTGCTGGTGGAAAAAGAACTGGCCAGTCTGGCTGAAATTGGGGACCAGAGGTTATAAATCGAGCACTAGTTTTTAAAGAAAACAACATTATAGGGAGGGATGACTGCGGATCCAGCTTGAGGTTCAAACTAAACTTGTAATGCCCATGACACCCAACTGTCCATCACTTACCAAATACTTGTCCATACCAGTTCCAGATGTGATCCCAGTCATCCTTTCAAAATCCTCCCCCCCCCCCACTAATTAGATGCCCAGTTGGGGAAACTGTCCAGGCAGTACAGTATACAGCTTTGCTCCATCCATTCTTACTTTCCCTGTATACCACTGTTTTGTATGTTTGGCTATTGAGATTTCTGATACTTTACTTTGATATACTGTTACCTGTTCAGGTGAGTTAGAGTGTGTGGGGGGTGTTCAGTTGGAGGTCAGGCTGGGGAATGTCGGATCAGTGAGGGACCTTTTTTTACAGATTATAAAAACATACATTGAGGGAAGGTTTTCTTCATTACAGGCTATTTACTAAATGACAGGGATGGCTATCAGAAGGGGGATGCCACTAGACAGCAAAGATATATGTATTACTTACCAGTAGAGATGTGAGAAGTTGACAAAATTCGCTCTGTGTAAAACTTTGTGGATTCTGAGTATTGCATGAAGTTTTCCACCCTGTAAAGTCTCACTTCAAAGCATTTTGGGTGGATTTGAGAATTTTAAGTCAAAAACTTTGATTCCTGTTACAGTCAATGGTACAGGTGTCCCAGATCCGCAAAGCTTGAACTTTGCTGGAGAAGTTCAGCATAGAAACAAAGAAACATAGAATCTGATGGCAGATAAGGAACACTTGGCCCACCTAGTCTGCTCATGTCCCTACCTGATGGATAAGCTGCAGATCCTAGTTAACCAACAGCTTACTTCCTCCTAGCTGCCACTAGAATGGCCTTATGTCTGTCCTATGTATTTTTGAATTCTCACACTGTTCTTGACTCCTCAACCTCCTCAAGAAGGCTGTTCCATGCATACACAACCCTCTTCATGAAAAAATACTTTCGAACATTACCTCTGAGCCGTCCACTCTCTATCTTCAAATTGTGCCTCCTTGTTCTTGCACATCTCTTTTTCTGAAAGATGCTACCCTCTTGGACTTTTTAATTCCTTTGAGGTACCTGAAAGTTTCTATCATGTCCCCCCTCTCCCTCCTTTCCTCCAGGGTATACATATTAAGCTGGTTTAGTCTCTCTTCGTATGTCTTCTGGTGCAGACCCTGCACCATTTTGGTTGCCTCCTCTGAACAGCCTCCACTCTGTTTATGTCTTTGCGGAGATGGGGTCTCCAGAACTGCACTCACTACTCCAGATGGGGTCTCACCAACTGTCTGTACAGAGGGATAACAACTTCCTGTTTTCTACTGTTGATGCCTCTCCCTATGCATCCCAGTAGTCCTCCACCCTCATTACTGCTTTTTCACATTGCTTGCCCACCTTTTGGTCATCTGATATAATTACTCCTAGGTCCCTTTCGATTTTTGTTGTTGTTAGTATCTCATACCCCCCCCCCCCATTATGTACTCTTCCCCTGGGTTTTTGTTTCCCAGGTGCATTGCCTTGCACTTCTTTGCATTGAGTCTGAGCTGCATAATAGTCAAAGTTTGCTTTGAACCATGGGATATGAGGTAACATGTTGCTAAACAGCCAATGAGAAGCTAGTTTTCCCATTCTGTGAGTGTAGTGTGTTTTAATGAGACTTAGAGAGCAGAGATTGTACTGCAGCTTAGAGTCAAATCTAAAAACATTATATAAAAGAGCATTTTGTTTGTCAGATTGCTTCAGAACTGTTACTGTGAGTGCTCTTAGCACACACACAGTGATTTTCTTGTGTTGTTTTTTCTCAGCCCTGTATTGCTTATTCACAGTATTTAGTTTTCTGTTAGAAGTTGTTATTTGGTGTGAGCGAGGGAGGGTAGGAGCAGTTTAGAAGGCACAGTTTTCTTCTGAACAAAATCAGTTGGCAAGTGCCCTGTCTTTTCTTAAGAAAAAAAATCACTGTCCTCTTGACTGTGATTTAACCCAAGTGATTTTTGTGTGACTGTATGCAAAACTGTATTTAGGACAAAAAATCATTGTTCTCCTAACAGCAGTTTAAATCGAGTGATTGTTGTGCCCCTGCATGCACAACTGTATTTAGGAAAAAAATCATTGTTCTCCAGACAACGATTTAAGCCAAGTGATTGTTGTGTCCCTGTGTACACACCTGTATTTAGGAAAAAAATCATTGTTCTCCAGACAGGAATTTAAGCCAAGTGATTTTTTTTTGTCCCTGCATACAGTAAAGAAAGATAAGAATTAAAACTAAAAAAGGAGTAACATTTTCAACTCTCTAATTTCTAAATGAGAATGAGCTATATAAAATGCTGTGTCTTCTAGGCTTTGTGAGTCAATCACACTGTCTTCACTCTCCTTCAGCTACAACTGCTAAAATGAAAGTGGAACATTCACTTCCTGCCTGCCTGGTGTTTCCCATATGACATGCAGGAAGTGAATCATGTGATAAACCATGTTTTTCATTAACTTTGAAGTTACTAACAAAATCCAAATTGCCTTTGACGTTAACCAATGAAGTTTTGGCATGAGATTAAGACAATTAAATTTGACGTTACTAAAGAAAGTCTAAGTTATCTATCCAAGTTTCCCAGCGAAGGTTTAACACCAGAGAGGTAATTTTTGCAATTTTTTTGGGGGGCGGGCCAATTTGGTGACTTTGTGGGAACTTTGCTGGCAGATTTAAACTTCACAACATCTCTACTTACCAGGACAACGATCAGAGGATGGGGCAATGCAATTAGACACCAAGGAAATATATATAATTACAGGAATGACAACTGGGGGAAGTACCAGTAGATACCAGGGAAATATATATATTTTTTATTTATTTAATTTTTGTTGACCGGGTAGGTGCACTAGACAGTGCACTAGAAAAACACCTTGCCTATTTTCAGGCTCAACCTGGGAGAGTTACAGACAATAAATGAACAGCATTACAAGGACACAGTAATTACTATAACATCAATGTGGGTGGGCAAAACACAGATGTAACATGAAACAATGAGCAGCACAAAGGGATGTCATCATTAGTGATACATACACCTAAGTGCAAAATTGTCATGTGGTAAAACAATAAAGCCACGTTAAGCATGAATATGATGGATCAATTGCTCATGTATTTATTATACAGGAGGAACTTACAAAGTTTGTTTTTAAAAACCTGGTGAGACTGAAAGTATCTTAGAGGCACTGGAAAGGAGTTCCAGAGCTTGGGAGCAAATGCGGAGAAAGCCTGTTCTCCCATTTTAGTAGCAACTTTTGGGACAGCCAGTAATGACCTATCAGTAGACCACAAGGGATAGGCTAGTGAAGCCGTCTTTACCATGTTGAGCATGATAGCTCATATACCTGTTCTGATAAGATTATCAATGGTGCAGCCCGCAGTGAAAAGATGATATTAATTATGGGGATGGCGATCGAAGGTAGGGGGTTGACACTAGACAAAAGAGAAACCTTTATTTTATATTTTTTATATTATGAAGGTATCCTTTTCTGAATGGCCGCATTCTTTTTTCATATGGCCATAAGTAAAAAGTGCAAGTGAGTCATGAAAAAAGAATATACAAATAAAAATAGTGTGGGGCATTTTAACAATAGTGAGGTGCAGAATGTACCTAATGAGGTCCTGATGAGCAAGTTATATATGTTGGTCTTTGTGCAGGCCATATTTTTATATTATTTATTTATTTTTTTAAACACTTGACAACAAAATAGCAGCAAGCAAAAAATGATTTTTTCCCCTCACTAGAAAGCATTGACCCCCTAACAAAAAATGATTCTTTTGTCATTTCATATACCTATTTTGAAGTGGTTACTGAGCATGCACAGAACCAAAAATTTCAAAATTTAATAACTTTGGAAAGGGTTCATTTTTTTTTCATCATATCAGAAAAAGGCACATCTGTGGGCCAGCCCCCGTCTACCCTAAATGTTTCAGACTGACATTCCAAACCATCTGGGCACTATGGCTCTTCAAATAAACAGCAAAAAATAATCACAAATTAATTTTTTGCACTATCTAGATCTCAAAATCTGCACATCCAACCAGAATGAAACTTGGCATATCCTAAGATCTAACCCACAAGACCACGCATGCACAATTTTAAGCAAGTCCATTAAATGATCGCGATGTTATTATAGTGCTAAAATAGGGGTTTAACATTAAAGCGTACTCAACCCTAACTATAGCAGTACTAGCTACTGTGCCACTTTAATATATGTATATGTACAGTATAGATCTCTCTGTCTCTCTTTCTCTCGTCTATATATACACATATATATATCTATATATTTATATATATATATATATATATATATATAATGTATATATATATATATATATATATATATATATATATATATCTCTACTGCAGTTTGTGTTCAGTAGGCACATTAATATTAATATTAATGGGCCATATGCACGATTGGGCATCAATTATGCACCCAAAGTGCATATCCTGTCTGCGTAGCTCTGCACCTGTGGACTGGAGTGCACCACCGGTATTCACCAATGGCCACCACCTGTCTGTGGCACTGTCCCTCTGGTTCACAGTACTCCACAGGGTGGCCAAGGGCAGAGTCGCAGACTCAGTTGGGCATCCAATGGGATGCCTGGCATGGGTTCAGGAGTAGATCTCCAGTAAAGTGATGCATGGGTCCAGGCAGAGGAACACTAAATGCAGGCACCCAAACCTTCATGGCCATATTGGCCACAGTCCCCATGCCAAAGCCCCATGGCTCCTGCTAGTGTGCCACCACCCAACACACTGCACCCCCACCCCTGATGTCAGGGGACAACCACTGCCCCAACACAGTACCAGCCAGTCCCCAACCCAGTCTGTGACCCCCTCAACACACTGCAACCCCAGCCCCAGAGCAGTACAGGACCCACCACCCATCATGTCCCTGCCCCTAACTGTGCTGTGAACCCCCCAAACCACAGCAGTGCATCTGCAGATGACACTGCCCAGTACTGCCGCCATGCCCCCCACTCCCTGGCCATGAACTAGAATGCCCTGCCCCAACAGTGGTGGTCTGAGGAGTCCCCCCAGCACTGATACAACAGTCCTCCATCCTCCATCCTATCCTGTTGGTGCCGCATCTAGGAATGGCCAGTGGCACTGCCCTCTGCAGACAGCACTACATGCTTTTGTGCATGGTGCATAGTGCAGCCACACTCCCTGGCTGCCTCCAGTGCATTCCTCTCCATGTAGCCAGGGGATCAGGGGATTGGGTGCATTGGGACTGTGTGCCCTGGGTTGTGCATCCTGTGCAGGGGGTACAATGGGTCCAGAGTGGCTATGCACCAAATTATCCACAGTGCATAGCCACTCCACCCATTCATGCATAGGGCCTAATATATATATATATATATATAGATCAAAAAGTCAATCGAACATAACAAATAAATAATCAGAAAGTAGAAGTGTACGTTGACTTAGTCTAATAACACATTTAGTAATACTTTAAATTAATTTTTTTTATTTTCACTATATATTTTCAAGGTGCAAAAAAATCTATAAAGTCAAAAATAAACCTCCAAGAGAAGAAAATATTGTATCTGTGAACTGAGGTATGTAGACAATGGAGTATTTACTTAGTTTAAGCCAGAAAAGTTTCGAGAAATGTAAGGCTATGCCTGGAGTTCAGTGGCCAAGCAGCCAGCCACTCCCACTTCCTGAACTATATATGCAGTTCCTCTAAGCCTCACTGTGAATCATTTTTTCTTTGCAGCCGGAGGCTATGTTGGTTTGTTCTCTGAGCTGGCTGGGGCCTGCCCCCCCAGCCTGCTGTTTCTGGGTGTCTCTGCTGGATTTCAGTGTTTGTTTTCCAGCTTCTAGTTTGTATCTTTCCTCCGGCCATGTGCTTCCCTGTGTGTTTTGTTTCTTGTTGTTGGGCCTTTCCCTGTTTTCTGTTTTGCTGTGTTTTGGTTTAGTCTTTTTGGGGGGCTTTGTTTTCTAAACTCCTAGCATACTGCTACTACAGAGCTCATACTGCTTGCTTCAGTTACAACTCTCTAATTACTTGCACTGCAACTGCAAACCTACTCAGAGCTCTTGCTACTGCTTTCAGTTACCTGCAATTGCAGCCACTGCTGTTTACTTTACTTACTATTGCATCCAGTGCTTGTGTTTTTTACACTATGCTCACCACGCTCTAACTACTGCATTGCAACTGCTATTATTATCCATGTGTTTCAGCCCAACCATAGCTGCTCCATGTTGCATACTTAATTCTTTTCACCTGACACAGTTTACTCTGACCCTAGCTGTGCTGCTCATTCCTGCTCTCATTCTACCTGAGCTGCATTGCACTGCCTGGCTACACCTGCTTCAAAGCATTTGTCTCCATGTTTCATTGCAGTTATAACTCTGAGGTCAGCCAACTAAGCTCCTGCTGAGGCTGTTAATATAGCTTGTTATTAAATCTTCCTTCGCTGCTGAAACTCCTGAGTCTGTCACCTTGATTTGGCTTTGAACTGTCTGGCTGGCTTTCCCCTAATCCAATGCTGTTTACTTGCTATACAGTTGTTATACAGGTCCACCTACTACTACTAGGGTTTACTGACCTATCAGGTCCACACTTGCTTATGCAACCATCGCTCCTTGCTTACACACACCATTGCTTCATGCCTACTGCCATCCCCTCAGCTTTGGCCTGGGATTCTACTGCACTCAATATGCATTCGACCTTGCAAGGTCTCAGCACTCAATGCTCATTACGATCTCAGCATGCCGTACTCATTCAGCTCAGCTGCTTTCAGCTCTCAATCAATTCTGGGGCATGCCAGCCATTCTATTCTGGCACAGGGTTCCTGCAGCCAATGGTCTCGCTCTGCATTTAGTCTGCATCATTGAGCGTGTCTAACTTGGGGCAGGATCCTTCTCACCTAGCCCATAGCTGGGAATGTCATCGCCCTGGGCTTGGCTTTAGCTGCCTGCTACATGACAGCAGCTCCTGGTGTAGAATTTAAGACTAGTGGTGAAGGGTGGTTACGATGATCTCCTTTGGCTCTAGTGTTCCACTATAATGGTTGGCCATTGACTTTAGTGGTTTCCTTAGCAAGACACCTTCACTGCATTCTCCCCATGACTGCCTCTGGTTCACCTGGTTTGATTTAGGGTGGGTAGGCCAGGTGAGTGCCTCAGCAGTTGCTGCTCTCCTCCTGCACTTTGGATGCACATATTGTAGCAGAGTTTTCTCACAACCTTCCATGGCGTTTCCGCTAGAGGGTATGAGTGAGAGTCTTCCTCCAAATTGGAATGTTTTCCAGCTCCCTTTCATTGGGTTTTCCAAATTGCAGCTGCAGAGCTGTCACTAAATAAATGTTTCCCAAGCCTGGAGGGAAGGCGACCTTGTCCTTGGATCCCCAGAGATTTCCTCCTCATAGGATTTTTTTTTCTCTCCTCTGTTGCCTCAGGTCATAACTCTTAGTTAGCATAGTTGTTTTCCCTAGTTTCTTTAGGTAGGTTCCATTGTTGGATGGAGGTGAAGGATGTCCTACCGTTTCCTCTCTCCTTAGGGGATCCTCTACTTTCAAAGCAAGCCATCAGTATCATGCTTTGCAATCTTGGGCAGTTAATATGACAACTAAGTATATCATTGCATTATCAAACTGCCTATGCTTTACTACTACTACATTACAGTTACTGCTTCTACGTCACTGTCACTGTTTGCATAATGCTTCATGTTGCCTCCTTTTTGGGGATGATACTACATTTTTTGAGGGGGGATTTCTAAGGTACCTTTAACCATGGGAACTGTCCCGTAGCACCTCTAGGGGTGGAACCCTCTTTGAAAGTTCCTTGCCGTCATACCCCTACAGGGTGGTAATTCCTCTGGAATAGAGTGTGAACAGCCAAAACCAAACTAACACAGTTACACAACCATAACACTATACTGGCTGCATAGGTCAGTGAAATGTAAGGCTATGCCTTGAGTTCAGTGGCCAAGCAGTCAGCTACTCCCACTTCCTGAGCTATATAACCAGTTCCTCTATACCTCACTGTGAAGCATTTTTTATTTGCCTCATCATCCTCTCCTCCTCCTCCTCCAGCAGCAGCACTCTCTCCTTGGGGGGATTCCTAAGGTACCTTTAGCCACAGGAACCGTCCCATGGCACCTCTAGGGGTGGAACCCTCTCTGAAAGTTTCTTGCTGTCGTACCCCAACAGGGTGGTAATTCCTCTGGAATAAAGAGTGCGAACAGCCAAAACTAAACTAACACAGTTGCACAAGCATAACACTATACTGGCTGCATAGGTCAGTGAAATAATAGACAGAAATGAATGCACATATAAAGTTGATTCATTCAGAGTGAAACAGCTGTTTGGGAAAAGTCAGTGCCTTTGTTTTCTATGTCTAGGTACAAAGTTCAATAATAATTTCTCAGTTTGGACTGATCATCCAATTGTATAACATTACACTGAAACTGAAAACAAAAGTACTGTATGTATTTTTGTTCATAGAGCCTGTCTTGCCTTGAAAAAGCTATATTTTCCCAGTAACATTGTCATTAAAACACTGGTCAGACATATGAATAACATTTAGATTAACATTAAAAAAAAATACATTTACTTGTGCTGGTAAATCACCTCTGAGCTGGCACAGGCATATATTTGACATTTGAAAATGACACACTGTGGCTATGAGCAGCAATAACATTGAAATATACAGGCCCAATACTGAGTACATAGAGTCAGTGCTGGAAGGTGATGCATCCCAAAAGTGCAGAGTTGTGGCGCCAAATGATGCACCGATTGATCATGTGGCAGAAAACAACACAGCACTGTGGACAACTGTAGTTAAAAGGCAATACAATGCTAAATTACTAATCTAACAAAAAAGGATCCATAAATATCAGAATATAGGACAGACCCTAAAAGTAAAACAGGAGAGCATATTAAGGTATGACAACCATTTTCTATCACAGCATAAAAGACCAAACTTACAATGCAGTGTGGATACCATTAGGTTAATTTGCTGCTATTGTTTTAATAGCAGTACTGTTCACAATCCAGATAGAATGGTTTACAGAAAGGGTCTATGCTACATCAGAATTTGTTTGTAACCTGGACAGGAAAGCAATACAGTGAATGATTTGACAGAATCTATTTTACAAGTATGCAGTCATTCAAATTGGCTAAAAAATTGGACTGCATCTGAACAAAACTAGAAGATCCTGCATCACACTGGCCAGGCAGGATTATCCCAAAGAGGCACCTAAAGTAGTGACAGGGATGGATGTGGAGGTCCTCCTTGGTGCATAACCCAAGGGGGTTAGTAGACGACGCCAGAGGAGGATGAAGCAAATCATTGTGGGGAACTCAATAGTAAGGGAAATACAGTTGAGGACAGGCAGGGATGAGAAAAGGAAGTTAGGGTGTTTTCCAGGTGCCATGGCTTGAAGGGATGGAAGGAGGATCCTAGGAATCACTGGGGAAGCACAGAGGGAGGGAGAGCTGGATGTCATTTTCCATTTTGGGACAAATGGCCTGACTACTGGCTAAGGAGGAGAAACAAACAGTTCAAGAGGAGTTCAGGAAATTGGGGAGGAATCTTAAGCAATTAGAACAATCTGTTACTGTCTCGGAGGTGATACATTCTATGACAAGGGGGATGACATGAATCTCTGCACCAGGAACTTCAACGTATGGTTGATGAAGTGGTGCAAAGAGGAGGGATTAGGATTCATTGGGAACTGTGGCTACAACAGGATGGAAAGAGGCCTGTAAGATGCAACAGCCTATATCCATCCAGGAAGGTAACTGGGATCCTCACTGAACAGTTTAAATGCTACATTGGGAGGCATTTACACTAGCCAATGGGGGAGGCAGAATAAGACAGGAGGACATAGACTGCCCCCCACACAAGCTTACAGGGTCAGCAAGGATAATCCTGATGGTGAGAAATCCCAAAAGGAACAAATACAAACAGGAATCCAGGGGGGATAGGAAAGGAGAGAGAAGGAAAAAAAAAACAATGAATGAAATTAGGGAGAGCAAAAGGGAAAGATCTGGGGAGGTGGCAGTACAATCTGGAGAGCCATGTGTGCAAATGCTTGAAGTCTGGGCAACAAAATTGCAGACCTAGAGGCCACCATGGCAGTAGCAGACCTGAACATAGTCACAATTACTTAGACATAGTGCAATGTAAAACAGGACTGGGATGTAGCCATACCAGGATATGATCTATTCAGGAGGGACATGGTAGGCAAAAAGAGAGGAAGAGTGGCTCTTTATGTGAGGGAAAACATAAAAGCCACAGAAATTCAGGGGTACAGGGAGAAGAGGATTTACTGTGGGTCACCCTGGAGGCAAGAAAGAGGGCCACTATTTGAAAAGGGGTGATCTACAGACCTCCAGCGTAGAGGGAGGAGGTAGATAAGGATAAGATGGAAGAAATCCAAGGGATGGCTAACAAGGGAGAGGTATTGCTAGTAGAGGACTTTAATTCACCTGGCTTGGATTGGAGCCTTCCAGCTGCAGCAACAATTAGAAGCAGGGAAATCCTAGACTCCCTGCAGAGGGCATTTCTCAAGCAACTACTTAAGGAACCTACTCTTCACGGGGCCATACTGGACTTGGTACTGTCAAATGAGGATAGTGTTGCTGATGACACAGTGGGGAGCCACCTGAGGGCCAGTGATCAGCATATAGTGTGATTCAATGTAAGAATGGGGCTAGAATCAAGCCATACTAAAATGATGATCCTGGACTTCAGGAGGGCTGATTTCAAGAAAATGGGAGTGTGGTTTGGCAGGGACAGGGAAAATGGAAGGGGTAGAGGAGCAGCGGACAAAAATAAGGTAAGCCATTGAATAGCAACAAACCTCTGTGCCAGGCAGGTTAAAAAGAGCAACAGAAGGAAGAGACCACTATGGTTCTCGAAGTAGCAGAAAAAGTAAAGACAAAGATGCTAGCATTAAAAAGGTACACGTTAACACTGAAGGAAGATGATAGGGAGGGTTGTCAGGAGAAACAAAGAGAAGCAGGAAAAGCAGTTAGGAATGCAAAGGCACAAACAGAGGAGAACATTGTCAAATCAGTAAAAAAGGGGGATAGAACATTCTTTAGGTATATGAGTGAAAAGAGGAAGAACAAGGCAGGTATAGTAAGACTAAAAGGGGAAAGAGGAGACTGTGTGGAAGAGGACTAGAAGAAAGCTGACATACTGAAAAAGTACTTTTATTCTGTATTTACAAAGGAAGCGGTGGGTGACGGGCCACATACTGGGGAAAAGGGCATTAAAGGAAGGGAGGTGGACACTAGCCCTTTTACAAAAGAGAGTCCTCAGGGAACTAGCATAACTAATAGTGGATAAGGCTATGGGGCCAGCCGGGTTCACCCCTGGATACTGAGGGAACTAAAAGAGGAGCTGACTGCACCTCTGAGGGCCCTGTTCAACCTATCACTGGAAACTGGGGAAGTCCTGTGGGACTGGAGGAGGGCAGATGTGGTACCATTTCACAAAAGAGGGAACAGGGAGGAGGCAGGACACTACAGACCTGTAAGCCTGACTTTGGTGGTGGGCAAAGTTATGAAAACACTACTAAAAGATGGGATTGGGGAATACCGTGTCACCAGTGGGTTACAGTATCCAAGGCAGCATGAATTCACAGGGGGCAGATCTTGCCAAACAAATCTGATTGATTTATTTGACTGGGTGACCAGGTAAGCGGTTCAGGGAGGAGCAGTGGATGTGGCCTACCTGGATTTCAGCAAGGCCTTTGACACCATTCCACCCAAGAGGCTAGTAAACAAGCTGGAAAGCCTGGGAGTGGGCCCAAAGGTGGTAACATGGGTATGTAGTTGACTAAGCAACAGGAGTCCAAGGGTGGTGATAAATGGGATTCACTTGGAAGAAGGCAAAGTAACTAGCGGGGTGCCACAGGGCTCGGTACTGAGACTGGTCCTCTTTAATGTCTTTATTAGTGACATCACAGAGGGGCTGGAAAGGAAGGTATGCCTGTTCATGGATGACACAAAAATCTGCAAGAGAGTGGACACACCAGGGTGGTGGAAAGAATGAGGGATGGTCTGAAAAAGCACAAGACTGGTCAAAGTTTTGGCAACTTGGCTTTAACACTAAAAAGTGCAAACTTATGCACATAGGGTACAAAACCCCAAGGGCGATGTACTTAATGCGGAGGAAGTGGTGACAACCACAAAATAGGGAAGGGACTTAGGGTTCATCATATCTGAGGGCCTGAAGGTAGATGAGGCAGTGGGAAAGGCTATCAGAATGTTGGGGCGCATAAGGAGTGGTATCACCAGCAGAAAGAGGTAAGTAATGTTGCCACTGTATAGATTGATGGTGAGGCCCCACCTTGATTACTGTGTCCAGTACTGGAGGACTCATCTCTGGAAAGACATAGAATGGGTAGAAGTGTTACAGAGGTGGGCAACCAACATGGTGCATTGCCTGAATCAGAAGGCCTAAGAGGAAAGACTCAAGAATGAAATATGTACTCTCTAGAGGGAAGGAGGGAAAGAGGAGACATGATACAAATGTTCCAGTACCTCAAAGGTATTAATAAGGTAGAAGAGGGTGGTATTTTACATAGAAAGGATGCTCAAGAACATAGGGACATGATATGAGGCTGGGGGGGAGGCTCAGAGGGAATGTAAGGAAGTACTTCTTCACAGAAAGGGTTGTGGACATCTGGAACAGCCTCCCAGCAGAGGTTGTGGGTACTAAAGTGGTGGCAGGATTTAATCATGCATGGGATAGACACAAAGGGGCCTTATTCATAGGGCTGGGGGGTAAAGCCGGGATCGAGTACAGTCTGTGGTGGCACAGTATGTAGCGAATTTAGAGCAGACTGGGTGGGCCTAGAAATCCTTTTCTGCCAACAACCTCTTTGTTTCTATTTTTCTATGATCAGATAAGGACCCTGAAAATGGGATTATCTAGTTCAATATTAGACTGGTGACAACACCAGCAGACACGTTTGCCATTGGGGTTGGCCATCAGCCATTGTTTTTTTCCACTATTGAAACTGTCTGACATAAAGAATGGGCGTATGGTGACAAAAGAAGAAAGGATGGGACAAGTGTGACAACAAAGTGGACTCTTGGTGGATGCACCTAGTGTTTGACACCATGGTTGGGCACCAGGTGTTGGAAAAAATGGGGTCAACTGAGTCACTGGGGTTTGGCATCAGGTGGCTACTTCGTTTAAAAATTTATATAAATGTATTAATAGCCAACACTGGGATTGGGGTCTCAGTGTGGGAAACTGTGAAATAAAGTAAAGAGCCACTGGAGAAGTGCTTCACGTGGCCATTTTTTCACTATATGTACAGATCGGACAGATTTGCCAACGAAATTAAAGTATAGGAAAAAAACATTGACATTTTTCTGTTGTGACTTCTGTATGTACATTAACCAAGACAAAGTCAACCAAGCTGATATTTTTCCTGAAGGTGCAGTGAAAATATTTCTGTTGCATCTATGGGAGGATACAAAATGTAGTTTTTAATCCTGATTAGTTTACTGTATGTTCAATAGCCATGGCAAAGTCAATCATGATTTTTGTTTCTGCTTGCTTGGTATGTCAAAAAAAATTTTTTTTGGTCTACCCATCAAACTTTTGTGCATGTGCCCGCAATGGAACTTTGAAAAGGTATAATTTTAAAAGTAATTGTACTTTGCTCCCTAATTACCAAAATGGCCTACTCTGGGCCAAACTGTAATAACCTAAATATCTCAGGTTTCACATCTAAACCAATTTTATATTGGACGGGGTTGTGGGGGTGGTAGGGTTTGGGGGTCTGGTTGTGTTTGTATATGGAGTTGTTACAGGGTGGGTAGGAAGATTTTAGGTGATTTTAAAGACACAGTACATGTACTGTTTGCATAAGCCCTTATGGTTGTGTTATGTCCCATCTCTGCTAAGAGATCTTCACCCTTTTGACTCCCCCCCCCACTCGCTGCCTGCAGAAGTGCAGCATTGATGCAGGGAAGAGGGAATTGGAAGGAGGGGCAGAAGGAGAGTTAGTGGATTGTGGAGTAATAAGGGATTGGTCCCTATTGGAGTTGTCTGGACCAGGAGATGCCCTGAGGTTAGAAAAGCACTAGAGATGGGGTCTATCTTGTCTGGTTCCTGTGCCCAGGGATCCTGCTTGATGGAGTGGGCAGGCAGGCATTGAGCTGGCTCTGTTTCTTCCATCCACTTTGGGCAGTGCAGTGCAATGCCAGATCAGTGAGGAAGAAGACCAAAATTATGGCAGATCTTATTTCTTCTGTTGATTTGGTGTGCATTAACAAGACCTGACTGGGGAATGACTCTGGCCCAGTCCTGGAGTCCTTGGTCCCAGCTGGTTTCTTGGTGGTGTACTGCCCAAGAAGGGGTCACAAAGGAGGGGGTGGTTTCTGTTTGTTTTAGAACTGAACTGAACCTGGTGGCACACCCAGTGGGAGATGCTAGGTCTTTTGAGTACGTGGCCATGTATAGTGGTCCAGGTGCAGGCTGCAGAATCCTCCTCCTGTACCAGCCTCCAGGTCATGAGGGTAAGTTTCTGCAGGAAATCACATCCTTCATCACTGACCCGGTCTTGAAGTCACCTAGGTGGCTTATCCTGGGCAACTTCAATGCCTCAGTAGACAATGAGGGTTCACATTTTGGTAGAGATTTTCTTCAGACTGGAAGTTCTGGGACTAGCACAGATTATTACATCTGTGACACATCAACATGGCCATGTCTTGGTTCAGATATTCTCCCTCAGGCTCAGGGTGAATAGACTTGAGATTGATCCGGTCAGTAGGTTGGATCATTGTGTTATCAGGTTCTGTTTCAAGACCCCTCTTTGTAGTCCATCACCTGTGAATGTGGTTCAGTATCAACCTTTGAGAGGGGTACGATCTGAATAACTGATGTTTGCACTGGATCCCCTCAGAAATGATAGCAGCATGCACGGAATGTGAGGAGGCCACAGTGTCTGCTTATAATAGGATTGTCTCTGGGACCTTCCACCTTTTAGTGCCATACTGTGTACATCCCCAGACGTTCTGTATCAGCTTGCCGTGGTTTGACAGTGAGCTGAGGGCACCTAACACCAGGGTTTGGAGGGTGGAGCATCATTGGAGGGAGTCTAAGATTTGGGAGAAAAAAACTGTTTCCAATTTCTCATTACAAGGAATGTCAAAAGGCATTCACTCAGGAGATTACTGTTGGGAAGAAGTGACCAGCTCAGCTCTTTTGGACTGTAGATTAGCGTCTCCACCCTGCCTGCCTGGAGCCTGTGAGAGCAGTTATACTTGTGAAATAAGAGGAGTTTGCTTGATTCTTCTCTAATAGGGTGTCATCCATCAGAGCTGGAATCCCTCCACCGGGGCCTTCTGAGTTCAGAAGAGGTTAGTCTGTGGGCTAGGAATGCATTAGGTGTTTTTGGGGTGAGTTTTGGCCAGTAACAGTGGAAGTGGTCTGCCAGGTGGTCTTAGAGCTGTGGCTGATATTTTATAATTTGGACCTGGGCTCGACAAGACTCTTAGTGAGTTGTGTCAATCATCTGGGCATGGTGTTTGCTGAAACTGTCCAAGGTTCTCTGTCAGAGGGGCTGGTTACAGTAGCACTTAAATGTGCACTGGTAATTTCCTTCTGAAGAAAAAAATCTTTGGAGTCGGCCCATTGACGCTGAAGGTTGAGGCGCTGGACACCACACCTCGAACCACGTCAGTGACCTGGGTTTGGGAACTTACTTGGGACACCGGGGGTCAGCAGGGGAGAGAGAGAGGATCAAGCATCTAGAGGACTGCTCTCCTCTCCCAGGGTGAGTCACAGGGTGTTCCCCGCTCTGTAGCAACTCTTGGTGGAAACCAGGGGCAGCACATTAGCAGGGATGTTTGATGGGGAGTGAGGCAACGGCAGATACCGGTGGCAGAGGAGGAGGAGGAGCTGCACAGGATCATTGCATGCCGCATCTAGGAGGGAAACTTCATGGAAAAAAAACAGAAGGCCCAGGAAGGTGATGGTGACCCCAGCGGTTGACACCAACATCCCTAATACCAAACTACCTCACACCCGCTCTCCCATGTCCCTCTACCCAGCTGCAGACTGATCATCTAGATTCCAGAAAGGTTGCTAGGTAGGAGTGATGGTTCTGCTCCAGGGGGCTTAGATCCAGGGGGCCTGCTGTGTCCACAGGCTTGGGAAGGGTGGGCAACAGCCCTTGTATTCCCAGTGGTGAGATAGGTTTCAGGTGGGGAGTAGAGGCAAAGACTGAGAGGGTACACCAGAGAGATGCCCTGGCCCTCCAGAGATAAATAAAGTGCAAAAAAAAATCTGTGGACCTGGATGTCTTGGCAAACTGTTGTCCAGTCTCTAATCTTCCTTTTTTGGGGAAAGTTATTGAGAAAGTTGTTGTGCTGCAGCACGAGGAACACCTGGCATCCTGTAACATTTATGAACCTTTCATAGGCCACACTGGTCAAGGTGCTTAATCATCTGCTCAGAGTGAGGGATAGAAGACAGCAATAGATGTTCATCCTCCTTGATCTCTCTTCTGCATTTGATACCGTGGACCATGGCCTACTTCTGTACCATCTCAAGGGGTACACTGGACTCACTAACACTGTTATTCACTGGTTAGAGCTCCTCCTATTTGTAAACAATGTACTCATGTTAGCCCTCCCAGGTATTGTACATCATCTGTATTGCACAATCATTATTTTTCATTTTGTCTGTTCATGTTCTGCCTCCTCTGTAACCCTTCTCCCCAGGTCGCACAGTGAGACGAGCATCTTTTTGCTCAGTGTGCCTTTCCTGGTGAAACAATTTCAATAAATAAATAAATTTTAATGGTATAGAACCCAGGAGATAGTTCTTGGAAATTTTTCCTCTGAACCTGTGGTTCTGTACTGTGGCATATCCCAGGGTCTGGTCCTTCACCAATGTTGTTTGCAGTTTATATGCTACCCCTGAGCAAGGTCATTAGATGTTTTGGGATGGATTTTTCACTGCTATGTGAATGATGCCTAGCTCTATATGTCCTTTGCTCCTGGGACTCAGTGTGCCATCAGCATGTTTAATAAGTGCCCAGCCAAGATCCAGAACTGGATGGCTTCTAGCTGGCTAAGACTGAACCCCGAGAAGACTGAGATTTTAGTGGTTGAGCCGGGCCGAAGGGGGTATTGGAAGATGGTGCATAGTGACTGGGATTCAGCTTGGTGACTCTGGACTGCTAGTTGGCCCTAGGGTGAAGAATCTGGGAGTCATACTGGATGAATGTTTGACAGCGGAGGCTCTGGTGTCTGCTGTAGTCCCGAATGGCTTTTTCACTCTTTGGAATATCCATCAGATCAGATCCATTGTTCCCCCAGGTCCTGGCAACACTGATCGATGTGTTCATGACCTCTGGGTTAGACTACTGTAATGGTCTGTACCTTGAGGTTAGTGGAGTTATGCTATGAAGCCTGCAGCTGTTGCAGAATGCAGCTGCTTGGTTACTTATGGGCTTAGCATGATAATGCCATATCTATCTGGCACTGTATGATCTGCACTGGCTGCTGGTAAAGTGGCATATCTCATTTAAGATAGGTTTATTAACCTATAAAGCCCTAAATGGACTGGGCCCAGCCTATTTGGCAGAGCTCTTGCACTTGCACACTCTAGTTCACCCACTCAGATCAGCTGGGGAGGACTTTCTGGTGTTCTTGAGGACTAGGCTGAAGAATTCAGGTGATTAGCCCTTTGAGGTACCAGGCCTGTCCTTTGGAATTTTTTGTCAAGGACCTTGATGGAGACCCCCTCAGTGAATGTTTTTAAAAAGAGGATTAGGACTTACTATTTCAGAAAGCTTTTGGAGAAGTTCTATAATGCATGTTTCATAGGTTTCATAGCTTATAACAGAGCATAGGAGACTATAGTCCATGTAGTTCATAGCAGCCAGCGTTAATTATAGCCTTTTATTCTATTAGATACAAGGTATTCATCTAGCTTTCTTTCAAACTCATTCATGTTTTTACTGCCCACTACTTCCACTGGGAGCCCATTCCATAGAGTCACCACTCTCTTTGGTTATACCAGTGTGTTCTTTTCTTTGTTCTGCAATTTTCCCCAGTCAGCTGTATTGGGTGTGTTCTAGTACAATTGTTTTGTTTTCGGATTGTGATTCCTAGTATCTCCCATAGGTCATCATCTGAAGTGCTCTATAAATTACGCACATGCCCCCCCCCCCATTCTGCAGTACTCCAAAGAAAACATCCCCAGTTCTGCCAATCTGTCTTCATAGTCCCTATTTTTTAGACGTGTAATCATATGGGTTGCTCTCCACTGCACCTTCTCTAGTGACTTTATCTAAGTTTTATTACTGGGTGAACAGAACTGAGCACAGTGCTCCATCTGAGGCCTCACCAGTGATACATACAATGGGATGAGTACCTCCCTCCTTCTACTCCTAATATGCCTACTGATACTATTTAGTATACTGCTTGTGGTTTTGACTACTTTATTACAGTGATATTTAAAATGTTAGTCATTTGACATCATGATGCTGCAAGCCCTTTCTTCTATGACTTCCCCTTAAGGTCTGCTCATTGAGTAAATATTGAGCCTTACTATTGTGTTTTCCAAGGTGCATTACTGTGCCCTTGTCTGTGTTGAAAACTAATTTGTATTTTTGTGCCCACCCCTGCAATTGCAGTAGAGCCCTCTGCAGTTTTCCAGCATCTACCATATTATTTATTGATACTCCAATACATGTGTCATCTGAAAATGTTGCCTGCCAAATACATTCCCTTCTGGTCATTGAGTGGCTGTAAAGATTAAATAGACATGGCCCTAGTATAGATCCCTGGGGGACACCACTTGTCACCTCTGACCAGTCTGAGTAAGAGCCTCTTATGCATGCTCTTTGTTTTCTATTACTCAGCCAGGAAGCAATCCAGCTGGTTATATTATACTCCCATGTATTTGGCGTTCTATGAGTACATCAATTAGTTCACCACGTGGTACTTTATCGAAGGCCTTTGGAAAGTCGAGAAATACTACATCCACTGAGGCTTCCTCACCCAGAGCCCTACTGACATTTTCATAGAACACTAATAAATTTGTCTGGTGTGAACGGCTTTTTGTGACTCTATGCTGAGTTTTATCAATGGCCCCCATTTTGAGTATGAAATCCATTCCATAGTCCTTTATTTCACCCTCCAGTATTTTTTCCCAGGGCTGTAATCAAACTAACTGGCCTATAGTTGCTTGCCTCCTTTTTGGACCCCTTTCTGTAAATTGGCACCACGTTTGCAGTTCTCCAGACCTCTATAACCTCTTCCTCATCCAAGGATCTTTGAAACATGGCTGTCAGTGGCTCAGCACAGTTCTTCTGCCAATTCTTTAATAACCCTTGGTGTATATCATTGGGCCCTGTGCTTTACTTGGGTCTAACTTTAATAATCTGCTTTTGATGTTGCCTGCCTTAAGTATTAGCTTGTCTTTTCTTGTGTTATCCTGGTGTTCTCTGGCCCTCATAGTTTTTGTATTGTATACTGATTTAAAGTATTGATTATGTAGCTCAGCCATTTGAACAGCATAATTTACTAAATTTATCTTTGGGTCTATTAGTGGTCCTGTTTTTGTTTCACACCCCTTTTTGTTATTTATATAACTATAAAAGGATTTGTAATTGTCCTTAACCCTAACAGCTAGTTTCAATTCATGTCTCTTTTTTGATCTGTTTGTAGCCTGCTTTGTATCTTTTAGTAACCTTTTATACTTTTCCCAGTTTTTTATGTGATTGCTGTTTCTAGCTTATACACAAGCCTTTCTTTTCTTATTTATGAGTATTTTGATCTTTGTTGTCATCCATGCTGGAATTTTGCCTGCCCTATTGTATTTTCTTTTTGTGTGGACATATTTTGATGCCAGTTTGATTATTTTTCCCTCTAGTAGCTCAAATATCTCGTGTAATGTTTTGTTTCTAAAATCCTCCTGTCAGTTCCATCCTATCAATTTCCATCTCATTGTTAAAATCTGCCTTGTCATAGTTTCTAATGGTTATGTTTCTGCTTATACATCCCATGCTTTCCACTAAATTGAATTCCACCATAGCATGGTCGCTGGATCCCAATAGTGTAGTTACCTTGCAATCCAATACATTTTACCCCATATTATTCAGTATCAGATCTAGCATATGCTTTCCTCTAGTTAGTTCTAGAACATATTGTTCAGTTCCATGATATAATTAAGCAATACTTCACAACAGGGTGTGGTATATCATGGGATATCATCACACCTCAGGCGGTTGGGCATGAGGCCACAGGCTGAGTGCGTCCAACTGCCCGAGAAGTGACGGTACCCCATGATATACCATACCCTGGAGTGCATTATTGCTATTATGAACTGGATTCTTGGATTTATAGTTTTATAAGTAAAAACAAATGCTTTAAAATTTACTTTTAAAATGTTTTAGCATTGAATTATGGTGTAGGAATACATATAAAGAAAATAGGTCTAATACTTATAAATAGCAGGTGGTGCTGTTGCACAGTACTGCATATGAAATCTGCTGAGAAAGCAAGCAGAGTGTACCTGCTTAGTATTGTGTTTCAAAAGATCTCTGTAGCAGCACCATTCAGGAATGTCACCTCAGAAGAGAGAAGTAATTTTTTTTTAAATTTATACGTTGTCCTGTTAGTCCTGTGCCAGGAGCAGTTGGCAGTGCCTGGAATAACAGTCTGGAGTCTTATACTTTTCTTCGCTGTATGGAGTTGGAAATATTTGCAGTGAGTTGTGAGTAACTTTGGTGAAGTTCTAATATTTGCACAGGAAGAGCTAAGGTTTTCTGTGAGGTTGGCATCCCCCCCATCAATTTCAGCAGGTTGAAGGAAGCAGAATTTACAAACTGAGTGAAAGGAAGACACTGGCATTTGCCACAAGTAGGCAGGAGCGCTGCTCCGTTGTCATCTGTGAGAAGAGTGGGCAGGTTGGTGTGAAGTTAGTAAGGCGATCAGGAGCGGTTGCCATGTGTGACAGTTTGTTTTTTACCAGTCAGAGTGAGACAGTTGCTAGTATGGGAATATATTTCCTGCAAGTGACCATTGTGTTTTTTTGGTCGGCGGTGGACTCTAAAGATGAGGGTGACTGTTGCTTTTATGACTTTTGCCTTTTTTATAAACATCCGTGGATGAGGAGGTTTGGGAGAGACTCTGAGGCTGTTTTGCTGTGGTTTTTCATTTATTTTAAAGAGCCAAAAGGGAGTGGCATGACATGACAGTTTTTTTTTTAAATGGGAAACACGCTCGCAAAAGTGAGAAACCACTGTGACCGCGCTAGAGCTGCCCTGACTGACATGTATGGGTGGAACATGGTAGTCGGTGCTGTTGCTGTGCATGACCGAGGGTTTGTGTGTTTTCTTTTTTTTCCCCAGCGGGAGACCGTTTAAGCCTAAGTTAAATGTATGGCAGCCTAAGTGAAAACCACTGCCCTGCCTGCTGCTGTCAGTGAACTAGAGTACAGCCTTGCTGGCGCTGAAATGTACAGGCAAATGGATTTCATGTAGGTGAAACGAGCTGTTGGTCGGCACCTTTTCTTACCCATGATGATGTAGCTGGATATCATCATGGGTAAGAAGAGGGCTCAGCCAATCAGCTTCCTCCCTTTACGATCTCCAGTTTATAATAGTGATCGCAAAACAGCAATCACTATTATGACATGTGTATATCGCCGAAAAGCATATTGGATATGAAGCATATGCAATTCTTGCCAATCCCACTTCCTGGAACGCTTACTGTTTTTGCGAGGGGTCTTTGCACGCCCCCCTGCTTTTAGATTACCAACTCCAGGGGTGTGCATGTCAAAGAGGGGCTAAATGTGGTCCCGGGAAAAAAGAAATGTCAGTTGCAAGCAATGATAAAAGTTTCTCCCCCAGTTTGGCCCGAACCCAGTGCCTACTGCACCATAGCCAGTCACCCTCACCACCACACCTCAGAGCTGGCTCAGCTGCAGAAGGCTGTCCTCCCTACCTAATCCATCCTTTCTATCCCTCCTCTCAACCTCCCTATCCCTCCCCTTCTGGTCACTCTCCTCACTGTTCCATCACTACCCTTGCAGGGTAGCACATGATAAGAGCACTAGAAATGAGTCGCTGTTTTTGCAGTCGCTCATTTTTAATCGCAGTCATAATTGTTCAAGCCCTAATAAACTGAAGGCCTCCAAAAGCCATGTCTCTGTGTTTGTATTTGCTTTACGATTTACCCAGTCAATACCTGGTAAGTTAAAATCTCCCATCAGAATAGTTTTCTCAGATGCCTTCAGGGTTTCAATATGCTTGTACAAAACGTTATCTTCTTCCTGGGTTTGTGAGGGCTGTCTATATAATACTCCAAGGATAATCTTAGCACTGCTCAGGGAGGTTAATTTGATCCAGGCTTGTTCTAGTTTATCAGGATTTGTTTTGTAGATCTGCACTGATGTTACACTGTCCAAAACATAGACTGCTACTCCCCCTCCCCTTTTGTTCTGTCTATCCCTACAGTACAGAGCATAGCCAGGAATTTGTCTATCCCATGTAGCCTCATTGTCCCACCACGTCTCTGTGATAGTACATATTTGAATAGATTTTGCCTGCACTACATAGACAAGATCATCATATTTCCTCGCCAGACTCCCTGCATTTATTAATAAGCATTTCCAGCTGTGGGGGATTTTGTCCTGGCATGACCGAAGAGTGTTTTTGTTTCCCTCTGTTTGTCTTTTCTTGCCACTCCATTCCTCCTCATGCCTAGTTTCAATGTCTGTAAATTTCTTGTTTTATTTTGGGAGCTAGTATTCTTTTCCCGTTTATTTAAATGTAACCCATCCTGGCCATACAACCTGGTATCTTGGAAACTTTCTTAGTGTTGTACAAATGTATATCCTTCCCTATTACACAACTGTCTTAGCCATCCATGTAGGTGCATAATGTCCCTAGTTTTAGCTATAGCTGCTCTGGGTACTGGAAGGATTTCTGATAGGAGTACATCGCAACATTTATTTATGAGTGCATAACCCACATCTTCATAGTCTCCCTGGATGTTTACCAACCTTCTGCTTCCCACATCATTTACCCCAGTATGCAGGACTGTTACTGGTCTGTTTGAATGTTCCAACAGTCCTGGCAGTATTTGCTTTATATCATCAATCCCTGCTCCTGATAATGCACAGACTACTGCATGTTCCTTACGATCCTTGCATGCAATACATAGACAACATCATCAAATTTCCTCGCCAGACTCCCTGCATTTATTAATAAGCATTTCCAACTGTGGGGGATTTTGTCCTGGCATGGTCAGTACATCTAAGGATAGAGTCCCCTATCACTACTACATCTCTTTGATCATCATGACCACTTGGTGATGAGATGCTTGGCTTAGTATCTCCTCTATCCATTGTACTATTTCTTCCATTGCTTGACCTTGTACCACAATGTGTCAGTTCAGGAACATCATTTGCATGGGGGTCCTCTGTATTTGACTGGTTTTCCACAGTAAGGCCACAGTATCTATTTTGTAAATGTATATGTCCTGTTCCTCCAACATTTCTTCTCTCTTTCTTGGTACATCTTTGCACCATGCACCACCCTTCACCTCGGGTTGTTCCTTGTTTACATGTGTTGTATTTTTCCCTGGTTTCCCCTACCCCTATATTCTGTGGTTTTGTGAGTCCCCACCTCCTGTGGCATAGCTAAGGTGTCTGTATCAATATGGTCTGCTGCTTTATCAATAAATTCCTCAAGTTGTGTTATTTTGTTTTGTACCTGTACCCTCCTGTTTAATATTTCTATTTTATGCTGAAGCACTGATATCAGAGAGCCTTAGTCACATATAAAGTTGTCAAGCTTCTCTCCCACACCAAACATTTTACATGTCAGGCAGCAGTTCATTGATTCTCCCATTTTTTGAACTGGATATGTTTGGGATTTCCCCTCCACTAATGTGTCTGGCGGCCTAGTATAGCCTGTTTTTTTAGGGATAACAAGGATATGCAAAACAACAATGTACTGTTTACCTTTCTACTGGTCCTAGTGATTGGTCCAGGTCCCCAATCATCCCCAGCAGACACAGCTGACGTGTTGAAAGCATGTGTCTCTGCGTACATCTCCACGAATGGCTGCGCACGCCTGCCCAACTCACACTTGCCTCACTTGCTTGAGGTGCTACCTTTATGTCTCCCAAAACTGGAAGTGTCTTTGCACCTTACTTCCAGTTTTGTGGGTTTGTACTGACTTAAAAATAGTATTAAAAGTATAATATTACCACCTAATTGGTAGTTTTGAGCTCTGTGCTGATAAGCTAGTGGTAGGCAACCTTTCAACCAACTCGCAGGTGCTTGTAAAATGTATCCATTGATTCTGTGAAGGTTCTCAAGCCCTCACAGTCCCACAGTGCTCCAGGTGTCCCAGGAGCTCTCTACATGGCCTACTCAACTCGTTGGTCTATGTGAAGCTAGGTAACAGCCTGTACACACTCCCTTTCACCAGAGGAATGCGATGTATGCACAAGAAATTATTTTACAGAAATATATCTGCAGCTCAGCAGTTTCCACCACTCTCTCAAAGTGTTTCCCGATGTGAATATGATCCCTGCTCACTTCGGGCATTATCTTTATGATTCTTGAAACCGGTTGCAGCACATTTTGTAGTTTTATTGTGCTTTAGTGCTTTTTATGTTGTTTTACCATAATAAGGTAGCTATTTTGTATTTATTTGATATTGATATGGTTAGTGATTGTGTTTCTCCTTTTATTGTAATAGCACCCGAGGCCTCCGTGGTAGGGCACCAGATAGAAATAAAGACTATTACTACTACTACATAATTTGTGCACAATAACAATCTTGAAAAGGACATTACATATATTTTAGATAGAGAGATATAGATTGATAGATAAATAGACAGATAGATAGATAGATAGATAGATAGACAGACAGACAGACAGACAGACAGACAGACAGGCAGACTAGATATATAAATATATAGGTAGATGGAGAGATAGACAGACAGATAGAGACACAAGGTCCCTGTAATTCTGCAGTTACACAGCCATGGAATTTTCTGCAGAATTTAAATCATGCTGCGGAATATATAGTGCTGCAGAATTCATTGTTCTTGGTGAATTTTCATTCAAGTATACAGTTTTTCCATAGTGCCTGACTCCCTTCCCCATCTCATATATCCTGAAGTCCCTCCTCAATGCTCAGCATGTGATGTCCTGCATGACACCATATTATATATTAGCCAATGGCTGGACTGTTTTTTGCCAAAGAAATGGAAAAATCATGCCACAGGAATAAAAATATGCTGCTGCAGAAACCTAGGAACCCTGCCACAGAAATCTGAACAAAATGCCACAGAACACTTAGGGATATAGATATAGATATAGATATAGATATAGATATAGATATAGATATAGATACAGACATAGACACAGATATATAATTAAGGTATGGCATGACCAGCCAGCGCCAAGATTTCTGCTTGAAATTTGAGCTCCATGACACCTAGAGCACCGTTCCTTCATCTGCCCAGAAATGATATCATCAGAATGTCTTCTTAAATTTAAAAGGCACAACTCTGTCTGGGCTTCCTAATGGTACAATTTGCGAGTTGATTTGAAGTCTTTTGATGAAGTTAGTCTTGGAGTACATGCTGCCTCAGACCACTGCAAGAACACAAACACAGCCTACATCTAAACTGCAGAGCAGCCTTTTTCTAGTAACTCCATGGCAAAGCAGGAGAACAAAGCCAGCAAAGTGTCTCATGTTTCTGGCATTCCCTAATGTTCACTACTGAGCTGGCACACATGTCTATGATGTTATGGTAGATTCTCAAAGACACAGCTGAATTGAAGACTACTGTCATGCAATTCAACCATGACCTTGCAGTCCTTGGAGGCAGGGTGTCAGTATACAAGCAGTGCATCCAGCACAACAAAGATCTTTCAACCAAAAACCAGGCCAAAATAAAGCACAGAAACAGGGAACTCAACTCTGTTCAGTATGAAATGTGCAAACTTATTCCATGATCAATATATCACAAAAATACAGGTGCAAAAAAGCAGTCACAAAGCACAAGGTGTATGTGCAAACAAAAAGCAAAAAAGAAATATACCGGCTGTACCGCTACTGTACCGTACCCACTAGGAACACTTGTGTTTAGAGGGCAACCCTCCTCCTCAGGGACCATGATAATCAGGCCTACCAGAGGGAACATGATCATCACGTCAAATACTTGCTGATAAAAATTTGTAACAAGGAAAATAGGGTGAGAAGGAATAATGAGGGGCTTGTGGGATTCCGTTAAGGAGGTCAGAGATGTCATTACATTTTTACAAAGAACCATCCCTCTCTTGTTAAATACTCACTACTGCCCACCACTTTAACTTGAGCATGCTCACCACTCCTTTACACCTAAGCCACAGGAAGGGGAGTGATCTAGACATATGCTCTGCAAGTTTCTTTTTTTTTCCATAAAGCATTTTTACCCTGGGAGCCCCTGGCAGGTGGCTACGGTTGCTTCCTGATGGATAGAATCTGTCTCCGGCTTCCTGCAACCCTGTAGTGTCAGCTCGAGTAGTCCCCCATGGATTGTTCCCCATGGTGGATCCAGGAGAGAGGGAGCCAGCACATTCTCCCCTCCAGAGTCCCAATCCAGATGTCCTGAGCTGACCCCTGCAGTCGCAGGAGCCATCATGGACCCTGCCCGGCTCCAATTTTCTCATTTTTTTCCCGCCCCTCCCCACCAAAGTAGTGACATTGGAACATGCCTCCCTACTTGTACTGGGTTCTGTGTGTTAATGTAGCCCACAAAATAAAGCCTGGCAAAACATTGCAGACAGCACAACATGGTCGATATCACTGCAAGTAAAATAATTGCAGGCAACAACATCGCATGTTACCAGCCCACAGTGTGCTGCCAACCCCCATGGAGTCCAATTGGAGATGGAAGTATGGCAATGGCAGCAGACATGGTGTGGCACCCAGTCGGCATGGCACCGGGATGTATGCAGAGGGAGTACAGTGCCACACCGCCAAGCAGAGAACAGCCGCAATGTCACCCTGTTACCACACCAACAGTTGCTGAAGGTCAGCCCCTGGAAGCCAAGCAGGGGGCGAGCACTGACGAAACTCCATAGGGTACACTGTAGCCATGGATCCCAGTGCCTGCACCCCATGGATGGATGTGCCTCCAGAGCTTCACTATGCACAGCCCTGTCAGCCCCAGGAATGCAGACCCACCCACAGCCCCCGAACCTGCCCAACAGACAGCCTGCCTTTTTTTTTGTCTACTTTTCCATTTGCAAATTATACTGCAAAGTCGCAAGAAGGCAACAACTCTTGGAGGTTGCATTCCTCTTCCCACTGCTCTCCCCCTAAGCACTTCTCATTCTGGGTCCTTCTTCCCTACAGCAAATTACTACACAATAACAAACCATAGTCAGTCACCCTATCGCTGTGCCATAGAGACCACCACAATTATGGGTATCGGAGTGCCCCCCGTATATCAACACTAGGCCACTGCCCCCTTATCTCCACTTGCTGGGCACCCATTGTCACACGGACCAACCAGGATCCTACTGATCACTCTTACTATCCTACTTCTCAGACCCCTTAGCCCTCCCCTCAAGGGTCTTCTTCTCACACGTCCCACCCTTACGACCACCACTGACTGCCACCCACATTGCCACTAGTTCTCTTGCATCACCCATCCCCCCCCACATATCTCCCTGCAGACATGTGCCACCATCAACCTCCATGCTGGATCACATTCCTATCATTTCCAACCCTTATCACCCTTGCCAGCCCTTGTACTACCCACACTATAACTAGGCGGCAGCTATCCTTGGCAATGAGGAATGATCTTTTGCCCTCATCAGAGTCTTTGCCATACTCCAACTAATTTCGGGAAATGTTCATCCTAACCCGGGCTCCATTTCACCCAGCTCTAACCTATTGTATGACGGGCTTAGAACAGCTGCAATGAGCATTTGCAGCTTAACCAAAAAGACAGCAGGTCTCCATTGCTGGATATTGCAACATCAGCCAGATGTGCTAGCACTGACAGAAACCTGGTTCTCCAAAAAAATACCTGACTCTTTGGTTGCCCTCCCTGGCTTCACCCTTCACAGAGCTGACAGAATGGGCAAACGTGGTGGGGAGTGTGCTGTCTACGTCCATGACTCCATGATATGCCAAGCACTTCCAATACCTCTATTAGACCATGGTACCCAAGCCTTATCATTAAAACTTACTCCAGATCCCTCCAGAGCCCCTGTAATTCTTACTGTCACATATGCCCCCCCCAAGAAACCAAGTTCCTGTTATACTATTCCTTGCTAACTACATCTCTGGCTTCCCCCCCAAAACAGAACACATCATAGTTGGAGATTTTAATGTGAACTGGCTTGCCAGTTCTGCTTCCCATGCCAAGGACACCTTCCCTGCACTGGACCTGACCCAGTTGATCAGCTAACCTACCAGGGTGAACCCCATTAATGGCTGTAGCACCCTGATTGACCTTCTCCTCACCAACTGTCCCCACAGAATCTTTGACCTGGTGGTCCTTCCAGATTCCCTAAGCGATCACTCACCCATCCTCTTTACCTGGTCTGTCTTCAGCAGAAACCCAAACATAGAAACATAGAAACATAGAAACATAGACTTTGACGGCAGATAAGGACCGCTAGGCCCATCTAGCCTGCCCATTTCCCTACCTACAGGATAGGCCGCAGATCCTAGTTAACCAACAGCCTATATCTTCCTGCCCCCCTCAAGAATTGCCTTATGTCTGTCCCATGCATTTTTGAATTCTCCCACAGTTTTAGACCCCTCAACTTCCTCAGGAAGGCTGTTCCATGCATCCACTACCCTCTCTGTGAAATAATACTTCCTCACATTGCCCCTGAACCGCCCTCCTTCTATCTTTAAATTGTGTCCCCTTGTTCTTGCAAGTCTTTTTCTGAAAGATGCTACCTCTTGGACTTTGTTGATTCCCTTGAGGTACTTGAAAGTTTCTATCATGTCCCCTCTCCTTCTTTCCTCAAGGGTATACATATTAAGCTCCTTTAGTCTCTCCTCATATGGCTTCTTTGCAGGCCCTGCACCATTTTAGTTGCCCTCCTCTGGACTGCCTCTATCCTGTCTATGTCCTTGCGGAGATGGGGTCTCCAGAACTGGACACAGTATTCCAGATGGGGTCTCACCAACTGTCTGTACAGAGGGATAACAACTTCCTGTTTTCTGCTGCTGATGCCTCTCCTATACATCCCAGTATACCCCTGGCCTCCCTACTGCCTTCTCACATTGCTTGCTAACCTTAAGGTCATCTGATATGATTACCCCCAGGTCCCTTTCCTGTTTTGTTGTTGTTACTACCCTCCCACCCATTGTGTATTCTTCCCTGGGTTCTTGTTTCCAGGTGCATTATTTTGCACTTTTTGCATTGAATCCTAGCTGCCATACGTCTGACCATTCCTCCAACCTTGCCAAGTCCCTTTCATCCTTTTCCACGCCTCCTTGTGTATCAATCCTGTTGCAGATCTTTGTGTCATCTGCAAAAGGCATACTTTCCTTCCAGTCCTCTGCAATGTCACTGATGAAGACATTAAAAGGACTGGACCCAATACTGAACCCTGCGGTACCCCACTAGTAACCGCCCTTTCTTCAAGTGGACTCCATTTACAATTACCTTCTGTGTCCTGTTGTCCAGCCAATGTTTTACCAGGCTACCACCCTGGACCCACTCCCAGGCTGGTTAATTTGACTAATAATCTTTTGTGTGGAACAGTGTCAAATGCCTTGCTAAAGTCTAGGTAGGCCATGTCACAGCCCTCCTGGTCTACTACTTTGGTCACCAGTCAAGAAATCTATTAGATTCGTCTGACATGACCTTCCGCTGTGAACCCATGTGCCTTGGATCCTGTGCTCCACTGACCTCTAGGTACTCAACTATTCTTTCCTTCAGAAGTGACTCCATCACTTTTCCCTACCACAGAGGTCAGACTGACAGGTCTGTAGTTTCCTGCCTCTGTCTTGGTCCCACTTTTGTGAAGGGAATCACATCTGCCTTCCTCCAGTCCTCGGGTACCACACCATCCTTCCATGATTTATTAAAAGAGAGCAGTGGTTTCACTAGTTCCTTCCTTAATTCTTTTAGAATTCTGGGTGAATTCCATCAGGACCCATTGCTTTGTCCACCTTCAGTTTTAGGAGTTCTTGCAGAACCCTTTCTTCTGTGAAAGGACTGGGATCGACCCCTATCAAGAGTGCTTCTGTTAATTGATTAGCACTTCCTCCTCTTTAGAATACTGAGCAGAAATATTCGTTCAGTATTCCTGCTTTTTCACTGTCCCCCTCTGCCCACCCACTGTTCATTCTATTCAGCCTCACTATCCCTCCCTTTGTCTTTCTACGCTCGCTTATGTATCTATAAAAGGTTTTATCCCCCTTCTTAACTGAGTTGGCTATCTTTCCTCAGTTTGGGCCTTTGCTATTCTGACTTCCTTCCCTGCTTCCTTCTGCCTTAACTGGTACAGCTCTCTGTCCTGCTCCTTCTGTGTTTCCTTATACTTCTGAATGCTATCTTTTTCTTCCTGACTTTCACAGCCACCTCTCTTGAGAACCATAGTGGCTTTTTCTTTCATTTTGATTTGTTTATTTGCTTCACACAAACGCTTGTTGCCTCTGTGATGGCAGTTTTGATAATTCCCCATTGTTGCTCCACACCTCCTTGTAGCCTGTTTGCTAGTGCTTTTCTGAGGCACTCTCCCATCTTGCCAAAGTCAGCCCTCCTAAAGTCCAGTACCCTCACTTTTGTATGGCTTGACTCTGTAGCTGAGTTTAACATGAACCACACTGTTTGATGGTCACTTGTCCCCAGATGGCAACCCACTTCTAGATCTGAGATCCTCTCACTGCCCCCGTTTGAGAGTACGAGGTCTAAGATTGCTCCCTCACGAGTGGGTTCCGAAACTAGCTGTCTAATAGCTGTCAAATGGAATTATATTGCCTGGCATTGTCTCTGACTTGGAGGCCTCACAGAACTAAGAAAATACTTAACTCAATGGGACTGGTCCCCTTATCTCCTGGGCCCCTACTATAGATGAAGCCCTTGATTATTTCACCTGTTCTTTTAATAAAGCATGTGACATCCATGCCCCACTAGCAAAAGTGCAATTCAAGAAACGTAATGCTCCCTGGGTCATGCCTGTACTGCTCCAACAGCTAAAGCACAGAGATGATCTCTGGCATAATGCAGTTACATCCGGCATGCAGGCGGACAGGCAAGCCTATAAAGTGGCTCATAACAGATGCACTTGGGCCATTAAACAGGCCAAACTGGGCTACCACTAAATGACCCTTGCCTACTCCTGGAGGAATGCTCGGTTGTTCTGGGACAATATCAAGGAACTCAATGGCAAATCCCAGTTCCCCCCCCTCCCTACTGTCAACAATGTCCCTTCCACCAACTCACTGGCCATCGCTAACTGCCTCAACTCATCATTCTCTGATCTTAGTGCAGTACTCCCAAATAACATCTTCGACCTCACTCCTGCAACCCCTCCACCAAACACCCAGCATCCCCCCCTTCCATCTCAGGGTGACCTCTATGAATGAGGCAAGGCCTTTTCTCATGAAAGCACTCAGTGGCTCTTAATATTGCAAAGATTCTTTTGATATGAGAATCCTCCATCTAGTACTAAATACAGTCATCTCCCCACTGACTGACCTCATTAACTGCTGTCTAAGTCTGGGGCAGTTCCCCGCAGCTTGGAAGACTGCCACAGTCACCTCAATACTGAACAGTGGTGACAGCACCTCCCCCAATAGCTACTGTCCCATATCCATTCTCCCACCACACTCGAAAGCCCTAGAAAAAATTATAGCCACCCAATTCACTGAGTACCTACTAGCTCATAACTGACTGCCTTTTTTACCTCTGCATACACCCAATTATTTATTGCTCTCTAGGTATGATCCTTCCCATATACTGTTGATACAATGACCCCCCCGACAGTGACTCCATCACAGTGACAACAAACTGTTCGACATCCACAGTGTTGAATGGGTTCTTGCAGTTATGAATGTTCCCAGCCATGCTGCTGTAAACTGCTCTCCCCTGTGATCCACATCCCATGGAGTTGACAATCATTAAGTCCAGGGATGCTGGGTTGGGGTGCAGCCCCTCCCACATTGCCTTACAACCAGTGTAGCTCTGTTCCCCACTAGTGTCAGGACATGGCACAGTGGGGGATGTCAGAGGCATTCCTTCACTGTGGGGGATGTCAGCAACATTGTAGTCACTGTGGCTTAGTAGAATCATACTTTCTTATCAAAATAACTTCACACCCATGTGTAAAGGTTAAGTTAACAGTATATTGTGCTATCCAAAGTAAAAAAAAAGTTTGATTTTCATAGAATCTGCTACACCTGAGGAAGGCTCTGTGTAGCCTGAAATCATGTGCTCTGTGAAATTCTTATTGGTTCATAAAAGGTATCAAATCACCAACTTTGTTCATCTCCATCAAATTGTGACCAATATCACCTAATAATGCTTACATCCAAATAATTGCTAAAGTGCTAGCCTCCAAAGTAGAACCTATTCTACCCATGCTAATCCAAGTCTTTCCTGTGAGTTTTATAAAATGGAGAGTAAGCTGTTACCACCTCTGAGCTTTATTTTGCATTATACACGTAGTGAGCTCTATCCCCACTGCAGGCACAGCAACTGCTGTAGATTTTGTGAAAGCGTCTGAATAAGTGGAGTGGGGATATCTCCGTGCTTTATTGGAATACATGAGATTTGGTGCCAACATTTGGCAATGGATCCAAACACTGTACACTCACACAACAGTGAGAGTGGTAACCAATTCTATGATCTCCTTCCCATTTCAGTTTGAAGGATAACCCATCAGGGATGCCCCCTCTCTCTACTGTTGTTCCCCTTGGCCATACAGTAGAGCCATTAGCAGCAGTTATCCACACCCATCCAATAGTACAGGATATCCAGATAGGCCTAAATGTTTATCACACAAAATTATATTCAGATGTCAGCCTGGCATTACTAAAAGATGTATCCTGCAGACTTTCTCCATTACTAACTCTCCATAATTAGTTTGAATTATTCTCTGGCGTGAAAATCAGTAGATCTAAAATTGAAATGCTGCCTGTCAATACAAGCTGCCAGGAAAAGCATGTCTGTCCCTCTACAGTGACCTGGTAACAACACTCAATTACATATTTTGATGTCAGATTTACAGCTGCTTTATCCAAAATATGTAACACCAACCTTGCCATACTCAAAGGTGAACTGCAAGAGACAACTAGGTGGCAAATTCTCAATGAATCTATGCAGGAAAAATTGCTGCCCTCTTACCTCTCCTAAAGTGCTGCAAAACTTGGCAAATCTACAAATGTTCAACATGGCCTTTTTGGGAACCCTTCCCATAAAGAGTACCAGTGTTATTTTGTTCACTTGTCCTGAAAGGTGATTTTGCAGAGTGAACGTGCTATTTCTTAATATTCAGAAATTGGTTGTGAACTTGATATTAGGTTGGGAAACTTTGCAAAGCTTCGAGTAGTGTGACGTTCCCAGATTCTTACCAACATCACTGGCAAATTATAAATTTACAGAATCGCTATCTCCAATACAAACACATTCCCTTTTTGAGTTTTTATTCTGTAAGAGATTGTTTTTGCTGTTGTACATGACATGGTCACAACAACAAGTAGAAACAGTATTTACAAGTTAAATATTTAAAATGCACACTACCTATTGAAGTAATATTATATGACTATTAAGAAGCAATGGTCAAATATGGAAAACTTATTTTATTAAAAAAAATTCCATACTTTCACTCAAATCTTATTTTGGATAAACATTTCAGATAGCAAATTTAATATTTTTTGTTGGTGCCGTATAGTGCATAGTGCTGTTCAGTCACAGTCATCAAAAACTGACATGCTTCTAATTCAATCCTCTTGAATTTATTTAGTCAGAGTACATGTTGTGTGTGTGTGTGTGCATGCAACCTGTCACTGTAGACAAACAAAATGCTCTAGTCCCCAGTTCTGGCAGTCTCTCACCATTCACCAGGACTAAATGCAGACAGTGTGGAAATCAAACACTTACCCTGCCCCCACACTGTAGCTGTCTCTGTGGATTATCCAAGGGCTTAAAGCCTGACTGGTGTCAGTCCCTTACCTCTTATCAGCACTAAATCCATCACAGTGTGAGTAAGTTTGAACTGAGTCTGCCCCACGTGGTACTGTACCTGTGGATAAACTGAGGGTTTTGTCAACTTTTACCAGCACTAAATTCATCACAGTGGGTGAGTGGGGGGGTGGCTGCACAGTACCTGTCCCTGTGGATAACAAAGAGCTTTAGTTTACCATCTAGTGCTATCTCAACTGTACCTTGTATGAACATTGAGAAGAACAGTCAGCAGTGAACCTGATTCTGTGGCTAAACAGAGGTGTTGTAAGGCCCCACCTTTCACTAGCACTGGATAGCAAATATAGAAAAGTTGAATAGAAAAATATTAAAAAAAACCAGAAAAAAATGGTCCCAGATCAAAAAAAACTTAGGTTTGTCTGTAAGGGGTGAGAGAGTGCGACAAAGCTGCAGTTGGACTGTCTGCAATCTGATACTGTAGTCTGCCTGACTGTTTGAGGGCTTTAATAAATTCCAGTACAACAGGTAATGCATTAACCCCTAGGTTGCTACAAGAAATAGAATAACTCTATTAGACTGAGATGGACAGATGCTCAATCTGCAGCCCTGCAAAAGTTCAATTGAGGGACTAGAAACTGCAGTTTCAAAAGGTTTTTTTTGCTAATATCCTGAGACGTTCAGAGGTACAATGCAGTAGCACCCACCCAGATGCCTTTAACATAGAGCAGTAAATAGCAAATATTAGAGGGGGAGTGTGTGGCACGTGGACAGCTGGTTCTGACTACAATATGATTTTTTTCTCCAATATAAAATTTGTAAGTGAGTGTCTGTCAGGAGAAACTGCAGTATTGCTGAAACAGACACATCAACCCCCCCTCCCATATAAGTTCAAAGTAGGTTAAACTACAGATATCTGAGATGCAATTACTTTGTCAACTTGCTTTGAAGCCAGGAACCAATATATGCATTTCATAAAGCCCTCAGGGAAATCCTTTGATTTGTACTAGGTGTCATGAGGAAAGGGGCATATGCATTTGCTTGGGGGTATCCAGTGACTTACATCAAATAGACTTTGCTGTGTGTGTGAAGTAGTTCACAGACTGGTTTTGGGGAAGTCACATGAAGAGATGAGATTCACTGATGTCACCTATTGTTTTTAAATATCTTATTAGGACATCCTGTGCTATAAAATATAAATTTTAATACACCAAGGCAGAGTTAGGTAACCACAGAGAGAAGGCCAGCTCAAGACTGCTTTTAAGTATACTGAGCAGACCTCATAGAGACACCTTCATTTTCTGACTGAGAAAGAAGAACATCGAAGCACTGAAAGATTAAGAAAGTAAGGATACATTAGCTAAGACCAGTCTGAGTGTATGGGTTGTAGGAATTTGCACTGTTAAACCTATTTTGTTTTTAAGACTGTATGTGTTGGGATATCTTGTTCTGTATTTTACTGTTTTCCTATGTTTTATCTATTTTAAAGTAAAGATATATATTTTAAGAACAGAAACTGCCTGGTGTACCTTGAAACTTCTTTTTTAGATAAGTGAAGCTTAGATGGTTACAGTTGACACTGTGCATGGGCTTTTTGTGGTACCAAACTGGGAAAAAAGATAAGAGTTCTCTAGGTCTTGCATAGAGTTCTAAGGGTTCATTTTGTAATACCTGGTTAGGTGCCCATACACAAATATATCTGGCCTCCCAAAAACAGAATTATCTGAGCCTGACAATTGGGTACACTAACAAGAGTTATCAGTTTGAATCCCTCCAGAACTTGGGACAAAGGTGACTCGAACCCACAAAAACAGGCAAGAGGGTTACCTTGTTCTAGTAACTGTTCACACTTCTACACTCAGAGGTTGGCACTTTGGGAGTAGAGGGCTGACCTGCCTACTGGGGTTGTGACAGAGTGCACTATTTTGCATCTGTGGAGGAATACTTCCAAATGTCCAAAAAGGGAGTACCATGATCAGCTGTTTTTAGAGCTATAGTCTGATCTGAATAGGGCTGTAGTCTCCACCCACAGCCCTAAAAATGTTCTGCAGTGGCTAACTATATATATTTTGCTGAAAGCCTAAACAACTATAAAGAAACTGACAAAGTTATGCTGCTCTCCCAGATCCTGGTCCCCCTGTAGAATAATACCTCCCTTTCCATAGAGAAACATTTAGTTCACTGACCTTCATGGGAAGCTCAGTGCATTCATCTTATATGGGCCTTGTTCTCTCCAAGGTCTCACCTGATTGATTCATTTGAAACTTTAAGCCTCAGGTTTCACATTCCACATACAGACTTTTGGTGGTATCTCCAAATTTGCAGACTGAGAACTACCAAAAAAGTTTTTTTTGTTCTAACACTTGCCAGTCATCACTAGAACACTCAACACACTTGTCAGTTCTCTCATGGTGTAGAATTACAAAAGGTCTAGCTAGTAAAATCTATAGAACAATAACAGATGCACCCAGAACTCTTGGCAAAGGCAAAAATGGCTGCAAAACCAAATCCCTTAAGAAACCTGGTCCAGATGATGAAGACTTGACCACACAGTCTTGCCTAGACAAAATTATTTTATTACAAAACAAAATTCTGAATGATTGGTACCACACCCCAGCACAGCTCAAATGCTTGTAACCTTGAGCTGCTTCTTCATGACAAATGCTGATGATGTGGAGCTCCAGGTGCAGACCTGCTACACATA
Organism: Neoceratodus forsteri; assembly: GCA_016271365.2. NCBI lineage: Eukaryota > Metazoa > Chordata > Ceratodontiformes > Ceratodontidae > Neoceratodus > Neoceratodus forsteri. The sequence continues at coordinate 1,175,581,472 of CM057449.1, read as the reverse complement.
CTGTGAAACTGCCAGGTCTTAATGCAATACTGATCACAGATATGGCAGCAATGCTGTTAGGTGCTCACAACTGCACTTCCTTTCTTCCCTGCTCTTTTTCTCTAAAGTGCATCTGATGGAATTCTACTAATTGCTACCCTCAAGCTTCAGTAACTTGTGTCTATGCATACTGAGGCCAAACACCTCATTTTATGCAGTTGACAAAGCAATGGCATCCCTTCTGTTATAGAATGGTTTACCTCTGTTCACTTGTTAGCCTCCTTTGCTAAACTGTCACATTATGCCAACACTACTGTCCCAGCATATAACAAGGTATGGGCCCATACCTGTCCTATATAGAAGCCTTACCTCTCTCCACTCAGCCAAGTCAAAATAAAGACTTGTTATGAACTTTATGAAAAAATTACTCATAGGGTGACTATCCATTTTTGATAATCATTACTGATCTCCACTTGACTACCCATGATTCCCCCATGTCTTTTATAAAGAACAATGGGAGGCTACCCACTTAAGTAAGGCACTGTCCTATCTTTGTCCTAAATTGTATGTATGTATTCACCATCTGTTATGTATGTATCTAAGAACTCTCACTCTGTACATCCCTCTCTCCATTTCCCCCAGAACGTACCATGAGATGAGTATCAACTTACTCAGTGTATCTTTCCTGGTGAAACAATTCAATTAAAAAATTAAATAAATAAATAATATCTGTGTGACCAGGTTCCCTAAATGGATCCCTAGCAAAAGCTACACCACATGCACCATATAGCCATCCCCACTCCCTTTCTCCTCTAAATCAAGTGGCTTCATCCACCCTTCCCCATTGTCTAGGTGGATTGGCCACTGCTGATAACCAGTCTTATACCACCTCTCTCTGAGTACAGATAGGAGTGGGCTAGTTTCTTTTCTTGTCATTGATTCCAGAGGTATCTTGTCAGATCCTTTCATGCACATATGATGTATGTTTTAATGTGTTTTATTATACCCGCCTCATGCTTCATGTACCACAAGCTGTAACACCATCTTGTAAACTTTGGTACATGTATAAGTGTGTCTGTAACAATAATACTGTATATTGGATATACAGTATACTGTATGTTGTTTGATAATTGAAACGAATAAAAAATAACTTCAAACAAATATATATATATATATATGTATCTATATATATATATATCATTAAGCTATAATATGAACACTCTGCATCTCTGAAACTATCAAATAGATGTTTCTCAAATTTGGCAGTTTTGAAGATGTGTTACAAAGGGTGTACATTACATTTCAGGTCCCTAGGTCCATTATGGACAAATTATGAAAAATAAAAATATGTGGTTTAACATAGAAATGCCTACTCAATCTTAACAATAGGGGTAACAAGTCTGTCTGTCTGTCTGTCTGTCAATCTATCTATCTAGCTAGCTATTTGTATAAAACAGAAGTGGGCTAAAAATGACAATAAAAACATATCTTGGCTAGTAACAATAACAGCAATATATCAAAAATATGTTGTTACTGTTATCAGTTCACAATAGATATTTTGAAGGTTACTGTCATCATAGTAGAATACTGAACCAATCTGACAGCAGCTTTCAAAGTGCCAATGAAATCATAATTACCTAGTGTAGCACTGAAGACAGCTGTTGAAATAAACGGAAATCAGTCAAATCTTCAAAGAAACGGCAGCTTTAAAATTATAACTAGTAAACAACTTGTATACTTCTAATATACTGGACAATGGCCTACTCAAATAGGCAGATTATCATCACTTGTGAGAGGAAAAGATCTTTATAACTCATGTGTGGCTCTGCTAATAATGAGTTATCATCCTGCCTTTTGCACTTACATATAAATTGCTTATTTTGAGTCAGACCACTGCATATCCCGTACTGCCATCTGTCTATTTATATTAGATGAGTAGACCTTCCCCCACAGGAAAAGCACAAGTTTACAAGCATATAAACTTCACTTGCAAAGTACACATAACACACTGATCACTTATTATAATATCTTCCCTCTCTAATGCAGTACCAATTAAGTCAAATACCACACTAACAATACATGACTTCGGCCCACATATTCAGACGAGATGTGCGGTGCATCCTTAGATGCACCCATGCATCTCTGGACTTACGAGGACCATCAGGGACGTAGCAATATTCAGAAGCCCATGATGTGCCTCACAAACTCAACTGTGCTGCTGTGCAGAATATTGCAATGTGTGAATGCAAATGAGGGGTCTCTCATGCATATGCCACACGTCACAATATTCAAACACCCTTTGGTGAAGACACAGACACATGCACTGGTGCAAAGATAAGTTCCCAAAACCCTACCTTAACTATGTGCAGTGCAGGGTGGTGCACCACGCACAGTTCAGGGCTGGTCACATGATCCCCATTCCCCGAGCCTCAAGCGCTGGTCTGACAGGATGTCACCACCCTTCCTTGTCCCGGTCACTGTAAAATAAAATATTTTCCCAAGCCCCTTTTCCAAAGTGTAGGGATCCCCCACGTCCTCCCTGGCCCTAATCATTGTAAAACAAAATAGCATCCCTAGCCCCTTTTCCATAGTGTAGGGCCCCCCCCTCCCTGGCCCAATCACTGTATGAAATTAAATAAAAAAATGATTTCTGTTTCCATAGTGTAGTGTCCCCTGATTCCCCACCCTGGTAGGCAGTAACCCACCACCTCATACCCCCCATCCTGATGTGTGCTGGCAACTGGCACAGTCCTTCTCACTCTGCTACAGCCAGCCACCGACTGATCTGTACCCAAGCACATACAGTAAATAGTTTGCACTCATTGGTTGGTGAAAACCAATGACTGCATACTATTTACTGTACAAGCTCAGATACAGATAAGTCAGCGGCTGACCATGGCAGGGTGGGGAGGGCTGTGCCAGTCATTGGCACAGGTCAAGATGAGGGGTGCAGGGTGGTGTATTACTGCCTACCGGGGTGGGGGACACTACATAAAGTAAACAGGAATATTTTTTTTATTTTATTAGATACAGTGATCAGGGCCCGGAAGGGGATGTCCCTACTCTGTGGAAACGGGGATGGGGAGAATATTTTATTTTATGGTGATTAGGGCCAGGAAGCGGGGTACCCTACACTATGGAAAAGGGCCTAGGGGCCGTATTTTCTTTTACAATGATTGGGGCTGGGGAGGCGGGACCCTCACATTATGGAAAAGGGACTGGGGAGAATATTTTATTTTATGTTGATTGGGGCCAGAGAAAGGGGACCCTACACTATGGAAAAAGTGGTTAGGGACAATATTTTCTTTTACAATGATTGGGGTGGGGGAGGGGTACAGGGCTGGCCCAATGCATTCAGCCCAATGCAGCTATGCTAATGAGCCCATAATGGGCATGCATAAGGCCCCTTTGCACCATGCATGCCCAATGAGCTCATGTGCATGTTTGGGCTGCATATCACCCATGGGGGACACGGCACATCCATGTGCCACGTATTCCCCCATTGGCGGTCTTCAGCCCCGCATCCTGGATGTGCTGCACAATACATGGCAGCCGCCTGCTATGCACCATTTATCCACAGTCTGATATTCAAACAGACTGTGTGATCTGTTCCGATTGCACATTTTGTTTGAATATCATGTTAGAGCTGGCTGGCCCAATTTTTTGGTGCAGAGCATTGATTTGTGTGTGCATGTGACTGGCTGTGAATATGGGGCCCTTCATCAATAATTTCATCAGTTATGACAACGTCATCAGTACAGTTCAACAAATGGGGTGGGGGAACTTGCAGAAAATAAGGAGAGATGAGAAGAATTGTTCCTTCAATGCTACTGTTCTTTTTATTTTTATTTTTTTAATTAGGCTGAAATTTCAACATTTAGCATATATTTATATGCTACTTCAGGAGAATGCCTTACAACCAACAGATAATAATATATACATTTTAATTTAATCATCCATCCAGTCCATACAGAATAATTATTAATTAAATAAAGCATAACGTTTGTGGACTCACTCTCTCAAATGCCTGTGAGTACATTCATTAAACATCCCGCAGTATAATGTATTGCACTTAATATTTCTACACAGAAATAAAAATAAATAAAAAGATTGATATCCTTTAAAGCAAAACTGCACACTTGCTCAGTGCATTAATTCATATGTGAATGCAGCAACGCATTATTTACAACTTAAACAGCTAAACAGTTTAGAAGCACTGAAATCGCTTCATCAATTCTAAAAGAAAACATTCTTATCTGATAATTGTTCTTGCTAATCAATTAAATTATTCATTTAAATCTGTACCCCAGGACCAAATAATAAACATGATAATCTTTATCACAGTCTGGCGTTGCTCTGTTGAACCCATTCTATTTAGTATTTGATTTAGCAATTAAAAAATCGTATTACTTCATTTTCAGAAAGCAACCTTAATAGGGTCAACATCTTTTTTTTAAACCAGAACACCATGCACATGTTCAACAGAGCAATGCCAGTCTGTGATAATGATTTTCATGTTTATTATTTGAAACACATTATTATGACTACTATTTGAGCATGTAACAAACATTAAAGACATTTTTTTGTAGTAAAAAATAAGAATTCATAAAAGCTTAGGATACCTAGCATCACCCCGCTTTAAAGGATTGGTCCTTAGCATGGAGATTTAAATGTGTAATTTAACTGATTAGCGAGAACAATATTCAGATGAGAATCTTTTCTTTTAGAATTGATGGATAGATTTCAGTGCTTCTAAACCGCTTCGCTGTTTATGTTGTAAATAATGCATTGCTACATTCCCACATGAATTAATGCATTGAGCAAGTTTACAGTTTTATATTAAAGGATATCAATCTTTTTATTGATTTTTATTTCTGTGTAGGAATATTAAGTGCAATACATTGTACTGCTGGATGTTTAATGAAAGTACTCACAGGCATTTGAGAGAGTGAGTCCGCAAACGTTATGCTTTATTTAATGAATAATTATTCTGTATAGACTGGATGGATGATTAAATTAAAATGTATACATTATTATTTATAGGTTTTAAGGCATTCTCCTGAAGAAGCATATAAATATATGCAAAACACTAAGATTTCACCCTAATTAAAAAATGAAAATTAAAAATAAGAGCAGCACTGAAGGAACAACTCTTCTCGTCTGTCCTTATTTTCTGCAAGCACCCCCAACCCCTATTTGTTGAACTTTGCTTATCCTCACACATAGGGTCTGGTAGCTGAACTTAATTAAACAGTTAATTTCCTGTGGGACCCATGTGGAGCTTTCCACAGAACCCGAATTTTGCCGTCATCAGTACATCAATTAATCAGTTATGCTATCAGGATCATGCAAATAATTCGGGGGCAGCAGGGGAAGACATAGAGACCTGCTGTAACAACATAGACATAATAGAGACCTTTAGGTACCTATGTGGCATTTATTAAGTGGACAAGAGTGCCCATTTATAACATGGAAGGGCAAGATAATAGGCAATGGATGGAATCTGGTGTTGTCGGTGGGGAAGCTTCAGGAGAGATCTAAGGAAGTTCTTCACTGCAGAAAGCATTGTGGAGAGTGCAATGCTTTGCCAAAATAAAAGGTTGGTATGGAGTCCACTGCTGGCTTCAAACACATGTGAGATGGGCACAGGGGAATGAGGGAGGGAGTGTGGGCATTCCAGAGATGCGATGAGTGCACTAGGGAAGTGGTGTCAAAATATAGTCAGGGTCATCCATAGACTAGCTCACATCCAGCATTAGGTTAGATGTGGATGCAGGCACATACTGTACATGGCAAACTTGATGGGCCATTGCAACATTTTCTACCATCCACACTTACGTGTCTATAACATTATCAATATGCAACGTTGTTAAATGTTCTGCCTAAACCTAAAGCCAACTTTCATTAAAAAACCTTCACATCCTAAAATTAAGAAAACATTTAAAAGACAATTTTGAATTTACCCTGCTATCAATTAATTAACCCCTTTACACTCAGCACATCAGTTAGAAAAGTTAACTCCAACACTGCTAGACAGTGTTTTGAATCCCTAATCAAAGTAAAAACAAAAGATTTTGTGACTTCCTTAATGTATTATTAAAGCAATTTTGTGATTTTCAATCTAAAATCCATGATTGATATGGCAAAAAAACAGTTAGGCAAACTTCCACAACATTTGAAATTTCTGACATTCAGTTGTTTTGTTACTGAAAATATTTTTCATAAAAAAGGCTCTAAGTCATATATAGGTATTATTTTCCGGCTTCTTTTCTTACCACAAAGATACAATCCTCTGATCATGACTTTAAAATATTTTCCATCAAAAATGGTTATGATATCACAGCACAGACTAGGTTTGATTTTCAAGGCTCAGGGAATGATGCAAGGCACCTGTATCAAACATTAATGTTCGAAGTGGCACTTTGTGTCAAATGGTGTGGCACTCCTGATATTTGAACAAAATACATGTCAAAAAGGAGAACAGCTGCACCAACCTTGTGACATGCAGTACGGTGTGCCAAGTCACAAGGGGCTTGCACCACTGTGGGGCTGCATGATCCCCATTTTTTGTATTTTAGAACCCCAGCTATGGGTGCACCCAGGAACTCAACTTAGATCAGCCTTGAGGAGGTCTCAGTGACTTGTGCCAGTGCCACACAATGTGGTGAACTGGGTGGATCTGGAAGTGGGGTATGGGGCAGAATGGGCATGGGAATGCCATAGGGGGAGTTGGGGAGATGGTGGGCATGTGAGGGAGTGATGTGGCACCTGCTGGGGGTGCCATTTATACAGCTATAAAGCCAATGGGATGGTATCCCTGGTGGGGTGTTCCAGGGACAAGCACTGCCATGGTCCAAGGTGGGCACACCCCCTGCAGCAGCCACAGCCTTGTGGCTACTTCTAGGGCTGTGCCCACCTGGGGCCACGGCACTGTTTGTCCCTGGAATCCCCACCACCACCACCACCAGGGGCACCATCTCATTGCCTTTATAGCTTTATAAATGGCACTCTTGCCAGGTTCCATATCACTCCCTTGCATGCCCACCATCTGTCCAGCTCCCCCTATGGTACCCCATGCCCCTTCTGCCCCAAGACACATCCTGGCAAGCAGTTTCACCACCCCTCCCAGTCATTCTGACCCCTCTAGTGTTGCACTGGGTGAGTGCTGGCCTGGATGCCTGTGGCAATTCCCATAGGTGCGACAATTGTTTAGCACTAGCCTTCGGGTGCAGCAGCTCCTGGGTTTTTGGCACAGGGACCAATGATTTTATAAAATTGGATGTAGTGTCCCTGATGCACCTGGAGTTTGAAACATCCATAGATTGACACAAATGACAGTGATCTAAGGGCTCTTGAAAATCGAGCCTGATGACTTCAAAGCAGGAACAAATGAAATGTAATGGACAGATTCTGTTGCTTGATTTCCTGCATACTGTATGTCTTTTGCTATAAAAACGGTGAAGTCCTGAAATTCAGAGTTTTGGTGAAATGTTATGAGAGTTAGCTCCTGATGACACCAACTGGCAGTGTTTTGCAAAAAAAAAAAACATGGAAACTCAGTTTAAAACAATAGAAAATGTTGCATATGTAACAAATAATTATATCTGGGGATCTAATGAGAAGATAAGTTACTCTTTGGCTCATAACCTATTGGCTCATAAAACCCCTTTGTGGCATTTTTTTTTTGCATACCACACTTTTTATGATTTATTTCTCTTGTTTTTTAATAATATTGTATTTTATTACTGTATTACACCCTCCCCTCTTACCCCATCTTTCAGGTCTCTTGTGTAAATGAAACTGTTGTTCTATGTATGGCTTACCAAGTAAAACACTTTCAAATAATTAATTAAATAAATAATGGGTGGGATATTCAGAAGGGTTGTGCTCTGGCGCGATATTCAAAAGTGGAAAGTGCGTGGCACAAATCTTGATGGGCTGGGGTGTATCAGTAATGCATGCAGCTCAAGTGGAGGGGTGTGCCCATGTATAACCCCACCCATCCCAATATTCAGCCTGGGACGTGCGGAGCCCATGCAGGTGCAGCCCCAACATGCGCTGCATACAGTTGTTCCAAAAAATAAAGGAGCAACAGCTGGCCACCCACAGGTGAGCTGCCATGTTGCAGGACGCAATACGGCAGCTGCTAGCTGTGGGTGGCCACCTGAGCTCTGGCGGCACCCTCCATTAGTTAGCCCCCCCATGCCCAATCGCGGGCATAAGTTTAGAAATATGTAACTACTGTATCCCTGGTGGTCCAGTGGAATGCTCGCAGCCCGATCGCGGGCATAAGTATAGATGTATGTAACTCCTACAGTATATCCCTGGTGTTCCAGTGGACTCCTCACAGCCTGATCATGGACAGATATCTAAAACAAGATTAGATCCCATCCCTGGTGGTCCAGCGGTACCCCTGTCCCCACCCTCCCACTAAGCCTCGCCACCCCACTTCCACCTGGTCAGTGGCGGTGGCAGCTCGCCCGCAGCTGACCGCCAGCCGACTGATCATGCATAGTAGCAGCGCCCATTGGTCCACAGTATAACATGGGCATGCAGATCCATACTGTACATAGTCCGATATGTGAATGGATTCATTCACATATCTGGAGTTTGTAGTACGGCACGAACTAGATGCCCATTGGCTCACGCCAGGGACCAATGGGTGTACAGCTGTACTCTATGCAGTCAGTCGGCGGGCGGCCGGGCAGCTTGTAGGGAGTTGCCACCCGCCACTGACCGGGGCAGCGGGGGCAGAGCTCAGTGGAGGGTGGGAGGGGGTACCGCTAGACCACCAGGGATGGGATCAAATCTTGTTTTAGACATCTGCCTGCGATCGGGCTGTTAGCAGTCCACTGGACCACAAGGGATATAGGAGCTCATATTTCTATACTTATGCCCGTGATCAGGCTGTGGGGCACTTTGCCGCTTATGCTGGGAGTGTCGGTCCCCAATAGTTGCAGCCTGGCAGGGCGCCAGGTGCAAGTCGCCATGGATGGGTGCACCTGCATGAAAATGGGGCCATAATGACATGCAAATGGCCCCATTTGCACCTTGCATGCATTATGGTCCCATTTGCATGTCCACCTTTGAGTATTGCGGTTGATGCGCCCAGCGAACGGCACTTGTGCTAGCGCATCCCCCTGCCTCCTCTCTGCCAATTGCACTGGCATGCGCCACCGCATCGCGGCATAATGCGGTGGCTACAGAGCGATATTCAATGGTGCTGAGCCATGGCACAGCACTGTTGAATATCACCCTGTCAGCGCCCTGGCACATCCCAGTTGTGCTGCACCCAGGCTTGCACCACAGCCTGGTGCAGTCTGAATATCCCACCCATAGTGTTTACAAAAA